>JAXCHB010000025.1:5333333-6652500 GCA_036926305.1 Uropetala carovei
GCTAGGTTAAATTCAATTATAAATTGGAGTTTTGGCGACTGTGAAACGACAGATTTTTTTACTCGTATTAGTATAAAGTAAATGGATGACTAATTACCCAATTTTTCATACTAAGAACACAACAAATTGCATAATTGTCATATAAAGATCTTTAAATTTGACTTTTAACTGATAATATCCACTGATAGAAAATTACATTCATAAACTTAATCACAAGGTTAGTTGCATTAATGTCGCAGTTTTGGTTTAAGCATGCGAGTATTATATAAGAAAAGCATTTTTTCATCTCATCGATATTTCTTCGTCTTAATTTTGCCAAATTCTTCGTTTAAGTGGGAAAATTTTATTTTCAGACATAGTTTCATTTTTATTCAGTTATATTTTGCTAGGTACTCGTAAATCATTTTTTGTCTCATAATAATACGAAATCATCACATGGATTCGTCCACCATAGGTACTGTATGTGGTGCGAATGTCGTACAATTCATAGAATTTATAAATAAATAATAACGAAGAAAGTAATAACTTTGTTGAATTCCGCAATTAAATTGTGGAGTTTAACAAAGTTATTATTTTCTTCGTTATTATGAGTATCAATTATCACAATGTTCAGCCAAATTCCTTGGATTTTATTTACAAATAAAACTTATTCGTCAGCATGTTTCATTCATTGCCACTTGATTGTAGATCTCATTTTCGTTAATACAAATTTTGATTTACAGATTTTTCTTGCTATTTTCTAATTCCTTTACACACGTCGTGATAATGCATCTGTTAGAGACAGTATTTAATTAAACCCCTTTCGGCATTGTTTATTCATACGCTACGAAAAACAAACAAAGCGCTTTCAGGAGTTAATGGCGTATCTCCTTTCACGGATTTGTACGCTTTCGTATCGTGTTTGTTGCTCTGCCCTTTTGAGTTCCGTGGAGTCAGAGAGATGGAAGAACACCACGAACATGAACAGAATCTGCGTTAATTGGAAACGTTTGCTTTGAGAAAATATTAAGATTTAAGAACGTTCTACGTCGAAACCCGATGCATGACGGATGGAGTTTCAATTTCGGTTCAGAACAGTAGTAGGATAATGAGGTCTCCCTCAAATAAAACTTCGACGCGCGGATTCAATTTGTTTGACACGATTCTTGGGGGGAAAAAACGATCCAAGAAGAACAGGAAGACTTGCTTTAAATTTCCAGACGCGTGAAAAATTTTCACGCGGTCTTTTATTAACAGAAAGTCGAGATTAATAACCACTCTCCCGTATGGAGGCCAACCCGGCAATCTCACGTTCCGGAATGTCTCGGCGTACCTATACATCCGTTTCGACCCTCGTAAAAAAGGATAGATCTCGGAAGAAATGGGAAAATAGAGGGTGTTGAGAGAGGAGAGTATGAGAGAAAGAGAGTTGATTGAGGATAAGAAGAGGGCGGCGGAGGAGAGCCGCGGGAATAGAAACAAGCAAAAAGCGGTATTAAGTGGATATTGGGAGTGAGAAAGGTGTGTGTATGTGTGTGTCTGTGTGTGTCTGTGTGTGTATAGAGAGAGAGAGAGAGAGAGATTAAGCGAGAGATGGATGATAGGGAAGGAGTGGGGGATGCTAGGCTTTCGTTATATGTAGAGAGAGGGAGAGGGAGATGAAGTGAGAGATGGAGAGGAAGGGAGATGGAAATAGAGGTAGAGAGGGAAAGAGAGGTAGATAGGGAGAGGGAAAGAGAGGTAGATAGGGAGAGGGAAAGAGATGTAGAGAGGGAGAGGGAAAGATATGTAGATAGGGAGAGGGAAAGATATGTAGAGAGGGAGAGGGAAAGAGATGTAGAGAGGGAGAGGGAAAGGGAAAGAGAGGTATATAGGGAGAGGGAAAGAGAGGTAGATAAGGAGAGGGAAAGAGAAGTAGATAGGGAGAGGGAAAGAGAGGTATATAGGGAGAGGGAAAGAGAAGTAGTTAGGGAGAGGGAAAGAGAGGTAGATAGGGAGTGAGAAAGAGAGGTAGATAGGGAGAGGGAAAGAGATGTAGAGAGGGAGAGGGAAAGAGAGGTAGAGAGAGAGAGGGAAATAGAGGTAGATAGGGAGAGGGAAAGAGAGGTAGATAGGGAGAGGGAAAGAGAGGTAGAGAGGGAGAGGGAAAGAGAGGTAGATAGGGAGAGGGAAAGTAGGGTTGAGAGAGAGGGAAAGTGGGGTTGAGAGAGAGGAAGGGGAAAGGAAGGGAGAGAGAGGGGGAGGGGAGGGAGAGAGAAAGAGGGATAGATAGGGAGAGAGAGAGAGAGAGAGGGAGGGAGGGAGGGATAGAGACGGGAGGAGGGAAGGAAGATTGGAAGCGAAGACTGTTAGAATGAAGTGATGAAAGGAGAGAGAGAGAGGGAGAGAGAGCTGCAGGGAAAATGGATGTGAGTGGAGATAGAGGATTTTGATACAATGAGGTAGAGAGAATGGAGAGGGGGAGGATACGATAGCGTACTGACTTAATTGACTCCAATGGAAGAAGGGAAGGAAGGGGGGGGAGGGAGGAAGGGATAGGGAGGGAGAGGGATGGCTGAACAGATGAGGGTCGCTCTGGGGACAATCGGTAGTTGTTATAACTCTTCATTACGTTGGTACAGGGCTTAGGTGGAAACAAAGGAGGGAAAGAGAAATTCGAGAGAGAAGATGGAAGGACGGAAGGAGGGAGGGAGGGTGGAACGAGGGGAGAATCTTAAAGGAGAGAGAGGGAGAGGTATAGGGAGATAGAGGGAGGAAGGGGTTTTTATGAACGAGGAGGAGGGATGGTAGGTCGGACTCTGCCTACGAGTGTTTCATTAGGGCCCGAGATGCTTTCGATGGTAATGAAATGTATCGCCGGGAATACGATTTTCGTTATCTTTTTGAAGAGTAAGGGCTTCAAATTGTGTGAAAGCTGCGCACTCCCGAGAAATGTTTTTCTTAACGATCGAGGGAAAATTGGATTTCTGGAGCCGGCGGCGTTTAGAAATTAGTTTTTTTAAAAGGAAAAATGATGCGTGATTTTTGCGAAATATTTCCTGGATCGACGTGTAGTTATCCGAGTAAACGTAAGTCTTTGAGTGAGTGATGTGATCTTGATTAAACGCGCGCTGATACACCTGGTGGAGAGGGATAAGGCGACGGTCTTCGAGGTAAATGCTGTTGTGTGTCAGTAACTGAGAGATAGAGGAAATGAAATAATAACGATCTTTTCATCTGCGCAACGCAAACCAAAGCGTATAGCATAGAATTAGTGCAAGAGAGACCCTTGTGGTAGGAAACTTTATTTCTTTTTGAACAGTTTATTTTAACGGGGATATAAGTTATCGGGAACAGATCCTACATTGCGTAAAAATTCCAAACATTTAATTTAAATGATTTTTCTCGTCCACCTTCGACTATCCAAACATTTTACAATGGGTCAAATATTACATTATCTTAGTTAGGCAATACATATATGTTTTACAATTAGACATTAGTTAGCAAGAGATCCATGTTTTAGGCAGGTTGGTTGGTTATTCGTGATATCGTCTATCGTGTGAAAGGTTGTGTAAATATAATATAGATCTTTTTGAAACTTCCAGAAATACGGTCTTACTTTTCGCGGGTTCTGGTAGGCATCGTAGACATTTAAAAGTTTTGATTCTTTTTAAATTCAATAAATAACGAGAACCAATTAACGCTATTCAGTACATCAAAAGTAATATGTTAGGATAAAAACTGCTTTGAATACCATTATAACCTTCTTAAATCAAGTATTTTAAAAAATCCTCTCAAAAGATTGATGAAATTAGAAATTATTTAAAGCTCGAAACGAATTCCAAGCGGTGTTCCTTCCTCGTTTCCCCGAGTGCATTATCCACCTCCTTTTCATTAAACATCCAACCATCTATTTTTGCTCGAATAACGCTAATTAATATGAATGCACGCAAGATTCGTATATCCTAAGATACTTTTAAAAATATATATATTTTTCTTCGCGGCCGTTGCGAGATAGAAGTTTTCGGCCATCGAGGCGTTTCATTTTTTTTTGACCAAGCTAACTTAAAACGTGTTATCTGCGCTCTAGGTGCGTCCACGGATTTATTATCTGGGCGCAAGACCTCGTAACTGGGGCACACTTAATCTATCTCGTTGTTTACATTTCCTTTTATTCCCCTCTCAGGCCCTTTCTCTTGCTCACAACAGAGATGTAGTTGGGATCTGTTCTCTTAATAAAAAAAAACTCCTTCCTTTATCCGTCCTTAATGTTTGTGCCGTATTTTTGACATTCCAGCTCCCGTCACGAATGTTTAATTTTATTTTTGCGGTATAACATTAGCAGAGATTTAATGTGGAGAGAAGGAGAGAGAAAAGAAGAACGCGCCGCGATTCGCGATACCTTTCTAATTAAGTCAACAAAGAGTCACATTTCTCTAGTGTTTTTTTTTCATACTTGAAAAGGGTGACGGGAAAAATTTTGACCTACTTAATAAAGGGATCAATTTTTTTAATAGTAAAAAAAAAACAAACCAGTTGTACAAATTTTTAATCATCGTGGATTGTCTGCGGAGAATACCTGCCGGCGGGGAAAAAGACGTCGGGAAATACGCTCCAGAGACGGAGAAGGAAGAAAAATAAACGAACGATCCCTCGACATCATCGTAATTATTATTATTTAGGCATATATTGCGGGCGACCGATTCGTTTTGTGGTCTCCTTTTCTGCGCAGTTAATCCGTCGCGTTAAAAAAAAATTATTTTGCGGCGAGTAACGATCGGGGGGAGATGTTAAAACTTTGGCGCGGAAACGTGACCTACTTAAACGAGCTACATCGCTGATTATGAAGAGCTCTAAAAGGAAATCCCATTTGAAAATATTCCCCACTGGGACGGAGGAGGAAGGAGGAGGAAAAAGTTTGTTATATATTTTTTTAAAGGTCAACCTTGCGCGCACCGAATTGATGTAATAAAAAACGATTTTTTAAACTCTATTAACTCGTCCTTCTTTTTTTTGTGTTCCGTTTTCGGTCGCCAATTAATACTACTCCGACTCACGCTCTTTTCCTTTAATGAGTGCCTGTAATTGTTGTTTTTCTTTTTCTTTTTAAATCTCCGAGAGTGCTTATTGGATTTCGCTTTCAAGTCGACAAGAAGTCGCTGCAATTCCGTAGTTTTGCCTCCTCCTCGGAACTTTTGTCGTCCTATTTTCCAAACCCTAACTCTCTTCCTTACCTCCAATGCCATTTTGCAGAGTACAGGGCTAATACATAAATCCGGAGAAAAAAAGTAACGAAGTACTATAGTCTCTTAGCTTTCAATTCCGCGTCAGTTCCAGGTTTTTTTTTTAAATTCCATAATCCGCTTCCTCCTCCTTATCTTTTTTTTAATGCGCCGTAATTATCGGATTTTCCGAGTTGTTTGTTTTTCGATTTTTTTGCCGTCGCCACCGCGAACGTTCCCTCGCGAGACGGAGCGAAACGAAATTTTGGAACGATTTTTATTTTCGGAAAAAAAGTTACCTCTCGGCAGTAGCATCGGAAACAAACTTCCGACGGCTCGTTGAAAAGGTATTTTAAATTATTTTTTTGTCGGAAAATTAAAAACGGATTGCGCTGTTTTGTCTAGTGATTTTTTTCCCGACGATTAAATAAAATCTCGGAAAGGATCGAAGTTTTATCAATCGAGAATTTACTAACCTGATAGAATAAGACTGGTCAGGGCACAAAATGTCGTAAATTCATTTGTTTTGAAATTATACCAGCTACTTCGTTTCGCCAAAAAAATCGCCGGAGTATAATTTTCGCAATGCCTCAAGTAAAATCAAGAACTGATGTATATAACTATAGTTTTCTCCAGGTTGATTAATAAACAACGCGTGTTGAGCTTTTGTATAAGTCCGCAGATTTGGGTAATGCAAGAGGAGGAATTGAAAAACTGAAAATATTTTATTGAGATATTGTCAATATATAGAAAATGATGTAATTGACCTTTAAAATGACGGTATTAACGGAGAAAGTATTCGATTAAATTTAAAACCTCACATTTTCTTTTCTTTCCCCTTCCTTTCTATCACCCTACCTCTACTCCCACACAACTCCCCCTCCATTCTTCCTCCGCCTCTCCCTCCGTGCTCTCTCCATCCTTAGTCTATCCCTCCATTCTCTGTCCCTTTTATTTTCTCGCCCTTTTGTTCTTCCCTCAAAAATTTAGTCCTCTCTCAGCGTTATATATGCACCTCACCCGTGGTGCCTCTATATTAGCGTGACGGAATTGCATGCGGCATACCTAGGTCATAATAATAAAATTTTAAGCAGTTTCTATTTGTCAGCTTTTATGGGAGAAGGATATAAAATTCTTACTTTTAGCATATAATTTTGATGCTGATGAACCTCTTTAAAACCTACACATATTACAGCTTTCTGGCATTCATTCGTTTAGTGCAGCGGTTTCCAAGCTTAACAAAGCCGCGCCCCCCTTCAACCAAGAAAAATATCCTTGCGCTCCCTTATCTTATAAATATTTTAGATTGTGTGTGTGTATGTGTGTGTGTATTTATGTTCTTTATACGTTTTTACACCATTAAAGCTATCGGATTCAAAATTTTCATGGACCATCCTACGGACCAAAGGAAGAACTTGGTCTAGGTTTGCGGACCGTGGGGTCTCTTATACCCCATGGGTTCAACAAAATACTATTTCCATAAGAATGCATGGGAAATGGTGTGGAGAAACCCCAAAATGCCATGCAGCCCTTCACTGATGTGGATATAAATATACCTAAATATTTAATTACGATCACGGGAAATGGCTTATTTTATGCACAAAAGACTGAATCGCTCAAAATGTTCCTTTAAGCATATGATATCGGTTTTTTCCAGGCGGCAACAAAGCTAAATTTCTTAATTGCTGTCCACTTCAAATGAAGATAGCCATGTAAAGATTAATGCAAGGATAATCCACGCCGTGGCGCACCGTAGAGGAAGAATAGCTAACGCCAAGTTAAAGGGTACAAATGGATTCGTGCCTATATATAGTCTATGAATACTTTTAAAGTGAGTCAAATGATTTTTAAGGAATATTAGAACATTGTTATCATTTACCATTAACATTGAAAGATTTATCGCAACATAATTACATTTGTTTGGTAACCAAGATGTTGTTTATTGTTTACTTTTGGCTAATAGTAGTGACATAATCCACATAATTTTATTGCTGCCTTAAAGGCTTCGGTGCATCTATCCATGTGAATATTAAAGGTCCATTCACACCTATCAGTGACGTGTCCGCTCAGTTTCGACGTTTCCGTGCAGTGTCAGTACTAAGAAATATCGTTTCTATTGTTTCAAACGGGCGTGTTCGGACATGCCAAGCACCGTTCCGTACTTCTCGCTTCAGTGTCAGTGCCGCGTCCGTTACGTGAATATCAGTATCGGCTGCGACGATATTTTTGCTTTTTCACTGACACTGAACTGATACGGAACGGTGTATGTAAATAACCTTCCGACGCAGTTTCGTAGTAGTAGTGTTTGCAGTCGCAGTAGTTTCGTAGTTTTTGCATTTTTTTTAGTAAAATGAATGACGAAAAACTTGAATTTTCTTCTTCGTCCAAAATTAAAGCGATAACAGCCATTTCGTCGATAGAAAACATAGTCATATTGAACAACGTACTGACACGGTATGCCGTTGCTGCACTGACGCTATGAGTTGCCACTGTTACGGAACTGACACTGTACTGAAACGCCACTGATAGGTGTGAATAGTCATCACTGATGCTTACCGGACAGCACTTTACGGAACTGACACTGAACTGACACGTCACTGATAGGTGTAAATGGACCTTAATGCGTAATTATATTAATGGTAAAACTTTACGATACAATACATAAATTAGTAAATGTTAATGTAAGCATCGCTTGCGTAATTAAGGAATGGGGAATGTTTGCCCCGAGCAATAAAAATCGTTTGCTACTTAAAAGAGAACTTTCCCGAGCGAAGTCGGGCGTTTCAGCTAATATATCATATATATGGCAAATGATACGCCCTAGCCGCTTGAGAGCTAGAATTCGGCGACTGCATATTGTAGGTCTCACGATTGTGACAGTTAAAACGACAGTAAATACAATGTGAAATCTTTAGCGCCCCCTGACCTGCACACCGCCCCCCTCCCCTCCAGGGAGCGAGCTCCACCGTTTGGAAACAACTGGCTTAGTTGATGTCTTTGTTAAGAAGCGAAAAGTGTTTCTTTAAATCAAATATTCACTTGGTCCACTAGTTTTTTGAAGTATGTACATTCTGTGTATTCATCGATGTGTTTACCTAATTGGAGGATTTTTCATGAACGATGCTTTTTTTTCTTGGGACTCACTAGTACTGCAAAAAAGATGACTCAAATATTTTATTTATTCACCACAAAAATTTCATTCCTGCGAGTTATTCAGAACTCTCCACATATGTCAAGACTGGAAACAAGTTCATATTTCACAACTTCATAACGAACTTCAGTGCTACTCTTCCAGTAGTGTCGACGGAATTGTCTCATTTTAAAAATTTCTCTTGTGTTTGCAATAAAGATACTATTTTTTAAATTCCTAAGTAGAAGATGACTCACAGGCACCGTGAAAACATTCATCTGTCGTCCGCCAACTTAGCTAATAACGTTCGTTTTAGCACACCACACTCTCTCTACACACACACATATACATACATACATACATATATATATATATATATATATATATATATATTCGTGATATTCGTGGATTTTCCTCGCAGTCATCCTCTCTTCGGCACATTTTCTATTCTAAAATGGCTCGTGATATTTTTTTAAAACGGCTGCTCGGTTGCCCTTTCCATGCACGAGTCATCATCCCTTTCCTGAAGCAAGTCGTCCTACGCATGCGCAGTCGTGCCTCGCGATAAAAGGAAACGTCCTTTATTAGTTTATCGTCGCTCTGGGGACTTCCACGCAAATTGAATGAGTCGCTCCGTTTAATTCGCCAGAAAATCGTCTTGCATCGAGGAACACCGCAAAATATTCTTTCTTTTCTATTTCTCTCTCTCTTTATCCATATCTCCCCCGCGTTTTCTATTTTTCACCTTTATTACGTTTGTCGTAATATGACATCGGAAATGAAATTATTAAAAGTCGTCCCCGCGCAAAGCGTCACTTGTTAAAATGTAACTCAGTTAATTTATTTTTGACTTTGAGTGGTATTGCGTCAATTTATTATTGCTCGGAATGATGGCTTTAAAACAATTTGAACGAATTTGATCAAAACATATACTTTCAATCCAAGCATTCAGTTGGTAACTACGATTTTAAAAAATGTTGTTTTCGTGTTCAGCGAAGGGTTTCTTCCATTTGTGAAATGAAAGCTTGAGTAATTAAGAGTTGAATTCTCTGAATGGTATGGGATATTAGAAATATGCTAATTCGGTTAATTTAAATGTTAGACCAACACAACAACGTTCGACTCTCATTCGTTTGAAAAAGCAACAGACATTTTTAAAGAAGTAAAATCTCACTACACGGGCACCGTCATAACGATAGATTTATAAAACCCAAAGCATTTCTGAGCCGCGGCCGAATTCCAATTGTAACAGTAAATTACAAATCCCCATTTTCATAGATATAAATTTTTGAATTTATTCATTAATCAGCGATTGCACAATTTCATGCGTGTGTGAGCCTCTTTTAGGCAAGCCGACCTCTTTATCCCCATCCACCAACCATTAATTATAAAATCTACTATAAATTCTAAAATATTATAAACATCTTTTTTTATTTGCATGAAATTAACTTTTAGTACAAGCACGTATTATTCTGTTAAATATATGACGGGTGTGCTTGAATTAAATATTAAGTTCAAATAAAATTTAAATGAAAAATTAATGAAACCAACTTTTAAATGTACTAAAGGGTAAACAATAAATATATACTCTACATAATTGAATGTTCCAGAAAGTAAAAATAGTTTGGGAAAATAAAAGTTGTGTGGAAAAGAAATATTAATGAAGGTTTATTCGTTAAACTGTACGCTATACAACTTTTTTGTCCAAATTTATTTCTTTAATGGAACATACAATTATGGGAATTTTAGATTTAATTTTAACTTTTTAATCCGAAAAATTGATTTCATTAAAATAAATTTATATATATGTAATTTTTCTTTTTTGTCAAAGTTTAAAATTTGCTCAACTTCCGCGGAAAATATCCACAAAGGCCCTCAAAAATTCATAAATTAACACAATATCAATGATTGTTTTCGCTACCGTCGTATTATTTATCCAAACAAATGTATTATGTAAATCTTCAAACAGCATAAAATTTTTTTGAATATGTCGACAGACTGGGTACGAATTTTTAATTCCAGTCAGTCGTAAGAAATAACATGAAATCGGCAGTAATGCCAACCACCCTGATGACGAAAAACTTTTAACCTAAAAATACGTTAAATTCTGGCGTTAAAAACTAATTCTTGGGCCCATTCGGTGCGTGTTTATAGAATCGACGACAGGAAAACTAAATTTCGTTCTTTTATGCGTTCTTTGTTTCAACTCTCCAATTCCTATAATTCTAGGTAATTTTAATATGATTAATGGTCTACACTCATTCCTTTGTTAGTCCAGCGAGCAAAATAAATGCTCCTAGAATCGAACAGATGACTTCAATGTTGACGGAAAGCAGCTTAAAATATAAATATTGCGCGGCCAAGTACTTTTTAAAAGTTTGGTAAAAATTAAAACATTTTCGTGCTATAGGCGATTTTTTATCCTCCCACTTAACTCCGGGACAAAATGACCAAAATCAAATTTTATATCATATGATATTAACGCATAAAATCAACAAAACAAAAACATTCCGTTTTCGGCACCCTCTGAAAAAATTTCGCGACCAGTAGTTTGGGAAGAATAGATTTTTAATTTTAGATTTATATTTACCTCCAGTAAGGTTGGAGTTAGAATTGTATGATGGAGAATATTGAAAAGCTTTAATTTTTTACAATCGATTCTTCTTATGATATGGTTTTGCGCAATATCCGTTTGAAATAATTATCAATACCAAAAAATAAATTCCCCCTGAAGTTAACTGCAAAGGGATTCTAGTGCATTTGGTCCCAGTGATGTTATTGGAGTAAAGCACGAATTTCTTGATGTGACGGAACATTTGTTTTTTACAATATAACTTTTACCGAGATAGGTAAATAAGTTATAATCTTTATCCCAAGGGGAGAAACGCAATAAAAATGAAATCCCAGTTGTACCTTGTAGCGCGTGCATTTTACGTTGCTATGATACATGTTTTTAAAGCGAAATTTTGATTTTTCTTGAATTTCCTATTTATTTTATTGGAGCAGTACCCGTTGATATTAAAATTAAAGCGTTTTATTTGCGAGATAATGGAAAAAAAACATGGGATGCTTATCTTCGTTGAATAAGACAAGTTTATTTTTCTGTAAGACGAGCGAAAGGAAAATGTATAACTCTGAATGAACTAGTGTTATTCCCTTTTTATTTTTTAAAGCTTAAAATTTGTGTTCGCGAAGGAACGGTGCGAAAAAAAATCCCTCCGACGGTTACGACAGGATCGTCGACGAGACAGGTGCACGCAGTCTTGAGAGGATGGCATTTTATTAACAATGACAGCTGTTCTTAACATCATCGCATTTCCGACGTTTGCATTTTTATTTAATTCAGCACTTGTAGGAAGAGAGAAAATGTGACGAAGCGATATCCAACTAAATTAGTAGAAAGGTAATAAAACATGAAGTATAGTCTCTAGAACCTACATAAAAACAGCAATATTTAATTCTACCTTACAATATTCCTTTAAAGTTCGTACGAGCACTCAAAAGTTTGTCATTTTTAATTTGAGTTTTTTTTATTTCCTAGCTGTAAAAAAATTCCGCCACAGTATTTTGAAACGTTTTTAATTCGTTAATGTTTCCAAGTTTTATTTATTTGGTTTGGTTTGTCCGATCTTGCGCACATTCTTTTAGCAGTTATAAACGCAGTAGTTAGAGCAATGGTGCACAAACTTTACAGCCCGTGGGCCACATAACCCATTGCTGTACTCACCGCGGGCCGCAACTAGTCGAAAATAGAATTCAAGAATAACTTAAGGAAATTAAGGATTTAGTTGTGAGAAGTGATTTTACTAGATTAGTTTTTAATGCATTTATCTGTTATGGGGTTAGAGAGGTAAACGCAAAATATACTATTGTTTTTTAATATTTTCTTTTTATGTTACATTGTGTTCTTTAATTTTTTAACTAGTGGAAGGCCGGGTGTGGCACGTGGACCTTAGTTTGGTCACCCCTGGGTTGGAGTAATCATTGCAATGCTTGTGATGGATTGAGCATTCTGACGTAATTGAGAATTAATATACGCCGAAAAATAAACCTCAGTCGGCTCTTCCTAGGCTTATTTACGTATTTATATGGTGGTCGATGAAAATAAATTGTTGCTGTCCGACATTCTCAATTCCAATAACCGGTAACGAGCTCTTCCTAATCCTTTGTCCAAAAAGGCTTCACACGCGAACAGTTTCCCCTTAGATTGCCTGGCGGCGAAAGCCCATCCATTTTGCGAGTCGCAGAGAAAAGGTGAACAAAGATTAATATTTTCCCGTTGGATCTGCACGTCACGCGTTTCTCTTTTTTCCTCCTTCCGCACCGGCCATACACACAACGAGGGCGAAACCGTTTTATCTCGCCGCTTTAACACGCCCTCGCACTTTATCCTCCCGACTCTCTATGATGATAATAATAATGTCTCTCTTCCTCCACCCTCTTTCTATTCTCCTCAGCGCTTCCTCTACCTTCCCCCGTTTTCTTATTGTTGTTCTCCTATTTTGTCCCCTCCCCCTCTCTCTCTCCGCTTCCGTAAACCTTTTCCTTCCTGACGCAGTCATAAACCGACCTCTCGTGACCCCTTACCAGGCCTTCCGGTCAACCCCTTAACGGAGTCGGACAAAGGGATGGACAGCCCGCTCGGCCATCGATCATTCCTACTGAAAACGCTTTTTCTGCGAGCCGATGCGAGCTGCGCGCGAACTCGATCGCTCTCTCTCTCTCTCTCTCTCGCATGCTACTTTCTGCAGACATGGCGCTCGGTTTATTCCTTTGTGAGCTCAAAAACTGATGAGAATTTTAATTCCTATAGATTCTATAGTATATAATGATTCTATAGTATAGACGGATGAGGGGACTTAGTCAACCGTGAAGTATCTCCGACCTTAATTCTTTTTATGTCGTTTTCAAAAGGCTCTCGTTTCACGAGAGAATGTGCCCTATCAATTGGTCGAGAATCCATACGTGGAACTTTTGAATGTAATATTTTAGTGGAGAAATGCACGTATTTTAATGGGACTGTAGCATTTAATTGCTCCGGCTGTTGAACCACAATAGCTTTTTATGCCACAAACAAAACATGTGGCGTAAAATGCAAACAAGCTGTGACGGAGAAAAATTTTTATGTTGCGAAAGTAAAGGATGGAAATTTACAAAGTCGAAAAAAAGGAGAGATTGCTGGATTTTTCTGTTGGGTTTATCAAAACTTTAAATGAAAGAATGGCGAAAATTTAGCGTTTTTGAATAAACAAATGTAATGAATTGCTCTAAAGCAACAACAGGCTTTGTATGTACTTGAAAGAGTGTAGAAATATTTAAATAACTTAAAGATATTAAAGTAATAACTCTCTACTGTCAATTGAGTATATTAGATCCATTTCTCGACAGAATGAATTTTTAAATTATATAATATAGTCTCATTTACTGTAAAATCTACTGATGCCAATTAATCGTTCTAATTTGTGCTAATTAATCACAATTACTCAGCATAAGTTCATCAGTAATTGCTAAAATAAATTGCCAAATCATTTTAAGGTCACTCAGGATTAATTATCCTACGTTTAGGAGTTAAGGATCCCATGTTATGTTTTATGCACAACATCCAAGCCACGAATTTATCATCGTTGACATTTAATGCGTTACAGAATAAGCTTTGAAAGAACAAAGTACACACTCGGACATGTGTACTTGGATAAAGATTTTTAAAAAGGACCGACCTACATTCCAGAATATGGAAAACATTTCAAGCAGCTTCCAAAGGAATAATTGCAGCACTCACTTCGGTTACCACTGCAATTTCAAATTGTTTTGTTCATTTACAGCACAGGAAATTACTGCAGCATAGGGAGCTTCTTGGGCACATTTATTCTCACATCATCCAGCAACAGTTTCAACCGCAATGTCCTTGCTATAAACGTATAGCCACTGTCGGAGCTAAAGTGGCACCCATTATCTGTTACATTGTAGTTCGTAAAACGCTCACTACAGTTTTCCGCGGTGAGATTTTTTTACGTGTTTTTGCTCAAGGAAAAATATATTATATAGATAAACTTCTTAGCTACAAATGGCTTAGTAAACCGTAAGAGCCTTTTTTTTAGCAAGTAAACCAATATTTTCTGTAATTCACCAATCGTTGATTTCAATTTGGTTTTACATAATTTATGCCTGGCTATAGAAATATTCTTTCTGATTTTATTGATACAAGGTGTGATATTAGCCGTGCACTCCACTTATGAATTTATTATCAGTGAAGTTTGGCCATAGTTATTATACTACAAAGAGTGCTCAATCCTTTATATTACAAATCGGGGCAAAACATATATATATATAAGTAAAGAACAAGCATTTTCAACATGTTGCCAGAATTTCTTAACACCTATTTATTGCTTGGAAAGAAATAAACTATCGGCCTCTCTCAAATCTCTTTCCCAGCAAATGAAGCGGTGCTCTCTGGCAACATCGGAAAAGAACATTGGGAGCACATAGATAGCACTCAAAGCGTGCGCGGCGCTGAAAAAGCAAACATATTTCTGCGGTCAATGTAACTTTTAGGTTAATTTCCCCTTTCTGAGAGCGATTATTTCAATTTCAAAAGGACCCTTTTAGAGAGAAAATGGTACGAGTTTCAGTCCCTCATTTCCCACCTAATTCATTGTCTTTTCCTCTCTCTCTCTCAACCTCCTTCCTTCTCTTTCTCTCTCCCTCGCAATCCTTTCCCAAATTCCCTCCCCGTTTTCTATATTCTTCCTCCCCCTTCGCCCCTCTTTTTAGCATCTTCTCGCCTCTCTCCACGCACTTTTCTCCCTGATATCTCTCTAGTTCCTTCAGCCTCCTCCAAAGAAACGTCTCCCCGAGAAAGGATTACGAGCCTTGCTTGATTCCGTCCTATACTTCCATTAACCCAATTCTTCTTAGTAAATGAGTTTTTCCCCTCCCGAGCACGCATAAAAATATAGGCATCGAAGGTATTTCCTTCCGTCCTCCAAAAAATTGAAGTTTTTGAAAGAAATCACGTCTATTTAAAAAAAAAAAAATCTGATGTGGCCAACACATGACTTTCTCCATATTTGGGGTATAGATATTTAAATTATAATGAATAATACTGCGAGGCAAAATTATTATTTCGTATCGTAAAATAAGACACGTCGTTGCCGTAAATTACGTATATTTTGAATGTTTACAGAATTCGCCGCTACATGGTGTTGGCGCTGTAGGCTGGTATTAAGAAAAAGCGAAATATATCCGAAATGGATGGTTCTACGAAAATTAGTTTCAAACAAAACTTGGAAGAAATATTATTCTCTACAACTTTGGTCCTTACGAAGATTACCAATAACGATGTTGTTAAGGAGATATTTAACGGAAACCGAAAAACCGGTTATTTATAAATAACTCCTAAAAAATAACTCCTATAGAAAATTGTTTCAAATGAAAACTGTAGGAAATTACATTCTCTATAACTTTTGTATAGAATTGTATATACAATAATGATGTTTTAACAAAGAAATATCGCAAAAACCGAATCGGGTTTCGAATAAACCGCGACTTCCGGTTATCCGTTATTGTCCAAAAACTAATCAGTTCTTTCTGCTCATGTTAAAGTGTTATATATGAAGTTTGGTAACGATATGGTATGTACTTTTTGAGTTAGAGCGCCCACACTAACATACACACACACACACACACACACACACACACACACAGACATTCCGAAAATAGTCTAAACGTGTTCTAGGGACCTCAAAACATGTATTTCCGTTGAAATCTGGAAGTCGATTTTTTTCATGAATACAATACTTTCCCATTACTACTTATGGAGAAAGTAAAAAAGGGATTGTGTAGTAGTAGTTGTACTATTAATGTTGACGGTCGTCATTTTTTGAATCTACGATGCGTTGCGGTAATAAAACGCCCTGTGTGTTATGTAATTGAATTACAAGTATCGGTTTTGCGTAAATCATAAAAAGTAGACGATAGGCGTTGGCTGTTAATTCTCTCGGTTTACTCGCCGCAGCAATTACTCAAGACATACGCAACTTCTTCCGCGAATTACGCTAATTTTTTTTTCCGAGGAAGACGCTTCCAAAGCTTTCTTAATTCTTTTTGCTTTATCCTTCAGGAGTGTAACGTCTCCTTTAATCTTATGGAAGCCGTCGCCGTAATCCGGAAACTCGTAATCGATCAGTCTTAATCTACCGTGACGAAGTTGTTACCTTATAATCCGGTTCGAGGAGATGGACTACTCTGTATTCCTTAGGAAGGGAGCAAAAAATATACCTTAACCTAAAGTGATCGCTGAGAAATATTTTTAACTTGTGTTAATGGAATTGTTCAATTCACATATTTTTAATGTGACCATCGTTATCTAATTTTTAGTTACCTTTGGCTTCACAAAACAAACTGTAGAATGATTTTTCTAGTCAAAATACTTAAATTGGTTTGGATTATGCCGTAATAGGCTTAGTTTATTACGAGCGTTGAAGACCAAAAATAAATTGGAAGAAATGTGAGCATGGGTTTCTGCCGATCGCAAAACAACAAAGTTACCATATACTGCTCAAATGCTGCTCCTGGCTTTCCTTTCGGTTCTTTCTCGTGTACTGTTAGGCTAAGTCGCTCTCCTCTCCTGCTTAATGTCGGATCTCACGTTACACTTCTTTTAATACAGTAACGATCCGTTAAATATCGTAACCTAATTATCGTTTGGTTGGTGATAAACTATCTACCACCCAACATCATACAAACATGCAAAATAAACAAGAAAATTCAGGGAATACATTTCAAGATATGGAAAAATTAGCAATACGTTTATGTATATATATATATATTTTTTTTTTTTTGAGGCAGCAAATGTGGCTCGAAAATCAGTTAATACCACCTTTAAACCGTTTATCAATTTCGGCAAAAGATCTGCGGAAATAGAAATTGGAATTAACTCCAAGAAAGAAACGAATAAAGTTGGGCCGCGGAGAGTTTAACGGAGTTTCTCGTCCCTTACTAGAGGGTGGCCATCTTGAATAAATTTAAGACTTCTTCTTCGCGATCGGCGCGTAGAAGAGAACATAATCCTTTTCTGCCAAAATTCCCTCCATTGCGCCCGGTCCGTTTTTTTTTTGGCAAGCCTATTCCTGCACTCACGTCTTTCTCTCTCGCATTCGCGTCACATCTCTTTATCCGTCGTAAGATCCTCCCAATCAAATCAACCATCCCAAACGAATTTCTCCTCCATATTCCCTCTCACTTCTCTTTCTCTCAATTTATATCTCTCCTATTTCTCCGCCGAGCGGGCGTAGGAAAGTGAATGAGTAACTCTACCCGGCGGTAAGAGGCCAAAAAAGCCTTGGGGGTCCGAGAATGAGGTGGATACGAACAAGATTTTGGATCATATAATTTAAAAGGGGGCTTAGAGAGAGGGAGAAACACTTAAGGTTTTATAAATGACAAGTTTGAAAATCAGCCAGTAAGAAAGGGAGAACATCAATTTTGTGAGATGCATGCCATCGCTTGAAGCTCGGTTATTTCTAAATTTTGAAATTTATATGCGGTTACTTAAAAAAAATCGGTACAACATACATTGTACAAACTTTCTCATATATGGGTACTAATGCGTCGTTTGGTTATCTTTAGAAAATGAAAATCGTATGAGCCTGTTTTTAGAAAATCCAATTTTTGTTCAAGTTGCCCAAGAATAAACTAACCTTATATTCATTCATTGAGAAAAATGAAATACGTAGCATTATTGTAGATGTATACTCAAGTAACTGTTCGAAATCTGATCAAAATCGCTAGAGCCGTTTTTGAGAAAATCGAATTATTGTTTATCTATCTATCTATAGTTCACCCTGCAAGCCACCGCAATGGTGTGTGGCAGGGGGTGCAATAGCACCAAGGTAAAGCGCATAATAATGTATAGTATCATTCTACGTCGGCTGATTTCCTTTCGTAACTTCTGTTCTGCTCAGCTATCGTTCTAGGGAAAAACGAGCCTTTATACCTCTCATTGTCAGTCCTACAGGCTATCTCTCTTATTTTACGAGGATGGTCCGTTCTACCAATATAAGTTGGCGCTCTTATTATTTCTTCGACATCGCTGGAGAATATATGCGTTCTAAATCTTTCGAGAAGTTTTAACCTAGAGCGTGATCGGCGCTCAGCTAGTGATTCCCATCCTAAGTCCTGTATCAAGGCTGTAACACTATTGTTTCTATCGTAACAATTTTTGACGAATCTAGCGGCTTTTCGCTGCACTCTTTCTAACTCTGAGATTGATCCTTTCACGTACGGATCCCATATGCTCGACGCGTACTCTAATAGCGGTCTTACTAACGAGAAGTAACATGTCTCTTTGACTTTTTCCTCACTTTTACCTACTATGCGTTTGATGAATCCTAGTTTCTGTTTAGCCTTCCCGCATATATTTCGTATGTGCATATCCCACGAGAGGTTGCTTATTAAAGTAACGCCTAAGTATTTGACGGAATCGGCTAGTTTTAGCTGGACGCCTTCAACAGCGTAATTCGTCGTGTCAATGTTTTTGTTTCCCCAGAATCTCATAAAGGAACACTTTCCTAAGTTCAATTCTAACTGCCACTCTTTACACCACTCGAGAATTGCATTTAAGTCGTCAGAAAGTAATAATTGATCATTAGGACTGTTAATCTGTCTGTAAACTACTGTATCATCCGCGAATAACTTGATTTTACTTTTAATAACCTTATCTAAGTCGTTTATGTATAAAAGGAATAGTAGGGGGTCGATTACACTTCCCTGTGGAACGCCTGAGGCTACGCTGACTGAATCTGATTTAAATCCATCTATAACTACTATTTGTTCACGCTCATTAAGAAAGTCCCTGATCCACTCGATTATCTTTCGATTTATTCCACAGTCAATTAATTTCTTCACTAACTTACTGTGCGGGACTTTATCGAAAACCTTCTTGAAGTCGAGGAAAACAGCATCTAACTGAGTCTTACGGTCTCCTGATCTTAGTATATCGTGAACGAACAGAGCAAGCTGTGTTTCACAAGATCTCGTCTTCCTGAAGCCATGCTGATATTTACTTAGCAAGTTCTGACTATCTAAGAAGTCCATCACGGAGCTAGCGATAATGTGCTCGAGAACCTTGCAAGATAGGGAGGTAAGCGAAATTGGCCTGTAATTTTCTCTGTCGTCTTTTTTCCCACCTTTGTGTAACGGCGTTATAAAGGCTAATTTCCATTCCTTAGGTACAACGGCATGACTAAGTGACTTATTGAAAACTATTTCGAGATAAGGTGCTATTTGCAGTGCTAACTCTTTGAATACTCTAGCTGGTATCTCTTCTGGACCCGGAGATTTATTTGACTTGATATTTTTAAGCTGTTGAGCTATCCCTTTCGCTAATATGACTATATCGTTCATTTTTTCCTTGCCTGGTTCGGGCGCCACGACCTTCGCTCTCACGTCTTCGGTAGTAAATACGCTCTGAAAAAATAAGTTTAACAAATTTCCTTTATCTGTGCTATCGCTAACTACCTCTCCTTGGTCGTTTATTAACGGGGCTACGGTTGGGCGTCGACCTTGAACTTCTCTAACATATGACCAAAAGCATTTGGGATTTTCACTTAGATGTTCACTAAGAGTCTTTTTCTTGAAGTCTGTTAGTGCTTTGCGCATAACCTTTTTGGTCTTAGTCCGACAATCTCTGTACTTAAGTGAAATTGAAATTACTTCCTCCGGTGACGTACAGATATTGATGCGTTTAAATTTCGAGTGAAGCTTTCTTTGGTGTCTGAGGGCGCATCTAACCTGCCGATTATACCATCTTGGTTCCCCATTATCGCTAATAAATTTACTTGGTATATACGTATTAATACCAATTCTAATTTCTGATAGTAATGCTTTCCAAGTTTCCTCAACGTTTTTTGTGCTTGTCGATTTGCTGAAATCGCCGTAATCCTTGATGAGTTTCTCTTTGAAATCCTCAAAGTTGGCATTTTTATACATGTACACTTTCCGCTTAGGCTTGCGATATTTTGCGACAGTTATATCCAAAAGTACTCGAACTGATTGGTGATCACTGATTCCTTCTTCAACAGTTACTTCGGAAACACGCTCGGGGATGTTAACTGCTAGTAAGTCTAATATATTGTTCGCTCTCGTAGGTTTTTTGACTACCTGGATGAGGGAATGTTTATTGAATATGTCTATTAGCGCTTCGCATGACTCGCGATTCCTACCGGATGGTATGAAGCTACAACTCTGCCAATTTATCGAGGGTAGATTGAAGTCTCCTCCTACTATGATAATGCTTTTACTATTCTTCTTCATTAGTGAATTTATTTGAGCCTCTAGATCGTATATTTCTTCTGCGTTTGAAGCTGGCGGCCTATAATATGCACATACATGAATGTTTCCCAAACCTTCACTGTTTATAGTACACCAAGTGCTTTCAATATTGTTTACAGCAAACTTGACCGGAGAACTTATTAGTGTATTATTCACTGCTATAAACACCCCTCCTATTTGTCCTATCTCGTCTGTGAATAGTATATCGTAAGGGGAAAATTTCACGGTCGTGAATATCCGAGGTTAGCCAACTCTCTGTGCCTATTACTATATCTGCCTCTGTTTGTTCTAGTAAATTCTGAAGTTCCGCAGCCTTATTCCTGATACTCCGGCAATTTAGAGTTAAAATTTTTAGAGTGTCACTTATGTGTCGCTTCGGAATTATTTCAGAGATTTGGAGGGTGCATCCCTCATTTCCAATAGCGGCTTTATTACTGATAGTATTATTATCGCATGGTTTAATGTGCCCTAAAGCCGACCTACATATTGATCTACGGTCAGAGTTAATAAATTTATTATGATAATTAGCGCAAGTCTTTAATTTCCCCGTATATGACCTGCTCACTAACCTACTCTCTAATCTAAAAAAACTCTACTATGCTCGTATATCCTACCACCTACCCTCTGTGCTGCCTCGGCGGTATAGTGAACTCCCGAGCGGTTAAGGGGTACCTTGCACGATTCGAGAACCGGCCCGATGTCCACGAAATCTACTCCCATGCCCCCACAGAACTTCCAGAGTCTCCGGTTCAAGCCGATCACTCGACTCCAAACCGTCGAACCCCGGTCGGTCCGCGGGACCATGCTGCATACGGTCAGACGCATGTTGATCCCCATGACCCGCCGAAGTCGGTGTACTTCGGAGCATAGATCCCTGAAGGAATCCAATATCTCCTCAGAACCCCGATCCTGCGCGTCATTGGTGCCCACATGCGCCACTATCCGCAGCTTGGAGCATCCCGTGCCACTTGCCGCCGCCCGAACCGCCTTCGTCACCTGAGGTACTGTTCCGCCTGGAATACACCAGGTTAAAGTTGCCTAGAATAAACTACCCTTATATTCATTTTTTGAGAAATATGAACTATACACTATTATTCAAGACGTAAACTCAAGTAACTGTACGAAATTTGATCAAAATCGTTAAAGCCGTTTTTGAGAAAATCGAATTATTGTTAAAATGCGTAGAATAAACTACTCTTAATTATTGATCAATGTCAACCATTTCTACGTATACTCTGCTCAGTATGATAAAATGGCTAGATACGAGATTTCATTCATTTTCGCTCTACCGTCTAGGCTCCAGTGCCAGTAACAGACAGACAGACAGACAGACAGACGGCATTGCGAAAACCGCTTTTTCAGATTCAGCGACACCTAAAACGTATATTTCCGTAAAAATGTCGAGGTCGAATTTTTTCGCGAAAACAATACTTTCTCGATACTTCGTATGAGAAAGTAAAAAATGGATTCTCGAATCTCTGCAATTAGAAAGTGAAGCTCAAGTATTTTTTTCATAGCAAATATAAAGCGAGTGAGAAAGATGCAGAAGCATGTAGAGAATTAAAATAGGGAAAGGAATCCAGTTAATGCATTTAGAGAAACCTGAAATTTGGAAAATGAACGAGTTGAAATAAAGATGAGGTAATGCTTTGAATAATTCAAAACAAAATATTCATGTTCGAAAAAACCAAAACTGAATAAAGTTAGCTTTGTAAGTTAAAGACAAATGATTAATATTTTTAATCGCCAAAAAGCTGCAGTAAGGTCCAACGAACCGATAATAATATCAATGGAAAATAAATGAACGGTAGTTAGGCGAGACTATGTTTTCAAGCGATATATTATTCCTCCAGTCAGTCAAATGTCGTACACCAAGAACATCAATGAGCGTTGACGGTCCAAAATAGTAACATAGGAAGACTTTTCGAGCAACACGAGAAAAACAATAATTTAACGATAAATATGGGAATCGGAAAGAATAAAACAGGGTGGTTATGAATAGCGAAGAAAAATATCGAAATGGAGGGGGTCCGGTCAAGGTTTCAGAAGCGATCGGAAAGAACGAGACGCTAGTTTATTGAGCAATAGAGGAGAATTTCCAAGGAACAGAATGAGACACAACGTGTCAGAAAACGGAAACAAGAAATAAGTGAGGTAAGAGAAGAGGGAGGAAGAAGACGGAAGACTTTGACGGTGCTGGTGGAGTGGTTTTAAGAGGGAGGAAAAGGTTTTTGGGAGGGTGAAATGATTACCTCTCTCTCTCCAAAAACCCCTCTTCCTGCCTCCCACACCACCACATTTGCCACACCCTCCGGCGTCCGAATTAGTGAACGACAAGTTCCTTCCCCGACGCTTGTTCCCTTCACCCCTCTCACCCCCCCCCCCCCTCTCCTCCTAATGCTTCCCTACTCTTCCTCTCTCTCTCCTTCATTACTCGCACTCCATCGCCTTAATCCCTCGCCATATCCTCAGTCGTAAAAACCTTGATACGCTTTCCTCTGCCTAGTTTCAACCCCTTAATACACTCACCTTTACTACCGTCCACCCCAACCTCTCTTTCTCTCCAGCACTTCCTTGCTAGAGCACGCAGCCACCCCTTTTCCCACTCGCCTCACAACACGGAACCTCCGTGTCTCTCCCCTTAATCCTTCGCAGCATGGGACATCATCGCTCTCACCTAATTAGCTCTCTCTCTCTCCCTCCCTCCCTCCCTCCTCTCACTCTCTCTCTCTATTCCCTCTCTCTCCCCGCTCCCCCCCCCCTCTCCCCTCTCTCCCCTCCCCCCCCCCTTCCCCCTCTCTCCCCCCTCTCTCTCCCCCCCTCTCTCTCTCTCCTCTCTCTCTCTCCCCCCCTCTCTCTCCCCCCTCTCTCTCTCCCCCTCTCTCTCTCCCCCCCCCTCTCTCCCCCCCCCCTCTCTCCCCCCCCCTCTCTCCCCCCCCCTCTCTCCCCCTCTCTCTCTCGTCCTCACAAAATTCCATATCGTTTTAGTTTTTCCCCCGAGGACGGGCAGCGGTTATCGTTTGAAAAAAATATTAGTTTCCGCGCTTCCATGCATCTCCTTAAGAATAAATAATTTTGTATTGCACGTTTTCTCTTTATAAATTTGATATTTTGAGCTCGAAAAATCTACGTAAATGTACTCCCTAACGAGACCATCATACAGAAACTATCATATTCCGTTATAATAATATTGACCTTATAGAAATGATGGAAATTTAACTTACGTATATGTGTGAGTGCGTAAGACTGATCACAGATGTGAAGATAGAGAGACCCGGGTTCGAATTCCGGTCAAGTTCAGAATTTTTCTCCTTCTCTATCTTTTAATATTAACCTTATTATTTTTAAACATTCAAAATATCTCACCGTCGAGGGAAACTTAAAAAAAAACGTTAAATCGCAACCTAAGCTTTTATTTGCAGCAGCTAATTCTATGCATAGTAGGTATGCGAAATTTGAACTATATTGGCATATGTTACATGAAAAATCAAGAACCATAGTAAAATTGATCTCATGTATCGTTTTACACGCATGCATTAAAATTTATTCTTAGGGACCGAGATAAAAATTAGTTAAAATTATTAGTTTTAATCTTAATTTTATCATAAAAACATCTCTTTGGAAATGCAAATACTTAATTCTCCAACATTCGATTACGCTGCACTCTCTTCAAAGCACGACTACAGTCTTCATAATTAACCTATCGCTATATATTGGCAAACTCCTTCTCTCCAGTAACCACAAAACGGTTATAAAGAACCGGACGTGCATGTACGCAACAAAGCAGCCATAATCAGTAGTGATTCACCGATAGTAGACTCATCACATCTCCTTCTTCCTAACCCCTCTCAACCCTCTCTTCTCTCCCCCTCAACTCCTCTCTTTCCCTCTCCCTTCTAACTCTCCTACCCCCTCACACCTTCCCTCTCTCTCTTATCAGTTTGATTTCAGCCATGAGACGAGCTTCTACTGTCTTGAAAGCGCATATGTAGAATATTTACGAGGAATCGGTTCGGGGGAGAAATCGTCTCTCTTCCGCGTGCGATCTCGGCTTAGGGGATGCTAACACGTCGGTGGAGGATAATCTCTTTACGTCATGCACCAAAGAGGTCGCATCCACCGCTATAGACGAGCGAAAAAAAAAGAGGAACACAGAGCCGTCGCCGCTCATTCACGAATCTTTTCATCTCGAACCCGAAATTCTTGCTGCACATTCTTACGGCCGTTCTATCGAGTCCTCTCTCGGAGAATAAAAATAATCCCTCTCGAGCGCAGGTGCGGGGAAGGATGAGGAGGGGGAAGAGGAGAGAGAGAGGAAAGGGATATTTTTTTCCAAAGCCTCTTTCGGAAAACAAGTGCGCGAAACGAACGCGTTTCTTTTTCCTCTTTCCCGTCCTCGCGAATCCTCCTTTTTTCCAATCCCGCCTCTCTCTCTCTCTCCTTTATCCATTTTCCTTTGAAGCTATTTCGCTGCGCGCGTCTTCGCTCTCAGATTCCGCCGTCGGAACAATGGCATCGTTAAACCTCGACTTTGAAAGGAAATAATCCCTTTCCCTCCTCTCCCATCCCTCGTTTCCCATTTTTTTTTGCCTTTTTGTTTTCTTCTTCTTCTCCTATCTATCCCCTCCCTGTCTCTTCATCTTCTTCCTTCCTCCGCCCTCAACATAAAACCTCATTATTTCATTCGTTACTGCGTTTTATTTCATCCGCGTTCGCGACAAAAGTTCTCTTTCTTTTGTTTTTGCGGTGATTTTTTCTGCGGCTGTGTTCCCTTTCTGTTCTCTCCTCTCTTTCTCTCCGTTTTCCCCCAAAAATTGCGTCGCTCGTTTTATCCACCTTAATCCCTCATTTTCATACATTTCCCTTTATCCTCCATAACTCTTTCTCTCGATTCTGCGTACCACTCAACTCTTCCCGTATTTTCTATTCTTTTGTATCTACAGCCCTCGCTCCTATCTTTTTTTTTCTATCCCAGTGGTTCCGAAAATGTATGAAGGCGCGGCACCCTTTTGAAGGTAATGCGAATTTGGCGGCACCCACCTCTTGTAACAAGGTTGTATATTTGTACAAACGTTTATCACAACGTTTGGACTCGTTAGTTTTAAACGCATCTTCATCTGTTGGTTAAGAGATGTCAGTATTGACCTGATGATATGTTAGCATTTTCAAATCGTTAATTATATTTTTTTCGAAACTGTTTTGGCGGCACCTTAACAATCAATCAGCTGCAGCATCCCGGTTTGGACATTTTATACCGGTTGCTGGCAACCTTGTCTAAATACCGGGCCGCATTCGGAGCTTCGAATGCCACATTTCGAGGTTGCGAGTGATTTGTCGCATCGGTTTTACTTAAGTCGGAAGTTGGCTGGAGGTTCTTTGGAACCAAGGGGGGAGTTGTGGCGTAGTGGTGCGGGCGCTGGCCTGCTACGCTTAGCAAACTTGGTGCGAACCGGGTTGCCCGGCTCCCCGGCTCCCCATTTGCGTGGTTATGTGGAGAACACGCAAATCAGCGCCCCGTCCTTCGGAAGGGACGTAAAGCCTTTGGTCCCCTTGGTGTTTCTCGTTACGAGAAAGAGTAGGCTAATGCCGGCACCGGGTTTCACTCCTCCCTTGCTTTGTGATTTAGACTGAGAAGCCTTCTAGCGCTGGAGTCGTTTGAAGTCACAAGGTCCCCCCAATTGGTGGTTCTTTGGAGTAATAGATGGTGATATTTTTATTCGAGAACCTTGAACAATCGAAGTATCTTATAATATAAAGCGCGTATATGTATTCGGAAGGTAGTGCTCATTTTAAAAATTCGATGCGAGATTCTCTTAAATAAATATTTTTAAAAAACATCAAACTATGTTCTTAGAAATTTTAGCAATTCTCTCCGGTTTATATTCTGATATTTAGCGATTTTTCAGGGTTATCGAATAAAAAAATTGCCCTGTATTAGCGAGAAACAAAATTTGAAACCTAAAAAAAAAAATCTAAAGGGGTTTTTAGTGAAAAAAGTGCTCACCAGGAAAATTTTTGCGAACATTACTTTGATCTGCGAACGTGATATTGTCTGCGATAAACGTCATGGTTCGCCATATAATCACTTAGCTTAGCGGGCGGCATCAAATCCTCTCGCGGGTCAATATGCGGGTGGTAGGTTGCCGATCTCTACTCTCCTCCTCCCCTCCCCTCCCCTCATTTCCCTCTCTGCCGCTCCCCACCTTTATCTTTCTCTCTTCTCTGTTTTTCTCTCTCTCTATTCCTCTCTCATTCCGTCGCATTCCCATTTAATTGCCTTCCGATTTCCCGTTGAAGTTGGTTTTACTCTCTCTCTATCTCTCTCAAACGGATCTATTCGGCGAATAATCTTCCTCAAATTGGGAATTTTTTTTCCTCCTCTTCGTAACGTGCATGCGTCTAGGATATTCGCCACCCAGCTTTAACGCGGATGCATCGATCTATCGATTTACGGGCGAGTAAGCGCACCCGACGAATTTATTCCCTCGATAACGGCGCGTCTTATCGATGACGTGACGTCTCCCGTTATATATCGTTATTTTCCCTGACGCTCACTCTTTCTTTTTTTTTAAAAACCTTTCGCGTCCAATTATGAAAACGGCGAACTATTGCCGTTCGATATATTGCGGAAGTATATGGATCGGTGGAGAATTCTATTTAGCTGATAAGTGTAATCATTTTCGTGTCTAATGTACGTACTTCGTTTGTTTTTGTATCCGGGTGAAGGAAGGCGCTGATTTCGTTCTTTGTTTGCGTTAAATTACGTGTTTCTGAGTGCAGTATTTTCCTCGGTTTGATGAAGTCATATGCATACATGAGCGCATCATCACGCTCAAATTGTGATGTACGTAAATAATGATTAGTGTACGACAATATTATTCCAGTTTATGTTTGTTTAAAAGTAGTCGGTATGTCTCTTTAGTTTTATGCCTTATCGCATTCCATTATCATTTAAGGAGTTGAAATCTCGATGAGGTGATACTCAATTCTTTTTAGGGTTAATATGTTCATACCTACAGAATTATTATAAAATTTGTAGAATGAAAATAATTATATTATTTGCTATCGAATATCATTCCCTTATGTCGAAATAATGATATAATTTTTTCATTAAATTCCATTTTATAACAAGTAAGTGTTTTTATATTTTGCGAAACAATCACAGGAGCAATTGATGCAAAAATTACAAATGCCCTAGTTCTTTTTATAAATTAATTATATTTTCCCGTCGAAATTTACAAAACCGGTGTTTTAATTAGAAATAACGAAAAGTTTATGTACACAACATCCAGTAATGAGATGAAACAAAAACTTTTACCCAACCTAATATTAGTTCATATAATCCTAACACAGTCGAATAGGTTATTCTTACTTTCTCCATATACGTAGTATAGAGAAAGTATTGTTTTCACGAAAAAAATCGACTTCGAGATTTCAACGGAAATACATGTTTTGAGGTCCCTAGAACACGTTTAGACTATTTTCGGAATGATGTCTGTGTTTGTGTGTATGTGATTGTGGGCGCTCTAACTCAAAAAGCACTTGTCATATCGTTACCAAACTTCATATATAAAACTTTGGCATGAGCACAAAGAACTGATTAGTTTTTAGACAATAACGGTTAACCCGAAGTTGAGGTTTATTCGAAACCCGATTCGGTTTTAGCGAAATATCTCCGTTAAAACATCATTATTATGTATACAATTCTATACAAATGTTATAGATAATGTAATTTTCTACAACTTCCATTTGAAACAATTCTCCATAGCAGTTATTCTTTAGGAATTATTTATAAATCGGTTTTTTGGTTTCCGTCAAATATCTCCTTAAAAACGTCGTTATTGGCAATCTTCGTGAGGACCAAAGTTGTAGAGAATAATATTTCTTCCAAATTTTCGTAGAACCATCCAATTCAGAGATATTTAACTTTTTCTTCAATTTCCAGTACATAGCGCCACCACCACGTAGTGGTGAATTCTGTATACATATTCAAAATGTAATTTACGGGAATAAGGACTGTATTCTTCTACGATACGAAATAATAATTTGGCCTTATAATAATGCTATTCATAATAATTTAAATATCTAAACCCCAAATATGGAGAAAGTCATGTGTTGGCCACATCAGATTTTTTAACTTTTGTAAGAAAAATATTACGAGACGTCAGGAAACATTTTATATATACATATTACATAGCTCCCTGCTTTTATCTCCCTCCATAAAGGCAAAGAATTCTTGTTTAAAAAATTTCCTTGTTGAAAGATCCGAGTAGGATGTACAAAATTCTCGGTTTAGACTTTTCGAAATATTCGCGTCGCTGGAAATAGCTTCGCAAATGGAAAGACGTTTTCTTCCATTTCATCGCCACCTTTCACATTCCATATATTTTTATGATAAAACTCTTACTCTGTCTCGGATGCACCACATTCACTTTCCTTTTCGTCTTCCTCACTCTCCCTTTCAGTTCCTCTCTCCATCTTTCTCTACATCCAGCCCTGTCTCTACGTTTCACCCGCCGCCTCTCTCTCTCTCCACCTTTCTCCATCTCTCCAATTTTCTCTTTTTACATATTTCTATCTCCATCTACTTCTCTCTCCGTTTTATCCTTCTCCTCTACCTCTCTTAGGAGTCAAATGTAAGAATGGGCTCTATAGTCTCAATTTCGTCGTTTGTCTTTTTATCCATCTCTCCCCCTTCGTCCCTCTTTCTCAATCTCTGTCTCACTATCTTTCGTTATTACTCTTTATGTCTCTCCAATTCTTTCAATTTTATCCTGTTTTTCTCCTCTTCCTTCCTTACTCTCTAACTCTCCCTCTCTTCGCCTCTTCCTATATCTCTCTATTCCTCCCTACAACACCTTTATCTTCCTCCCTCTCTCTCTCTCTAACCCACCCTTTCCCTCTAGATTCTCAGCAGTTCTCGTGAAACATTGTCACCCGCGCTAATTCTCTCATCACCATCAAACTTCTCTTCTGGCCCTAACCAACCACTCCTGCTCGTCTACCTCCCCGTAGAACATTGAATGTCTAAATTAATTCCTTTGTCGGAGGAGTTTACCCAAGAACTCCGTAACTAAGGCCTCTTATACCTTCCCTCTTGTACCTCCCTGCCTTCCTTGATCCCTCCTTCTTCTGACTCTCTCTCTCTATCTCTCATCGCCGATCCGTCTTCTCCAGGGTCTAACCGTCACCCCTACCCTAAGGCGACCCACGTGTGACGTCCTCTTTCTCTCTCTATCTCCTGCTCATCTTGGTTGATAAAAGGACGTATGGGCGAATGGAATATGTGTTTGAGACGGTTTTGTTCGTGTGGTTGTGTGTGAGCGCGTTCATAATGTACAATGACAAGGTTTGAGTGGTTCTGCTGCCCTCTTGGGATCCGGAAGAGGTCACCTCAATGTGAGCCTCAAGATCTTTCCTCCTCACAGATCATATTCTCCTTTGCGGCGAGACATCGGAGGTTCTATAGGGTATGAACGAAGGCTTCTTCTCTCTCCGATTTTACAGATATTTGGGAGATTCCTCTTAAATCTCTCTCTCTCTCTCTTTTCCTCTTTAGTTTTCTTTCGTCATTAATGAGTCCGCTGACGTCATTGTTCACCTGCTAGGAGATCTGAATTGGAGCTGGAATATTTTTCTCTAACGACTTCTTATCTCTATAGTTTTAATATGTATGAGGAAAATGGGTTCCCAAAGTTATTGTTCGTTCGACACTTAGCGGTGTCCATTACAATTTTTATGTAACTGGATTACTAAAAACGTCACTTGCTTTTTTTAAGCCAGCGGTCGTAGCAAACAAAAACAATTTGAAAATTTTATTTTATTTTTTGGCTTGACTTTAAGCATAACGCAATTGATTGTCCGAAAATTCTTTTTTTTAATATAATTTTTTAACGATTCGATGTGATGTTACTCCTTTACAAACGAAATCTCGGTATAACATCCAGGTTATGGTTATAGATCACATGAAAGTACCGTAACTCTTAAGTGGCTCACAGGCTTATATCCCGTAATTTTCAACTTATGTGAAGGTCAAGTTTATTGCTAATACAATTGTTCTGAAAACATAAAGATGTATCATATGCCGCCTCCTACATCAGTCAATTATTTTCATTCAAAGCAGGGACCTTCCAATACCTTCAAGTCAATACAAAATTGCTTTGTTGAAAATGTTTAACGTTAAGAGAGAATAATATTACCGCGTTTTAATAATATATTTCCTAAATGAACGAACACGCTTTATAAATTTCTTCCGCAGTCATATGCGGTTAAGGGCATTTATTAAAAAACATACGGCATTACAGAAATGGCGCAACGCCATCAGGATGATTGGCAGGGGCTCACACAGCAAAAATAAAATAAACCACGTGTTTTCATGACGAATATCCCCGTGCCTCATGGTATCATCATCATCATCATCGCCATCTATTCCCTACTCACTGTTGGGCGATCGCGTCTATTATCGTCCGTCATTTCTATACGGGTTGGAATCACAAAAGCGGATAAATTACCCTTGTTACGGTTGTAGCGCGAGAAAAAGGTAACGGAAAATTTCCAACGACGCGCGTTCGAAAAAAGTAATAAAATTAGAAAAAAAAAGAGCGAGCGGAGGATAAAAATTCCTCATGATATACATCGGCGTTCTTCCACAAACAGGAGTGGAGAGAGAGACAGAAAAAAGTTCAGATCGCCCTCGAGGATTTCGTGAGAGAGAGAAAAAAGTGAAAGGGATGCCGGCGCAAAAAAAGAAAATTATCCTCCCCTCGTAGCGGATTTTTCTTTTCATTTCTTTCATTTTTTAAAGGAAGTTTTTACTGACAGAAATAACGTTCGAGTTTCCCTAAAGTCATGGGAGGGAAAGGAGAAAAAAAGGCGTCGCTTCTCTCTCTCCCTTCATTGCCTTCCAGTCGACAATTTGACTCCCATCATTCGTCGGCGCTGACTTAATGGCTTCGTTAGGAATTTGGCCGCTTAGGAGAGGTAGAGATAGAGGGGGGGGAGGCTGGGATAGAGAGTTTCGACGAAAATCATCGAGGCAGGACGGGGAAAATGGAAAGGTGATGACGGGGTCGAAAATGAGGGGAGGGGCTCGGGGAAAGTTGGGAAGGAGGAGGAAAAGGAGGCGGGAGAGGTTGGCAGAGGATTGGAGAGGTGTGAGGACGAAGAATCGGGTTGGGACGAAGCAGGTGGCACGAAATAAAGATGGGAGATGCAGAATAAGAAGTTTTATAGAGAGGGAGATATATGATAAATAAGATAACCGTATTTGTTTGGACGATACTGAGACTGTGCAATCTCTTATTCCATCCAACTCATAAAAGAAGTGTGGAGAAAAAGTAGCAATTAAGATACCCTTGACAAAGTAAGTGGTGGAAGTTTTTTTTGTTTTAACTTTCAGGTTTCCGGTATGTCTCCCCTTTTAAGGTTGGAGCAACTCGCATCCTCACTAGACATTCTCATTCGTGAGAACTTCATTCTTCTTCTAGGTTCAGTATTTTAGATAAAATACCGTTTAAACGTTTTAAATCTTCCAAATTTGAAATCACCTATCGGAAAATCTATGGACTACCTGAAAAATGAAAATTACAATTGGGTATTAATATGTAGACTAATTATCTGTCATATAGTTTTCCAATTCTGTCTTTCTTTCTGTGTAAAACGCTCTTAGAATCTTTCAATATCTCAGTACTGGAAGCAGATAGAGTTATTAAATTTGGTGTGTTCTTAGACGACCACATTAAATACTAGAAAATGTTATTATTTTTACATAAAGTGTCCTAGGTTCGACTCCAGATACCCTTTCGTATTGCCATTTAAAAGCACGGGAAAAAACGATTTTGACCCTGCAGACATTTTTTCTACCTAAATATTAACTTAGAAACTTCAATCAGAAACTAAAAGACGAAAGAAATTCCAAATTATTTTATTGTAATGGTCTTTTATTGTATCTTGCCCTTTAAAATTTTAAAAAATACGTAAAAGTGTGTATTTTTGTGATTTTAACGCTTAATCTAGCATGAGTTGCTACGCAACCTGTATTGTTTTGTTAATAATTAATTAATCAAGTCACTACAATCTTCCAAAGCTTATTTTTCTTGGAAGAAGCAAGCAAGAAGAAGTGTATTCAGTGTCATCAATTAGAATAACCTAATTAAAGCATTTAACGAAAGGTAAAGTGCACAAAGTGTCATCTATTATTACGATTTTAACATAAATATTATATGAAAATTAATTTTGGTGTTTTCAGTATGTTATAATTTTTAATGTTACTACCCGTCATATGACGGGTTATTATTCTAGTAAGAGCTGTATAATCTTTAAAAAATAATTTTCCAAATATCTGTTAAAGCAAAAAAGTCGATTGTCCGCAAACGAACAGGCAAACACGTTTTTCCTTTTGAAAAAACTTGCTAAAAAGAGTGTAAAAAAGGAAAGAGGTTAAGAGAGATGAGGGAGAGGTCAGAGCGGAAGAAATACGGAGAGAGATAAGAGGCAATCCTAAAGACATAGAGGAATAAATAACAGGAATACTACAGCGTAATCATTCTAAGCGAGGACCAATAATTTCATGTAGTATAGTAATTTTTGGCCTTTGGATGTCATCCTATAGGACTTTGTAATCTAGACACTATTTGGACGAATTGAAAAAAATAAGATCACCTATCTCAGGAACAGCATCCAAACCGCTGTACAATTTCTTACAAATTCCTTTGTCTTACACAGTTCAGCTTCCAAAATTTTTGGAGGCTCCACCGCCGAGCTCAGTTTTATCATATTTGGTTTGGTTGTTTCTTCAAACGATCAAACTGCTCTATGAAAGGACGAGCAAAGGAAGGAATATTGTGGATGGAGTGATAAGACAAAATGAGAGAATAAGGCGAGGAAAAGAAGATGTGTGCGAAGGACTGAGCTATACTCTGTTCATTATCTAAAGTCTTTTGACCTTGAATACGGGGAGTACACCGCTTAGCAGCAGCCAATAGGAGACGGTTCGTTTGGGAAGGTAGTGGGGAAGAACTCAGTCTTACTCTTGCTCTCTAAGCGTTGCCATTTATATCGCCGTTTCCTTGCTGTGGAATTCTGTTATTGTTACTGTTATTTTTTGTTATTATTTTTGTTATTAGTTTTGTTGTTTTTGTTACGCCGCTGAGTTCGTGATCTGCAATGGCTAACAGGAAGGAAGTTATGTTATTTAGAGATTGTTTAGTATATCAGCTGAATGAGAAAATCCGCAAGAGCAACGCGCACCGGTATCTGTCCTCACGTGCGAAAGTTGTGAGGGGCGATGGAAGGGGAAACCTTCGTGATTGGCTACTTGCTCTATGAAGGTCAAGAGACTTAAGAAAGTAAACAGACTATAAGAATAGGATTGATATGAGAAGGATGTAGGGAATTTAAGTGGAGAGAGGAAAAGAGAACGGAAGCGAAGCGAAGGAGTAAGAGAAAAAGAAGATTAAATACTTTCATAGATTTGGAGCGCATGGCACCAGGGAAGAAATAACATAAATAAATAAAGTGATTCGGCTCTATTAGTGCCACTCGTTTGCAGAAAGACGAGAGAAGCATTTCGTTGGTTTTTTTTTTTAGACAGAACAAGTTAATTTTCGCGTAGAATACAATGTGCGTATTTTCTTTCTTTCGGATTTACGTCGAGTGTTGACAGAAGTTCGAAGGTCGACTAATTTTATTTATCGCGGTGCACTCAGATCGCAAACTCCATTGTGGTCAACGGTTTTTCCCGGTGATTCATATCGCGTGGGGTGAAAGTGAGTGCCTCCCAGGAAAGAGAGTGATTGAGTAGCGTGCATTTAAGGCCGCAAAAGAGAATAGTCCGTAATGGAATTTCTCCGTCGGAGATTTGCAGTCGGTTGAGTTTTGCCGGGGATGAATAGCCGCATAAACCCCATGAATCGACCCGTAAAGGCGAAATCGAAGCAATTTGCAGTCCCGAGCGAAAAATAAGTCGTTTTGAACATTTTGTTTTTTGCCCGATACCTACGAACGAAATGAAGTAAAACTGCTTTGTTTGATTTGTCTGAGTGAGCCTTTTCCTCGAAATTTTTTTTTTCTTTTTCCTCTTTGATAATTTCGTACATATTAAAATTTTTCTGAAGCAATGTAATGTCGCACTTAATTTCGAAACTTACATTTTTTTCTCTTTCGTTTTTTTTACAGGTAAGAATTCATCTCCGGTGTTCGAATAACTCGAGGGAGACAATTTTGGGTTCGAGCAGTCGAAAAATGTAAGTTTTGTTTTTAATTCAGGGACGCATTTTAACAAACAATAGGTAGTTCCCGTGCCATCTTGCAGAGAAACGGCTACATGTTTCACAGATTCTTTAACGAACCCCTTTGAATAGAAAGTTTCCGTTAAAAAACGTAGATTTATTCAGGGGCGTTTCCAGGAACCGTGGTAGCCCGCGTGCATGGTCCGTTACCACCGTCTCCCGTTTGATTTAAAGGCGTCTTTCTGCCGTCATATGATTTCGACCGCGCGGTGAACGCATAAACTACGAATGCAGACACGGATGTAGTACCTGGTTTTTTATTTTTTTTGTGTCTCTTCCTCACATTCTCCACTACGTGGCCATGCAATCCTTCGATTCATTTCTTAATCGTCATCAAACAAACTAAAATAATCCGAAAATAAAAATAAAACTTTTAACATCAAGGTTACAGACGTCTGGAAGTTTTTTTTTTTACTGAAAGAAAAATTACGGACAAGTAATATCTTCGGAGGTTTTTCTTCTCTCCGTCCACTTCATCCGGAGAAAACCATCGCCTTAGGTGTTTTCGTTGCAAAAAAAAACTTCCAAGAGAGGATGAAAAGTCCTTTTTTTTCGCTATCTCTCCTTTCCTCGCCATATCTTCAACGACTTAATCAAGTCAGCCGCATAACTCCCATCTCTCAGCCCCTATCTCGGAATCTCATCCGGTATATGAACACCCTCTCTCTCTCTCTTCCCTGTTTGGAGAGAGAGATGTTATCTTGCGGTTTGCTCAAGCCTTGGGTCACATTACGACGGGCGAATTCTCTCCACAGAAGGTTTCCGACTTGAGACTTTTTTTTCTACGCAACCGCTCCAGTAAATCGGATCTTGATTTGGCCAACCTCCGACCTAATTCAACCCACAAAATGACTCTTTACCCACCACGGGAAAAATCCATGTTTGTCCTTTAGAGCAGTTTTTCTCAACCTTTAGTAGACCGGGGAGCACGTAGAGGCAATTCATTAATTTATGAGGAGCACTAGAACAAACTTTTCAGGAAAACGTTTGTTACTTACCAGGTGTAATGTCCATCATAGTACGCTTTTCAGTACAAAAACGATCTAGGAAATAAGTGAATGAATGGGCTCACAAAATGGATGTGAAATTAAATACGATCTCACACATATTATACATTGGTTATTTAATTTTTTTTAAATAAATCCACGCAAAATGGTAAAGGATGAAAAGCTTGTGGAGCACCTATCTAATGCTTACGGGGCACCGATTGAGAAACACTGCTTTAGAGGATTGCTGATGTAGTAGCGGTCCGCCATTAATCGTTTATGAAATGTGTAGCTTTATTGAAATGATGGTAATCGGTAATTTTTTAGGTTAAAAGATATACTCGTTTTGAATCCTATTATCTATTTTCTAGGACTAAAAAATTGATATTTTTTGCAGTTGGCAACCCTAGCCGTGAGTAGGCCAATGTGGCCATCAGGGTATCGTGCATTTGCTATTGAAATGTTTCTTTCTAACAAATTAATGAGAATGTCTTGCGAATGTACTTGTACGCACCAGCGCAATTAATATAAGTCAAAGGAACGGTATCAGATGTTTTATTAATCTTTATTTTTCTCAATAGATCGGATATAATATTACGACTGGAAATTACTTTCACCGGCAGAATGTACGCTAAATATGTAAATGTGACGATCTCCGTTTTATTTTAAGCGCCCTAAATTGGAATCCGCGATTAATTTCGAAAGATTGGTCGATCGGCTTTCCGAATAAAAAAGAAAGCAGGGGTCGCGGATGATGACGGCTTGGAAAATTGGTTTCCTTCCGTTGACTTTACTTGAGGTTCTTATGGAACGTCTTTAAGGTCGGAACGAACGAAGATCTTATCAAATATTAATCAGCCTTAAAGCGCCCGGAGGAGCTATACTGCCGCAAATGCTTGGCGCTCAGGCCGAAATTGAGAAGTGCTTGATGTAACACTTGGCCTCCATGTAATCTTTTCGCGTTAAAAAGCTTGATTTTGCCACTCATATACCAAAACCGAGCGAAATTATTTTTAAATTCCGATCTTCCTCTCTGTTGTTTGTTGAAACTCGCAACGAGGAAAAAAATCAGATGTGGCCAACGCACGACTCCATATTGAGGGTATAGGTGTTTAAATTATTATGAATAGCATTATAAGGCAAAATTATTATTTCTTATCGTAAAAGAATACAGTCGTCCTTATTGCCGTAAATATTTTAAATATGTTTACAGAATTCACCGCTATATGGTGGTGGCGCTGTATACTGGAAATTTACGAATAAGCAAAATATCTCCGAAGTGGATGGTTCTACGAAAATTTGTTTCAAACAAAAGTTGGAAGAAATATTATTCTCTACAGCTTTGGTCCTTACGAAGATTACGAATGACGTTTTTAAGGAGATATTTGACGGAAACCGAAAAAACCGATTATTTATAAATAATTCCTAAACAATAACTGCTAAGGAAAATCGTTTAAAATGAAAGTTGTAGGAAATTACATTCTCTATAACCTTTGTATAGAATTGTATATATAATAATGGTGTTTTAACGGAGAAATATCGCAAAAACCGAATCGGGTTTCGAATAAACCACGACTTCCGTTTAACCGTTATTGTCCAAAAGCTAATCAGTTCTTTGTGCTCATACTAAAGTGCTATATATGAAGTTTGGTAACGATATGGCAAGTACTTTTTGAGTTAGAGCGCCCACAATAACATACACAAACACACAGACATTCCGAAAATAGTCCAAACGTGTTCCAGGGACCTCAAAACGTGTATTTCCGTTGAAATCTCGAAGTCGATTTTTTTCGTGATCACAATAGTTTCCCTATACCATGTATGGAGGAAGTAAACACGTAAAACTAGATAATGAAATTCAAACTCATAATCTTTTAAAAGTTTCCTCTTATAATTTTAATAGTAATTCTGTGAAATGTAAGAATTTCCTTTTTTTTTACAGTAAATTTTCTTAAATATGGATAACCTTTATATATTTTAAAAGAGGAATAATAATCGTCATTCTGCGGTCTTTTTATATTTTTATTACACTTAATGTGCATTAAATTTTGTGATTGATTTTTCGCGAATTTGGGAATCGCGTCTTCTCCGCCGGAGAAATATTCTCGTGTCGTTCTCAAGAGGTTAGGGTGAAGTGAATGCTATTAAAAAAAAATCCATATAGATTCTTCATTGAAGTTATATTTTCTTTTAAATTTAATGGTAAATGGGATAAAGCATATGCCTTTTAAAAAAACTTTTACCTTTTCTAATTTTCTTATTACGCGTACATTATGATACATACAACATCATATCTCCGTTTCTGCTAAACGAAATAGGACAAATTTCACCATGTAAATTCTATAATGACTATGAATGACTAATGTACAACTCAAAACTTCATAAGCTTTATGAAATGTCTTTTAACAATACATGAAACGTAAAATTTATTTCAAATTTTTAGTCAAAACATGAAAAAGTTGCCCTGCGAGAAACGTTTCTCCTATTTGGTTTAGGTAGGTACATCCAGCGAATGAAATCTTAATAAAAGCTAAAACATTGTTTTAAACAAGTTAGGAAAGTGTACAACGTATCACAAATGGGCGCGTTTCGTGCAATGGCGTATTAGAAAGAAATGATATACCTGTACATAAGGGAAATAGCGTTTTAAAGTTCTTTTCTTCATCATAAATAATCCATCTTCTTCCTATTTAAAAATATTGCATGCACACGTAAGTAAATTAAACGTTTGTTTGTGAGATTGTTTATGTTAGCAACAATGAAGAAGTAACCATGCAAGAAATTTTCCGTTCAACTCGATTTAAGACATTCTTGTTCGATTTTATGGATAACGGCTACTCCTACGATAAAAATGTATAGAAAAAGAAATACTCTAATTTATTAGTTCTACCAGTTTTATTTGTAAAATATTTTGATATGAGCAATACTTTACGAGATATGACGAAAATTTAATTTTTGTCACCAGTAAAGTGGCACCCCTGATTGGTGTACGAGATTCATTTTTTGGATTTTCTTCTTATATTTGATTGTAAGTCCTTAACATCAAATTTCATAGAAATCCGTTCAGTATAAGCCGAGAACGAACATGCGGACGGACCGACCGACGATAATAGGCGCTCACGTTGCAAGCGAAACGCGCCTAAAAAGACTGCGTATCAATGCCGTTTATAGTTTTCGTAATACTGAAAGATATATGAAAGCACGGGTGTGCGCTAACTGGTCGGCAATCGGGGTATCTTACGTATTTAGTATTTCTCTTCTCTTCTGTAAAGATTGTGCTGAATGTAAGATAATGTAAAAGAAATTGTTTATAAATGTTATGATCTACTAAAATCTTCAAAATTTTTTATACAAATCCAATAAAAATGAATAAAAATCTGATGTGGCCAACACGACCTTCTCCATATTTGGGGTATAGATATTTAAATTATTATGAATAGCATTATGAGGCAAAATTATCATTTCGTATCGTAAAAGAATACAGTCGTCCTTACTGTCGTAAATTACGTATAGCTTGAATATATTTACAGAATTCACCGCTACATGGTGGTAGCGCTGTATACTGGAAATTACGAAAAAGTTGAATATCTCAGAAATGGATGGTTCTACGAAAATTTGCTTCTAACAAAACTTGGAAGAAATATTATTCTCTACAACTTTGGTCCTCACGAAGATTACCAATAACGACGTTTTTAAGGAGATATTTGACGGAAACCGAAATAAACGACTTATAAATAATTCCTATACAATAACTGCTATGGAAAATTGTTTGAAATAAAAGATGTAGGAAATTATATTTTCTACATTTTTTGTAATGGTCAATGTATACAATAATGACGTATTATCTGAGAACAATCGCAAAAACCGAATCGGGTTTCGAATAAATCTCGTCTTCCGGTTAACCGGTATTGTCCAAAAACTAATCAGTTCTTTGTGCTCATGCTAAAGTGTGATTACTTTCTCCATACATAGTAATGGGAAAGTACTGTGATCATGAAAAAATCGACTCGAGATTTCAACGGAAATACACGTTTTGAGGTCCCTAGAACACGGCTAGACTATTTTCGGAAAGAAACAAATTTTCGTAGAACCATCCATTTCGGAGATATTTTGCTTATTCGTAAATTTCCAGTATATAGCGCCACCACCATGTAGCGGTGAATTCTCTAAATATATTCAAATATACCTAATTTACGGCAATAAGGACGACTGTATTCTTTTACGAAAGGAAATAATAGTTTTGCCTTATAATGCAATTCATAATAATTTAAATATCTATACTATATATTTATTGCGCATTTCTTGTAAAGAAATCATTAATGTATTCGGTTTGTCTGCCCACCTGTTTGAGCAATATCTCTGAAATTCTGAATACGTTGGTCTATGTTAGAATTAAACTTATTGTTAGTAAAAATTTGGTTTATCTAATTGTAAGACTATCTGCTGGGGAGTTATGGAAAAAAGCGCATCATGTAATTCATATCTATATAAATAATTATATCTACATTTGAAATAAATTTGCATGCACATAAATTAAATTTAGCTCTCAAACATTATATTTAACGCAGCAACTCCAATCAATCCATCGCTTTATTCTTGCAATAATAATCTTTCAGAAGCGAGTCAATGTTCAAGTCCTTATTTTCCTCAGAATAAACCAATACAATCCTAGCAGAAAATGATAGAAAGCTGCTTATCTTCTACCGCTTTATGTAAATTTTCTCACGGAATTCAACTTTAAGGCTTACAATTAGACTTAGAATATTAACCATTTAAAAGTTGACTCGTCAATTTTTATGCAGTATAATCAACTCTCATCGATCGTCAAAAGGCCAAAAATTGCATTAAGGATTAGAAAAATCGAAGTCATTCATTTTACGCATCATTGCTCAAAAGTCCACGCATGACGAAAGGATAGGATTTAAGTGGTCGAGAAAAAATAATAAAAATCCCTCCAGTATTATTGTTTACACTTTTTACTTTCTCCATATACGTACGTGGTATAGAGAAAATATTGTTTTCATAAAAAAAATCGACTTAGAGATTTCAACGGAAATACACGTTTTGAGATCCCTAGTACACGTTAAGAATATTTTCGGAATGATGTCTCTTTGTGTGTGTGTGCGATTGTGGGCGCTCTAACTCGAAAAATACTTGCCATATCCTTACCAAATTTCAAACATAATACTTTGATATAAGCAAGAAGAGCTGATTAGTTTTTGGACAATACTGGTTAACCGGAAGTCGAGGTTTATTCGAAACCCGATTCAGTTTTGGCTAAATATCTCCGTTAAAACATCATTATTGTATATACAATTCTACGCATAGGTTATAGATAATGTAAATTCCTACAACTTTCATTTGAAACAATTTTCCATAGCAGTTATTGTTTAGGAATTATTTATAAATAATCGGTTTTTCGGTTTCCGTCAAATATCTCCTTAAAAACGTGGTTATTCGCAATCTTCGTGAGGACCAAAGATGTAGAAAATAATATTTCTTCCAACTTTTGTCTGAAACAAATTTTCGTAGAACCATCCATTCCGGAGATATTCAACTTTTTCCTAATTTCCAGTATACGGCGCCGCCACCATGTATCGGTAAATTCTGTAAACATATTCAAGCTGTACGTAATTTACGACAGTAAGGACGACTGTATTCTTTTACTATACGAAATGATAATTTTGCCTCATAATGCTATTCATAATAATTTAAATATCTATACCCCAAATATGGAGAAAGTCATGTGTTGGCCACATCAGATTTTTTATTCATATATTCCTTTCCTTCTGCCTCTCATTCTTCTAAGACATGAAGAAGATCCCCTTTCGGGCAACCCATCCCACCGCAATCCCAGTCCATTCACGCCATTAAATATCGTTGACACGGATTTTCATTCACCCGTGACGCTTCAACGTGCCCCTTCGTCGCCCCCGCTCATACATTCGCGCTCGCATACATACACACACACACACACACACACATGCGCTCTCTCACGCACGCTCGCTTTGAATGAATTTAACCTCGGATATTCAGGTCGAGATAGTTTGAATTTCACCCTTTGGATCGTGCCGCGACCTTCGTGCCTGACGCTTCTTATCCGTGTGGAGATGAGGTATGCGCGTTCGAATTAAAGCGGAGCTTTTGAGGCATCGGGGCCATCACACCCTCCTCTCTCTCTCTCTCTTCCTATCCAACTTTTTCCTCCACGTCGAGAATATTCCGAGGAAACGAGCCCACGCTATACCTCTCCGCTCTTCGTATGACATTCTCTGTTTTCCGAGCCTCTTCTTCCATTCTCCGAAGGACCCGTGGCTATATGCCTTTCTTGGCGATCTCTCTACTTATCTTTTCATTAACTTTTCTCCCTCTCTCTCTCCCACTCTTTAAATGTAAGAAGGTACTTCACACTCCCAATTTCGCCCTAAATAAAGCCGTGTGTCTGTCTGTCTCTTACCCTCCACATCCATTTCTCTCTATCTCACACTGCCTATTCTTCCCTCCCTCTCTCTTCCTTCCTCTCTCTCTCCATTCCACTCCCTCTCCCCCTTCCCTTTTCACCCTTTCGTCTCTCTCTTCCTCCCCTTCTCTCTCATCTCTTTTCCACTCCCTCTCTCTCACACTCCCTATTCTTCCCTCCCTCTCTTTCCATCTCTCCCTACCTTCCTCTTTCTCACCCCCTCCCTCTCTCTTCCTCTCCTTCCTCTCTCTCTCCATTCCACGCTCTCCCCCCCTTCCTCTTTCCCCTTTCCTCTCTCTCTTCCTCTTCCTCCCCCTTTCTCTCCTTCCATCTCTCCCTTCCTTCCTCTTTCTCACCCTCCCTCCTCCTCCCTCTCTTTCTCCCTTCCTCTTTCCCCTTTCCTCTCTCTTCTTCTTCCTCCCATTCTCTCTCATCTCCCTTTTTCTCTCATCCCTTTCTCTCTCCATTCCACTCTCTCTCCCCCTTCCTCTTTCCCCTCTCATTTTCCTCTCTCTCTTCCTCCCCCTTTCTCTCATCCCTTCCTCTCTCTTTCCTTTCCTCTCCACTCTCCTCCCTCCCTTTCCCATATCCCAAACTCTCTCTCTCTCTTTGTATCAATCAATCACTCAATACCTCTCCCTCTCTCTCTTCCTCTCTCTCTCTCCTCTAGAGTTAAATGGAAAAGGGGACCTTAATTTCGCCCTGTTAATAAAGACGATTATCTATCTCTCTTTCTCTCTCTCAATTTCGCCCTAAATAAAGTCGTTTGTCTGTCTGTCTGTCTTTAGGTTAGGTGGAAGAGGTGACTATAAAGTCTCATCTCGCCCCAATAAAGATATCAATCAATCTTTCTCTTTCTCTACCAGCCTCCCTCTCCCCTCTTCTTCTCTCCTCACCTTTTTCTCCTTCTCTTCCTCTCTCTCTCTCCCTCCTCCTTTCTACCCCTTTCTTTCTCCTCCTCTCATTCTCCCTCTTTCTCTTCTCTCCAACGTTCCATCTCTGGATATGGTTTCGCACGAGGTCGCGCTTCTCGGCTCGTTTCCTATGTACCTGCGTAGTTATATTATTTTCCGCCACGATGAAATGTTTTCTTTTTCCCCCTCCGTTTTTTTATTTTCACGGAGTAGCACTCTCACCGACGCGTGTCTTTTGTCTCGTCCTTTTTATCCATCCGTCGTGGTTTTTTGTTGCGTCGCTTCTATTTCTGCCTCCACCCGAAAATTTTAAAGTCGAGCCTTGTGAAACGAAGAAGAATGATGAAAATCTTTTCGCGCTTCGTCGTTTATCTCTCGGGTTTGTTTCTTTCTTTTCGTTGCCCCAAAACTCCGTCGTAATGAATGAAAGGGTGCTCCGTCGTTGTTTCGGTATACTTTCCGGTGACGTTTGTGTGTAATTATGTGGAACGAAAATAATTCGTTCGTTAATGGTTTTCTCTGACTATTTGAGAATCCTCCATTTTTTTAATTCACGGTGAGTACTTCATTTTTAGCACTATTGGTCGATGATATTTGCGTTACAATGTTTGTTTAATATTAAGCTACGGATTTAGAATTTTGGGAGTGATGGTTTTTTTGTCTGTCATAGCGACAACAATGACATTGGTCTTCCTCCTTTTTTACACGCCGTTATTGTCAGTATTTGACTTGATAGTAATTTTAGCTTTAGAAAGCATCTTCTACAAACTATATTTGTGTATATATTTACGAAAAAGGTGTATTTTCTAAAAATGGAGATTAAAAAAGAGGCGTAAATCGAAAATTGGCTTATTGTTACGTGAGATTCATTACTTATTGTTAGTACAGGGGCTCCCAAACTGTGGCCTGAGGGCCACATCAGGCCCGCGCAATGATGTATTCCGGTCACTCTCACCTCATCATTTTTTAAAGAGTTTGTGTATTTACCAGCAAAATTTTTCATTAGATATAGGTTACTTATAATTAAATAATAATAATTTTCAGTTTCTTTTTGTCTATGTCTTTGCAAATAAGATTTCAACTCATCTATTTGTGCTGACACCTTGCGGCAGTTATTATAACTGCGAGGAGCTTTCAGAAGACGGTCATGCTATTTCCTCATTGTTTTATATTTTTTCCATTATTGTTATGTTTTCAATTGTTGGTGATAAAATTCTATCACCCAACATTAGATCTGAAATATGGATCTTTAAACTAATATAAAAGACAGTGTCACTTTGTAAGTAATGCTTTTTGAAGCTTAATATCCCGTAAACGACTGAACCGAATTTGATGAAATTTTCAGGATAGAATCATGATATAATAAAAAAACGTTTTACTGTATCAAACTCGAGATCAAAGACCCGGGTTCGACTCCAGGAGATAATTTTCATTGTCAAAAAGTTAACACGTAAAATCGGCTTTACGACGTTCGAAATCGCTCATTTTAAACGTTTAATTCACACAGTTTGAGGAAATCTAGCCATTTTAAGGAGATGTTGCATTGCCTACCAATTCTATTGTTAGACCTCGATATCATATTGTTATTTCAATCGTTATGGGTGTAAACGTGCTTTGATTGCTTTCGATACGTGAGAGAGAGAGGGGAGGGGGGGGGGAGGGGACAAAGGGAGGGGGAGAGTGAAGTAGAGAAAGGGAGCGGGAAAGGAGAGAGGAGAAGAGAGTGGGAGAGGGGGAATGAAGGAGAGGGATATGACTTTCAATGTAATATATGTTTCTGATGCCAATTTTATCTCCATAAATAGCTTGAACGATCGAATCTTTACTCCCGTTGATATTTCAACGGGCATTACACTAGTAAATTATATTTTCCGAATACTTGGATGCAAAATACTTTTATTATAAGCATATGACATGTTATATAATAAGAAAATATTCTAAAAACATTCTCTGAAATTTTCAGTCGCCCGAAAGTTTGTATGTGGCCCGCATGAAACCTCATGTAGTTCTGTCAGCAAAAGGTTTGGTGGCCCCTAATCTCAATATATTTAAAGTGTCATTGTTACGTATAATTGGTTAAAATAACTGTAACTTTCAATCCAATATTTTCGAATTCGTTAAAAATTATAGAATATGTTTAACGCGTTTGTCGAAACAATTTTTTTCACTTACATTTCGTCTCTCGTTAACGCTGACGCGAAGGCATAACCATCTCCATTACCTCGCACCGTAATGGAGCAAAGTATTCCCTCGCAGATGCGCCATTTTTTATGTTTCGTAGGGGTTCAGCGTCCGGACGAAATCTCCCCTCGTACGCGATGGCATCGCCGCAGAAAAGCGAATCGGGACGTACTTTTTTTCTTTCTCTCTAGAGCCGGGACGGAGACATAAAGAGGCGGGCGCGGAGCCTATGGCGGCTGGAGGAGGTTTAAGGCTATTTGGAGCCTGCGTTTGAAAGGCCGTGCGGTTTTTATCGGTTCCCTGGGTTATGCCCAGGAAATTGATAAAAAACGACGAGCCAAGCTCTCGGACGCTCAGGATTCCATCGATCCGTTGTTGTGATCATCTGAGTCAGGGGTCTCAATCACGAAGCCCGCGTGGAGCGTTTTTCCGGCCCGCGAAGCGAAATACTTTTAAATTTTGAGGCGGACCAATTTGAAATTGATTTATCGAAAAAAAACGAAATTATAGAAAATCGACGCTTCCATAATGTTCGAAGTTTAATGTTTATTGCTGTTATCAAAATCTTATATGCAGTTGGGGTACAGATGAATGTTTTAAAATGCGGCTCGCGAATGCATTGTCATTATCTGCCCCACGCATGATTTGAGATTGAGAGCTTTGATATAATGTGTATTAAAGGATTTTTCAGGTCGTTTGAAGTATTTATCTTACAAATTCAGGTTTTGTTATTATAGTTAATTTGAAATATTCAACATTTTATAAGTATGTCGCGATACATATTGAAATTTACCATTGCTCGATATGGCTTATAAAATCGATACCAAAATCGTTCTAGTACAGTCGATGGAGCCATGCTGCGCGAAACGAGTTTTCCCATCTGTGCATTGGTCGCTTCTAAAAAAAAAAAACAAATATGCAGTGCACTTAAGTGAGCGCTTGCTGCATGTTACCCAGCCTATCCAATTCCACAGACGAACTCCAAAGTCAGTGTAAAAGATTTCGGTGAATAGCTTTTACGTGACACAGTTTTTGATAAAACTATTCGTTGGATGTTTGATCATATTGTCTCTTCTTCCTCTACCTGCGTTTTTGCCAAAAGTCCAGGTTTATTTTAATGAATTTTAAGTGCGCAGCAACAGCAAAAATATCACTTTTATGGGCTAGTTAAACGTTTTGGACGTGATATTTTGTCCAAAATCGAAGAGACTTTGACTTGTAACTAATGTTGCATCTATTTAATCAGTTCATTTTCACCATGCGATGATTCGATAACTTCAGCATTTTATCACTTAATAACCTTTGCAGCGCTTTTTAACCCTTAAGAGATCACGCGTTTAACAGTCAGCGATCGTCATTTTCGCCTCAGTTTCAACCAAATTTATCGACGGGGCAATAATTGGGTATAACTGCCAATGACCGCACAACGAATTCCCTACAGACAGAGACGACATAGGAACCTTGGGGATTGTATAAACAGTTTATCGCCGAAAATTACAAAGACTCTTAAGCTTGCACTTGCGCCATGTAGTTGTCCTTTCATTGCAATACTCTCGAGATCGCAGAAAAAAACCCGCAAATTCTCATCTCAAAGAGAGAGAAAAAAAAAAGATGGTGCGAACCGATCTCCCGTTGTATTTTTTTTTAATTCAACGACTTAGACTAAATTGTGGTTTTTCGGGGCCAATTACCCACGGATTGCTCTCTCCCGCAAACTTTTCTCGACTCTTCAATGTTTTCCGCTCGTAATTAAGCACCGCGGAAAGTAGCTAGGAGTTTTCCACTCGTTTAGCTTCGCTTAAATGCCACTCGGAATTTATTTAGGGCTCCTCAGGCCAATCGACGTAGTTTTTTTTTCAAAAGAATTTGTTGGAAAATAACCTTTTGAAAACGGCGGAAAATAATAATCTCTCTGAATCTACGGTTTCGCTTGTTTGTACTTTTAGGATGTAAGTAAACTTCGTTCATATTATTTCTACCAGGTCTATTTACCTAAGTATAATACATGTTTATTCCGTTTGTAGATAGAGAAGAAAGTTTAAGTTTTTAATGAACATGGAGTCACGCAAGCGCGAAATTATTTTTCATTTGCCTGTTCCCAATGCGTTTGACTAGGGTTTTAATATTAATACTTTATCTAAAGAGTGCTCAGCGTTATTTTAGATGCTCTTGCAACAAGTTCACGTTAGCATGTTTATGTAGCATAAAGATACTAAGCAGATTGTGTTAAAGATAGATAAATAAAAATATTGACTGATATTTTGTGTTTGATACGCGTTTATAGCTTACTTATCTATATCACGACTGTAGAGGATGTCTCGCATAATCACAGAAAAACTTTCTTATGTAAAAAATAGTCTATTATGTTTTTGCTGTGTCTTTGAAAATGTCATCATGCTGAAAATTCACATGTATTTTTTAGTCAGTTTCCACTACGTGAACTTTTTCTGCGTGATTTAGACTGTTGCGTGTTAGACTGAAAGTTCATTTTTTGTCAGATTCACAGGCCGCATTAAATACTCTCTAGGGCAGCGGCTCTCAACCTTTTTTTGTCTGCGTCGTCCCATGTTAGTTATGCGTCACCCCGTTTACAGTTCCATTAACTTAAAGTCAACTTTAAAGATAAATAGGACTTTCCTTCCCACATGAAGATACAATTACGGCTTTTAAATAAGCATGAGTGTTTATTCTCCTGATTTTATTTATTTTTATAAGCCAGATTATGATACACCGTGAATTTACCAAATATTCGCGTCGCCCCTCAATAACCCTCGCGTCCCCCTGGGGTGTCATGTCACCCCGGTTGTGGACCATTGCTCTAGGGCCATGTGGGACACGTGCTTTAGCCAATCCATTTCTGTCTCACAGACATATATACATACAGACGTACATATATTCTCTGTTGATTGAATTACTGACAGATAACTAGTAATACACTCACATCCATTGCGTGCGCTGAATCAAATCGATGCGTTTGTTTACTCGGCGAAATTCTACGGCGAGTATAGACGACATCATTTCCAAAGGGACAGATTTTACGAGCGAAGAGGGTTTTTTTTTTTTTAGGGTTTCTCCTAAAAAGGGGCTTAGGCCAAAAAGGATCCTCTTCTATGTAGAGGATGGAGGAAAGTGTTGCGGAAACCTGGGGGTTGTCTGCTCTGAGGGAAAGTTTCATTAAAGCCACCGTTGCAATTTCCCCCCTCGCTTCCAGCCGCACACCCACTGCTTCCCTTATCTATCCAAAGTCTCCTCATCACGGCCACAATGCTCGTGCACTTTGGCGAGAGGGGTTGTCGAGAGAAAGGGGAGGGAAGGGTGGGAACGGATTGAACCAACCTCCCCTTGGCTAATTACTCGAGTGCGTTTGGAGTATTAGCGAATAGGGTAGCCAAGGGGATTGGCGGGACGGAAAAGTGGTCGGAGATTGCGTTGCGTCGGAGCTTTAGGCGTAGGCAAAAAAGGGATAGGAAATGGGCGTGTGATAGGGACGGCGCCGGCGTCTACCACCACGTACATACTAGTTGCCCTGCAAAAGTGAAAGTAAATTTCTCATTTCGTTAAAATAACTACGGCGTCTTTTGCCAGTTTACGACGCGTCAATTTACTTGATTTACTCGCGCGTAAATCCATTTCAGTGTATTCAGCAGGGCCTCGCGTTAGTGTTCCTCTCTCCATTGATTGCAAATCTACATTACGATTTGTGTCGTTAAAAATCGGTACAACATACATTGTACAAACTTTCTCATATACTAATGCGTCGTTTAGTTATCTTTAGAAAATGAAAATCGTATCAGCCTGCTTTTAGAAAATCCAATTTTTGTTAAAGTTGCCCAAGAATAAACTAGCCTTATATTCTCTGCGATCGAAATTGCGAACGGATTGTCTATATTTTGAGGTGACCACGGAAATACAAGGGGAGCTTTTGTTTTCCTGCGCGGTGGAATTGCTGTCAAATGATGCACCCGGCTCACCTGGCTGATAAGGCATCTCGTTCGATGTTATTTTATGAGAGAGAGAGAGAGAATGAACGATATACATGCTAATGGCGAAAAAGAACCAATGAGTCTCTGCGAGTTTCTATAAAACTCTGTTTCGATACGCGGAATCGACAGAAACATCCGATTTGCTGGGATCTCTCTCTGACCTTTGTATTTTATTTTTTGGGTTTATAAGCGATTTCTTTTGTAGGTGCTGTCCATTAACTCGGGAGTTGACGCGAGCTTTCACTATCATCCCCAAGAGCGGCGTTGATTGCCATGGCGACGCATACCGGATTCATGGCTATTGAATAGCCTTCGGCATAATAGGAGGGAACGCGGGTTTGAATGATGTCAAGCGTTTTCAGAAATACGGTTGTCAATAAAAGGGAAGATGTTAAAAGAAATTAAATTAATTAAATTAAGAAACGAGGGCCTTCATTAAAAATATAGGTACTTTCCTGTTAACGGGAATACCTCAAAAAATAAACACGTATTGTTGTGATATGTTACGACGTATTTGTTTGTTAACAATGCGTAACAACGGGGGAATTACTTAAAAATCACACTTTTTTGAAAGTTATTTATTAATAAAAGCAACATAATTACTAATAAATCTAAATTTATGTTACTAGGAGGCCAATATGTCTTTATGGCATTTAAATAGCTGGAAATATGTCGATTTCTTTGTTATGTTGTCGCCACATGTATTCTTCTGCTGACAGGCTTTCGCGTTGCATTTCCAAATATTCTGTCGCAGAAGTAAAGTTTCATAATATGATCCTTCTTGCATATTCGCTCTTTAGATAAAATACCATGGTCTTGAAGCAAAGATACAGCTTCTTCTTCACTCCTCGGCAAGCTCCACAAATTCATCATTAAGGGATCAACGTAAATATCTTAACGAGATTTGTTACGCATTGTTAACAAACAAAATATCACAACATATCACAACAATACGTGTTTATTTTTTGAGGTATTCCCGTTAACAGAAAAGTACCAAAATATATTACAAACCATTAAGTGATTTGGAGTGTATTTTATTGATTCATAACGGTGGGAATTAATACCAGAGAAAAATTCTTAACTTTGAAATGACATTTTTGCAACACAGAACCATAGTAAATACGCAGACAAAACAGTGGGTATACATAATTATTTCTCATACTTTGGAAACAAACATCGTTTGTGTCCTACGGTTTATTAATGATTGAAAATCTATGTTTATCTAATATGTAAAGCAGGCTTGGAAAGCCAGATGCCCATTGCGTCCACAAATTAGTCATCTTCAGTGACTATATACGATTTGATTATAGAATGCCATCGGTGAATCATAACTTAAACCGGCAGCTATGTAGCAACAATGCGCCCCTTGTTTTCCAAAACTATATCTTTGACATTTTGATAAACAGCATTTCAATTTGTTATTAGCTATAAGGTGAGCTCGATAATTCTGTCTTAAACTAAAACAAGCTTACTTGACAATTATAATTTTATGTAATAATAGCCGTCGTCTGTTGGTTGGTTAGTCACGCTATGCAAACGCTAATAACTCGAGAAATAATAATGATAGAAACTCGAAATTTGGTAGGGTTGCTTTATTAACACTTATTCAGAGAATGAGAAATTTAAATCGCAAAAAACTTCCTTGGTTCGTCTCCAAGAGAGGCATTTCCATTTCCCATTACTTTACACGTAAAACGCGATTTTTCGACGTGCAGACTTTTATTCATTTGGAAATTAAAATTAGAAGAAATTAACAGACGACCTTCGGATTTGAACCATTTTGAAGAAAAATTTATAAAGTTTCTTATTCCGTTCGTCTTTTTTCGCCCACAGTTCGAAATATTCGATGTTAAACGTTCAATTTGCATACTTTGTGGAAATCTCGCCATTTTAACGTGATGTTGCTATGTCGACCATTATCATTGTTACACCTCAAATTACTATTATTGTATACATCCTTCTGAGAATAAGCGTGCCTTGAGTGCTTCAATACGAGAGAGAGAGGAAGGAAGGGGAGAGATTGGCGTGTTTTGTGGAAAATAAGTATGTTAACGTAAATATAAAAAATTTTAAGTATCAAAAGTGTAATTTTAGAAAAATTGGAAATAAAAAGCATTCTTAAATTAAATTCTTTGTAAACCATACGTGCTTACGAATTTATATTGTTATTCCTCGAATTAATTTCGTAACAATGGCCGAAGTTTGGAAACGAATATAAATTAAAATTCAATTAAAATTAAAAGGACATTTAAAACTGTTAACAGGCAATTTTCGAAAAAACAACAGTGAATCTTTTAATTAACTGATTTGTTTTTATAAAAGGAATTTTGGTGCTTATTTAATACAGAATACGTTCTAAGGCTTATAATCCATTTAAATCTAATAACAGTGGCTATTATAGTTTAAAGAAAGAACTTTATTTATTCACTTTACAGAATGAATTAATTTTAGGCTAGCATTGCCTATTATACAAAGAGTTACTTTGGAATTTACAGTATGTAAAGTGGAAGTTGTATTGAATTGACTCAAGTATATTTCAAAGCAAAAATCAATTTAAAACTATTGAAAGTTGTTGTTTCGGAAACTGAGAAGTCCAGAGTGGTGAGCGGACGCTAAACGATATTAAGGTACATTTTATTCCTAAATCTATTTAAAGTATTATCAGAGGCAATTGAAGATTGAACAAATTTTTTTGTTACTAGAATTCTGCTTATTTCATGAAATTGAAATCCTAATGCTATAATCAATTTAAAGCTAATAACAGTGGCTATTTTAGTAGAAAGAAAGGTACTATTTTATTCACAAGGAATTTCTGTGAGATTTTAGTTAATTAATTGAAACATAATATAGAAATATTCGATGGTTAAAACAGTGCACAATTTTATTCTTGCGATTTTTACATGTTGCATTGACGAAAATTTAGATTAATTAAACCCGTTGAAATTCAACGGACACTTATGCTAGTATTATATATTTCACAAAAACCGTGCCACACACCAATTGCGGTGGCTTGCAAGGTACCTCAGATTCAGAATTAACATAATCCATATGTAATCGTTTTTAGGCGCATTTCGCTTCCAGCGTGAGCGCCTATTATCTTCGGTCTGTCCGTCTGTTTGTCCGTTTGTCTGTCCGTCTGTCTGTCCGTCCGTCCGTCTGTCTGTCCGTCCGTCCGCATGTTCGTTCTCGGCTTCTACTGAACGGATTTTTATGAAATTTGATATTAAGGACTTACAATGAAATATAAGAAGAAAATCGCAAAAATGAATCTCGTACGCCAATCAGGGGTACCACTTTACTGGTGACAAAAAATTAAATTTTCGTCATATCTCGTGAACTATTGCTCATATCAAAATATTTTTCAAATAAAAGTTGTAGAACTGGTAAAGACGAGTATTTCCTTTCCCATACATTTTTATCGTATAAGTAGCCGTTATCGATAAAATCAAATAACGTCTTAAATCGAGTTGAACGGAAAATTTCTTCCATGGTTACTTCTTCATTGTTGTTATCATAAACAATCTCACAAACAAACGTTTAATTTCCTTACGCGTGCATGCAATATTATTAAATAGGGAGAAAATGGATTGTTTTTGAAGAATATAAGAACTTTAAAACGCTATTTCCCTCACGTACAGGTATATAATTTCTTTCTAATACTCCATTGCACGAAACCATATGTGATACGTTGTACACTTTACTAACTTGCTTAATGTTTGGGAGTAGTTTATTTTTCATTTTGGCGTGCTTTCAAATGACAGAAAAACATTTTGAAACAATTAGTTCGCCATCATACGCGACCACTTATTAGATGGTCACCGAAAAAAAGAGTTATAGATACAGCCTTTAATTGACGTGCTATCGTATGAAAAACACCATCTCTCCCCCGCAGCCGGAAATTTTTAGATTTGTAATTAAACCCCGTCGAAAGGCGACGGAGGGGTAGGACGCGTCGAAATGACGAAAACCTTGTACAATCCTGTCCAGCGAATAACACAACAGGGCGCGTGATATACCACGCGTTGAAATTCATTGCGTTTTCCCCTCGGCTAATCTCTCGTCACTTGTTTTCATTCATTAAATTTTTTTTGTGCCCCTCTCTTGCCTTTTTTTCTCGCCTGTCCCGGCCTTCGCTCCGTTCCATTCTCTCTCTCTCTCACCCTACCCCCAAAAAAACCTTTCTTCTCCCTCCTTGTCCTCTTTCTCTCCCTCCCTCCCTCCTTCCTCGCAGATAGCGTGACAGCGTCCGCTGATTACACAACGGCTGCAGTCGAACGAAATGAATTCGAAGTGGTCGAACACCGCAGATTAGATGTTCCGGGAGACGTGCCTGACAAGAGAGCCTCTCCCATTTAATGTTTAATCTCGTCCGGTTTTTTTTAATTATTTTTTTTTCTTAGGGGGAGAGAAAGGGTAGGGTTGGGTTGGGTTGGAGGGTGTGCGGAAAATGGAGTTAGAAGGGGAGGAGGGGTGTGTGAAGAGGAGTGTGACATTCAATTCTCGGGAAGAGATGGAGAGAGGGAGTAGAATGGAGAGAGAGGGTGAAAGAATGAATCGAGGTACGAGAGTGACAGCGTATAGCGACCGCTCGCGGTCGTTGTTATCAACAAGGCCGACATATTTTCAGATTCGTCCGATTATTTCGGTCGAAAGATATATACATATATAAACGCTTCATTTCGTCGTCTCTCTTTTCCTGTCTCCTTGTGGTGGCGTTTTTTTTCTCGAAAGTTTGTTTTTATTTCGTACACTTTTGCGCAAGTATTCATATTATATCCGGTTCCACGTTGTTTATTTTTGTCCCGACGAGCCCCGTAACGAAACGACTTTGATTCGATTCTGTCGGTCGATCGATTTCGCCGGTATAAGATTCGGTTCGTCCACGTCGATTGAAGAATATCGGTTCTCTTTGTATATGATATTATTTTTTTTATGACAAAAGAGACTGACCCGAAGTGGCTGCAGGAGTTTTCGCACTGTTTTCACTCGATGCGGAAGTTGATGATTTTTAGCATTTCCCTCTCCCGTTTAGGAGTTGTGATCTCGAAACCAATGACTTTCGTCGGTTATGGAATTTGCGGTTTCGATTCTCGGATATTAGGGACGTTTGGTAATGGTTTCTTTTATGTGCGTTACATTTTCCAACGCATTAAAGGAATAATTAATTTACAATAACCCTTTTTTCACACATTTTAAGCGCAAAAAATGAGTATGCGGCTTATGTGCGATAAAAAAGCCGTAAAATTTTAAAATGCGACATGATTGTTAAATATAAATAGGAGATCAATAAAATGGTTCCTGCGCTTTGATATTTCGCATATGACGTATAAAACGTTACGTAATCGTAGCGACAGACAAAAACGGAAGAGACATGTTAATATTTTTACTTTCTCATATACAAAGTATATTGAGAAAGTATTGTAATCGCTAAAAGATTCGACCTCGAGATTTTGACGAAAATATACGTGTTATATGTAGCTGAGTTCGAAAAAGTGGTTTTCGCAATGCCGTCTGTCTGTTACTGACTCTAGAGCCTAAACGGTAGAGCGAAAATGAATGAAATCTCGTACTTAGACACCTTATCATACAGAGCAGATTATATGTAGAAATGGTTGTCATTGCTCAATAATTAAGGGAAGTTTATTCTACGCATTTTTAACAACTATCTGATTTTCTCAAAAACGGCTATAACGATTTTGATCAGATTTCGTACAGTTACTAGAGTTTACGTCTTCAATAATGCCAAATAGTTCGTATTTCTCAGTGAATGAATATAAGACTAGTTTATTCTAGGCAACTTTAAAAATAATTTGATTTTTTGTAAAAGGGCTCGAATTATTTTGATAAAATTTCGTACCGTTACTTGAGTATACGTCTGCAATATTACTACATATTTCATTTTTCTCAATGAACGAATATAAGGCTAGTTTATTCTTGGGCAACTTCAACAAAAATTGGATTTTCTAAGAATCTGCTCATACGCTTTTCATATATGAGAAAGTTTTTACAATGTATGTTCTACCGATTTTCTTATTATTTATCATGACGGAGTTTTCAACATATCGGTTTTTGTCGGCGGTCGCCGCGGGAGTGGCTCGGGGGAACGCGAGAAAAATGTCGTAATCCGTCTGATGTCGAGGTATCGCCAAAGCTATGTCGAGGAAAAGGTCCGGAGGGGAGGCGGGAGGGTTAGAGGTTGGAGAGAGATGAGCGGATGAGGAACACAACCGCACTTCACCCATCCCCCTCTTTGTACGGTACATGCGTTTCCGGAAAAGATCATGTAAAGCGGAACCGTGCAGTGTGTGGGGAAGTTTTTTGTATAGCAGCACACGAGGTTACGTTCGAGGAGCAGCTTGAGCTCAGCGTGCGCCTGTTTAGCAACATTACATTCATCCCTGTTTCCTTTGTTCTTATGAAATATTGAGTCGTGCTGAAACATTTAATGATTTTAGGCGCTTGGAAATGGTTTTAAAACCGAACAAAATCGTAAACGTGTAAATCGAAACCGTGCAATTCGATGGCTAAGTGTATGTTAGCGGGGCAGGAAGTAATAATATTAGCTTGAGAAGGTGGGGGGGTGATTCTTTTTGAAAGTATAATATGGATAGATTACGTTTTCTTGAGGTAAATGGATCGATAGATTGGTAGGTCTTTAGAAATTCGATCTAGAGAAGTCGACGGTCGTTCGTATTTACATTGTGCTTCATTCTTTGTTTCGATTTTTGTTTTTCACGCATGATTTCATCTTTCTCAAAATATCCTTTGTGAAGTTTATAACGAATACCATGACATTACGAGTGGTCGAAAGGAACAAGCATCATATTTCTTTGAGACTTAGGTATATTCGGATATATTTTTTTCTTTGATTTCGATCTTGTAAAACAAGATTGAGGCTTATATATCGAGGCAGATAATATGTGAGCAAGTAAGGTACATTTAATTTCACGGCTTTAATGGAATATGTACTAAATATATTTTAGAAAATCAGCAGTAATGCGCTGCTAAGAAAACAAGATGCGTAGTGTATCTTAAAATCAGGAGATATTAGCTATAATTCGTCAACTTATGCGTAAAATAAGAAATTTCGATCCATTTAAAAGAAAATAGTTCACGCAAAAAATGCCTGTTGTTAACAAGTTATTCATAAAGCAAAAAATGTTATGGCGCAATTTACCCTTGAATTAGGATGCTGTATTGTATTCATAAATGCATCTCAGTTATTCGGAGTGAGAAGGAAGAGATTAGTGAGAGAAGGGAAAGACTTTTCTGTCTCGTTCTCACGACCGTATGATAAGAGAATGAGACGCTTGCTAAACCGTCGTTGTGCTTCACTACCGGATAGGAGTTCGTCTGCTGAAAATTCGTTTGTCCTATATTATTCGCTCGGGAGTTTCGCCAGATCAACAGATGTCAAGTATTAAGAAAAGCCTTCCTCCATTCTGCAGGAGTACTCGGTAAACTGCACAAAATAATGAGTTTAGCGTGAATATTTTGTATATAAGTACCAAAGGAATGTTGAAATTCTTCCAAGAATGATTTCACCTTGAAAACTTCAAAGCATGTACCAAAGTAGTTATAATTTGGTAATTGAAAATATGCACGGTAGACCTAAACATAATTTGTTATATATACGGGGTAGTAGTGGTAAATAATTTAACATCGCCGACCTCTGCGCAAGACGTTTATTTTAAATTACGTTATTATTTTTTTAAGGTCCTTTATTTCAGTTCGGTTATAAACTTCGCTTCTCGGGCCGATCCGAAATTTCATAGCCAGAAGTTTTCATTGCGGCATCTGCGACGTTATTCTAGATCGCCGACTGGGATTATGATTAACATTTTTCGAATAAACCTAACAAGTGGTGCTGATTCGAACAAAAAAAATGCTTTATTCGATTTTTTTAAAGCAGAATTTATTTATTCGCGGCCTTGGACAGATTTTAAGCTTCTCCATCTCTCTCTCACCTTCTCTCTCCTCTCTCACTTCTTTTAATTTTTACACCGCTCTCTTTTTTCCCTATCCATCTGAATTCACGAGAAAATAAAAAATACAATTACTGGGTCTTTGGGCTCTCACAGCTGTAAGAAGGATATTCCTCTTCATCATGAAAATGTTTTTATTTTTTAGTTTTTTTTTCTTTTTGCCTGGGAGAGGAATGCGGGATTTTAAATAATAAAGCCGGATAAATATCTTACACTGAGTGAAATTTTCAGCTTACTCCGAAAAATAATTCTTGGCGGTTTTCTGACGCGTACCTCGCCTCATGACTAGTGGAGGCGCTTCATCATGAGATTGTGTCTGGTTAACCAACTTGTCTCTTGAGCGGTATTTGTTTGTTTTTATTTCCTCGGAAGCAACACTGCATTACGTTACACCGAAAATGTTGAAACTATGATTTAATGGTATTTGGCAACTGTAGGTGATAATTCAGAGCGAACTTCTGGGAAACGTTTTTTGTGACTATCGTTTCAAGCCGCACTATTTGTTTCGTCATAATCAGACCCTAAGACGATTTTGACTGATGCATATTTCTGGGAACTAATTATATTAATATAATTAATTGATATTTTCAAATATATATATATATATATATATATATATATATATATATATATATATATATGTAAAATAATCTTCTCTTAACAAACTATTCGGATATAATTCCGATTGCAATTCAAATTTCCGTCTCTTATAATTCTGTTTCTCAATTTTATGTGCCAAAAATGTTGTCTCCCATTTTGATTACTCATCCAAAATAGAAACAAACATATTTCCATCTATTTACCAAGTTAAACAAATGTGATTCGTATAAAGTTTGAAACAGTAATCGTACCTTTACTGGCAGTAATAACTTGAAAGTTTACAATATTAAATCTTATTTTTCGTTATTACGCGTTAAATAATAATATTTATGAATTGAAAGGTATGTACTATTTCTATAGCAGGTGATTATGTTCTTTCGTACTCTCGGCTGTCATTATTCAACCTAATGTCATAAACACTTTATTAAAAAATCTGTACAGTATACATTGTACAAACTTTCTCATATACTCATGTATAAGCATGATATCAGTGAGTAATAATTTCCCATGCTTTGACGAAATACATCGCCAATTACAGCCAAATAACCTTTTCGATTTTTCTGGAATGACCTGGATAGTACTGCAGCAACTTGCATTCATTCCATATACAAAGCACGAACTAAACATGGAAGACAGAAGGAAACGTGGAAAATTAGTGGATTAGCAATAATTCTTGCTACTGATACAAAAATATTCAATATTTACCCGTCGACGCAATAGAAATGTATCTGTATTATTTCAATCCGCGCCGCTAACCGATCTCTTTGCATATCCTTCCACGAATAGAAATCCGTATACTATTATTGTTTACCATATTATTTACTTTGCAGGCCAGCCTCCAAAATCTATAATAGCTTTCTATAACGGCAGTCAATATGCAACTCAAAACACATGTTTCTCTTGGACTTTCCGTAAGCAGGCGCAATGGCATGGAGCTCTTATGATTCACATGCATCGACAGAAGTGATCCATATTTCATAACTGTTATTGTATATCTTTCGTACGCCGAGCATAACGACGTTTTTATATTAACACATGACCGAATTTTTCGGCACATGACGAGAGACATCATTTAATCGGAAATCTCGTTTGCAGAAATTATATGTAATCGTGAGGATTGAAGACACTACTGTCCTTTCAAAAAGTCTAGATACCCGAGTTTAAAGAGGTATATCTCGAAAACAGTAAAAGCGATTTTGATGCGGTGAAAATTAGTGGGTAGAGAATTTATTTCTACGTTACCTGATATACATTACAAATTTTTATTTTGCATTAAATATTTTACACTGCGCATTATTTGAATAAAAACACGTTTTTTAGGCATGCAAACCCGATAAGACTATTTTGAATGCTTACAATTCCGAAATCCTACAATGAATCAAATTGAAACTTTAACAGTACTTAGCTAGATCTATTGTATATAAGTATGTGGAAGCGTTATTTTATAACATTATTATTGATATCCGATTTTGTTAAATTTATGAAATCCGGCTATCTTCTCCATTTTTTTATTGTTTTCGAAGTATGAAGTACCGTTGTCAGTGGATAGATACATATAATACATATATGCAAAAAAGAACATAAGAAATTAAACACCGAAAAAGATATAGATTTTTATTTAATATTCATTTTGCGCGTGCCGGAGGGAATGAAGTCTCTCTGGCAAACGGAGGGAGAAAGGGTTTCTGAGCTCGCTCTGTTGCCACGTCTTCTAAATTTATTGCTAGACATGACATTTAATGAGTTCTCCTTTGTTTTATATAAACTATTATATTGCAAGTAGTGAATTTTATAAATTAAATCAAAGATTATATGACAATGTAATAAATAATTATGTAAATTACATTTAAAATTTTTTTAAAAAGTATAAATAAGTTTCGTCCGTATAAAATATTTTATAACCACCATTCAGTAAGAATCTAATTCTTCGCAAGAAATTATGCCGACTTGCCGCTACCGTGTGGGATTCCATTAAAACCGGCTTCTTGTTTTGTCTTTTGTAACGAAAACCTTAATCGTTCCTTATAATCGATCTGAATGTACTAATGGACATCTCCGGAAAATCTGGCATCGAGTCTTGCAATTTTTGTTTGACATTATGAAGAGTAGGAAACATTTTCTTCAAATAAAAATCATGAACGGCTCTCCGAATCACACCGACAGTAAACTGGTGAATAAAAAGCCTCGGACGTCCTGTTAAACTCCGCCTTTTTTTAGGCGATGGAGAATCACCAAAAGAATTTTCTTTTTCACTTTTCCTGTGATTTGCACCAATTCTTTTCACAGATATCAAACTTATTCCAAGACACTTTGACACAAACTTATGTACTGGATAACGTTTATTACCGCTTATATCCGCCTTCGATTGGAAAAAACATATCGCACTCAAAATCATGCGAATCTCCCGATCGGAAAATCGCGTTCTGGGACATGTTGTTAATACCCATGTAACGTCCGTAATGCCTCAGTGAAAAATAGTAAGAGCAACATAAAACCACAGCTCACACTAAGGGGTTCGGACTATTTTTACTTGCATTAATTACTTCTAAGAAAATTTGCTTTCACCAACATACAGAGCTAGACGTGGCAACAGCGTGCGCTCGGAAACTCTTTCTCCCTCCATTTGCCATAGAGACTTCATTCCCTCCGGCACGCGCAAAATGAATATTAAATAAAAATCTATATCTTTTTCGCTGTTTAATTTCTTATGTACTTTTTTGCATATATGTATTATATGTATCTATCCACTGACAACGGTACTTCATACTTCGAAAACAATCAAAAAATGGCGAAGATAGCCGGATTTCAGAAATTTAACAAAATCGGATATCAATAATAATGTTATAAAATAACGCTTCCACATACTTATTTACAATAGATCTAGCTAAATACTGTTAAAGTTTCAATTTGATTCATTGTAGGGTTTCGGAATTGTAATCATTCAAAATAGTCTTATCGGGTTTGCATGCCTAAAATACGTGTTTTTATTCAAATAATGCGCAGTGTAAAATATTTAATGCAAAATAAAAAATTGGAATGTATATCAGGTAACGTAGAAATAAATTCTCTACCCACTAATTTTCACCGCATCAAAATCGCTTTTACCGTTTTCGAGATATACCTCTTTAGACTCGGGTATCTAGACTTTTTGAACAGACAGTAGGCTATGAAAGTGTTATTTAATGTGGAAAGTTAGGACCGTAAATGGTTTTTGGAAAAATAAACATAATAAGAGTTGGAATGTGCTCGGACGAAAGATGTAACAATAAGAAAACGGAAAAGCTGGAATTATGTCTCTTTTAGAAGTTAGCTGGTACACGAGATTCAAAATTGGTTAAGCAGTCATTATGGAGGCGTGTTTTTACTGTCATTTTTCAAATCGCTCTACGCAAATCGTAGTATTATAATTACCCCAGCAATTCACTTGGTTGTTTTATCAAATGTGTAAATCGATTAATGTTACGAGTACAACTGCATTTTTCCATGAATTGATCCGTTTTTTTTACGGGAAATGGGGCATTTTACGGTATTTTAACGATCTCGATGCATTTTACTTTCCAGCTAAATCCGATTTTAAAAAAAAATATCCCTCATCACCGTATATATATATTGGTGAAAATCGATTAGAAGATTACCTTAACTCTAACGAGGTCGCTCCAGATTGCATAGTTAAATCTTCTTATCCCAGGTGTGCCGTAAGCCGGGTTATTTCGGTCGTTAAGGACATCAGATGCAAATTTCGTACGAACCACTTGCTCCTACGGTACGGATGCTGTACTTTATGAAATGGAATTTCTATGCAACAACTTAGAGCGTGATCGTGTTTTTACCCTCCACTTCTCTCTCTCTCTCCCACTTACCTTCTCCCTTGAGAAAATATATGGTGCGGCGCCTAGGCCAAAAACTTGCTGTTTGTGTGGTAGGAGAGATAATTAAAACAGTTGGAATTTATAGCGAACGAATTTGAAGCACTTACTTTAAAACCTAATGGGAATATATATCAGAAAAAGAGAACTACTAGGCGTTTGATATTTCAAAGGAAAGAAATCGAAAATATTTTCTATTCAAAACATGAAATAATCCTAAGAAAGATATGATTTGTTAAAAATATGAATGTTAACCATAAGAACATGCGCGATTTTATTATTTCACAGTAATTATTAAGAGAACGCGAGAATTAATTTAACTCCTGCAATTTAAGTTGGAAGTCATGGATTGCCAAAAACCTGTTTCTAAAATTTTATTAAAATAACGCGGTTTATGAATGTCTCTAATGAAAATATATGCCCTCTATGTACTATTATTTCCGCTACGTCGGCAATCTTTACTTATGCGTTTACTTATTATTATTTCAATGTGAAAAGTGATTTGAACTATTTTCACCGTGAAAGTTATTTACGAATGTAAATGTCGATAATTATTGTTGAGGACACTGAAATCGAGAGCAATTTCAAAGTAATATTGAAATCATATTCATTACTCTGTGTCAGATATTTGTTAACCCTTTCACTTAGGCTCTATTTTTGTGGACGTAACTGGAGTATATTAATATACACGAATAACTTGTGTTGTTTGCTGTTCTCAGAATTTCTCGTTGAGTTTGAAGATAAAGCAAATTCGTGGAAGAATCCTCTTTTACTCCAAAAGACGTTTACGATGGAGGTAGAAGAGGGATTAATCTTATAAGATAATGTAGACGCTTAGCCCTCTCTTGCTTTCTTACGTTAGTCTGGAGGGTAATGGATTTTTCACATGACTAATATTGAAGTTTTGAGTTATTTTTAGTCGGCCTATTTATTCAGATGGAATTTTCTTTATGGCTACTCATTCTCTGAAATATATTTTTTACTTCAGTTTAGAGAAATAGATTAAAGCTTAGTTCGATAGATCCGCATAGTTTTGTTTTCTTATCAATTTTTTGTTACCTCCACCCAGGGCTGTAGTGGAGGGTATACGGTGGTATACGCCGTATACCCTCTGCTTTTTTCGAGTGAATAGGGTATACCCTCTGCTTTGTCGAACAAATAGCGTATATCCACGCCTTATGAAAAATTATACAGGTCGATTGAAAAAAAACCGCTCATACGTTTTCTCCTGGTATCGTAACAACATCACTATCGTGTAATTTGCTCTAAAAACTGGGTAAGAATCCTCCCTCATAGTTTTGCCTTAGTATACAGTATACCCTCTGCATTTTTTACGACTGCAGCACTGCCTGCACCGCTATAATATTTTAAATTTTACAAATCTAACAGCCGTATTTTTTAAAATCTATTTTTAATAGGTTGATGTATTGGGTACAATCTTTAAAAGCCTTCAAGAAGGGCAATTTAAACTTAATCAAAAATCCCCCGTTACCCTGAAGCGAATTTCCTTATACGAACATGGATGAACAAAAACACTGCACATATTAAACTGCTATCGCATATCTCAAGATGCTCAGTTTATACTACGACCAAAGCACCAATCGACATTCATAACTACACATAGTTACCATCTTACGTTGAATCCCGACCCAATTTTTATAGCCGCAGAAATTACGCATTTTTTAAATTGCAATTGCCGATACTTAATTTAATTTAAGAATCACCAAATTTGGTCGTGAAGATTTGTGTTTTTTCCTTCTAAGATTTAAAAAAATCGTAATTTAACGAATGATCCATAACTTAAGAATTGTTGGCAGGCTCTATTGGAATTAACGTTCATATGAAGATATACCATTGCTAGCTCTATTCTAATGCTCCACCTTTCATTGAGTAAAATATTCTAATATTTATGGTAATATGTTTACGGAAGAAACCTAGGTTATAAAAGTAGATAATATTTTCTACACATTTTTATTGACATGTAATACGTTTTTTGTCATTGAATATTTCTAGCCACTATTTTTTCTCGAATATGAGAAGACTTGTTCATTAGATTAGGTAAAGTTTTATTCAATTTCTGGTGTCAAAACAACTCACCTTTATTTGACTATTTTCAGCAATTTAATAACCGATTTATATTTTCCTTGGTCGGATATACAAATGCAATGAACTGAGTAGTTTTTGTATTCATGCTATTGTATTAAATATCCTATTATATTAGCATACACACGTGGCGCTTATTTTTCAAATCTCTTCATGTTAAATGGCCTAGACTTCTGTAATCCAAGTAGCAAATATAACCATAAGTAAGCGATTCACGGCGTTTAATTTTAAATTTGCACTCTATCGAATATTAATCTTTTTTACGCCATGAAACATTCTTTAAATTTAAAGAGACCAGTGGTGGGCAACCTTTTTCTTCGTCACGGGTCGCATTGAAAATTGTCAATGCTTCTGAGGGCAAGGTTAGACTTTCAGTCAGACGTTAAATAGAGACTCTGTTGCATCATATCAGCGAAGATCAAGTCTAATTTAGATTTTAAATGTTAAAAGCTCAATGCAAAGTATTTCATTGTCGTAATTTGAAGGTACATTATATAAATTTATGTTGAATCTCGTTTTAATCGTTACTTCGCGGGGAGCATAAAATTCTCTCCAGGGACATTTTGCCTAAACTCTTGAATCTCTCTGGAGCGGGGGGAGGGGGGGGATCCTGGGGATCCTGAGAGATAACGACCCCAATACCACTCTCCGAGGCAAGGCGATCTAACTAGATTTATTCTTTTCCCAACTCCCAGAATTATTTCGCCAGAGGTCTTTAAAACCAATCATAAGCCAACAAGAGTTCCACAGAACTCGATTCAATTACAGCGACTATGGAAATGTGCAACTTTCTCGAAATAGGATTAAGGAATCGATGGAGTGAAAAGGGGCTGAGAGATGATTAGAAAGTAAGAGAGAGGGAAAGAGAGAGAGAGATACCCGATGAAAACTTTCCTCGAGCAATCAATCGCGAGCGTCTCGTATGAAGAACAGGGACGCCGTTATTGTTACGAATCGGGGTTTCTGGAGAGAGAGAGAGAGAGAAACGGATAAGGGATTGCGTAGGGAAAGTGAAAACTTTTGATTCGGACGTTCTAAAAAAAAGGGAGGGTATGAGTAAGAGGGGGGGGGGGGAAAGTTTGAGAAAAGGGGTATTTTGAGTGGATAAGGAGATAATGGGATTTCCTTTAGGATTGAGGAAATCCGCTAGGGAGGTGGGTTTTTGGAAGAGTTAACCTGTTGATGTCACGGGGAGAATAAGGGGGAATGTGAGGGGAGATGGGAGAGGGGATTGGAGGAAGGGTGAGTGGAAGGAAGAAGAGGGGTTAGAACTAGGGGAGAAAGGCATTCTGATAAGAGTGGAGGAGGAGGAGGAGAAGTCGTCCGGATGAGTTTAGAATCCTTTAAGCGAGGTTGTTTGGCTAGGGAGAAGGGTTTCCTTGAGGCAAAGAAGAGGACCTCGTCCCCCGTGATTACACGAAGGAATCCGGAGCCTTGCGAGTTTGACGATGATTTCTCTGGATCAGTGGTGATCGTCACTGCATTGAAGGAAAGCACCTTTTCCAGATCGGGGTGCGCGTTTAGAAGCAGATTAGGCGAGACGTGCAGACAAAGGCATCCCAAAATGAAAAGTGTTAAGAGGGGGGGAGAATTTCTAGCGTTAGTAGGTCGTGATTGCATTTCAATTCTGAAGCCAAGGAAAGGTTTCGGTTTTACTTTCTCCATACGTAGTAATGGGAAAGTATTGTGATCACGAAAAAAATCGACTTCGAGATTTCAACGGAAATACACGTTTTGAGTTTCCTAGAACACGTTTAGACTATTTTCGGAATGATGTCTGTGCGTGTGTGCGTGCGTGTGTGTATGTGATTGTGGGCGCTCTAACTCAAAAAGTACGTGTCATATCGCTACCAAAATTCATATATAACACTTTAACATGAGCACAAAGAACTGATTTGTTTTTGGACAATAACGGTTAACCGAAAGTCGAGGTTTATTCGAAACCCGATTCGGTTTATGAGATATTTCTCCGTTAAAACATCATTCTTGTATATACAATTCTATACAAAGATTATAGAGAATGTAATTTCCTACAACTTTTCTTTGAAACAATTTTCCATAGCAGTTACTGTTTAGGAATTATTTATAAATAATCGGTTTTTTCGGTTTCTGTCAAATATCTCCTTAAAAACGTCGTAATTGGTCATCTTCGTAAGGACCAAAGTTGTAGAGAATAATCTTTCTTCGAAGTTTTGTTTGAAACAAATTTTCGTAGAACCATCCATTCTTTTACCATACCAAATAATAATTTTGCCTTATAATGCTATTCATAGTAATTTAAATGTCTATACCCCAAATATGGAGAAAGTCATGTGTTGGCCACATCAGATTTTTTTCTTCTGTTTTCCGTGATTGGGTCACTATCACTTGAGGAAGTTTTCCCCAAACTACGGGCCGCCGAGTTTAAGGACACATTTTGTGTTTACCATTCTGCTCCTCTACCATATAAGTGCGTTAAAAATAAATAAAGTAATGACCACTCGCAACTAAATCCTTTAATTTCCTTAAGTTGTTCTTAAACTGTATTTTCGACTGGGTGTGGCCCGCGAAGAGGACGGAATTGAGCTATGTGGCGCGCGATGAATGCAACAATGGGTAATGTGTCATTCGGGCCGAAAAGTTTGGGCACCACTGAAAACATACAGGAATAGCTCCGAAATAGAATGTTATTGGTAGGAAAAAATGGCGTAAATTATTTCGGCGCGGAACTACGGTTGTACGTTATTTGTGATAGCATAAAAATATCCATGTTGGTGTTCTGAATAAAGGGTATGATTTCATCGTGGGATATTGATTAATACAGCCGTTGACACAAATATAGCCATTTGATATAAATTGGACCACATTATTCAAAGAAGTAGTATATCCTAAGGAAAATGTCTTTTCAAATGCATGTTGCACGATATCTATGTTCTACATCTATAATATAAAGCTGGAGTTCTGGGTGGGTGACGAAATTATTTGTTGCTTCCCGGCAAGCTAGAAACTTGAAATTTCGCATGTTGATTACGTTTGGTGCACAATTAACGAAAAAACTCCGAAATTGAAAAAAATTCTAAAATTTAAGTGGCCTTTTGCCCACTTTTGCCCCACAAGAAGATAAAATTATAAGGCACTTCTTGAAGACTTGAAATTTGTCAGGATAATAGGTTATTAGTAAAAACCGATGGAAAAATCCGAAATTGTAAAAATTCCAAATTTTAGAGGCTGTTTGTCCCATTTTTGCTCCACACGAGGAAAAAAATGTCAATTGTTGAAGAGCTATAAACTTGAAATTTGGCAGAATTGTAGTTTATTAGTAAAACCAGATAGAAAAAATCCGTAATTATAAAAATTCGCGGGTGAGAACGCTTCGCGAAGCGAGGTACGGGATTGGGTGCCGTGGGCACCAGGGGCGCAGCCCCTAGTTATCTGATACAAGTGCAATTGCCCGTCAAAAATGACGGGTATGCACAGTTAAATATGAAATAAATCTTACTCGCTCTCTGGTTTGACGTCTTCTCCTTTCTTCAGGTATTTGATGAATTAGGGCTCTAAAATAAAGTATATAATTCAGTTATTTTGAATTATAACATGAAAACGTAAACCCGCATTTCTCGTTAAGAATTTTTCAATAATAACGTAATATGTACCTGTCGTTTTGTAGATATTCCGATGAAATAAACGTAATTTCGCCAAACTTCACATTTTAAAGCTACTAAAATTACGTATCTTTTTTGTTGAAGGAGAATACGATTTCTAATTTTAATTTTGATGATCAATCAACTATTTCATTAAGCGAATCTTTAGGAGAACGTAATTTCCTGAACTTTTCTTTGGTTATATAGTCAATTTAAAAGCCACATTGTCCACGAATTCTACCAACACATTTATTCTATAAAACAAATTTTCAACAAAGTGGATGTAAATAAAAACGCCATTTTTACCATTTTGTAAATATTCCAACGCGATGTAAATAATTACGCTAAATCTCATATATGTGCTAAACCGACCTGCAAACCAATGTATTAGTCGTTAACGTTTGTCAATTCAGGAAATCCTTCTGAGAAGATGGGTATCACATTCGTCTGTTTGCGTTACAAACGGTCTTCATTATGTAGATTAAATTCTGGTGAAATGTTAATATCTTTATATTTCAAAAAGCGTTTCCGTATCATTACTGCCCAAGGGCTCGAGAACTGGCGGTCCAAATTTGACAAATCTTTTACAGTTTGATCTTTGATGACTTAATTAAAGTAATGGATGTTAAGTAGGAGCATTTTTGTTTCGAGCATAAAAATTAGCGAGGAATTTACTAAACAGTCAACGAGCGTTTAGAACTTTTAGTTATCCTCGGGATAGGCCAAAGTTTTGGCGATCCGGGTAAAAATCTCAGGCCCCAAAATTTAGCAGTCGCTTCCTCAACTATTTATAAGGACGTTATTTAAGTGTAAAGAATATTTAGGCAAGCAATAAACGTCGCTCACTCAGCACTCATCTTCAGTGGCATTTCTTTAGTGTTTTTTTAACAGCGGTAAATGAATTGAAAGATGACCGTCGAAATGAATATTTATGTGAGGCGCTACTGGTTATTCTTAAGAAATGGCGAATCGTATCTTTTAATAATAGTAATAATAATCATTTATTTAACACAAACAGGTTTCCCCAATTACATGTGCTGTAATACATTTTCTATGACAAGCACAAACGACCATGCCCTCGGCAGGATTCGAACCCGCCACCCTTGCAGTGGGAGTTAGACAGGCTAACCACCCCTCTACCAAAGCCGGTTTTACGATAAAACTTTTCGTCGTAAAAAACGTCGAGAATCATATTTTAAAAATGGTTTTCTTCTGCATTTTATATTTAAAACTTTTTTTCCTGCAGTTACTTAACTCTCCGAATTACATACATATATTCATGTTAACAATTATTGATTATCCAACGTATGAATTCCATTAATACGTTTATTTCTTTACATAGATTTTGGTGGTGTATGAAATCAATTTCTATACTTCAACCTCCACAAGATTTCAATTGAAAGTATTATTTTTTTCAAGATGAGGATTTCGTGCGTTCAATTATGCATTTCCTCTTTTATACCAATTACATCTGCATCCAAGGTCGTCCCAATAATCCCCGTCCTACTCAACCCACTTCTGCTTTAATCAACTCTCACCTTATTCCGTCATTCATTATCCCCTTATCGCAGCGCGCGCACACATAGGAACGCAGCCGGCGCAGAGCCCGGGCGTCGCTATTCATCTTCAGATTTGCTGCATTACGTCGGGGACGTTTTCATATGACAGCCTTACCCATAATTTTTCTCCGACGTGGAATCGTCTCTTATGAAACCCGCGGAATCCTCATTTTCGGGACGTTTGCTCTTGGTGATAGCCTCCCTATTTCACATAGGTGCTCTACCGATATTCGGCTGAGGTTTTCAAGAGGATCATAAATCTCACTTTAATTAATTTCGCGCGTTGTTCCACGTGGGATTTAGCGTGTAAACCGTAAAGGGGGCCGTTTCTAAGTGGATGGAGAACCCTTTCCCCAAAAATGATATAAAGGTCTGCTGCCTGATGAAAACGAAACGTCGCGAAAAAGGTTTTTGCGAAACGAGAAAGGAATGTAGACAGACATTAATGCTCAGCAAAAGCAGTCATTCATTTCGTTATTTTCAAAAGCGAAATTAATTAATTTGGGTTATCCTATGGAACTAACACTTTCACTTGTTCTTATGTATTCTATTTCTCTACAAGGACTACGCTGAATTACCTGGGTACCTCACGTGAAAGTCTTTTCTATCAGCAAGTAATGATACAGCGGTGCATGCTTCAAACCGGGGGAATAACTTACCTAATCAGTTTTCGAGTGATATTCAGCGGCTTTAATTTAATATCATCTTTATTATTTTTTGTGGGGAGATTCGGTTGTTCATTTAACATTAGAAAGCTTTCCAAAATAATTTTAAATAAATAAAAACAAAATTAAATCAGCCAACCTCAAAGATATACTTTACTATTTTGTAGCTAAATATTCTATACAAAATACGTCGTAATTAAGAAAATTTTAATGTTTATAAGTTATAAGTCAGCGGTTCGCAACCTGTGTCGCAAAGAGCCGGGAGGCGTGTCGTCGAAAATTTCAATGACGGCTTGTAAAAAATTAAGTAAATTTTGTTAAGCAGAGCTTTTGTCTTTCTCTTGCGTCATCAAAAACAACGTGTAGGCTTAAACTTTTCATTATTGCAAAAGACTGGATTGCGAGCTTTGACCGTGTACGATATGTCGCGACGGTGAAAAGGTTGAGAATCACTGATAACGAGACTTTCATCTACTCTTGGACGAATTTAGAATTTGTTATTATTAAACTTAAAATGAGATTAATGTGCGGTATTTGTTAGTGACTGTTAAATTGTAATGGAGTCACAGTCGCGCTTAAGTGAGAAAGACTTCTTTTAGTGAAAAGAAAAGCTTTAAGCGTATGAAGGAGTTGAAATAAAAAAATTAAAAGTTACATAGAAACTCTGGCACAACAAGCATTTTACTCGAATAAGTTGTTTAATCTAAAAATGTGACGAACGCCACGTGACTTACTAGGCTGTCTTGAGCAACGAAAAATTCAATTTCTGTCCATTCTCAGATGAAAGTTACCAAAAGTCTGTTCAATTAAATGCTCTGACCGAAAAAATTGTATTAATTCGCCATAGTAATTATAATTTTATTCGCGTCGACATAGTCCGAACGAATTCCATCTCATGCCTATCCGTTTCCACCGTTTAAACCGGTGCACAGTGATCTAGAATCTGAAAAATGCCGCCAAAAATCAAATTTTCAACTTTTAAAGACCGGAAAAAAACGTACATGATCATGAGTACAACTAATTGGATCACCAAACTGTCATATAGGTGGCTTTCTAAGTGCTTTCTTAATACCTTTTTTGGGACCGGAAAGTGGAACTTATGTTCCAACTTACTTTTTACGGTAAAATTTGACTAATTTTTTCGGAATAATTATTACAGTATTTTAAAAAATAATCACTGACGTAGGGAAATATATACTATCTAGTATCCAGCAAATATAATTAAACACATGCACAGATTAAATGTGGCTATAAAAATACGGTATTATTTGGACAGGTCAACTTCCATATATAACTTGAGCTACAAACCTTTCCCCGCCTCCCCCTGCGAAGTTTTTTGGAGGAGTACATAGATAGAAGTGTTGTTAAAATAACACAATTACAATGTTTTGCGGAAGATTGCAGATGTAGGCAAAAAGTCGGTATCTTGTGAACCCTGTCGCCTAGCGGGCGCGCCTGGGCGGCAACCAACGCAAATGCACTTCAAGCATACATGCAGGCGGGCGACTAGTATGACTCGTATGACTAATTGTAAGATAACTGTTCACGATCAGTATTTGAACCTTCCCTTTATTAGCAGTGTAGCACTCTGACGTGTTTGACCTATATTCGTGTGTTTAATACTAGTTTGTCACCGTTTTCGTGTATTATTATAGTTGTAATATTCAAGTGGTATTATATTCATTTATTTTATAAATATAGTTATAATATTAACGTAAGGAAAGCATTCCATGTGCAAGTAATTACCGACGCTGCGGTATGGAAATCTGCAAAACACGAAGAGAATTATATGAAGTCCTCCACCAAAAGTCTGGGCAAGGAAGGGATCAGCAAAAAAATCATTTGCTAAATCACATCATTTCCTTCAATAACGATCAACTCTCCAAAGATGACGAGAAGAAGATGCGATGAAGTGTCAAGATTTTGTAGCAAAGTGTTTAAAAAGCTAGAAAAGTGCCACAGAAAAGAAACTGTATTTTAAAAAATAATGCTAGTTGACTTGAGGAGAAAGTTATTCAGTTGGTGGTACACCTCCGGAAAAATCAGATCCTCAAGTGAATAGGGGACGACCTAGTGTGAGTTTTGAAGAGAGTAGCCAAAGAAGCAAGATCTGAAAAACCGAAGAACTTCGCCGCGAAAATACTTCCTCTCAATTGGCCTTCGCTGCAAAAATGAACCTTAGGGATGAATGAGAGGATAAACCTTCTAAATTAGTGAATGAAGTTATATTCACTACTCCAACAAGAGCTGAGAAAATGGTCCGAGCATGGAAGTCTTCCAAGTCACGCATTGAAATTAAACCGTATTCTGAGGACGAGTCTATTTCTTTGATTCTGGAGGCAAATTTAAGCCAAAGGCAATATAAATTAATTCGAGTGCAGGCCAAAGAAAGACATGCCAATATATATCCATCTTATGAACGGTTACTTAAGGCTAAAGAGCGCTGTTATCCTACAAAGGACTTAATGCACTTCACAGAAACCTCTGCCGAGGTACAGTTACAGGGTTTATTGGACCATACTACATGCCGTACTGGTTATTTACAAGATTCCGTGTTAGCATCCTTGGACATTTCTCAACCCAAAAACTTTGCGTTGCTGTGGAAATGGGGTTGCGAAGATAGTAGTGGGCAGTCAGAATATAAACAAAACTTTTCTGATCCTAATTTACATGACAGTCACATATATCTATCTTCTCTTGTGCCCATACAGTTGAGTTATCAGCAGGAAGTTTTTTCAAAAGACAAAATTGTTATCTGGAATAATCCACGTCCATCGTTCCCAACATATTGTAGCCCTATTAGGATGCTATGGAAAAAGGAAACAACTGCGTTGTCACTTGAAGAAAAGTCCTACGTAGAAGATCAAATTGCATCTCTTCAGCCAACTGGCATTATTACGAGTGCAGGGCAAGAAATCAGTGTTACACATCAACTTAATATGAACATGATAGACGGGAAGATATGCAGCGCAGTCACAAAAACTTCTTCAACGCAGACCTGTTACATTTGTGGAGTCACGCCGAAAGAAATGAACAATTTAAACGAGGCAGTCAAAAGGCAAGTTGATACAAGTATTTTTCAGTTCGGTCTCTCCACGCTCTATGCATGGATTCGGTTCTTGGAGTGTGTCCTCCATCTGTCTTATCGATTGGACGTGAAAAAGTGGCAAGTGCGGGACCCGGAAGATAAAAAGAAGTTTCAGGCCAAGAAAGCACAAATAAAGGAAAATATAAGAGTACAAATGGGTTTGCTTGTTGACCAGCTAAAAGTAGGGGGAAGCGGTACCAGTAACGATGGTAACACAGCGCAAAGATTCTTTCGAAATCCATCTCTAGCTGCTGCGATTACTGGTGTTGATGAAGGCCTAATAAGACGGTTTGCCACCATCCTGCAAGCTCTGTCATGTGGTTATGATGTGTGTGAGGTAGCCTTAGAAGAGTTTGCCTTAAAGACCGCCATGATCTACGTGGAACTATACTCGTAGTATTATATGCCCATATCAGTACACAAAATCCTTCTCCATGGAGCAGCGGTCATCTCTATGGCCCTGTTGCCCATAGGACAAATGTCCGAGGAAGCACAAGAAGTGAGAAATAAAGACTTGAAGTCTTTTAGAGAACACCACGCCCGGAAGTACTCGAGATCTGCAACAAATGAGGATATATTTCGAAGACTATTGCTTTCATTTGATCCTCTGATTTCATCCATTCGGAAACTTCCGGGAAAGGTCAAAGGATCCCCTTCTGTTGAAGTAATTAGTCTCCTAAAGGCACCAATCTGTCCACCAGAAACGCCTCGGGTTCGAGTATCGGCAGAAGGTTCTACAGATACCGAATGTAGTGAAGAGTCGTGGAATGGAGATGACGAATCTGATGATTGAGGTTAGATTTTTATTTATTTTTTTACCTTCTTGTTGCTCTGATCTTAATTTCCGCATTAAACACCTTGATTTCATGTTATGCAAATCTTAAATAGGAAATTTTGTTGAGATCCGTTAAAAAAAATTTATGCCATGCTTGGCCTATTCTTTCCACATTTATTAATATTGTGTTGTTTATGTATAAGTTGTAAATGTTAAATTTGGGTAAATGTATGCGGAAAATTAAGTAGGAATACCTGTAATATAAATTTTATTATTTTTTATTGTGGCAACCCTGCTTTTTATATTTATATTAAACATCTTGAGTTTGTTTTTCTATGTTGTAAACTTTTTTCATACTAAATTTCGTCGATCTAACTAATATCTTCCAAATTCATAAAAATCTATAACTTGTATTTTGCAATATTGGCACCCCTGCTTAATATGTTAATATGTCCGAATATGATCCCTTGATTTGATGTATATGTAAAGATTTCATATATACTGAAATATAATTAAAATTAGTTGTGACGACACCTTCAAAAACCATTAAATCTTAAAAATATTATTTTGCAGTATTGGAACTCCCGATGAATTGATGCAGTCCAAATATGTTATTTTGGCCTTGTTTTTAGTTTTAAATTTTTTATATCAAATTTGGTTGAAATCGCTTTGGCCAATTTTTCCCTGATGTATGCAGACTAATGGACGGACATCACGACGATAATAGTGCTTTTCAGCAATGACCGAAAAGTAATTAAAGTTGAATTAATAATTAAGAATCTAATATTATTAGGGGTAGAAATTGGTACAATGTCCTTAAAATTGTTAAATACGAGTTCCTGACAAAGATTTGAGGTATTATACCGAGTATGAGATTTTTGCCGGTTTTTTTCGATTTCTAGATCACAGTGCGGTGGTTCTCAACCGGTGTGCCGCGGCACATTAGCGCGCCGCGAGGAAGGGACTAGTGCGCCGCACACTCCGAAGATATTTAATTTTTAAATTATGTGTGTATTTAATGTACATTAAAATTATACAGTTATTGCTTTTCCAGTCGTAACAATCTAATATAACTGCGACTTTTACTCGTTACGCTAGATGTTATCTTTCAAAATGAGTATTTACGCAGTGAAATTAATTATGGGTAGTTTGGTGTGCCGCGATGTTCTTAAACATGCATGAAGGTGTGCCGTGGGGCAAAAAAGGTCGAGAAGCACTGGTTTAAACTGTCAAAATCCGTGGAATTTCTCATATGGGAGACACGTGGCGCGTTTCGCGGAAAGGGAAACGCCTCACCACCAACGACGACTCTTTATTTATACTGTATTATCAACGAGGACATTTCTGCGCAGCACATGCGTCCGACTGTCCGAGCATTGATTATTATCACATCTCTCTCTCTCTCTCATACAAACTTCACCTCATTCCCCTTCTGCCTCGCACCTTCCCTCTCTCCCCATCATCTTCCCATTTCCTCGCTTTCCCTGTTCCTTCCATTCCAGAACATAAGCCCTTCACTACACGAGTAGCGCCGCAAATTACAACCACCGCGCCTGTGGGAGTCGTAGGATTGTGTGTGTGTGTTTGGCGGGGGGAGGGGGGAGTGGAGGGTGCGGGGGTGGGGGGAGAGTGAAAGAGACCAATAGCACTAGCTGAACGTCCCTCCCACCCTAGCATCCTCTCCCTATGTATCCCACCCCTTCTCCATCGCCATCCATAATCAAAGCCTGCTAGTTCACAACGCGCAAACACACTACATATATCGTGTCGTTGCATATCCCCTTCTCTCTCTCTCTCTCGTTCTACTCTGACGAACCCATTCCTTCCCCCCTTCGCCCTTTTCATAACTCCTCCCCTCGGTTTCCTCCCCTCAATCCTTAACCCAACTTCCTCTCTTCTCGCTAATTCCTCAACTTTGTCGCTTTAACGCCACAATGACCGACGGACTTCGGTTTGACAACAGCTGCCTCCGTGTTAACGAGATGCAGTCTTAGTCGCGAGGAGGAAGTTTTTTCTCTTGACGAAGTAGGCTCGGGTGTCTGCTTACCGACTTGGGACGCAACTGAAGGCTTAAGCACAGGAAATTTTCTCGGGGTAACAAAAAGATTGAGGTTAACGATCAAATATGGCGGATGGAGTGGACGAAACTTCTCCGGTTTTGGAGACAGCCGTTATTATCTTCGTTGCAACGATTCTTAGTTTTTTTTAAGCAAACCTTCCCTGAAGTCTCGACGGAGTAAGTTACATGAAATGATTTTTATTTTGAATTGGTAGTTAGTTATTCGCGATCTATTCTTTATTGATATAAATTAATTAAATTTGGTCTTAATGTTGAATGATAAGTGTTCGATAAAATTGGAGCTCGAATTCAGTTTCGTGCGAGAAATTTGGTTGTGGAGTTATACAGGAAATTTTATCGTGGCTGAAAGGCTGTGTGAAGAATTTATGTTATGAATAGTACATTTCGGAAATCAGGTTTACTGGGCTTAAAAGCTAGAATGTTTATTAATCTAATAAAAGGTTCTAACTCGATTGAATATCCGAATTAAATCCGTGTCTTCCGTGGAACTTGGATTGAATTTTCACGTTGAATGTATGTAAAAATAAATTTAATTTGAGTAACGATTTATCATAAAATGCGCTTATAATTTGACTTATTTCTTCCTTCATCCGTTATAATTACACTTAATGAAATTGAAGATGTGAACGAACTAACAAATATACGGATTTCAGAGTGCTTAGCTGCTGTTATTTAACTCATCACATTTTGAATTTTTAGAAATTTAAGTGATTAATTAAAAAACTATGCAAATTCGTTCTTATTCACGACAGAAATCCAAATTTTTTACTCTTGGAGCTGATATATATCTGTATATTGCACTTAAGGTTTCAAAATAAGAGATAATGTGCAAAATAGTTTCTATAAATTATATATAAAGATTCAAAGATGGAAGTAAAATTTTGTATGAGAGTCATTTTTGTGGTAAATGTGGGCTGTCGAACATTATGGCAGTTGCTATAATTGTAAGCACGAACAGGTTTTGCGGAAAAATAATTCGATATTTCTTAAGCCTCAAAATAGTCGGTAACATATCAAAAGGAAAAACAGCTGAAATCCCACGTTTTTTATTGTTGAGAACGTATCATATTCATCCTTTATTTTGAACGTGATCAGATGTAGCTGAAAACGCGGCTTCGCCATACCCTTTTCTTACAGAGATACGCGTACATTAACGCTGTAAATAAAATTCAATTAACGTGCGAAATTAGTTTTCGTCCCGTGACTCAAAGAAACGTTCTGTTTATTTCCTCCTCCGAAAAGAGGTCATTCCGCGCTGCGCACTTTAGAATGTAATTAATCCGCAAAAGGCACCAAGAAAAACCACTATTCCAATCCGACGCTTGTTCTTTTCAGTCCTAAAATGATGTCCATTTTTTGTGTGGCTCGTTCAATTAAAAGAAGGAGCGAGCTCCTGACTGCACTTGTTCCGGCCTCATTATTCGGTCCGCGCGATGCCTCTCCCGGCTTCAGCCGCAGAGCAGTTTTCAGAGCACACGCAAATAAAATAAAAAAAGAACTAGGCCACAACGTTTCATTTTCATCATATCACGGCGAGTTCACCGTCAAAATTACAAACGGCTCGACTTATACGTGTAGAATATTGCTGCGATGCACAAATGAGTTAATTTTGCATGCGTGAGGTAGTTTACGCATACATATATACGTACATGAATCATATACAAATGCAAATTAACGGAAAATTAAATGCGATGCACGAAACGGAAGTGTGGTCTCCTTTAATAACTTCGAGAAAGATCATCGAATCTAAACTTTTTACATTCTATTCTCTAAAGTTAAATTTAGAATGCAATTTTGGTTAAAAAAAAAAAGGTGGGCTGTTGAGCTCATTGCACGCTGGCGGAATTAGCTTGGTGTACCACGTGTGTGACCGCGGTTTAATTTATTATTTCCGTCGCGTTCCGAGCCCGAAAAACTACTGCATTGGGAGTGGTCTATGGAACGCATGAAATAAAACACGGTTGCGGTGTTGGTAATAACATTAGCGAGTGCTGTTTAAACAGCGCTGAATAACTGAAATTATTCCTAACACGGGGATTCTTTGATTTACGAATTTTTCTTATATAGCAAGTGGCAATTTAGAGGACACTATTTATGAAACGAATTTTTGTCATGACTAAGTTTTGTTAAAAAGGTTTTGGCACGCTGTGACAGAATTTCACCTAAAGAATTAATAATACAATAAATTCACCGGTCATTTTACCAAAGACAAGTACCTTGAATACGATGTTCTTCATATTTTCAAATTGCATAGTCTTTCGTTAAATCAATTAATTTCGTTTGTTCCTTTGTTCATCCATTATTGTGTTCTTGCAGGTTTTACTTACAGTTTTCGTTTTGAGGATGTCGTTACGAAACTTCGCATAGGTATATAATTTTACTCTGCGGGTAAAATAGGCTATATGGCGATAAAAAATTTGGGGAGAAGGAGAGCTTAATACAATAATTATTTTCCCATAAATTTACACGTAATTTTCGATTTTTCCCAGAGCAAGATTTTCTTCATTCGTCTAAATAGGTAAATGCGGTTTTCTTCATTTTTGCTTTATTCGACGGTAAAAACTTTGTACTGTGTTATTCTTGCGATGTTCACATATTTCACCGTAGAAGTTTTAGATTCACTAAATCCGTTGAAATTCAACGGGCACTTCTGCTAGTTATTTATAAAGATTTATCTTATTACGTATAATGGAATGCGTTACATGTATGTATATACAGTCTCAAAAATACGATATTGCCTCTCGAGTCTTACTTTTGTACGGCTTCAAGCAAGAACGACAAATACATTCCAGAAGTCTATTTCATTATAATAAAATGGTCGAGGAAACTGAAAAATAAGCAATAGGGTTCCACGGAGCGCATTTTTATGAAATATCTAAAATGCTCCCCAACAATCGCTACCACTCCTCTATAAAGCTTTCCGTTTTTTTTCTTCGGCGTTCCTGCCGTCGTCTGACCCGGGATTCTTTCCTTAAACCCTTCATCCCTGCTTTGGGGGTCATAGGAAGGGGGCGAAATAAAGAAAGAGAGAGAGAGAGAGAGAAAGAGAGAGTGGAAAAGAGAGTAGAAGAGGGCAAGGGAGAAAAAGCTCCCAGCCCCTCTCAACCTTTTAATATATTTTTTTTACTTAACGCTGAAAGTAGCGGCCTCAATTTAAAAACGTATCTTTATACTCTTCTTTTATTCCGTTGAAAAGGAAGTAGACGAAAGAGTGTGTGTGTGTGTGTAAGAGAGAGAGATTAAAGCGAACCTCCCGTTCGCAGTCGGAAGTTCATCACGTAAGAGAAAGTTTTAAAGGAGTTTGCCGGGGAGTTTGAGGGGGTGGAAAGCGGAGAAGGGAGGCTGGAGGTGGGAGGCGGTGAAGGAGGCGGTGGGAAAGGGAGGATTACAGAGTGTTCTAGCCGGACCCTGGAGTAGAGTTGCGAAGCCTTTGGATTGCGTCTGGTATGGAAGAGACGGAAGGAGGCATGGTCAATGGAAAGGTTGCGTATAAGAGGGAAGTGAAGAGTTGTTGGGAGGTAAAAATGGGTGACGTGAGGGGTGGATGGCAGATGTCGAGGAAGGCAAAAACAAACAAAATCGATACTCGGAAATTTTACCTATAACTTTTTCTTTTAAATCGCTTATGTTATCGGTTTGCCTGTCCGTTCTTGCGGGCAATATTCTGTAGAATCCTTCAACCTAGATAAGCCAAATTGATTCGTCGATACGAGAGCTAGAAAGTTTTTAATAAAATCGCATTGCATATGTATTCGGTTTTTTTTTTTTTTGGTCTGTCCGTCCGGCCGCCTGACTCTACGGGTCATATCTCTGAAATCCTACAAACTGGAGAATTTAAACTTTCAGAATAGGTTGATCTATGCAAGAGGTAGATATGGTAACAAAATGGTGGATCAAAAGGTAGCTCCTGGGATGTAACAGAAAAAAAATCACTACAAAGTAAATGCTGCTAAAAATGTAGGCAACCGACAGATAATCGCGTCGTCGATTCTTTACTCCGATGGAATGATATTCGTTGGTGGAAAAAGCGCCTTGTGTAATTTTCTCTGCAATTCTTCCCTCATATTTTATACCGCGTGAATAAAATTCCAAGTTAATAATATGATAAGAAGGAATGATATTCAAACACATTGAGATCTATCTTAGGCCTTCTTAAAATAAAACATGACGATTTTCGGTATCCATTGCAATAAAATAGGAATAATATCATGCCTTCACGTACTAAGAGGACTGAAATAAAAAGTATAAATATGTCGTTACCGTCTGGTAATGACAGAGAGGTGGAAATATTACAGCGGGGGAAAAGTATTAAAAGAATGTAAAAACTGAAAAATGATAGAATTCTACGGTATGCAGAACGGGCAACTACGATAAAGAATTTCTAGAGGCAAGACGGAAAATAGAGAACGAATCTGGAGGGCATCGAAAAATTCATAAGATGAACCGGCTAGCGTGCTTCGTGGAAGCGGTGATATAATATGTATGCATTTTGTCCGCACCATGATCGTAAAATTAAAGAATATCCAGGATGTGCACGTATAATTCCGTCGTACTGCAAACTCTTCGGATGAATATTTCTCAAAGTTACGTTAAATTTCAAATGCACATACGTGTAAAAATTATGTACAAGTAAATTGAGTTGAATTATTAGTAAAATTATAAACAAAAATTCAAGGAAGAAATTGCAGAAGTAGGTACTGTCTCAATGGGAATTCGGCCGAGTCTCGTGAATATATTCGATGTAGGAAATGTAGCACTGGCTTCACTGAGATTCCACAGTGATGTAAGGGGAGATATAACATCTGCGGGAAAGAAATTAACATTACGAGAGACGTTATCGATCGGGGTGGGGGGGGGGGTGGAACAATTCAAAAAGTAAAAACAAAGGAACACGAGATGCGATACGAATGCGGCGAAGAAAAGATGACATTGAGGGGAGACGAGGAGGCATTCTGGGAAAACTTCAGAAGAATGTATGCACAAAAGACCAAGGTGGTGAATAAAGGTGAAACTGAGGTCACGAGGGAACAAAAGACGAGAGAGAGAATCGACGGGAAAGATTATATATAAGATTATGAAATGAGAGAGAGAGAGAGTGCTCGAAGGGACGCGTAGCCAAAGATAGCTGAAGGGGTGAAAGAGACAGGTGAAGAAAACCATCTATACGAGAACACCTTTTGGTAAATTAAGCATGAGAGAGATGAAGAAAAGGGGGATGCAGAGAGAGAGAGAGAATGAGAGGGAGAGAGAAGGAGAGCTTTAAAATTCGAGAGAGAGAGAGGGAATGATAAAAGGACAAGAGAGGTGGTCTGGAGGGAACGAGATCCTGGCCTTCCATTAGAGAAAGACTTGTTGTGAATCCCTGACCCTGGCTGACTTCCAAACTCTCTCCTCTCATGAACCCTCTCTCTCTCTCTCTCTCTCTCTCTCTTTCTTTCTCTCTCTCTCTTCACAGCAGATCCCACTCAAGTGCATCCTAACCGAATTATGTTCCCGCGTTGTCACTCTCCTTCCTCCGGCTCACCTCTTCTTTTTTTCTTCCTTTTCCTTGATGCGAACATCTCTCACGGTTTTAAGAGGTCTTGTGGGGTGGATTGGTGTTTTCCGAAAGTGAGGGACGGCCGCCGATAAAAAAAAATATCTCCTTAGTAGTCGATGCATTATTTAGAAATGTTTACTGATAAGTATGATATATTTATTTCATGAAATCGATTTTTTTTAATCTGCCATTTTCGGTGTGTGCCTGTTTCTGTGTACTTATGTCTGTATATATGTGTGTATGCGTACATTTGTATAAGAAAACCTTATTTCTCCCTTGAATAAGTTTCGAATTTTGTTTGGCAAGTGATTTTTCATTGACGCATTAAAGTTCTGTAGTCTAATTTTACTTTCTCCTTATGTAGTGTAGAGGAATTATTGTTTTCGTGAAAAAAATGGAATTAGAGGTATCAGCGGAACTATTTGTTTTGGTGTCCACCGAATATGCTTTCAGTATTTTCTCGATTATGTCTATGATTGAATTAACAGAAAACTTTAAGATTTTTATTAATACATTATGGTATGAATAGATTTTGGCTACATTTGGCCAACCGGAATTGCAGTTTTAATCTTTACAATTTCCCCGTTTTTGGCCAATATCTTCTTAGGGCCTCAACAATGGCAACGGTAATTTTAATCAATTTTTTGCTATCAATATCAAAAAATAATTTTTTTTACTTAAAGCTTTTTCAGTGTGAACAGCTATTCACAATATTTTTCATTGTGAAAATTATTCAGCGTTTAAAAATTACTCACATGCAAAATTGACGATAGTTATTCTTGAGGACACTGTTGTCAAGAGCCATCAGTATGTACTATTCATTACTCTGTATGGAGAAATTCATGCGCTCTACACATTAGATTTTGCAATTAATTTTTCCGAGCTATAATTTACGGGTCAGGAAAAAAGCTCAAAATATCTCCAGCCATTATTGTGCTCTCTCGACTGCAGAAGGTAACATTAACTAGGGTATCTTCTCTAGGCTCAGCGGGGACGAAATTTAATCTCAAGCATCTGCTGCCCTTGGCAGGATTCGTACCGACGATCTTTAAGCACCTCAAGGGATTTTACGGAGGAATGGCAAGGGTGCTCGTTTGTCAAGCAAATGATTATGGTTCGAATCTTTACGGCGGCGGATTTTTGACCTCGTCCTTAATATTAAAGGGGATGTTCTCTGGGATGTCTTGGTCGTAACGGTACACGTTGAGAAACTTAAGGACATATGGGATCTGCTACAAGTTTCCTTTAAGAAATAACAATAAAATAGCTCATTCTAGAAAAGAAACGAATGTTTTAAATATTTAATTTATAAGATAGACTCAGGTTTTGTCTAGTACACTATTTCATTTGTTAACGCTGCAGGAATAATTTGTTGATAAATAAATAAACTGATTCTTGGACGTCTAAAACTATCACAAATGTGAAGTTGGAGAAGGAGAAAAATTCTGAATTTGACCGCGAGTCGAACCCGGATCAAGTTGAGAATTTTCCTCCTTCTCCAACTTCATATTTCTGATTATTCGTATGAACTCGTGCATAAAAACAACATTTCCTAACATTCCATCTTGTTATCTAAAACTATGCTTGCATAAATATCTGCTGTCTTATAATAAAAAAAATTAAAATTATGCCAAGATGCTCATGGTAGCAAAAATCTAACTTCATATAGAGCACATTAAATTTACGACTATTTACAGGTTTTATTTAATATGATCCTTTATTTTCTTACACTACATATATTATTCTGCAATTATTAAATGCACATTTCATCACAAAAATCATATTTTAATGCACGATACGATAGCCTCATTTTTTTACAAATAAAATTACGTTAGGAAGTTTAAAGTAACTAAAAATCTAGTTTAATATTTATCAAAGGACATTTACATTTACCCCTATAACGTATAGATAGATAACCAATTTTAATGTGTGCGTTAATGTCTAAGACTGACTACTTAATTATATCGACCCACCAACGATTAATATCCAATCCAACCGCGTAGGAAATCCGAAATCGTATGAGGTATTCGATGAAATTTTTATACCAAATCTTGCGCAGTTATGCCTTTTGACGAAAATAACCCCCATAACGAGAACCTATGAATTTTAACCGAGAATAGATTCCGCCATTTCCGTCGGCCCATTCGCTGGAATATATATATATATTTTTTTTTTCTTCTTCTTTCGTTGCCATCTCGTATCGTCTCGGGGTTAAGCGACGTCATAAACAACGTCTCGAACACACTTTTCCGACGAAAAACGAAGGAGAGAGAGAGAGGGAAAAATGCGATCGATTAATCGTGAGAAAGGAAACACGTTCGATATTTTCCTTTCAGAAAAATAAAACTATCGTGAGCAGAAGAAGAAGGAGGAGGAGGGAGAAATAGGTACGATACTAATGCCATTTGAGCTCGCGATGATTTATTCATGTTATACCAATTTATTACGCTAGTCGAAGGCGGCGAAAAACGGAAATAGGTGTGTGTGCGTGTATATATATATATAGGGCAACTAGGTGTTGAAGGAAACGTAGTGAGCAATTACCGGAAGGAGAGCCGCTGGGGTGTTGGAGAGACACATTTGTAGAAGTTATTGGAGCTTTCGGGATGATCTCTTCGTCAACACAAGAGAGACACAACTCTATATATATATATATATATATATATATATATATATATATATATATATATATATAAGAGCGAGGTAATTGGAGGGATTTATATATATATATATATATATATATATATATATATATATATATATATATATATATATATATATATATATATATATAAGAGCGAGGTAATTGGAGGGATTTATTTATCCACTCGCACCTTCGCTCTGGATTTACAGCCTGGTTCGTATTAAGTTGCCTGATTAAGAGTTATAAGTGAATCTCTTCTTCTTCTTCGAGATCAAATTTTCCACCCCTTTGGCTGAGCCTTTTGTTTTAATCTCTTCAACCGCCTTCGTCAAAAAGCCTTTTCCAATAATATTCTCCTGTGTATCATTTTTCAAACTGTTACGAATCCGTATAAACTTTCCATCCTCTCTCGCTCGCTCTCTCTCTCTCTCTCTGATATATTTGACTCTTTGCCTATACTCCTCCCTACTTCCGATAGCTTACTTCGGCGTTCACTCCATTTTCCGTGTATTTCAGAAAGCCTCTCTCGGTGGCCTCCTTTAATCTCGTCTTTATCCATATCCCATTCCGTACAGTAGATAATTTCGATCCTTAATAGTAATCAGTTCCGTATTACCAGCAGTGGCTAGTGTCAACTAGGAACGGAAGGACCCGAGGCGAAATATTGTCGATCGTCCACCACCAAGCAAACGTGTTCAATTAAAAAATTAAGTCGCTATTATCAGTTATCGGGAATATTCTGGGAAGGTTACGGTATTTAAATTACCTTGTCCAAAAATAATAAGTGGAAACGCATCCAGAAATTTAGGATACTAAAAAGAGAATTTGTCAAAAAAAAAGGTATTTTTCCTTTCGAGGACCTCCTGATACCCTGAGGCATTTAGCCGTCCTATTATTACGCCACTGATTACCAGCCGACATTGCTAGACCCGAAAGGAAAAAAAAAATTGGGAAGACTTATGCTCTTTTGTCAATTTTTCGCCTCTAATTTCATGCGCCTCTTTCTCTCCTTAGTCGATTTCCTTCTCATAGTCCTGCGGTTTATCCGTTTCAGTTATACCTAAATCTGTTTTCACAGCTTTTGGATCAAAGCAGATTCCGTAATATTGGCTTCTTTGCCCTTTTTAATACGCTCGGTTTCTGTCTTACTCAGCCCTTTGCTTCGTGAGGCAGAAGTTCACGTGATGCCGTCCTTTCATGCCCTTTTTGCGCCCTATCGACAATCGATGGAGTTGAGAGAGAGAGAGAAGAGGAGAAATAGAGAGGGAGAGAGTCGATTGGACTGAGCTTCTGTGCATGAGTGCGTGTTGGTAGTGTGTGTGTGTATTATTTGGGAATCGTATGTTCGTGACCAGAGTCTTCAAGACGAAGCGTGGATAGTACAAAAGAGCTGAAAAATAAAAAGGCTACGTATTAAATATAGAAAGACTGACAAAGGAGAAGAGTTTTAAGAGGGAAAAAATGTCTGTAAAAATTTACGTGGAAGATGCCAGAATGTTGAGCTTCCAAGAATGGCAACAGTAAACATAGAAGTGGCAGAGAATTCGATTGTTTTGTCGACAGGATTCATCCGTCTAGAAATTTCGTGGATAAAAATAGTCACGATAATTATCATAATCTGCTCAATGTTGAATGTACCACGATTTTCTAAAATCGACTTGTTTCGAAGAGTAGCGAAAGAAAAATCAGTGTCCAGAAAAGACATTTTCAGAGCCATATCAGAATTTAACAATAATAAAAATAATCGGTACAATATATATATATATATTATATATCACAATTTTAAATATAAATATAAAGCAGGAAATCCGCAAGAGGTTGATAAAATGCTATGTATGGAGTACAGCTTTGTACGGAGCAGAAACATGGACGCTAAGAAAAAATGATATTAAATACTTGGAAAGCTTCGAAATGTGGACATGTAGAAGAATACTGAAGATAAAATGGACAGATAGAGTGAAAAATGAGGAAGTACTACGAAGAATAGGAGAGAAGCGAACGATTATACAGACTATCAGAAAGAGGAAGGCGAACTGGATTGGGCATTACCTGAGAAGAGAGAGCATGATTAAAGAAGTGCTAGAAGGAAAACTGGATGGAAAAAGAGAAAGAGATAGGAAAAGGTTTCAGCTGGTAGACGACTTGAAAGGGAAAGAGAGCTATCAAGACATGAAGAAAACTGCGGAAAATAGGAGTATATGGTGAACCAAGTTTAACCTAGAATAATCACGGACCTGTCAACGGACAGACTACCTATGATGATGATATATCACAAACTTTCTCATATTCATATGCATCTGGTGCCACTGCTCTTTCCTGAATGTAACTCATATTGCTAAAGAAAAACCAACAAAACCGCGGAAAATGTCCTTTGCACGTAAATGCTATTAATATATTGACATCTTCATGTGAAAATCGCACTTGATAAATAGTTATACCGTATATAAACGTAAGATATTAATGTGGAGTGGCAAAGGCACATATACATTATTAATGGACGAAATTCGTTGAGAGAACTGGGGGAGTTGAGCGGTAGCTGGGCGTAAAACTCAGTATATTACAATGTCGCTGGACGCTATATAGTTATTTTTTATAAATATTGCTTATGTAGTATTGTTTATGGCTCCAAGTTCTATGACTGAGTGAATTTTAATCAAAATCGTTAGTAATTTTTTAAATAAATCGACGATTTTTTCGCGAATACAATACTTTATTTGCTCCGCATATGAGAAAGCAATAACTAAAGCACATGAGAGTTATTCACACATTTTCCCGAAATTTTGTTCCGATACGGAATTTTAAGTGATGAATGTTCCCATACGCCAGCTTTGTTATTTCTGCCGTAGTTGCATTCTCGAAATGGAATAAAATCACCTTATTAATTTAAAAGCATTTGATTTCGGCATCTCCGAGGTAATCCGAAGAGCGACTACGGATCGTTTCCTGGAAAACCAATTTCCCCAAGTTATGGAAATGCTATTTCGGGAATATGGTGAAGTTTCCTCCGCCGCGGACATTTTTTTATCAGAGGAAATATTTTACGCTCTTTGCTTCGCGTACATGTCGTAGTTTCTTCGTAAGTCAGAAAAAATTTGGTCGTTTTTTATTTATTTTTTTTCTTGGTTTGGACTCATTTTGAATATGAATAGCAATAATTATGTTAGTTTAATTACATGTAAATAAAAAAAATATGTATATCCTTAGAGAACCAATTTCTGAGAGCACGTTATTCAACGAAAAGGAAGTTTGAGGTTCTTTAAAGGAAAGACTGAAGTTTGAAAGGGAGGAATAACTATCCACGGCCACATTGAAAAGGATGCCAGCGAAGCTTTCGTAAGACCTCCTTCGTTGAAATTTAGATCTACAAAACATGGGAACATATATACTACTAGTGAAATGCCCGTTGAAATATCAACGGAAGAATTATAAATAGATAGATTATTATTATTATTTTCATTTAAAATAATTAATATCACACTTTACATATGAAATTATCGTCATATACAACATTTCTAGTGAGTATTCTGTTGTTGACGGGCTACCTTTAATTAAACTTAAAATAGTTGCCTCTCCCTCCCTCTCCTCCCATCTCTACCCCTCCCTCCCTCTCACAAACTCTCTCCCCTCCCCCTTCTCTCCCCCTCCCTCTCGCTCCCCCCTCCACCTCTCTCTGCCCCCCTCTCTCTCGTATCAAAAGCATTCAAAGCACGTTTATACCCACAAGGATTTAATTAACAACATTGTATAGAGGTCTAACAATGGAATTGGTAGGCAAGGCAACATCCCCTTAAATTGGCAAGATTTCCTCAAACTGTGTGAATTAAACGGTTACATTAAGAAATTTCGAACTGTAGGTGGAAAAAGATGAACAGAATAAAAACTTTATAATGCTTTCTTCAAAATGTTTTATATCCGAAGATTGTAGGCCAATTCTTTCTAATTTTAATCTAAAAAAGAAAGAAAGTCTGCACTCGAAATGTCCATTTTTACGTGTTACCTAATGGGAAATGGAAATTATCTCCTGGAATCGAACCCGGGTCTTTAAATTAAAACTTTTTGTTGTTATATCATAATGCTATCCTGAAAATTTCATCAAATTCGGAGGTTCAGTCGTTTGCGAGATATTGTTTCAAAAAGCATTAAATGACAAAGTGTCTTTTATATGTTAGATGTAATGTTTATTTGACGAATTATCTCTGAAGCATCTGAAAGTTCACTAATTCTAGAACTAATGTCTTTTTTTAAAAATCACGAAATCATATTGTGATGCGTTTTTCTAGCCCAAATACATTCCCTGGCAACTACCATGATTTTACTTTACATTTTATAAATCTTATCGTAGAATTTCACAAAAAAATTTGAACTTCGTATTATATAAGCAACATTTGTCACGTACAAAAACAGAGTAAAAACTCCGAAACCAGTACTTTAAGGGTGGGAAAGAACGAACGCAAATTTCAACCTTCCAACAATTAATGAAAAACACCAGATTTCACTTATGTCATCAAGCCCTCTTTATATTAGTTTCTATGTTAACCAACTAACCAATTGGGGGGATCTTGTGACTTCAAACGACTCCAGCGCTAGAAGGCTTCTCAGTCTAAATCAAAGCAAGGGAGAAGTGAAACCCGGTGCCGGCATTAGCCTACCCTTAACGAGAAACACCAAGGGGACCACCGGCTTTACGCCCTTTCCGAAGGACGGGGCGCTGATTTGCATGTTCTCCACATAACCACGCAAATGGGGAGCCGGGCAACCCGGTTCGCACCGAGTTTGCTAAGCGTAGCAGGCCGGCGCCTCCACCACTACGCCATGACTTCCCGGAGTTTTTTTTTTCTATGTTAATTATATTTATCGTTTCGTGATTTATCAGTTTGAAGCATTCATTTCTCCTCAGGTTATCAAATTAAGCGGTCCCTCGCAGTGGCCTTCTCTTTTAAAAAAGTTTCCATCAGTCCGAGGCGGTATCTCAGACCGAAGTGTAAACTGCTGACGCAAAGCGTAAATGTCGCTCTTGCTCTCTTCCAATTCTTCCCCTTTCGCCATTTATCGAAGTCACACTCTTGGTAATCTTGGCCCGCCATCTGTCGTCGGCGGATGTAACCATAAAGTGGGGATGGAGGTCGTTTCTCCCTTTTTTTTCCCTTTTCTTCGACCCGCTCTTTTCCGTGATGACCATCCATTCTCCGAACCCAAACCTTTGCGGACAGAAACACGGTCGTGTGGCTCCGCATCTTCTTTCTTCCCGTCCCATTCTATTCCGGACATTTTGACTGATAATCTTCCCGAGGAGCATTCCGCCATGAGAAATATCTCCGCATTATGCATCAATCTTCATCTTTTATTAACCGCTGCCACTCGTCCCTCTTTATACCTCTCCCGGAAGGAGGGCAGGATGTGCGACGATTTGTGCGAAATCTACGGATTTTCTCGGCTAAAGATGGAAATTTAGGAATTTAGGGGTAGAAAATTATGGAAAAGTATATGATTTCATGGGTTGAAATTCAAATAAAATAGTATTGTTAAATTAAAATCCAATCTAATTATTGTTTTTTAAAAATTAACTATCGTGTCGGAATTTATTCCTATGCAGGTGAACTGTTAAGAAAGTGCATGTAGGTTTTCTATAGGCTTGGTCATATTTTCCCAAAAATAGGAAATTTAAATTTAAAGCTATTAAATAAATACAGAATAATAGAGATCGTCATATGACTAAAGACAGAAAAATTAGGCATGCGAAAATGAAATAGAAAAAAATAGCTGCTTAATCTCAAGTTATTTCAAATAGCCATAAAAAAGGCCTTGAAAAAACCTGTCATTTCGACCACAAGGCACCCGTTATCGGTGGTATACGTTAAAAGTAAATTCTAAATCTTTTTCAATGTGCATTTTTTTAACTCAAAGACATTTACTTTGTTATAAAATTTATTTTTTAATTCAAATGTTATTAGACGTCCCTAAAATGGTTGGAAAATGTGAAAAAACACTGCCGTCTCTGGGACGGAAGATTTTTTTCAAGGCTGTTTGTTTTCTCAAAATATTTGGGAAAATTTTTCACGTTTCATTCCTCGTGCAACAAAATAATCTTTTACGAGAGATTAAAATAATTTACTTGGACTTTTAAATGCTCAATAACTGTCGTTGTAACTACAAAGCTTAAACAAATAGGGAAAACGAGAAGAGAAAGACAGACTTGGCACCTAGAAAAACTGAAAGAAAAGAAAGATGCATTCAGTACGGAGTTCGAAGATCGCCTTAGAAATTTGGAAAACAAACCGAAGACCGTGGATACAGAATGGGAGGAAATTAAAGCCAGTGTCAAAGATACCATGAATAAAGAGATTGGAAAACAAGAGAAGAAAATCAGAAAACCATGGATTACTAAGAAAATGCTGGAGAAAATGGATGAGAGAAGAAAATGGAAAAACGTTAACAGTGAAGAAGGTAGAGCCAACTATAGACGCATAAACAATGAGTTGAGAAGGGTAACCGATAAAGTTAGGGAAAATTGGATAATAAAAAAATGTGAGGAAATACAACGGATGGAGAAGTTAGGACGGTACGACATGATGTACGCTACTGCGCTGAAGTTAGAAGATAATAAGCCTAATTGGATTCGTGATAATGGAATTATTAATACAGATGGAAAAATAGTTGCAGAACCAAAGGATATAGCACAGGTATGGTAAGAATACATTAAGGAACTATACAACAAGCAAGCAGAATCGGTACAAATAGAACTGGAAGAAGAGGATAACATTGATGAAGACAAATTGGGACAAAGTATTATGAAAAGCGAAGTAGAAGAGTCAATATTGGAACCGAAGAAAGGAAAAGCTACAGGTAGCGATGGAATACCGGCAGAGGTACTTCAAAGTCATGGGATCGGTAGGACTAAAAGTGATTACGAAATTAATTAACAAGATCTACGACTCGGGAGAGTGCCCTCAGGATTCCTTAGATGTTACAATGATCCCTCTAAAGAATAAGCCAAAGGCAATGCAGTGTAAAGACTACAGAATGATAAGCCCACTGTCACACACTTCGAAGATCATCACGAAGATTTTAAATAAAAGGCTAGAGAGAAAGGCCGATGAAATGCTAGGGGAAGATCAATTCGGCTTCAGAAAAGGAGGAGGAACCAGAGATGCTATCGGTGTAGTGAGAATCATATCAGAAAGGGCAATAGAGTACAGTCAAGATTGCTGCGTATGTTTCGTCTACTGGCAGAAGGCCTTTGATAGAGTAAATTGGGTACTGCTGATGAGGATATTAAAGGATATAGGTGTAGACTGGAAAGACAGGAGACTGATCAGGAATCTATATGTGAATCAAGTTGTAAAGGTCAGGTTGGAGAATACGGACACCTAGAAAAACTGAAAGAAAAGAAAGATGCATTCAGTACGGAGTTCGAAGATCGCCTTAGAAATTTGGAAAACAAACCGAAGACCGTGGTGGAGAATACGGACACCAGCGGAGTACATATCGGTAGAGGAATAAGACAGTGCTGCTGTCTATCACCGATTCTATTCAATATATATGGAGAGAGACTAATGCAGGAAGCGTTAGAAGGCACGGGAGATTTCAAAATCGGAGGAAGGATTATAAGAACAGTGAAAAACGCGGATGATCGAGTACTTCTAACAGGAAGGGAAAAGGAACTCTAGAAAATGATAAATAGACTAGTGATAACAGGTAGAAAATACGGTATGGAAATTAATACAGAAAAATCCAAGGTAATACAAATATCAAGTAAAGGAGAAGAAAATTTGAACATAAATAATGGAGGATAGTTTCAGATTATAATTACCTTGGAAGCATCATAACGAGAGAAGCAAAATATATCGATGAAATCAGAACTAGAATAACGGAAGCAAAAGCCGTTTTCAGAAGAAAGAAACTCCTACTAACGGGTAATATAAAGGAGGATAGCCGCAAGAAGTTGAAAAAATGTTATGTATGGAGTATAGCTTTGTATAGGGCAGAAACATGAACGCTATGGAAAAATTATATAAAATACTTGGAAAGCTTCGAATTGAGGACATGGAGAAGAATGCTGAAGATAAAATGGAGAGAGAGGGTGAAAAACGAGGAATTACTACGAAGAATATGAGAGAAGCGAATGATTATACAGACTATCACAAAGAGGAAGGCGAACTGGATTGGGCATTACCTGAGAAGAGAGAGCATGATTAACGAAGTGTTAGGAGGAAAAGTAGATGGAAAAGGAGAAAGAGGTAGGAAAAGGTTTCAGCTAGTAGACGACTTGAAAGGAAAAGAGAGCTATCAAGACATGAAGAAGACTGCGGAAAATATGAGTATGTGGAGAATCAAGTTTAACCATGAATAATCACGGACCTGTCTACGGACAGACTACCTACGATGATGATAAATTATCACAATAGGCTTCTTATAAGACGACTGGATCGATATCTCCGTCGAAATATATCTCCGTCAGTATTTTCATATCGAATTTTCAATGAAGTACAGTCGAATTGAAGACAAATTCAAGAAAAAGCACTTGAAAAAATAAGAAAGCTACTGGCTGCTGAAACAGATAGTAAATAATGTTTTATTTTTAGACAGGCAGGCAGACAGACTAATCGGGAAAACGTGCACAGCGAGACAGAATACTAAATTTATAATAGGTAATTATATACTAGGTTTCTCCAAATATCCTAATTTAGGACATTGGATGAACCTAAGATGAGTACACTGATTTCTTCGGGTGATTATTCCTGAACACCTAATGGTATAAGATGGTCGAGGACGATTGCCATGTTTGAAATGCTTGAGATCCTTTAACGACCGCAAACTGCGGCGGCGTGCGCGAAACATGAACGATGAGAAAGGATCACGGAAATGCATCCACGTTCCTACAAATTTCTTGACGAGTAACATGTTGACGAATGACCCTTCTCCCGACCTTTGCCCTAGCATAATATTACGCTGGCGTGCTCTATTCGAAAACGTGCGATATTAAATCCTCGCGCATATAACGGTTGCTCTTAGCAACTGAATGATGGTGGAGATAACGCTGGATCTCGCCGTAATATATCAACCTCTGTTGGGTCTCCGGACGGTTCAACTGATCTAAGGAATGCCTTTTTGATGGCCGTCGTTTTCTTAAATTCATATAGCCGTAAAAAAGCGAATGATTCTGTAATTTTTGTGTGGATTTTTTAAGTTATTGTTTTCTTGCTTTTCTTTCATCTCGTAAAATTCTGCGTATCTTTTTTTAATGTCAGAATTGATAGCGTGTTATGATGTATAATAATTTTTATTATTTCAGGTAGATCTTTTTGTCAATCGTAAAACGATTGAAATTGGGTCTACATTATTTGTGTCGTCTTATACTCTGCCAAGAGAACGCCCGTAAAATGACAAATAAAGAGCAGCTGAAGCAGATAGCAAATGGCGGACAAAGCGAAAAAACATGCACAAATGATCAGAATACTGAATCTATTATCGCGGGAAACTAAGTCTGTGGCTGCTTTGGTTTAGGAGTTGGCGCGTCAGGCAGAAGGAAGCATGCACAATGATAAAGAAAGCTTGCTCGATTTGTTTAAAAAAATACGAAACCTCGATCCGGTTTTGATAAGGAAAAAGTCAGACAAAATATAGACAAAACGAATGCATAAGGATATTTTTTAAACCGCTAAAAATTTTTACTTAAGTACGCCCGTAAATATGCTTTCGTAATGCTTGAAATTGAACTGTTTTTTTCCTGTCCGAAATATGTTTAGTGGACTGATCCTAATGAAACAGAAACGAATTATTTCACGTTAGGCAAACTTGGTTCACAATTTATGACCAGCTGTAATCCTGACCTATACACATAAAAGCAATCTAACGAAAGGTTTAACTGAAGATGTTTGAAAATGGGTATTCTTCTATTTCCTTCGCCCAGAAATTTTTCCTTTTATCTTTATTTTGACCAAGCTAATCAAAAGGAAATTGTAAGATTTAAGAGTTTTATTTTAAAGTGTTTTCTGTCAGCACTCTCCAACCGAAAGAAATCACGTAAAGCGTGGAAATGTTTGTTTCCCAAATGGAATCTTCAAGCCGGAAAACTATCTTTCTACTCAGACTATTCGTTTATGTTAAAATCGATCAAGTTTTTTCGCGAACACGAACGAAATAACTGACGAATTCTCAATCGCCTCGCCTCGATCTTAAATAAAAAATCATACTCCTCCTGCGATTCATTCGAACTAAAAACGCATGAATAAATTCAATGGAAAAAATGCTGACGTGAGCAATTTTCTGCGCCGAAGCCGACTCATTTTTTTCCGGCACTTCTGGCTCAAGAAGCGAAAAAAGAAATGAATATAGTGGTGGGGGGGGGGGGGGAGTGAGAGTGAGTTGGAGCGGTAAGCCCCATCCAGGAGTTAACATTATTATTCATAATACTTCTTTCCTGGTGTCATGGAAACGCTCTTGGTTACCCAGTCGACTTTTTTCCCTCTCTTCCTCACACCCATCTACCTTTCTCTCTCTCTCCCTCCCTCCTCTCTCTCGCTCTCTCGCTCTCTCTCTCTCGCGGCTTCAGTCCACCATTCACAGCATCTCCATTCTGTCAATCTCCGCCTTTTTTCACACACAATTCAAAAAGTTTCCATCCCGCTCGCCTCCATTTCCCTCCTCTGGATTTTACTCGAAGTATTTTTCGCGCCATTCAGAAATTCCCACGCGCCTCTCTTTCTTCTACGCCATATCTCTGTTTCTCTATATGAACTACTGATTCGTTTTTCGTGTTTCTCTGTCTACTTTCTTTCTACGATTGCGCTTCGTGTTGGATCTTTCTCTCTATCTATCTCTTCATCTTCAATCAGTGCAGACCGTTTAAATCTTAGCTTTGGTTAACTTCGTAATAACAGAAGGTATTTGTGTCTGTTTGAATATTAGGTTAAAATTCAACCTATTCGCGCTTAAGTGACTGTGATAACTATTGAATGAATAATCAGTGTAATAAATTCTGTAGTAAATAGAATTATTTATCTCCATTTTTCTCGCAGCCCTAAGTTGTTTCCATTGGTTTAAGACATACATCACTATTACTTTCTCCTTTCGATTTAGGCTAACCGAGAATCACACAATTATATCGCGCTTTTGGATGAAATATTCCGTCAGTTTTCGATGAAAATGAAACATAATTAAGAGTTTAATGGAAGGATAGTAAGGCCTCCTTAAGGGGATATTTCGACACTTTTAATATACAAGATGTATCTGGAAAATAATCTATGAGATATATGAAGCTTTTAAAATTTCGAGCTTACGAGAGTATATGGCTATTTCGTGCCGTAAAAAGACAGCGATAAAGTGGTTTTATACGAACATTATAACTTCCATTTACTACCTCCGTGCACTCCTTTACCTCATCGACGCGTAAGCTTATATTCACGGATCGTCGCACGAACCAATAACTTGACTAATCAGGCACCTCGCGAGTAATGACGAGGAATGTGAATCTTTCTCCCTCTCTCGTACTTACGGCTCGAATTCGCAAAGTAGGTTACGTGGTTTTTATTACGTAATTTTGAGGTGGAAGGGGGGGGGTGGTGGGTGGAATTGCTCCTTTGCACGCAGTAGCATATCGAGTAAAGAGGAAGGCCCTCGTAAAAAATCTCGAAGCTCCGTTTTTTTTTCGAACTTAAGTGGCGCGTAAGCATGTAAAAATGTGACGCTTAAAGCCTCCATAGGTCGTAAAAAAAAAAAGAAAAAGTACCTGAATGATTCGCTCTCAAACCAGGCGTTGTTCATAAAGGATGTCTTCTACTCCTTCTCGCGCGCCATGTTTTTTTCTATCTTCTTCCGCTTTTCTTTTTCCGGTTTTTATTCTATCGAAGACGCTCTTCCTCTCTTCATCCGGTTCTTGTATTCCACCCGTCGTATCTTTGCGCTGTTCCTGTTCCCATTCTTCTCCTTTTCCTGGACTTCTCTTCCCCGGGTCTTTCTCCTCGTTCTCAGAATCCGCCTCCTTCCGCTTCCTATCCGTTTTTTTTACGACACGTTTTATAGGAATGGTACTTTTTTATTACGATCTTCGTGCTTTTTTTTTACGAAAGTTCTAGCATGAGATGGCCTTGCGATATAGTCTTAAATCACCGCTCTCTCTCTCTCACTTTTGATTCATTGTTGAGGTAGTATTTTTGCCATTGTCCGAAACCGGCTGTTTTAAAATCATATCGCTCGAGGAAAATAGCTGTAATATTCCTTGTTGCATTCCGAGTTAAACGTGTGTTTGTGCGTTGCTAATGATGACGTTTTTATCATTTTTGTCGAGGTAAAAATCAAATTTGACGACGGAAAGAGCGCTTGTTGTAGGACATTGCGTATGACATCGGCAAAAATGATCGCCGTTTTGTTTTATAAGATTTTTTTCTGAGAAAACTGGTTTCCTAATGTGGACAATTCATTGAGTTTGTAGTGAACCGTGATATTTTCGCCTTTGGTAATATTGTGTTCTCTTGGATGGACATAAAATCGTCTAATAAAAATATCAGGTACTTGTTTTAATTAAAAAATTACATTAACAGCCTCCCTTAAGACGTTCGGTAATGCAAACAGAATTTGTCATTGAAACAGAAAAACTCGATGCAATATCCAGTGAGTTATGCAACCCGTTCAACAAATCCATTTCCGTCCTCGTTGAAGCTCCTTGGTATTCTAAATTTCTAAATGCTACACTTCTTACCAGTCCTTTTATTCGAACTATATATATATATATATATATATATATATATATATATATATATATATATATATATATATATATTCTTTTACTCCGTCTGCAACAACTTCATTTTTCAATCAATAGATAGCGTCACTAACTAATTGTAAGTTAGCTGTCATGTATCGCCGCATTCTTGTGTCACTCAATATATTTAGCGCCGCCCTGGTGTTATTTTAAATTTAAATTGTTTGTGAAATCAACGTTTTCAAAATAAATAAACAAACAAAATAATGTATAGATTGTAATATTGTTGTAATGCGTTTATAGTACAGTATAGTATACATAGTTCAATTGTAATAATAGTATAAATTTCCCGTTTGTAGGCAAAGCAATACTTCTGTGTGGAATTTCATACATGTCCTACCAGTTATTTTTCATGGTTCACGGTCTCTTACTCTTGCAATTTGTATTAAGAAGCATCGTCTTTGGGGAGAATTTCAAACGAAGACAATTCTCCATACGATTGACTTTTCAATGACAATAAGTCACAAGGCCAAACGTCCGATAAAATATGCTTGTATTTACCTAAGCCTATTTTTAGCCATGGGCAATTTTATATGTTGTTCTATCAAGAGTCAAATCGTTCGATTCAATTACTTTAGTGTCGAAGAACTCTGAAATTGACAATTGTGTGCATAAATAATTTTTTTATTAAAATATATGTTTATATAAAAAACCTTCCGAGAATCTGTTTACCTATTTTTGTACGAAGGTACGAGTGTATGGCACACCATATAACAGCTGAGTTTATGGTAGGTATAAGGAAAAATTTTTAAAGATACATTTCAAAATTGCTGGAATCAAATAATGTATTATTTGTATAATTTCTATATTACATATTAAGCATAATTACTCTTATTTTCTTTAACATTTTCCCATCATTTTTGTCTGGTGTTCCGCTAGTGTATCGATAATTTACGTATAGATAATTTGTATACCTAATAACTGCATATAATAATGGCGTAGGACTTAGTTGATACTGCTAAATTATACCTTATTTGTCCCATGTATCATCGGCGTTTGGCTTGAAATCCATGCGTACATGTCTAGGTTAAGAATTACGGCATGGGAATTCGATTACTTGCCCTGGTTATGGAATGAATACGGATTCAAGGAGTATGAATTTCACCTTCTGATACAGTAGTTAAAGCAGCAGTCGTCTGAATGTTGTATGGGGAGATTTATAGGGTCGCTCCCAACTCATTCGTCTATTCACTTCATGAAGGGTGATGATTTCATGTGAGATTCCTGAATTCTATTGCTTGTGCGGTTTATATCGATTGGGATATTACAGAAAAATTGACCTATATACCTGACACCAATTTCCAAAGAAAAGTATTCGTAACCATCAAACTACACAATTCAAAAATTATTTTCTATCCCAAAATTATTATTTAGTAGTCAGGCGACATGCGAGAGACTGCATAAAAAAACCGTTTACCAAAATCCTTGAATATTATTTACGTCTGAATGCTGTTGAAACAAATACTATGTTATAAATATCATTAATACATATTTTTAAGGATCTTATAATGAACTTGGTAACACTTGTCCAACATTTAAAAGCTAACCTTTGTTTCATAAGTAATATCTACGATTTCCTTTAAGCGCACGCATCGAAAATTAATTCATTTATATATATATATATATATGCTTTATATTCGCATTTATCGTTTTTGTTCATTTTCCGACCTCAATTCTCCTACAAATGAAGACTCTTCGCAATGAATTTCCCCCATCAATTCCGTTCGTGGGAGTATGTCGTATTCCAAATGAAACGCGGCCACCTCTCTGCTCCCAAGGAGAAAAATGGGTCACGCTCTCTCTCTCTCTTACGGTTGGGATTACATATCTGCAATCTTCTCTCATTTTATTGAGAGAACGCACAGAGACTGCTATGCAACGCCATTTGCTGTGTTCCCTAGACAAACGCACGGTCGCCGATTGCATTCTGTTAGATTTTTTGTATCAGAAACCGCTCTATGAGCGCGGGATTTTTCTAAAACGCCATCAGTTTATTAAATCGAGTTGTTTTATCTTTAAGAATGAGAATTTCCTTTTTTTAGGTTCTTCGTTAAGACATCGAATACCGGTTGCATATTTCGTCAGATAAAATCGGAATTAACAAATCTGTAAATTTGAAATATTTTCGACCGACATATTACTAGATTTAACGCATGCATTTTAAACCTTATATTTTTAAATCTTTCGGTGTCTCGAAGGTATGCGTGAAATTCGTCAGAATAATGACACATTATTTCTCTGTTGGTTTTTCTCAATGAATGCGGGAGATAAATTGCAATACATATCTTTCCCACGATGAAGTAAATTGTCTGTATAAATATGAATTGCATTTATTTTCAACGTAAGTTTTTCATCAATGACGAAAAAAATTATGTAGTCGCTTTTCAGACAAATTTTAGTAAATCAATTTAATAGGAAAGCAGCCACTTCTACATAACTTTGAAATAGGATTATTTAAACGAGTCCCACTTCAACAACGAAGTCCCTGTTCATTCCGTAACCGAATAAGTTCTCTTATTCAAGTGACTGTAAAACAAGAGTTTATGACTTTCATTTCACCATCTCCCACTCCATTGAATGCCTTTCTTCGAATTCTTTTCATCTGCTGTATATCTTCATTTTCCTCTCTCTTTCAGTCTCCATTCAGATTCTTCAATCCTTTACTTATTTCATTCATATTTATGTTACTCCTTCAAAAGTTTCGTTCCTGTTTTTGTTTAATCTTCTATACGCTTTCTCTTTAAAAATAAATTTTACGTAACTTCGCTCTTTCATTTATCGACTAAAGATGGCATGAAAACTGATTGATGGACAAACTCTACATTACAATTTTAATGTTATGAAAGTATTAATTATATAATGAAAAAAGCATTAAGAGCGAATACACAAATAGTAAATATTATAAAATTAATTCTATATTGACACAATAGATCCTCTAGAACAGTGGTTCTCAACCGGTGTGCCTTGAGGAAGGGACTAGTGTGCCCCAAACTCCGAAGATATTTAATTTTAAAATTATTTATGTACTTAATTATACAATCGTTCCTTTAACGGGGAGTCGTGGCGTAGTGGTGCGGGCGCTGGCCTGCTACGCTTAGCAAACTCGGTGCGAACCGGGTTGCCCGGCTCCCCATTTGCGTGGTTATGTGGAGAACATGCAAATCAGCGCCCCGTCCTTCGGAAGGGACGTAAAGCCGTTGGTCCCCTTGGTGTTTCTCGTTAAGAGTAGGCTAATGCCGGCACTGGGTTTCACTCCTCCCTTGCTTTGTGATTTAGACTGAGAAGCCTTCTAGCGCTGGAGTCGTTTGAAGTCACAAGGTCCCCCCAATTGGTTGGTTGGTTGGTTCCTTTAATCCTACCTTGCTCAAGGGGTATTTAAACTACTTCACGTTGTCTTTTTGTTGTTATTTTTCAATGTTTTAAAATACGATGAAATCATTCATTTTAATCGTTTCTAACACGTTATCCATACTGACGATGAACTTTTCCGTTGTATTTTATGATTTGTTATTTAAAATTTTGCCATATATATTTTGGCGTAATTAGGATACCCCGGTTAGGCTGCTGTGTCACGAATATCATACATATGTTCGGCGTTCTCGCTGCATACGTCTTGATTTACGCATTTGTACGCGTCTGAATACACGTGAAGTGAGAAAATGGTCAATAGTACATGTTGCAAGAATACTTCTTCTGCCATAGCAAATATTTTTGGCTTCATTCTTACGACCGGCTTGCATTTTGGGGTCATTTTGACGACTATTTTTTGACTTGTGAGCATGTGCAATGAATCTCTATTCATTTCTGTTATAGTCGATCCGTAGTCGGAAGACTCCTGGCCTCTAAAAAGGGGCGGACACGAGTTAGCAGCAGCCAATAGGAGACTGTTTGTTTGGGAAGGTAGTGGGGAGGAAACCAGTCTCACTCCTGCTCTCGAAGAGATCGCATCGTACTGCGTTGCCCTTTCTACCGCCGTTTCCTTTTTATTTAGAAACTGCGTAGTATATCAGCTGAGCAAGAGCTGGCAGCGCGCATCGGTATCTGCTCTCCCGCACGAAAGTTGAGAGGGGCGATGGAAGGGGAAACGTTCGTGATTGGCTACTTGCTCTAAGTAGGTCAGGAGGCTTCCGACTTCGGATCGACTATAGTGGCTGATATATATCAATCAGCACTATATCTGTATTGCTCAGTATAGGGCCTGAACGCCAATGCTGTATACCAAGATCCGTCGTGAGCGTCGACCTCAAAAAAAAAATGGCGTTAAACTTGCGTCTTTGTTGCCGATGTCGGCGTGAGTCTGAGCAACAAATTATCGGCGGCAATGTGTCTGGGCAGTGCTTATCTCCACTGTTGTTGAAGAAATACCCTAACTGGAAAGGAATTTTATTTACTTTTACAACTAAAGTAAATCATTGTTTGATGGAATTTGAGATACCAGAAGCAAAGCATATCAATTACAGGAGAGCATGACTTTATTTTGAGATTATCAGGCGTTTGGAGAAAAGTGGAAAAACTTGAGCGAAGAGTGAGTACTATTTTTCCAACGTTTTTCGGGCAGTCTTTTCTTCACAAGTCATATTGAGATCGCTTACGTTACTAGTAGTAGAGTGGGCGTCGATAATCAGTCGTCAGAGCATTTCACACTGTGCACTATATTGAAATAATATTTCCTCCAATATCGTAATAAGGTAAGAACAATATTCCTATCATAGTTGTCCGTCATATAATTTATATATTACTTTGTCAAACAAAATAAATTTATACGTAAATTACTTTAGATACCAGGATGGCATCTAGAGGTTTGACGGACAAAGAGACTGAAATGCTTCTTCTGGAAGATGATATCAACCATTCAGATACGAGTGAGGATGATGTATCGCAGCTGGGAGCTGAATATGCAATGGTAACTGATGAGGAGGATTCATTGGAAGAAGAGGATGAACATGTCGACGAAATTGATTACAAGTCTGACTCAGAAACTGAGGAGCAAGCTTCGGACACTGAGCAAGAACGCTTCATTGCCAAGTCAGGCTTTGTATGGAATTCCACACCACCTCCTCGTAGTCGCAGAATGGTAAGAAATATTGTTAATGCAAAACCAGGCCTTACAAATATTAGTTCTGGGATAGAAAATCTTAGGGATTCATTCCTGCTATTTCTGAATCCACAAATACTGGAAATTGTGTCTCTTGAGACCAACAAAGAAGCATCTAGAGTTCATATGCTTTACAATGCCGATCATCCTGATAGTACAAAAGAATGGGAAAATATTACAAACATGGAGCTATGCGCATTTCTTGGCATTCTGATAGCAGCCGGAAAACTACAAGGACGTAAAAATACACTACACGATCAATGGAGTCAATGCCGGGCTTTTCAAGTCCCCCTTTTCTCTGCTGTCATGTCCAGAGAACGGTTCAAAAGTATACTGAGATTTATAATATTTGACAAATTAGTCACAGTGTGGGAAGTCTTTGATCTATTTACCACAGCTTGCTTAGAAAACTTTTCTCCGTATGAACATTTAACGGTAGATGAAAGGTTAGCAACATTTCGTGGAAAATGACCATTCTGCGTGTACATAAAATCAAAATTTGGGTGTGCGCAGATGCTAAAACCGCTTACATTCTGAATTTACAAGTCTATCTGGGAATAACAGGAAATGTTTGAGAGGTGAATTAAGAGAAGCGCGTCGTTCTTGACATGGTAAAACCATATTTTGGGAGTGGTAGAGGTGTCACTGTGGACAACTTTTTCACATCATTGGCCCTTGCTGAATCTCTTCTTTCATATTACTTGACCCTTCTTGGCACAATGAGATTGAACAAAACTGATATACCAAAGGTCTTTCTTCCAAATAAGGCCTGAGAATAGTATTCCTTCATATTTGGCTTTACCAAAGATATGACTTTGGTCTCTTATGTTCCAAAAAAAAACGAAAAGGTTCATTTTACTAAGCACCCAGCATCATGAAGCTCTACTCAGAAGAAACCGGAAATGATGCTTGAATATAACAAAACAAAGGGAGCCTTTGACACTGGGGACAAAATGACGAGAGAATACAGCTGCGTCCGGCGACCCGAAGGTGGCCATTCAGACTATTTATGGAAATTGTGGATATAGCTGCGTTGAACGCGTACATTATTTGGATGCGCAATCATCCAGGCTGGAATAAAAATTGTAGGAGTAGAAGAAAGCTGTTCCTGCAAGAGCTGAGCCTTGCCCTGGCCAAACCTCATATGGAAGCACGAAATGCAATAAAAACTGGTCTCCATTCAGTCACCATAGATGCAATGAAAACGTGTGGTGTTCTTCTTGAAGATTCCACATTGCAAGATAAAAAGAAACATAGCAAATTACTTTCACCACTTAGGTGTGCCTTCTGTCCCAGAGCGAAAGGCAGAAAAACTAGGTTTGCTTGTGTGAATTGTCAGAAGCCTGTTTGCAAGGTACGTAGGAGGGATATCATTACGGTTAAATGCAATATTTATACTTAATTCTAATTGAAGTACATCGTACTGTGTACAGGCTCTTTTCATATCTTAATACATTCTAGATAAAAGCATGTTGGAAAATGTAAATCCAAAGATTTCATGTTCAGTATTGATTAGACTAAAGGAGTTTTTTAATGTAATGCATATGTTAATTAATAAATAATACCCAAAATTTTCTTCTGGTATGTAAATTTCAATATGAGATGTAATTTAGGAAAGAAGCTTTCACAACAATCCCGCCCACTGCAAATGAGAACTGAAAATATCAATGGGGTATTCCAACTACCCCCTCGGGCAACTAACGTTGCGGAATACCTTAGGCAAGGAAGGGTTAACAATCGCACAACCGAATATAACTGCGACTTATACTTGTTACGCTAGTTTTTATCTTTAAAAATGAGTATTTACGCACTGAAATTAATTAGGGGTGGTTTCGTGTGACGCGATGTTCTTAAGCATGCATGAAGGTGTGCCGTAGAGCAAAAAAGGTTGAGAAGCGCTGCTCTGGAAGTTTAAACAAACCATGAAAATAAATATAAGAATCACCGTAAGAAATTTATATTTTTTTGCTCGCTATTGTACTACAAAATCGAAACAATCTCTAATCGGGAATTTCGTGGTGGATCGCAAACAGAACCAGAATTTTGCTTTTGCAAAACCGGTTTCGTTCGATCTCGATTTATATTTACATTTGTACCCCGCGAGCAGTAAAGGCAAATATCACGAGGTGTCTTCACACAATACCTACACTCTGGAAAGCATTCCTCCAGCACAGGGGTGGGCAAACTTTTCTGCATGACGGGCCGCAATCGGTGTTTGTGAATTCTTCAGCGGGCCACATTCAAAGATGCCAATGCTTAGGCGGGACAGATAGAGTTTAAATCGTAAATTGCTTAGATTCTTAGGCATCATACATAAGTGAAAAACAAACACAAACAAGGATTGTAGAGCTGAATTTTCAAAACTAAAGGTCTTATTTTCATAATTTTACCAAAAGTAATATAAAATTGTGTTAAATTTTACATATTGCTTTTTCACCAAAGCTTCGCGGGCCAAGTTAAAATGCTCTCGAGGGCCACATATGGCCCGCGGGCGACGGTTTGCCCACCCCTGCTATAGCAAGCAGTGCGTTTAGAAGTAGATGGTATAAATGTCTCACATTTCCTTGTCAAATTCCGAATTCACCAAGTACGAGTCCACGCGTGGACTTCAGTTCAAAAACTGTTGGAAAAGCAGATAGATGTTCCACAGAAGTTGGCCGAACGCTGATTCTACAGGGCTTCCTATTTAAAATTATTCTCTTTTTTAAAAGCGCACTGAAAAATATAAAATAAATTTTTGAGTCCAAGAAAATATCTGGATCTTAAGGAAAATTTACATTGTATATGATGGTGAATCTCTTTAAAAAAAAAAGATGTATGGCATATGTTGATTAAATTATTCACTGCCATATAAATAGTCTGTAAATTCTTGTTCATTCAACATGTTATGCCATAGGTACCTCTTTTTAATAAAGAGATTCATGATCATATACAATGAAAATTTTCCTTTAGATCCAGATATTTTCTTGAACCCAAAAATTTATTTTATATTTTTCAGTGCGCTTTTAAGAAAGAGAATAATTTTTAAAAGATTTTTTATATATTTTTATTTTATACTTTTTAGTGAAATGAATTTTTAGTTATGACAATGAAATCAAATTATGATGTATTAATTTGCATCAAACATTAGTATTCAATACTGAAATTAATATTGTAGCTAATATTGTTATAAAACTTTCATAAGTAACATTTTTCTAAACTATGATTTTATGCTGTTCTCTATCCAGTTCCTTCAAAATGCTTTTCCCAGAACTGAATTAAGAAATTATATAGCCTTGAAATGATTAAAATATGTCTGGACTTTTAAAATAGCCGGCCATGGTAGAGGGGTGGTTAGCGTGTCTAGCTCCAAATGCTAGGGTCGCAGGTTCGAATCCTGCCGAGGGCATGGTCGTGTGTGTTCGTCCTTGTTATTGTTTTTACTTATTATTGTTGTTGTTACGATATTCAGTATAATTGGCCCTGTGCTGTCTCTGAATTCTTGCCACTAAATAAATAAATAATACTATTAACGCAATATAAAACATAAACTGGAGTTGCTGTCTACAAGTAAATTATCAACTGAAATTAAGTTTTAATATAATTTTAATTAATTACTTTTCACTCTCATGCATACCATAAAATCTGTCAATTTGGCTACCAAAAACACATTCATCTCATGTTAAAAGATTGTGCATTGATTCTGCTTGTCAATTCTTATTCATTTATGCTCAAGAATTCTTTTAACAATTCAATAAAAATATAAGTTGATAGGTAATTAATAAAACTCGTAAGAATTTACCACTGTGGTACTATAGCTGACATAGGATGCAGTGTTCAAGTTTGTAATTAAATACTTCTACTCAGGAAATTTCCTCTGTGTTTTTATAGCCTATCAGAAAACTGTTAGTAAAATTGTACTGCGATGATGTTTAAAAAAATTCAAACAATTTCAATAGTTCATAAAGATTATTATTAGCAATTAGAAATTTAAGAGCATTTTCAATTCGAATTTTACTTATGTCAAACTCCCGTAAAATATTTATATCTTCCAATGATTCTACTATAAGTACGAAACCACTTGAATCTAATGGTCTTGGCAGTATTTCTGGAAGTTTGTCAGTGATCTCAAATATATCTTGAGCAAACATTATTGCCTGTCCTTTAAAACCATTTCATAACATTTTAGATTGTATGTGCCCCTTTCATTTATCTTTCATACCTATATATTAATCCCAATGAAGCATTATCATTCAACTCATCAACAAAATTTATTTGTTTTCTCCGTATAGAGAGCTATCTTATGTTAGAACAAAACCCCGTCTATAATTTATTACATCAGGTGTATTTCGTAGCATAGGAAGCTCTTTTTTAGAATAATGAAACAGCATAACAATCCTTCGATTGTACTTTCATTAATTATTATATCACAGTACATTATTGCACTACTATGCACATGGTAAAAATAAAATTATAAATTCCCAACTCTGCTTTAACCGAACCGAACCATTTACTGCCAAAAAGTGAACAATGAACCGAACCATTAGCCGAATCATCATCGTGAATTGCGAACCGAACCACTGCAATATTTATGTAGAATGGATTGCAGCTCTAGTTAATATATTAAGCCATTAAAAACACCTTATTTTTATATGACTTATCCTTCATATTCTCCCTCCAGTCCTCTACCCTTGCGTCCCTATTCTCTCCTTCCCTTCACTTCATTCCTCCATTTCCCATTGCTACCACACACACTATGGCATTTCACGAATTCCCTCTCTTTCTCCTCTTCTGGTGCGACCTTTAGGCTGGCTCTTTGGCCGCCCGTGTGTAAATCTCTCATTTGCCGCCCTTTTTAGGCGTTATTCACAAAAATTTTTAAAAAACCGCCTTATGGTTTGCTAAATTTCCGTAGCCAATAAATACGAAATAATATACGGCATATTATAATACAATCCTCATTACTGTAAAAAATATTGTGTACCTGTCAGACGATTAATCGGCCACCCCCATTGTTTGGCCGCCCGTGTGCGTCGCACACATCGCAAATGCGCTCCCCTTTTCGTGACTTATATCTACCAAAAGGCACACAAAAGTCTTTTTATGTCATTTTTTGCGTTCTCCCTCCTTGAAAGCCTTTTAAATCGCGGGTTTTCGGAGTACTTTCGTCGAAAAGCGTACTGCGCGTCGTTATAAAAATAAAAAAATTCTACAATACTCGGAGAAGTAAATGGCATGATGTTTCTATTTGGTGATAATAGGATGCAGGTATGCACGAGTCATTCTGTGGTGCATCGGAAAATTCTTTTTTCTTCTTCTATCCATTCTATATGTTCTGCTTAACAATTGTTGTTGCTGTAGTCCGGCCGAGCTAGGAGATGCGTATTGGCTTTTTGAGGCGGTGGCCTTTCATATACATCCATATATCTCTCTTTCCACAAAACTTCCCTCAATAATTTAGCTATACTGCATCGCTCCACGCTTTTCATGTTGCAACGTTTGTCATCCGCCTTTTCGCCAAACGCTTTTTCCTAAACATACACATTAATAATTTTTGGATTTTTCTGTTGCGTTTATTGAAAACCGGAGGTGTTTCTACTGTACTGATACATATTTCTTTTTATTTAACGTTACTCTACTTCTTAATAAAAGTTTTCGACATCGATAATCGACATACTTGTGTTTTCTCAATCTCAGGAAAAAAATTCGCCCGACAAAGTTATCGGAAATTACGTATAATTTTCTATCGCTTTCTGAAGTGTTGGCAGGCACGTGTGAATTATGTCACGACCTTGGATATTTAGCCACAAATATTCGAAGAATCAAAATCGAGCTTAATTTGCATGTTTCAGGCCATCGATGTCGACGTGAAACACCTGACGAAATCAACATCGTGTTGCATCAGCGAAATATCCGCTCAGACCACTATAGTTTTAACGTTCCCCAATCTCTCTCTCTCTCTCTAAATATATATATATATATATATATAAATGCTTAAGGAAAAGGAAAGGTAATAATAAGGTGGCAACAAGGTGTTGGAGGAAGCCCAGTGGACACTTACCTAGATTGAAGAGCCGCTGGGGGTGATGAGGACACAGGAAAAACACAAAGAACAAAAACGACACAAAAATGGAGCTTTCGGGCTGACGCCCTTCTTCAGCGACGGAGAAACGTATACATATATATACACATATATATATATATACACATATATGTATATTTCCGTCTACGTCAATTCATAATCCGATGCAAACATTTCAGTCGTAGTTGCAAACGGTATAATGTTTGGGAATGGAGTCGAACCACATCGGTATAACGCACCCCGTCATCTCCAAACTTCAAACGTCTTCATTTTCCCGCCGTGACCGCTTCCAAATAAACAAATCAAAAGTAAACGGCGATGTGAATCATTTGGCTGGCCTGTCCCGTTTGGCGATGACTTTCCGTAAATAAAAAAAAACGACCGCCCATACTATTTTGAATATATCAATATCAACACTCTCTCCCAGGGGAGGAATTTTATATTTATTCCGTTGAGGGAAATGAAAACCGAATAATAATAATATCCATGGGGATATTGGGAAGCGGTGCAGGTAGGGCAGCGTAGGAAATATAAAAAACCCCCGAGATTGATAGCGGCCACGTGAATAATTCATCTCGGGTTTCCAACGGATTTGTCGACACGGAAAATGGCACTTCGTCCCCATTTATATATATATATATATATATATATATATATATATATATATATATATATATATATATATATATATATATTCGCTTTTAGCTGTTTCGGTGGAGAGAGAGAAAGAGAAGAAAAGGAATGTTGGCAAGAAGAAACGAGAGAAAGAGACAAAAAGAGAAAAAAGTCCGAAAGAGCAGAGGAAGAAAGCATGGCGAGCTCAGAAAGGCATCGAAGGAGGAGATTATTGTGTCTCGGATTTCCTTTGACGAGGAAACTATTGCGTGGAAACAAAAGGGAAAAAGTCGACGCGAGGCGGAAGTTCTTTTCTTTTTGGAGTCGAAGAAAAGAGGTGGACTCGTTCCAAATGAGACGCAGAGAAAGAAAGGAGACAAACAAATGGAAGGAACCCGAAAAAAAGTATTCGAGGTTGATTTTTCACTTCTCTTGCGCGCTCTTTCTTTCTCCATCTTTGCCTCTCGCGATGCTTATCTCATTAAAGTCTTCTCTGTTGATCTATAAACGGGACTCACAAATTGGGCTCTGCCTTTTACATCCTGTCTAGAAATGCCATTACGTTCTTTTCTGCGAGGTTTCTTACGTTAAATTTCGCGAATTCCTCTGCTGGTACCTATTCTTCGAACATTTTAAAGAAAGAAATTGACGGATGTAATAAAGGTAAATGGTCACTTGAGGGTAACGGCGATAACTGTCTTAATTTATCTAAGTTGTCGAGTAATATGTAGTGAAGTGAAATTTATTCAGAATGTATGATGTTTTTTTTTTAGAAAAAACCGGCTAGTATATGTTTAATAATTTCGTGGTTTATATCTTACAAAATACCACGGACTTTGTTAAAGCTTCATAAGGAACAGCACGCTGAATGAAGCATAAATTATTCGTGTTCGTAGATAATCACGACTTGTAAAAATTTCCGTATGGGAGTTTAATCACTAGGGGAAACTTACGGAATTAAAATGTTTAAAAAATTCTTACAAATAGGTGGAATTGAATCCACTCGGCCGCAAATTCACCCTGTCCGCTTCGGCTGGAAGTGAACGATACGATTATTATATCTGACACGTATTTTATAGTGTTAATACCCATCGTAAAAATTAACGATACAATGTCGCGCATGATGACATTTAAATGGCCAAATAGAAAGATAGCCGATGGTAAAAGGACACCCGAAACGGTTGCGAGAGTTGCACAGATGAAGAGGGAGGTATTTCCGATTCGCCTTGTCCTTTTATGTAGAAAAAGAGCAAGTACGTACTTTTGGACGCATTTCGAAGAGAGGTGTGAGAGTAACACCACGTCGTCGCCCCCCCGTTCAGTCGGTCGGTCAGGAGACATCGGCGAGTGATTTCTCTCCCTCTCTTTGAAAGGGCAAAGGACAAAAGGAGGGCGTCGATAAAGGCAAAAAAGAGGGGAAGGGGAGAGCGAGAGATGGAGAGGAAAAAGGGGTGGGAAGGAGGTTTGAGAGAAGGACGAAATGAGAGGGAAAGACAAGAGAAAGGTTAGAAGCGAGAGAGAGAGAGAGGGAGAGGTACAAAAAGTGAAGTGGAGAGAGTTTTCGAGATGCGTTCGACAAAGCGTTAGAGCAGAACCAGACGAGGGTTTGAAAGCGAAAGCAAACATTTTGAACGTCTTCCCCCCGTTTTTAGAAATTTATTTTTCACTCTTGCAGGAGGGAGTGGGGGGAAGGGAGGGAACCTAACTTTCGCTCTTCTTGAGTTTGCATTCCTTTTACGTTGGCTCTCTCGCTCTCATTGGAAGAGAGGAGAGGAATTGGCGCGAATTTTCACTGTGGGTCGACTAAATGTGTGTGTGTGTGTGTGTACACAATCACGCGCAAGTTCACACAAGTGGAAACCATTAATTCTCGTCAAAAACATCAATGAAAATACGCGAGTCATTTAATTCTATCAGCTCTTCCCTTTACGAAACCGTTTCTCTTAAATAGTTAAATTATATAACACATAAAAGAAAGTTTTGGATCTTAAGTGTCATTGAGAAAAAAATGCAGAATAACATTTTTCACGTAAAGTCAATATTTCCTTTCGTTAATAATTCCCCCTTTTGCATCTAAAAAATATTAATGAATTTGTTGTGCATTGCGTAGCTACTGGAACAGTTCTTTCTCTGGTAGTTAAAAATTATTTTTATTACCGTTATGATGCCTAGAGTAACAAACATTTAAACTTATTACCAGTTGACCATTACATTTTATAAAATTTCTATTTAATTGTAGTAACACCTTCATCTATAATATGGATTAATCATTTAAACTTACAAAACCATTAGACCAGTGTTTCCCACCCTTTTTAGAGTCGTGGCACCCTTAAGTGACATTTCAGAATTTGGCGGAACCCCTCCCTATCCACTATCAGTAATACCCGTGCTGAAGTTGAACACCTTACTCCAATCTCCATATCTCCTTTCATTTCGAAGCGCCTTTGCGACGAAATGAAGGTCGACTTAACTATGGTTTGCAATTTTGAAACCCGACGATGTAAAATGTGGCTAAAAATGGGAAAACAGAATATTTTTTGCGGCACCCTTCAGAGAACTTCACGGCACCCAGGTTGGGAAACACTGCATTAGACTATAGCCAACCAAAATTCCTTCATCTTTGGGTACTGCTCTTTAACGAAGATGATGTTATGAGGTCTTTTATTCTATATTCATAGGTTTCTCGTAAAAACTGCATACAGAAGTTCATGAGCTATAGTTTTGGTAATTTAGCCATCTCATTATAATGTTCATTATTTAGTATTTATACAAATTGGTTTTCTAAAAACATTTTTCAACCTTCAAGCCATAATCTTGAAGAGGGAATATACCTATTAACAACAGTTATAACTCTAAGAATACCACTGTACCATTTATGGTGAAGCGAATTTAAAAAATCAGTTTTGACAAAAAAATAATTATAGTTGTTTAATAGAGCGACTATAATGATATAAGATCATTTTATGTGTAGCGTTTCCAAGAAACTTTTTTAAATCTTAATTATTATTATTATTGGGGAATATGCTGCAAGTGCGTTAAATTGGCCGGGCAAAATAATGGCACAAATATTATGAATGTATCATCAACATAGATCAGGGGTCGGCAAATCTATATGGCGGGCCACATTCGGAGAGCCGGATGGGCATTTAACTCAGAAGTTACCTAGAGATTTTGTGGTCTCGTGTTAGTAAAAATCAAATCTAATTAGTTTCCTAGCCTTAAAACTCCAACAGAAAAGGTTTTTACACCGTAATTTCACTGAAAAATATGGAATTGACTGTGTTAAATTATACCAATCAATTTTTCATCTTGGTTTCGCGGGCCGCGCTAAGGGGCCGCATGAGGCCCTCTGGCCCTAGGCTTCAGACAAGTTCGTGATTATTCGCGGTTAAAGATGGTTCTCTACATGCTCTTTTTTTGCAAACTACTTCATTTCACAATCACACGCTTCTTCTTTTTCGTACTTCCTTATTCTTAATCTCACCATTTTATCCTTAGTATTCTTCTTCACGCCCACCTTTCAAAGCTTTCTATGTGTTTTGTATAATGTTTCCAAAGTGCCCGTGTTTCTGCTTCACACAAAGCAATATTGCATGCTTAGTATTCAGTTTCTTCTGTATGTTGAAGTACGCTCAATTTTTTGCATAATAAAACCAAAGTAACAGCACATATTAGTATTTCCTACTATAAAAACTTGAATTCATATAGGCTTAAGCTAAAAAATATTCAACTTCCGGGAACTCAATATGACTTTAATCCAATAGATGTTCTAGTTAGCTCCTACATTCATAACAAGATGCGCATTTCAGCAAACCATCATATTGGATCAGAGACCGGTGAACTTTGATGTGTACGCCTAATGTTTAGCTGATTTAGATGCCTATCGGATTTACTAGATCACCTTCGTGCGGCAGTCGTTCTCATGGTTACGATGCATTAAGAAAACGAGGCATTTAATGAAAGTATGTTATCACATCTTGGAATAACACAGAATGTAGGCGATTTTTTTGCGACTCTCTAGAATATTTCATTCGAGATGAGATATTTAACAACCAGAGGTAAAAATTCCACAAATTAGAGTGTTTTCTTGCTCCGTCGAATCTATGTAAAGTTCTTTGCGTGCCTTCAATTTTAAGGTCGTCTTCATCATATTCGTCTTTGCTCCCGTTTTATTTTTTCAACATTTCTCTAATAAAAGTGACCCCCCGAGGAGTCTTGCCTTTGTTGCGAGATAGAGAGAAAAATATATAGAAATCGCTTCCATTCATTTTTCGGCCTGGAAACATTCCGAAACATTTCGTCTTGATGAGATGGAACAAGCAAAGAACGTTCAGCCAGACAAGGGCAATGCGGAACAAGAAAAAAAAACATCATGGAGCACCCCGAGCAAAAGAAGGTAAAAAAAATAAACAACCATAAGGAACCCATCAGAGAGATTGTTTTCGATAAGGCGTGGAACGAACCCAGGAAGAGCTTCCCGTAGGACTTGAATCCATCTCAACAACCACGGTTTCACGCGCCATCAAACTCACTGAATCCAACCGCCTCACCGTAAACTAATGAAGGTGAGGGGGAGAGTGTAAACGATCTCGAGAAGAAATTGGAGGAAAAGGGTTAACTCGTGCTATAAAGAAGGGTATTATAATGCTCGGCGGAATATATATTTTCTTAAAAGTTCCTCGGTTTGTTTTATTTTTTTCGAAGTTCTTTCACCGAGAAGGGACTTTTGCTAAGGCTGAGAAGCGTGCGTGCATCTGGAAAATCCGTCTTTTTTTTTTTGGACGTTCCAAGATTGAAAGCGTGATCCTCCGATGAAAGGAGAGAATTCGGAATTCTTGTGTTTTTTCCGACTCCACAGACTCGGAGTAGACGAGGAAGGAAGGTGTCGCTACTCCTTTGTTTTTTTTTTAAATCTCTCTCTCGTTAGGCAGACTCCGTCTTATGAGTGCTTCCATCACTGAGAAATTGAGAGAGAAGAGTTCTACCGGAATTTAATTTTTTTTAATTGGTTAAGTGGACAGATGGAGAGGGATTTTAATTTTGGAGGCTTGATCTGTTGTACTCTGTTAGGTTCTTTTAAATAAAAAATTTTTGTCAGTGCTTGCTGAGGAGGCGTGTCTCAAGTGTAAGTCTCGATGATTTTCCTTTGCGGACCTCAATGATTTCAAGAAATTTCCTCGAAGGAAGGATTATTTAGAATAAATTTTTATAACCTAAACTTTATAGCAAAACAAAACGACAGTATGGTTAAACAACCTTTAAACTATCCAAGCGGAATATTCTGCTAGAATAATCATTTTGTTGTAAAGTTAAAGAAAAGTTAGTATAATGTACGTAATTTCTTGGTTTACGATTGCTTTACTTGGCACGTCATATATATGTATGTCAGCCATTTATTCATAATCATTTGATTTTTTCACCATTCATATACGATATTTTCATAATTATTTAGTTCCCTCTCTTTGCCATCAACTTTTTAGTATCACTGAAAACGAAGGCCCCAATGAAATCTTTACTGCTAAAATTGTAAGGTCTATTAACTTAAACGAAAATGCGTTAATTAATCCACCACCTATGTTCGATTTTCAATCCTATATAATTGGAAAATCCTCCGAAACCCCAAAAATTTCACCGTGTTCATGTTGGAACATGAATGTGAATAATAAATTAAAATATGCGAAAGCTTAGGTTTTATTTTTACTTACGAAAGTTTTGCTTTAAATTTCGTATTTAGGGTCGTTTTCGTCATTCTATACGGTACAAAGCGCAAAAAAAACAAACATTGAACTATCGCGAACCGAAAGTGGTAAATCTGTTATTTCTTCAGAATGATCAAAAACCGTCGGGAAAACAGGACTTTGGGAAGATTGGCGGCATACATTTTTCCTTTCTCCATACGTAGTAATGGGAAAGTATTGTATTCATGAAAAAAATCGACTTCGAGATTTCAACGGAAATACACGTTTTGAAGTCCCTAGAACACGTTTAGACTATTTTCGGAATGATGTCTGTGTGTGTGTGTGTATGTTATTGTGGGCGCTCTAACTCAAAAAGTACGTGCCATATCGTTACCAAACTTCATATATAACACTTTAACATGAACACAAAGAACTGATTAGTTTTAGGACAATAACGGTTAACCGGAAGTCGAGGTTTATTCGAAACCCGATTCGGTTTTTCCGATATTTCTTTATTAAAACATCATTATTCTATATACAATTATATACTAATGTTATAGAGAATGTAATTTCCTACAGTTTTCATTTGAAACAATTTTCTATAGGAGTTATTGTTTAGGAGTTATTTATAAATAACCGGTTTTTCGGTTTCCGTTAAATATCTCCTTAAAAACATCGTTATTGGTAATCTTCGTAAGGACCAAAGTTGTAGAGAATAATATTTCTTCCAAGTTTTGTTTGAAACTAATTTTCGTAGAACCATCCATTTCGGATATATTTCGCTTTATCTTAATACCAGCATACAGCGCCAACACCATGTAGCGGTGAATTCTGTAAACATTCAAAATATACGTAATTTACGGCAACGACGTGTCTTCTTTTACGATACGAAATAATAATTTTACCTTATAATGCTACCCATAATAATTTAAATATCTATACCCCAAATATGGAGAAAGTCATGTGTTGGCCACATCAGATTTTTACAATAGTTGCCACCGCAGGCTCTTGGAATTGTTTGCAGATAGAGAGAGAGATAATCGCGGATTGTTAATGCTGCAAGAAGCCTCGAGCTGTACGGACAGTTGGATTTTGTACCCCAATCAATCGTTTTAACCACGCCATAACAACAACTTTGGAAGCATCGTGTTAAAACTGTCGGTGAATGATAACAAACAAATTGTTTGGAAAATGAATTCTCTTCTCTCTATCTCTCTCTCGAATAAATTAAGTTAAATGAAAATCATTATTTGTCGCGAGTAAGGATGCGATCGTTATTGACACTAATGAATTCGCTTGTCCTATTAAATTTTGCCCGAGTTGTTTAATTGCGCCCCAGTGGTTCTCATTAATCATTAGCCGCTCGGGGCTGGAAAATATTATTAGATTGATTTCCATCTGAAAGAACCGCATTAAAAATGACGGATTACTTTTTCGTCAAGTTGAATTGTTAGATATTACGTAAGCCGGCATGCGCAATACTTCCTGGCCAGATATTTTGGGCGGGGTGCGAGTTATATTGCATACAAAATAAAGAAAAATTTATTTCCTTCCCGCATAGTTTTTCATAATTGTTTCCACGATCTTATAACGCAGTTGGTAGTGTATCGAAATCTCCGATTACATTTAACTTTTATTATAAACAATAACTCATTTTAACGTTTCTGATGTGTCATAAAATTGAAGTGGGGTACATGATTGTGATCAGTTAATTAATAAACAAACGCGGAATGTAGTTCTTAATTGTCGATGTGAACGAATATAACTTACTCAGTTCCAAAATATTTATTTAAAATATATTACTGTTAATTATAGAAAAGTACCGAAGTTTTATAAGATCCGCGTTCAATTTCTTACATTTTGCACCTTCTTTTGTCAACGGTGATTAGTTGCAACGTATACCTTCGATTTTGTGCGAGCGAGTTGTAAACATAAAAATAAATCATATTCTGAGTAGGTTATGCCGATTCATATCATATAGAAGCATATGGTGTATGAAGTTTGTCACTTCCGCCATGCAGATCCCTTAGAGTAGATTTTAAGGACACTATTAATACGAATATGGCTATAACTCCACAGCCAGTTGTTAATCACCGATCGCAACGTTATCGTCGTCCGAATGAAAGAAATGCCCGAAAATTATTCTCGAGCCAACCCCGGTAAAAAACTAGATTTCGACGGAATAAACTAATTTCTTCCTATTAACCAAACAAACAAAAACTTAAAATAATCCTCGTGGGATCGTAAACGCTAACCTCGAGTTATAATAACGAGAAAGTTATAAAACAAGAGAGGCAATCTCTCTCTCTCTGGACGGCGTGGGAGAGCGGAGGAAGAGCGAGGTATGAATTTTTTAATATATATATATATATATACACACCGAGTCCTTTCACGTTAATGAAAACCAGACATGGGGAAGTGGTGGGGGGGGAGGAGGGGGTGGGGTGTGGGGTGGGAGGGGGGGGGGAACTAGGTGTCGGAGTGGAAGGTCGGGGAGGATTTGAGAAGAAAGGGAAGAGAGAATGAAACGTGGGCTCATTGTGATTAATATTGCGGGTGCGAAGAGAGAGAGAGAGAATGGAAAGGAAATATGTTGCGCTTAAATCGAATGTTGGTGTGGGGAAGAGCTGCGATAGGGATGATGGGAAAGAGTGGGCAATGGAGGAGGAGGAGGGGGTGGAGTATTCGAGGAGATTGGGATTTAGCGCAGAGATGTTAGGAATAAACTTGTTCGAGCCGTGGGATATGATATTCTGCGAAAAGAAAACAGGATGGTCTACGAGGGAAATGCGAGAAGAATATTTAGAGGAAGGGTTTCGGTCTCATTGAGAGAGAGATATCCTTACATTTTCCTCCCGTTTCTTTTCTTTTCCTTAAAAGAAAGGTCTACTGGCGGGTATAAAACGAACAATGCATTACTTCCCGAGGATTTTCATTGTTTTGTTTTACGGTTTGGGAAACATCGCGTTACTTGGTTACCCGCCTAATGCATCTGCCGGTATCCATCTTAAACGCAACGCTATAATGACCGACCAAATCTATTTATTTTTTTGCGGGACGTATTCATGAAACTACGGCTCAGCGTAGGTATTGCAGTTAACGAGATGCAGAGCCACTCTGCTTTAATTTTCCGTCGACGTCCATCTTCATGGTACTTCTAATTTGTATAACCTAATCCCAGCGCTTTTCATTTCAGAAAGATGAATAATTTTGCTTTGTTTCCATCACAAATTAATAGTGTTGGTGATAACATTAAATATGTTTTGCCTCATGCATGTAATTTATTATATGTCTTTTCTGAAAATGTCTAATTATATGATGACTTCTTCTAGGGTGTAATTATGGTTTTGCAGCGTTAAAGAATAAAAAGCGCCAAATTGAATCTTACGGTATGACTTGTGAAGATATGCTAATGAAATTTTTTTCAATAAACCAAGCTTATAGTGTATAATGCTCCTCCATCAGTTAAATTTAATGAATTTTAATTTGCGCCTTGCGTGAAATCCATTTTAAATCGTGTCAGAAATGAATTAACCCAAAATTAGTGGATGCGCAAGATAGTTGCATTTTTTTGAAAGCTTCATCCACAGCTGTAAAATCGTTTCGATTTTCTCCGGTAATGAATTCGGGATACAAATTGTATTGTAATATTAATCCTTATGTCGCATTTGGTTAACAAAACATTGTAATTGGCTACCGGGTGTTAAACTAATGCGATCACGTGCGTAATGGCGGACTTTGCATCCTTCAGTGCCCTTTTACAGAATTTATGGTCTCCCTGAAGTCGATTTTCACACTATCGAGAATTTAAATTTTTTTAACGAAGGAACTGTTAACACTGTTATTTTTTAAATAATAACGCATAATCCACGAATGGGCAAGGAGCGCATTATAATTGGAAGCAACGGACATGGAGGTACGGTCAGGAATATTTTCGGACGTTATAAATGCATCACCGGTTGAATTTCTTCGCGATTAAGACAGAAAGAAATGACCCTCTAGCTTTCATTAGGGAGAAGAATCGAAGCAAAAACTATCTTTAAAATGTATAAACTGATGCTGAATGGGCGATAAAAATGATATAGAAGAACAATGATAGGATAAGTTAGGTATTGGAGCGGAATTTTAGCTTATATCACGAGACGAAATCTTTCATCATAGTGTGAAACGTACGTATGTCAGCGATAAAGATTATATATCATTATACGATGAGAGACGAAAGAGACCTTTAATCAAAGCAAACGAAAATTTTAAAAATTGCATGGAACAAAGTTGGGAAGATAAACGGTAAATGTTTTCTTAATTTTCAAAGAGGAACGAAAGAAAAATTAAGACTCCTTGACGATAATCCGTTAATTGCACATTAGGCGTGCTCGAACGCGCGCGATAAAACACTCCTTTTTGTTGCCAAAATTTCGGAACTTAGCGATTACGATATTGATAATTCCGATTCGTAAATTCACCTTTGGCGTTAATTATTGAAGGTGCGTCTCTCTCTCTATATATATATATATATATACATATTGGTGAAAACTTTTTTTCGAAATTTCTTTCACGCGACCCCCCCCCCCCCCCCCCCCCAAGTTGTGCCATTTGGTGAGAAAATAATTCCTACAAAAGCGCAAATTGATCGGACAACGGAAACACATTCCACAAACGACTTTTTCATAAAAAAAATTAAATTTCACCAAAAATGAAAAAATACACACTACATCAACTTTCTTGATCACTAGATGTTATTTTAAGCTAAAATGCTTATTATAATAGCTTATTATAACAAAAAATTTGTTTATTAATAATTTTAAAAATTCTTTTAATCCAAAATTTAATAATTTTTGTACTCGGCATCATTTTCAGTATTCTATTGAGAAAAAACAAAATAAATTGAAGTGTTAAATTGTTTTATGTATGTACATTTAATTATTTATTTTTATTAACAATCGTATAATTTATATATAAAGGGAGGAGGAGAGAAAAAACAGTGTAATTCAGGGTGCAATGATATAACCTTTTTAATTAAAATCTTCCCTTAACATACTCTTATTAACATTAGGATAACGCTGCTTGTGGTCGGTTACAACTTGTAAAATAAACTGCTTTTCTGCTTCACTTTTTGTCAAACAATCATTGTAGTCTTTCATGAATTTGACTCCTTGTTCAGCAATATCATTTACAATTTTAATGCGGTTTTAAAATTATCATCCGTTGCCCACATTGACGGATCTTTAGACATAAAATCTGTTATACTAAATCGCTCAAAAAATTTCTTCGATTAAACAGAAATGAAGTTTTCTACACCATAATGTTTATATCGCCCTACATCTTTAGGGGAAATGGTTACTTTTTTAAAATTATCGTCGGATTCATTATTAAGGACTTGAACCATAAGTCTTTTAGTGTTAATTGAAATTTCGCTGTCAAAAAAGGATAGTGCTGCATTTTCGAGTGCCAAATAACATAAATGGGTATATTATATTTTAGTTGCTACATTACTTATAGCTTCATCAACATTTTTGTATTCGTGAAGATCTCACAAGAGTTGGAGATCTAGACGAGGAGCTATTATCAGTATTGGTGTCCGAATCCACGCCTGGATATACAAATTCGTTAAAAAGATACATATCTCGAATTCCTAATTTTTCTTCCGGACTTATTTTAAATTGATCTCGAAATAGATATATATTTAAACAATATATAGCCTTGGCCATCCATCTGGCATGGTGGAAAGCGCCAGGGATTCTGAATGAGATCCCATCAAAAGGAGTTCCACCAAGAAAAATAATCATTAATTCTATTAATTCCTTTTAATCTTCCCTCGGCTGCACCTCTCGCAAACTTTGTAGCGAAAACTCGACTTTTTCATTTATATCTTTGACGGCCACGGCCACAGCCGTACGCGTACGCGATAGCTCATGCGCAATATTATGCACTGAATTCAGTGATAAAATCAACAGCTTTCGAATAAATTGTTTAAACTTATAAGTAAATATTATTATTAAACAACTAAGAAATGATACTTTTATTAAATAATAGTAACTTTTTCAGTGAAAATATTATAATAAAGTTACCTCTGAAATTAAAGTGAAATTACTAAAATTTCAAAACTTCAAGTCAATTGTGGCACGCCTTCCCGTTGTCCGACTGACTTCTCCTTTTGCAGAAATTATTGTTTCACCAAATGGAACAAATCTAGGGGGTCGCGTGAAAGAAATTTGATGGTCGAAAAATAAGGTCCACCCTAATATATATATATATATATATATATATATATATATATATCTTTCTCCCCCCCTCCCTTTTCCGCGTTGGTTCCTGCGTTATCGCCATCGGGAAATATTTGAAAGACGTGCGGATGTGCCCTATCAAGATTACCGACTTTCTGAAAGCGATTTACATAGGATAGAAAAGGAGGAAATATATCATTTTTTATCCCAAGTAAGGTCTAGGGTTTTGTTAATATGCCCGCCTTCAGATACTCAGTTTTTTATACTCGAGCGCAAGAATAAGGCTTATGCTTCAGCTTCATTAAACAACAATAAATTTCATTTTTACAAAAGCTTTGGAAATTAAATATTTAAAAAATATAATTGATCGATTCAGGCATGACTTCGTGGAAGTAGGTGATATAATTCATATTATTCATATATTAAAAATAGAGAGTCTATCATTTAATATGTACATTTTACAGGTATTTTAGTAACGTTGTTTTTTCCTCTTCCTTGCGAGATTATTTGGAAATTTCTTTCCTCAAAACTATATTTTGGTTCCTCTTCCGTAGAGGCTTTCAGAAGAAATGCCTATTCCATGAAATTCACATAATAAAAAAAACACGGTTTCCTCTATCTGTTTCGTTTTCTTTTTTTTTAAAGGTCGTTTCCGGGTTTTCTCAGTTTTATAATGTATAGCAAAGGTCGGTCGTCGTTTCTTCCTCGTCCGAAACAATCCCATCGCTTTTTCATTAAAAACACCCTTGTCACGCCGCCCCTTCATTATCGCATATTCCTTTTGCCATTTAATGCTTATGCGATGCCTAAACCTATTTATCCCCCTCTCTATCCCCTTCCCCTCCCCCACCCACAAAACCCCTGCAAAACGCGCTCACGCGGCCATTACCTCGGCTTCTGCTTCCTTCCCTATCCTCATCCATGAAGTATATAGTTAGAGATAAAGTTCCCTTTCCCCAAACACAAACGCGTCCCATCTCCTTTTTACTCCGCATACATTTCCCAAAAACCTTCTCCTCCCCCTCATGTTTCCAATACATTACCGCCTCCTATCCGGTTTAACTGATAGCTTTTTGGTTGAAGGAGGGAAGGGAAAAAAAGGAAAATCATTTCCCGAAGTCTGCTAATTCACTTGGAAAAAATAGTGTAACGTTTTTGCCCGTCTATAAATATATTTTTATTGTTTCCTAGACTGCGCACAAGAAAATAACTTAAATCGGCTTCTTCTGATGGGAAAATAAATATGCGTTAAGAAAAAAAAGGAAATGCCTCCTCATTGATAAGGCGCAGTATTCTCGAGGTTGGTTTTATCGCAACAGATTTTTATGTTGCGGTACGTGTAATTCATTCTTTCGTGAATTTACAACCTTTTTTATTCAGCGAAGACACAGATGCCAGTGAAGATGTTTTCTGGAGACCGTTGAATGAATTATTTACATTGACAGACAAAAAACAATTAAACATCGTATATTAACATTAATACGATTTGTATTTATGACAAATTAGAAGCAGCTGTAATATTTTCACGTATAAAAGATAATTGAAATACCAGTGCAAAGAGCATTGTTTAATGATTTGTATATAGTGTAATCAGTGTGATTCAAATGTAAAGACTATATTTCACAATTTGTGTATTACGTGAAACAGTATCTCATTTACAAAGAAAAATCCAAATTCAGAGATGTTTTTTTGTTCGATCCAATAAAGAGTATTTTATAACTTTCTTCGCCTTAACCAAGCACGCTCCGAACTCCCTATGCTTTAATCTGACTGTTTAACTTCCCTAGTTTTTACTATCTGCCGGCCATATCAATGAGAAAAAATCTGATGTGGCTAACACATGACTTTCTCCATATTTGGCGTATAGATATTTATATTATTATGAATAGCATTATAAGGCAAAATTATTATTTCGTATCGTAAAAGAATACAGTCGTCCTTATTGCCGTAAATTATATTTTAAATACGTTTACAGAATTCACCGCTACATGGTGGTGGCGCTGTATATTGGAAATTACGAATAAGTTAAATATCTCCGAAATGGATGGTTCTACGAAAATTTGTTTCAAACAAAACTTGGAAGAAATATTATTCTCTACAAATTTGTTCCTTATAAATATTGTAAATAACAGCGTTTTAACGAACATATTCGAAGAAAACCGATTATTTATAAATACTTCCTAAACAATAACTGCTATGGAAAATTGTTTCAAATGAAAGTTGTAGGAAATTACATTCTCTAATACCTTTGTATAGAATTGTATATACAATAATGATGTTTTTACGGAGAAATATCGCAAAAACCGAATCGGGTTTCGAATAAACCTCGACTTCCGTTTAACCGGTATTGTCCAAAAACTAATCAGTCCTTTCTGCTCATGCTAAAGTGTTATATATAACGTTTGGTAACGATATGGCAAGTACTTTTTGAGTTAGAACGCCCACAATCACATACATCCACACAGACATCATTCCGAAAATAGTCCAAACGTGTTCTCGGGACCTCAAAACGTGTATTTCCGTTGAAATCTCGAATTCGATTTTTTTTCATGAATACAATTCTTTCTGTATACTACGTGTATGGAAAAAATAAAAACGAATAAACAGCACGTTTAAATGGAGATTGCTCAAATTCTTACAATGGCTTATCATGCATGCAGACGGTGAATCATGTTTATGTGTATATATTTATGTAAATCTCCGCTGATTGACCTCACTCGCTGTTCAACACTTAACATTCTCCAAACAATCGCGTATTCCTATCTATCGAAGAGATATTGAAACTCAGGTGTTTCCGAAGCGCGTGGGTAACTGTGAATTATTCGAAGGCTTCCTAACTGAAAATGATGATTTCAGTTAATCGTCTCCCTTCCATGAGCATAATATGCGTTTTAATATGGCGCAAGACATTTTAATATTTTAAAAGCATTGAGCCGCCCACCTATCTTCGTGAGGAAGTGACATAGATGAAAATATGGGTAATATCGGGAATGGGAGCATAAACGAGGGACAGAGGGAGATAAAGCTAATTATGTGTTCTTAGGATGTATCGCGTTTCAGGTTATTAAGGGGAGAGTCGGAGATTAAAAGGAATAGGAAAATTTGGCGTTGTTAGGGACACACACACACACACATATGTATAGAGAGAGAGTTTGTATTTTTTCCTGTTCTGAAAAAAGCATCGATTTCTCGGGAATCATTATATTCCCAAGGGGTAAGGGGTTCATTTTTTCCGTTTGACACTTGATATTAATCTACAAAACTTGACAGTTCTCGAGCGACTCCAATCAAATGCTCATGAAGACTTGGTATTTTATTATGGAGGGCTTATCTTTCGCTCTGAAAATCCCTCCCAAAAAACGGTCGTTCGTCTTGTTTCTCTGTCTCTCGTTTTTTTTTACACGCTACCGATATAACATTAATCATTCCCGTCTTCCTGATCCTTTAAAATGGATTTTATCATTGGACGAAAAGAGGGAAAGTGATGAGGAAAATTTTATATATATTTAATTTACTGTACTCACACATGATCTTGTAGGGGGGAAAAAAGAGAGTAAAAGTGACTCGTTGTGCTGTAAACAAAGATTCTTTTTGATTATGCTCTTAGAATATTGTTAAGCAATAAGGATACGTGTACAAATTTCGTCTGGTTTTGATGCTTGCTTAAATTTATTCTATTATGGAAACTGTACGACATAAACGTGTGGTACTTTTCGATATTTTCACGCTAAAAAGATAAAAGTGTACGCGCTAAGCATGCCCTAGAAACGTTTCTGAAGAAATTTCAATTTTTCTTTGTAAGGTGGAAGCTCACATAAAAATGCACGATAAACAATACACTCTTTTCTGATGGAAAAAATGGAATACCAAGTTAAATTAAATTCTATCAAAGGATTAAAGACCATAATTTTCAAATTTTATCTCCCGTTAACGTGGTTGCTCCGGTTGAACGATGTGGCATGTACATACTTCATTTTAAAATAATAGAAAATGATTGTGTTATTTTATCAATTTATGTCGTTTCTTCTCTTGTTTTGATAAAATATTACTCTAAAGCATATCGTATCTAAACGCAGGCTCTAATAGAAAATAGTTTGATTTTCACAAAAGAGCTTATCGTATCAAAAATATAGGGAGAGAAGTGTTTATCCAGTTACGATCTACAACTCGTGAACCGAAATTATTTTTTTGGATGAATACCAATTAAATAAATTTGTATAACACCAATTAAAGTAAAGCGTTCATTTATTATGTAGCTTGACATCTCTTATTGAGTGGTTTTTGAATACGTGACTTTTATCTTCTTGTTTTATAGAAAACCCAAATTAAAAATTACATGTCTATAGGTGTAGCACTATACATTTGATATTTACGTTAGGACTAATTGTAAGAGAAATACGAACGGAACACAATAGGCATTTTATCTTTTAATAAACACGTATAAAAGCGGACTTTATAATCGTTGGACTGCCTATGACACCTGTAAAAGCAATCAGTTTTTTTTATGCTACGATCCTCTATCCGAGAGCTAAACATAGCTCGTTCTACGCTAAATCAGAAGAAAAGAACTTTGCGAAATTTGATATCTAAAAACTTTCCCCAACTCGTTAAAACTCTAATTTAATAAATAAAATGTCGCATCACACACACACACATATAATGAAATCAAAACCATAAGGCTACTGTAAACGCGGCGAAGGACAGGGAATAAACTCATTAGCAGCAGAGTCATTCTGACACGCGTCATATCTCTGACGGCCGTTTTTTTCCAGGCACCTCAGGGCATCGTTTCGGATGACGTTCTTAAAAGATTCCATATTCGCTCTCGGGAGTTTTGTCTACTACGTCCCTTACATCGCGTTTAATCCCGTCGTCATTTTTTTTTTCTAGTTTCCATTCCCTTCGGAGTTTTCAGTTCCTGCTGGTTTATTATTTTTTCATGCGACCCCCTTCGCTTCATCCGGAATCTTGTTATAGGAGTTCATATAACAAACTTGGGAGTCTAGAGAAAAATGGTGATGACATCCCCTGCTCTTGCTATTGGACTTAGCGACCTATCTTTTCGGTTATGCGCTATGGAAATCATTCCGTAAACATTCCGGTGAGAGGAAGCTTTCTCTCTCTCGCTCTCTCTGTCTCTCCCCCTCTCATTTTCTCCTCGTTTTTTGCGATTACGTTGCGAAAATATATGGATAACCGTCAGATACCTTCAATAAACTAAATTCATCAACCACATATAGATAACATTAAACTTTAGTTGCATATTCACATTTTCCCAAAATGTTTAAGCGTGGATTTGGATTGTAAAAATGCATTAATCGCCCATAATTCCATTTCAAAAAGCAGAATATTGGTTTTAATATTTTTATAATAAATAGGTAAATGTATTTTTTCACCTTTCGTGTCAAATAGAAATGAAACTAAACGATACTTGTCATTTACATTGCAACGTTTTTATAAATGAAAGTAATGTGTTTTAAATGCGCTAATTTATGCCCTATTGCTTTATTTACAGTAACTTGAACACATATCGATAGATGAAATTTATACTTTATTAAAATGGCATAAAATTGTACGAGTTAATTTTAATTTTCTCTATATTAACATGGCAGTTAGTAATTATACTAAGCTCAAATTTAACGCGATAAAAATAAACATTATTCTGTGAGAGTTACGTATTTATTTCGTTGAAATTTATGATATTTCTTCCCTATAACATAAAATATTTTTCCGATTTATTTTATAAAATTTAAGTCAACAACGTAAACTTATTTGCAGATATGTAATCTATATATCTATTTTTTCCTGCTTGTCACAATTTTTTTCAGTCGATACCGATGCAATCGTCATAGACACACCGAGCCTTGACCCAGATTTAGGTTCCAGCATTTTTTTTTTCCACCGTCCGTATTCCCTTCACAAATTAATTTAAACTGCCGAGACTCCGAACTGTCTTTTCCCTTTCACATAGCAAGGGCACGTCTTTTCTCGACCGAGGAGCGGGAAAAAAAATCCCGGCGGGAGGGGAAAAAAGAAGACTCCTGATGTTTATTTCAACGATTCCTCCTTCCCTCCTTCTCGCGGGCTTAAAACGAAGCAGTTTTTAGTTAGTTCTCCGCCTCGCAAATAAGCACTAATCCGTTTGAACCTTGAGAGAGAGAGAGAAAAAAGAGAGAGGGCAAGCACTCGTAAACACGAATGACGTTGGAGGAAGGGACTGAGGACGGCCCGAGAGGGGCGGAGAAAGGGGCAAAAGGACGGCTGAAGTGGGGCGGTAGAGAGGAAGAGTGGTGGTGCGCGTGAACAGGGAGAGGACGTCCACACTGATTTCCCTCCAGGTTTCCATGGGGACGGGAGATAAGGGCGACATCGCGTGAGATGAGGGTCCAAAATAATGTAAGAAAAAGGCGTTTTACGTACACGGGAGGATGGAGGGAATAACGAGGGCTTTTGCCGGAGACATGAAGGACATCCCAGAGAGAGGGAGAGAAAGAGGATGAGAAACTAAGTCATCAAGGGCGTAACTTCCAGATTAAACTCCTCTTGTGTTCGTGTACGAGAGTAAGCGTCCGGTTGTGTGTGAGAGAGAGGCGTGTTACCGTGGATGCATGTACTGCGTGCGCGGGTGTCCATGAGGGCTTAAGTCGGCGGCGTGGGACGGTGCTGCAGAGGAAGTTTTCGCGACGACGGAACAAATGGGCTTCTAAGCCGCTCTCGACCTGACGGTCGCGCGATCGAAAATCCGAGCTTACATAATTAGCGCTCCCAATTAATGAGCGGCGGGGTCATAATGCGATGGAGCGAGCTTCATTAGCCGTATAACCGAGGAATGATCTCGACGGAATTCCTGATCGTTTTACCTCCGGGATTTTCCGGCGCGGAGTGCTATCCTCGGGCTGGAATTTTATGAAAATATTCCGGACGAATGAACCGGTGTTAACGTAAGGTAGGCAGCGAAATAAAAGAGATCCGTGACTTTTTCAATTTTTTTTATTCTTGCACACACCCATTATATTGGCTTCAAATGAATTTCTTCTATCTGCATCCGAAGAAGACACTTTAGTTGGCGCCAAGCATTTTTTTCAGTAAAAGTGTTCTCTTTTTAATTATACATACATACTCATCCGCCGGTTTCTTTTCTTACAAATTATCAAATTAAAAAGTGGTCGTTGGCTTTTTTACATAACAACCAATACAAAGACCATTTGCAGCATAAAATATAAATACCGTTTTACGAAGTCCAAGACCCGAAGGTGATGAAATTCGGAATGCTTTGAGCTGCTGCTTACGTGTTTCAACTAAGGTGGAAATCGCATCGCCATTTCAGATTCGCCGCTTCGTTATAAATGTAGAAATATATGTTTCCCATAAAAGGAAATTTATCGACAAAATAGGCATTTATCTGCAGAACAGGAACCCCTAAACTTATTGTCCTGGGGGCGTTTAACTCTCGAGTGACTCCCTAATGTTCTGTCCTTTTAGTAATCTTGCCGCCCCTCGTAAATAGGAGCCGATGATCACTCGCAAAATGACGTTTTACAGTTTCGTTAGCAGTTGCCGTAGATGTCAATAACTCACCCTTTAAAATCCTGCTCGAGGGCGGCTTCCTCATAGGGTTAGCATCCTATCTGTATTCGAGCCACCTCATCGGCTGCCCTAAATAAGCTGCCCTATCCGACGATGATGCCGCGTCACGACTTTTATTCAACGGACGATATCGTCGCTTTATCTCCGCCACCGATCGAGTTCTGAGCGGCCGTTTTAATTGGACGTAAACGTTGATCGAAGTGCATTAAAAATCCATGTAGCCCTCGGAGGCTTAGAAGGTTCATAACATTATCAGCAACTGCCAACCGTTAATGCCTAGGGTTTCAATTCAGGCTTTGGACGTGGGCAATCGAGACGTAATTTCATAGGTACCACGCAACTCTACTGAATTTCCAGTTAACTGGCGTGGTGGACCAACCAGGTTATACTTTTGTCCCTGATTCTAACCATACCACGGAGGAGTTCATTTGTGTGTTGAGTTTGCAACTGTTAATTAAGACAAAGTAGAATTTTCTTCAACAATGAATAAACGAAGCATTAAATATTTCAGTGCTAGCTGTATTTTAGTTAAAAAGGATTTCAGATGACATTGTAAAATGATATTATCCCATTTTTAATATAAAGTCATAAAATACACTTTAAAATTGTTGATTAAATAAAAATACAGAGCTTATCGCCGAGATTTGCTGATGAAGATTCTCATTAGATACAGGTCTGCTGGTCCGTCCGTCCGCATGTTCGTTCTCGGGGTCTACAGAACGGATTTTCATGAAATTTTATATTAAGGACTTAATATCACATAAAATAAGAAAATCGCAAAAATGAATCACGTACGCCGATCAGTGGTACCACTTTACTGGTGACAAAAAATGAAATTTTCGTCATATCTAGTAAAGTATTGCTCATATCAAAATATTTTACAAATAAAACTTGTAGGACTAATAAATTAGAGTTTTTCTTTTCCTATACACTTTTATCGTAGGAGTAGCCGTTATCCATAAAATCGAACAAGAATGTCTTAAATCGAGTTGAACTTGGAAAATTTCTTGCATGGTTACTTCATTGTTGCTAACATTAACAATCTCACAAACAAACGTTTAATTTACTTACGTGTGTGTGTACTATTTTTAAATAGGAAGAAAATGGATTATTTATGATTAAGAAAGGAACTTTAAAACGCTATTTCCCTCACGTACAGGTATATAATTTCTTTCTAATACTCCATTGGACGAAACGCGCCCATTTGTGATACGTTGTACACTTTCCTAACTTGTTTATATCTGTATTACCGAGAAGCTATCCTTTCAACAAATCCAACACCGGCGAAAACAAACTCCTTTTATTTTTCGCTTTCCGCATTAAAAATGCATGTCCTACGGTTTAAATAATAAAAACGCGTCAACTTCTCGCTAAAGCTTGAAAAATAAAACATTAAATATCTTTTACTTTCTCCATACGTAGTCTAGGGAAAGATTGTGATCACGAAAAATATCGATTTCGAGATTTAAACGGAAATACATGTTTTGAGGTCCCTGGAACACGTTTAGACTATTTTCGGATATCGTTACCAAACTTCATATATAACACTTTAGCATGAGCACAAAGAACTGATTAGTTTTTGGACAATAACGGTTAACCGGAAGTCGAGGTTTATTCGAAACCCGATTCGGTTTTTGCAATATTTCTGTGTTAAGACATCATTATTGTATATACGATTCTATACAAATGTTATAGAGAATGTAATTTCCTACAACTTTCATTTCCAACAATGGTACTTTCCTGTTAACGCCCCACCTAATTTTGGCTTTCGTGTAGTATTGTAATCCCTTGAAATTATCAACAACTCGATAGCAACCTATAACACCAATAAATAAATAGTGTTTGGGGAGACCCACAAATAAACTGTCCCATAAAAACATTATCACGTTGCTTGGGTCACGATTAGCAATTGAGGGAACTACGTTTTATTTATAGATCGAGATAATATCAGACGTGATTGGCCGGTCTCGACATTTACAAACCCAATCACCGGACAACGGGGAGGGATCCTTTGGTTCCAGGCGAGGCGAAGGGCGCGGTAGCACCCGGAGACAGTGGCGGATCCAAGAGGAGGGCGATTGGGACGATCGGCCCCTCCTTGGATAACCCCATTGTACTCCACTGGATGCTTTTTTAAATTCATTCCGCGCAAAAATCCTCAATTATACGCCGCAGATTAGGTCTGTATAGCAAGGGAATGAATGATTCTGACAGGGGTGGGGATTTTCAAAATATAGGGCAGTTGGCAGGGGCGGATTCGATAGGTGGAGGGGCGATCGCCCCCCTCCCCCCTCCCTTGAGAAGTTTCTGGATCCGCCCCTGCCCGGAGAAGACTACCCATTAAAACAAAGCGAGCCGAAGGCTCGTCAATATATGCTTTCAATGTTATATCATCTTGACAGTTTCGCCGCAAATGTAAGGATATATTGACGAACCTTCGGCTCGCTTTGTTTTAATGGATAGTCGTCTCCGGGCGCTGCCTCGCCCGGAACCAAAGAAACCCTCCCCGTTGTCCGGTGATTGGGTTTGTGAATGTCGAGACCGGCCGATCAGGTCTGATATTTAAGTATCAATGCTTGGAAGTTCATCTCCACGTTACTATGTTTCTTATTTATTTAACATTTCCTTAGCGATAATGTTTTTATGGGACAGTTTATTTGTGGGGCTAAAACAGGACAGTACCAAATAAAAATAAACTATGGTAACATACCATTGTTTATTCATTCGGCCGTTAAAAATTCATAAACAAAGTGTAGGTGGGGCGTTAACAGGAAAGTACCCCAACAATTTTCCGGAGCAGTTATCGTTTAAGAATTATTTATAAATAATCGGTTTTTTCGGGTTCCATAAAATATCTCCTTAAAAACGTCGTTATTTGTAATCTTCGTGAGGGCCAAGGTTGTAGAGAATAATATTTCTTCCAAGTTTTGTTTGGAACAAATTTTCGTAGAACCATCCATTTCGAGGATATTCAACTTTTTCTTAATTTCCAGTATACAGCGCCACCATCATGTAGCGGTGAATTCTGTAAACGTATTCAAAATATAATTTACGGCAATAAGGACGACTGTGTTCTTTTACGATACGAAATAGTAATTTTGCCTTATAATGCTATTCATAATAATTTAAATATGTATACCCCAAATATGGAGAAAGTCATGTGTTGGCCACATCATATTTTTTTTTACGAGAGGAGGACATTGTAAATGAGACAAAAGAAGGGTTTAAAAAGGGAACGAGAGGGGGACTAGTACTCGCTCTTGAGAAAGAGAGAGGGGTAAAGTTGTGTTTTACCGCGGGCTTCAAATGGAGCGGAGCAAAAGGACCTTGTGTCGAGGAAGGTAATTAGACAAGGGAGTGCGTGGGGAGGAGGAGGAGGGCGTTGGAGGCGGGAAAGGAACGGAGGAGGAAGGTAGGTTGAGGAGTAGAGGAGAGAGTCCCTGAAATTGAAGTTGATGAGGAGAAGGGAGACGCCCGAGTACAAATTGCCCTCCTTTCGGCGAGAAAAGATTGAGTAAAGAGGAGAGGGAGTTAGTATGGGAGGACTCCCGCCGTGGTCACTGATTAGGGCTCCCTTCCCATGGTAACTTGGCTCCTCATGACCCTTGGTGAAATTGGTCCCTCGAGAAAGTCTCTTACGCCACCCTACTGTTAGCCTTCCCTCAATCCTCCTCTTCTCGACGGCTTCGCGTCATTTCCGAAAGCCTGGCGGTTGGTCTTGTCTTGGATGGGAGAGGTGAATTAATCTTTGTCCCGAGTGTCTCGGGGGGCACAGGGGGAGTGGTGGGAGCACGCTTGGTTTCCATAGAAATAGGAAATTTTGAATGAGGAAAGTGCTGTTTGCAGCTTTATTTTGCTATTTGGAGATAAAACGATGCGTTAGAATAATTTCGAGGAAATGTTCGCTATATATTTAAAAAAAATTTATTAAACCGATTTTAAGGAGTTAGGTGAACATAAGTGGTCTGTTTTGAATTTTTAGTCAGAAATGCTATTTTGATTTTCAAAAAGAAGTAAACGATTTTTTCGTCCTATATGGTATGTCTAAGGCGGGTGTCCATTTCTTTTGCTGGCTGGGGGATATGGCGCCTATAGAAAAATTTTACGAAAAATCTTATTTATATAGAATATTAATATTCTTGCGTATTAATAAAGAATAACAGTTTTATAAATAAATAATTTTTTACTGTTAAATAAATAATCATTTATGGGAAAATAAACTTTTGGCATTTTATGCGGGAGCACTCAGCGTCTTTTGCAACTGGCGCCTATGGGAAATTCCACCTTTGCCATAGTATCTTAGTTACGGCACTGCTTGGTGCAGACACATTCCTCAGGGATTGCTAAGTAGTTGCCGTGGAAACATTGATGCCAATCTATCACTTATATTTCTTCCTATATGTAAGCCGCTAACTAAGATAGTGTTTGTGTTACACATTTAGTTTTATACGCCATGCATGGCTGAATTATATTCGGTTGCTTTGTGGATAAATATATACAATTTTTTATGCCTCAGTTTTTTCTGAACGAGTCGGATAAAAATAAGCATCCGTTATATGACTTAAGATCCATAACCGGTTCCACTCCGTTGGATTATATTGATCCTTTTTATTAGTTTTTTATTATTTTCATTTCATCTCCGAAACTCCAACGGAGTTCGTAAAGGTCAACGGTCATAGACATCGCCAGACGGTCGTGATAATTTCTTGAATGGAAGAATATTGTTTTTTTGGTCATTGAATCAAACCGAAAGTTCATTTATTTTTCAGGAAATAAATTTAATTTAGCGTTCTCATGTTCATCCGCAAGAGGAACGAACCAGCATTAAATTCCAACCGATTCAAATCTTTAAAGGGTGCGAATAGGCTCTGAATTTAATGAATAGCTGAAATTAATTTAAATTCATTCATGACGCAAAGCAATTCAGAACTTTGAAAACTCTCGGTCGCACCTTGGCAAGTTTTATCATCGAATCATGATGAATGTAATCACCTCGGAACAGTTGGTAATCTATATAAATAAAATTGTAACCTCTGTCTGTACATTTGTTTTTTTGTCGGGGTTTACTTTTTTGTGTGTTTTGCATCGCAAGAAGACGTTTGAACCGGTTTGTCTATCTGTTTGTTTATTACCGCATCACGCAAAAACGGCTGGTCGATTTTTTATTAAACTTGCAGCGTATCTTTAGACTGACTTAAAATATAGGCTATGTGGTGCATCTAAAAAAAAAAATTTAAGTTGGGGTGGGGGGGGGGGGGAAGGGGAGGCATCTATGTGGTTTTTCGACGAAAACTCTCGAGTAAATTAACTTAGGAAGTTCAAATTTGATATTTGTCACTTTCAATACAAGTATAAGATCAATCTCCTATATATTTATGAAAGTTTGTTTGTTTGTGCATCTATACACTTCCACACCGTTCAAGCTAGAATAATCAAACTTTCAACAAATACTTTCTTCGCAAATAGGAAGGTCGTAGGCTACTTTTTAATCCCAAATGTTTTATATTAATTGTACAAAAAGCAAAATAACTTTGCATGCTAATGCATTGCCATCTAAAGATGGGTCAGAAAGAACGGTACAGTTCTTTTCGAACTATTCTGGTGCCTAAACTGCTCAATAAAATAACTGTTCTCATAAACTTCCTGTTATCAAAGAACAGGTAACTCTACACCTTATACACAGTGAGAAAGGTGGGAAACGACTGCTTCCTTATCCGTAATTGGACGGCTGGTACGGATTAAACTACGCGTATTTTCCCAAGTCCTACTATTGATTTAAATCAAATTTGGTACGATTGTGGAGGGCTCCTAGAAATAATTCATAGGTGGTTTTTGTTTCTCTCTGCCCGTTTTACTCAAAATGGCGGCCGAATGAACTCTTAAATACCATTAATCATCCAGAATTCCGATCGGATTTGAACAAAATTTCCCCGGGCAACGCCGGGTATTTTTGCAAGTGCACTCTATAATTTTAATTATATTAGCCCAAAAGGAATTATTTAAAGCTCATATTACTGGTTCATTATTAAGTTTGTTTTTTTCCTCGCCGAGTAGTTTTTAGTATCCCCCGTCCATAGCCCCTTTGCATCGCTGTTAAAGCTTTGGACGTTCATGCATATTTAAACGAAGACACCTATGTTCGCGTCTTCCTCCATCAGCTACGCGGACCACGACTCTCTCCCCATTTCATTCCTCTCTAATTCCTATCATAATTCACACGAACAAGAGTGGCACCTTTTATCTCTCCTGCAACACGGCATTCTCCAACCTATGGGCGATACTTCCCAAAAAAAAAGTAAGGTGATTGCAGTCGGAGTTTTTTCTCCTCACCGCCTTACGCGATTTATCACTATCCCTCTGCCATGTACCTACGTCACGGATGACTGGTGAGAAGTGTTGTCCCGAAAGTGGAATATTTCCTGCGGTTTCTTTCACTCCGTTCGGAGGATGAATTGTAATCGAGTATTAATTCATCATCTCGGTAAAGCGACGCCATCAAACTATTTTGCAAAAAGTAGATATTCCTATACCTATCAGCATTTGTTACTTCCTGTTGGTTTTTAGAAGCACATTAAGAATATAAACGTCTGAGAAGCGAATGTCATGTTTCCGGTCAGATATGTAGAATTTAGCCGTAGGAAATGACTGAGAACCTTTCTTTTAAAAAGAGATGAAGATTAAGTTTTTATGAAAAAAGATATTTTATTCATATTCTAAGAATGTATTAAAATATCTTTATAATGGCAGTAGAATATCTACTCAGGATGTTCCGCCGCGTTGTCTGTTCCTTTCCAGGAATATTCTACTGCCGAACAACACCGGAAAAGCCTTTAATATAAATATCTTTTTTATCTTATAAAGTATGAAAGTAGAGAGAAGTTATAACGACATTTTGTTTGAGGAGTTTGATCTGAATATTGATTTCGGGTGTGGCTTAATGTTTTATTGCTATTGATGCTTCATAGGAAATATCATTTGTTAAATTTTATCTGGATATATAACACAAATAAACAGCTCGCTTTGAATGTTTCCTTTGCGTTATCTGTGGCACTATGTACGTTAAGTTGACATTAATCTGAAGAAGGTCGACACAAAATCTACCTCTGTAATAATATTAAATTTTGATTTATCTCCTGAGGCACGGAAAATAGAAGGAATGTTTACTTTTTTTAATAGAACTAGCTTTGCGTTATCCTTACTATTTCCTTATTTAGATAAGACAACTGTTTTTCGGTGTAGCAAATATTATCACCGATGTTTTTGCTATAATTCACATTAAAAATAACATCAAAATTATGAAAACTAAAAGATTGATTTTCCATATTATGTCATATCGGAAAAAAATTAGAAGTAGCTTATGGCCCACGAAAAAACATTTCAAATCGCATCAGAATTTTGAAAATATGTTATAAATTTCTACCCCATTGTCATACTCGTCTCTATCATTATTTTATGTAGGTATACGTCTTAAGATGTCTTATGCACTTCTTCAGAGCCATATTATCTGTGTGGATTTCCTGAATCCAATAATTTGGACAGTGTGCCACTCTATGGTAAACGACTGAACGCCTTTAACTTCAAGTATAAACAGATGACTTTTAAAAGATAATTTTCGAAGGTGCTACGTCACTTTTCAGTGGCCCTCTCGAAAAACCCTATTACAAAAACGTAGGTCAAATAGCGTGCCCCTCTTTAAATTTTAATTCATCCTAATTCCTTTCGATGTTCACCAAAACTGAGCTATACGCGAGCAACGGGACGACAAAGTCAACAGCAGCGTTGGGAGGATGGTCCTGGTTCTGATAAACATCAATTCTCTCCCTCCTTATTCCTCCGCAAAACGTTGTCATTGCCCTCAGAGAGAAAGAGAGAGAGATAGAGGTAGAAAACACATCTCTCCGTTCCTCGAATTCCGCCCACCTTGTTTATACTCCATCGACCTCTCTCCCGCGTTCACAAAAGGATATTGGCGAAGGTCGACTTTTCTCTTTGCCCCCAGGACCTTCGCCGGAATGGAGTTGGGCCCGGACCCCGATCCGCGTAGGAGTAACTCCTAGGTAACCGTTTCGACATCACGGGGAAAAAAAGACGATCGCCTCCCATATATAGGTTCCCGTACCGTTCCTTTTCCAGCCCACAGGGCTCCTTTCCACTCGTCCCAATTCCTAAAATTCCCACGGCCCTTTACATTCCGTCCCACTTCGAGGAAAAAAAAAGAAAAGAAAACCACCCCTCATAGACACGTCGCCGCAACAACGTCCTCCTCCTTCAAAAAACCGCGAGCGGAAAATAACAAAATAAAAATCCTCCTTTTTTTCCTTCCGCTCTCCCTTGGCACCCTTTCGCGGCCGTCGTGAGATATGAGTCCCTCGCGGAAGCGACTGTCCTCGCTTTCCCATAGGGTCCGTCGTCGTATTTCATTTGTTCTTTTTCTTTATTTCCTCGAAAAAAAAGGCGTCCCAGAGCTCCACCACTTTCTTTTTCTTTTTTACCTTGCTGACCGAAATTATAGAGGAGCGGAGGGGATCTTTTTAAGCATAAAAGAATCGGCTTTTTTTATCGCATTCTCGCTGGGAGCGGTCTCTGTCCCATGCGAAAAGAGGGAACATGCAGTCGAGAAAAGATTGGGAAGGGATTGGTTTGATGGCCGTTAGGAATTTTTATTGCTCGATAAAGCGGCGTCCGTGGTTTTTCTCCCTTCCTATTTCTCTCCCTGTTCCTTTTTTTTGACCACCTCATCTTACCCTGCATCCCTCTCCCTCCACTCCGTTTTCATTTTCCTCCCAATATTTTTCTCCCTGCGTTCTTCCTCTGATTTCTTCTCCTCCCCTCCATCTTCCCCTTACTCTTCATCTCTTATCATCTCTCCCTCTTCCCCTCCTTCCCCCCCTCCCATCTTCCCCTCCACTTTTCCTTCCTTTCCCCCGTCCGTCTTCCCCTCTTCCTCCCTCCTCTTTCTTTCCCCTCTATCTCTCCTTCCCCTCCCTCCCCTTTTCTCTCTCCCATCCTCTTCCTATTCCCCACCCTTCCCCCCGTCTTGCTCTCCTTCACCTCTTCCTCCCCCTTCTCCATTCCTTTCCACACTTTTATTCCCCCTTCCTCTTTCTCCCTCTCTCTCTCTCCCTCTCCCACTACTCCTCGCTTCCATTTCCTTCTCCCTTTAAGCTCGCACGATATCGCAACGATTTCGGATTTCTATTTTGATGTCTTCCCAAACTAGGCTCCGCGGACCATTTGTGGTCCGCGAAGGTTTCGTAAGTGGTGCGCGTAATTTTTTTTAGAATGAACCGCATATTTAGTTGAATTATTTTTGGCAAAAGTTAATTCTTACACTATCACAGTTATTCATTCTTTACTTTGGTAATGTATCTAGTTAGCTTAAAGATTTTTTACTCCTTCATATTTCCAGATTTCACCTCTCTGCAGTCAAATTAACCACTTTTCATTAATGTGGATACGGTAAGTACGTTTGTGTCGGAAATGAGGTGGTCCGCAGGGCCTGGAGGGTGGCTGTAGTTGTCCTCGGAGCTCAAAACTTTGGGAAGCACTGTTATAAATTCTTTAAATGTGTTGTTCCTGCCACATCAGAGGTCCACGTGCATTTTGGCTTTTAAAGGGGCGTACTTAGATAAAGAATGCCCGCCGCCGCACATTTACCCATTTTATAGTGGTCTTCGGTAAATTTCCCTGCTCATTCGATCCTTATCTCATCTGTGTGAAAATACAAACCAGGATAACGGAAATCTTAAGAGTGCGTGCGTTCGACTTTTATCGGTAACAAAATATTTTGGCGGCGAGAGAGTTCATCTGTCTCTCAGTGCCATGTTTACGGCAATGGAGCATTTCAGTGTGCACACGTTTTTGTTGAAATTATTATTGTGGGAGGAATTATAGATAACTGTAAATAAAAAAAATATTCGTGGCAGTGGCAATATTACCACTATTTTATTGAAATCGGTTGCCGGTATTATTCTAGTAGCTGTTTTTGTCCATATATATTTGTGTGTGTGTTTCATTTTTTTTTATTTTAGTGATATCCTCAATTTTCCATTTAATCAGAGAAGTAGAAAAATATAAGTTCGTAATTTTTCTTTATGCATCACTAATCCATTATTTTGAAAAGCATTTTTAAATAGATAAAATGACCTAGATTTGCTAGTTCGTATAGTTTATTCTGATTTTGATTTTCTTTATCTCAGCCTAATATAATAATTCCATTCCTCCGTTCATGAGAAGTTCTGTACCATATAGATAAGAATCAACGTTCTATGCGATACATTTTCAATTGTTTTCGATATCGTTCGAGCGTAAAAGTGACTACGAAGATTTAAAAAATACGAGTCTTTTTATTTTATAAAATATAAGGGTTCATAATTTCCATTAATTCAGTACCACTATTACACAGCCTCTTCAATTAATTATAATTAATGAACGTTATGCTGGAGCTCCTTTTTAAGACCATTTTCTGTAAAAAAAAAAAAGCTCTTTCATAAATTAAGAGTAAATTGCAAAGATAGAGCAGTGAAGCAATTAAATGTCCCATTTTTAAAAAACCTTCCGTGTTGCCAGCATTGTTTTATTTCTCGAATAACTTGTGGGGATCGTCCATCTAATAATTCTTCTCTCTCTTTCTCACACTCAACTTTAGGGAGGAAAAATAAGGATTTCTTTTCTCGTCAATTTTTCACGTTTTACTTTTCTCAATAAACTACTCCCACCGACAGGATATCCCAGTGGAGTTTCACACGTTGCCCAGTCGTTCCATTACTCTCGCGGACAAACAACCGTCATATTCAATAAAACATTAATTTCCGACAAACTTCGAGTTGAGTTCGGCTTAAAAAAAACAAGTTATTAAATTACGTTTCCGGACCAGTCACCATCAATTATATGTTCTCTCGGCTGTTCCATTAGGTAATGGAACTTCGCATTAATAACTTATTAACCGGTGGAATTTCTTAAAAACTGAGCTTTTAACTTGAATTTTTGCGAAGTAAAAAGAAAACTTTCACGATATGCATGCGGAATTGAACATAAAAGTCGGTCATTACGGTACGGCTATATTTATAAAGCACACAAAAATATGTCAGCTTGATTAATATTGAAATGCTTCATGGTGTTTGTTTTTTAATGCGAAATCAGCAATGTTAGCCTTACCAACTGAATCGCTATGACACTTCGATAGATTTAAACCATAGGTTTATGTAAAACTCTTTCTCAATAGACATCTATAGATGTGATAAGTTAATATCACTAATGTATACGTCATATATACAATTATTACTTCGAAAGTGTGCTTCAAATTTATCCTCGTCCTTATCAACAACGTTGAATTCGTTTATTCATTGTTGAAGAAAATTCTACTTTGTCTTAATTAACAGTTGCACACTCAACACACAAATGAACTCCTCCGTGGTATGGATAGAGTCAGGGACAAAAGCATAACCTGGATGCTCCACCAGGCCAGTTAACTGGAAATTCAGTAGAGTTGCGTGGTACCTATGAAATTACGTCTCGATTGCCCACGTCCAAAGCCTGAATTGAAATCCTAGGCATTAACGGTTGGCAGTTGCTGATAATGTTATGAACCTTCTAAGCCTCCGAGGGCTATATGGATTTTTAATGCACTTCGATCAACGTTTACGTCCAATTAAAACGGCCGCTCAGAACTCGATCGGTGGCGGAGATAAAGCGACGATATCGTCGGTTGAATAAAAGTCGTGACGCGGCGTCATCGTCGGATAGGGCAGCTTATTTAGGGCAGCCGATGAGGTGGCTGGAATACAGATAGTATGCTAACCCTATGAGGAAGCCGCCCTCGAGCAGGATTTTAAAGGATGAGTTATTGACAACTACGCAAACTGCTAACGAAACTGTAAAACGTCATTTTGCGAGTGATCATCGGCTCCTATTTACGAGGGGCGGCAAGATTACTTAAAAGGACAGAACGTTAGGGAGTCACTCGAGAGTTAATTACGCCCCCAGGACAATAAGTTTAGTGGTTCCTGTTCTGCAGATAAATGCGTATTTTGTCGATAAATTTCCTCTTATGGGACACATAAATTTCTGCATTTATAACGAAGCGGCGAATCTGAATTGGCGATGCGATTTCCACCTTAGTTGAAACACGTAAGCAGCAGCTCAAAGCCTTCCGAAATTCATCACCCTCGGGTCCACTAGATCACGCCTGCCTGGACTTCGTAAAACGGTATTTATATTTTATGTTGCAAATGGTCTTTAGCAACAACGTTGAAGCGCCTTTTTCAGTCAGAAATTATTTATGATTAGACGCGAGAATCTTAACATACCTTATTATTGTAACATTCTTAAAGAGGAAGGACGCTCATATAAACGATCGACATCAACATTAATTCAACCCAAAACTAATTTTACCAGTGTAATTGTCTTCAGTTGTAATCATAGACGGTTCATTAAAAAAACATCTTGCGTGACATGAAAGGATGGATGAGTGAAAATTACGAACGTTTTCTTAAGCGGAGAATTGAAAATGCCGTTTCAGTAACTTATACATAAAAAAAACGTCTCGCTAGAAAGTGTAATATCTATGGCGACCGCTTCAATAAAAAAACCTACATCGAATTTTATATTCCATACCCTCATAACTGTTATTCTATTACGGCGCCCATCATTCCATCTTCTACATTTATTGGATATTGAACTTAACCTCTTTTATTTCGAAACCTTCCAGTTCTCTCCCTCCCTGCCAATCTTTACCTGCTATAAATCCCATCATCCTTTTTGCCTCGATAACCTTCCCTGCTGTCCTCTTCCTTCCGGCATCCTCTCAATCACAGCATAGGTTCGAGAATCCCTTTAGTGGCTCCCTAGCGATTTTTGGCGGGAAAAAAACGGAGATATAAAGGTTGCTCGAAGCGAGGAGGTGATTCGAAATCGCAAGGGACGGCTGAATGTAATGGAGATGTGGAAGAAATGCGAATGTGAAGAGGACGTGAGATGGATGTGGAAAAGGAATTGACCTAGGAATAAAAAAAATGAAATCGGCTTCCCGGCTTCTATACATCTGTGAATCTTTATAGAAAAGAACGACAGTGAAACTCTTATACAGCGAGAATTTGTAAAATTCGTAATAATACTCGTTCTAACGAGTACTCGCAATATCCGAATTCCATATTTGTGACGTTAAACATTTGACGGTGACGGTGTTTTCGCTCGCATTAATTGAGGTTCGTAATATGCGGTACTGTTTCTATCGAGATAATTATAATTATATATGTTGCCATTTAAAAATAATTCGTTGTGCTAGGTGTTCGTGCAAAATACGCCTTAACCCAATATAATGTCACGTGTTTAGTTTGTGTCATTATGAGCATTATTACTTGAAAGCTATGGAAACTTATTTTAGCACAATTAATTTTAAAGAATACAACTATAGTCCAAAAATGCAATAATAATAAAGTTCAATACTCCAGGAAGGCCTTAGGATCTATTGATGAGTTTTTCGTTTTTCTATATGCCTTGAATAACATTCTTCGGGGTATGGAGTATTAGAAAGAAATTATATACCTCTCCGTAAGGGAAATAGCGTTTTCAAGTTCTTTTCTTCATCATAAATAATCCATTTTCTTCCTATTTAATAATATTGCATGTACACGTAAGTAAATGAAACTTTGTTTGTGAGATTGTTTATGTTAGCAACAATGAAGAAGTAACCATGCAAGAAATTTTCCGCTCAACTCGATTTAAGACATTCTTGTTCGATTTTATGGATAACGGCTACTCCTACGATAAAAATGTATAGAAAAAGAAATACTCTAATTTATTAGTTCTACAAGTTTTATTTTTTAAATATTTTGATATGACCAATACTTTACAAGATATGACGAAAATTTCATTTTTTGTCACCAGTAAAGTGGTACCACTGATTGGCGTACGTGATTCATTTTTGCGATTTTCTTATTGTATGTGATATTAAGTCCTTAATATAAAATTTCATGAAAATCCGTTCAGTAGAAGCCGAGAACGAACATGCGGACGGACGGACGGGCAGACCGACGATAATAGGCGCTCACGCTGGAAGCGAAACGCGCCTAAAAAGAACAAGTTAGGAAAGCGTACAACGTATCACAAATGGGGCGCGTTTCGTGCAATGGAGAATTAGAAAGCAATTATATACCTGTACGTAAGAGAAATAGCGTTTTAAAGTCCTTTTCTTCATCATAAATAATCCATTTTCTTCCTATTTAATAATATTGCATGTACACGTAAGTAAATTAAACGTTTGTTTGGGAGATTGTTTATGTTAGCAACAATGAAGTAACCATGCAAGAAATTTTCCAAGTTCAACTCGATTTAAGACATTCTTGTTCGATTTTATCGATAACGGCTACTCCTACGATGAAATATATAGAAAAGAAAATACTCTACTTTACCAGTTCTACAACTTTTATTTGAAAAATATTTTGATATGAACAATACTTTACGAGATATGACGAAAATTTAATTTTTTGTCCCCAGTAAAGTGGTACCCCTGATTGGCGTACGTAATTCATTTTTACGATTTTCTTATTATATTTGATTGAAAGTCCTTAATATCAAATTTCATAAAAATCCGTTGTGTAGAAGCCGAGAACGAACATGCGGACGGACAGACAGACGGACGGACGGACGGACCGACCGACGATAATAGGCGCTCACGCTGTAAGCGAAACGCGCCTAAAAAAATGCTAAAATGTTTTTGTATGGATTTATTTTATTGTATCACAAGATTAACATTCAGATACATGCCAAGGATTATTGCAAAACGCAGTTAATCTTTGGATTTGCCTTTGAAGAGTATTTTTCATTTATGCAATCGATATGCGTGTAATATAATCCATTCCATTATATCCCAAGTAAATCTACAGAAGGACATTTTTATCGTTTGAAACGTGTCGTGTTCATTATATTATTCTAAAATGTTGTCGTGTTGCAACCCGTGCAATTTCTTGGGAATTTCTACGCAAAGTTTTTAGTACCAAGAAGTTTGTTTATGAAATTTAAAACATTTTGCTAGGAGGACTTAAATTCTTCCAGAAATTTCAATATGATATCAGACTAAAATATGTTCGAAATAAACCATCACCGTTTTAAGATATAGGTGAAGGCAGGTGCTATCTTATGGGGGTGGGGGGGTGGAAACATCCAACTTTAAAAAAAAATACAGGTCGACGATAACTGTAACTTAAACGATATCAGCGATTTCGAACCACGGGATTTTGGATCGTTTTCTTCCGTACACGTCGCCGGAATATCCTTACTCAATAGAAAAGCAGGCAGTTTATGGTGAGGGGGGAGAGAAAGAATTTCGATAGCTATGGAGTTAAAAAATGAGCGACGAAAAAGAGGGTTAATTTTTTATTTTTTTTATCTTCCACGAGTCTCTAGTTTAGGGTCGCAGAGGGCGAGAACTAAAATGGCGAGGCGAAGGAAATACGCGATTCCGTATAAGCGAGGAAGGGGAGGGGGAAAGATTATCGACTTTCGCTTTTTTTTTCTCGCGCCATTTTTTGGTTTCCGAGCACGGCTTCTTTCATGCCCCGTGGAAATGGAAAGAAACCGTCCTCCTCTTTGGATTTCTTAGGATCGACTTTATCTGAATGAGATATTACGGAGCGCTTTTCGAGTGCATGAATGCTTCGAGGGGAACAAGCGTGTTCGTGTGTGCGCGTCGCTTAAGAAAGGTTGCCATTGGACGAAAAAATGCGGAGTAAGAGTGTGTCTCGCGAAGCGATTCAATGGATGGCAGGCAAAATGGGGAGTGTATAAAGCCGTGGTTCCTTTCACTTTTTTATTCTCACTCTCTCTCCCTCTCCTTCGTTCAGGACCACTTTACAATAATCGTTGATAGCACCTTTTAAGGCGCGTTCGTTCTTCGTATTTTTTCTCTCTTCTATCTCTTGTGCGTGTAAGTTTGGCTGTAATCATTCTCTTATCACTTTTTATTTTTATTCCGCGCGATTCTATCGAAAACGTCAGAAATCACGTAATAGAAATTGGAGTCATGTTCACCAAAAGTAAGTTTATTTATAATAATATATTTTTTAAGAAAAATTTCGGTTATTATTTGAGCTATTGTTATTGCGTAATTGGATAGGTTCGTTCGAAATGTATTCGTGGGGATACTTGGGTGGAAATTTCTGATGTTTGATATGGATGGGTTCTGTTCTCAAGGTGTGCGTCAAATTGTGTTTCTTGTTCTCTTAGACTATATTTTCGGTGTATTACCACTTAAGGTGGCAGTTTTGTTGCCGGAATGCGCATCTGGTTCTTTGGCACGGGCTGCTCTAGTCTGCGGGTGGTGGCGCATGTTGGCACCAATGACGCCTCGAAGCGCGGCTCCGAGGAGATTTTGAGTTCCTTTAGGGACTTAAACTCCGAGGTCGGTCGTGTCCGAGAGGAGTCTGGGGTTAATGTGCGTTTAACCATCTGCAGCATTGTCCCGCGGATTGACTGTGGCTCTGAGGTTTGGAGTAGGGTGGAGGGGCTAAACCGAAGGTTATGGTCTTTCTGTAGGGACATGGGGGTGGATTTCGTTGACCTTCGTCCGATTCTTGGATCGTGTGGGGCACCCCTAAATGGCTCGGGGGTTCATTACACGCCGGAGGCATCCCAGGGTGTAGCGCGTAGGATCCTTGAGCATAGTAGGGCTTTTTTAGGCTAGAGAGCAGGGTACAGTGTAGGCGTCTTAGGGGAATAGGTGTAATTAAGAGGGTAATAGAAAACAATATTACGAGAAATCCGGCCGATACCGCAAATAAATTAGAGTTACCGAGCGATGAAGGCGCTGACATCCGTGATGTCAATAGTGTTAACGTTTGGGATTTCGATAAAAATGGTGAAATAAAACGCGATCAGAAAGAAAATGCTATATCAACCAATTGGCGGAATAATAGTATGAAGAACGCATGTAGATGTATTCCTAGAACGATTACGAATGGTAAGGCTGAGGTTTATCTGAGAAGCGATAGTGAGAAATTAAATGTCGTCGTATTGAACTGCCGCAGCATCCGTAAGAAAATTGCCGATTTTGAGCATATTATTCGTAGTCTAGAAGCCGATGTCGTGATCGGTACAGAGAGTTGGCTCACTGACGAGATTGCAAGTCAGGAGGTATTCCCTCAAGACTATAGAATTTTTAGAAAGGATCGTAGTATCCGGACGGGAGGTGGAGTATTTATAGCAGTCAGCAAGGCATACGAAAGTTTTCCACTACCGATTAATGACACCGAAATAGAAAGTGTTTGGTGTGGAGTTAGAGGAAGCGATTACACTATAGCAAATATATGCGCATTTTATAGGCCTCCCAATGCAAGTTTAGAAATTATTCATAATCTCGAGAAACAAGTAGCAACGCTAATATCGAAAAATAAAGAGAGGGCTATTATAATAGGAGGAGATTTCAACTTACCTTCAGTAGACTGGAATCATAATTGCTTTGATCCCGGTGGTAGAGAGCGTGAATCATGCGAAGCACTTATAGAAACCTTCGTTAAACACTCGTTGTGTCAGCTAGTAAGATGTCCCACGAGATCGAACAATATATTAGATTTACTCGTAACGAATTACCCCGAGCGTATGAACAAGCTTTCCATAGAGGAAGGAATAAGCGATCATAATGCTGTGTACGTAGAATTTAAGCTAAAAGTGGAGAAACAGGTTAAGGCTAGAAGACGCGTATATATGTACGCCAAAGGCGATTTCTCGAAATTTAGGTCTTTTTTACAGACACAATTCCCTTATTTCTGCGGGGCATCTATCGACGCTAGTACAGAGGAATTATGGTGCGTGTTCAGGGATATGATGCGAGAGGGTACGGATAAATTTATTCCACATAAACTTAAACGTGATGGTGCGGAACCAAGATGGTACAACCAGAAAGTTAGATGCGCTCTTAGACGGCAAAGAAAACTTCACGCTCGCTTAAATAGTAATTCTTCAAAAGTCACAGAGGAACAGAGGTCAATGATACGGCAACAATACAGAGAGGCGCGGTCAAGAGCTAGAGTAACAATGCGAGAAGCATTTAATGATTACAAAAAGAAAGTTCTGCATAGTAATTTGAAAGAAAATCCGAAAGCATTTTGGTCGTACGTTAGAGAGGTTCATGGTAGAGGCCCCACCATAGCGTCTTTGAGAACGGAGGCAGGTGATGTAGTACATGACAGCGCGGAAAAAGCGAACTTGTTAAATGAACACTTTCAGAAAGCGTTTACTTCAGTGAGCAACGAATTTGAGGAACCAGCTTTGAATGATGAGGGAAATTCGATGGAAGATATGATATTCTCGGAAACAGGTATCGCGCACCAGCTAGAGTCTATTAAGCTAAATAAGTCTCCCGGGCCGGAGGGCATACCCGCGCGTGTGTTGAAAGAGCTAGCCTCGGTAATCGCACCTTACTTGAAAATAATATTCGAAAAATCCGTTGCACATGGTACCGTTCCAAAAGACTGGAAGCTAGCATACGTAACGCCCATCCACAAAGGCGGTGATAAAGAGAACCCCGAAAATTATAGACCGATTTCCTTGACGTCATTATCGTGTAAGATTCTAGAACATATAATTGTTAGCTCTGTTCTGCGTTATTTAGACGGTCGTTCTTCACTAAGCAAAAACCAACACGGGTTTCGGAAAGGTAGGTCATGCGAAACGCAGCTCGCCCTGTTCGTAAACGAATTGTTACAATGCGGAGAGAAAAACACTCAGGTTGATGCCATTTTCATTGATTTTAAAAAAGCGTTTGACAAAGTACCCCATAATAAATTAATAGGAAAACTAGGAAAGTACGGCATAAACCCTAATATCGTGAGTTGGGTAAAAGACTTCCTCTCAGACAGAAAACAGATAGTAGTTATTGATGGGAAATCTTCATACCCGGTAAAAGTCGCATCAGGTGTTCCACAGGGAAGTGTCATAGGCCCACTACTATTCCTGATATATATAAACGATATCTGCTCGGTAGTTCGCTGCAAAATAAGACTTTTCGCAGATGACACCGTTTTATATAAGGAGATAACGAGTCAGGATGACCAAAAATCGCTCCAGGAAGATTTAAACGCCCTTTCAGCATGGTGTCAAGATTGGAAAATCGAAGTTAATCACAGCAAATGTTCCCTATTGAGTTTCTGGAAGAGTAAGAACAATGAATTAGACTCGGAGTACAGAATTGATAGATTGAATATCCAATCTGCAGAGTACGTTAAATATTTAGGAGTCACCATTTGTCGTGATCTATCGTGGAATATGCATATTCGAAGGATCGTAGGCGCAGCTAATAAGAAATTGGGCTTCGTAGGCAGAATAGTAAGAAGTAGCACAGAACAGGTACGAGAAACGTGTTATTTATCATTGGTCAGATCTCAGGTCGAATACGCTTCCAGCATATGGGATCCGTACGAAAAGGGACAAATACTTGAGTTAGAAAGAATCCAACGCAGAGCAGCCAGATTCGTAAAGCAAAAATATGAGCAAAAACTAAGCGTCACATCACTCTTGAAGGAGTTGAATTGGATATCGCTAGAGGATCGCAGAATTAGCGCTAGGTTAAGGCTTCTGGAGAAATTTAGGTCGGAAGTTCTCTTAGAGGAGGTCTCAGGAATATTAGAGGCACCTACGTACATGGGCAGGCACGATCACGAGAATAAAATACGAGAGATCGACTGTAGGACCGAGCGATATCAGAGCTCGTTTTTCCCAAGGACCATACGGGATCATAACAGGAGAGTGATTCCCACGAGGGACGTTATTAGGTAGGTTTCGGTGTGCTGCACCCCCTGCCACCCACCAGTCTGGTGATTTGCAGGGTATCATGTAGATGTAGATGTAGATAGAAAGCAGAGAAGTAATTGGGAAAATGTGTTTCTTTTTAAGTTTGTCATTAACGTTAAATAAGGAAATTTTTCGTAATTTTGTTGTTATTTTGTGTTGAAATTAGCAACTGATTTTATAAATTCACTTAATATTACATTATTGTTATTATTAGGGAAGTAATTGGGAAAATGTTTTTTTTTAAGTTTGTCATTAACGTTAAATAAGGAAATTTTTCGTAATTTTGCTGTTATTTTGTATTAAAATTAGCAACTGATTTTATAAATTCACTTAATATTACAGTATTGTTATTATTATTATCATTGAATAGATCAGTTAAAGGGAGGAAATGTTTAAGGGTGGTTAATAATAAAAATTACCGAGATCTTAACGAACTTTTGTTGCTATAAAGGTCTCTGTTTACAAAATTCTCATGAAAAAGTTCATTGTCTGCATTCACTCGATCTGGGGTTTGTTTACTGAAAAAATGACCTTAATAAAAAAACAATATACTCCGTCATATTTGTATTTTTGAGAGTTTTTATAATGATGTAATATCTTTATATATGAATAGCTTTCAACCCTATTGCATAATAGAGATCTTCAGAAATTCTAGCTTGTGAAAGAGTTTTCACTTGAACCAAATTTTATTCACGAGGCTTTTCCTAATAACTAAACTAGGAAAAATTTTTGCAGAAGAATAGTGATCTTTTTTTGCGATAAATGAATTACGGAATTTCACATTAGTACAATCAATACATTAAGCCACTTATGCATGTGCTTTCTAAATGAAGCAATTAATTAAAATGAGAGTCAAAGTTTTAATGAAATAAATCCGTAGGAAAGTTCGAAAGTTTCAACAGTTCCTACAAAAGCGAGACGAGAAACTTTTACTATGAAGACTAAAGTTTACATTATAACCTTATAATTCCGGTTTAAATAAAGAATAATCCTCCTTTAATTAGATTTCGTAAGGGATATAACGCAAGTAAGGCTTCTGATAATCATGTAAAGAGTGCTGTTGCGCCTTAAATCCAAATAGTTAAGTGTTTACAGCTGGTGATACGTCGTAGTTATATTATATTACGCGAATTTTCCTCCAGTTAATTGAAAGCTACCGCTGAAAGTTCTAAGTTTGTAATTTAATGTCTCCAATATGGCGTTTTCATATAATTTCGCATTTATGAAGACGCGGAAATTCATTGCTTGCGAAACAAAGTTCGGAGTTCGCTTTTCAGCGTAGTTAGCATATACGAAGACTTATAGTAACATTAATAGCTAATGTGTTTTTATTAAAATTGAGTCATTTTCGCTTCGGTAAAATACATATAAAACTGCGTTTGCTGCTCTCTTAGAATTTTCTCTGTGTAGAGATAAAAGTCTTCCACAAGCAAATTAGATTTTCAACCACAATCTTTCACGTCGCGTACATGAATTTCCAAGACCTTTAACCGTAACTTTAATTGCCCGAAACTTAAACAAACATCTTCCGCCGACCACTTCCTCTACGCACCCTTCCCCTGGCCTGAAACACGATATATTTGATTACCGCTCGATCGAGTGGGGTGGGCGTGAGCGTAGCATTGGAGAAGCTACTCGATTACAAATTGGCCCAGCTGTTACTGTAACAATGGTACCGACAAGCGTCCGGACATCACGTTGGAGCAACATGGAACACCTGTCTACCTTCCTCCTCCACGATCCGTCCCCCAGAATGTCCGACGCCGAGTTAAACGCGGAAAATCCTAACGTATTACATCACACACCACGAGTTTTTTTTCAGGGGATTCCGCTATGTTGGAATCCTTACCCTTTCATCCATATAATCCTTTTAAAAATTTCTGATAATTTTATTTTTCTATTTGCAAGGTTTTTTAAACCTCCCTTTTTAAAAGGTAGGTAACATCATTATATCACGGTTTTCAGTTAACTTTTCTCACATAATTACGTTATTGCGCCATGTTTTTTAAGCGCTTACTATTTCATCGTAATCAAATTTTTTGCATTATAAGTCGCAGTCTTGCGATAATTATTTTTTTAAGTAGCACAAGTAGTTTAAAGGAAGATTTGCAATAAAGTATCATAAAATTAAAGATGCTTTCTTAAACTGAGCGTTTCGAAAGTAACGCAGCAGATATCTTTATTGAGTTAATTACAGTTTGGTTGCTAATTAATTTTCAGGTTAATCGTCAGCACCTAATAAGTACGGAATGTTCCGAATGTTCTAGTAGATCAGTCACAACCGGACGATGTCATGATCGTATTTCATCGCAAATGTATCCTATTTATTTTTATAGACTCTTGAAATTTCAATCGTGTTCGTCCTGCTACTGTTGGTATGTAAGAACGTCCATGTGTCTTTGTGCTTACTTAAATTCTAAATGTAAATGAATGGGAAAGGATGCGAAGCTGAGAATCTTAATAGTAGATAGTTGTAATGGTGACATAAGTTCAACATTAACTTACAATTTTTGCAACTCTGTGGAAAATGGGGGAGGCATGCTATAATTAATGTTTTTTTCCTGGCAATATTTCTAGGTAGCTAGGGAAAGGGTTACGACAATACTAATTGCGTTCCATCAGTTCGCATTTAAGGAATCCGTATCCTGAAATATATGTTGTCGCAATGACAGGAAATGCAGTGTAGCACGGTGGTTCTCAGCCGGAGGTCCGCGGGCCTCTGGGGGTCCGTATCTTGTCTCCTGGGGGTCCGCGAGTTGATTTTGGTACCTGCATGATTTTCCATAAGATTCATTTTGACCATTTAGAGTGGCCGGATAACATTCGGAAATGTCTTAAAATAAAGGTCTCATAGCGTATATTACATTATTTATTACGTTAAGTAAGATCTCGGCTCCTATCCAATGGATATTAGAATTTTTGGGTTGATGGGCGGAGATGAGATGAATGAATGAAAAATATCCAAGAGCAAAAATCCCATTAGCCTTCTAACTATGCCATTTATTGTGTGCGTGTGTGTGCTTTAAAAGAGTGGAAACAGTAGGTACTATTTGCTGTAAACTGAATTTGTGACCCACTCTCGTAGAGATGCTACTACTATATTTCATGGACAGATCAGGTCTCTGCCCCAACCAAGACAATTGTCGTTCTCGTTATTGCTAAAAACAGCAAGACATTACTCACGTTCAAGGAATGGAACCAATGTGAGTACAATGTGAGTACAATCATGAGTACCAACAGAAGCTGAATATCGTAATTGGTTACTCCCGTAAGTTAGGTACCTATTCTATTTTTCGCCTATGGCTACTTCTTAGTTATATAAGGTTTTAACAAAAATTTAAATTTTTGTTTATTTTTCATATTTATATTTCAATGTAAAAAATTAAAGCTTTTACTCTATTTAACCAACATTATTAAACTTTTAATGGGATGGGAGTCTGCGGCTCCAGAAAAATTGATGTAGGGCAGTGATGGCGAACCTTCCATTGCCCGCGTGCCAATATTACTGAAATTGTCGAATCTTTTCCTCCTCGCGTGTCACAAAAAAGTCCTTGATTTTTTTTGCCTGCCAAACGAAATGAAATCCGTGATCAAGACATAGGAGATTTAAAATTGTAACCATACAACTAATGTTTACAATAGCTAACTAAATAACACAAATGTTTCTGCGGCACTAAATCAGTACGATAAATGCTTTGATTGTTTATCGCATTTCGTTGGAATGCCAACTAAAATCGTCTTGCGTGCCACTTACGGCAGGCGTGCCATAGGTTCGCCATCACTGATGTAGGGGTTCCGCGGCACCAAAAAGGTTTAGAACCATTGGTGTAGCACAGGGGTCCCCAAACTACGGCCCGCGGAGTGATTTAATCCGGCCCGCGGAGTGATTTAATCCAGCCTGCCAGCCTTACCCAACCCACACACCCCCCCTCCCCCTCGAAATAATCTGTAACTGTGAAACTTCCCGGTGACCACCTCCCCCCGCCTGACCCGCGCTGTCGTACATAAAGCCTAATGTGGCCCTTTCAATAAAAAGTTTTGGGACCTCTGGTGTAGCATATTCCGTATTCTTAATTTCTCGCCAAAAATTAGTACAATGTGAATAGAATTTAAAGTGGGTGCTGCGGATGAAGGAGAGTGAGTGGAGGTGTGTATGCGATCCGCGACATCGGAAGAGTGGTAAATACCCGATCCTGTGTTAAATGCGATGGAATGTGTCGAGAATGCGAGTAATTCTCGAACGAATGAAATACGGGTGTATGTGCGGAGAATATCGAGAGGAATGTTGTGAAAAGAAAGATCGGTGGAATACAAAAAGGTGCGAAGGAAAAGAGGGATAAAAGATGGAGAGGGTAGTTTCTTTGAGAATATTAGAGATTGGGCGTTTGGGAGTTGGAAGGAACAAAAAGTTGGGAACATGAGTGGATTCTAGGGGGAAAGTCGATGGAAATGAAAATAGAATAAGGAGAAAAAGATTAAAAAGAGACCGGGAGTGGGGAGGATAGAAGGATGAGAAAATTACATCAAAAGAAGAGAAGAAGAAATGGAAAGAAAGATGAGTTGGAAAATGTTGAGAGACGGGGACAGAAAATCGTATTAATAAGAAATGGGTGAAAAATAAAACGGAGAGATTAAAATGCTGTGCCAGAAATAAGAGATGAATAAGATAGAAATAGGAGGAGTTTCGGGAGTGTAATGGAAAGGCGAGAGCATATAAAGATGAAGGAATGGAAGAAGGGCGTGTAATAACAGGAGATGAAAGTAGAGACAAATCTATCGGTGGAGATGAAAGGCATCAGGAAAGAAGTAAATGGGAAAATAAGATGCAAAAATATTATGGAGGGATTTGGAAGATAATGGGAAAGAAAGAGAGCGTAGGTGAGAGAGAGAGAGACTCTGAATGAGAGAAAGAGGAATAGAGGGCTAGTGAGAGATAAATAATGAGAGAGAGAGGGAGGGTGATTGAGGTAGAGAAAATGAATGAGGGTCAGTGAATGAGAGAGAGAGGCTCAGAAAGAGGAGAGAGAGAGAGAGGAAGGGTAAATGAGAGAGGGAGAGGAAGGTGATAAGGATTAGGAATAAGAGGGGAAGAAGAGGAGTAAAAAGATGCAGGAAATAGAAGACGACGAATGCAAAGAAAGAGAGAGACGAGTGATTTTCTCCTCTTAGGCGCCTTCCTGACCGATAATGTGTCAAGAGAGCGTGCATGTGTGTGTGTATGTGTGTGTATGCCGAAGGGAAAAAGAAGAGGCAGAAACGGAAGGTATTACGGAGATCACGGATTGGAAGATAGGAGGTGAAGGAAGCGATGGATATAAAGGTTAGAGTTGGGGAGTTTGGATGTGTTAGGATCAAGGCAATCTATTGGTCTCGAACTACTCGAACTTTGGAAAGAGTGGAAGAGAGAGACATGCGAGGGAGGAGGAGGATAGGAAAAGACGGATCCAAGCGACAAAACTCCCTTTTCCTTTCTGTCTTGATGCTCTAGTCGTCGTGATCCGTCCCTGATCTGTCCCATCATATATCATCGCGTAGCTCTCTCCTCAAATCCCCTTTCCATTGATCATTTATCATTTTTTCCACGCCACTTATTTATATTTCGTTGTCTTCTTCAATTCGTTTCCTTATTTGTCACAGCCTTTTAGCTTTCGGCTGGTGTTCCAAGTTCGGTATGTGTTCCTTTCATTTCCTTTTCTTTCTCTCTCTCCCTCACGCATTATTCGTTATTTTATCTTTTATTGCGGCTGTTTGAAACGAAAATTGGTCCAACGTGGCGGAATTTCTCTTGTGAAAGGTGATGAGCAACGGAATAAAACGCATGCTTTATGAAAGTTGTCACTTTAAATTAGGATGTCAACTTTTGCAATATTGCTGTAAATAACTGCACGAATCGCAGAAAATTATGCAACTGCTTTCCTTGTGTGCAATATTATCCCCTTATTTTAAAGCTCGAACTAATGAACTCATACCATAGTAATGAAATAATGAACTGTCACCATAGGACTTTTTAAGAAAATCGTTTGCGGAATGCTTATTCCGCAAGTCATTTCCTCTTCTGCTGGTTTTGCGCGACGTTATATAAGTAAGCTAAAACTGTAGCTAATATTTCGTATTGGAACGTTTTTCATCTTTCACGATGTAAAATAAATTACTTATATTCTAATAAATAAACTACTTAAAGGTGAAAAATTCAGCCGAGTTATAAAGATGACATTTTTAAACCGCTAAATTTGAAGATTATTCGGGGATTATTCTAGATAATATATTACGATTTCGAACCTTCAGCCAGGGAATTATTTCACGAAAAAACTTAAAAATTGTGAATGTATTGCGTAATATTTTGCGTAAGTTTTTACAACAAATTCAGGAAAGGCGACGAATAAATTACCAGCGGACAAAAATTTTCATCATTTGGGAATTATTACAGGAGCGAAGAATAATTCTCCAATGTGTAAGCAGTTAAGCTAATTGCACAGTCACTTTAATGGAATTATTTCTTTTTAATGTATTTGGACGTTGGAACTCTTGGGTAACATATGTCCTCTGTTTAGTACCTCCATTACGGTATTTTTAATCCAAACTTTTCACCTTCATGACCATGCAAGAAGAAATTTATCCCGAGCGCGACGACAATTTTTTTTATTACTATTGTCCGTTTAGCTGAATTTCAAGCATCTCCGCGTTTTATTTTTACCTGTTGGTCCATTCGGCGCCCGCTCCATCTATTCTCTTACCGTCATTTTTTTGGGGAAATTTTTCTTCACGCAGAAAAGTTTTAATGACTCTGTATGCCTGCTCTTTTTCATTCCTTAATTGCATTTGCATTTAGCGCAGGAAGTTTGGAGGAGTGTTTTATGGCGTTATTAATTGAACCTGTTTTTGCGCGTGCATTTTTAATGTTTTTACGCAGAAAACTTTTGAAGGCGTAAGGGTTTCTTTTTCCGCTAAGCGTTTTCGCGACAAAAACGCAAAAATATGAAGATGACTCGGCGGATCACAAACTTTTGTAGGGACCTACATTAGTCTTCCAAATGATAAATTTCAGCAAAATCGATTCTCGATTTTCAAAATTGTTTTTAGAAGACTCGTCTAAGATTAATATATGTAATTTTTATCATTTATCGTTCCACATTTTTTGAAGATATTTTTGCAGCCAACTTACTTTCGGTACTCCTTCCCCGAACGGATGTTTCTTCCCTCCAGCTGTAATTTTTTCTCAAATTATGTTGTTATAAAGCAAGAAACTAACTACGTCTCTCATAGTTTTTATTTTGCAGTTTTAAGAATTGCTACTTTCATAAATAATAAAAACATGTCCCTTTTGTTACTTTAGCTGCGATTAAATGCGTCTTTGGGATTTCGAAAGTTGGCGTGTACTTTTTCATTAAGTTTCGCTGCATTTTTATTATAAATTGCAGCTGTTTCTATATATTCCATTAGTTGGCACACCAAAGTAATAAAACATGAATTCGTATAGTTATCAGTTATACCCCTGTACCTCACATTTTCAATGAATACATCATTGTATTTAGAAATTATGCTCTAAATTATTATTCTTTTGATTAGGAAACTCCTGCCACAAAAAAAATATAGATACAAAATCGATGTGCACGAAGGCAAAGGAATAAAGCTGGGTAATGTTTCTCCTGTAAATAAATCAGAATGAACGTGATCTAAAGTATTTAAAGATTTTTCTCCTTTAAAAGTGCATTTTCATATTTTTGTAATGCTACTTAAAATAAAATTGTTTCAATTACTTCTAAATACTTTTACTTTCAATGTCGGGCCACAACGAATGCATATCTATCCCTCTTTATCTTTTTCGACTTACATCTTCCTCTAGATGTCTCTTTTCGTATCTAGCTGATCCTTACGTCTGTTATTCCTCCTATTCCGGCGGATAAGGCGCCTTAACACGGTTGACCGGCTCATTCAATTCCAACTCCGGAAAGGCCGACGTCACACTCTTCCTGAGACTTCTTCCACGAGGAAATCCTAAGGAAGGGAGAAATATATGTGATCATCTATTTTCTGAGGCCGTTTTTTTGTCCTTACGATTCAATTTTTACGCGGATTTGGAGATTATTGAGGAGGATATAAATGTGCAGGTATGCGTTTTTGTGTGGTATATATATATATATATATATATATATATATATATATATATATATATATATATATAAACATACATACACACACACGAAGATTCTTGAGGCAGGTTTTGAGAGTCTAACGGCTATGTCACAGAGGGTTAGGGGTTGATTGAGTGGTGTGATAAACGATTTCCTCCGATTTGGCAAATCAATCAAAAATTTGGAAGGGTGGATTCTTTTTATTTCTTATCGGCCATACGCAAGTTAAAATATCCGACGAAGTGTATCCCACATCTGAGGCTCTTTTGTTTTTTTATATCCCGGATAAGGACTGCTGATGCTGAGATTTATGTTTTTCTTCAGGTTAGCAATATAGAGTTAAGTTTAAAGTTTTTTCGAAATATTTCTCAAGTTATCGAAAGAGGCTCATCCATAATTTTTTCGACGTCCTATACTTTTTGTTTTTGTTCGCTTTAAGACCAAGAATATTAGGTGTGGTTCATTTTGACTCTCAACATAACCGATCTGAATATCATAAGAAATATTTCACTCGTTTACGTCGGAGGAATAGTATTAAATTGAAAATCGATACTTATAATTATGAACTTTTAAAAAAATTTTCTCATGCTGTATAATAGGGTCATATTCCCAAAGAGTCCCAAAGAGTCTTTCAGATCCATTTCACTTATGTTTACAACATACAGAAAACGTACTTTAGGGCGAAATCAAATTTTTGAATGTGAGGAGAAGGTATACATTAATTTAATATTAGTTGAAAATATTTTATCCACTTTATTAAAGGTTTGATAATCACTTATGTATTCCAGAACCTCGATCAAAACTTACGCCTAACATTTTATCAGCAACTTACTTGAGTAAAACTTTCGTATACTGCGCTAAAATTACTCATTGCAGCATTTGAAACATTTAAAATAACCCAAGTACCGTTTACTTGACTATGCATAAAAATGGTAAACCTTATTAGTTTTTTCAAGGGCGTTTCGAGTAATAATTTGTACCATTTGTAATATATTCCTTCAAATCCTCGTTTCCTTCGTCCGAAAATCATTCTCAGTATGATAATGATTTTCTTTATGACAATTCCCGTAATAACAAAAATAATATATGTCCTCATCCCTTTCTTCTAAGTCATATCTCCCCATTCAGCGTTGTTTTCTCTCCTCCCTATGTTACTCCAAAAAAATAATAAGCTATTTTTCCGAAAATCACGTAAACATTCCTTTTTAAAAAATAACTTTTGACGTCTTTCACGTTTAACAGTTCCATTTTATCTTCCATCTTTATTTGAAATACAGTAAAACTCGTTTAATACGTATTTGAGGGGACCGACTCACTGCTTCGTTATAAGCGTGACTTCGTTATATACGAGAAACATGGTTTCTGGCCTATACATCCCATATACCACGTATACACATACAGTAAAAGCTGTGCTATCCGGCTATTTAGAACCGGCCAGCCGTAGATACCGGCAATTACACAAATACAATTCATTTTGTATCTCTTTTTCTTTTTTTTATGAATTATTGTGTGAATTGTATTTGTGTAATACCACAACTTCCACTTTAAAATTTCTTAAAATATAAGATGTATATATTACGTATTTACTCCGTATACTTCTGTGGCTGCCGAGTAAGCATGGCGTTTTTGTTTACGTAAGCCATTTGCATTGTCTAGATGTTTTGGTTTACTTCTACAATTTCCAGTTTTATCGCTTTCTATTATTTAAAAAAATACCCATCCATTGAATATGGCATCAAAATAAATACCTAAAAGCAAGAAACAGGAGAGAAAAGGTTGTTTTAACGCTAACACAAAAGCTGGAGCTGATCAAACGAATTGAAAAAGGAAAAAAATAGAGCAGCCATAGCAAAAGAATTCAACATCGGATCTTCCACGCTCTACGATATCAAGGCTCATAAGACTAAATTAATGAAATTTGTGTCATCTTCTGAGACGAGTAAATCAATTAATAAACATCATACGCTTCATAAGCCAAAAATGGAGGAACTGAATAAAATATTATATGACTGGTTTTCACAGAAATGTTCAGAAGAATTAAATAATTTCGTCCTTTTCTAATACAGTAAATATAATATAATAAATAAATGAGAAAGGTATAATCCAATAAATTCAATTTTGGGAACAGGTTCACTGTCGTACTCCCCAAACTTCCCGGACGCCCTAACTTTTGTCTTTTGTTTTGCATTTAAGCGTAGTAACGTATGAAATAAGAATGGGTAAATAGTATGTAGATATAACTACGTGTGAAAGAATTAAAATGGAAAATGCAAACCCCATGCATAGTTATGTTTGGGGAGTACGATAGTGAACCAAAGCCCAATTTTGTTTGGTTACTGCTAAATTTGCGATGTCAAAATCGAAAAACGCTCCCCTAACCGGCTATTTCTCCTAATCGGCTTTCCACAATCCCCAAGATAGCCGGATAACACAGATTTTACTGTATTTGCAGTGAGTAGACTTAAATGCCGTACTTACATATGCAAAGAGATGCTTATCAACTTCGCGGCATGTAAAATGTTCGACTGCTATTACATACGATTTTTAAATGGTCAATTAATATTATTATTATGGTCATTAATTTACATAAAAATTTCACATTTTTAATATCAATTTCAAAACAAAGGGTGCGTGGAAATTCGTATGGAAGGGGTAGATGGAGGAAGGGGACCTCTACCAACAAGTGCGCGGTAAAGGGGCGGAACTATTCATTACTTATCGCTCTGCTCGCCAAAATTCATTATATATGGGGCATATTTTGCCACGGGACCAAATATTTGTTCGTAACAGCCGAGAATTCGTAAAATGCGTGTTCGTTACATCCGAGAAATTTAACCAATGCCCTTATGGAGAAGTTCAAGGGACTGAGACATTTCTTCGTTATAGCCGAGATTTCGTTTTAGGCGTGATCGTTATAAACGAGTTTTACTGTAACTTAGTCGCCTCTGAAATACCAATAATAGTTAAACTGGAAAATACACCCGTCAAATATTTTGCGTTTCGTTTCGCGATTATGTTTTACCTAAAAATAAGATGTTTATTTCTATATGCATTTCATTGCTATAGAAAAATGTCATCTCTTCTTAAATCAGAATTTTTTCTTTCAGATATTGCTGTGCACACATAAGCTCTTTTCGAATCTGGTTTCTGTTTTGCAACCCAATTGCTGATTCATTGTGGGAAATTTCTCAACTGCATCATCGAATTATTATATAATTACTAATCTTTTCCAGTAAACGTTTTGTTTTAGTCAAGTAGGTATTGACATATTTCTTAAATTTTTGTTACTGCATCTTATTTTCACCACTACTGAAGCGAAAAGCGTCAAAGAAATTAATTGATTCCTAATATACAATAGTTTGTAAATCTAAATATATGTTGAATAAAATATCGCTTTGGTTGGCTGCTTTGTAGATGAAAAGCGTATATGATCCATTTAAGCGTTATGTGATTCTTTGAGAGCTATTCATAAGGTGAGCCGGATAATGCAATTTTATACGGAGAAGGGAATAGTTTTCCTCCAATGAAGATGAAAAATTATTACGGTGGCGATGACCGCTCATATAAACCGGTCCCGTGTATTTTTTAGTGAAAATTAGTAGAATATGTCAACGCAACGCGCAAGATATAGGACTCCTAGAGCGAAATGTATTTAAAACACCTTTTTAACAATGACATGAAGAGCGGAATACGGACAATAAGTTCAGCATCTTTTCCGAGTTAAACTTTTTTATCTACCTCTCAAGTATATGATTGGAGTGGAGAATCGGCTGCATTCTCAGTTTTTATTTTGTCGATTATATATCTAGTAAATTATATAAATTCTTTTAATTAACCTTCATTTATATATTCGAAACTTTGAACCGTTTTGTCATTTTTTTATTGTGTATCAATCGATCACCAAGGGTCTTTATCCGTTCTTTACCTCAAGTATATGACTGTATAAAACACGCAATGAAGTGGTAGCACAAAAAAACTTTAGTAATTACTAAAATACAGATAATGAATGAATGAAATGGGAAATCAATATAGCTGTGAAATGTTGCGGAATTGTGCATTGCAGCTAAAGTTAAAAAAAAACCTTGTCTCATTAGACTCCTCCGGTAGAGCTCAGTCCTAGACTATATTTCCTTACTCCCTGATCCCAATCTCATTTATCCTCAAGATTTCGAACGATGCTTTCATTTTTTCCCCAGAGAGAGAATAAGAAAAAGGATTCCCCACTCATCACCCATTCCATCCCTTAACATTTTAGGCCTCGCTCGCTAATCCTCGCATGGAAACCCGTTTCGTTCCGCGACTCTTCACTACATCCATTTCCGCTCTCTCACGCGTATGTTATGTGTTCGTAGAGTAGGCAGAACTCTGAGCCCTAAGCTTTTCCCATCCTGGCGCCTCTGTTGGGTGTGTCTGTGTGTGTGTGTGCATATATTTCCTGGAACCCTAGAGCGAAGCTTTTCATCTTCCCATCTCTCCGTGTCAGTTCACGCGAAACGGCCGCTGACATAACGCACACATACGTCTGACCTATCTCAGGAAAAATCTCTCTCTCTCTATCTTGGGAAGACGGAGAGAGAGATATTCCACTGAAAATTGCATATTTTCATCCTTCTGAGCTATTGAGTCGACTTCAAGCGCAGCTGTTGAGAGAGCATACTAATCTTGTGATAGATTTTCTTTTTTAATAACAGTTTTACTTTTTTCCTCTCTCTCTCTCTGGCATTTGCTCGCAATGGCGTTGAAAGGGTAATGCTTTTGGGAGCCGTAGTGAAAAATAGTATGAAATGGCGTGTGTTTTTCTTTTGTACATTAGCAACACACAGACGTAAGAATTTTTTTAACATCTTTGTAACTTTTATATATAAATACAGTACAACTTAAACTTAGAGTAGCGTTTTCTTAATAAAAGGCCGCTCTTGGAAAAAACCATGTTGTACAAATTTAATACCTCACGGGGAAAAATCGAGTGTTTGTTTAAGGAACGGCTACCTTACTTCTGATAAATATGTAAAATATGATGCGTCCAAAATTTATAAAACACACACAATTTAATTTTATGCTGTTTGGTTACATAAGTGTGACATTTATTTAGCACTGTACAATCGAATCCACCTTGGAAGAACCCATGCTGGGGATGCATTCATTGAACTACTTAATTTCTGAAATAGAAAAAGGTTGCGTGCATTCATACGAAATTATTTTAGACATTCGCCATCTGACAATGAGACTAATTGTATGGGTAACTTTAAAATTATAATTTCCTTGAAACTGAGTTATTCAGTTTTGAGTTTCTTCTTCATATGCATTTCTTTGTGCTCAGGCATTCACTGCATTTAACAAATAATCTCAAAAATGTACTTTATAAAAACCTACGCAATTTTTTATAGAGCTCCGCATGATCTTGCCTAATAAAATAACACCATCTCCATAACCGAATATTCTCTTTCTCCTCGTGACTTACGTCAAACGATAAAGGCAACTCCCTAAGGGATGAAGAGCTTTAGTAAACTATATACGAATTTCATCTACAGCATAATCGCATTCGGTCGCATTTCAGTGAATATATCTTCTGTGGATGGCTTGTTACGAGCGGCGTTAATCTTCGAATCGTCGCCGAAGACGGCTTACTTCAATTTGAACTGCATACGTAAAAGCCTGTGCAAAGGTTCCACTTACACTCCCTTCTAATGGAGATTTTCACATTATAATGTATGTTTTAGGATTGCAATAAAAATATTTCAAGATGTACATCTTACCTAAGCGTTAATTAAAAATAAGCAACATTTAATGATTCTTACTGAATAAATGTTAATTATGCGACTGTTATTATGCTTTCATAATTTTAAACAGATTAAATATAATTGCATAATTTTTCAAACCGTTATCTTTGGAAAATGAAAGTCGTAAAAAATGCGGTTTAAAATAAAATGAACAACTTGTTAGTTTTTCTACAAACTGACAAGAAGGGAAATTGTGCACAGCGATTGAACAATGGATCTTTCTCACACTGGCGTAAATGGCCGTAAAAATGACGGATTTAATGTATCTACCTATTTTTGAGTGTTTTTGAAATAGAAATAAAAGATAAACGAATGGAAAAAGTTATGAAGATGAAAAATAGTTCAATCGAATAACAATATCTTACAAATATGTACTACTAATTCAGAATTTACCTTTCCCCCTCCCTCTCCCTCTCTCCCACTTTCTCACCCTCCCTCTTTGACAGAGTTTTGTCAGCAACGTGTCAATTTGAATTTCTCTATTGGTTACTTAAATCGAAGTTACTGTATTGAAATTAATTATTGAGTTTTGTATTCTTTATATATCTCGAAGGCCCGTTTCTGCGTTGCTTGCAATTTGAATGTAGAAGTGAAAAGAGAGAGATAAAATGCTAAATAACGTTAACTTATTCGTATTAAAAACTAATTCGTTAACCAATTCGAGGCGAATTTAGAAAATCAATGATTGGAAAATATATTTTAATTTTTTGGTGTACTTTGTTTCGCCTTCCAAATTTTTACGATGGTCATATGTAATTTTAAAACGTAACGTACCTACTCGTGTCTGGGAGTGCCTGAAAAATCGGGACATTCGCGAATCTTTATAAGTTATGGTCTCTCAATATAATATACGTAATGTGTCAAAATCTGTGATTTAAGTATCAGTTTTCAATAAATCAGACTCAATATTTTTATCATACCGTTCACTAGTGCGGAAAAATTGTCGACGGAGATATTCTGATAAAAACATTTCCTTTCCCCTACTCGCACACAAAAAATGATGAACCCTTATTCACGGAAAATCGCGCGATTTACATTTTATATCTTAAGCCTTAACTGCCTTGAATCTTTCAAAGTTTTGAAAATAATTTTGCGCTAGGGACGATTTTGATAAAAAAAATTTTAAATAAATGATACCGGAAGACTAAATTGAACTGGAATGCCTTTTTTTAGGATTCCACTTTATATTATTTTTCAAACCGTCATATTCTCCTTCTTTCCTTCCTCAGCTGGTTGCCATCCAAGGCTTCTGCTCGGCCACAAGGGAGTACTGTCCCCCCGGGCCGCCTGGCCCTCAAGGCATTCCCGGCCTCCCAGGAGAAGAGGGAGAGAAAGGAGAGAGAGGAGACAGGGGATTCCCGGGCGAGCCGGGCCTCAGGGGCCCACCGGGAATATCAGGAGACCCCGGACCTCGGGGTCCCAAAGGAGAAGCTGGATGGCCAGGTGGGTTTTGTTCGTGTTCTTTTTTTTTATTATTTCCCTTGCAACGTATATCTCTGTTAGTTGTTTTATCAACTTGGAATATCTCGTTTATTTATTTTTTGTAAGGAGAATTGCTGAAGTTGCAGCAGTTTGTCTAAAATGAGGGTGTTCAGACGCCGTGAAATTGTACTTTTAAAACTTCATCCAAATACCTATATATGTTTTTCTCATTCCTTAGCTGAAAATATATATCTCGAATGATTGAATTGTTTTTCTGTTTTTTTAAAGGACATCAGTTTATTTCTTAATAAATATCATCAGTTTAGGTGTCCAATTTTTTATATTCCGAAAATTTGAACACCTATTAAAATTTTTAATAGAGCATATTAATTTTTCCCTGTCATTAAACATTAAATTTAAAATAATTTTCCTTACAGATTGCATTTTAAATTTCAGTTCAAATTAATTAAAATAAATAATGTTTTTTTATTTTATCCTTTGTCCTAATTTAAATTAACGAATCAAGTATTCAAAGGAATCGATTATATTTACTTATTAATTGCAGTGTTTTGGTATTAAACTAGTTTTGATGACTTTTAAGTAATTTATTCTCCATTATTTGTGATTCATTCGTATAAAGATATTTAGGATAACAGAATCATCGGAAGAAAAATGTAGTAAACGCAGAATTTTGGTGACCCGTCACTCAAGTATAGAGCAATCGTCCTGCTTACCAAGATTCACAATTCCAGTTTTCGTGTAATATTTGAGCAGATAGAGAAGCCGTTTTCAAATAAGAACTCTTAACCTTAATGTAAACAATTCTTTTGAGGAAGTAACGCATCATATTTAGTAAAATACAAATTCTTTCTCAAACTTATCCACGTTTCGTGGCAAGACAACACCGCAATCTCCTCTATAAAAGTTTCGGGAAAAGAAACTGCCAAAAATAATCAAATTTATCTCTTAAATAAGTAAAAGCTATTTCCTTTGTCACAAAAGTTTTGTTCTTTAAATTTATCGGTTTTATGCGCCTGAGTTTCGTGCATAAATGGCTTTGGTAATTGAAAGGAAACTACGAAGTAGGGAAAAATAAGGAAAAACGAAGGAAAACACAAGCACCATGTACCTAAATGGCATATCCGTAAATGCCTTCCTTTTAAAAATGTTTCCGCCTTCGCAACATACGCATAAATACGCAACCAACATCTTTTATTGATATCCGATAACATCTCTCCATTTTACTTAGAGACAGCGTCTTCATTTCTTCAAAGGGTCCCATTTTATTTTGGCCACAAATTCGACTGCAACATTTTTACACATTCCGTACGAATGCACCGACCCGAAGGAGTATACCGCTTCACTAATGAACAAAGAGTCCTTCGGAAATTTCAAACGTCAGGCATGAAATTATACCAAAGACGTTCGGGAAGGAAAGCCTTCTCTCCTCTCCTTTCGAAGTGCACGAGGGAATGTGAAGCCGCAAGCGTGTTTATACGCGTTTATATAAGCGGAAAGAAATATTGGAGAGAAAGGGTTTGGGACGGGGAAGTGGATTGCACTCGACGCGGCGATGCCTCGCCCTCTCTCGGAAAACAAGCCGCCCTTGTTGCGAAATAAGACTCGGAAAGGGAATAATTCAAGGGAAGAGGCGACTTCAAAGAGGGAGAGAGAGTTGGTAGATGAAACAAAATGAGCAAGATGAAGTTTCCCCAGTGAATTCGGAGGAGGTTGAGAAGGAAAATGGAGAGAAAAGTTCACCCCTCCCCCCGCCAACGATCTTTAATATTCATCGTGTTGATAATTTGCTGCGCCCTCTTCGTTGGTTTGCAAAATTAAAGCCACTTTAAAAGGTATGAATAATGACGCCGGGATGGGAGCTGAGAAGTTAATTGCGCAGAAGCACATAAAAAGAAACGAGAGGGTTTTTTTTTATAAATTAGCTACCTGGAATAACACTCGGCTCCGCAGAGGCTATGGAACTCCCGTTTTGCGCCCGAAACAATGGCGTCGTGCGGCGTAATTATCGCATTAATCGCATAGACTCGCGTAAGGGACGTAGACCAAGTAACGTCTTTGAATCAAGTGGTAGTTTTTTCGCGCTTTAATTTGCGAAATTAAATTAAATGGCGAGTTATTTCTTAATATAAAATAGTTCTCGAGTGGGAATAAAATGCGAAACATTTCTTGCGATTTCCTGGATGTGAAACTAAGGCATATGACATAACATTGGGAGTGTTTACGCATAAATAATGGGTTTTAATTACAGGATGTTCGTATAATGAATGACCAAATCCTTCTGAGAATGTTAATGCAACGTTTGAATTTCATTCGAGCAAACGACGTACGAATTTATCCTGGCGCGTTTCAGCTATGGCAATTTTTTCGTGTAATCCAAGAAAAATCTTTACTTAATTAAAGCAAAGGTATGATAAACAGTGTGGGAATTACGTTGAGAAGATATACATACACGTTAAATAGCTCGTATATATGGTATTTACTCGCATAATTGTCGCAGTTTTTCACGCGATTTTTTACCCTAAAACAAAGGCGAGGAAATACGCGGTTTATAGAAAGAAAGTGACCTTTTAAGGATGAAATATACCAATAATGAATTTAAATACATTTACGAGTATTTGTAAGAAAGACATGTATTGTACAAAAACTTGACAATGTCATCAAGCGACTAACGCGCAATTATAACCATTGTGTCAAAGTAAAGAAGGGATAAAGTTGTTACGGGGTGATTTGAATATTCTTTCTTCTTGGTAAAAACGAGGTTATCATTTTTAATTTTTGTTACATTAAATAAAAACTCGGTATTTAGACATATGTACAGCCAAAAGAAACATCTTGTCAAGGTTAAAGGGAGGAAGTTGTGCGTTGCAAAAAAATCAGTATATTTATCCTAATCATAATTAGAGTGAGGAAATCACGCGAATAAGCACGATAAGCCAAACCACAGTCTGCGGCGCAAAGATTATGTTATCCGCAAAAGAGGCGAACCTTGATGTTTTTAACATTGCTACTTTCGGTCGCGGTCGAAAACTTCGCGTTTCTGTTTTCAACAATTTTCGCGAAAGCGCCGAATACGAAAGTTTGAAAAAGGGTTGCGTGGGAAGAACGAACGTTGTTTGAGAGGTTTCCTTTCGTTACTCGGCAAAGTGAGAGTTTTACGCAACTTGAAAGCTGATAAGTTAACTATTTTTGGAATCGAGAGAGTCGTTCTCGGTTGTTTCTGTATGAAATAGGTACTCGGAAGAATAACTACAGTAATACCTCGATATACGAATACTCGATATACGAAATTTTGATAAAACGAACTTAATATTTATGACAATCGAGCCGATTCAATCAACGCCTACAATGTTAATGTAAATGATGATTCAGAATTAATAAACGCACGATCTTAGTTAGGCAGTGAATATCAGATTCGAAGCAACGCAGTATATCTACTTTTCTGCAGTATTGTTCGTTTCGTCATGCGTTCCATAGGTATTGACTGTTTTCAAGTTGTCTTCATAGCGTCATCTTCGTTGTAGGAATCCTGACATTGTGTTGTTTTTCGCTACGATAACATGATTAATTTGCAAAAAGTGACTGTTTTTAACCGAAGAATGTTATTTTACCTCAAAATGCTGAAACTAATGAAATCATATGCAGATGTTGTTGGATCAGTCATAAAATCACGGAAAGTTATCTCGTTAGCACAAAAGCGGTGTTGTAAGTGAAATTTTACGTACACTTTTTACTTCTAATAGTTATCATGATTACGATGTATGCATAATAAATAGTATAATACTATTTTTAAATATAACCTTTTATATATGCGATTAGTACTTATTAAAAGGTGCATGTTATAAGATTTTAAATTATTAAATTTGGCATCGCATCCTATTATATTAATTTTATTCGATATACGAAGTTTCAGGAACGCATCTACTTCGTATATCGAGGTATTACTCTACTCAATATTCTCTGAAAAGGAACGCAGCGTACGGGCGAAGAATCGCATTTTCCTATGCTGTGTTGTAAATCGTTCCGAATTCAAATGTGCGTAGTTTATTATTTTTAAGAATAATTTTCGTTTTTCTCGAAAGCTTGAGTTTTCTATGTCATTGGATTTTTTTAATGTGAGAACTTATTTTTTTAAATTCTTCGCTCACCGATTATTGCGCCGACACGGTTTTAGTGCGTTACACTCCACGTGGCGGATAATTTTTCAAAGTAGCTACCGGTGTCTATGTAAGGCTTCCAATAGCTGTTCTCCTACGTCAGCGTAAACAAACGCCGAGCAGGGAGAATATAGTGTGGCTTCCTCGAAATTGAACATTTTATTGATGTTCAAAAATGCTTTGTGCCATTTAAAACGATCTTACCAAAAGCAATGCTTTTATTCCAACTTTTAATGGAGAAATCGATTTGCGTAATATAAAACCGCTCACAATGTCAAAGGTTTTTGAGTTTTTTGTGTCAAATTCAGCATATATCACTCTAGTTTACTATTTGACTGAATACATTTCAATAGTATAACTTTATTCATTTATATTTTCCGCTACATAGTCAAGTATAATCACGTGTGTGGATAACATACCATCAACCTAAATGTTTTGCGAAAATACGAAGCACATGCCATTGCGAGTGAATAGTTTTTCCAATGTTAATTTTCTTGGTGCATTTTCTTCATATATATCGTGCTTGTGGTCTGATACAAAGAGTAAAATCTAATGTTACGAACTTTAATTTGTCACAAAAAAATTATAATTTTGTCCAATTACCTTAATTTATTTTCTCCGATTTCAAAACGTCTATATTTAAATCACCTCCTTTCATTAAAAATTGTAAACCGTAATTAAACTTTCGAACAAAATTAACTGTGCGCATACCTAAGAATGTGTTCCCTTCTAAAACTTTACAACTTCATAATTAAAAAAACCGCCAAAACTCGCGATTTCGAATCCATCTATATAAATTCGAAGACGCGCGTGCGTAAAACGCGGATAATGAACGCATTTTCCTTCTCGTTCGCATGCGTGAAAGTTTTGTTTTTTTTTTCTATGGCGTGGGAGAAAGGGATATTATTATTATTATTTTTTTTTTTTGAGGATTGGAACGAAAATTTTTTTTAAAAACGAGGGAAGAATGATGGCGTCCGTTGATTGCGTGTAGTCTCTGAATGTCATTTGCGGCTCATTGAAATACGACGCGCGGTATCGGACTCGGCGCGTCAAAACAAGAGAAGAGAGGTCATTACGAAAGTGATTTAGCGTGCGAAGTGCCGGCGAGAAATAGAAGAGGGGAAAAAAGCAATCCCTTCCGTATTTATCCGGAAATTGAACGGAAATAAAATTTTCGGGAGGACGGGTCGACTCGCCCGATACGGGATTGAAAATTACGGAATGGAAATTAGAATTTCGGATCAAATTGCGGTTTCCGGAACTTCCTCTCTCTTTCCCTTTCTCTCACACACTCTCTTTCTCTCTCCCACTCTCTCTTTCTCTCTATTTTTATTCCCTTCGTAGTCACGGGCCAAACGGCAAGCGCTCGCAGGGATCGTTTGGGAAATTATACTGTTTAGCGCGTGAAAGTGATAATGGAGATGCGCCTACATCGCCTAATTTATTCCGAGTAGCCGGAGGAATTTACTCGCTTGTTTTGCGTTGATACCTTGAATTATATTTTTTCGTCACGTTTTCATCAATTATAGTGTGTACTGTATTGGGAACTATAATGTTGTCGTGCTCCCGCAAGAGACGTACTCGTTTCCTCGCGAAAGTGGCTTGTATAAACTAGCTCAGGGGTCGGCAACCTATGGCACGCGAGCTGCTTTTGGATGGCACGCGGGCTGCTTTTGAATCGAATGCGATATAAGAAATTATAAATTAAAAAACGTATGTAATTTATTTATTACAAGTGTGTGTGCAGTCAGAGGAAAGCTCTATCGAAAATGTCGTGAACTCGCGTTGCATTTTATATTAATTTCCTCAAAAACCTGCAAATTTAATTATGTAACACTTTTCACCTACTTCGTGTCTGCGCTGTCTGAAGTTCTCTGTTATAGTATCCGAGAATACAGCGTACGAAATTTCGGACCGATAGGCACACTTGCACATTATCTACAATGTAATCATTACGCGAGGATGTGTGAGAGAGAAAAGCCAGTGACGGGCATCTCGTGAGTGATTGTGAACGTTCTCACATTGCGAAGTAACGCAATTATTTTTATTTTTTATTGAGTAAATAGGGGGGTTTCATATTTCAAAATGCCAAATCCTAAGAAAGCAACGCTAGACGTTTGTTCTTTTAATCCTTCTTGGACGGATATTTGGATTTGTTAAATCAAAAGATTGTGTTGCGCATCAAGTGTTAGCCGTCATTTTCAAATGAAACGTAAATTCTTTCTCTAACGGAGCGAACAAGAATGAAGCAGTTAAAAAAAGCTCTAGTAGAAGCAAGGGAGTTTTTAAAAATCATACTACAGAAGGGAGTTTTAGAATTGTCCACTGCATTGCAAAAAATGGAAAGCCGTTTACAGATGGATTTGTCTTTATTTCAATGGATGGGTGTTGAAGATTTTGAAATGCAGTTAAAAGAATTAATTAGTTCGGATTTGTGGGTATCAAAGTTTACAGATCTGCGGAGTGTTCTTGAAGGTTCTGTGAAAGGTGGTGTGGCATCTATACTAAAATGCTTGATGTCCCTCCCTGCAAAAGTTAACTGCTTGAAGAAAGTAGCATGCAATGCTTTTAGCATTTAGATCCACTTAACTGTGTGAACAGGTATATTCGGAAAAGAAAATAATCGTATGCTCATCTCGTTTTCAACTAATAAATGATCGCTCAGAAGTCTGTGTGCAGCTTAAAGTAACCAGTTACGTACTCGAAATAGGAAAACTCAGTAAGGAAATACAAAGAAAAGGATCTCACTAAATTGGTAAGTTCATCTTGTATTCATTACATTAAAATATTTTCTTTAACATTATTTAATTTTTTATTCTATTTATTAAAAACATTTAAAAAATTTTTATTCATTTTAAATATAGACAATTTGAGTTTTTAAATTTATTAATGGCACGCGAGACCCTGAAATGGGGTAAACACGGCACGCTGCTTGTAAAAGGTTGCCGACACCTGAAATAGCTTATTGTTAATATTGTCAATATTGTTTATATTGGTATTTTTCTCGTCTCAAAATATATTTTTGAAAATATAAACCTTTAAATGTTATTTTGCTCATGCCCTATAAATACGTATTTATGAATGTTGAGCGCCGGATTAAAATATCGAGTTTAATATTTTATTCGTTTTCATCGTACCGGTCTGTCCTTTTTAGCGAAAGAACTATTCAAAAGCAATTTTTATTCTATAGCTTCAGATATTGTTTTTGCATCGTCGGATATCTAATAATAAGTGATTTTTTTATAGTTTATATGAGATTTTATAGAGACAATTTAAATTTAAACGGGCACTAAAAATAAAATAGCGTGTTATAGAGGAGATATATGACGCGGAGGCTTATCATGGTTGCGTACATGTCAATATTTTTCATTTCCTCTTTACTCACAGGTCAAGTTTTCACTCGTTCGCTTTTCTTTTACTGCCTCGCAAGTGAAACGTCTGCAAAGAGTTTAATTGAAAATTCCGTAGCCCGAAACCAACCTTATCTCGATGCGTATAAAACTGCTGTAAAGCGTTTTATGGTATATTCGACCTAAATTCTTCACTTTTATGAGCGAATTTTCCAAAAATCTTCAAGAGTGTTTTATTCGCGTTCTTATCGTAGCATCCCAATTTTTTTTAAACGGGAAGTACTTAACAATATCCTTTGACCTGTTTCACGAGTTTTCATCAAAAGTTGAGTGGAAACATTTAAATATTTTCGTTTTCGGCGCACACTATTTGTTCATTTTCGTTCACGCCACCGTTTCCCTTACCTTCCTCACCGCAGGTTCTCCGGGGCTAGATGGTCGCGACGGAGTTCCTGGAGAGCCTGGCCTCGACGGAATTCCGGGGCGGAACGGGCTGGACGGGATTCCCGGAGTCGACGGTCTTCCCGGACTCAACGGGATCTCTGGGAAACCAGGGACGAACGGGACCGACGGTAAGTTGTAGCCATAAAAGATGAGAGAGGCAGATTAAGAAAAAGAAGTTCGTAGTATATTATACGGACATAAATGATATGGAATTAAATTGAATGTGGAGAAATCCGTAAGTACCTTTGTCTTACAATTAGGCTAATTCTTTTGGATGCTAATGTCAAATTAAATTCAATTTATCAGTCCTCCGTGTAAATTTTGGCCCTAACAATGTTTGTCCTATCAAAATTTCACATTTAGGAGCCGGTCAACACATTTTCATTTGATATATAAAAGGAAAGTTGTGTATTAGAAAGGGAAATAAAATTTATTAAAGCCCGATAAGTATTACAAATTAGCTTAAACCATAATTTTCTGATTGTTTTATATACTTTAAATGTGATTGTCGTGGGCAACGACCATAGGGATGTATCTACACATAGAATAGCAGTAGCGGCATTAAACTCCATGCATTTAATGTCACTTAATACAAGTGAAAACAAAACGGAAATGTCATGTATGAAGTTGGAAATGATTTCACATGGAGATGCTGAAACCAACGCTAACTGGCTTACAGGGTAACAATTCCGTGGCAACGGTGAGTGTTTGCGTCGCCATGGATAATTTCAGCAAAGAGGTCAATTATTCCTCATATACATTTTGAAGGAATTGGATACGGTGCTAATAATGAAGAGAGGATGTTAAAAGTTGAAAGAGGGCAAGGAGAATTGCATTCTATAAGTATTAAAACAAAAGAAGCCTGAAATCAAAAATAATAAAGCAGCAGTAGTTATAATTCAGTCATTTATATATAAAATATAGGCATACATACCTACGCACAAAAACATAGCAGAAATAACCGAAAATGAACAGAAATAAATTTTATTTGCATAGTCCAGATCACTGTTTTTCAACCGGTGTTCCGCAGTACACTAGTGTTCCGCGAGACCATCCCAGATGTTGCGCGAAATGTATCATGCATGTTGCTCACGGTAAAATTTTCCGTTAAACCTTTTTAAAAAAATCAGTTGATTTTATAAAACTGTGCTTGCACAAGGTAAAATTTTCAGTTTTATGAAACGTTTTATGATATAGGGACTGTTCTATTCCTATAAAATCCTTTCGTAAAACTACCAATGAGAAAAGCCCGTGCAGTAAGCCTTCCGATGTAGGAAGTTTGAAACAAATTTCAAAACAAAGACGGCAGGAAGCGTGTAGACCAGTGGTCTTCAAGGTGGGCGATAGCGCCCACCAGTGGGCGTTTTTGGATTTTTGGTCGGCGTTAAAGAACTTACCAAATGCTATTCTAATTTTTACACTGAAAAATAAAATTCTATAAAAAAGCACATATTCTGTACAACTATTTTATGTACAACTATTACAGTTCATTTGTCGTTAACTATAGTATCATATCATACTATACTAGCGACAGTGTATCCATGCTGCGGTAAAATCAAAAGGCCAATGAGGGTGGTCGGAGTCTCGCAGAAGCAGTGAAGCATTTAAGTTTAATTTTATCAAATATATAAAATGATAAATTTTTAAACACTGTTATTACCACTGAGACCATATTCGGTAATCTCATCTAACGACAATCCCACTAGTATTAGGGCTACCTTACCTCCGTAAATCGCTTTGCTACTGGGGGTGCAAAATTGTTCTTTGCCCCAGGCGCCAGAAACCCTCACTATGCCGCTGGGTGGGCGGTGAACTTATTTCAAAGGACAACATATGGTAAAAGTGGGCGGTGACTCAAAAAAGGTTGAAGACCACTGGTGTAGACCAAAGAAAAAGTATGCTCATTATTGGATGAATATCAACCGCAAGAATATGGTAAAGACGCCACATTACCAAAACAGAATTGCAATGAGAGAAGCGGAAGAGAAGATAACGAAGGCATTACTTGGCATCAGACCTTCAACCAGTCAGGCCGAAGTGAAAGCAAAGATAAATTTTCAAATGTATCTATAGATGGCAGCTTCAAATTTTACGGAAATTTTTACCGTGTGCACAGATCATGTTTTATGAAATTTTCGGTAAATTTTTTTATAAAAGGATTTTAACGGAAACTTTTACCGTGGGCAACAGGAATCAGAAAAAAATTATTTTTCTATACATTTTCTAACAATAATAATTATTAAAATTTATATAAATGTCAATATTTTAATGAATTTAAATTTAATTCTATTTCTAATGTAGATGATTATGACATGCATATATGATAGATATTGTAACCGGCGAGTTTATAATTGAGTAGGAAGGTTATGAAATGTTAATGGTCCATTTTAAAAACTCTTCTGATTCACTGTTTTTTTAAATAATAATTTATTGTAAACTGCTATGAACAAAGGTAAGAACATTTAAATTTAACTTTCGTATCATTATATCAAAACTGCATCCCACTTTTAATCAAATGTTGACGTTAATAAACAATTTTATATTTGTACATGCGATTTCTTAACACAAATTGAACACATATACATGCATCTTACTCATTCGCTCGCTTGGAAAACTTCAATATAATAGCGTGTTACCTTTTCCCGCATTATTAATACTTTAAACATTTTCACAAATACTAATGATTCAAATTTAAAATAGACGTTAATTTATTTTGCATTCTTTCACATGCATTTTTGAAAAATGTTGTCTCCTTTAAGGGAAAGATCTAATATTTGTCTGTTTGTTTAAAACACATTATTTGTGAAGTGAAGTGAAGAATGATGAATCTCACATGAACACTTCTATTGGAAATAAATTTTTATTACTCCTTGGGATGGACAAATTTATAATTCAAGAAGGAAGCTCCGTGAAAAATGCCGATATTCCTGTTCCTAGTACTAGTTCAACATCCAGTTGTAATACAAAGTCGAGGGCAAAAGAAAATGTGATTAAAGTTATTTAGCGTTAGGATTTACGTAGAGTAGTGATCAAAATTCTCTTTCGCCCTTTTGCCTTGTATGAAAAACTGGACTGTCTAATGTCTCCATGGTACCAGCAAAATTGAATCGAAATTTCACTACAATGCACTCAAACCTTTCTTAAAAAGATATGAACTATTTGAAAGACTTTCTAAGCTCACAAGCGACACAAACAAAGGTGTTTATAAAACAATTAACAGTATCAGATATTGCGCAGGAATCAATTTTTGCAGTAGCTGAATTGATTCCACAAACAAGAAAGTCACACACAATTGCAGAAAAGTTAATACCACCAGCCTGCAAAGAAATTGTTAGAAGAATGATAAATGAGGAGGCTGTAAAAGAAGTTATGAAGGTACCACATTCAGATAATACGATCAGTAGAGGTATCAAACAAATGTCAGAAGATATAGAGGCGCAGGTTTCTGAACGATTGAACAAACCCAGCAAGTTTTTCGCGTTACAAGTGGACGAATCAACAGATATTAGAAATAACGCTCAGCTTTTAGCTTTCTTGAAATTTGTTGATGGAGATTCTTTAATTGAACAATTCTTTTGTTGCAAAGAATTTAGCAGGACCACATCAGGTCAAGATATTTTTAATTCCATTGATGAATACGTCAAACAAATGGCATTGTCCTGGAATCGCTGCGTGGGAATTTGTACAGATGGAGCCCCTTGGTCGGGACAATCAAAAGATTTTTACTATCGTCAAGAAAAACCCTGATGCTATTTCCACACATTGCTTTTTACACAGAGAAGCTCTGGTTGCCAAATCGATCTCCAGCGATTTAAAAGTTGTTCTTCAACAGGTCATAAAATTTGTTAACCGTATTAAGGCTAAAGAAAAAGAGAGACAAATTTTTACCCAGTTATGTGACGCCATGAATGCAGGGTATGAAACACTACTTCTGCATACGGAAGTGCGATTGCTCTTAAAAGGTCGCGTTCTTTCCCGTATATACAATTTGCGCGAGGAAATTCTTGTTCATTTCACACTAAAAGAGTCAAAATATGCTAAATATTTTGCTGAGGATGTATGTTGCGCAAAAGTAGCATTTTCGGCCGATGTTTTTGAACACCTGAATAAACTAAACGAGGGTATGCAGGGGGAAAATGAAAACATCCTCACATCAACAGATAAGCTATCTGCGTTCAACGAGAAAGTGGAGTTATGGCAAATACTTGTCAAGAAAAAAGATTTCAGCATGTTCCCAAACATTTCAAACTGTGATGAAAAATGCAATATGCAGGGTATTATTATTGAACATCTGACTGAATTAAAAACAAAAATCAGACATTATTTTCCTTCCTTGGATGTAAAAAATTATGATAAGGTGCGACAACCTTTTGCTAACGTGCAATTTTAAGAATATGATCTAACATTGAAAGAAGAAGAAGAATTAATTGAAGTTAAAAATAACCGCAACCTTCAAGTAACTTTTAATTCAAACAATATATGCAATTTTTGGATTAAAATATTTTCTGAATATCCAAATATTTCACTAAAAGCCATTAAAATACTCTTACCATTTTCCACCTCGTATTTATGCGAATTTATTTTATTCTTCTCTGCAAGAAGTAAAACAGGAAAAACGGGAGAGGCTTCCTTCAGTTTAAAGAAAAATTAAGAGTGTGTTTGTCAAAAATTACACCTCGCATAAAAGAAATGTCTTAAGAATCAAGCACAAGTTTCACACTAATTAACATGTTTGTCCTAATTATTTTTATAGGATTTTCTGCTATATGATTGTATTTTTGTTTCCATCGAATAAAAATTATTATACGAAGATATATTTATGCAGTTTTATGTAAGTTTTCCGCCAATTTTTCGTACAGTTCAAAGTGTTCCGCCACCGGTCGATCGCGTACATATTTCTGAAACTTTTATGCTCTACTCGCCCTTCCCCCACCCTCTCCCCCCGTTGGACGATATTTATGCATTTTTCTGTAAATGTTCCAACATTTTTTCGTATATTTCAAAGTGTTCCGCCACACAAAAAATGTTGAAAAACAGTGTGTCATAAAAGATTTTCTGAGGAATGTGAATCGATAGATGATGACACTCAGAGATCGACTGTCCACATCACGATACCGAAAATCATGAACGATAGGCAAATCGCGGTTTTTTGTGTCTGTATGTGAACCCATACAACCAATTCATGTCAACCTACCATACTTTACTCCAGTAATATATACGACCTTCTAATTTTATGCCACTATATTGCACTAATTTGCTCCTTTTAACATCAAACGCACACTAAATTCCACCCCCACCATTTTATGTCACCCATCGCACACTGGTATTCCACCAAAAACTTGACCATCGAACACACCAAATATTTCCCGATTTTATGCCACCAGACTTACACCAGTATACCCCTGAAACTTATGCCACCAAACTAACTTCGAGCAACTCCGGATTTTATGTCACCAGGATTGCGCTAGGTTGCCCCTGAGGCTTACACAACCAAACTTACTCAAAGTGCCCCTGACTATGCCACCCGGCTTACGGTAGTTTGCCCCTGAAACCTACACCACCAAACTTACTCCGTAGTTTGCCCCTGAAACCTACACCACCAAACATACTCCGTAATTTGCCCCTGAAACCTACGCCACCAATCTTACTCAGACTAACCTCTGATTTTATGCCACATAATGCGATAATTTACCCCTGAAACTTATACCACCAGTCATACTCCCAACCTCCTCTTTATGTTATAATACCTAATTTACTGCTAACCTCCATCTTCATTGTGGTACTATGTACACTACTTTCTCTTTAGCATGGATTAGCAAAACTTGAACAAGGCATCAGTTTTAGCGAATGCTTTGATGGACCGTACTACCAGTTAGGAGGGCTTAGTCATTAGCCACGTAGCGAAAGCTACTCGAGAGACCGCGAGGGATTCTATGATGATTATAATTGAGGACCAACACAAATAAAATGTAATACTTTCACAATTACAGGGTTTCTGGTCATAATTTCGATTAACAAGAATGAAATTATTCATATTAAATTTCAGGGCTTGCTTTCACCTAGGCTTCGCGGGCCACATAAAATTCATTATGCTGCTCGCCGTCCGTAGTTTACCAACCCCATTCTAAAGCGTATTCATTGAAACATACGATAAATATGCCATACGTTTTTGCCACCGAACTTATTCTACCCCTATAACGTATACCACTACCGTATAATCACTTCTTTTTTATGCCATCCAACTTCGGCTAGTTTACCTTTAGAGTCGTGCCACCACGCACACACCGGCAGCCCGTACAAGTTACAGGCTACTCCCATAACACTGCAACGTATTCCAAATGACAGTTGTGGCTAATGCATCTTTCATATCCAATGTTTTGGACAAATTTGTTATATGTGACGATTTGTGACTCCGTGATCCTGAAGTTAAGTCCCAAATTGGCCAGTGAAAACGCCCAGGGGATTCCAGTCCCCGACCGACCTTTGTCAGTGTTTCGGATGTGTCATGCATTCTGCTTATTTTGATAAAACCGGGATAATTTACAGTCACTGAATTTCACTAAATTAAGGAATGTACGGCGAGTACTTTTTCAATGCTCTTAATGGCCGGCCTCGGTAGAAGGGTGGTTAGAGTATCTGCCGCCGAATACTAAGGTCGCGGGTTCGAATCCCGCCGAGAGCATGGATGTTTGTGTTCGTCGTAATGGGTTGTATGTAAGAGTGGACTATATAGTCTAAATATCGCCCTTGAAAATAAAGTCGAATTATTATTATTATTATATAATGGCCTGCTATTATTGCAACTCAATGACAAACTTTCCCATTTTGTTGAACACCGTTGTTGAATCTTGCACCGCGGTAACATATGCGCTTCGCTCTCAGGTTATCCAAAACACCATCGAAGAAATGGAGTTCAAGAGAATATTTTTTCCTCCAGGAAGTTTAAAAAAATTGAAAGAACGCCTTTAAATACGATAATGAGCTAGCCTAAACGACGCTGTTACGTGGATACAAAATAAAATTTCAAAAAGTGGCTTTCTTCAGTTTTTGACCAATTAAAATAAGACGAGATGAAAGTATTCGAAAGGCAGTAATTAAAAATTGCGATAACTATTTTTCACAGAGATAGGAGTTTTAAACGGATAGAATTGAAGGATGAAATTCGAGAGAGTGGAATGGGCGAAAGTTACCCCAAAAGAAAGATTCCAACGAACTCCCAGCGGAGATCAATCACGTTCCATGACGCACATTCGTTTTACGTCATTAGGAATTCTCTCATCGAGAACTCAGTTTTGAGGTATTCCCTCGTAGACTTAATAAGCATGCTTAATTTACTCATTGAATCCTCTATTAGGAGAACTGATTTCCATCTTTGATTTGTTGATGTAATCAAATTCTGATAACCTAGTTATTTGTTCGTGAAAGGGCCATTATCTCTGATTAATGAGTGCCCCCAAATAGACGCCTAAAGCATTATTACTGAGGTAGCTATTTTATTAGATGTATTTCGCTCATATTAAACATTTGTAGTTAAAGTTACTGTCGTATATGTAACCATGAGTTTTTTCTTATTCCATTCGGAATGCTATTCTTGTAAATATTAGTTAATAAAGCGAAGATTTTGATTTACATTACATTTAACTTCTAAATTAAGGACGAAATTTATTAGTGTAACAAGTCTAAATTTTAATTTAAGATATAAGGTTTTTTAACCAACTAACCAAGGAAGGAGCTGCAAGTCTTTATACTCATGATCACTGCCGTCAAAAAGTATGGTTTACTGGTATTCAAAATGTTTTGTGTAAAAAACACGATTTAGTTTTATCTAAGTCGTTACTGATTATAATTATATATTAAAATATTTTATTAGTTATTTTTCTACCGATACATTGTCTTACCTTTTCAAATTCAATTGTAAATATTTTTATTCTCTTTCATCAGGCGTACTACTTCGCAACAGTATTCGTACCACCAGCATTAAATGTACCTTAGACTGGGAACCGCTCGTCTAAAAGTTCTGTCTTGCATAGTTTTTTAAATAAACCTCATTGAAAAAAGCATTGATTTAATAATTCAATTAAATGGATATAATGTAAAAACTCAGAACTCTTGTCTTTATAGCGCAACCGAATTTAAATTTGTAATTATTGTAATCCTCAGAAAAATATAATTTTAATTAACAAATCCGTAATATGTTTTCTTCGTGTTATTAACAGCGGGAGTCATTTTAGCCGATTAGAGTTTTTAATTTATCAATATCGTAGAAATGTTTACTGAAATGTTAGCTCACTGTCCGAAATTCTATTAATTACTATTTTTATAATTTACACAATTTCCACGATTATACGTGAATGATTAATACTGAGTCACTTCGCGATCATAAAAAATTAATGCATTAATATTTTGTTTCGACACGAAATGTTTTTCCATTATTGCGGCGAAAAAAAATGCGATGCTGGATTTCTGTTAAATTCAGAGGAATATAAAAAAAAAAAGTTCATGCGAACGCAATAACTCATTCCCTTATGACCGCACGGTGATAAATGAATGGAGGAACGGAACAAAACATTTTTAAAAATCGCAACCCAACCCATCGTACCTTGGAGGTAGAAAAATAAAACCAACTGCTTGAAAAGGACGAAAACACTCGTTTTTAATTTTCCTCTCTTTCTCTTTCCGCCCTCACGTCAATTTAAGAATGTCCCTCGGCTCATCATCTTCCTTTTTTTTGCTTCCAAATTCCCCCTAATCCTCTTGAGGCTCCTCTTCTTAATTTTTTCCTACCATTCCTTATTTATTTTACTCTCTCTTCTTAAAAAAAATCACTCCCTTGCTCTCCATAAATCCCTCCCACCGCATCCTCTCCACTCCTCTTTTTTCTCATCCGACGGAAAATTTATCACTACTCTTCTCTCCCTTTCGTCTCTCTCTCTCTCTCTCTCTCTCTCTCTCTTTCAACTCTCTCTCTCTCTTTCTCGCCCTCCCAATTTTCCACGATGAACCCACCACCACCAACCCCGCCCAGGTGACTGATTACAGCGACGGCCGAGATGGCGTTTCCCAACCCTTCCTCCATTCAAAGCCACTGAAAAATCCAGGGACGACCTCAACCCCTTTTCGGTGCCCTCGCGCGTTACGACCCTTTAATTCCACCCTTGATCCCCATTTTCCAAATATCTCTCTCTCTCTTGTCTCTTACCCCTTCTCTCTCTCTCACTCACTGGCTCTCGGGCGCATACTCCATTACCCTTACTCCTTCCCTTTCACACTCCTCCACTAAAACCTCCCACTGTACTCTCATCATCCGTCTCCTGCAACTGCCATCGTGTGCTGTCCTTCTGCCGGGCTCTGCTATGACTAGATTACGCAATCCACTTTCCCCCACTCCTACCTATACGTCCACCTTTTATCGCTTCTTCTCCTCCTCCATCGTTTTCATTCTCTCCCCCTCTCTCTCTTTCTGCCTCCATTTCCACCATCTCCACTCTCCTCTACCATCCCTCGCTCTCTCACACACTTTTCTCAATTTCTCTCTCTCCCTCTCTTCTCGATCTTCTATTCCATTTCTCCCTCCTTCCATCTCTTCAATCTCTTACTTCAGTTCTCTCTCCCTCTTCAACATCGCTCCCACTCCCCTCCCTCTTTCTATCTCCCTCCGTTTCTCCCTCTCTTTCTCCCCCTCTTTCTCTCTCCCTCTCTCTTTCTCTTTTTCTTTCTCCCTTCCTTTCTCTCACTACCTCTTATTCTCTCTCCCCTCTCTTTCTCTCTTCCTCTTTCTCTCTCTCCTTTCTCCCTCTCTCCTTTCTCCCTCTCTCCCCCTCTATCTTTCTTCCTCTATTTCTCTCTCTTTTTCTTTCTCTCACCCTCTCTTTCTCTCTCCCTCCCTCCATTTCCCTTCTTTCTATCTCCCTCCTTTCTCTCTCCCTCCCTTTCTGTCCTTTATATCTCTCCTTTCTCTCTCCCTCCCTTTCTGTCCTTTATATCTCTCCTTTCTCTCTCCCTCTCTTTCTCCCACCCTCTTTTTCTCCCTCTCTTTCTCCCACCCTCTTTTTCTCCCTCTCTTTCTCCCTCCCTCCCTCCCTTTCTCTCTCACTCTCTTTCTCTCTCCCTCTCTTTCTCTCTCTTTCTCTCTCACTCTCTTTTTCTCTCCCTCTCTTTCTCTCTCCCTCTTTTTCTCTCTCCCTCTTTTTCTCTCTTCGCTCTTTTTCTCTCTCCCTCCCTTTCTCTCTCCCTCTCTCCCTTTCTCTCTCACTCTCTTTTTCTCTCTCCCTCTTTTTCTCTCTCCCTCTTTTTCTCTCTCCCTCTCTTTCTCACTCCCTCTCTTTCTCACTCTCTTTCTCTCTCCCTCTCTTTCTCTCTCTCTTTTTCTCTCTCCCTCTCTTTCTCTCTCCCTCTCCCTCCCTCCCTCCATTTCTCTCCTTTTTATCTCCCTCCTTCCCTTTCTCTCTCTCTCCTTTCTCTCCCTACTTTCTCCCTCTCCCTTTATATCACTCCCTCTGCCTTCCTCTTTCCCTCTCTCCTTCCCATCTTCTTTTATTCTCTCTTCCTCAACCCTTTATTACGTAATCTTCCCTCGTTTCTCCCATCTTCCTCTCACCGTCTTCTTTTCTCCTCCTTTTAACTCGCTCTCAGTCTATTCACCGTCTTTCTCCTCTCTCTCTCTCTCTCTTCAGTCGGCTCTCGACCCGAGTAACCTCTTCATCTCGTATGCAACGAGCACTGAAAAAACTACCTTCAAGTCCGCCCCGAATTGCCGCGCAATTACGAAGAACCCTCCGGTAACTCCCAGTCCCCCTCACGCTTCCCTCCTCAACCACCCCCATTCTCCTCACACTCCCCTCACCCACCCCCTTATCCAACCCTTTCGTCGCTTCCTCTCAGACTTTCGGCCGGATAAAATAAAATACCTCTTGCTCGTCTCTCCTCCTAGACGGGTTGAAATGGCGTTAACGTACTACGCTTCGGAAAGCTCTGGGCACAATGAGCGAAGATATTTTTTTTTATTATTAAATCCTTCGTTTCATTGCGGCGCTACTTCTCTCGTCTTCTCCTGATGCACCTCCCTCGTTATCCATGTTGGGAGGGAATTGTTGGGGACATGAGGGTTGTGTCACTCAGAACTGGAGTTAAATTGCATCATGAATCCAGGTTGCTATTATAATAATATTCTAATCGAATGTTTTCTGATCCCTGTTCAGGTGGATTGTTTTCTTCTACAAAATTTTGCGAGCTAATTTTTAGCTAAAATTCTGAAGTTATCTTGCGGTTTTCTTAAGTGCTAACTTTTCGAATACTAAATTGATCGAAAACGAAAAATACATTAGTAGAAGCAGAAAAACTATGTGCCCAAGTTGTTAAGAAATTAATTTAGAAAAATTAATTATAGAAACATATGTTGTTTGTGTTAAAATTTATTCGTAAATTTAGACTAATGTACGTTTTATGTTTACCTTAAATACGACGTTCAATGTTTTTTTTAAGACCACTTTAATTTTAACGTTTGCCGAAAAATATTATTGAGATTTTCAAAAAGCAGAAAAATATTTCCGGCGCATCTGACGCGTTTTGAGCCTTCGCAACAAGTACGGCAGAATAAATAAGCTTTCGTGCATATTGCCATAAAATCTACTGCACGGACTCCCGATTTATTATAGCGTTTTTCTCTCAAAATATATATATTTGTCCCAAACATTTCACAGAATAATCCTCTTATTTACATCGAATTCCCATAAGCGTCCGCCGTCGTTTTCACTTTCACCTCTCTTTGCCCTTCTCTCTCTCGATTTGCATCCCTTAAACGTGTGGTTCTTAACCTTTTTTGACCACGACCCAAATTCTGGTCGCGGCGACCCATTTCCTTCAATAGCTCACTTGTAATAAGTAATAAAATAAATAGAATTTAATAAATACATGAAAATAAGCGCTCAGGTCATTAGCATTGAACGGGTTGTTAGGAGGAATGATATATATGGATATAGAAAGCAATGGAAGATCTTTGACGGCCCACTCAAAATGGCTTGGCGACCCATTTTTGGGTCGCGACCCAGGGGTTAAGAACCACTGCCTTTAAACCCTTGTCAAAACGCATGCATGATCCGTTCACGAAAGAAAGAATCTCTTTACGCAGAGGGCATTCCATCTCGACGCTTGCATCCGTGCCACTTTGCCGATCCCCAACAACCGGGGAATTTAAATGAAAAGGGTGGATCGAGGGAGGCGGGAAGGGGATCTCTTTAAGGCGCGTCGCCTCTTCCATGCATGTGTGATGCATGACGAGATGTGCAACTCCCTAGCATGTTGGGAGAAGGGGTTTGGTGAAGGGTTCGTCATGCGGCTTAAGGGGGAGAGGGTTTCGTTGCGTGGGAAAATGTTGGAACGGGAGAATTGCCAGGAAGAGAGAGAGAGTGTGTGTGTGTGTGAATGAGTTGCGAAGGGAAAAAGACGATATCGATGAAATTGGGAGGCCGACCCGATAAAGATTGGGGAAAAGATTTGAAAACCAATGGCGCGAATAAATTTTCAATGATCGTACTTCTGCCGTCCCTCGGTAATTTTTACGTATGAAAATTACTCCTTCAGATACCCATTATCATGGGAAAAAATTTCTGGTTTACCGAACGTAATCCTCATTTTATTCTAAGTCCATTTGGCTTGAATTTAGTCTAAACGCTTTATACTTAGCTTTACATTGGCTATGTAAGTTATATTTTCAGTATATAACAATTAGCTGAAAAGTTTGGTCTTGCTGCTTGATATCATGCAGAACGGTTCTTAAACAATAATTTGGGAATGCTGAATTGTTTTGTTTGTCTCTTATTACACGCGAAGTATTTTTTTGTTTAGGAAAACTAACCGCATAAAGTGACGCTGATTTGTAAGGGAGGTACTTTGTCTTGATTATATCAATTCCTATTCAAATTTAGCTATGGATTTATCGAAGTTTTTAAGTTACACGGATGGATCAATTGAGAATGGTTGGCTCTTGTTTATCAAAAATATTACTTTTTCCTTGAAACGGATTTTTGATCTCGTTTGAGAATAAATTGCTGGAATGAATCGTTCCAAAGATCACTATGTTGATAGACATAAGCTGTAAGGTTGAGAATCGTATGAAAACGGGAGAAAAATTCTGCCATGGTCGTGAATCAAACCCAGGTCTTCCAATTTCCAGCCTGACATTCTAGCAGATATTCTAGCAGAATAATTCTCCCGTTTCAGAACGGGGATTTTCTTAGTCGGGGCTGTGATAGCCAAGCTAATATCACCCAACCCCAATAGCGTTTGAGAATATTACGAGCGTACGACCGTACTTAATTACGGATAATTAACTGAAACGGCGAACCTTCGCCAATTACAACGAGTTTTTGTTTGCTAAACTTGATATTCGCCTTACAGTTATTAAAAAACGATCGGCACGGTTGTAATACGTCTGTAGAAATTTGAAATTTTTAAATATAAATTATTATCAAATCGCTAGACAACTACATATTATGGCAGCGCCTTCGATGAAAATTATGACTAAAAAAACGCACCACACTCGAAAAACCTCGCATTCGATGTCACCGCTCCATAAATAGCGCAAATTTACTCCTCCGTTATTTTTTCACGAAAAATAATATATTTCCATCTCATCCTATATAACTCGGGTCGAGATCGTAAGTTTTCCTTTTTTTTTATCATCATCTCTTATTCCTTTTGTATTCGCCACCCCTTTCCTCCCTCCCTCCTTTTATTCCCTCCCCTCCTCCTTCCTGCCTCAAAACGTTTTTATTTACACATCTCTTTTGTCCTCTCCCATACCCACGACCCTCTCTCCTCCCTCTCATTCTTTTCTCCCACACCCCACCCTATCACTCTCACGCTAACACCCACATTCCTTTCACTCCCCGTCCATAAATCGCCTTTATTTACTCCATCGCGCTCCCCCTTTTCGCCTATCCCCCTCCTTACTCTCCCCCTTCTTTATCTCTCCCTCCTCAAAAACTTTCTCTCTCTCTCTCTCACTTCCCGAACTCTGCCACACGCCCACGTCCCACCCTACTTTTTCTCTCTTTTATTTTTTCAAACCATTCACGCGATCCTACATCCTCTCCAACTCTTCTTTTTTTTTTACAGATCCTAAATCATTTTCAGACTCACCCTCTCGCTCCGATTTCCATCCCTCCGAAAAAGCCTTCCCGATTCTCACCTCAATTCGCCATGCCACACCATCGCCTCGCTCTCTTTTTATGCTCTTCTATCTCTCTCTCCCTCTCTCTCTCTCTCTCTTCTACCTTCAATTCCTTCCACGGTCTCCTCACTCACCGGCTCTTCCCTCTCGCTCACTTCCACTGCGAGCAAACATCCTATCCTTCTCAATACCTTCCCAACTTCTTCTCTCCCTCTCTCCCTCTCTGTCTCTCCCCATCATCTCCCTATCTCTGTCCTCCCCCCCTCTCTCTCTTTCTCTTCTTCTCATGTGTTTGTCTTTGTTTTTACGCATATGCGTGCGTGTTTGTGCATGCCTTTTAAATGTGGGTATGTATACGAATATAATTTTTATTTGTAAGTAATTAAATTCGCAAAAATTGGCGTATAAACGTTAAGATGTGTACTGAGTATTAGTATGCAGTAATGATGTTTTAGTTTCGTTAACACGTTTTCAAATATAATTTTCTTTCCTTCTCAAATTAATAATTGTTGGTATTATTGTAATTCTTTACCTTTTTTCGACGATTCATCAGATATATGTATTTGAACTAACCCCCCTTTCTGATTATAATGTTTCCTATATCTACACATATATTTCTTAATTTAATAATTTACATAAGCATATATTAAGGGTGCCCAAACAGCAGCTTGCGAGCCACGTGTGGCTCTTCTAACTTATTTAGCTCTTCTTTTAAATATCCATTCAACTTTTTTCGTCACAGAATACAGTGATGTAATGTGACTTGAGACGTTTTGGGGATGCCTAAGGGGCATGCAATACATCTGAATTCCTTCGGATACAGGCTATGTACTATTCGTAAATTTATGAACACAGAATGTGTGTCACGCGGCTCTCGAACTTTGGGAGATTATCGTATGCGGCTTCGAGGGCAAGTAAGTTTGATATAATTGATATGTTTTCACGCACCCCTTCTTTTCCGTAGATGTTCTCTTGAATTTGGGTTTGCGCCAAACGTTGAGTTATACCATTAATATTTGTCATTTCCCACATAATGCTAATGCTTCATTTGTCTTTGTACTCATTTATGCATTACTAACTGTTAATTGTATTTTTATTGATTTTTGTGTTACTTGCGCTTATTTAAAAAATCCCGCATTATGCTATTCTCTATGAATAACGGATGAGTTTAGGTGTAAGATGGGGCTCACCAGCTTCAATACCGCCCAAATGAAGGCAAATACGTGTATCTACATATACTCCCATCTATTTCCCCGTCCTTATCGAATTCTCTCTCCTTTTCTGACTCCCTCTCCTCTCGCTCCCTCTCCTTTTCTCCCTCCCTCTTTCCTCTCGCTCTTTCCCTTCCCTTGCCTCCTGCCCAAGTTTATATTCCCTCTTCTTTGCCATTCGAGCATTTTCTTCCCCTCTACACGCTGTAGCTGGAGAACCGTCCTTTGATACGGGTTATCTGCGTTTTTATTCCCTTTCCCCACCAAATTCCTTTGGGCTACAGAGGAAGAGAGATCCCTCCCTATCTCTCTCTCTCTCTCTCTTTTCCCGTTCCTGCCGCTTTCTCTTTATCTCTTCCCTCCTTTATTTTTCAAATGGTTTCCTCCATTAGTTTCTTTCCCCTCCGATTCCTCCTTCTTTAAATTTTTGCCACTTCATCATTCTTCCCTCTTGCTCCATTGCGAACGCTAAGGTAAGAGCAAGTAATGGAAAGATAGGATTTCGTGTCTTCTTTTTATTTTCTTAGAATTCCTCATTCTATCCCTCTCTCTCTCTGTCTCTCAGTCGTACTCGCTCACGGAATGGATGCTAGTTACATGCATTGTGGATTTGTATTCCGTTAGGATTAATGAATAGGCTGAGAAATTTCCAATAAATGTTATTAGTGTGTATTCAAAGGTCGTTTTTTTTACAATCCAACATTTGAGAATTCTCTTTAAGTATGAGGAGAATTAATCGTAGAATATTAATGTATTTGCGTTGCCTCAGTAACAGAAGTGCATACTCTTTACGATGTTTCCTCAGAGAATATACCTTTACTCTCACAGCGATAGAGTTTACGATATGTAGCGGTTTCTGGAAAGTAAGCTGCTTCTACGCAGACCCGAATGCCGCTAGCTTTAGCAAATATGCTTGCGGTAAATATTTGATGAGCTAATAATGCATTACGGATATGAGATTTTCTCTTGGAATTATATATGAAGATTTTGCGAGGCTTTTATCCAAATTATTAATTTCTGCTCACTTGTTTTCCTACGTCAAAAGCTCAAATTTTTCATCTTGATTTTCAGTTACACAAATAATTGGGGGATAAATATGTACTTTAATCCCTGAACTTGCAATTAGATATACATGAATGAAATAGTTACTAGCCTCAGTCATTAAAATTTTACTGTTTTTATGTAACATCAGATGAGTTATGCCATATATGCATCCTTATAGTATTTATAGTGGAAGAGATTCACAAGAAGAAAACTCTTCATTATGTGAGGCGATTGTATAAAAATGAATTTCTCAGGGGATAATTGCATAAATTTCGTCCGAACGATTTAGAATTGAGACGTTTGCCAAAAATAAAAACTGAAAGATATCATATGAATCTTGTTACATCAAATTCATTTCTTTTTATTTACGCGCAAGAGTTATAAGAGACCAGGAAACTTAAAAAGAAAGAATCAGGTAATCACTCTCATAGATATTAACAGTTCATTGCTGATATTCTCGCAATATTTTATTTATAACTATCTGCAAAAATACTTAAATTTGTATACGTAAGTAGAGTGATTAGACGGATGTAAATTAACAGCACATGTCGGGATTTACTATTTATAAAAGTAGGAAAGTTGTAATATGTAACGAATTTAAGATAAAAGTTTTCTTTGCGCAGCTTGTATTCGGAACAATTGTAAGTAGATAAATAAAGAAAATTTACCTTTTAGCCTGGTCGATGGTTAGATTCCGGCTGCGTGCAATGAAATTTTTAATCTTCTTTGTCATTATCATTAATATTGACTTTATGCTGATTGCGGATTTACGGTTTATGAACAGGTAACAATATACAAATAAAAATGAATGTTAGAATGTACGCTAAGAATAGAGATTGTGATTTCTCGACATTTTTCATTCTCGAGATTTCTCTTTTTTCCCAAAATTTTTTTTCTCGAGAACTCGAGAATTTATATCTATATCTATCTATCTATAGTTCACCCTGCAAGCCACCGCAATGGTGTGTGGCAGGGGGTGCAATAGCACCAAGGTAAAGCGCATAATAATGTATAGTATCATTCTACGTCGGCTGATTTCCTTTCGTAACTTCTGTTCTGCTCAGCTATCGTTCTAGGGAAAAACGAGCCTTTATACCTCTCAGTCCTACAGGCTATCTCTCTTATTTTACGAGGATGGTCCGTTCTACCAATATAAGTTGGCGCTCTTATTATTTCTTCGACATCGCTGGAGAATATATGCGTTCTAAATCTTTCGAGAAGTTTTAACCTAGAGCGTGATCGGCGCTCAGTTAGTGATTCCCATCCTAAGTCCTGTATCAAGGCTGTAACACTATTGTTTCTATCGTAACAATTTTTGACGAATCTAGCGGCTTTTCGCTGCACTCTTTCTAACTCTGAGATTGATCCTTTCACGTACGGATCCCATATGCTCGACGCGTACTCTAATAGCGGTCTTACTAACGAGAAGTAACATGTCTCTTTGACTTTTTCCTCACTTTTACCCACTATGCGTTTGATGAATCCTAGTTTCTGTTTAGCCTTCCCGCATATATTTCGTATGTGCATATCCCACGAGAGGTTGCTTGTTAAAGTAACGCCTAAGTATTTGACGGAATCGGCTAGTTTTAGCTGGACGCCTTCAACAGTGTAATTCGTCGTGTCAATGTTTTTGTTTCCCCAGAATCTCATAAAGGAACACTTTCCTAAGTTCAATTCTAACTGCCACTCTTTACACCACTCGAGAATTGCATTTAAGTCGTCAGAAAGTAATAATTGATCATTAGGACTGTTAATCTCTCTGTAAACTACTGTATCATCCGCGAATAACTTGATTTTACTTTTAATAACCTTATCTAAGTCGTTTATGTATAAAAGGAATAGTAGGGGGCCGATTACACTTCCCTGTGGAACGCCTGAGGCTACGCTGACTGAATCTGATTTAAATCCATCTATAACTACTATTTGTTCACGCTCATTAAGAAAGTCCCTGATCCACTCGATTATCTTTCGATTTATTCCACAGTCATTTAATTTCTTCACTAACTTACTGTGCGGGACTTTATCGAAAGCCTTCTTGAAGTCGAGGAAAACAGCATCTAACTGAGTCTTACGGTCTCCTGATCTTAGTATATCGTGAACGAAGAGAGCAAGCTGTGTTTCACAAGATCTCGTCTTCCTGAAGCCATGCTGATATTTACTTAGCAAGTTCTGACTATCTAAGAAGTCCATCACGGAGCTAGCTATAATGTGCTCGAGAACCTTGCAAGATAGGGAGGTAAGCGAAATTGGCCTGTAATTTTCTCTGTCGTCTTTTTTCCCACCTTTGTGTAACGGCGTTATTTTCAGTCTCGAGAAATCTCGAGTGCGAGAGCAATTGTTCGTAAAAACTTTCATAAAATATTTTTTTCTTAAAAAGTGGCAATGGAAGATAATAATTCTGAATTTTAAAAAATTAATTTTTATTAATATTTCTCGTACGAAAGTGAACTACTTACTATTTTCAATAATAATTTTCCTTAGCATTACAACAGAAATAATTTCGAAATGAATATCATATTTTGTCTTTAGATGATGTTTAATTGAAACTCAATAACAAACAAAGGTAATATGACTTAGAAAGGTCAAGATTAAAATACAATTATCAGAGCAATACTAATGGACGGTTCATTCCTATGTCTTGCAGAGAATCTCGAAATCTCGAGAAATTTTTTTCGGGACTCGAGATTCTCGAATATTAGAAAAAAAATTTCTCGAGAAATGAGAACTTGAAAAATAGGAATTTCTCGAGAATTCTCGAACACAATCTCTAGCTAAGATGTCTTTTAACTGCTCTAAAGTAACCTTTTTTGAAATTTCCATGCCTATATATTTTGTTCGCGTATCCCATTTTCTCTCTCATTAGCATACATATTAATTTTTGGTGAAGTTATTATATACTACATAAAAGTAGGCATTCATTATTTCCACAACTGGCGCAAAAATATAGGGAATCATTCGTAAGCTAAAATATATAAGGCAATCATTAATAATTCATGAATGAATATTTCTTTATTGCATCGCTGCTTCCAAATCTTTCATTCAAGAGGCATGTTGGCTTTGAATTACGTCGAACATGTTTATAACGGTAGCAGCATCTTAATAACAAGCTTCAAAATACAGTTAAATCGAGAATTACGTAAAAAAATATGCCGAAGTGCATATAATTTTGTTAAAATCATTATATAGCCACATTAATTACTGCCATACCTCTCTCACAGTTTTTGGCTCTCACTCTCTCTCTCTTCAAAACTTTTCAGCGACCTCTGAAAAGTATTTTGCCTCTTTTCATTATTTCACCTCTGGTCGAAGAGAAAGTTTAAAAGCGGCGTTCGTGATGCAAAATAATTCTGTAAACGTGAGAGGAATTTGAAAAAATGATCAATTAAGCCACTTCACAAACGCCTACGCTTAAAAAATGAAACGCTTTTCAACAATGTTAACTCGCGCGTATTTTTGCAAAAACTTACACCTTTTCCGATTTTTATGTTTTTATTTTCGCAGTATCTAAAAAAAAAACGTTTCATCAGCCAAAATCTTTTACCTCCTCGCTATTCTAGTGTCTTCCAGCCGCTATTTTTTCTCACACCCCCGTAGTTGGTCGCTTGCTCTATTCTCCCGCTCTGTGCAAACTTCTCTTATTTTATTCAAAAGCATTCCATTCAATCTTTTTTCTCTCTCTCTCTCTCTCTCTCCCCCCCCCCCATCTTTCCACCTTCTCCACGTAATTTTTTCCTATCTCCTCTTCACTCCTTCCGCTTTTATTTTCTTGTTTCGAGTGGTTTATGCACGTTCTCTCTCTTCCAATCTGGAGCCCTCGCGCGTACAAACGCGAAGCACCGTTTCTATTTTCGGCGACGAAAATATAAGTCCGATCTCTTTTATTTTTCCAGCACTTAATATGGTACTTCATTTGTTTTTTTTTGTTGCCGCTTCCTCTCCTTTTTTCCCCATTTCGAAATTTCCGCCCTTCGTGTTGTTTCGAGCTGAGTTATTCTTATTTCTTCCTCTCTTCCGCCGTGTTCCTTTTTCCCGCTCGTTCTCTCTCTCTCTTTCTCTTTATTTCTCTTTGTTCCTTATATTTTTTTCGCTTTTTCGAAATTCGGTTGTTATTATCTCTCTTTCTTTAAAGGAGTTTATCGAGTTTCCATGGAGAACGTTTGAGCGCCCAAAATACTTATCTCGTTGGCAACGCGGGATTTTCCATCCGGTCGTACATTCAGTCATCTGGTTTTAATTGATAAAAAGTAAAAATATACATGTAACAAGAACCTTTTTTATGCGATTTGAACGAGCCAGAAAGTCTTAAAAATGCGAGATAATGTAAAAAGGAAGGATAACCATAGTGAAAATATTCTAATGTTCATAGAGATTATATAAATCGAAATGTAAAAAAATTGAGTAACATCTTGTGAAAAAATCCTGTTACAGATTTTTTATTATGCATATATATATATATATATAGACGTGCATTGTTGGAGGATAAAATGCTTAAAATTTTGAGCGTCGGCGGAATATAATGGTTTAATATAACTTATCTCAGAATTTTTCTCCTCGAGGAAATTCCATGATTGTTAATGTTTAACTTATACCCAGAATACTGTTTTCGAGAAGCATTACTTCAATTTTTTCCACATTTTATGTAATAGGTCAGATAATTTAAAAATTTATACAGATAGTATTCGCCTTTTACAATTAGCTGTATGCTTACCCTGACGAATAAAATGTTAAACTTTGGTCGTCATAAGAATGTCCTCTGAATCCCGGACCCATAACATTTAAGAGGATGACGCTTGTAGCACTTTTCCTCTAAAACGTCTTGCATATTTAACTGAAAACATCATAACAGCAGAATTTAAGCTTGTGTTGCAGAATTTCTTCAAAAGACCCGGAAAGTGTTTCGTTCGTTAACGCCGTAAGCAACGAATAAAACTTAGCAAGTAACACTCCACCTGCGGCCTGATTAATTGGAATGACAAAACTTTTTAATTAAACAATTAATATCCTTTGGACCATCGGGGTTGGGAGAGAGGCATTCAGAAATTTTCCTCCACTCGTGTACAAAAATCCCATAAAATAAAGCTTTCATGCTTTTGAACCCCGTCTCCTCTCTTCCCCTCTCTCTCTCTATTCCTTTCTTCTCCTTTCCGTTCTCCCTCTCTCATTTCCTCCCTTTCTCCTTTCCCTTCACTACCCTTCTCTTCATTTGCCTCTTTCCCTCCACCAAATGTTACATAAATGCCTTCTCCTTATGGAAATCTATACATCATCTCCTAAAGGAGAGATCTTTCTTAAGGAGCTCCTCATTCTTCCTCGCCCCCATCCATTTCCTCTGCTCCACTCAAAATTCTTTCGCTTCTTTCTCTCTCCCTTTCTCCCTCTATCTCTCTCTCTCTCTCTCCCTTCCCCCCTCCACCACTCCGTCTTCTCCCCTTTACCCGCCCACCTCTTCCTTCCTGTATCTACCCTTTTCGTACGTTGACTAGTTCCCTCGTCTTATTTCCTGTCCTTCATCCTCTCTTTCGGAATCTCTGCGTAACCTAGCAACTCGATTGCGAACCAACTGTTGCGTCTTCCATCTTCCTTTCTTCTTTCGCACCGCTCCTTTTATTACTCCTGTAAGCTATTGCATATACTGCATGTACGTATGTGTGTATGTATGTATGTGTGTATGTACGAATGTGTGTATTAGTAAACATATTTGTATGTAGGCATAACATATGCATGTATCTATGACGTATATATGTATGATATACATATGTACATGTAATGTATGTGTCTCCGAAAGAATGTACAAATTATAATATTTTTCTCTGTACATTAATCAAACAAAACGTCTAATCGCCAAACTCAGATGCTTTATTTTAATGATACCGAGTGTCTCTGTTTCAAACTCATTTCTCACTTTCATTACCGAATTATTAACTCTAGGTCATTTTTTAGCGAAATATTAGTTTCTAATTACTAAATTTAATAGATTTCAGCGGCCCTATATGAATTTTAATTTTATTATATCATATGCCAAAAAAATAAAAAGGAGGAAAATATGAACTAGAAAATGCGTAAAATTCCCGCACTACAGGTCTTTCGTGTAAATACCACTCGTGTGCCCGCCCACACGTCTCGATAGTAGTTTTGGTGATATATATTTAAAGTTTTATTTCTTTATAAACATATCGATTTTAAGCGTTTGGTTCTTTAAATGGATGATCATATTTGGTCATTGAATCTATTCGAATAGGTTGTTTCGATTCCTATTAATAATCGATTCATAAAAGTTTTGAAACGAAGAATTAAAATCAACTGAGCCTAAAAATATTAATCTAGAATATTCATAAAAACCATAGTAACAAGTAAATTGGTTTAATGAATAGAAGCGGAATAGGCCATTCCTAGTATACGCTCACTCCTTTGCATATGACTGCTTGTATTATTGCGTGGATAATATTTTTACTTAATTTTGGAGCTGTCGAATTCTCGAGTCATAACCATTATTGCTACGGAGGCTCAGAAATATATTATCACCATCATAGGTAGTAACTCCGTAGACAGGTCCGTGATTATTCATGGTTAAACATGGTTCTCCACGTACTCCTACTTTCTGCAATCTCCTCCATCTCTTGATACTTTTCTTTCCCTTTCAAGTCGTCTACCAGCTGAAGCCTTTTCCTTTTTCTCTATTTCCTTCCAGTTTTCCTGCTAGCACGTCCTTAATCATGCTCTCTCTCCCTCTTCAGGTAATGTCCAATCCGGTTAGCCTTCCTCTTTCTTATATTCTGTATATATACACAGACATTTACAATTTTGCTGTAATCGTTGGGATTGTAACGATGGAAATAATATCTCTCTGAGTCTCCCCCCCCCCCCCCCCCCTCCCCCTTGCCTTACTCAACCTAAATTCTCTTTCTTTCCGACTCTCAATAGCTCCATTCCCTTCAACAATAATTTCTCCTTCGCACGCCCTTCGAATTCGTTTTTTTCTCTCCCCCCACCCCCCCCCCACCCCCACCAATAACTTTTTACCGTTCCCACTTTAGCCATTAGCGAAAATAAAATTTCACATCCCTCTGCAGAAATTCCCACTTCGAGTAGTTTTAATTTCGCCTCCCTTTCACCAGAGGGCAATGACGAAGGGCAGAGTTTTGTCTTCCGAGAGACCCTGAACGAGGTTTCCTCCCGTTTTATGTTTTTTATTTATTTATTTCCCGTTAATTTTTCCTCCCTCGTTTTCAAATTCGGAAGGTAGGGTGAAATGAGGAAGGTCCGTGCCCGAAAGGAATTTTCCGTACGCATTATGGATTAAGCGAGTTCAGGAGCGTTTTCTATCAGGATGGGGGTGGGAAAAAGGAGGAAGTGCCTGCTTTTCGGCGAGTCGTATTGCTCTGCGCGTAATTCTTTTCGTTTCGCCCTTGTGTTTTCAAAGGAGTCCTTACTTGTTACTTTCCTCGCTGAGAGCATTCCGTTTGGCGGGATGATGACGTGGAATAAAGCTAACTTAGGAATATGATGTTTATATACATGTTTTAATGACAAGTTATAATCATTAAAGCTTTATTTACAAATTTTGAGTGCCTAAGCTACTGTAAAAACTCTGCTAAATTAACTTCGTTGATAAAACATTCAAGGAAATCTATGAATTAATTCTTCGTTCCAAATCTAGTTGAAGTATAACCTAGTATTATCAGAACCCTCTTCGAAGGGCTAATGCTATTTTGTTTGGTAGCTTACGTTAATAAAGATCGGTATTTGTTACTGACATTGCATAGTCTAGAGCTATAAAATATATACTTTTCGTTTTACGTGATTAGTAAAACACATACTAATTTTTTTCATGCAATTTATACGCACCTTCCAACATCGAGAAATATAATTACGTTCCACAAATTTGAAAATAGAGATTCCAAAATGTGCAGATTGGGAAATAATTCTTCGATAATGGTGGTAAGAGGAGAGAGACACTCTGATAAAGCCATTTATAACTGCATTAGAAAAAAAGCAGCACGAGTTTGTCCCTGAAAGTAGTTGAGAGTTTCGGGCGTGGACTTTTAGGAGAGAGAAAGAGAAGCGGTCCTTTTGGCTGTTTTATTTTTTTGTATAGGGACAAAATCCTCTTTTGGACCTTCGGGATGGTCGGAAAAAGATAAGTTAACGGTGTCAGGGAGAAGTCTCTCAGTCCTCGGATCGGACATCCTGGGAGTGTTTTCCTCCTAGTTATTTATTTTTAATGGTTCCTCTAGATCCAGAACTCGAGTGGGGCGTCTCCACTCCTACACTTTCTACTTTTCTTCCACCCAACCCTTCTCAATTTCAGGAGAACCAAAACTTTTTCCTTCCCTTACCGCTGTCTTCCCTTCCCCCCTCCCCCCCTCTCTCTCTCTTTTCACCTCTTTCTCCCTCTTATTTCGCTTCTCCAAGGCTAACCTCCGAAAAACACGTGCGAGAAAAGCAAGGATGGAGGGAGGAAGACAATTTTTTTTTGGAATTTCGTGTCAGTGTTGGTTTATTTATTTTTCTTCGGCTTCTCTCAAATCGGATTTCAGATTTTCGGTGTAATTTGGAAGGATTTTTTTATTTGCCGAAAATCGCCAAAGTGAGATTGGGTTTTCTGTAAGCTTCTACGTGTTTCAATGATTTTTTTTAGGGTTAGTATTGCGTTTTAATTAGGTACTTACGTTAAATTGCTCGGTGAATTTTCTATGGTAACTCCAACGACCGAATGTTACGAGGATAGATTCAGAATTTTATTTGCCTTGCCTAATCCATTTTTCGTTAATGTAAACGATAATGTTGTATGATGGTTCTGAGAAAATGATTGCCTACATATTTATTGTTTTCGTGCACGAAAGCTCGTTTTTATAAAACGTTGCGAGATATCCATCATATATCCAAGTTGACTACTTGATTTTTGTTAATTTGGTGTACTTAGAAAATAAATGGTCGCTTGTGCGTATCAAGCTCCTTTTCGTGAATCTGTAGCGACTTAAGTCAAATTTCACTCCAATCATCAATGGTACTATCTTCAATCTATCATTTTTTTTAAACTGTTGTTCTGATTAAAATCTGAAATATATAGCTCGATTTTCAGTATCTATGGCTTTATTTAGGAAATTTCTCTTTCGATATTTGTATTTTAGTATATATCCAGTAACAGTGACTCGCTCTTATATAGGCTTTTAATCTTATTTTTTGCGAGGAAATTACTAGTTAGCTAATTGCAACAAATCAATTATTGATTTTGATGAAAATACATCGAAACCAATAGAATTACCACTAATATGATTACTTTTTAGTTGTAATTCGAATATGATGTACTTAAAATGTATGTTTTTAGCGATCTAACAGTACCATTTTTCTGCTCTGCCAAAAAAAGCTAACAAATTTTCAATCTTTTTAATGAAAAAAGCATCAAGTGATCTCTTTTCTTCACTTAAAAAAAGCAAAATCCAATTCAGCTCAGTTTTTTGCCTACGAGACAACTTCCATTTCCATTCACAGCGAATTGTCTTTTTTTCCCAAGCTTGTATGCAAATAAGCCTTTTAGACGTAATTTTCAAAGATTGTCCTGATTTTCGATTTTTTCGAAAAACATTCGCCGCCGCGAGTGGAAAACCGTCTTTCGCAAAACGAGACACGTAAAGCTTATTCTTTGTGGGAATAAAATACGAAAACATCTCGAAAGATTCCTTCCACGTCCGTGATGTTTTTTACCATTACCACCTGCAAGTGCAGTCCGTCCCGTCGAAAATTCCGGAAGGATCCTCCTTTATCTTCTGAATGCATAAGGAGTTCTGCCCGTGGGAAACATGTTCTCCTTGAATGTCAAAATGGCTTTGTGCGACGTCGAGAGCCGGGATAAGACCAGAAAATCCTTTGAAAATAAAAATAAAGAAATTAAGCGTGTTTCTGAGGTTACGTTTCTTGTAAAGGAACTTTAAAAAAATTCATTCTTGCTCTTAGATTAGTGCTGGTGGCTAAAAAAGATCAATCCTGTTCTAGTTGCTTTATAATTTAAGATTGCAAAATATCAATAGTTCGGGATCCCCGGAAGCTGAAACATTACTTAGTATTGGCTTAGCGGCTAAGTTCGAACGGGAACTGTAGACTAACGCTGAGATTAAATTCCACTCATTTGGATAAATCGTGCCTTTTATTCTTAGTACTTATTTAAAGTATCAAATTCATCTTGAAATAATGACATTGTTATTCTGTTATGAGATTCGTTTCGTTCTGGAGTAACATAAAACTCGGGAAAAATACGCATCTGTATGCAGCTTCACTAATTTTTTAATAAGACTAATTTGAATATAAGGCACCAAAGCAAGAGCAATGGGATAAAATATAATATTAGAAATGAAACTTGTTTATATCGAAAACTAATCTACAACTTTAGAATCGTATGGATAAAATAAAAACAGCATAAAATAAATCATTAATGTATAAATATAAATAAGAAAAAACCGCGGATCAAAAGAAAAATGATCTAGAAAATTGTTGAAAGGAGAAGATGCACAAGCTCATGAGGAATATAAAATAAACTGACAACATATTGGACTGTAAAAGTGGATTAATGAGCAATTTAACAAATTACCACTGATGGGGAATCGATAAAGAAATATCCTAAAAGTCAAGATTGGAAAAGGATTTACAAACAAGAAAGAAAGGCAGTGTAAGAATCAAAGGACAGCGCAATTATATGAAGAATATATACTGGGTTAATGCAATAGACTGACATAGCCATCAAAATATATAACTGGGAAAGTAGGCTTATGTGGAAGAAGGCAATGTGAAGCCAAACACAATGGAAAGTGAATCAGCAAAGGTTACTGAAAAGTTTTAGAAAGGAAAGTGATGAAACTTCAGAGGAAATTTTATAGCTATGTGAGCAAAAATGATAATATTTATTAAAACTTTAATTAGTAAGGTTTTGAAAACCTCATAATGACCTCATTATTTCCTTTAAGAAGAAAGACCATATGTGAAGTATGACGAAAGTACGCTTACCTTTGAAGAGGTTAAAGGTCTATATTTAAATCCTTATTAGAGGATTAGGGAAAAGGGCGAATGAAATAATAAATGGATCTGAATTTGTCATCAAAAAGATCAGTGAAATAATAGAAGCTATCCGAGTGATAAAAATAATCAGGAAAGAATAAGAATGGTATTTAACCTTGATTATTTCGTTGATTGGTGGAGGGAATTTTACGTATAAGTTAAATTTATAAGAATATTGAATTACTAGGATATATCCCGTCCAACATGACGGGAGTAAAGAAAATTCAAAATGATTTTATCATACCGAAATTTACAAAGTGAGAACAATTATATATTAAACTTAAAATAGTTGCGTATATTATTCCACGAAATAGAATGAGTGTATATTCAATATAAAAATTTACGAATGTTGTTTACTTTGGTTGCTATGAAAATCATTTCCCTCTCTTTCCTTCTCTCTCTCATATTAAAAGCATTCAAAGCACGCTACAGCCATTAAGATTGACATATAAATAGGATTTCGAGTTCTAGCAATATAATTTATAGGCAAGGAAACAACCCGTTAAAATGGCAAGATGCCCCCAAAATATGTGAATTAAACGTTTAGCATGCGCGATTTCGAACTGTAGGCGGAAAAAGATGAACAGTATAAGAAACTTTATAATGTTTTCTTCAAAATGGTTCATATCCGAAGATTGTAGGTTAATTGTTATTTATTGTAATCTAAAAAAGAATGAAAGCCTGCACGTTGAAAATCCGATTTTTATGTGTTAGTATACGGCAGGGGTCCCCAAACTATGGCCCGCGGGCCACATCCGGCCCGCCTGCCTTACCTCATTTTCTCTTTTCTCGACAACCCTCCCTCGAAACTTGCTCCACACGGCCCGATCAGTCATTTGAAAAAGCTTAAGTGGCCCGCGCGGTCGTACACAAAGCCTAATGTGGCCCTTTCAATAAAACGTTTGGGGACCCCTGGTATACGGTCGAATCCAGGTCTTTTTTCGAGTTTTTTTTTCCACCATCACCTTAAAATGTGTGAATTGAGCATTCCTACCAAATTTAGTTTTTATCTGGATTCTTTCTCGAGTTATTTGCATTTTTATAGCGAGCGCCGTGTGACAAATAAATAAATACGAAGGGAAGTTAAGTAAAAGTGTGTAAAAAGAATGAAATCCTGCACGTCGAAAAGTCGTTTTATACGTGTTATTTTATGGGAAATGGAAATATCTTCCTTGGAGTCGAATCCAGGACTTTTTTCGAGATTTTTTTCATCATCACCTTAAAATATGTGTATCGAGCATTCCTGCCAAATTTAGAGTTTCTATCTTGTTTCTTTCTCGGGTTATTGGTAGAGGGGTGGTTAGCGTGTCTAGCTCGCAATTGTAGGGTCGCGTGTTCGAATTCGGCCGAGGGCACGTTTTAGAGTAAATATTATTCGCATTTTTATAGGGAGCGTGTGTAGCGTTACATCAGACAAACAAAAAAAACAACAAACAGACGTACAGAACGCCGAAACTATATAATATAATATTGCTGTGGAATAGAAATATTCTTGTGGATTATATATCAGAATCAAGTGGTAAAACTATTATTACCTGTATAGATATTATATATTACATAGATTAGGCCAAGATGATGAGAGCAATTAGGAGAGGAGTTATAGAAGTTTGCTAACCAGTGCTCTTTAAGTACATGCTAAGAAAAACTAATACAATTTCAATATTGCGTAATTCAGAGTTAACTCAGTTAAATATAAAAGCCAAGTAATCCTGGCAGCGAAAGAAAAGTAACACCTGAAACAATATTGCTAGTTTGGTGATAACCTGGTGAAATAATTCAGCGTTGCAAGTAAATAAAAATCGAACGCTATGGTAACACGGAGAAACGAAGAACGCCTAAATATGAATATTAATCGCATGCCGCTAGGTTAAGGTCGACATTATAAATACATTGAAGAGTTAGACCGAGAGACATAAACTTCTTAAAGCAAACCATGCCAGAATAACGAAGGCGGGAGTGGCATTAGGTATAAATCAGCTCCTACCAACAAGGAAAACAAGGCAAGTTCTAATTAAGATGTCAGTTGAATGCTATTTGTGGTGTATCTCCTTTTATAAGCCGGAGACGTGAGCGAAAAACCCGAAACGATACGTAGTTTGGCCATGGAGAAGAATATTGAAAACAGAATGAACGTATGACGTAAATTAATGACGAAATATTGAGAGGAAAACGAGACAAGAGAATGAAAATACGATAGATAAGTGAGTGAAAGACGAAATGTAAAGAGGTCCCATCTTTAAAGATATGAACGAGGAAAAACTCGAGTGCAAAAGAAAAGGAGGAAGGAAAAGGTTTACGCTGAGAGAAGGCTATAAATGTAAAATATGCCATTCGATAAATGGTTAAGAATGCGTGTGGTAGCGGATTATTGATTTAACCTAAGCTAACGGACATGCCTAAGAGCAGACTGATGATGAAAATGAGTGCCTTGGCAATTTTATTAAAGATGAATGAATAACGAAGCTTATTTGTTGTTTAATAAACGGGGAAACTCATCTCCCTCTAAATCTTCGTCAATTCATCGAGTGTGCATAAATAATTTATCTTTTTTATTCGGCAAAAGGGGACGAGGCTGGACAGGTACCTGTTTTTAATTAGTGGCGAGCTAACATTTTGGTCGAATTTTGTGGGAGAGCAGAATTAGTGACATCCCGACCCAGGAAGGCACCTCGTTATCTTATTTTCCCCTCAACGAAAAGACAGGTATACTTCTCGACTAATGAAAGAGTTATTACAAGAAGACGGGCTCTTCTTGAAGGAGTAATTGGCTGAGACTGGCTTCCGCATTTATGTAAAGGCGGGCTCCTCTCCTGCCTTTGAAGTAAAGATATAACTCGAAATATTGGAGTCTCTCTTTCGCATGCCTTTATATATTATATATATGGTAGACGACTTGAAAGGGAAAGAGAGCTATCAAGACATGAAGAAAACTGCGGAAAATAGGAGTATATGGAGAACCAAGTTTAACCATGAATAATCACAGACCTTGTCAACGGACAGACTACCTATGATGATGATGATATATATATATATATATATATATATATATATATATATATATATATATATATATATAATGTCTCTCTTGTGCTGACGAAGGGATAATCCCGAAAGCTATAACAACGTCTACAAATGTGTCTCTCCTTCCGGTAATTGCTCATTGGTTTCTTTCAACACCTAGTTGCCCTATATATATATAGGTAGGTAGGTAGGTTTTTAAAATAAGCTACATCAACCTTAGCCTTTTACGACTCGCGAGACTGGTCACTTGTGAATCATTAATATGAATTTTACCTTATATTTATGAAAATTTTATTTTCGTATTTATTAATACAGAAATACCGTTAAATTACCCGTTTTCATTGATGTTAAATTCGATTTTAAGGCTATAGCATTCGTTTCACTCTGGGAAAAAACCTTTTGTGCGCACATTCATTCCAAAAGATGCTAATTTCTTAACTATTCTATATCAGTGGAATAATATCCAGAATGGAAAAAAGCCTGCTCTTTGAATGTAACTGTGTCGTCGGTTTAAAGAAGGGCGAACAGTGTTGATCCTTCCGGACGCCCTTCACAAATCGATGAGAATTTGACAACGGTCTGAACTTTGCTTCGAAGTAATAAGCGATTGATGGCCCGAGTGATGGTAAAAGAAGTTGGAAATTCTACATTGGTACATTTCTGTTAATTACAACACGATTTATGGATGGAACGGCTTGTTTGGCCGATTAGCATAAATAAATGACCACGTTCGCGGCATCTGACTTGCTTCGAGTTACCGCTGATGACCAGAATGTTTTGATCGAGTGTAATAACAGGTGGTGAAATGTAGCTTTACGGATATAATCCGTAAACAAAGCTGCGATCATCAGAATATATCCTTCCAGTTAGAATTTAGAACGTCAGAGGTCAATGAATTTCCACCTGGATAAATAACATAGATGAGAATTCCATCGCCTTTTTTTTCTGCCTCGCAATTACTTATACTCGTTCTATTTAAACTTTCCGAGAGATAGGAAAGGAGACGGTGAATTTAGAGCGTAGACCGAACAAAGGGATACAAATAAAAATGTATTTCCCGTGATATTTTCCTGCGGCATCTCGAGTGGAAAAGTCAGCCTTCTCCCGGAGTATCACGGATCTCTCGTTTTTTTTGTGCGATGCCGTTCTTTGGAATGAAGGTATTTTTTTATAGGGAGATGAAAGTGACGCGCGTAATTCGAGTTTCCGACTTCATTTAGTTTTTAATGAAAAATTAATCATAAAACTAATTAAAGTAATTTCATACCTCGCTCGGTTCGGATTTAATTGGTTTTCTTTTGAAATTTAAACGATGAAAAATTAAAGTGCCAGCTGTGCGATTACGTTAACTTTGTGCCTCCTCTTGAATTCTTCGACACGAAAATTTCTTCCTGACTCGGTTTTTATGGCCGGTGTGGCGCATTAAAATTAATATGCTTTTGCCTAAAACTTCGGTCCCCATTGGTGCGTTGGAATTTAAATCTTCAGGACTATTTGAAATGAGTAATTAGTGCGATTACCATCGTCTGTTAAACGTTTTCATCGAAATTCAGGCCATTAATTTAACACGGTGGAATAACTCATACAACTTTGTGCATTTTGTGTCTTTAAGTTGTCGGAAAATATAAACAAAAGTTTTTGTGTTGAAGTTCAGAGTCGCTCGAATGAAAATGAATGCGCATTTGTTTTTATTTGCTGCTTTATTAACGAAAAACGTAGTTTTCACGCAGCTTATAATTTTATTTTTTTATCATGAGGCTCGATGGTATTTATTCTTAGGCATTTCACGTATAAATAAAAGCTTCCATAAAACCTTAAGTATGAGCTAGGACTACATTTTTGCGAAAAAAATGAAGAATCGGTAAACTAGTTTAGAATCGTCTCGTCTTTAACTTTTAATTGACTTTCGAAAAGTTTTGGATCAATATATAATAGAAAAGATGTATTTACTTTTGATCATATTCTTTAGCCCATTGTATTTGCGCAGTTTTTTCTTGGATCTTTCCAGCTGAAATGGAATCTTGGATGTAATCTAAGCTACTAAATTTAAAAATGGCTCGAGATAGCTTTTGAACACTACAAATTACCGGAATTATTTTACCTCTCCACTTTTTCGTCTGTAAATGACGAAACGCACTACCACAAAAAGAACTTAAAATGAGGATTAGATCGTAAAAATTATGTTTAATAAATTTTTTGAAGTGTTATATCGGATTTAATTGAAGTATATGTACTGATGTTAAATAAAATTTACTTGAAAAATGAAAAAAATTACATTGCACTATTTACTTTCTTTGGTGAATTTTGTATTCCTTTTCTTACTCGAGTATTGTTCAATCGTTTCTAAAAGAACAGTAGCACTTCATCTTTCGCCGATTCGCATATTCGTGGCTAAACATTCGAGGCACAGTTTTGCCGTCCACGGCTTTAGCGTCCTGGCCATCCACGGATTGGCGCGGAGGAAAGTAGGGTCAGAACGGCGGTAGATGCTTTAGGGGGCTACACCAGCAGCGCATTTGATATTTTAGCACAGTAAAAGTCGTAAATTATACAGTGTTAAAAATTATCAATATAAGCAATCAATTAACCACTACAAGACCCCGTTTTCAACATTTGCCTGAGTTTTGGTGTGCATTCTACGGCAGGCCAGTTCAACCTCAAGTAAAGCATTTCAAGACGATTTGTTCACTTCAACATATTAATTCTGATTAAAATTAAATATATCTAAACATAAGCATATTTTTACGGAAAAATAATATTATTTCAGTTTTTATTATCCCAATGTGAAATCTGACAATTTTATCATCTATCTAGGTGTATAAGGAACAGTATTTCGTCAAAGCTATTCTAATGCTGTCCATTCAAATCTCTGTCAGTCAGACTGCTACTTAATAATTTCCATGCAAAAAAGACCAGATTTACTTAAACACACTTAAAACAAAACAGGAATTAATTCTAAGAGAAGTATTTTAGAAGTGGTTCTTCTTATATGTATAAAATTCCAAATATTTGGCTGTGATATTCCTTATGTCAATGGTATGTCTGTTCTAAATTTTATTATTTATATTTGGGTTAGTTGTTAAGGTAGTACTTTGCTTGAAAACAGTAAAAATTTTACTGGCGGCATCACTAACATCATCATATTCAAAGTTTGAAATTACTCTCACCAAACATTTCATAGGTACATACAATTAAAGTCGGAAAATGGTTGTCACTTAGAATTTTATCCGCCTAGCAGGCAACATGTTGCTCGCGAGTTACTATGTGTTGGACAGACCTGCTTTACGGTATCCCTTCGTAATATGCGTAGAAGCATCACGAGTGCGACTCACGTGCAGTTTCATTTTTATTCCTCGGATCAACAAGATAAATTAACATTTCATAACATTCCGTACGATTTTATTTGTTTTAAATGGAGTAAATCGTTAGTACTTTCAAATTTCTGTTTTTTGTCACGAATAATCCAGTGAACCTCTCCGTGCCGTACGCCTAAATTAACAAAGAATAAAAACAGTTACCTCGGCGGGATTAATAAACTCTCCTCTCCTCGTCATTCCATAGAAATCGCGCATTATTAATAGGGTCGGGGGAAAAACTTCAAACTCGACATCATTACCGGTGACCCAGAGGTGACGTCTTCAATTTATCACTCCGACTCGTTAAATTCTTTATTTTTTTTCTGCGTCCGCGACACTTTTTTGGCCTCCACGAGAGAGAAATCGTGGACGGGGGAGTGACAGACACTCCCAGGCTCATTTTTCTTCCTCTTCTATCCTTTTCCCCCTCTCGACATTTCTGCAGCTCTCTTTTGTAATCCGTCGCGATTGATGGCGCGTCGAATAACTTTACACCCGGTTTTTTTTTCAAGCCGGTGCCGTGACCGTATAGGAAAGGTCCGCGATCTTGCATGCGGTTTTTCGAAGGGATAGTCTAATGTTCCGTAGAGAACGCAATCTGTGAATCTATGTGTTTATTTAGTTATTGAAACTTATAGAAGAGGAAAGGTAAATAAGTACTATATCAATGGCAACTAGGTGTTTCGGGAAAGAAGCCAAGTGGACAACTGTATGAGAGCCGCCGTAGTGTCGGAGGAGCGCATTTACGTTATAGCTTTTGGGATGATCCGTATATCCGCCGATCTAACGCGCAGTATGTGGAGCGAACGCTCTTTTTATGTATGGAAGATATCGGGTCGTCACGTGTCTTTTCGACAATCGGAAACACTCGTAGTCCCCGGTGCAATACAGGGCATTATGACAATGCAGACGTTCTTTTGCGGTGGTTGTCAATTTTTATCTAGAAACTGTACCTGTAAGGAAAAGTTACAACATTTGATGAGTTTGCTAACAACCAAAGACCTGCAGCCTTCGAGAGCGTTTATGAGTTGCCCACGAACAGGGGCGGTCCGAGGAATTTCGGCGCCCCGGGCGAGATAGCGCTCCAGCGTCCACTTTGTAAATGCTTGTTGAGATATTTTATAAGTGCTAATTTATTCATAACTCTGTATAAATTAATGATAGTAAAAAAATAAGAAGGTAACATAAAGATTATAGTCTGTTCCGCGATATAAATTGGTATCCAATATTTATTCACTTGTAAGTAATGCATTGACATATGGTCGGTATAGCGCCCCCAAGACTACGGCGCCCCTGGCAGCCGCTCTGCTCGCCCTGCCCAAGAAGCTAGGACAAATATAGCTATACATGTAATTTAACAAATTAATTTCTTTTTTCACTAATATTTTGACAATGAAACCTGGATTATTATAATTTTAATCCTAAAAATATTATATAGGATAGATTATTTCTAATAATATGTATCAGTAATTCCAGGTAACTTGAAATTTAAACTACAATCCGTCACGCCTTGTGAAAAAGATGGCCAACCCCTAGCTTTGTTACTTCGACCTATTTTAAGTGTGACGTTCCCTCTTCCGCGAAGATTAGGCACGAAAGTTCTCGAAGACTGAAAAGAAAGTCTATGATTTGTGGAATTTCGGCGCTAATCAGGACGTGGAGTGGTTATTCATTGAAGAAGAATAGGGAATGACTAGAGGGTTTCTTAAGAGCAAGGTAAAAGTGATCTCTTAAAGTTTTAGGAGAGGCTTATTCACTTTTGCTCCCGGAACAGACTTAAAATAGATCGACTCTGACTTAGATTAATTGTCCCTTCGCATCGGCTTTTTCGTCTTGTCTCTCAAGGAGCTTCCGTGGATCTAGGCTGTTATTTACGATCGAACTTTCCACAGTTTCATGGGATAGTTGAATGGAGATTTATCAAGAAACGAAAGTGGAAAGGAATTTATGGAAATCCTTTTTTGCGCGACAGAAAATACATTGTATTGTTGCGCAATTTTATAGCGCCGAGTTTAGAGCTAGTAAATAAGTATTTCTGCACTTGTAGAAATTGTGCACGCAAGTGTACGAGGGTATTTTCACTAAATGAGGTTGAAAGAAAGTTTTGGCGAAATTTAAGGAGCGATTCACGCGTTATTATGTAACTTTTCATGTAATCGTGATACAAGCCTCAATATAGAACAAGGAATTTAATGAAACTTGGCATTAAGAAACTTGTATTATAGGCTGAGGAACGGTTGTGCGTTTTTTTTAATTAACGAATAACATGATATGGATTCATTTATGTGAAGATTGAGAAGGAGAAAAATTCTGAACTTGATCGGGACTCAATCCTGGGTCTCTCACTTAAGACCGACCCGAGCTACGGGCGAGCCGGGCGGCCGCCCGGGGCGCCGAAACTTTAGGGGCGCTATCTCGGCTGACCGTTCCTATCTTTATTATATATATATATATATAAACTTCGCAAATGCATCAGTCACAGAGCATGCTTAAAGTCCTATGCAAAACCTCTCCGCCTTTCGAAGATTTTTGCATCTATGTGCGAAAATGGATTTGGAAACCCGAGAGTACCAGAGCAACCGAAACATTTCCTCCTCATCCCAGGAGGTTGTAGCCTTTCCTCGGAAGTGCTTCCAATAGACACCGACTAAAATGGTGGCAGATCCCCTAGAGGGGCGCCTTTCCCTTCGAGGGGCGCACTTACTGCATCTTTTTTTGGCTTATCTATCTTGCATCTTCGATTGGAAGCATCTTACAATTAGTGAATGCTTAAAATCACATGAAAACTCGCCTCAACATTTTAAATGCCATAAAATGTGGCTTGAAACTGATTTGCGGCTTAACAAGAATAAAACTTTAGATAAAAATTTGCAAACAGTTCTAAAGAAAGAAGTCATTGGAGAAGTGCGCCAGAAAGGTTAATTAATATAACCTTATATTTGGCCAAAAACAATTTAGTTTTTTGTGGATGTTCAGATAGATTATCCACACAGCAAAATGGTAATTTTATAGGTCTCGTGGAACTAGTAGGAAAATTTGATTTGGCTATGAGTGAGCATGTGCGTCGAATAATATTGTCTGAAACTTACGTTCATTACTGCGATAAAACGATTCAAAATGAATTGATTGATATGGTAGGAGATTTTACTCGTAAAAGTATACTTGAACGAGCTAGGAAAGTAAAATATTTTAGCATAACAGTAGATTGCACCCCCGACGTTATTCATGTTGAACAGCTTTCCTTAACAATCAGTTTTGTTGGCATTGATGATATTAAAATAAAAGAACATTTCATTGCTTACCAGCCAATAACCGATTCTTCTGGAAAGGGAATTTATGAATCTATAACAGAAATGCTGATCGATTTTCAATTACATTTAAGTAACTGCAGAGGTCAGAGGTACGACAATGGTGCCAACATGAAAGGCAAAAACAAAGGAGTACAAGCAAAAATATTAAGTTGCTACCCACGAGCATTTTTCATGCCTTGTGGATGCCACTCTCTATATTTAGTAGTTGGGGACAGTGTCTCTAAAAGATTTTTTGGGGTTATACAAAGAATTTATGTGCTATTTTCAGCTTCGGTTGTAATTACTGAAAAAATATGTTAAACGCTTACCTCCTAAACCGTTATGTAATACCAGATGGGAATGTAAAATTGGCTGTGTTAAGGCTATTAAAAATGAAATTTTAGGATTGAAAAATGCCTTAATCGAGTTGCCAGAAATGTCTTCTATTGAACCTATTGTCATTTCAAAAGCAGAATCTCTTGTGGAAAAGTTTGAAGATATCAATTTTGTAGTAAAAATTTATATGTGGGATGACATTTTTTTTAAAAGTTAATTTGGTAAGCAAATAGATGGAGAGCTCTGAAATTGAACTAGGTACTATAGTAATGCTTTTAGAAAACCGTACAGAATTTTTAAAGGAATACCAAGATTCAGGTTATATGACAGCTATAAAATCGGCAAAGGAGTTGGCAGTAAAATTAAGCGTAAAAGCAGAGTTTAAATTGCCAGATTTAGACAAAAAAATCTGATGTGGCCAACACATGACTTTCTCCATATTTGGGGCATAGATATTTAAATTATTATGAATAATATTACGAGGCAAAATTATTATTTCGTATCGTAGAAGAAGATACGTCCTTGCCGTAAATTACGTATATTTTTAATGTTTACAGAATTCACCGCTACATGGTGTTGTTGCTGTAGGCTGGTATTAAGATAAAGCGAAATATATCCGAAATGGATGGTTCTACGAAAATTAGTTACAAACCAAACTTGGAAGAAATAAAATTCTCTACAACTTTGGTCCTTACGAAGATTACCAATAACGATGTTTTTAAGGAGATATTTAACGGAAACCGAAAAACCGGTTATTTATAAATAACTCCTAAACAATAACTCCTATAGAAAATTGTTTCAAATGAAAACTGCAGGAAATTACATTCTGTATAACCGTTATATAGAATTGTATATACAATAATGATGTTTTAACGAAGAAATATCGCAAAAACCGAATCGGGTTTCAAATAAACCTCGACTTCCGTTTATCCGTTATTGTCCAAAAACTAATCAGTTCTTTGTGCTCATGAAAGAGTGTTAGATATGAAGTTTGGTAACGATATGGCACGTACTTTTTGAGTTAGAGCGCCCACAATAACATACACACACACACACACACACACACAGACATCATTCCGAAAATAGTCTAAACGTGTTCTAGGGACCTCAAAACATGTATTTCCGTTGAAATCTCGAAGTCGATTTTTTTCATGAATACAATACTTTCCCATTACTACGTATGGAGAAAGTAAAAATGTTTTTACTAGCGAATCCAGAGAGGAAAATTCAAAAATTGAAAACGAGGAAAAATATTTTCAAAATAATGTTTTCAATGTCCTGTTAGACCATGCATCTATCAGAAAGATTTAAGCAACTGAAAGAATTTAATGATAGTTGGGGTTGTTTGTATAGCATTAAGAAAAATGTAAATATGATGAAATGTCGAAAAAGTGTAATGAACTTGAAATTAAACTTAGCGATGAAAATGAAAGTGATTTAAATGCTTTGGATTTATGTCAAGAAATTGAGACTGTGATAAGGCTGTTGCCTGAAAATGTGCCTGATAATTCTGTATTTTAAAATTTATAAATACTAACAGATTACAAGATATGTTACCAAATTTATGGGTAGCTTTGATAATTATGTTAACAATTCCACTAACTGTAGCAAGTGGGGAAAGAAGTTTTAGCAAACTAAAGCTTATCAAAACGTACTTGCGATAATCAATGTCACAGGCAAGATTAAATTCTTTGGCAATACTATCAATTGAAAATGATATAGTTGCAAACTTGGATTTTACTGATATGATTACTAATTTTGCTAATTTAAAATCAAGGAAAAGGATATATTAGAGAGAATTTTTGATACTTGATAAAAATATGTATGCCCCTCGTCTGAAACTACAAATTTTATTAAAGATTGTTTAAAATTTGTTTTAAGTTTTTGTGGTCTTAATATCATATGTTGAAATGTAATGTACAATTATATTAATTCTGTAAGCATTTTTTGTTATAATTATCATAATTAAAATTTGACTACTTTGTATTATTAACTTTTGGTAATGTTGATATCGTACTATCACAATTAAAATGGTAAACATACGTACTAGTCTTTGTAGTCATGTTTTTTTTAATTTGTCAATCTCAAAAATAAATTTATTATCATCATACAAAGCCTTCTTAATTTTTTTCCAATTGGAAGGGGCGCAGGAACACCTCCTCGCCCGGGGCGCCAAAATACCTCGGGCCGGCCCTGCTGCCACTTGCCGAGTAGGTGCTTTAACCAACTAAGCTACCAAACCGGATTAATTCTCCGTTCTCGAATTGGGGTATTTACGGTGAATAAAGGGTTAACTCGGTAGTAAACCTTACCACACTAGATGTCCTCACGGAGGCACAGCGGAAAAAACAACCCTACTTTATCTCAGAATTGAGAAGATGTTAAATAACAAGAGTGAAATGATGGAAATTTAACTTGTATGCGTGTGTGCTTAATACTGATCACAAATGTGATGATGTATCTCCTTGAGGACATCCGTTGGGACTGATTGATACTAGCATAGCTAGCTTGGTCTCAACCTAAGAAAATATTCCCGTTCTGAAACAGGAGAATTAGTCTGCCACGGTAGTTCAGTGATAGAACATCCGCCCGGCAAGTGGAAGGCCCGGGTTCGATTCCCGGTCATGGCAGATTTTTTTCACCTGTTTCCTCATTTCCCACAAATGTGAAAATTGAGAATAAGAAAAATTCTGAACTTGAGAAACGACATTTAAGACGCTATACATTTGAGACTAGAGACACTTTGCTGTTTTGATGTAAATATCCAATAAAGTTGAATTTCACTTTGTTTTTCAACGCACATGGGCAATAAAGTACACAGTTTTAATTCTGTCATATCGTCCTTAAGAGATTCATATACACATATTGTACTGGTATATTTTAGTTTGGCTCTGTTTTATTTTGGCAGAATTTATTATGATTTTAGAGTTTTATTTAAAATGAAAATGTTAATGATTAATGTCCATTCTCATATTTGATCCCAACGGAAAATAACGAAGAAAGACAAACTTTTACTTCAATTGCAAATATTCAAAGGTAGCATTCAATTTCGTTTCAGTTCCCAACATTTTAATAATAAATTACATTGTTAAACATACATCCCTCGCCGAATAGAAGTTTTCACTTAAACCCCTTTTCAACAAGGATATGTTGATTTCTAGATTTCCCAATTTTCGTAAATTACCACCATTTATGTAATAACAATGCCATTATTAATAAGAATATGATGTATGAAATGATATGCTTGTTTGTGCCTAATATGCACTTTGTTACTTAAGAACCTTTTTGTTGGTAAGAACTCATGGTTGCGAATCACGAGTGCAACTGGTCAGCTATTTACTTTTAAGTCAGATCATCAACTGTCTCAATTCCTGCAATCCAATCACGCGTTCGAATCGCCAGCGATGTAACCGAAGCTTACCGAAAGTATGGCGAGGAGCCGCATTTTTTTTTAATTTTCAGAATTGCGGACTTTCGCGGGGGCGGGGGAAAGAGAGACTCACGCAAGCAAACACGAGAGGGAAGTTCTGCAATTCCCGCCCTCCACGCGAAACCTCAAGTCTTTTGGAGATTCAACAGTGTTGCTCTTAGTGCGGGAAGGCTTTTGAAGAGACAATTAAATTGCAAATCACGTCTCTGTTAGAGGGCGTGGCTCTAGGCTTGAGAGAGATGGTACTCGAGACGGCGGGGAAGGGAAAACTAAAGGACCGCAAGAGAGGATTTTCCTCTCTCTTCTACCTTCTCCTCCTCTCTCTCTCCCCTCTCCGTCCCTCCCTCCCTATCTCCTCCATACCTTGAGGCATACGGGAAGGTTGAGGAATACCCTTCTAAGGGAAGAGGATTTATTACTATAAAGTTTGTCACACAGTAAGCGTGTTGTGAGAGAAAGAGAGGGAGAGAGAGAATGTTGAAGAAGAGAGTGGGTGGGTGGAGATCGAAGGAGTTAAAATCTCTCTATTCTGTTGATGAAGAGGAGGAGAGAGAGAGAGAAAATAGGGGGAAAACAACAGGATGTAAAGTTATGACCGATGACGCATCAGGGTTCGGCGGTTCCCGCGGACAAAGGGAACGGATAATGAGTGTTAAGTATTGTTGTTTCTGCTAAATGGATGGAACTGCAAATTTGCTTCCCTGGTGCCCGCTGGATTATTGCGTCACCATTTTGTGCGTGATCCCTCTCGGAAGCGACTGAGTTTTGTGTGATGATGCGTGAACTTTCCGTGTTTGGACTAATGGCTTTAAATTAGGTTTCGTATTAACGCGAGGGAGAGGTTTAATTTTTCCGAAACGATTTGTTATCTTTTCCTCTCTTGGCGTAATTATGGAAGTGTCGAGTGGAGTGTTAACCTGGGAAAGCATGATTTCGTAAAAGATTTTTTATTGTTGGTTGAACAAAAGGAAGGCACGTATTATTGCGAACAAGAATTAATCAATCCCTTCCATCACAAATTGGGGAGAATTTTGTGAAATCAGTATGCTTTTCTCATGACCAGGCAATTGAAGAATATCTTAAATCGTATCTTATAAAAATAATGTAAAATATTCATTTAGTGTATATTTAATTTTTATGATGTTTATTTCATTGAGGTTCTTCTTAACAAAAATGACCTGAATAAAGGCTTCCTAATTTCATATTTTTATTGCTCAAAACGCAACAAGTACTTCGAATATTTCTCCTATATGAAGACATCAGTATTTGTATATTTTATTCTACCTCTCATTTGTTGTATGCATATATGTCTTACAGAGGTGTTTTGAAAAACGTAATGTTTAGCATTATAAAAATATCCATCGCAAATAACGAGTGCGTGTTATATTTCCAGATCCTTAGTTTTCCCACTTCCAATTCTTGATCCTTTTTAGGGCTTACGGAAAATTCACCGACCACAATTCACCGAAACACAATTCACGGACCACATTTCACCGATTCACAATTCACCGAAACCACAATTCACCGAATCACAATTTACCGAAAAGTAAATTCACCGAACCACAATTCATCGAATGTAGTATTTTCCTAGATCCCATTTATAGATATCCCTAAGTTAATGCCGCGCCAGGTTCACTGAAAATGTTTATTGGAAATATCCTTATTTTTAAAACTGTGAACTTGATCCGCGGCCTATATATAATGTTCGACACAACTATAGAAGATAAATGAAAGGATGGGTTTTCATGTGATTTCTGTAATAAAGCTTCAGTTAACAAACTGCATTGAAAATGTATGTATATACACGTCCTCCTTTCTCCATTTTAACTCTTCGTATATTTGAAGCGTAGTATCGCCACCTCACTTTCATTTGTTGCGTCCGCGTCGTAGATATACCTATCGCGTGATATCTGCACCGCAGAAGAATCAGATTGTTCGATTTTCAATAGATACCAAAATTTAAACAACAAAATTCCCCCTTGTAAAATTTAAATGATATTCCTTTCAGTGAGAGCACTAAAACCAAAATCTGCTGGTTTGTTTTACGTCTTCGTCTGACCATTGAAATGCGTTTTTAATGCAGAATTTTTATTTACAGGTCGCCCAGGATCCATGGGACCAGCGGGACCAGCAGGACCTCCGGGATTACGTGGTGAGTAATATCAACGTAAAAGCAATTCTTTAATTATTTGGCAGTGACTGGAATCAGTTTATTCGTTTGTTGATTATTACATCGTTGAAAATGTAAACTTAATGCACCACACTAAGTAATCCCTCGATTTTCCTGTTTTATTTTCACGGTTTCACGTATCAGTACAGCGATTTTTGCAGCAATGTTCAATGTTCTCTGTAGATAAGTATAAGTAATTCGCGTCTACAAATAAAATGTCTTTTTTAAAATCTAATTTACGATCTTTCGGCGATTACGCGACATTTATTGAGTATTCGTTAATGGTCGACTTATTTTGTGTGTTGCAAACGATGAGCATTCATTATAGTATTTTCTTCCAAAAATGGAGTAATTGCTAATCAGTTGTTATCAGGGACCTATTAAAATGCAGACAAACAGGCCTATAATACATTAAAAGTAGAAAAGAGTAAAATGCATCATAATATTTTATCACTCAACATGCAAAACAACATAAAGCTCTTTAAATGTGAAAGAGCTTCGTTTGAAATCTAAGTTGGGTTGCAGTAGAAGAGCATAATTCAGACGAAAAAAAAGACTTTCGGGTGAACGTACACACGAATTACGTTCTAATTCACGTTTTGATAATTCCGAATGAGTGTAATGTGAAATAAAGAATGAACACGTCGAACTCGTGAGAAACCGCTCTGCTAACGCTTGTCCGTTGAGATTTCATAAAGATTTCGCGGGTCCGGGATTCCCATTAGTAAAACTCGGAATTAGCGCCTTCGCCCCCCCTTCCATTTTAAGACACGTCCTGTGCTTATTGGACCACGGCGCCTTATGCTAAATATCGCACAGAACTTAAATTATTTGATGATCCAGATGACTCCAGTGAACCCGAAGAAAATTCGGAAATTTCCCGTTCGAGAAAAATTTTCATCGAAACGTGGAATGCAGCCTTCGCATACTAATTAACCCGCTGAAGGTTTGACGTCATCTGCGCGAGGATTGAAACTAATTGGTATCCGAGAGAGAAAGAGGTGGAAAGGAAAAATAGTGAGAGAGAGGGAAACGGGGGCGCGGTAAGCTGGCAATTAGGCGCCACGAACTCTGCGGTGCACTTCGGGATAGGCGCCATTACGTGCACGCGCCAGCGATCGCAGACTAACGAAAACCAAAAGCTGCGACGGCGGAATTAATTCGACGAGGGCGAGATATTGTTTATGCGAAATCCGTACCGTTTTCCGCTCCATAGGACGAATTTCTTCGCAAATGACTTCTACGTCTCGTGTTAACTTCGGTGGTGTTTCAGTGTCTTGCTCCCTGCATATGTTTAAAATAAATGATGCATTATAGCGATCGGAGAATCCCAAATGCCTCTTGAGAAGGCGTTTAGTCTCGCGTTATGCGTTAACAAATACGAAATTTCGACAGAGAAAGCGAAGAGCGCCGGTGGACAGTGGGTGGACCCCGTCGGTGGTAATTATAATAAAGTTAAAATCTACAGATCAGTAGTTCCCAAACCGGAAATCAAGAAAACTTTTCAGGGGGTGGCGAATGTATATGTAATAGTTGCTATATTTTCTAGTTAATTTTAACTCCATAATTATAGGTATATACGTATATTTCACAAGAAAAACAACTTTGCAACTTCCACAAAGATCATATTTCACTACGGGTTTCGCTAAGTAACTTGCATCATCAGGTTCTGACCAGTCGTGAAATGTAATTTGTGTGGAAGTTTTTTTCTTGTGAAATATGCATGTCACTTTTCAAAAGTTGAGCCTAATTTATTAGATTATATAATTTTATTTCATTGCTTATATTAACAAAAGTATGATTTTATATAAATGTTCCAGTCAGTTGTTAAATTTATTGGTGGACGTGTGAGGCTAAGGGGGTCGGTCGCCATAATAGAATGTCGCGATATGATCGTCTGCCTTAAGAATGCGTCGCAGATGCATCAAGTTTTGGGGTCCTCTGCTATACGTGATTGTAAAGAAAGTGAAACGGTGCCCGCGATCCAAATGGATTAGTTGTTTTAAACAGATAATGGACCTCGCCTACAGGAAGGCATTTTATAATGGCACTTGGTTAATTACATTGTGGTTGGCGGTCCATGAAAGATTTACAATCCGAGATTTCGACCAAATCGTCCCGCGAAACGCGGGTTTCTGATACCAGGAAATTATACGGCGTCGATATGGAGAACACAATAGGGGAAAATGGCTTTCGTTTGCGTATCCAATCAAACAAAATCTCTCACAAAAGCTTTCCGGTTTCTTCGGCCGTGAATTCCGTCACACTGATACTCAACTGACTCGTTTGGCGTATCTCGAAACGGTTTTATATTCATGTCATATTTTTCTTGTTTTACCTTTTCCCTCTTCCCCCTTTTTCGTGACATTCCGATGCGCATCCCTGATCCACGATATGCATATGCATTTTCGTCCGTACGCACATTTGCGCTCGGCGCCATTTTATTTCCGAACTAACTCTTATCTCTCCCTTCTCCACCCCGCTCCAGAATTCTCCATATCGCATCTCCTCCGCGTCACAAAAAATTATAAAGAGAGATAGGGAGGGAGGGGGGAGAGAGGGAGAGAGAGAGGGGGAGAGGGGGAGGGAGGGAGAGAGAGAGGGGGGGTTATGCGTAATGCGGGAGCAAGCGATTTCCTGGCTCGATGGAATCGCCTCGGTGTTTAATCGCTGACCCGTGCGATTTCGGTGGTGCGACCCTAATAGCCCCAGCCACCACCGCTCCTGTCACCCCTCGATATGTATTGTTTTCACTGTTTAATTGGGGCGTTGGTATCGAAGACAGCTTCCGGCGGTAGCGTTTTGTTTTTATTTTCCCTCCCATTCAGATCGTTTTCCCTTTCATTAAGGTTTCCTTCTTTCCTTTTATTTGTTTATTTAAAATTTTTATCTTTCGATTTCCTGGACGTTCAAACGTGCGGGAGCTTGTAATCCCTGAAAATAGAGTGGATAACGTTGTTTGTTTTATTCTCTCTTAAGCCGATTAGCATTTCAGCGAGAGCTAACTCGATGTCATTGGCATTCAATTATGTGTCACAACACTAAGGCGTAATGTAATGCAAGAAATCGATCTTTCTTGCAAAGAGTGTCCGCAGTAGGATAACCACGTGTTTTAAAATAATTTAAATAAGATTTCTGACCATTTAGTTGTTGGTGGAGAAAAGTATTAAATGGATATGAGCTTTTAAAGTCGTTTTAAATTCCCTTCGACATGTGGCCACAATTCCAGAATAAGCACTTATGTGTCGTAAATTAAAAAACTTTTACCATATATCTCCAACAGCCATAAAAACCATACGTGCATTTAATCTAAAATATAAAGTCGACTTTCAGCGAATCGCTATTGAAGATGGATGCTTTCTTATAAACTTTTAATGGCCATTGGCTGTTCTTAAGACGAACTAATTTTTTTAATTAGAGATGTTTTAGTGTTTATTATGCAATTGATTTTCAGTCATTATACGAACTCAATAATTTTATATTGGCTGTGGTCATAATGCTTATTGATTTCTAAAAAGGCAAAGGAACTCGTCGTTTAGTTTGTGCTTTACTATTTTTAAGATTGCTGTCGCAAAACAATTTTTGGACATAAATCATTAGTTGGATATGAATTAAAACTCATTTAATTTCTTATGATCCGAAGGCAAAATTCAATCGCAGTTACTAAAAATAGTCTTCATCTAAGCACGAAATACACCGCACAAACTACAAATTCAAAAAAATGACCCGCTCATTCCTCATTATAATTTCACGCTCCACTTTTGAAAATTTTAACGCCCGGCAGACGGATTCCGGCTTCGTTTCGAAAGCGAAAATTCTCCGCGGATTAATTTGACAGTTTTTTCAGAAAGCGATTTTAATTAAAAATTTCCCCGGGATGTCCTTCCTTAAAAAACCTAAAACCCGGGTTTAAAAAAACGTATGAACTCCTCCATTAAAAAAACTCTCTCTCTCCCTCTCTATACGTTCTATATTTATAACAGCACCGCAGCGTCGCCCCATTGCTTTCATTTGTTTCGTCAGCGACCCGGACGTGCCTGTCGCGTGATCTCTGTGCCTGAGAGGGGGAGAGAGGCATGTGAGTGGCACCTCAAAATGGCGACCACCTACGGCCGAACGACCGCTTGTCAACCAATGCCTCGTTTTCTCGTTCCGGGATCTCATTTCCAAGCATCTTAATGAGATTTTCGTTGCGAGGACGTAAAATCCGCATAACCTTCCCCTTTCCGTCCTTGTCACTCTTGTTAGGCGTATCATTTCAGCCTCCTCCGCCTCTCCCCCATTCTCTCTCCCTTTTATGCCAACCTCCGCGGAGGCAATGGGATGCGTAGCACTCGATGTTACATAATAGACTTAAGAGGTGAAGCATTAAATCGCACGCGTTACCGTGCCAACGATTACCTATAACATACTACATAGCCGGTCTGTTTAAGGTGATTATCGACAACTTCATTGGCTGGAAATCCTACCAGGGGGTTGGTCGGATGACGTTTTGGAGATAATTTTGGATGGACGCTTCGGGAAGGTGCTGTTTTGTTTGGTCGCCGAAACGGGTTTAACTGTGCACTTTTTGTTATTCAGAATTTTTGCGATAAACATTTTATGAGGCCGATAGCCGTAACGTTTTAAAACGAGTTTTTTTTTTTGGATAGGGGATTAATTTTATGGATGGAGTTGGATTTTCTTCTCCTTCGTGTTGGCTCAGTTGTCTGATCAGTTTTTATTGATTTGTTGTCAAGAATTGAAGTTTATTTCCAAAGCGGTTATTTTTGAAACTCAATATTTTTTTAACTAATGATTATTTTTTATAGATACAATGTTTGCACATTCCATTCTATATCATCCCACATTTTCCTTGCTTTGAGCGTCGCTGTTGAGGAGAAGTAAACTGTATCCCCATTAAGGTGGGACGTAGAAGAGTTTAAGTCGAACTATTGCTCCTTTCCTGTAACAACTCGAAAGACTCATTCGATGAAAATGTTTAGCAGTATAATTTATAACTATGAATAATAAGGAATTGGTGGAATTAACTTGATAGAATTTAGTGCAGTCAACAACAAAATACCCCTAACTTGATTGTTAATGGCGAAGAAATGGAAAAGAATTTTCTTGAATCCGTACCTTTTAATAATTTTGTAAAATAAAAAAAATTACTATTTTAATTTCATGAAAATAATTTTTAGTCGTCCATATCCACAGTTTTTAGTTAATTGAATGTTTTATAGGAGATTTAAAAAATATTTAACTTGCTTCGTTGTTATTAATAATAGCGATTTTCCAAACTTTAGGAAATATTAGCTTGTTTGATTATGAAATGTTGTAAAAACCATCTTGGTCACATATAGTTGGAAACAATACCATTTTATTTTAAACCGAAAACTATAAAGCTTTACTTCCTTATCTAACGTGACATTTAAAACTTTATCGAAGTATAACATTTTTGTACTTACTATACTATTTTCTGTAGCCTCTTTTTATAACAGTAAATTATTTCAAACACACAAAATATCGGTTCACTCCGAGTGCAGTATTGAAGTAAAACTTTCTCTCTGTGATTTAATGACATCAGCTTCTAATAATATCAGTGGCAATTATATGCAAAAGGGGAATAAAAATTTCTCTTTCGTTGGTCGTACGCCAAAGTCTTTCCCTGTTTTCTATTGCGTATTGGAGGCACTCCAATCACATTACGGCCGGAAATGGACCCTATGTGGGAAAGGGGCGCGTGGGAAGGAAAGTGCCTTATGTGAACGGGAAGGAACGATTTTAGGGGAGATACCAAGGCGCTACTCCACAATCGCAAATTCAATCTACAACTGCGCCATTTCGACTGTCAACCTCTTCCTTTTCGTCCTCTGTTTCATCCTCCATTTCCTTCAACGATTTCTTGTTTTTGAAGCTATTTTAACGTACATACACATGCATACACGTACGTATATAGATGCATGTGTGATTTTTATTAGAAATTAGGAGATTCTATTGCACCGCTGGTCTTTCGAAATTCATTTATATTTACGTTATTAATATGCAAGATTACAATGACCTATGGCAGAAAGTGTCATTATACGGTTTGTTCATTCTTATTGAAGTTTCTATTGGCCTGTTGTATCTTTGGGATCTAGCGATTACTTCAACGTATTTTATTAGACAGGATGGTATACTCCTATGCTCATCAGCAACTGTGGGTACAACCGCGCCTTGCGCATTCTCAAATAAAATTAAAAACAGAAGGAAAAATCTTCGAGTATTCGAGCATCGTTTGACTAAATTATATGAATAAAGAAAAAAAAATCTTTGAGCTATGTATTTTCGGCCCTCTAACTGTAGCCAGGGAACCAGGATGCGAATATCAGCGGGATCCCCACGTTATTAATATTTGTAGTAATAACGAACGATTTATGGAGCCCCAGTTTAGCAGTACAAATTTTACATAGTGTTTCTTTATTGTAAATCACTTAGGCAAGTGATTTTTAGTAAATTTGTATGCAAAATTTACACTCGATACTTGAATAATTGAGAACCTCTGGGGCCCCAATTATTCGGGAGACCGGATGCCTCGCATCCGCCGCATCCCTCCCCGATTGGCCTGCCCTGATTGTAATGGTGATTTAATTGTATAAATCTTAGTAATTTCCATTAACAATGCACCTGGAAATCCCTTTTTAGAAGGGGAAAGAATGAATCGAAGGCGGGAAATCCTTTTAGTCTTGACAGCAATGTCATCGCCTATCATTCTCGCGATTGTTTCGCGATAAGAGAGAAAGATAGCGAGCGAATGAGAAAGGGTGAAACCGGGAGAGAGGAATACTAAGATAAACTATAAACGAGGTAGAGGTATAAAGGATGAGATGCTGTAAAAAAAAAAGGCCTCGGATACGGAAGAAAAGGTGAGACAGTCTATGGGGGAGAGAAGACGGGAATGGTCTGGAGCGACGATGAAACGACGTCGAACTTTTAAATCGGATTCGACAGGTTCGATTGAATTTTGAGGCATTTTTCAGCCCGCCGTTATTCAGCGCGTCACGTCGGTGTATTTGTTTTCCTGGGAATGTAATTGGAGGTGCGGAAATGAATTAAACAGCCCCGTGGACGAGATTCACAGAGCGTTCAAATGAGGTAGGTACTTGATTTTGATCGAGTTTATTTATGTTTTGTAATCGGTATAATTGCTTCATGAGTATATTAAAAGTAATCGATACCTACTTCGATTATACTACTCTTTCGAATTTCGTCTTTGGAATTACTTTAGGCAACCATACAAAAAATGCAATTCCGCACGTTTCGATTATTTAAGAGTTTCCCAAGCTGTGTTTCGCGGAACTCAAGGGTGTCGCAGAAGCTGAATAGGATTCTGCGACAGAAGAAGCAACCAGATACTTTCTTCCTTCTCTTATTTACAGCAGGAAATATGGGTTTCTCTTGTAAACTGTATATACTGTAGAATACACAAACTACGTAAATAAAAATTTCAATGATTATAAAGTTAATTTTATTTTGATTTGACTTATCACCTCTTAGTTAGGGTTCAGGGAGATAAAATATTTGAACATGATGGTTCTCGTGAATTCACAAAAACTCGTGGTTTATATATTCGTTAACATTTTGTTTTGAATCTTTGAAACAGTAAGTTTTGATTCATCGATATTTTATTTATATGAAGTCGTGTCAAATAAGAACGGTCTCGAACTATCATTCGACCAGAAAAAAAAATTGATTCTGCGAAAACACGGGTGTTGTACGACCTTTGTGGAGAATGGCCGGCCAGAGGAAGGTGATTGTCCGCCGAAATGGAATGGAAGCAAGAGATAGGTGGGATGGGATGTCCGTATGTCGAGAGAATCAGATGGAAGGAACCTTTTTTCGGAGGACGAGGAAGGAGGAGGAGGAGGAGGCATGTCCTCAGAATGGGTATTCTTTTGTCGGGACGGATTTCAAAAGAAGCTAGGTCGAGAGATGTGCGCGGCTTGTGAGATAAGGAATTCGTTTCCCGTCCCATAAAAGGGGGAAGGCGCTTCTGGTCCATATGAGAAGAGGGCGCCCAGTCTATAGGAGAGGAGGGCGCCACTCGCGTACCAGCAAGGTAACGCGAGCTGGGTGCGTGATGCGATTGGCTCTGTGATACTTATCCCTTGAATCTAGGAACCCACATATGCCAGCTACTCTCTTTTGCATTGTGTGACTGACCTACATCCCGACACTTCAACGGCACGTGCTGAAGTTTCGCGTCGAGATAAGAAAAATATGCCGAGCTGTAAACCTGTTTTTTTTTACTTTTTGGATGGTGCTAAAAGATTTCCGCATGTCTCCGCTGGAAATGTGTTAAAAAATGTTGTACGATTTTTAAAAGTCGTGTTAATGGAAAAGTGTATTGTTTTTAGGAGATTTAGAGAGGGGCATTGTATAAGACAGATACCTACTAAATTAAGCAATGGTAGGTATATGAAAGAGAATATTTTTAGACCTTAAAAATTATCATAATTATCGTGAGGCATATGTTATGATGCGTAGGAAGTCCTCGATGTATATGGAATCGATTATCTCTAACTCGCTCATACGTAATTAATGGAATAGAAAAATGAAACTATTTTCACGAACTGGGTTTGGTGATCGAACAAAAATGGAAAAAATCGGTACAACATGCATTGTACAAACTTTCTCATATTACTAATGCGTCGTTTAGTTATCTTTCGAAAAAAATCTGATGTGGCCAACACATGACTTTCTCCATATTTGGGTTATAGATATTTAAATTATTATGAATAATATTACGAGGCAAAATTATTACTTCGTATCGTAAAAGAAGACACGTCCTTGTTGCCGTAAAATACGTATATTTTGAATGTTTACAGAATTCACCGCCACATGGTGTTGGCGCTGTATACTGGTATTAAGATAAAGCGAAATATATCCGAAATGGATGGTTCCACGAAAATTAGTTTCAAACAAAACTTGGAAGAAATATTATTCTCTACAACTTTGGTCCTTACGAAGATTACCATTAACGATGTTTTTAAGGAGATATTTAACGGAAACCGAAAAATCTGTTATTTATAAATAACTCCTAAACAATAACTCCTATAGAAAATTGTTTCAAATGAAAACTGCAGGAAATTACATTCTGTATAACCATTGTACAGAATTGTATATACAATAATGATGTTTTAACGAAGAAATATCGCAAAAACCGAATCGGGTTTCGTATAAACCTCGACTTCCGTTTATCCGTTATTGTCCAAAAACTAATCAGTTCTTTGTGCTCATGTTAAAGTGTTCTATATGAAGTTTGGTAATGATACGGCACGTACTTTTTGAGTTAGAGCGCCCACAATAACATACACACACAGACATCATTCCGAAAATAGTCTAAACGTGTTCTAGGGACCTCAAAATATGTATTTCCGTTGAAATCTCGAAGTCGATTTTTTTCATGAATACAATACTTTCCCATTACTACGTATGGAGAAAGTAAAAATGAACTTTGTGAAATCGTTATAAACATCAACTTAAACTCAATTAACTGTACGAAATTTGATCAAAATCGTTAGAGCCGTTTTTGAGAAAATCAAATTGTTGTTAAAAATGCGCTGAATAAACTTCCCTGAATTATTGAGCAATGCCAACCATTTTCCATAGCTTCTATTCTGTATGATAAAATGGCTAAGTATGAGATTTCATTCATTTTCGCTCTACCGTTTAGGCTCTTAGAGCCGCGAACAGAAAGCATTGCGGAAACCACTTTTTCGGACTCAGCTACACCTAAAACGTATATTTCCATCAAAATCTCGAGGTCGAATTTTTTCCTGATTACAATCCTTTCTCAATATACTTCGTTTATGAGAAATTAAAAATGGAATTTAGGTGAGCGATAAATTGGGGAGATAGTTGAGAGTCTGGATTGAAAATTTAAAAAGACAAAAACATTTCATTTTAGTTTTATGACCAATAATTTATATTCATTTTCATGTATGCATTTATTTCTATTTAATGTATGCATACTCTGCCAGTATTTATTTTTTGTTACCAAAATATCGTTAATGAAGGACATATTCCCTTTATAAAAGATAAGGTGTATTGGAAAACAGATTGATGGAAAATTGATTTACGCGATTTTGATATAAGTTATTGTTTTCAGGAACATATTTATCACGGAAATCGATGACCGCTTTCACATAATGTTTTAAAATGCACTTAACACACGTGAAATTTGTAACTTGAGCTGATATAATTTTCAGTAGATAAGTCTGTATATGAAACAGACCGTCTAAACAGAAAGTCCGTTTTAATTTGTAAATTGATTCGACTTTACTGAATTGAATCATTGCAAAAAATAGTACTAAGGTGAAGAAAATAATCTTGTTTAATTAAAAATGAAATTTTAAAGCCTTGCGGACAATTATAAACTTCAGTAATAATTCCATTTTGAAACATATAGATTTATAATGTAATCAATTGGCGCGCAGTAATCAAACTTAGGAATCCTACAAAGATGTGGAATTTCCGAGATTGTACGACTGCGACACAATTTCAAGTCTTCGAAAAGAATTATAAACTTCCAATGACTGAATCCTCTTCGCAGCGGCTCCTTTCATCACGCGAAGGTAATTTTTCACGAAACTTTCTCGAAGATATGCCTTTTTCAAATTCCGAAAGTTTTTGGGAAACAGCGTTCCACTTCTGTCGCTTTACTATGGATTTCGTTTAATGAACGGAAAGCACGATATAATTTGTCAGGAATTGTGGGAACGCATAACTTGGTTACCTTCGAATGCCGCGATGGAGACGGAAACTCCATTCAAATATCGCCATGATCAATAACTTCCCGTCTGGTGGACAGGCGATGGGATTCACTTTGCGATGACGGCTGAAGCGCGGTAATTTCGACGTAAATGCGTTTTATTCACGGTTTAAATCCAATCAAATCAGGAAGCAAACATGTTTTTTATTTCTTGCAGTTTGAAAAGGGATAAATATTCGTAACTTTTCTTTTTTTGTTTAGTTTTCGCTCTTTCATTCCATGGCGAGTTCTTTCGTACTCGAAGAGTTATGTATTGCATTTTTATTTCAGTAACTTACCGTATAAATTCGCGAAAAGATAGTTTACCATCGTAAACTATTGGACGATAGGTATATATCGTATATGCGGTATCCTAAATCCTGCGTAATCTCGGATAATGCTCAACGCAATCCTGTGTAACCAGAGGTCCATTCGGCTTAGGGTGCGACCTTTTCATTCGCTTTGTGCTCTGCATTCCTCGTGATTCAAGGGGTTCAATTTCAGGTCACAATTTATAGAGGTTCCCTGAGCCACCCACGACGAAAGACTTCAGAGTTTTTTATTATATTCCACGTTGAGCCAAAGCTTCCACGTAATCGGATCTTTTTCTCAAAAAACGAAATAGGGTGATATCATAAATAGACTAGAAGGAAGCAAGCGGAACGATTTTTACTCGCTTACAGGACTCAGTTGAAAGCGTGGAATAACCGGTGAATTATATTCATTGTTTCCATATTATTAGGTGTGAGTAGAGATAACGCATTCATATGAGTTCATCTTCACCAAGAGTCGGCAACCTTTTTCGCACGGCGGGTCACATTCGCAGTTATGAATGCTTCGGAGGGTCGAATTGAAAGCCGAGATAACCTCGGTGGGCCGGGCGAAATGATCAAATCAGAAGTTATCTCGAGTTTTCGTGGTCTCAAATAAGCGAAAATCAAGTGTACATAATTTATTAGCGTTACAAATTCGCCAGAAAGATTCTAAGGGCATCATTTTACCGAAAAAATATGAAAATACCCACGTGAAATTTTCCCGGTCACTTTTTAATTACAGCTTCGCGGGCCGCGTAAAGCGCTCTCGGGGGCCGCATGTAGCCCGCGGGCCGTAGTTTGCCGACCCCTGTGCTACGCGATAGCATTGCATACAATGCTGAAATTTTCTTTCAGTTTAAAGTTTAAACTCACCTGCCTTTCAGGGCTTATACTGCTTTCTAGCTAAAGGTAACTCCTGATCATTAAAGTGGAATAGCATGCATAAATAATAAAATCGAAAGCTTTAACAATTTAGCTAGCAAATATTTTATCAGAATAGTTTCTTCGCCCTCTTAAAACACTTGAGGAAATGAATTACAGCTTTATTATTAACTGTCATACAGTTCATGTATAAAGTGACCAATCTTTTTTCCGAGGCTACATCATTACGAATAGCATTACCTACCTGTAAAAAGTAACAAAGTCAGGAATGTTTTATGAAATTTAAGGAAAATCAGTACGAATTTATTTTTCTAAAAGTTAAGTTAGATAAATATTTGTATCGATAAGTGTCAATAGAATTTATTTCAATCGACCACTGAACTTTTTAAGCAAATTAATGGGTAAGGAAAGGGCGCTTAAAACGATGGTAACAGAAATAGAACTAAAATGTTTATACTTAAGCTGAGTCTCTGAAATGAGGGAAATCTATCAGATTAGGTATCAGCGCAAAAATCATTCAAAAAAGTCGATCAGTGCAACATCACCAAAAACACCACAGTGATGAATAAACTTGTTCACATTATTTATTCATTAAGCGTCGGAGTTGTAGACATATATGTATTTTTTGAAGTAGCTCATAGCCAGCCATTGACGCCCTTTTACAATGAGCGCATTAACGTTAACAGAGGAGAATATAATGCCATGGGTAGAATTCGAACCCGGGACTCTGGCATGCTAAACACCCCTCTATCAAGGCCGGAAAATAGTCGCAGAAGAGGAAAATTAATGATAGAACACACGAGTATGACACGTCGACACACACACAAGCGGATAAGCGTTTCGCAATGTATCACGGGTCACAACTCAGCCGTTTACAGACTTTCTCTTCTCCGCCCTCTGCCTCACGGTAGTAAAAGAAAAAACAAAATGGGACGGTCGGAAAAAATTTTTTAAAAAGATTAAGCCAAGAGCGTACAAATGGCAAGCGAGACGGTGAAATAAAAAGACTGAGAGAGAGAGAGAAATAGAGAAAGAATGGAAGAGGATGTTTAGGTCGGATACCTTGGGGGATGAAACACGTGGCGAAAAAAAAACGGAAATAATGGTTTCGGAATGAAAAAAAACAACATGGCTGAGTGGCGGAAACTGAGCGGATTTACCCGGAGGGACGAGAGAGGGATGAGAACGGGAACATATTCATTATTCAGTGATGTACTGATCCAGAGCAGAGTACGAGCGGGAAGTTTGGGAGAGAGGGCAGGTAGAGGAAAAGAGAGAGAGTGAAGGTGTGAAAAAAAAGAGTGAAGGATGGATGGAGAGAGGGGGGGGAAGTATGAAGGGGGTTGGAGATAGAGGGAGGGAGATGGAGAGAGGCGTAAAAGAGAGATATGGAGAGAGGCGTAAAAGAGAGATGTGGTGAGAGGGCGAAAATATATATATATATATATATATATATATATATATATATATATATATATATATATATATATATATATATATATATATATATATAAGTGTGAGGTATTCGTAACAAAAACTAAAAACCTATAAATGTTTTATAATTATAAATTTTAGGGGTTGTGTATATATATATATACTATATATATATATACTAGTTTTTTGTGCTTGCATTCGGCAAGCATTTTCTGTCACTTTAAAGTAAAAATAAAAGCCGAAAAATAATTTTCAATGCATAAGTTTGCATCTCGGCTCCGAATTGTGTTTTTCTGTTTTGAAAATATTGGGGTATAAACAACCCCTAAAATTTATAATTATAAAAAATTTATAGGTTTTTAGATTTTGTTACGAATACCTCACACTTAAGCAAAATTTCATCAATATAGCACCTCTAGAAGTGCATTTATATGAATTTAATTGTTTAAATTTTATGAATTTTTAACAGCCTCAATATAAAACTATTATAAAACTTTCAACGTTATTTACTATCGGAACGTTATTTCCTAACGTTGTGAAAATTTTCAGCTTCCTGGCTCTAACAAAAGTACATAAACATTAGTCAATTTTTTTAACATTTAAGAATTTATTACGGCCGAACGAATAAAATTTCTCAAATTTCTATATTCCCGTTTTCATTATTTGGCAACTTCTACTTCTAGAAAAAAATTCAGCTTTATAGCGCATTTAGAAGTACCTAAACCATGAAATGTTAGTAAAATTGTTTATAATTTTTAGCGGCCAAAATAATACACATTGCTGCAATTTTGCAATTATTCCTCCGATTATTTTTTCTATTCACGTATGTATTAAATTTCAACTCTCCAACTATTATAGTATATTATAATATATATATATATATATATCCTATATATATCCTATATATATCCTATATATATCCTATATATATCCTATATCCTCCTCTGTAAGAAGAGTGCTTATAGAATGATGTATATATATATACTCTTGTGCCGAAGAAGGGCGGATGCCCGAAAGCTCCAAGCAAAAGTCTTCCTCTATCGCCATGGACGTCCACAACACCAAGTAAGTGTCCACTAGCTCCCTCCTATTTCTCTCAACTACTAGTTGCAATCCTATATATATATATATATATATATATATATATATATATATATATATATATATATATATATCACCAACCCGCTCTGGGCCAGCGTGGTGTTTTAAGGCCCACAATCCCCCCATGACATGTACACCCATGCAAAACGGCCCTCATTCTCCGGAGGCTGGATTGCCTCTGACCGTGGCAGTGGTCAGGAACAAGGCAGGAAAGCAGAGGGTGCTAAGAATCCCCGGAGGTTAAACGCCCACTGCCACTCTTTCTCATCCTTACCCAATTCCTTTAACCTCAACCTAACTACTTTTAACTGCCGGACTTTGTCCAGTGAAGATAAACTTCAAGAGCTCCAAGAACAACTGGAAAAGATCAAGTGGGACATTTTAGGACTTAGTGAGGTGAGAAGAAAAGGTGAAGGCCTATTGGAGTTGAAGAGTGGACATATTTTTTATTACAGGGGAACTGACACAGGAAGAACAGGAGGTGTTGGATTCATCATCAACAAAAAATTGAAAAATAATATCGTGGAAATGGAAAGTTCATCCGAGCGGGCAGCTAGACTAGTGCTTCAAATAAATAAAAGATATCAACTTCAAATAGTCCAAGTTTATGCGCCAACGTCATCATACTCGGATGAGGAAGTGGAAGATTTCTACCAAGAAGTTGGAGAACTGCACGACAAAGGAAGCTGCCATCTAAAAGTGGTCATGGGTGATTTAAATGCCAAGGTAGGAGAACAAAAGGAAGACGACAGCGCAGTTGGAAAATGGGGCTATGGAGACAGAAATGAACGAGGGGACCGACTTGTAGACTTTGATGAATGTACTAGTCTATATATAATGAACACATTCTTCAAAAAGAATCCCAATAGAAAATGGACCTGGAAAGGACCCAATGGTACCAAAAACGAAATTGACTACATACTAGTAAATAAGAAGCATTTGGCTGAAGACTGTTCCGTCCTCAATCAGTTTAAAACTGGAAGCGACCATCGCTTGGTAAGATGCAGAATAAAATTCAACTCAAAGTTAGAAAGATAGAAGCTTTTAAAGAAGCCTAAGTCTATTATCAACACGCAGGTGCTAAAAGAACGAAAAGAAGAATTTCAGCTCCAACTGAAAAATCGATTCAGTGCACTGGAAGACCAAGAAGTTGAATCCCAATTTATAGAGATACTCAAGGAAACTGCTGAAGAAATAGGAGGAACAGTTAAAACAAAGCCAGAGAAAAAGTTGACTGAAAAAACAAGACTGCTGATGGAAAAAAGAAGGAAAATGTTAATTTCTAATGATCCTAAAGAAATGATCCATTTTGCAGAACTAAAAAAAACTATAAGGAAGTGCATCAAGGAAGATGTGAAAAAATATAATTATGAGCTAATCGAGAAAGCCATAGAAAACAATAGAAGTTACAAGAAAATGAAGCAACATCTCTCGATCGGAAAGAGACAGCTGATGGCCTTGATGCTAGAAGACGGCTCCATAACCAATAGTAGGAAACTGGTCCTGGAACGGGTACAAGAATTTTACACCAAGCTGTATGAGGATCCTCTAGGAAATGATGAAGTAAATGATGATGCAAACATGCCCACCGAAGAGGTCCCAGGTATCCTTCCGGAAGAGGTGAGACACGCAATCAGAAGTATGAAGAATGGAAAAGCATCTGGAATGGATGGTATCACAGCGGAAGTATTCAAAGCAATGGGTAATCATACGGAAACATTTCTCGCTAAGATTTTTAATTCCTGTCTGAGGAAGAAAAAGATACCAGAAACATGGAACCACGCATGTATTATCCTTCTGCACAAGAAAGGTTCCAAAGAAGACTTCAATAACTACAGACCGATCAGCCTACTCATAAGAGTCTACAAAATATTCACCAAAATACTCACTATGCGCCTTCAAAACCATCTTGATGCTGCCCAACCCAGAGAGCAAGCTGGGTTTCGCAGTGGGTATAGCACGATGGACCACATCCAAGTATTGAGAGAGGTAATCAGTCGGACTAACGAGTATGAATTACCTCTATGTATGTGCTTTATCGACTACGAGAAACCATTCGACTCTGTCCGAACTTCGTCGGTGTTACGTGCACTAAAGAAACAAGGAGTAGAAGAAACGTACATAACCTTGATCAAGAATATCTACGAAAATGCGACAACATCTGTCCAGCTGCATGAAGAGACGAGTGCCTTTAAGGCCGAAAAGGGAATGAGACAAGGAGATACTATATCCCCTAAGTTATTTACAGCAGCTCTAGAGGAAGTATTCAAAAGGTTAGACTGGGAGGAAAAAGGCATAAAGGTAAATGGAGAACATCTGAGTCACCTGCGCTTTGCAGATGATATCATACTGTTCGCAGGAAGCCCAGAAGAGCTCCTTAGAAGAACTGAAGAGCTTCAGCAAGCAAGCCGAGAAGCTGGACTTAAGATGAATCTTAATAAAACAAAGGTTATGTACAACTCCTTCACAAATTCTGAGAAGATACATATCAACGGAGCAGAACTTGGAGAAGTAACCAGCTATGTTTACTTAGGTCAACTCATCACTACTGAAGGTTCGCTTCTTGGAGAAATCACCCGGAGAGTGAAGATGGCATGGAGTGCTTTTGGCAAGAATGCAAATATCTTTAAATCAAATATTCCAGTCTTCCTAAAAAGGAGACTGTATGACCAATGTGTTCTGCCTGTCCTGACATATGGTTGTGAAACATGGACCATGAATGCCAGAATGATACAGCGCCTGCAAACAACACAGAGGGGCATGGAGAGATGCATGTTAGGGATCACCCGAAGAGACCGCAAGAGGAACGACTGGGTAAGAAAGAAGACGGGAGTCTGTGACGTGATTAGAAGAGTGAAGATGTTAAAATGGCAGTGGGCGGGCCACATTGCTAGAAGAAATGACCAGCGTTGGACGTTCAGTGTCATCGAATGGATCCCAAGAAACATCAAGAGACCAAAAACAAGACCGAAAGACAGGTGGGACAGAGAGCTTGTTAAGTTCTTGGGGCAAACTTGAAGGAGGGAGGCAGTTGACAGGGAAAACTGGAAGAGTCTGGGGGAGGCCTTCGTCCGTCAGTGGACTGAAAAAGGCTGATGATGATGATGATGATATATATATAATATATATATGGGAGAGGGATGGAGGTAATAAGAGGGATGAAGAGAAAGGGAAGGGATGGAAAGGAGGGATTGGAGATGAGAAAGGGAGAGACGAGGATATATAGGAGGTGTGAGGAAGAGAATGGGAGACAAACGAAGATAGGAGTAGGTAGAGGGAAGAAAAAGAAGAAAATTGGGAGAACTTATATATTAGGAGGGGTAGAAATACAAATGCGAGGGCACGAGATGGAGAAACGAGAGATAATATACGAGAGGGGGGTACCTATGTCACTGGAGGGAAGAAGAAAAGAAAAGAAAAGGAGTAAGAAAATGAGCGAGGGGAATAAAGAGGACTGAAGTTGAGGAAAACAGAGCAAGGCGGAGAAGGGCGGCCGGAGACAGATCGCAAGCAGTTTCCGAGTTTACATCATGGAGACTCGAGCGATTTTTTCGAAGTGGATAATTTACGCTTTCGGTAGGTACCTACTTTTAATTTCAGTTTTAAGTTTGTGACGTTGCGATGAAATCAGGTATACTGAGTCTTTATTATTTAATAGCTTAGTGCTCCTGGAATGATTTATTTGACTGTTTGCGCATTCTGTGGAATTTTATTCCTGTAATTATGCTTTTTGAAATGTTTGCTTTGGATATAGAGTCATCAATGATTGCCATTGACTGACTTAATCGGTACGCGGACCTCGCCATGTGCGACTTCACTCTCTGCAAAAAAGGTCAGAATTTCATAAATCGGTTTTCTAAAAATTATTTATTTTTTGTCTTTCTCTTTTGTGTTGCGAAAAACTTTCTTTTTGAGCGTTTTGTCATCCTTTTACCGTGTCTAAAGTTAGAGAAAAGTTTGCCTTTGAGTGTTTTAACGAATAGTAGACGAATAATTATCAATCATTGAAGTGAACATTCGTGGTAACTTTTTCTGTAATAGAAAAGTACATAATCTAGCGTGAATTTGCATCAAGCGTAAGAATATGTCAGGTATAAACGAGCACAGCGTGCTAGCAAAATTTAACGGAAATTTTTTTTTAAATACGCAGCGAACAGTATGTTTAGAAACCACGAAATAGCTAGATTCCACTAAACATATCGAAAAAACGTTAGGAGATAGATCTTCAAGGCTTAAGTCGATTTCTGAACCGGGAGTCACCTAATACAAAATTTTAATTATTAAAATTTCCAACATCAACAAATGACGTCATTTCATAAAATTAGCTCTTTTTCCATCTAAATAAATTTTATTGGCTAAGAAGTATAAGTTAGCCCCTGCGTGTATGTATGCGGTCGGGACAGTCGATCGAGAGAAAAACGTGTTTCACGACTCGCATTAAGTCATAAAAAACGGGACGACTGGGAAATTTTGGCGTAATAGTCATCTGCGAAATATCCACTTCACGCCGTGAACGAGTTGTTTAACAGAAGAAATATGGCCGACGGAAAACGCAATGCGGGTCCTAAAATTTTTTAGCCAGTGAACCCCGCGCGTTGTTTTATCGCCCGCGATCTCACAATCCTCTCTCTCCCCCCAATGCGCACGCATTCGCGAGCCGATGGAGGCATCGCAATGAATCGCGGGACAAGTAAACGCGACAAGATTGCTTTTTACGCGCGGGCGGATGTGCTATTTTTTTTAGTGCAGAAAAAAGAGCGACGGTTAAGAGACTTTATCCCCAGAGAACTACGCTCGATTGTTTTCACGGAACGCGAAGCATAAAAAGGAGGAAGAGAGAGAGAGAAAAGGAAAAAATATCCCATCGGGTTTTCACCCTAATCCAAGCTTTTTACGGGATATAAAAATAAGGCCTTTGATTGTTTTCGAATATAAAAAAAAAGAGTGACGTAGACTTTTGTTATTTATTCGGCGTGCGGATATTTTTTTATCCTTTTGACGAATAACTGAGAATGGATTTTTGACTTTAAAAAAATTTATGGAACACGTACCGTCCGAAAATTTCCTTTCCGTTTTGCTCTTGTTTCGTCAAAAATCAATCCTGGCAACTTCGGTGTATTTGATGCATCGAGCGGTTATTTTTTCCTTCCTTTTAGATCTGAAAAGGGTTATAAATGGAATACTCAGGCATCCCGAAATATATATTTCGGGTTATATTTTGATTTTGTTTCCTGTCTATACGCCTCTTGCATCGGACCAGGTCTCGCTGTATTCGTTATAATTCAAATTAAACGGAATTATTTCCCCTTCCCGCTTGTCTGATTGTTATTAGATTGCTCCTCTCAAATCGAAAATTTGTCATTTTTCAATAATTCGTCCTGGTTTGATGAATTAACCGGTAGGGATATTTTTATACGGCGCTATATAACAGACTGTTATTGGGGATACGCAACGTACCGAGGAGGAAATATAATTTTTTTCCGTTCCCAAAGTAATTTGCTCCGGTTCAATATAATCTGATTTTAGGACGAATAAAAGAGGAAATTTGTAGATTTTTATCATATTTCATTTGATATTATGTTATCCTTTCGTGTACATTACATATTTCATGGCATCGAATGTTTCCGACAGCGCCAAAAATCCGCTGTCAAAAATGACACTGGGTATAAAAAATATCCTTCGATTTTCATGTATTTCTTATGTTCTCAGCGATTTTGTGTCTATCCTAGAACCTTCCCTTTAATTTTTATGCGTGAATTTTTATAATGGCCCTGGATTTAACCCCTCATCCGATTATTGAGGTATTCCGTTTGATCGATGTGCTTATCCAGGTATAATACGTGGAAGTGAAAATATTAAGATAGTAAATACACTTAAAGTAAAGTCATGTATCAGTCAGATATGTAACTCAGGTAATAGTTTATTACATGTTTAAACACGTATTAAGTGCAGTACAAGTAAATGCCGTCCATGTGCAATGCAGTACAATATTATTTATAAAATCCTTTAAATCGTTGTTATTTGATATCAGTTTTATAGGGAGATTATATGTGCAGCTAATCTCCCAGCTATCCATATTAAAGCTCTCCCCAACCATCTCCATTCACCTATATATTGCGAGTCTCTTACTTAATTTTACGCGATCTTTATACTAATCGTCGAAACCTTGTTAATAAATAAATGGAAAATAAAATGTGGTTCGGTAGAGATCAGCGTTTCTCAAACTGGGGTCACGGACCCCCGCGGGTCCAAAGTAGTAGTCCAGGAGTCCGCGAGTATTGTTCGAGAATTATTAACAACAATTACAATAATAAAACTTGAAACATAATAACCCTTACAAGTGCACATAGGATTCCAATTATACTTTTTTAGAGAAAATGATGCTACGAAGCGATGGTGATTTTCTAAAAGCTTAGGAAAAATAAATACTCTACTAGCTAGAAATATGGATATATAATTAGGGGGTCCGCAAATAAAGATTTGAATGAAGAGGGGTCGTCAGATTATTAAACTTTGAGAAACGCCGGTATAGATTATTTGATTTAGGTTATTCTTCGCAAAATATTACCACATCGCTAAGAACAACGCCATTTGAAACCATAACAACATGTTGGGTTTCCACGGATCGGAGTGGAATTAAGAAATTTATAACACGATCTAGCATTATTTGGACGAAGGATGAAAAGGATAAAATGTGTAAGATACGTACACTTGGTAAAGCAAAAGGTGGAAGCCAGTTTTCTTTAAAAATTTTGAGATTCTGTTTTGTCTCCCTCTTTAAGGCGGGGACAAACTCATTGGAATTTAGATCCTCACTAGACCTTCATGTTCGTTAAACCTCAGTCATCTAGACTTTCCCCATTTCGGATACAATAACATTTCAAATTATTTTAACTTTCCCACTTTGAAACCACCTAACGGAAAACTCTAGGAAATAAATTAATATATGAGGCCGAGACTTTGTGGAACTTCACGATAATCGGGAAAATACGGCGTTGTTGAAATAAAAGAGAAATCTTTAAACACAGTTTTTAAAAAAATACTTAAACTTTTCCACATAAAACGACCGGTTTCGGTGAATAATCACCATCTTCAGGTAATTTTTTAATAACCGTGTTGTGATATTTCTGTTATATTTCGACAACACCGTATTTTTCCGGTTGCCTATGAATTAATTGGGAAATCCAATCGATAAGAAACTCATATATAGATGAAAAATATCTAATTGAAAAGAATTTTCCAGATATCTCTCTAAACAAGAAAGTGGGTCAGGTAGAGTTGTGACGTTAGCACGTTTTTGCTTTTAAGAATGAGGATAAAATCTTAAGCTTTTTGAGCTCGCAAATCTGCGGTTCGATAAAAATTTCCTCGAATTAAAACTTGCGGCAGGAAATAAATGGACTTCGCGGTCTCGTGCGTTTATAACTTCGTTCTGTCAATTCTTATTGCGTTTTTTTTTTTTACAGTGCTCGATGGAAAGTTGAAATTTATCAAGCTCCGAGAAAAAAAACAGCACGATTCCCAATCCGTCCGTCTCTATCACGCCCACTCTATAACCACTACCGCAAAGAGATGGAAGGAGGGAGAGTAAAAAAAAATAAAATCATTTTCGCGGATGATTCCGGTCGGGATTGGGGAAAAAAAGTTTCTCTTTCTGTTCTCTTCCCTCGTGCGGAAACATCTCCCGTCAATTCTTTTATTTTATTTTATTTTTCCCCTCTAATTGCCCCTATTCACCCACGATGACCACCCTCCGAGCAAAACCGCACGTCGTCCCAGTTCATACTGCGTGTCTCGTCCTTCCGTTACCCATATCGCCACTCCCACTAACACGCTATGTAGTTCTAAAAACAGGATATAATCCTCACTCTCTCTTTCCTCTCTCTCTCTTTCCTCTATTCCTTTCTCTCTCTGTCCTCTCTTCCCACTCTCTCATCTCCGCGCCAAAATAATCCTCTCCCATCCTTTTCAGCTTGGTATCACGCGCCGAGACGGGCTCGTTTTACCGGTATTAAAAAAACAGGAGATAGACCACGGGAATGGGGCGGAATAAAAGAGAGAGGAAGGTTTGAGCCATCAGTTTCTCCTCCGCTAAGCTCCTCGTAATTTGGGCGCGAATGTGTGTGCGGGCGCGCGCCTCGTTCTTCACATTTTTTTTAACTCCGCGGTAATAATTTTTCTCTCCGCGCATTTCTCTCTCTCTATCTTTCTTTCTCCCTCTTGTACCGCTATATCTCTCTCTCTCTTATGAAGGCCATCTTCTACACGTGTTTGTGGTTGGACTATCTCCCTCTTCCACGTTTCATTTTTCTCTTTTTTCCACCCTCTCCTTCCTACCTTCTCTCCCTTCTTTCATCTCTCTCTTTTCCCTCCATGCTTTCCTCTCTCTTCCTCCCTTTCTTCCTCTACATCTCTCTTTCTCCCTTTCTCTCCATTCCTCTCTCTCTCTCTCTCTCTGTTCCTCTCTCTCTCTCCCTTCCTTTCTCCCTTCCTCTCCCATTTCCTCTCTCCCCCTTCCTCTCCCTCTTTCTCTCCCTCTCTATTTCCTCATTCTTCACTCTTTCTCCTTCCATCTCACTTTCTACCTCAATCGCAATTTCTCCCTCAAACTCACTTTCTCTCTCAGTCTCTCTTTCTCCCTTCCTCTTTCTTCCTCCCCTCTCTTAGTTGTGTTTTTTTCTTTTGTTTAGTTTCAGGTTTTTGTTTTCTGTCAATGTGTTTGTATGTTTATATGTTATTATTTTTTATTCTCATTTGTTATTATTAACTTAGGGTTAAATGTAAGAAGAGATTACATAGTCTCAATTTCACCCTCAATAAAGTCGTTTGTCTGTCTGTCTGTCTGTCTTCCTTTCTCTCTAGCTCTCAATCACACCTTTCTCTCTCCCCTCTCTTTATTTCCTCTCTCCCCCTCCCACCATTTCCTCTCTTGTTCCCCCCTTTCCCCTTACCTCTTTCTTTCTCTCTCAGCTCCTTCTCTATCTCACTCTCCCTCTCTAATCTTCCCACCTCTCCCCTCCCAGAGCCTACCTATCAATCTATCCATCACTCTCTTCTACTTTATGCTTTATGGATGGTGACGAATAGGGATGGAGGGGAATGCTAGCGAGAGAAAACAGTGGTCTATGGGTTGATAAATGAAAGGAGTGGGTTTAGACTAGCGGGAAACAACGGGAGGAATTATCGCGAAAAAGTAGACGAAGAGAAAATTAATGTCAAGCCTCGGTAATCGCGGAGGATTTTTAATTCTTTTGGGAAAAGAAAGAGGGAAAAACAAAAGCGGATTAGCATCGGCGATAATCCCGGAATATCTCTCTTATCAGGCTTCTTTGAACTAATCTGCATGTAATTCGCGACGTCTTTCTATTTAACGTGGGGCAAAATGCGAGTGAATGAATGAGCAGACTTCACGTTTTAATAAGGAGAATAGGCATTAATGTACACACGTGCATTAATGGCCTTCACAAAAACTTCAGTTTTATACTTATCATTCAGGAAAACCGCGCTGTCGGCGTCAGCAAACAATTAAATTATCCTTGTTGTGGTGAATCCTGTATTTAAATTTACGTTAGATTTTTATCAGTAATTAACTTAAAAGTAAACGGTAGTGAAACGTTGTTTCCACTTATGTAGGCTTTCGAATAAATATTTTATAAATCTTATAAATATCTTCATTTTTCACTATCCATCATCTAAAAGAATGTCTCATTTTAAGCCGCTTCAATTTCTCAAGTTATGGATAAAATTTAATAATACCAGAAAATGATTTCGCTTCAAAGATATGTATCGAATAATATCATTGAACAGTTTAATGATTCATTCTCTGCCGGCATTAAATCTATAATTGCCGAATCCAAAACGTTTGCTTGAACCAAAAATATACTGGTATACAATGAATATTTTTTATACTGTAAAAATAACTGAAACGCTCAAAAATTATTTCTGATGTTTGATTGAGGATTAGTAAATAGCATCTCCGTCGTTTTACTCTTGCAAAATGAAAATGTAGTACATACATCCCGAATTATTTTCGTCTAGGGACAACATTTCTCACTAAATCACTTCTTCGATAAGAAAGAAAGAAACGTGATCTCACAAGAGAAATCCAATAGTGGGAAAGAGACGAAAATGGACAGAAACAAAGGATGCACGGAAAGCGAAAGAGATGAAGAAATGAGGGAAATGACGTCAAAACTAATCAAAAGCCAAACATTTTGTTTTGACGTAACACCCCAAAAAAAGGCTAGAGAAAATAAACTCGAAAGGAAAGAGAAGGCAGAAAGGGACTTTGAGAACGAAAGGGAACGAAAAAGACTAATGGAGGAAGAAAATGAAAGCGAGGAATGGGAATCCGAATAGAAATGGCGAGAGAGAGAGAGAGGGAGAGAGTGAGTTTAGACGTCGGAAGAGGTGAAAGAAAGGCGAACGGAAATAGTTAGACGTGTTTCGAGAGAGGGTTTTTGGGGAAGGATGCAGTCGGAAGTTCGCAAAAAGGAGGGAAGCAAAGAGAATTAAAATAAATAAAAAAACGAGAGATTTCACTGGTTGGGAAGGAGGGATCCGTGAGGAGGAGATGGGGGCTGAGATCGAAAGAGGAGGAGGAGGAGGAGGAGGATTTGCGCGTAGGATGCCGGATTGGTTTTGCGAGGAGAGAGAGAGAGAGAGAGAGACTGGAGTAGAGTGGGTAGTGGAGAGGGGAGAGGTCGTGAAAGGAAGCGGAGTTTGGGAGAGATGAGAGGGGAAAAGGGATTAGGTGTGTTGAAAGAGGACGAATGAGGGAGGATGGAAAGAGTAATATGGATGAAATGGGATTTTAAAAAAAGGAGAGAGAAAAACAGACATGCAGACAAACAAACGACTTTATTAAGGGTTAAATTGAGACTATATAATCTTCTTCTTACATTTAACCCTCTGTTCACGTACGGCATAACATACGTATCAGTTACATATTTGATTAGTAGAACATAGACAAGTACCACACAATAAATATTAGGTTTATGGGTGGAATCAGCCTTTTGTTTAAGGAAGAAAAATGTTCAACGGTGGAAAAACACCCAAGAAGGAAAGTGTAAAAAACGCGATAAATTCTTCAGCCGTTCAGAGAAAAAAACAAAGGAAGAAAAGGAGGAGAATTTGGAGGGAGGAAAGAGAGGTGTGTGAAGAAAATGGAATAGGGAATAAGAGGAGAGGTCATGAGAAGTGTGCGTAGGAGATTTACAAGGGAATTGATCGCGTCTGTGGGCTGCGGAAGGTGTTGGGAAAAGTTTTGGTGGCAACGGAGAAAGGAACTCGGGAGACAGAGGAGGAAATGGCTGAATGATAAAATGTGTGTGTGAGAGAGAGAGAGAGAGAGAGGGAGGGAGGGAGGGAGGGAGGTCGGCAAAGGAGGATGAGTTATGGTCGGCTGTTCATGTTCGAATCATCCGTCTTAAGTGGTCAAAATGTTCGGGTGTAATATTATTCTCCCGTGACAGGTTCAAACAGCCCCACGCCTGCTGTGATTCTCGCACATCTATTTTCTTGTTTCGAAAGTACGCGTCGCGAAGTTTTATCCGTGGTGCGACTAACAATCCCGACTGAAATTATGTGACTAAATTACCATTTTGTTCGAGTTTTCATTCTAATTTATCCATTAATGCGCTCGTGACCTGGCGGTAATGCTGCGTTATTATGTGCCGCACAAAACAAAAACGCGCAAAGTAATAGCGACGCTCGATTATAATTGAGTAAAGTGCACGTGGGAAATCCAATCAGGTACGTCCGCATTCGATTAGCCTGTCTCGTTTATAGAAAACTTTTTATTTTCGTAAAATTAATTAATGAATCGAATAACACAAATTGAATAGTGATTTCCCAAATATTACTGGAAATTAAGTTTGAATTGATTGAATAAATTCCTGTTAGGGAAGCTGTTATGTTCTATATTTAAATTAGCGCGTTGTAATTATAAAACTCACGGTTTTACCTTTGTTTCCCTCTGTCATTCATTAAGGTATATTGAAAATATGGCGGAACAAAACGCATTGAGCGATTTACGCGGTTAAAACTAGACCTTTTATGAAATTGTGCCTTTGTTTTTCTTTGAAATTCGTATGAGAATTGATTAGTGGCTGTGACAAGATAAACCCATTAATTTTCACTACCCAATTTCTAATTATTTATAACTCAGACTTCTTAACATTTCCTAAAAAATTTTAAAAAACATGAAATCTCTTTGGAAGTAAATGTAAGTGACAACAAACAACATTCTAAATGCAAATTAACCAGCGCCTAAAACCGCACGAGAGTTTTAAATGCTTTGTAGACCGTTTAATTCGACGTAGGTCACTGGATCGTGATTCGTTGTGAGTTAAATGAGCATGCACGCCAAATCTGTCCAAGTTAGCCACAAAACATGAGCGTGAACAGGCGCACGCTCTCGAGGTCAGCGAACTGGTGCATGCCCGGTTAAATTCCGAGTTTTGACAGGAATGTTCGTTGTTTCTCGAAATAAACTTCGCTCCGATCGATTAGAAGCGGTTGTCTGACCGAATAATTAATCCTGCCTGCAATTTCATTATTTCTTCGCCATCTTTAAGGGGACCCGATGAAAATAGAGAATGAGCCGAACGTTATTAAAACTGGCATCGACGTTATCGTCAAATTCATTCTGCCAGTACCAGGTTCTGAATTTCACAGCCATTTAGAACTTTTTTATTTTCAATTTTCTCGGTGAAACATTTGTGTTCTTTTGTCAGTTATTTTTTTTTACTTCCTCTTTATCTCATTTAGTTCCTTTAATTTTTATTTCGTTGGTTCCATGGTAATGGCTCTTATTCCTTTTCATATGGAGGAATATTCATTGCGCTCTATCAGGGCGATGTTATGATTGTGGTTTTAACGAAATCCATTCGCGACATCTTGTTCTAAATCTAGTACGGGTATTGCAAGACAAAAATAAAATCAGTTTATTCGAATGTAGTAATCTATGTACTAATTTCATTGTGCTGTTGATGTCGCGATTCTAGTATACTTATTTATTAACCTCATTTGTGTAATTTTCACAATGTTTGGGAAAAGCAGAATAAAGAATGAGAGGGCATTTTTATAACACTTAATGTTTTTATCATAATATCTTGCGAAGTTAACGTGAGGTGGTCACTATTGTTGAGAGTCGCCACAATACAGTCGTTATGATCGTCTTCAGAACACAGTACTTGGAAAAGTTGTTAGGGACTTGAAACAGCCTAATTATTAGCTTTCGCTGAAACGTGGCGTTTCTTCTTCATTATAAAAGAATCTATGTATTAATACAAGACCAAAGATTAGCGTTGGACTGGAAATGGAACTGAAAAAACTCTTAGATCTTCATACGAATGGAATCCTTTTACCGATAAAATTAACTTTATATGGTTCTAAACAAAATAATAATAATTATTTTTTTCGATATGCAGCCATAGTTTCAGTTGAAAAACAGAATGCCGTAACTATATAATTTCCCATCAGTTCTTGCAGCGCAAGAAGTCGATGATAAACTAAGCACAAATCTGCGCTTCTTTATTTTACTATCACAGTGCGCATATAACGTCCCACTGTATAAAAATAATCCCTGTGCATTATGCATCGTTCCACTAGTACTGGATTGGTAGTTTTGTCTCTACGAACAAACCGTACTCTTTTAATCTCTTCGATGGTTCACGTAAAAGTCGAGAAATATTTCTAGCAAACCAATGCGAAGAGCTTTAAAAGGTTCTCTATTTGAACCCGGGGAGAAATAAATAAAATTTATATTCGACGTTTTTAAGAAGCAAAAGTCGGTGAGTAAACAGCCCGACAAAAAAGACGAAAAGAGAAGGCCTGGCAAAGAGTGTGTTTTCCATTTGATCTTTATAGAAAACAGAGAGGGAAAAAGGTGATGGGAAATTATTTTATTTTATCAAAAAACGGTTAGGCGGGAGTTCGCTGGAGGGGAAAAAGTATTAAGTCTCGCGCAGCAGATTTAATTCGCGAGTTGTAGAATTAGATTTATGCCTGGTTCTCAAAAAGGAACGCATAAATAAACAGGCGGAGAAATCACCTAATGTATAAAGAAGAGTGTCTGTCTGCCCTCTATGCATTCAGACACCGCGAGAGCCAGCGCCATAAAATTTTGCATGGAGTCCTTTTTCAAACAGGAGGGCTAGGCGAGCGGGGCGCCCCGCGTAGGGCGCAGCACTTTTAGGGGCGCAACGACTGACAATTTCGACTTTTTAGTGTAAAGTTTTGCATCATAAGTAATATATATTTTATTTTACTTCTACATTGTTAATATACTACTGTTTAGGACGGTAACATTGTGTACTGTATGCTTTCATTAGGAGGAGGCGTAATTTTCAAACCTTTCCTAGGGCGCAAAAATATATTTTCTCAGCTCTGGATTCCAAGGTACCGATTTCGATTTCAAGAGATGTACTTTTTTCCATTGAAATAGGATTTTCTCGGATACCGCGAGAGTAAGCGCAGCCAAATTTTGCATCTACTCTCATCATCTGCTCACATTTCAGGCTTAGGTCGAGGGAGTTTTCTTCCACATCCAATGTCACAAGTTCAATTCCAGGAGTTTTTATTTTTCCTGTTAAAATAACATGGGGATAAGTAGGAACAAAGTATTTTTTACTTGCATCCTAAAATTAATTATTATCATCGAAGAAACTCGAAACTTGAACACATAATTTTCCTTATATTAAAAAAACTACAGCAGCCATTGAATAAACGAATATACCCTAAAATCCATGTAGAGCTATTGAGACGACATTAAAAATTCTAAGAAAAGCGAACTTGTAGGCTTATCGAGAAAAACATTGGGATTCCTTGGCGTTGGTAGTTTTTCGCTTAAGAAAATGTCAGATTTTCTTGCTTGAAACAAATGTGTGTATATTCTCTGTTCATGCCGAGAAGGAGGGGCGGGGCTTGTAAGAACTGGAGAAAGGATCTCAGAGTATTTTGCAACAATCAGAGGCGGCGCGAGGTATTTTGGCGTCAATAAATTTTTGTTAAGATAATTTTGAAAGAGCTCGTTCATTGATCCGTAAAGTAATTGATAAAGAAAAAATAATTTCGTGTAGATTCCCACCTGTCCCTCGATATAAATTGGTTTCCCAAGATTAATTTACTTGCAAGCAGGGCCAGATTAAGAGACTGTAGATCCCCACGCACAGCACATTTAAGGCCCCACCCATATGGTAAATTTGTAACAAATTATTATTATTATTGCAAGTTTTGTGATCTATGTGGCAACACTTGAAAAGCGTTTAAACGAGACGAAACGAGATCGGGTCTGCCCACTGTTGGACCCCTTGCCCTCTGGGTCCCACGTACTTGTGTACCAATTAATCAAACCGTGGGCAAGTAAGCTGCAATAAATGCGATGCTTAGAGCAAATAGTTACGACAACGACTATTCCACGAGGAAAACATCAGTTCTCGTTCTGGAGATTACTCGGACGGGTGACCGCCTGGGAACACCGGGTGTCGTTGTCATTTGTTCAGAAGTTTCGCTCGTGTTCATTATCTTGTGGATCCTGTTGGAGCAACTGCGATTTTTTCCGGCTAACACCACATTAAATATTAAAAATCTGGCCCTGTTTGTAATTAATGAAAAGATAGATGATCGAAGTAGCGTCCCTAATTCTTTGAAGCCCCGGCTACCTGCCCGGCTCGTCAATACCTCGGGACGGCCCTGCCCGAGATATGTGAATTACACGAAATCATAAGAATAAAGTTCTCCAGTTTTACAGACTTAGTAATGGAAATACTGAGACAATGTCGGATGGCTTATAATAGAAAGGTGTAAATATAGCTCAAAAATGGAGGGGCAGTAATAAAATGAAATTAATTTAAAATCAAATCAATTAAATTAAAACATAAATACTCCTTAACCGTACAAAGTGAGAATATTTAGAGACAAAATAAACAAAAGGGTTTAAAAAACGGGTAAGGAAGAAATCAATGGAAAGAAAAACAAAAGTAACACTTACAGGTTCACGGGGGAAGAAAACCTCGCAGGTAGCCTGGTGTCACCCGTTCATGCACTCATATCCTTCCCCAAAGGAAAAAAAACCTTTTTTTCCCTCAGGAGAACAATCACTCAAACACGCACTCAAACAACAGAAGGAAATAAAAGAACGGAAAACCTACTACACATTCACTCTGAAAGAAACCAATGTTTTAGAAAACACATTTATACACACACACCCGCAAAACCGGAAATCTCTAAATATTCAAGGGACGCTAATACGTATTTCGGACGCGATGCGGCCATCATCGGAGGGAGATGTTGAATGAAGGTCTGGTGTGTGGTTTGAAAGTGTTAATGGAGAAGTGTTTACGTGAAAGTGAAATGAGGGGGAAGGATGGACCGTTAGACTATAAAGAGGGGAATGGGGGAGAGGGCCAGAATCGCTGTTTTTTAAACCCTTTTTTTAAACCTTTTTTATTGTTTATTTTGTCTCTAAATATTCTCACTTTGTACGGTTAAGGAGTATTTATGTTTTAATTTAATTAAGTCATCTCTCCGTAGTCTCCGACCTTTTTTAATTAAAATCAAATCATTTTGATAGCTTTTCTTGAAACTATGGCATTTTTTCCATTTCGACGAATAAATAAAACATGGTATAAGACAAACTTGATGATATACAATAGATATTGGTATAGGAATTATTTCAGCCTAATATGTACTATGAATAAAGCGAACGATCTTTTGCTAATTATTTTCAAAAACAAAATTTTCATATCTCTATTAAACTAGATTTGAAGTGTGTACACCTAAGAATGCGCCACGGTTGCATTGAAATATATTTGAGAACTCCTTAAATTTGTTTTCATATAGAATTATGTACACGTAAAATTATATAAGAATTAACCAAGTTTAAATGATGGACCGCAGCACTAAAAAAATTGTAATAACTACGCCTATTCACAGCCATTTCGGTTTCGCGTGAAAAGTAATAATTTACACGTAACGAATGACCTGTTTAAAAAGAACCGACTTATATTATTAAACAGTCCAGACTTTCTCTGGTAGAGATACATTAGCTTCAACCTGCGGCTCTCTCTTCCCTACGCAGTTTTTTTTCACGGAGCGTGATTCTAAATCTTTCTCGTAACCCTTCAGGCAGGAGAAGAGAAAAAAATTCTCCCACACGCATACATGCGAGAGATGAGGGCAGCAGACGCGAAGGCACCAAGCCGCCCTAGGGAAATGCTCCATGTAAATTACTATCTTCCCTGAGAATTGGATGCTACGTTTCTCGCGTATTCCTCCAAGCGCACGTACATTAACTGAAAAACGGGGGTCTTCCGGTTGATAAATCCATCACCTCAAGGACTTTAAAACCGAATCTGCTGCGCGGAATTTTAAGTATTGCGTTTGAATTCGTTGTGCTTTGAGGCTGTTTAATCTAACCCTACTCATCGTCCTTCACAATAAATTCCTTTAGCGTTAACATTATGTATCAGAAGTGGTAATTACGTTACTTTTAAGTATTCGATGCAATTTAATTTTTAAATCGTACATTGACAAAGTAAAAAGAAGAATGTTCGATATTAATTCGTAATTACATTCAACAAATTTTTCTTACCGCTTATGCACTTTAATGTGACCTTTTAACGCAGTCTCTTAAGTCACGAAAACTCGTAATAAAATTATACGAAGAAATACAGATGGAGATAAATTTACAATTTCCTGGAAAAAAGAATGAACACAAATGACAACGAAATTATAAATTTTGAATACAGCGAAATACTGTACAGAAGTATTCGCGGGATAAAAAAAATAATATTACAAATTCAATTAGCGGAGCATAATATGTAGGTGTAACAAACGAACTGTACATCTATCTTACGGAGAGAGGAAGAGCTGTATTTAAATAGCATGTGTAAGGACGGGAAATGACACACGTTAATTTTTACTTTATGAAATTTTGAGGATTTAACGCGGGAAAGTATTAAATCAACCTTATTTTGTACGTAAATACCGCATTATAAAAAGAAACAGGAATGGTGCATTTAACATACAGATACAGGCTTTCGCATTAAACTCACCCTTGAAAAGAATCCACAAGAGAAATTCTTTTCCCTGTGAATAGGCGGATAATCTGCAAATAATAAACTAAATTTAGACTTCGCTGTGTTTTGATAAGTGAGCCTATTATGTAGATTAACCCGATTAAAATACAACACTATTCAGAGTATTTCGTTATGATAATCTTCGGGGAGACATTTTTACAATTAATTGATATATTTATCATTATCATCCGAGATCAGAGACAAACACGCCAACTTAGTAAAAATTTCGGTAGAATCAGTTCCTTAAGAAAAAATGTGAAAAATAATGCGGAACTTTCACGTTCGATGGAGCGTTGCTGTATGATACACACATACACACACACACACACATATATATACATATATATACATATATATATATATACATACATATATATAAGCTTAAAGAAAAGGAAAGGTAATAATAAAGGTAGCAACAAGGTGTTGGAGGAAGCCCAGTGGACACTTACTTAGATTGGAGAGCCGCTGTGGATGCTGAGGACACACGAAAAACACAAAAACAACACAAATATGGAACTTTCGGGCTGACGCCCTTCTTCAGCGACCGAGAGACATATATATATATATATATATATATATATATATATATATATATATATATATATATATATATATATATATATATACCGTCATTGCGGATAATCAAATCGAAACTTCTTTCAAAGGAAATCCCTCTTTTTTTTCAATTCCCCTCTACATTTACCCTCCCACTTTTCGTCCTTTCATTCTCGATGGAATTTAATAACGCGGATCTTACCTCCCCTATTACGCAGTATGTCAAGAGATTTTGTAATCGCATTTCCATTAGATAATGCTGTTTGCGAGGCAAGCTAAGCAGGAAAAATCTCTCTCTCTATCTCTGCCAACAATGTAAATGGCTTTTGCGGGACTTCTCATTGTTCTCCCGTCGCATCTCCACCCCACAGAATAATCGCCCCACCTTTTTTTCACCCTCGTGCGCTATTTAATAAGCTTCAGAGCATATTTCGACCTACGCATTCGTTTTATTTCTCCTCTCTCTCTGCCTCCAAAACGCCGCCCCACACCACTCGAGCAAATAGATTATGTTGTCCGACCTTTGGTCAAAACAACGAGGTCCCTGAAAATGACGCGTTCCCTCATAAATAACGCCGTCGAGGCATTTTCCTCCGGAGATTTTTTCAACGGGCACTCACCTCGAATTTTCCGAAGATATAAAAGGGAGAAATAGTGTCGCGAGGAAAAATGGCTTTCGGGCTATTAAAATGTACTCTGTAGTAATGCCGTGTCAGGAGGAATGAATTCGGTTGCCTTTGCGTGGGAAAATAAGCTCGAGCACGAACTTCAAATATTTTTTCCTTGCGTGGTAAAAATAAGAAGTGTAGACTTTGGATATATTTTTGAAAACGCACTTTATACCTACGGAAGAGCGCACAAAACGATTATGCAAAGCATGAATGTGTAAACTGTTGTTCAGCGTGAAAGATGAAAGAACAACACATATGTATGACTTCATCATCATCATCATAGATAGTCTGTCCGTTGACAGGTCCGTGATTATTCTAGGTTAAACTTGGTTCTCCATATACTCCTATTTTCCGCAGTTTTCTTCATGTCTTGATAGCTCTCTTTCCCTTTCAATTCGTCTACCAGCTGAAACCTTTTCCTACCTCTTTCTCTTTTTCCATCCAGTTTTCCTTCTAGCCCTTCTTTAATCATGCACTCTCTCCTCAGGTAATGCCCAATCCAGTTCGCCTTCCTCTTTCTGTATAATCGTTCGCTTCTCTCTTATTCTTCGTAATACTTCCTCATTTTTCACGTTATCTTTTCATTTTATCTTCAGCATTCTTCTCCATGTCCACATTTCGAAGCTTTCCAAGTATTTTATATAATTTTTCCTTAGCGTCCGCGTATTTCACTGTTCTTATAATCCTTCCTCCGATTTTGAAATCTCCCGTGCCTTCTAACGCTTCCTGCATTAGTCTCTCTCCATATATTGAATAGAATCGGCGATAGACAGCAGCCCTGTCTTACTCCTCTACCGATATGTACTCCGCTTGTGTCCGTATTCTCCAACCTGACCTTTACAACTTGATTCACATATAGATTCCTGATCAGTCTCCTGTCTTTCCAGTCTGCACCTATATCCTTTAATATCCTCATCAGCAGTACCCAATTTACTCTTATCAAAGGCCTTCTGCCAGTCGACGAAACATACGCAGCAATCTTGTCTGTACTCTATTGCCCTTTCTGATATGATTTATGGCATCTAATTTATGTTTCGTTAATATGGTTCGTTTCAAGAGAAATATGTCAACAAAATTAAACGAAAACGAATATTAGAATGGGTTATTCTTCATGTCGAGTGATAATGTTATCGCCGCACAACTTATGAAGACGTTAGACTAGTAAATATTTTTATTTAAACTGCTGCAGCTACTATTTTACGCTTGTATTCTCGCTGTAGCGTTAAAGTTCGTGAATTATCCATTTCATATAATTCTTTATTCAATAATTTATCTAATAAGGTATTATTTTTCTCACATATTATTATTGTAAACTATCGTGAAAAAATTGCGTTTCTTTTAAATTTACAGAGTGATGCATGTAATTAAGTATAATCGATCAAGCTTCCAAGTAATTATGAGGAGTATTTCATAAAAAATACAATAATCGTGTAAAATACTATCGTATATAAACATTTATGTGCTTATTTGTAAAATAAATCTCTGTAGTTATGCTTACGTGAAACTTCTTGCGTAATTTCGTTCTTGGTCTTTCTAAACGGACCGCACAATAACAAACTCCGACGTCTCACAGGATGGGCGTGATTGGCTTAAAAATACCTCTTTCGCGCCGCAAGGTTCCCATAAACATAAGGAGAGAGAAAAACGCTGGAAATCGCATTGCAGGAGAATATGAGAAAAAGTGAGAAATTCGTTCGTCCCATTAACAAGGGACAATTTAAGTTTCCGCCGTCTCCCTCAATTAGACGGCACCGAAATGTTCCGAGCTATAATGAATCCGATGGGAGTATAAAAAGATGAAAAACCTTTCAACCTTTCAAGCGTCCTACGCGACATCCTATTCTCTCTCTCTCTCTCTCGTCCTCATCCAAAAATCCCTTCATTTTCCCATCTTTTCCGCGAGCGGGTGCGGATGGCACATCCGATTTCCTGTGCCAACGGAAACTACGTCACACACAACCTATGGGGAGTCGAGGGTGGAAAGAGAGAGAGAGAGAGAGAAAGAGGGAAGGAGAGAGAAAAAAAAGAAGGGGGCCCTTTAAAAAAAATAAAAGCTTCTGTCAGGAGGGAGGGAACGGGATCCCTATGCCGCTTGGCTAATGGGACGAGGTGGCGTCTGTTGTCACGTGAACGTGGAGAGGGGGAGAGATGTGTGTAAGATATGGGGGTAGAGGATGGGTGGTAAACAGGATGGGGAAGACGATAAACAGAGAAGGAAAAGCGGTGGAAGAGAGGAGGGAATATATAAGGTGAGGGAATAGGGAAATGCAGTAGGGAGAGGAGGGAAATGTAGTAGAGAGAACGAGGAAGGATGGAAGTTTGAGTGAAAAGGTAGAAATAGAAGAATAGGGTGATGAAGCAAGGAGACGGAAGAAGTAGATGAAATAGGGAGGGGAAGGAAGGAGTGAGGGAGGAGGGAAAGAGAGTGGGAAAAGGAGAAAGAAAGAGGGGGAAAGAGAGGGGGGAAAGAGAGGGGGGAAAGAGAGGGGGAAAAGGGAGGGGGAAGGGAGGGGAAAATGGAGGGGGAAAGGGAGGGGGGGAAAGAGGGGAGGGTGGTAGAGAGGAAGGTGATAGGGGGAAAAGGAAGAGAGAGCTGAGAAGAATATGGATGAAAGAGGTAGAATAGAGAAAGATGGAGAAATGAAAAGGATATAGAGCAGGGATGCTCAAGGCGTCGATCGCGATCGACCAATCGATCGCCAACTCGTTTTAGGTAGATCTCTGAAACTATTTTGCCCTGCTCGAAAGAATTTTTGTGAAAATGGACTCTCCTCCCACCCCGCTCGAAGTAATTTTTACATTCTCTTAGACGAAATACGTATACGAAAGAAATTCGACCTCGAGATTCTGATGGAAATATACGTTTTAGGTGTACCTGAGTCCGAAAAAGTGCTTTTTGCAATGCCGTCTGTCTGTCTGTCTGTCCGTATGTCTGTGGATCTATCTGTTATTGTCTCTAGAGCCTAAACTGTGGAGCGAAAATGAATAAAATCTCGTACTTAGCCATTTTATCATACAGAATAGAAGGTATGAAGAAATGGTTGACATTTATCAATAATTCAGGGAAGTTTATTCTACTCATTTTTAACAACAATTCGATTTTCTCAAAACCGGCTCTAGCGATTTTGATCAAATTTCGTACAATTACTTGAGTTCGTATTTCTCAAAAAAATGGATATAAGGCTAGTTTATTCTAGGGAGCTTTAACAATAATTTGATTTTCTCAAAAATGGCTCGAACGATTTTGATCAAATTTATTATCGTTACTTGAGTTTACGTTTGAAATAATACTTCACATTTCTCAAAGAATTAATATAAGGCTAGTTTATTTTTGGGCAACTTTAATAACACTTGGATTTTCGAAAAAAAATACGGCTCATACGATTTTCATCAAATTTCGTATAGTTATTTATTAAGTTGATGTTTATAACAATTCTACATAGTTCATATTTTTCTAAACGACGCATTAGTTTATGAGAAAGTTTGTACAGTGTATGTTGTGCCGATTTTTTATCAGCGAAGTTGGCCGGTCGATCGCCACTTAGTGGGAAATGATAAGTAGCTTCCAAACTTGTAAAGTCCCTAACACCCCTGATATAGAGGGAGATAACGCAGAAAACAGATGGTGGGCAAGAGAAGATAAAATGATATGAAGATGAGATTAGGAGATGGGAGAAAAAGAGCGAATTGATTAAGCATTGAGGGTTGAGAAAGGGGCGAGAGAAAATGTGGAGATGGAAATAAAGAGACGAAAGGCAAGAAAGAGAAGCGAGAGAGAGAAGAGAGAAAGAAAGCGTCGGACGAAAGATAATGAGACATTTCAGAGCGGAGAGAAATAAGAGGGGGAGTAAGAGAAAAGGACAAGATAAGAGTGACCATGTCGAAAAGGAACGACTAGAAATTCGAGGGAGGAAGAGGAAAATAGGAGAAAATGTGATGTGGAATAAAAGCCGGGAATTATCGGATTAAAAAGGGGATGAAATAATACACCTGTCAGCGTGGATGCCGGCGCAGTTAGGGTGCAAAGCTGGTTTTGAGAGGGGTTGAGCCAAATATTTTATCCTTTTCTCTCTCTCTCTCTCTCTCTCAACCAATAGTCTAAAGAGTACTTGTCTCCCCTACACTCTACCCGTTTTTCCCTCCACCTTCTTCCTCCCTCATTCTTCCTCGTTAATTACTGGAAATAAGAGAGAGAAAAAGAGAGAGAGGGAGAGGGCGCAGTTAGTCTGTAGGAGAGAAGGAAAAGAGGGGGAATGAGTGAGGTTTTGAGAGGGTGGAATGCCGTCTGAGGGGTTCGAGAGAGAGAGATTTTCGTGAGCGTCAGGGATGAAATCTAATGAGTCTTATGTGACACTCTCATCAGAAAAGGGGCGTGCGTTTGTCACGGTGAGTGAGGTTAGTTCATTGGGACTACTTTCGCGACGGCGGAACCTGAGAATGAGTCCCGGATAAATTGGGATAACGAGGGAATTGGATTTGAGTGGGATTATTATTTTTTTTCGAATGCCTTTTTTTATTATCGTTATTAGTCCGAAAAAAAAAGCTCGAGCGATGCCTTATTGCGGCTTGCTGAGTCGAAAGCAACGCGTTAATTTTTGGCGAGTTTTGCGTTATTATTTTTGTTACGCTTGCTCGTGCCACTCAAAGCGAAGATTTTCTCGCTCGAATGCGGGATGAGGGGCGATTTTATGTTTATGTTACCGCTGACAGATGAGCCAAAACAGAATTGTAATTACGACCTCAATTTTATAATGGCCAGGTGTGCATTCCTTTTTTTTTTCAACTTTCATGCAAAATTGGAAAGGGACAAAATATTTCTCTTTATGCTATGTCATAAGACAATATTGATATATTTCTTCGTCTTGGATTCTTTAGATTTCAATTTTGAAATGAAATATGCTGCCTTTACAACCGTTATAAATGGCAGTTTTTCGCATTTAGAGAATTTCGTGTTCTATCCAATTGACTTAATGATTTCAGGGAGAATTTTAGTACATTCAGCGTGACGTGTTACGGTTAATGCCGTTATGTCTTTTTGGCGCCTTAATATATGCCTTGAGCAGTTCTCTGCTCATTTAAAAAAACCATTTGAAATGAATTTATTATTGCAAATTTAATATTTTTACGGTTTTTCGAATAAGAGCGGTAATTGAGTAATAGATTGATCGCCAATGAGAATGGTAAATGAATTAAACTAAATAAATGAATAAAATAGGCGGCTCCTAGTTTTAAAACGCGTGATTTGCGTTAAGTACGCTGCGTGACATATCCCCTTTAACTTTCAGGCCGTCGGTGTTTCCCTCTGAAATGACGGCGCGCCGTGGGATGGAATCGCTTTTGCTTAGCACATTTTTTTTTTACTGGAAGTAAGGAGCGGGATTTGATAATAACCATTCCGTGCGATAAGTTTTTATTGCAATGCACACCGTTCCCAGACACCTTTTTTTTTTTAAAAAAAAAGAAGACTCCTCTTCGCGTCAACTGCTATGCGCGCCGTAAAAATCGCTATCAGAAGTTTGATTTATAACGCTTTTTTCCCCTCCTCGTCCCCGCTCACCGCCCCGGAATTGCCCAAAAAAATGCCGGTCCACCACATTCTTTGTCGCCTCCACCGTGTAAAACGCTGACATGAAAACCGGTGAATTTTATCTCTTGGCGTTGTCGAGGCCGGGCACGTGTAAAAAACGGCGTTTACGCAGTCATCGGATCGCGTTAATCACGCGAAATGATGTGTGTGTTCGCCGTTCCGTCGCAATAACCGACTCCGCGACGGATTTCCTTCCTTGTCTAGAGATACCTGCTGTGCTAACGGAGACCAGATTAAACGCTGTTTTTACGAAAACTCTCGTGGTTCACGAGAAGTGTGGATCCATATTTTTACCGTGTTTTAGCGATCAGTGGAAACAAATCGCACACGCCGTCGTTGTAAGTTTGGGAAAATAGATTTTATGAGTCGCTCGATAAGTTCTCTAGCGTTATATTACCTTTATATTCTTTCCTCTAAGAAAATTTTCCAGTTTAGAAAACCCGTATCAATTGGAATGCTCTCAGATTTACATCGTTTAAAGCACTGCAGTGGTTCCCAACCTTTTTCAGTTCAGTTTTGCCGAAAAATATTAGCCCGCCCCTTTATGTATACAACCCCGCATACCTAAAAACTAAACAAAAATCATATATCATGCTAAAATATGTCTGATGCGAGTAAAACAAATGTTTATAAGTAGAAAAAGTATTGTGTAAAAACAAATCATATGTTATAGATATATTTCAAACGTTTAATGCAACGAATTTTAATACAACAATATCAATGGGTGCCCTGAGCTTTATGTGACTCAGCTAATCTACATATGTCATGCTCTTTATTTGATAAATTCAATTTTAAATCATCTCTCTCATTTATATTAAATCAATTTCTCTGCTTAGTTAGCAGCTGAACTACAGCACTGAAACCCTTTTCTACCAAATAAGGAGTTGGAAATGTTACATCTACATAATACCCTGAAAATCACCAGATTGGTGGGTGTCAGGGGGTGCAACGCACCAAAACCTACATAACAACTTCTCTCTCATGGGAATTACTCTCCTTTTATGATCTCGTGTGGTCCTTGGGAAAAACGAACCCTGATATTGCTCTGTCCTACAGTCGATCTCTCGTATTTTATCCTCGTGATCGTGCCTACCCATGTATGTAGGTGCCTCTAATATTCCTGAAACATCCGGTGGTCGCATGGCAGATCTGCCTGAGAACCACTGATCTAAACCCTGATCTTTTGATAGATAACACTGTTTCTTAAATTCCATAACGCCTCCTGGGGGCGGTGCCGCCCCCGTTGTGAATGACTGGTTTAAAGGATACGATAAGATGGTTGTGGGAAGTTAACTCAAAGAAATAGTTGGAAATCGTGCCTGTTTCACTGATTGGAGTATTGTATATTGAAGTAATTGTGTTTAATATTTTAATCACATCTCAAAAAATATGCTTATGTTATATCATTTCGGTCTTTGTTGCTTTCTCTGTTAATTTGACGAAGAAAATTTAAAATGAATAATAAGCACCATCAATGATGACAAAAATGAATTTAGATTTGTACGTTTGCATGTTATTTGTTAATTACATTTCTTATTTTTTTCATTCATCGTTAATAGAAGAGTACCAAAAATTGAAATTTTATAAATTTAAAAACGGCGTAAGTTCGTTAATATTGTAAAATATCCATTACCAACTTCACAGAACATCATATCATAACAAATAGATCAAGAAAAAGTCAAATTAAAATTATTTGAAGGAAAGGAATAATTCCCCACCAGCTGAAAGATAAGAAAAATTAATTCTCCAGTTAATACTTTTCTTATATAAATAATAATTATTAATTTATTAATTTACAATTTTCTCCATTATCTAGGTATGTACAGGACTAAAAGTTCGCTTTATGAAATTAGAATATTGGATAGCTATAGTCACCAACGCCATTTTAGATTCTTGAATATGGGATGAATTACAAATATCGATGAAAATTAAAGTGGAAATTTATGTATTTACTAAAATTACATGTGAAAATGTACTCATTCGCGTTGTTGGATTAAAAATTAGTTGACCTAATAATGCAGCGTCTAGGTACTAGAGAAAATCAGTTGTACGGAAAGAAAAACAAATGAAGAAATTCTTAATGAAGTACGGGTAGAGAGGACCTTAATTAGAGTAATAAGGGAAAGAAGAAATTGGTGGATCAAATTTAGAACGGTCTACTGAATGAAGTCATATAAGGAAGAATGTTAGGAAAGAGACAAAGAGCTAGGAAGAGGTAAGGCAGGTATATTAGATTCATTAAAAAAGGGATTGGGTATGGAAACTTAGGAGAAAATCTTTAAATAACACACAGTGAGTTATGTGTGACTGCCAGAATGTAGAAGTGCAATGAGTTCTCTTTCCATTGTGTTTAAATGGATATTTTCCATCCCTTCGTTCCTTGCGTAAACCTTTAGTTGCTGCGGAAAGCTATTTTTGTACAGATTAAACTAAATAGTCAATTATCTTTTTTTCATTATCGATTCTTTTGAAGCGTATTACTTTAAATCTATTCAAAGCTATCATATTATATTATAAAAAAATACTATTTAACTACATTGAACCGTCACACTGCGATAAATAGATGAGGAACACGTAATTGGATTTTTAATGACCATTTTTAAATTATAAGAATCTTCATAATGCCGTATTTTATGTCAATTTAATCCCATAAGAAGCTTATTTATTTTTGGAATTATATCATTATAGTGTTTTTATTCGAGAGAAATTATTTTTCCAATATAATAATGTATAAGTCAAACTGTTTTATTTATTCAACTCACACTAGATGCGATAAAATATTGCGCATAAATGTTAATTCGGTGTTATTCGTTAATTTAAAGCAATTTTAGCAATATATGATCAATATAAAAAAATCTGGTGTTTCATCTCCCATTTATAAATATACACCAAAACAATCATGGATTCTTTGCATTTTACGAATTTCGCTTTGAGAACGGCCTCCTTTATATTTTTCGATTCCAATCGCATTTCACTCCCCTCTCGTAATCATCAAGACAGGCATACATACATACATCATATACCGAAAACATTGGGAAAACCAGAACTACTCTCTCACATCGTCGGCTCGAAAATTAATCCCTCGACGAAACACTCTTCCGCCTCGGATCAAAATGGAGGCGTTTTTAAAAACGTCTCAATCGTATCGATCGATTTGTTTTTAGCAACCAATACTCCTTCGATCTCTGCTAACCCTTTTCTCCAGACGCTTCTCATCTATCTCGTTTTTTTTGTCCTCTTATCTTAAATAATAGAAGTGGTACATTTCGTTTCTTCCTTTCGCTTCCGACTTGATCGGTCCTTTCTCAAAATAATAATAATGAAAATAAATGAAAAACCCCTTTCTTTCTTCTTTCACTCTTCCTTTCTTCATCCAGTACTCTTTTCGCGCGAATCCTTTCATACTTCTACGTATTAGTGGCGCCGCCACTTTCCGACCCACAAACCAAACCATCATATCTCAATTTTTTCTCCACTTATGAACCGCCCCTTTTTCTTCTATGATGGATGGCACTTATTGAACTCTCTCACTCTCTTTTCTCTCCTTTATCTGCCCTTTCACCTCTCTCTCTCTCTATTGCGAGAGAGAGTAAATAAAAATGAAGTGGAGGAAAGGGTTGAAAGAGAGAGGGAGAGACGCACACACACACACACAGAAGAAGAGAGAGAGAGAAGGGGGTGGAAAGGGAAAGAAAAGCTTGGGGAATGGAATTGGGAAGTGCCAATTTATTTATTTTTCCGAATCAAGAGAAGAAAACTTTTGCCCTTTTCCTTTCTCGTCGAACCGGAGAAAGAATAAGCGTCGTCCTTCCTTCGCCTCTTTAACATGATCACATGAAAATACGACTTGCATTTCGCCCCTATATCTCTATCTCTGTATGTAAAATTATAAATGTTTGACAATTGGGTATAGGTTTAAGTACAAGCGTCAACCTCGCCCGAATGAAGGCATTTGTCTGTCTGTCTATCTCTCTTTATTCTCTCCTTCGATTTCGCTCTCTATCTCTCTTTTCATCTAGCCGATCTTCTATCAACTCCCCTTTACCCGGTCCCTCCTCCCCTCCCTTAAGCCCTTTCGAATTCTACCCGATAGCGTTGGAAGGGCGTTCCCGACGATGCAAACAACGCCCTTGATGGATTGGCGAGGACTGCTCCCGCGATTTTTATTTTTCTCTCACTCTCCCTTTGATTTTTTTTTTAAGCCTTAGCTTTCGAAACTTCCTTCGTACGGAGGGTTCTGTTATTTTCTTACTTTTTTGCGGGGCTAAAACGTCTTGTGTAGGATGAGAGGCCGATTGGCGGAAGTGTATTACGGTTTAATGATCCGTTCCTTTCTCGTAACTCAGGATTGGTTACTTGACGTGTCGGAAGCATACCGTTTTACGTGTTAGATTGTTGTTCTTTAACGCTGTAGTTGATTACTTGTCAAAACTTTTATTTCTTGACACGTGAAAGTTGAGGACTATACAAAAGAATACTTCTCACGAATTTGCGTGCGAAGTTACTCTTATGTGCTCATGTAACAGAACCTAGAAGTAAACATAGTTTACCCGTATTTTACCCGTTTCTATCTCAATTTGTGCCTTTACTTTGACATTTTTCATTTAACGATAACTACTACTGCGTCTCTTATTTATATCCTAATTTCATCTCTACAAACTAATTAAGTTACCTATGCATCATCAGGGAAACAAAATTTTGTCACCTCTATTGCCTCTCATCTTTGTCCTTTTATTTATGTTAGGTGACCTTGTTTATATACTGCTGCGTGCTCGTGGAAGAAGGGACTCAACGTCGCCGAATAAAGAGTAAACTTGTCTCTTGGATAGCTGCGTTAATTTATCGGCTACTCGTGAATCCTGGCGAATGTGAAAGTTAAAAGAGAACGTAGCATAAGTCCACTCCGTAATTCCGATATCCATTAATTTTCTCCAATATGAGAGCGTAAGGTTCTCGGAATTCGTTAGTTAAAAAAAATCAAAGACTCCATCTCACGTTTCCCAACGAAAGAGACATTTTTTTTCCGGACACCCGGAAAGTTAACGATTGTTCGCCTTGACAGCAAAACAAGAAAAAGAGAAAGGCAACACGGTGACCTAACAACCTTTCATTTTCCCCTTCGACATCCACGCTTCGGAATCCAATTCATCCTCCTTTTATCCTCGGGTTCCAAAAGAAAACCTCTCTCTCCGGAATGCATTGAGAGAAAGGGAGGGGGTGACAGTACATAGCAATGCGAACGGTAGTCCGGCCGAGATAAATCTATAATAAAAATAAAAGGAGATGGAAAGCCGGATTCCTTGTTGATTGCGTTGGATTAGGAGGAGGAGGCTGGATAGGAAGGAAAACCGCGTCTTTAAGAAAAGAGGGGCTTTGAGTGTGTAAACATACGCCCTCACACATATATACATGACACCAGATATACATACTTGCACACATACAAAATCTTACATCTAAACAAATATAAATTTAAACAAACACATATAAACAAACATACATACACACATTCATGAATATACACGTGTATGTTTGAATTGAATTAGGACCCTGTGACTTCAAACAACGACCAGCGCTAGTAGGCTTCTCAGTCTAAATCACAAAGCAAGTGAGGAGAGAAGCCCGGTGCCGGAATTAGCCTACTCTTAACGAGAAGCACCGAGGGGGCCAACGAAATTACGTCCCTTCCGAAGGACGGAGCGCTGATTCGCGTGCTCTCCTCTAAACATGCAAATAGGGGGCCGCAAGATCTCTTGAAAAAATCATACTTTCGCAGGACTCGTACCCGGTGCGCACCGGGTATCAGGTCAACGCCCTTGCCACTATGTCACGGCACCCCCCATGTATGTTTGCATACATGCAAAAAAATAATACACTGCTGGACAAACCCATCCGTCCACTGGTGACTAAACATTCCGTTGAGGTTGCTATATTTTTACTGTTATGTTATAACAGTGTGGTAGAGCCAATAAGTAGATAATAGATTTTTACGTAGTATGTAATATTTTATATGCAATAATAATAAAATAAATAGAGCAACCTTTGATGTAAGAGATGGAAAGGATAGCCGCCTTATATGGAAATCTGGCAGATAATTGATAATTAAATTTACCAATCTATCTGCCAGTCTTCCATTTGGTGTAAAGTTTTTATCGTGTACATGTAAAGATTACAAATTTAAATAACTCCCGTGCTAAATCGGTTTGAATTTGACTTGGTCCCAGGATTTCGGAGGTGTTTCCCAGTCTTGGACCATGTTTGTCTAGGCTTGTGTGCGAGCGCGCATATAATACGGAAGTAATACATCGAAAAGCAGAGAAAAACGAAAGAACGGGATGAAGAAACATGTGAAAGAGGTACGCTTTGCGTGCGTTCCAGAGGAGAAATACATAGAGAGTGAATGGGGTAGTTTAAGAGAGGCAGAGAGGTAGCGAACGGAAAGGAAGGAGAGACCTAATAAAGTAATTGGAACGTCGTACGCCTTTGTTCGGCCACAGAATCAAAAGAACGGCGCTTGAGAAAGAGGTAGAGGGGGTGATGGCGAGAGGGTGGCGAGGAGGGAGAGGGACAAATAAAGCGATCTACAGAGAGAGAAGGGATGGAGGAATGGAAAGGGTAGAAGGATAGGGAATCCTTTAGGGAACTGACGAAAACGTCTTGAGAGAGGAAGAGAACGAGTCTGGGTGAGAGTGGGCGCTGTCTTGATTGGTTCCCCCTTTTTTTTCCTCAGATACCGACCTCTCGTAGAGGAAGAAGGGTTTAAAAGATGGATGGGAATTCGTCGGGGATGAAGGTCAAAAACAAAGGAATACCGCGCGACGTTTTTCTTTTCTTTTCGAGGATTTTCCGAAGCGAATTCGAGGGCTATATAAAGGTCGCTGTTTATTTTTGTTAATATATTTTTTCTGACCTTTTTTTTGTATATTGACTGCCTAAGTTAAAAAGGAGGATGTGAGTGCTTTAAAGGAAAAATATATATGATTCCGGCGGGATATATAAACGGCAATTGAAATTGCGGGAAAGGGAGAGAAGTGAAGGGTTAATTAATTGGAGGGATGGCTAATGAATTGGCGAAATTAACTGAGTGAGAGGTATAAAGAGAGTGAGAGAGGCAGTTAAGTTCTTCTCTCTCTCTCTTTCTCTCTTGTGATATTTTCGTTCAAATAGAGAGCTATTGAGTGTTTCGTAGAGGGAGAGAGAATTAAAGGGTGAAAAAAAGTAAATTGGTATGAGATGAATACACTGCGGATATCGCGGGTCCTTTGTGAAGTCTAGGGGGGAAAAGATATCTTATTAATGAGTTAATTTTGAAAGAAGTAAGAATAAATAAATCGAAGACAAAATCTTGTTGCTTTATAAAATAGGCGGCCTTAAAAGAATAAACAAATATAACTTTCAGATTATTTGCTCGTTATAAAAGATTTTGGAGTTTATTCTTTTCATTACTGTTGCTTTACATATCATTTACGTAATAATTTCGCTTTGATAGGAGGTTTTAAAGGCTGAGCTTCATTAGAAAATGTGTTTTGCTGTTAACTTTATATTCAAAATCCATTTACGCCAGCTTATGGAATGAGATTATTACGTAAATGATATGTAGAGTTATAGTAATGAAAACTACATAACACCAACACCTTTTATAACGAACAAATCTGAAGATTTTATTGGTTTATTCTTTTGAGGCCGGCTATTTTACAAAGCAAAAAGATTTTATTTTTGAATTTTTTTAAATTCTTATTTGTTTTCATCTTTTAAGTGCGAAAATGAATAACATTCAATGAAAAATAACGAACATAGATAATTTACCTCAATCGCTTTCTCACAATGATTGATGTCAAATTTCGTGATTTGTGGAACTTAGCGACTTCATGCGACTCTAGCGCTTGTAGGCTCGTCACTTTAAATAACAAAGCAAATAAGATGAGAAACCCTTTACCGGCATTAGCCTACTCTTTTCGAAAAGCACCAAGGAGAACCAACGGCTTTATGTCCCTTCTAAAGGATGAAGCGTTGATTTGCGTGCTGCCCTCTAAACACGCAAATAGGGGGCCGCAAGATCTATTGAAAAAAAATCCAACTTTCGCAGGTTTTCAATAGCTCATTGTAGCAGGCCAACGCTCTCACCACTACGCCACGGCACCCCATTTCGCAAGTTTTCAAATTTCGAATATACCTTTCTACCCAGAAGCTATCTACCGCAGCGTGAGGAATAAAAATACATTCCCAAATGAACCATCTACTGATTACGAGTAGTTAATTGTTTTATGAAACCAATATTGAACATTATTGAGGTATAAAATGACGTAATATAAATAAGCTAAAGTTTTCGTACAATTAAGCGTTATAACTTCTATCGCCATGTATTGGTCAAAATTCCAACTCACTTTGAAATCCGTTTTTCCCGCTATCATTTCTAACATAGAAATAAAGAATGCTGTGACTATGTACGTAGCAGTTCAATTTCTTGCTACTAAAACGCCCCCAGACTCACCAGCAGATCCACCGCAACCAAATAGACTTTTGGAAAGTTTGAACATTCACAGTTTAACTTCTAGATGAGATACGAAATTGTTTATTAGCTAAAAACCATCTGCAAGTCATAGGCTTTCAAACAATGTAAAATTATTTACGGTCTGATTCTTCGTTCAAGAGATATGAGGGAACAAAAAATGGTCTACCCCAAAAAATATAAATAAATAAATATCGGACGAACGCATATAAAAGATTGTATAAAAATACAAGTTCTTTTGCGGATGAGGTGGAGCGGAAAAAAATTATAAACTGAAAGAACGACGAGCGCTTTGCCGATCTCAAGGATTCTCGTTTTTATTTTTTGAACCGCAGTAAAATTTTCGGCTATATTTTTCGGTTTAACAAAAATTCAAAGTATGATATCGTATTGTTTCTAATCTAATTTTGATCTAACACCGGTGTCCATTCTTTAGATGCAGCGTTAAATTAGTTATTTTTTATAATAAAATGAGCAGTTGTTTTTTTAAGAGACTTTCTGACCTAGTTTTGAAAATTAAAATTTTCTGCTATTATAAAATTTTAGGACTCTTCTGAGAAAAGTTCTAAATTACTTGTTCTATTAATAAGTTCTTGTTTATGCATGGAAAGCCTATTTTAATGATATTAAAAGTTATACTTACCCAGGTATTCTTTATCACTTTTTCCATCCTGTATAGCGGCCATGGCATTTAAGTTTTTTCCCTTCTTATTATTATGCGTATTTTTCATTAATCCAGCAGAATTATCTATTACCTTCAACGAATATTATCTTTGCAAGAATTATGACCTCAACACATCCCTTTTGCTAAAACTAACTAATTTATCAGCGCCATATAGGATTTTTAAAAAAAGGATTTTCACTAATCCCAACTTAAATTCTTTCCTCTACCATTATTTTTACTCTCTCATACGAAGTATCGAGAAAGTATTCTTATGGAGAAAAAAATTTTACGGAAATTTACGTTTTAGGTGTCCCTGATTCCGAAAAAGTGGTTTTCGCAATGCCGTCTATCTGTCTGTTACTGGTTCTGGAGCCTAGACGGTAGAGCGAAAATGAATGACATCTCGTACTTGGGCATTTTATCATACTGAACAGAGTATATGAAGAAATACTTGGCATTGCTCAATAATTAAGAGTAGTTTATTCTACGCAACTTTAACAATAATTCGATTTTCTCAAAAACGGCTCTTAACGATTTTGATCAAATTTCGTACAGTTACTTGAGTTTACGTCTTCAATAATACTTTGTAGTTCATATTTCTCAAAAAATCTGATGTGGCCAACGCATGACTTTCTCCATATTTGGGGTATAGATATTTAAATTATTATGAATAATATTACGAAGCAAAATTATTATTTCGTATCGTAAAAGAAGACACGTCCTTGTTGCCGTAAATTACGTATATTTTGAATGTTTACAGAATTCACCGCTACATGGTGTTGGCGCTGTATACTGGTATTAAGATAAAGCGAAATATATCCGAAATGGATGGTTCTACGAAAATTAGTTTCAAACAAAACTTGGAAGAAATATTATTCTCTACAACTGTGGTCCTTACGAAGATTACCAATAACGATGTTTTTAAGGAGATATTTAACGGAAACCGAAAAAACCGGTTTTTTATAAATAACTCCTAAACAATAACTCCTATAGAAAATTGTTTCAAATGAAAGTTGTAGGAAATTACATTCTCTATAACCTTTGTATAGAATTGTATATACAATAATGATGTTTTAACGAAGAAATATCGCAAAAACCGAATCGGATTCGAATAAACCTCGACTTCCGGTTATCCGTTATTGTCCAAAAACTAATTAGTTCTTTGTGCTCATATTAAAGTGTTATATATGAAGTTTGGTAGCGATATGGCACGTACTTTTTGAGTTAGAGCGCCCACAATAACATACACACAGACATCATTCCGAAAATAGTCTAAACGTGTTCTAGGGACCTCAAAACATGTATTTCCGTTGAAATCTCGAAGTCGATTTTTTTCATGAATACAATACTTTCCCATTACTACGTATGGAGAAAGTAAAAATGATTATAAGGCTAGTTTATTCTAGGCAACTTAACAATAATTCGATTTTCTGAAAAACGGCTATAACGATTTTGATCAAATTTCGTACAGTTACTTAAGTATAGATCTACAATAATACTACGTATTTCATTTTCCTCAATGAATGAATATAGAGCTAGTTTATTCTTGGGCAACTTTAACAAAAATTTTGATCTAAAAACCGGCTACTACGATTTTCATTTTCTGAAGATAACTAAAGTACGCATTATTATATGAGAAAGTTTGTACAATGTATGTTGTACCGATTTTTTATTCTACATCTATGCTCCTATATAAATATTTTGCACACTGTTCCCATATGTTTTATACTCTCTTAGCATATTAAATGTTTTGAAAATATCGCCATTTGTTCTAACGTGTACTAAAATATTTATATAAATTTTAAACAAAGCTATATTTTTTGTAAACAAATAAATTCTATCACGTTTTCTTCAGCGGGGAAATCAATATATTAATAACATTTTTGCGAATGATTCTACATATTTTTACACTGAAAAATGGGAAAATTATACAAAACGTTCGATGATTGTAATCTTATGATTATATCATTTACAACCAGTTATTAATATATATTATAACTACTTGGAAAAGTGAGAAAATGATTCTCTAATATTTTTATAACTGATGATATGGTTTGTCTATTTAAAAATAATCGTATTATCTTCTCAGTGTCTTTAAGGAATAGTTTTATACCACTATTTAAATAAATGTATAAAATAAAGCATTAAGAACCTTCCAGTTAAACAATTAAATGCTCGTAATGAATTCGAGGATTACGATAAAATGCTAATGCTTTCGGTTTTAATGCACTAACGGTCGATTACTCCACCTTTTATTGCCCGTTTGAATAGAATTTATGTATAAGACCCAACTATTCTAAGAATACCCTTTCCAAAATAATTATTACAAAACGATGTGTATGATGTTAGCTTAGTTAGGCAAAACTCACAAAGGCCAACTTGAATTGACTCGAAGGGAGACCTACAATCTTCGGATATAAACCATTTTGAAGAAAACATTATAAAGTTTCTTATTCTGTTCATTGTTTTCCGCCTACAGTTCGAAATTTCTCAATCTAAACGTTTAATTCACACAGTTTGAGGAAATTTTGCCATTTTAAAGGGATGTTGCTTTGCCTACCAATTCCATTGTTAGACCTCTATATCATATTGTTAATTCAATCCTTATGGGTATAAACGTGCTTTGAATGCTTTTGATACTAGATAGAGGGGGGAGCGAGAGGGAGGGGGAGAGAAGGGGGAGGGGAGTGAGGGTGTGAGAGGGAGGGAGGGGGAGAGCGAGGGGGAAAGAGACAACTATTTTAAGTTTAATTAAAGGTAGCCCGTCAACAACAGAATACTCACTAGAAATGTTGTATATGATGATAAATTTCATATGTAAAGTGTGATATTAATTATTTTAAATGAAAATAATAATAATCTATCTATCTATCTATAATTCTTCCGTTGATATTTCAACACTAGTATATAGGTTCCCATGTTGTGTAGATCTAAATTTCAAAGAAGGAGGCCTTATGAAAGCTTCGCTGGCATCCTTTTCAATGTGGCCGTGGATAGTTATTCCTCCCTTTCAAACTTCAGTCTTTCCTTTAAAGATCCTCAAACTTCCTTTTCGTTGAATAACGTGCTCTCAGAAATTGGTTCTCTAAGGATATACATATTTTTTTTTATTTACATATAATTAAACTAACATAATTATTGCTATTCATATTCAAAATGAGTCCAAACCAAGACAAAAAATAAATAAAAAACGACCAAATTTTTTTTGGCTTACGAAGAAACTACGACATGTACGCGAAGCAAAGAGCGTAAAATATTTCCTCTGATAAAAAAATGTTCGTGGCGGAGGAAACTTCTTCACCATATTCCCGAAATAGCATTTCCATAACTTGGGGAAATTGGTTTTCTAGGAAACGATCCGTAGTCGCTCTTCGGAGTACCTCGGAGATGCCGAAATCTAACGCTTTTAAATTAATAAGGTGATTTTATTCCATTTCGAGAATGCAACTACGGCAGAAATAACAAAGCCGGCGTATGGGAACACTCATCACTTGAAATTCCGTATCGGAACAAAATATCGGGAAAATATGTGAATAACTCTCATGTGCTTTAGTTATTACTTTCTCCTATGAAAAAAGTAAATCCCCAAATTGGGACGAGCGAAAAAGTAATACAGAATAACCTGTAAACATTGTCACATATTTGACTCCGACAAGGGACCGTTTCATGAGGAAAACACCGCCATTTCTTAAGTAATTTTATACATTGTCTACTATTCCGAGTGAAGGGAGGCTTTCCCACGCTCCATGCGCACTTGTCAGTCCTAATGATATCGTTGGGCAGAATAAGGTAGAAAGAAGGCAAAAACACGTTAACAGACCCATAACCTAGTGTACCTATGCAGGGCCATCAAGGCCTACATTCGGCGCATATTCAAACATGCCTTCGGGAGGTTGAGGTAAAATTGATTCAGGGAAAAGATGGATAACATTCCCCCGCGAGCCGCACTTTGAGTACAAAAGAGCCGCACTTTGACCATGCCTGGTATAGACTATAACTTCGATTAAATGCTTTTCTAATCTAAATCTCATATTATATAAGACAGGTTTAAAAATCGATGTTAAGAGCGTTTATTACGTTCGTAGTTTACAAAATAATTCGTAGCGTTGTATCTGGTGTTATTCGTTACGTACGAAATGATTTGCAGTTATTATACATTAGATTATTTATATAACCAAACTTTAATGCAATTATTTAGTATTTTTAACGAATAATTTTTTAAAATATATCTTTGCCACACAAGTTTTACATGGCCATGACTATTTTTACATTCTGGAACATTTAATTGGATTTTGTTATTTTTTCCTTTTAGTTCACGTAGAAGTTGGTTTCATTGAACTTTTCTGTAGCATATTACTTAATTCAGGCATACTCGTTATATTTGACGGGAAATTAGTAAAAGTATATACATCATATATGTATATCCTCATATGTAATTTGCTTGGTGACGTCTTTTAAGACGCTTATAGCACCACCAGCGGCATACGATCCAGGTGCATTGTGGTAAATTTCATTCGACTCATACCTTCAGGATTTACTTGACCTTACACATTTTACATTTTTAGCTCCTCAACATCTACACTGAAGTAACGGGTTCGTTTCTAGGAGCGTTATTTTCTCCATTTGATTAACACGTGGATAACTGTAGCGCATTAACCATTTGCATGTTAAAACTACACAACCTCAATATATCACTTTTTACTTTCTGGAACATTCGTTTACGTGGATTTTGTATTTATTGTTAGCTTTTCATTGTATATAAAACTTGGTTTCTTTAATTTTAATTTTATTTTAACGTAATAAATTCACGAATACCGTCATATTTGACGGATAATTACGCTAGTATATGTACTATATACTAGCGTTACCGAAGTCACCGCCCAAAGCTATTTATATACGTCCTCTTCAATTTATTCACTCTTCTGTTGTAGGCATTCCCGGTCCGAGAGGGCGTCCCGGCAAGCCCGGGATTCACGGAACTCCTGGAATCCCAGGGATCAACACATGGAAAATCAACGGATCGGCTGCCAAGGAGCTGCTCATTCCCCCGTCTATAGCAGGTAAATTCGCCTTCCCGCCCTTTCTTTTTTTTCCGTTTGCCTTATCGATTGGGTTTTTCTCTTTGAGAGGGATAGGTATGAGCGTAGGTTTTTGGAGATGAGGAAGGTTCCGTGGCCTGACGCTCCTCTCTTTCTCTCTCGCTTCGCTCAGTTCTCACGGTGAATAGATCAAGTGAAAGAGAGAGAGAGAGAGAGAGAGCTGGAATGAGTAAGGGAGGGGGGAGAACAAGAGAGAGCTATGGAAGGAGCTTGGAATATATGTTATGGAACTGAGTTTTTATTCTGAAGGAGTAAAGGTTGCGTGAGAGGATTTAGGTAACAGGTGGCAGACTCTCTCGAAAAAGTCTCTCGAGCGAAGCATAAGGAAACCTTAAAGAGTGTGATGAATATTGAAAAGTTCGTCGAGAGTTGTACGTGAAAAGTTGTTCTTATCAACGAGAGAAATCAGACTTTTAGTCACTTCTACGAGCGTATACGTACATACGTGTGTAACTGTTTGTGTACACGCGCGCGCAAACACGCCAGTTTAAATTGCCCGCCAAAAATGAACCGTATGCATGTACAAGGTACTAAGTTAAAATAAAAATCTTCTCATTCTCCTCTCCCCTCAAAAATGCAGCCATCTCTCACAGCAGTAGGGGTAGGAGTTAATATTTACTGCTCCTGGATGTTATGTCGCATATAATTGATCGTGAGGTAATCACAAATGGAATTAAAAAATAGCGTATATTATTTATATATATGTATACACACATACGTCAGTTGGTAGTGTGATAGTTAATGTCTTCACGTTTTTTTCAAAATGTGATACCAGCCACGCTCTCCACTTGTGCAACTGGCAGTGGGGGACACTGCTGTTACTAGGTTTTTAAAGGCGAAAACAAATTATTTTTGATGAGTCTCTGCAGAAAGTAAGGGGTAATATTGTCATTCTCTGGAATTGATTGTATTGTTTTAACTAATAATCTCGGACCTATCTTCTGACATAAAACTAATACGTAATTATAATTATGTAACAGTAGAGGTCAAATTAGAAATTAAATTTAAAAAAATGGTAGTTTTAGAATTGATACTGGTAGCCAAGAAGATGTAGAAAATAAGTCACATACTTAATATTTTACCTACAAATATTTTCTTAGTTGACTGCAGCAAAAAAAAAAGAAAAAAGCTGGTAAAAGTTGGTTCCTCTTCCATATAGAGATTCATGTCATTAGAATCCGTCTTACACCGAACCATCGATGATGAAGAACATCAAAAAGCTCCATAAATAAAAATTTCTAATTTCCTAGCTCATCAATCGACTTCTACATCCAAGTGCAAAGTATTTATTAATAGTTTATCGGTTTATTCCTTTGTTATTCAAATTCTATAATACTAGAATGATGGCGCTTTGCAGGATGAAGTGAAATGTTTTCAATTAAAAAACAACAAGCGTACACTTTTAATGAACTCTCGGAGTCAATATTTATCCGCGAAACATTTGTTTGAAAAGATTTTCCAAGGGTTAAATTTTCTAATTAAATTAATGTGCATATGTAGATTCCTCAGTTATAAAATGTCGCTTTTCCTTTAATTTACTCGTCAATTCTACACGATGAGGCGAAGGTAACTTTTTTATTACTCGTGTGATGGACTACTAGATTGACGAGAAAAGAAAACGCGCCCGAACGGAAGAAAAATTTCAGAGCGTAATAGGAAATAACTGGATTTTAAAATTGAAGCACTATTGCATGTGAATCCAATGGAGAGAGAAAATGAAACATTAATGGAAGAGGTGTACAATTTGGTGGTTAGAAACATTTTTATAACCAACAATAACTTAATATTATTTGTGTTTTCTTTCCGGTATTAATCCAAAAATCGCGAAACTACTTGACAGTTCTCTCCGACAATACATTATGATTTATACGTTACCGAGTCGATATAAATGCAAAAGAATATGAACGAGTGATGATGTTATATTATTGGACTATCCATTTTATATCCTCTGTGTTGATACAACTTTGCAATTAGCAGCATTGGCCATAGAATAAATGAAATTAAGAATTAGATTCGCTTATTTGCTTCGTCTCTTAACGTAACCGAGAACGCGAACCTCCGCCTACGATTACCAAAGAATGGTTTTCCGCGAAGTACGAATGGACATCTTACGTCACCTTGGGAATAAAAAGAAAAGCATAATAAAGATGGTGTCATGAGCAGACTTTTTTAGTAGGAAGCCATATATACTATATATATATACGTCGCGAACAGATGCTCTTTGTTATATCTATGTACAGTCATTTCCAAAAGTCAAGCGACACGGCTCGGTCACGCCACACATAGGCCGGAGCTGAAAGTTCCGAGTATGTTGGTATCCACTGCTTGAGGGGAAGCAGGAGAGGGGAATGATAGGGAGGGGTGGAAGAATGAGGAGGTGGGTTTCGAAGCCTGGGTAGGCTTGCAGGGAGAAACGAACGGAATCAGAGCCGGTGAGACAAACGCCATTCAACAGTGCGAGAGCATCCAATCCAACTCGGAAAAAAGGACTCTCTGAGAGGTTGCCTTCGCATGCCAAGGGTAACAAGAAAACCTCCGAGAGGAGGAGGCGTGTAAACGGTTCGAAGAGAGGGGAACATGAAGAATATTCCGCGTCTAGAAAGCACTTGCGGAAAAGATGCAATATTTTCATCTTTGTGAGCGTTATTAATGCGAAAAGCTAGGCTGCACTTCACTTCGGAAAGCGTAAAAAATCATCACTGGGTCAAGGGCAAAAATTATATAATACTCCATAAATTAGGATAACAAAAATGAGAGTTGTTGATTTAGTGAGGATCCTGAATGAGCATCTTCTGCCTATGTCAGACAGATAGTGCCAGATGGCGAAGACGTGGTAGTAATACAAGATAATTAATTCATCGTTAGATACGACCGGTGTAACTCGATAATTTTTTTGACCAGACTGGATTATGAATGTTCTGCCCTGGCCAGCTCGCTTTCCGGATATGAATCCCATTGAGAACTTATGGGGTATAATGGTGAATGAGTGGACGGAAGGAAAGTTGAGGACGGCAGCCGCACTTGAAGAGAGTGTTATGGAACTCTGGGGCTCAATCGGACGACGGCCACAAATATGTGAAAATTTAGTACGGTTCATTAACCGTCGAATGCAAGGAGTGATCGACTCAGGCTGAGACTTCACTAAATACTAAAATAAAACACTAAATAATCTTTCGTTGCCTATTAAATGCTGCTAGAATAAAATTTTTATTCGAAAATTTAAATAAAGTCAATATAAAATGTATCCACTATCTGTGAGAAAAGTGCTACATGTGATAAATTGCCATTTATTAGAGTTTTGGTAAAACTGATTGGATAAAGGATGTAAATATTTCCTAATGTTCTCCCGAAAAAGCAATTTTCGTGCTGACAATTTCTTGACGCTTGAGTGATACAGTACATTGGAATAAAAATTTTATTCCGGCGAGCGAGCTGGCCAGGGCAGAACGTTGATATTCCAGTTCTGGTCAAAAAAATTGTCGAGTTACACCGGCCGTAGCTAACGACGAATTATTTTGTATTACTACCACGTCTTCGCCGTCTGGCACTATCTGTCAGACATAAGGCAGAAGATGCTCATTCAGGATCTCCACTAAATCAACAGCTCTCCTTCTTGTTATCCTAATTTATGGAGTATTATATAATTTTTGCCCTTGACCCATTGATGATTTTTTACGCTTTCCGAAGTGAAGTGCAGCCTAGCATTTCGCATTAATAAAGCTCACAAAGATGAAAATATTGCATCTTTTCCGAAAGTGCTTTCTAGCCGCGGCATATTCATTTATGTTTCCCCATCCCATTGTAAGACATCACTGTGGACTTCGAACCTTTTACATGCCTCCTTCTCTCGGAGGTTTTCTTGTTACCCTTGGCATGCGTAGGCAACCACCGAGACAGTCCTTTTTTCCGAGTTGGATTGGATGCCCTCGCACTGTTGAATGGGTTTTGTCTCATCGGCTCTGATTCCGTTCATTTCTTCCAGCACGCCAACCCAGGCTTCGAAACTCACCTCCTCACTCTTCCACCTCACTATCATGCCCCTCTCCTGCTTCCCCTCAAGCAATGGGTACCAACATACTCGGAACTTTCAGCTCCGGACTATGTGTGGCGTGACCGAGCCGTGTCGCTTGACTTTAGGAAATGAGTGTACATATATAGGAAAAATAATATATTTTTCCCGAGCTCTTCTCCATTAAGTTTTCCTCACACCTTTCATCTCCTCGTCTCGGACTAATAGAACACGGAATACACGGCGAACTGAGCCAAGATAAAAGAACCTATGAAATGGGTGGCCGATTTCCACGACGGGTGCGAAATAAATGACTCGATTTTATTCGCGAATCTCTTATTTAAGAATACAATCTACTTCAGCGTAATTATATTTTTAGCATGTCTTATAACGGGCGGGCCTGTTCTTCGGTCGTGTTTTGAATTTCAGAGTTTTTAATCTTTTTAAGTTCGAAACAAATACGCCGCCTTTTTTTATCCAATTCCTTGACCACAAGAGTACTCACGGACACATACGCATTAGTTAATAGACATGGTTACTGTCAACACGCCAATAATTTCACTGACAACATAAGTTACGAGAGATTATCGTCGCTATACAAAACCTGTATTTACTTTGACCACTTTCCGAGTTCATAAATGAATAATTCGCCGTATTGTTTTTACCTTACTGCAAGAATTTCGAGAGATAATATGGCACAAATTAGCATTAGTCAATGAGATTTATCTCTTTTCATTTAAAAAATCAAAGAGTTAATCTGATAGTTATTATCCTTCAACCCCAGTGCGTCATTTAATTGTTCACTATTTCGTTATAAATTTAATGAATGAAGTAAACGTATGGTTTGTTAAATATATGTATGGCAGTTTTCATTTTCTGGCGTGTTTCTCAGTTTTCAAATTTATCCGTTTTTCTAAGCTTCCATCTCCTTTTAGCATCTCTCGGCAATTTTTCTCGTGCATATTGTACGAATACCACAGCGTTCCCGGAAATACGCAAAAAATAGGCAGTTATGAAATATTAATTTTCATTTTTTAACCGTTTTATTTCGGTTCAATATTAAAGCTCGCCTAAAATTGGAAGCTGAAATGAAATCCCACGCCGCCTTTTTCGTCGCGGTACATGACGTCATTATCGAAATTTAGAAACGTCTGCGTTTAAAATTTTTGCGCGAGCACAGTCAAATTTACAAGACACATTTTCTATATTCTGACGAAAAACTTGATTATTAATCCGCATGCCAAAAAGATTGGGAATATCTCAACAGGAACTATTAATCTAATGCAGTGGTATGCGAAAGAACTGAGGGGCTCGCAGTGCTTGCGACTAATAGGTCACCATATTCGTCACATGTTACAAAATATGTGCAGTATTAGTGCGATATTATTTCAGAGTGGGTTTGAGATTGTATTATTTTTAATTAACATTTGTAATTTATCTCTATAATTTATTGGGAAATTCATTATTTATGTAATTAATTGTAATGAATTTGCCATTATTCTTTTAGAAAAATCTTTATTCGCAATTGACTGCTATTATTGTCCTCTGTTAGTTATTAGGAAATCCGTCTTACCTAATTATTTAATGTAATTAACTTTCTGTTATTCTCTTAGAAAAAGTCGTCGGCTCTCGTGTAGCAGCAATTAATATTTTATTATAGACGGATGAATGATATTTAATTGAAAATTTTTACCTTTATCAGCACATTAGTATTTATTTTTCTATCAAAAATGCTTTTAGATCGGCAAGGAAAGAAGAGAAGAATATAAAACTGAAGTAGTGCTTCAATTCGCCACATGAGGCGAGTGGCGAACCGATTAGCCACTCCTGTCCTAATGAATCGGAGTGTTGGAATGAATAGCTCTGTGGAAATATGGCTCTTTTCAGGTGTAGGAGGGGGTAGTCGGAGTAAAAGTTTCAGACAATTACGAGCCTCATAAATATATATGAATGTATGTACTTAAAAATTTACATGCATGTACGTATCACCCGGACTTAAAAGTCATTCATTTGATTTATATTATGCGAAAATGTTTCTTTTCCACGAATTTTAAGAAAGCGCTGTTTTATCTGCATTTAAGGCAAGACGTATATTATAAAATAGGATTTTCAACATAATGTGAGCTAAAATTATTAATTTTGGGATTAAGAATCCGCTCGGGTAAAAGTGTTTGTGAAAAAATTGCAAGGGACATGAGCGTTCGAAATCACTGAGGTTTGGTAATCAGTAAATTACATAAAAGTTATCACAAGTTCGTATTTTAACTAATTCAAAGAAGTACTTTATCATTACATATCAGGAAATTTATGTGCACCATTCACTAACGTGAGTTCAATTTTTAGATTGACCGCAAAGGTCGAGTTCCACGATTTACTGCATAAACATTTCGCAGTCAAAATAAAAATGAAGTGGCCTAAAGCGATAATTATATATCACACATTCGCATAAATAGAGTAAAATAATTCAGTGCATAAAGATTTTGCAGTCACAATAAAAATTAAATGTTCTGAAGCGATAAATATTTCTCTTTCCGATAAGAACCCACTCTAATTGTAAGTAATATCTTAAATCTCTTTGAAAACGCCGTTCTTAGATATTGTCCTGAGAAATAATGCCGTTCGCACGATACATCCGAGTATTCGTTGATCTCGAAACACATGAAAAATAATAGAACCGAAAGAAATTAACATTAATTAGGGAACAAATCATGCCAAGTTTACAACGGAGGTATTTCTTTTTCCCTCGAAGAATTTCACAAATACGCGGTTGTGATCGTTTCATCCACGTTAATCAGTACTCTTAACTGCAACGCGGTGAAGAATTGAGACACAGAGAGAGATATATAGAGAGCGATGTTTTCAATTGATTGCCAACCTTGGATAGTGGAAAGGGAGGGAGTCCCTGCATACCTCCATATTTATCGTCTGTACGGTTTTTCAGACGGAAGAAAAACAAACAAGTGAAAAGCGAATCTCGCATGCGATGAACCGTGATTGCGGCGGGAGACGTCACAGGGGAGATGATTCGTCGGAAATGAAAAACGGCAGGGGAGAGGGGAAGCGGGGGGTGGGGGGGGGGGGAGAAACCAATCAAGCGGATTGGGGACGAAATTTAATTGGAACTCGTTAAAGCAATCGCAGTGTTTCATTGAAATATGATCGTAAAAACGTATCAACACGCCGCCGTTTATATATATTTTTTCTCCATCTCTGAAGAAAATATAATTTTTTTCTCTGTCTCTCTCTCTCTCTCTCTCTCTTCGGTGCGGATGTGTGAACTGGAGTAAATGGGTTTTTATCGACGGATCGCGTTGTTATTTTATATTCCGAATCCCCCACCCTCCCTCCCAGCTCCCCATTAACCTACTTCCGCAAACGTCGAGCTGTTTTGCTAGGCAAAAAAAATGATATCGTTAGAGATTTTTAGGAGGAAAAAAGGAATCCGGAAATGATGCGGTATCTGGCTTAATTCGGTCCTGCATCTGCGTCATTGCGGATGAATAATTTCGTCCATTTCGTTCATGCCCGATGAAAATTCGCAAATTACTCGGCTTAAAAAGATGAAAAGAAAATCTCCTAGTCGCATAAAATATTACCTATAAATGAAGGCCTTTCTAAATTTTTTTGCAATTAATCCACTTCTTCAACTGCTCTGACGTAATTTGTGAATGGTTACATTATTTGATGCATGGAATTTCTAGAATTTGCTGGTTATTTTATTCTTGAACTTGACCTTAAATTTCAGTGAATAAGGTGATATTTGTAATTTTTATTTTGTTGCAGTAATAAATATCTATTACTTACTAAGCACGACAGGACATTTTAGAGAATTTAAAAAAATCTGTGGCGGCCAACACATAACTTTCTCCATATTTGGGGTATAGATATTTAAATTATTATGAATAGCATTATGAGGCAAAATTATCATTTCGTATCGTAAAAGAATACAGTCATCCTTATTGCCGCAAATTAGGTATATTTTGAATGTTTACAGAATTCACCGCTACATGGTGGCGGCGCTATATACTGGAAATTACGAAAAAGTTAAATATCTCCGAAATGGATGGTTCTACGAAAATTTGTTTCAAACAGAACTTGGAAGAAATATTATTCTCTACAACTTTGGTCCTCACGAAGATTAGCAATAACGACGTTTTTAACCCTTAAGTACTAACCTGGAGTCAGATAGACTCCACGGGATATGTTACATCGTATAACTTTTTTTCATTTCATGTTCACGCTCTATTGCTCTCTTTACCTTTTAGCGGGATAAACTATAACCAAACTACATAATATCATCAGTGTGATGCAATACGCGTGAGAGAAAGAACGTACAGAAATTTGCGCGGAGTCATACTGACTCCACGTTAGTATTTACGTCACTTTTTTGATGTTGTGAAATTTTCTTTTCTTTCCATTTTTTGGTGATAATATATTCGCGAACCATGAATAACATACCAGAAACTTCGATTATAAACGTCAATCATCCAAATTTTGAGGATTATGTGCTGAAATTATTAGGGAAAGATGGCTGCAGCACTGAAGATGAAAACAATGAGAACGAAGATACCGAAATTGAGAGCATCCATGATACAAACTCTATAATTTCTGAAAATGAGGATAATATAGATAAATAAAGAGCATATAACTTTAGGATTTCCGCTGACATCAGAATAAGAGTGTGTGAGATTTTGAACATTCCCTATAAAGCAGGAGGGGGAAATTGGGGTGAGAAGGAGCACCTGGAGAAGACGGTTTACTGTTCCATGTGCCCTCCAAAACTCAAGAGGAAGACACCTCATCTCTGCACGTCATGTAGACGTGCAATTTGCCTACAGTGTTAAAAAAAATGTCTCGAGTGCGTAATTAAAAAAAGTGAGATTTTTTATGAAGTCTATATCTTATGTTTGTATTTTTGAAAATAAAATGTTAATCAACGCTAACCAAAGTTGTTAGCTATTATAATTCGTCTTCCAATACCCCAAACTAAACATTACAAACAGTAAAAATATATCTTTTTGCTATTTAGGAAAAAAATTGGCAAAATATATTAAAGTCTATATGACTCCACCTTAGTACTTAAGTTATTTTAATTCACGTTAGTACTTAAGGGTTAAGGAGATATTTAACGGAAACCATAAAAACCGATTATTTATAAATAATTCCTAAACAATAACCGCTATGGAAAATTGTTTCAAATGAAATTTGTAGGAAATTACATTCTCTATAATATTTGTAGAGTTGTATATACAATAATGATGTTTTAACGGATAAATATCGCAAAAACCGAATCGGGTTTCGAATAAACCTCGACTTCCGGTTAACCGGTATTTTCCAAAAACTAATCGGTTCATTGTGCTCATGCTAAAGTGTTATATATGAAGTATGGTAACGATATGGCAAGAACCTTTTGAGTTAGAGCGCCCACAACCATCCATCCATCCATCCACACATCATTTCGAAAATAGTCTAAACGTGCTCTAGGGATCTCAAAACGTGTATTTCCGTTGAAATCTCGAAATCGATTTTTTTTGGTGATCACAATACTTTCCCTATACTACGTATGGAGAAAGTAAAAACAGCTTATGCATTCGGTTTGTTTGTCTGTCTGTCTGACGAGCTAACTCATAAACGAAAGCTGATAAAGACTTATTTGCCAATCGATTCAATGATCTGCCTAGTGGTGCACCTTTTCTCGGTTTCTCCGTCTGACCTGTCTAATTTATATTTTTAAAAACGCAATTTAAACTACCACTTACAGTTCCAGTTTAGTTAGAATATTATTTATCATCAAATGATATTATATAAATACTGAATGGCGGTGATAAATTGTGTGTGTGTGTGTATTCATATCATAACGAAAAAGTTGTATCTTAACCTGGTTCGATAACTGTTTATCATACTCAATCGTATTTCGAGTTTGAAGCACATCTATTAAGTCTACGTTGGACATTTAAGTCTACTCGTGGTTTTTATATTTTAGTTTCTTTAAGATAAAAACCATAATCTGTACCTGGCGAATATCGATTTTCAGCTCTTTCAAGAGTATCGAAAGCAAAAAAAAATCCAACTTAATTAGAAGAAACTCGTTAAATCCGCCCCACTCTATAGAAAACTCTCTTCGCCCTCTTGAAGCCGCGGTTTTATTCAGTCTTTATTTTTTCGTCGGAAGAGCAGGGCTAAAAAAATGCATGCACGGACCTTTTTGCTCCTGTTTAACGTCCGGTTGCTTCTGACCCGGACCAATATCTTCTCTTTTTCGCCCGCGAGAAAAACGGAAAAAAAGGAATTTTTGTTAACGATTTTACAATTTTTTTTGCAGTCGTTTCTACTCCGAAGGGATTTCCAACATCCTGTTCCGTATCCTCCTCCCCTTTCCGTATCCTCCTCCCCTTTCCACTCGTCTCTCTCCTCTTCTTCCTCTCTCTTCTTCCACTCTCTTTTGTTTATTTTCTCTCCTCCCTCTCTTGCTCTCTTATCTTCCTCTCCCTCTCTTCTCTCTATTCAAATCCTTAGCTTTCATCTATTAATATATTTTTTTTCTTCTGTATCTGTCTAGGGATTTTTCGCGGTTTTTTTACACCTCCCTCCTCTTCTTAGGTGTTTTTCTGCAGTGGGACATTTTTTCTGTGCTAAAAGAAGTGATTACACAGTTTTTTTCCAACCCACAAAACTAACATCATTCTATGGTAATTCTCTTTGTCAACTAACAAAATTTGTAGTCAATATGTATGTTAAAGTCTGTAATTTAACTTGTATATAATTCTCAATCCTGACGAAAGGGTTAAATGTAAGAAGGGACTTCACAGTCTCAGTTTCGCCCTAAATAAAGTCGTTTGTCTGTCTGTCTCTCTCATCTTCCTCTCTCTTCTTCCTCTCTCTCTATTCTTCCACTCGTCTGCTCAGTCCGGCTTTCCGCCCGACTCTCATCTTCCAAATCTCGTAACTCATCCGCCGCCCTCGACCCTCGTTGCAAACAATCGAATCAAACGAGACAAGTGAACGTGTGTTTCGCCCACCTCACTCCTCCTCAACCGCTCGCTACGAACCTCCCTTTCTCTAAAAACCCCACCACTCTGCTTTTCCACGGTTTCCGTCCCCCCCCCCTCCAACTCTCCCCTTACGAAGCTAGGGTCGCTTTACCGCCTCACTTAACAACCCCAAGCGACGCCGCTGAAGCCGCGCCAACACCCTCCAGCGGCGGGATCGCTCCTACAACTTTCCGTGCGCGTGCCTCCATTAATGACCGGCGACCAGTCACCGTGCAAGGGGACTCGTCTCCACCGGGCGGAAAGCGGTGCCCCTCTCCAACTCCCTTATCTCCCCCTTTTTTTTAAACCCGCGACCGATACCGTAAACCTCTCCTAAACCGTCATAGAGAGAGAGAGAGAGAGGAAAACCGTCGCGGCGGAACAAAAAAATATATACACATGCCTACCGGCATTGGGTGCCGGACGCCGAACAAATGAGCGTCACTATTTGGATTGCTCCGTCCACAGGTCGAGGTGTACCGACCGACGTTTAACTGGTCCGCATGCCACCAATCTGATGGCGCCTGTGGGCGTGCGGTCTCTCTCTCTCTCTTTCCCCCCCCCCCTCTCTATCTGGGCCTCGGATATATGCGGGTTCTCGTGAGAGAGGACTCAATCGTCCGTGAATTTCTCTCGTGTGGAGAGAGAGAGAAAGAGAAAGAGAGAGGAGCATGGGCGGGCCCAGGCCTCATACAAGGAGGGAGGTAATATAGGAGTGAAAAAATAAATTAATAAAAAAAATGTTTTTAAAAATAACTTTTGTATTATGCACCAAAAAGAATAAAATAAATTTTGATTTACTGCAATTGTGAGTTCTATTGGTAAGGAAGACCAAAATTCGCTACAGTTTCAGTGCAAGTTTCATCTTATACAGCAATTCTGATTTAGTAAAGTTTATTAAAAACATTTGTAAAAGTCATATGGCGCTTCACGTTACACCTCCAATTATCTTGCTTAATTATACATAAGTGTACGTGTAGTGAGTTCGACTTTCCATTGAATTTTAAGTACCCCTTTGCAGGTATAAACTCAAAGTGAAATAAAAATTACTTTCAGCTATATATTATAGATATAAGATATCGAGTGAGGTTAATGTAAAAGTTATTCAATAAAGTATTTGAAACTATCTTATTTAATACATATGTTAATCAGAAAAAGGAAATATATAAATTAATAGCCAAAAGCGAATACATGCAGTGAAACGGTACAGTCTATTATAGTGAAGCGAGTGAAAGAACTTAAATTATGAACTCTCAGCACGAAGGACGAGATTTAAAGGGTAATTTTTCGACTATTCAGAAATTCTAGGGGGGAGTAATTACCCCCTTTACCCCCTTTACCCCCCACCTCCCCTTGAATCCTCCCATGGGGGAGGAGAGTTGAAGGGGGAAGAGGCGGAGAGGAGAAAGGGCAGAAGAGAAAGTAACGAGCGAGGGAAGAATTGCAGAGCGAATTGCGCGAGGCGATTTTTTTTTTCCTTTTTTCACAAAACATATTGCAAATAAAAGCTTTTTGTCCTTTGGAATATAACATTTAAGAGTAGAAAATTCGATATTTAAAAATAAACTCCAGAGGAATCGAATCCGGTACTTGTGTTTTGAAAACCGATGCGCTATCATTTACTCCAGTACATCCCAAAGTTAGTGTTGCAAAAACTGAACAATGTATATGGAATACTTTCAGTGTTTTATTTTTTTTAAAGGTTTGTTATAGTATTTTACTAAAATTATTAAATTCTTAGAAAACGTACAGTACGAATCACTCAGGATTACTATGTAACCAAAGCGAAGACGATACCTTCCGGATTCATTAGAAGGACTTCAAATTTGACGTTTTAGATACAAATTAATGAACGAATCAATTCAATGTATAGAAATATTTATAGAAAATATTAATACTTGTGAAAATGTTATAATATTTATAACATTTTAAAATTAATTTTAAGTTTTGTATTAACTGATAGATAGACGGAGATAAGGGGTTTGCGATAAGGTCGACTGCTTAAAGGTTGGGAACCGTTGCATTATGTACTCCGTTTAATCCACTGATGCTACCCTGAAAAAAATCGTCTTTTCTATCTATAGCAAGAATTCTTCTCGAGTTATTAGAAAAGACGCCGCTCACTCTCCGGCATCTTAGCATAGATCCACCATTAATAACATGTCTAGCCTTTAAATAAACAGACCTATTCTGAAAATTTGGCTTCTCGCGGTTGCAGATATTCCGAGACATGGCCCACACAAACGAACTAACGGACGGACATACTGAATACATAAGCAATTTTTAAAGACAATAAAAGCGCTGAAAATGTAGCATGGATTAGAATAAGAAAGAAGAGAGTTGTGTGGAGTGGAGAGAGAAGGGAAAGAGAGTAAGGTAGAAAGCAAGAGAGAGAGAGAGAGAGAAAAGGAGGAAGATGGTAATTTGGAGGGGGGTAAATGGAGGAAAAGGGAAGGAGAGAGGGAGGGAGGGTGAAAGTTGGAGGGAGAGAGGAAGGAAGGGAAAGGACTGAGGAAAAGAGACGGAGAGAGATGAAGATAGAAAGAGGAAAAAGAGAGATATCGGCAACGATAAGTGGACTTTTCGTCGGTGAGAGGAAGGAGTCAGAGATAGAGGGAGAGAGAGAGTGCGTTAATATCCTGCTCCCTTTAAACTATGATGTGTAAATTAAAACGGTGTGGGTGAGCTTGCGAGCGAGAGCACGTGATACTTTTACAGGTATACACGGGAATAGAAAGAGGAGCGTATGGGTGAACGATAAAAGGGAAGCGTTTCGGAATAGACGATGCCGTTTGTGTTTACCAAGGACTCGCCTTTGTTAGAGATTGAAACGTGCACATGCGATAATCTACCTCTCAACCGACTCTCCAGCTGAACTATCCTCCTTAAAATGGGGCTCTCTTTTTACAGTATACAATACCGTTGTCTGATAAAATGCAGTGAAAATGTCGTGTGTACAGTAGTTTTTATTTTTGAGATGCAACTATTCCGGATTGTCCGCTTCCATTCTTTGAATACTTTTGATTTTTTTTGCTTGAAATGAGTCCAGTTTCTGGATGCAGTCTCTACAAGTGTTTCTTCCGATATTTTGATTAACAACGCGTTTTTTGAGGTCGGTATTACTCCACTCTGCTGAATTTTGTCGTATTTTGTTTCAAACTATTATTCGGAGAAGAAAACAAGTAGTTATGCACATGGTAATGAAATTAAAAGCGCTCTAAATACTTGATGTAGACAAAGAAATGAAAAAAGTAATTCGCGATTTAGGCGGAGGGGAAAGTACGGTGAAATATTGGAGGAAAATCGCAGAACCTGTCCTATTTCTGTTTTCAAAATGAAAACATTTGAAATTCTTTATCCACTCCAAAAATATACAAGCATGAACTTATAAATAATAAATTGTGGCTTTGACTTAATCTAGAAAGGAGTAGAGGAACTATGATTGCATAGCGCAGTGATGCACAACTCAAAAGTTGACACAGGCCAAAATCGCCCTTCATTACACTTAAGTGGGCCACAATATAAAAATGTTGTCCATAATAAAAATTTAAACATATCATGTGGATTTAATAATGACCATAGAAAATGTAACTTGCATTTATATGTTACAAAATTGAAGTGGCAAACAAATATAATTTATGTACAAATTTTAATTGTAAATTTGATATAAAAGGAGTGAATCAGCTGAGTTATTCTATGCTTCGAGCGGGCCACACAAAATGTGACGGCGGGCCGTATGTTGTGCACCCCTGGCACAGCGTGTAGCTCTTCCCAGATCACTAACTTAAGGTATTTTGAATTAAAATTCGATATAATAATGGCGCGGAGAGATCTCACACATATCTAGCGCATCATCTGACGGTTTTTTAGCACCTTCCAGCCAGTCATTTTCATTTTTTCAAAACGGTATTCCGTAAAAAAAATTGGGATTTTGCTGTCATCTGATTCCAAATATTCGGCCACTGACCTCTAATTATTTATTTGTTCTATTACTTTATGCAATTGTACATCATTGATATAGCCGTATTAACGTTACTTTTTAAAGATTTGAATTGACGCTTTGAAATTAAAATCTTTTATCATCATTTGAAGAAGATGAGTAACATTACAATCTTAACATTGTAATATGTTTTGGGAATATTTTTCTGTATGTTTCATGTACAAGAAGTCTTTACAGAGCCTTCCATTTATTACCTTCAGATGACGTAAATCTGGTCGCCAACTTGAAATCGTAACTTTCGTGACTTATTTTTTTCCTTTATAAATCAAGACGTGCTCACCTCGAAGTGGCAATTAATGGAAAAAGAACGTCAAAGACAGTCTCAGAATAAGTAGTCGTTCATTTAAAGGTGTCATAATGTAATGTAAAAAGGGAAACTTTGGATCTTAAGATATGAATTATTTAAGGAGTTTTCCCAAGTTTTCCCTTTCTTGAGTGAATAACGGGCTAGCTGCGAACAAAGGCCTGAATTCCTTAAAGCCAACCCTCTTAATATATGACATCTTCAAGTGGTGTTCCCGAATCCTTGGTAGCATCAACTTTCATCTTAGATCCAAAAGTTGGAATTCTGTGAAACATCACGGCGTTTATAATCACGAGAATTAATAAGGAATTTTATCTATACAAGACTAGTCCTAACGAAAATATGGTTATATTAACGTTAGTAATGCTTAATGCGAACGAGAAATAATCAGAGTATTTTTCTTATTCGATGAAAGTTTAAACCAAAGATAACGTTTATATTAATGTTACCAATAGTGCTTAAAAATTTCATCTCTAAATATTTTTCGGTAACGTAAATAGGTGTGTATGTGTGTGTTTATGCAAGTATGTGTGTACGCTAGCGCTTGTCTGTGTGTGCATTTGAACGAAAATTAATATATTTATTCGATCGTTTTCATCAATAGAATGAATTACGCAACTTAACTAAAAATCTGATCCGGTCCATAATTTCGAAGGCACTCGGCCAAAAACGATTAGGATGGATAGCTTTTTGCGATGCGCGCGCGTCCGATAAATTTATAGCGATCGAGCAATCGCATCAATTAAAACATTAACTTTTGGACCTCGTGTCCAATAGGCATTAGGATATATAAAAAAAAAAGATCGCCTCCATTGTCTTCATTTCACGAAACGATCTGTCGGGTGTCCTCCCTCGGTAACGGAGTGACGGAGAACTCCACGGGGTGAGAAGGGTCGACTGAAATGGCGGGAGACGGAAAGGGATCCATCCGTAAAAAGACGCGAACCTCTCGAATAATGAAGGTAAAGTCGATCCTCTCTCTCCTCCGCTCGCTTAAAAAAACAAAAGAACGAAAGGATAAAGCTGAAAAAAATGAAGGGCGAAAATAAGAAGAAAAAAAAGATATGCGAATGCTTTAATTATTTGCCCCCGTGTTCGTCTCGTTCCTCGTCTTCTCTCCACGTCGCTTAACTGTTCCGGTTTGCCTCCTCGAGAGCATTCGGAGAGAATGAGGGCGCCACAAAAACCTTAATTTTTGGAGGGATGGGTGATTCGAAGCGTAGCCGCAACGAATGCTCCATCTCTCTCTCTCTCTCTCTGTCTGTCGAATCGTCCGGAAAATATTAAATATTTCATCACTTATCGTACTTTAGCTTTGCCCACTTAAATTTCACTCATTCTTTCTCTCTTTTAAATTTTGTATTCTGGTTGCACTTACTTGTGTACTCATTATTCCCTCTAAATATCCAATGTAGTCTCTAAATATGTATTAACCTCCTGAATGTAAAATTGCAATTATTTTACTATTGGGTTTAGGTGCAAGAGGGGGATAACAAACATCGCCCAAATAAAGGAATATTACTCGGACGTAAGGAATAAACCGAAAAATTCTTATTGCTCCCCATGTTACAAACTGCTCAGCCATCCCTCGCGAGAGTCAAACTCTTTCGTAAAATCCGAATATTCGATCCACACCCTCCAGGCCAATGATCCAGTTTCCTATCCTCCCAAAGTGCCCGAAAAAAAAACTCTCGGAGGACATGAGCGGTACCGAAAGCCAGGCTAACGACCGAAGATGTTGCTTACGATCGTCCTCTTTCATTTTCCCCCCTTCTTTTCCTCCTTCTCTTCCCTTTGCCTCTCGCGGATTTGTTAAAATCTCCGATTGCATGCCTTAACTGGATTTCTTTTATTTTGTTTCCCTTCCGATTGTTTCCAGAGCTGTCTCTCGGACTTTCTTTCTTTGTCTTTCTCCCCTTACCATTATCATCCTTCATCTCCATGTATTTCGAGCAAAATTTTTCTTCACCCCTTTCACTTTTCTCCCTCTCTTTTCCTCTCTCTCTCTCTCCATTAATCCCTACTCTTCCATCGTTCTCATTCATCTTCTCGCTTCCCATCTATTCTTCCTCTTCACTTTCGATCAATAATTCAGTCCTTCCCTCTATCTCTCTTTCCTCCTCAACTCCATTCATCGTCTCCTCCATTTCCCTTTCCCTCCACTTCTTCCTCTCTGCATACCTCCTACCATTTCTCCCTCCATCTCTTCCTCCACTGTTTCTCTATTTCTCCCCTTCGGGTCATAATTTCTCCCTCCCTTCATTACTTCCTCCCTCCCTCTCTTCCTCTATTTCTCCGTCCAGGTTTTAATTTCTCCCTCCCTTCATTCCTCCCTCTCTCCATCGTCTCATGCTCTCCCTCCATCTCTTCCTCCCTCCCTCCATCTCTTCCCCCCTCCCTCCATCTCCTTCTCCCTCTCTTCATATCTTCCTCCCTCCATCTCTTCCTCCCTACCTCCCTCCATCTCTTCTTCACTCCATTCCTCCCTCACTCTCTTCCCCCTGCCCTCCTCTCTCTTTTTTCCTCCTTCCTTTCTCTCGACTCTCAGTAATATCCAGAATTCCCACCGAAACACATCCAGATGTAATAATCCTCGCCGAGATTTTTGACATGGCCATTGTTCGCCACGTCTTACTAATCACTGCGCAGCCTCCCGCCCTCATTTCGGCGGGATATTAAAGTCGACTGCTACTCATAAAGACTTTCTTCCTCCCTCTCTATCTCTCATCCGACTTTAGATTTTTTCCTCTCATCCTATTTATCGTCCTTTCTGATTCTTGCTGTCTTAAACAAAAGACTCGTATGTTTTTGTCGTCGGAAATTAGAGGATAAGTATTAGAGGTATTAATCTCTTTGCGGAGATTTTTAACGTCTTTCGTTGTTTCATAGATGTAAAATTTTCCGTTTTAGATTCCACTTTTTACTCTAGTCACTTGATTATTACTTTGTAGATAAAGCCACATCTAAAAATATTGAAAACTTTGGATCGCGTTTAAAATTAATTTTGTAATGTATATTTGGATAGAAGATCTTGTATGCATTACAAATGGATTTATTCTTCGATTAAATTTACACGCTGGTAAAATTTTCCCTTTCAGTTGTATTGTTGTGAGTGGGAGTGCTTTTTCTGTCTGCGCAAAAGACACGTATTTTAATTCTCTGCTGTGTGGATTTTTGCAGCCTCGAATTCTACCCTTTTAAGGATAACTGTTGCTGAATATAATACGAAGGTAAAATTTTTAAAATGGCCAAGAGAACGACATCGGTAAATTCATTCCTAAACCAAATTTCTTGACCAAACTTCCACTTTTTTTGACTTGCTAACAGAATGTAGGTAATAGTTATTAATACTCTCATCTTTATATCAAATCATTCCCGCTAATCATGAAGTATGGATCATTTTTGTATTAATAGCACCTGGTAAAATGTTCACAAACAAGTAGTCGGTGGTTGCATATGATAAATTATGCTTTCATTTTTTTACCCCTATTTGACAAATTTTAAATTTCAAGCTATTCCTTTTTTAGGAACACTACGTTTTAAAGACATAAAATACGTCGTGCAATTGACTTCAAGTTTTATCTTGGAATATTTCAATGAATATCTACCGAGTAATATGAGATAACTTCAACCAAACCGCTGCCATGTTGTCATGCATTCAGTTTCTTTTTTTCTTTTCGGTCAGCTCAATCCATGGCGTGATCAATCGAGCGGCAAGATATGACAGTTACTACTCTAGTTTCCTCTCTTTAATTTCACCGGTTAATCCCTCAACCAATCTTGTCCCTCTCCTTTCCTAATTACATGGCATCTACTCTTCCAAACTTAGCCATGGCCTCTCGCGAGCCTAATTTCCTCCGAGGTTCAAGCAGGACTACTCCTTCGCCCTGAAATTCATTGTTTAATGCATAAAACGGCGCGCGATGCTTTTTGGATTAGAACGACGCCTCACAAAAAGTATTGGTGCATTTTCCACCTTCTCTTGTCTTTCTCCCACTCTCTCTTTCTCTATTTCTTCTCATCATTCCCCCCCCCCCCCAAGCGGTCGTCTTTATCTCCGACTTGTCTCTATCTCTCTCTCTCCCTCTCTCTCGAGACCCTTTAAATAAAAAAATTCCCATCCCTCCTTTCCCTCTAGAGAATGGGAGAAGAGATGGTGGCGTGTTAGATCTGCCTCTTTATCTTTCCGGGTCCAAAATATAAAAAATAAATAAAAAAACTTCCCCTTTGTCTCGCGCGGCCCCATCCTTTCTTCCTTTGTTTTTTTATTAAAAAATCTCGGATAAGAGGATATGGGGTGTTGTCTCTTCTCTGCGACCCGTCTTTTTTTCTCCCTCTCATTCTCTCTCTCTCTCTCTCCCTTTTTTCGTTCCTACACCCGATTTGGCTGGAATGATGGAGAGACGGACGTAAAGGAAAAGTTGCATCTGATTCAGGCCGTGCAGCGCGAGGATATCGCACTCGGACAAATAGAACAATAAAGCGCGAGAGTGCCTCAAGTCATCTTTCTGGGACCTTTTTTATTTTATTATTATTTTATTCAGAGGAAATTTTACGCTTCGGTAGGGGTGGTTCTTTTCTTCAGAATTAAAGAATATAAAGCGAAGCAGATGCGGGATAAATGGAAGGAGACCGAATGCGAATGTGTAGTGAAGCGTCTACATCGCGGGGGGAAACATTTTCTGTTCCTCTGTGGAATCCTCGGTCTTCTCCCTTAGGGTGCATTTTTCTTTTTCCCCTCATGCAAAAGAGAGTGGCTTAGCGTCCCTCTTTAGGAAGACATATAGCGGGAAATCGGACGGGGAGCTCCTTTTGCTAAGGAATGGTCAGGCATTCCTTTATCGAAAGGATTATGTCTCCAAAGCGAGTTGGTATCTGTAACGCTGTGATGCTATTATAAACGTGGTTCATTTCGCATTCAGGATATGTTTCACTTTTGGAGCTGAATTTTATTTCCCTGCTTTGAAATATTGGCATCTTGGAATAATATTTGTTTGCCTAAATATTGTCCGCATAAAATTTTATTATACCAATCAATAAAGCAACTGATTTTTTTTTGTTTATCTAAGTTCTGATACAATTTCATCTCGAACAATTTTCATGTGTCTCTTTTCATATGCGAGCTCTTTAAAAGTAAAAAAAATGCAACTCTTATAAGCATTAATGTATCGAAAATAACACCAGTTAAATCCAGTTATTTTTCTACCGGTATCAGTAAACACACCTGCATTCAGTTCCTTGTAGTTGTACCGCAATAGAATAGTGCTGTGTATTTTAAGCGAAATTTGTCCATTAAAATTATTGATTTATTTCTTATTATCGTAAATGAAAATGTAAATACATTGCAACGCAATTCACTGTATAGAAATTCGTGGGAGCTCTGAAAAATTTCCTTTTTTATGTCGCCTAGTTTTCGTTATAAAAGAACGATACCCACTCCTTTCATCCTTTTGTAGTATTAAAAAAATGACCCGAATCCACATTTGTGACGCTAACCTCAGAGACCCCGACTCCTTCCAGCGTCCCTTGTTAGCCCGCGGCCTCTTCTCTCTTCTAAATGCAGCCCATGTTCTTTTCCATTATTCCGTTCCTCCCTTTTGACATCGCAAATCCATTCTTTTTCGCGACGTTTTCCACACCCACTTATAGAGACGGGAGGTTGGAAGTGAGGCTTGTAGTTTAACTCGATCCACGAGATGTCAGCACCATCTCAAGGGATACCATCTCACCCGTCTTTCCCTCTCTCTCACTCTCTCTCTCTCTCTCTCTCTCTCTCTCTGTCTCTCTCTCTCTCTCTCTGTCTCTCTCTCTCTCTGTCTCTCACTCTCTCTCTCTTTCTCCAAAGCCTGAATTGAATTCATTATTTCGGAGTTAGATGCGGGATGAATGGATCCATGAATGAACGAAAGAGGAGCGAATCAAGGACAGGAAAGATTAGACGATTTAATTTTGAATGTTTTATAAAATAAATTTATGCGAAGTCCTCGATTTAATTCTCTTCCCGTGATTAATGAGGGTTTTATGTTTCGAGAAAATTCTATTCGCATCAGGAAAATATGTATAAAATGTGTGACGTAAAGGGTATACGAAATTGCTTGTTCAATTGGTTTGATTTATCGTGAAATCCGTGTGGTCTAACGAAAAATGAAACATGCTATCCTGTGCGCCTCATTTTGCTCTATAATATTGTTTTCACTTTAGAACTAAACTGAAATGTTTTACAGATGGCGAAGCATATTAAATCTGTTATAGATTTCCCTCTGTGAGCAGCATGTCCCGCCGTCTTTCGCATTTATCATTTTTGAAAAATTTACTCAGAAAATAAAATATTTAAATTATTTCGCATATTCCAAGCGATCGTGATAGTCGAATAAACAATGTTTTTTTATCGCATGGGTGCATAAATTAAATATCGCAAAAAAAGATCACTCGGCAGTCAAGAAATAAGCGTCTTCTTTAACTTCCCTCCACCTGGAACCATTGATGCGACGAATCTTATGATAATGGTATTAAATAATATTCACAATGTAAAACTAGGCATCTAGATCGAAGATTCCCATATGCTTTTTAGGTGTGACACACTCTTAAAGACAAACAGAATTTTGCGGAATCCTCACCTTCGAACAAAGTTGTGCATTTATGCATACGGAAGTCACGAAGTTTTGTTGGTACTACATCATCATGAACTTTTCCAAGAAAAATTTTTGCAAAAAAGTTAGCATCGTTTATCCCATCCATTTTGGTAAACACATATCCAGATTTTCAGAGAGAGCATGAATATCATCAGAAATATTTCCCATGACATAAATGTTTATTTAAAGAGCAAAATTGATTAATTTTGTCAAATATAGTTGCTCTTGTTTGTTATAATTATTTCTCACAGTTTCAGTAGCAAGATCTACGTATTCCACCATTGGATCCTAAAATGTTTCCTATACTATTTTCGCGATTGCCATTGATTTTTTTTAGATTTGTGATTAGGCAGTACCTGGCATAGCGATAATATTTTTGTACTTCACTTTTATCTTTAGAATTTTTTCCTCACCGCGTATCTTATGAAAACTTTACAGGATCTTAAAATCAAGAAGATCGCCTATGCTATCACGGAAGCGAGAAAAACACGATATTTCTGCCGTATCCATTCAAAATTCAAAATACGGGAGTTAAAAATGAAACATGAAAATAAATTGAAAATTTTATCCACGAATTTTCACACCATAGATGTTCAGCATTCGATAATAATGAACAGTGAAAGGGACATGTTTGCGATGAAATCTCCCGGCGTGATCGTGTCGTTGCCCGAAACACTTTATCCCATCTTTTTGATTTCCGAATGAACCTTATATAAATCGTCCATTTATGAGGTAAACGCCTTACGAACCGATGACTCAACAACCCGATGATAGGCGTTCGTTAGATTAATTTTATCACGGCTAAATTTCCCCGTTCTTCCCGTTTAATTTGAGTGAATCGCGAGGGCGGCTGTCTTCCTCGTCCCATTAATGATTCCCTTCCGTTTTGAAGGCGAGCTCTTGTTCGGAACTTGATTCCGACGCCATCGCCAGACCCGCCTCGTTATAACATCTCCCCACTTTCCACAGCCCCTCCCTCCGCCGCCTCCGGCTAAAGAAATCCGAAATTCCCTTCTCTTTTTCCTTCACGCTTTAGACCGGGTGAACACTCGAGGAGGGAGCGTGGATAATCCCTCAAATAAAAAAAAAGAAGTTTTCGCTCGTTCCTAAGGCAACGCCGCGCACCTCTACACCACCTCCTCCGGTCTCTTCCTTATGGGGTATTATTTTATTGATTGGGAAATGCGCGATGACGTCAAGCGTGTGAAGCGATATTATTATTTTCTTTTCTTATTTATCGTCGGAAGGGAAGGCATCCTTAGAGAGGGGACTCGGATTGCGAGTTGCCCCGGGATTTTATGGAGGCTTATTGGCGTGTCAATTTACCGGATGCTATTCCGAAATAATATCGTCTTGTTTTTCCTTTCCTGATTATTGTTTAGCGGGATGTTTTCCACGCGTGCGTCGGATGTCTTCTCGCTGTTTTTCCACTAATGTGTCGTTCGTTTAGTTCCAACGCGATATTTTAAGAACGATTCTATCGAGTGGATTTTGACCTTCAGTATAACACTCATCTACATTAAAATAGTCGAAATAAGTGTAGCTTTGTATAAGTTTGTATTGCGGCATTTGAAGCAAAATATTTCTAAAAAAAGAAATTGTTTGAAAGCGGAATTTCGTATTTCATGTTTTCACTTCACTGTTTTCCTTGGATAAAGGATTTTGACACTTATATCTAAATGATTCCACCTTTCAATCAACATTTGCGATAATAATCAGCTCACCACGACACCCAAAATGATATTGTGTTTCATATTTTTCATGTTGTAAATTTCTTGCATATCCAGAGCTGAAGACGAAGAAAGTCGATGAATTATCAAGGGTGCAAAAATCAATTCATCGAAAATAATGTCCGTCGGGAAATTTGTCATATCAGATCTTCGGTAATAATATCGATTAACAAAGAATGTTGCTCTTTATCAAATATTTATTAGATGCAGTCAATTTTTTATTTAAAAGCAGCGTTGAACTGACATTCGTTATTCTTTTTTAATTTTATCAACGTGTGCTTTATTGTTCATCTTGCAAAAATTCTAGCTCGTCAAAAATAGATCGATAAACATCACGTAAAAATCTCCAGAATAAATTTGGTGCTTGTGACCAATAGCATTTTATATCTTCCACGTTTACCTTTGTATGAGTGAATAAAATTTTATATCTAAACCTCAAACTTTCAAAACTATATAAGAGATAAATCTATCGGATATTTTTCCTTTAATAATTTCTGCTTCGATAAAAACGGCTAATAGAGGTTATTCCATTGTCTGACTTCAATACATCGTTTTTCTTCATTCCTCTCGATACACGTGGACAAAGTGAGATGAAGGTATTGGAATTGAGGTCGAGTGATTAATAAAATTCTGAATTGGAATTCTTAATCAAAGGAATAATACAGATCAGACCCGTGAAAGCCGTAGAGAATTTTAGGTCAAACTTCCTATCCCTTTGTGTTTCAAAATACCATTTAGTAAGAACCCCTTATCGCATCAAAGACAATTCGGAGCCAAAGCAAGAGAGCGAATAACGTCATGCCGGAGGAAAAAAACGTCTCCATCGCTTTTGGGATGATACAAATTGAAAGTACACTTTGTATGTAGAAGTGAATTAAAAGCATGGAGCTCATCCGCGAAATAACCGACTCTTTTAACTGAGCAGGTAAATTAAGAGAGAACTTTCAAGATAGCTTGATTTTTTCAGTTCTGTACCTTTTTCTTTCCGTTCCTCTTTTATTGTGCTGTAATGTCACCATAGACGTGCAAACCTCCGTATGGTTTATTGGTTGTTTAGTAAAATTTGTGACATTCATTTCGCAACATAATTTAGTTTAATTTAATGACAATATTAATTCATTATTTTACTTGAACGAAGGCAATGTAATTGTCCGAATTTTAACAAATGTCGATTTCCTTTGAAAGATATGTTTTTGTGTGTAGAAGATGACCTGCTTTTTTTAAATGTAATAAAAATATAATAAATTTCTTTAACTTGTTCGATCAGTTTCCAGAAGCCGAATAATGAATCGAACGTATATAATAATTCAACAGAGAATTATTGAGCTCGTCTTATGGCTGACAAAATTCGAGAATAACCACTTAAAATTCAAAATATTGAAAAAAGTACTTATCTCCAATAGTAACCACAAGGATATAAATAACCACATGCGCATTTCTCCAAAAATGCAGCCGTTTTCAATGATTCGGCAAAAGTAGTTCTTTTACAGTCTACTCTCTGCTTAACGTGGCTATTGGAGATACCTGAGAAAATTACTTTTTTTAAATATTTTAAATTTTAAGTGCTCATTCTTGATGCGCATGGTAATATTCCTATAGCTTTTCAAATAAATTAATGCTGGTTTGTTTAGGGTCTACACTTGATTTTCATGTGTCTACATATGTACCTGCGACCTCTTCTTAAAGCACACGACCTTATCCCGCCCCTCGTCCTAAGCCCACGAATCCAATTATTACGAGTATCTTCTTTATTTGCATACCAATTAACTTCATTCTAAACATATTCATACCTAACATTGAAAGAAAAAACATCTCGTCTTTGTAACTCTCTGAAAACCTTTCCTGAACCTCCGTTGGGTAGCTATCCCCAGTTTGGGAACCTCTCTGATAACCGAATATTAGAGAAGAGGCTTACACATTAGGGGGAGAGACAGAGATGGAGGGAGACAAAGAGAAATAGTGTAAATGTAGAGAGAGAGAGAGAGAGAGCAAGAAGGGACCGGGATGGAGGAACCCAGGAAGACAAGGAGGGTGAAATACGAGTCCTATGTTTCGCATTAGAAGATGGTGGATGCACAAAGCTAAAAATAAAAAGTCCATTCAACTCGACGCCATCTCCGCGGAGAGAACGTGACCGAGAGTTTGCATTATCCGGGACACGTTCAAGGGAGCAGTTGAGCCGAGTGTTCGAGAGTTAAGAGAAGGGGAGGATAAGGATGGCGAAAGCGAAGGAAGAGATAGGGAGGTTTGAATGTGGGAGATGGAACAGATGATAACGTAAAGAGTTGCAAGGATGAAGAGGAAGGAATAATCGTCAGTTTCGAACTCCCAAACATCGCGCAAACATAATATTCTCCAAGGATTCTTCGAAAAACAAATTAAAGGATCGTTGTCCTTAACCCTAGTCTTTCATGCCTCTTTTATTCTTATCTCTTCAGATTCTGGCGCCATTTCTACAGGACACCAACAAAACCTGCGCTTAATGAGTGCTAAACCGTTACAATATTTTTTTTCTACGTTTGCAGATGAATCGAGCCGTTTCTTAACAATTTTTGCTTTCTCATATACGAAGTATATTGAGAAAGTATCGTTATCGCGAAAAAATTCGACCTCGAGATTTTGATGGAAATATACGTTTCAGGTGCAAGTACCCGAGTCCGAAAACGTGGTTTTCGCAATGCCGTCTGTCTGTCTGTACGTTCGCGGCTCTAGAGCCTACGGTAGAGCGAAAATGAATGAAATCTCGTATCATCCAAACTACAGTGAGTCAAAGTAAAACTCGTACACTGCTGTTTGGTATAAGTCGCATATGGATAATACAAAACCCTTAATTGGAAACAGAAGAAAATATATATCGTATGTTAGATTTTGCAAAATGAAAGCACATGCGTTTATAAACAACCATTCATTAATAAAAATAAACCATACATTCATTTAAACAGAAAATGTTACCTCCAAGTACAACAACACGTCAAAATAAAACTCGTACTGATACAAAATTTTATTTAATTATTACAAAATAAAGAGTAATATAAAACATTCACTACTTCGTAGGTAGTCCGCCCTTGTTTATGACGGCTGCAAGCCTTTTGCGCATAGAACGAGCTAATTTCTCACAGTAAGAAGGATCGATCTTGGACCATTCTTCAGATAACGCTCGTTTAAAGTCGTCTCTATTGTTAATGGTGTGTTGGCGTATACTCTCTTCCAACTTACTCCACAAATTTTCAATTACATTCAAATTCGGAGACTGGGGTGGGGTTTTGGGCAGTTGTGTAGGAGCCAGGTGCGAACTCTGAGGGCCTTATGTTTAGGATCGTTGTCCTGGTAGAATTTAAAGGTGTTCCCGATTCTCAATTTTCCGCACTAGGTTTCAGATTGGCTCTGAGTATATCGAGGTAGATGTTCTGGACCATAGTTTCATCAATAAATTGTAAAGTTCCGGTACCTGCAGCTGATATACAGCCCCATACCATTACAGATCCTCCGCCTTGTTTAACAGTGGGGCGCAAGTTCTTCTCTTTTAATTCTTGATATGCTTTTTTTCCAACAATAACCTTACCATCGGACCCGAAGAGGTTGTACTTGGATTCATCAGCAAAAATTACGGCTTTCCAGTATTCAAAATCCTTGTTTACGTGTTCCTATGCAAATGCTTTTCGTTTTGCCTTGTTCCTTGCACTCACATACGGCTTCTTCCTGGCTACCCGACCATAGTACTTGTGTTTCCTCAACACATTTGTTATTGTTCCGGGGTTAGTATGTTTTCCTAAATATTTTTCGGCTTCCAGAGCCAACTTTAGTGCACTTAGTTTAGGATTTTCCTTGATTTTTCTGATGATCCACCTCTCGTCTCGCTCGTTAAATATTTTTCGTGAACTGTTTTTACTTTCTCCATACGTAGTATAGGAAAAGTATTGTGATCACGAAAAAAATCGACTTCGAGATTTCAACAAAAATACACGTTTTGAGGTCCCTAGAACACGTTTAGACTATTTTCGGAATGATGTGTGTGTGTGTGTGGATGGATGGATGTATGTGATTGTGGGAGCTCTAACTCAAAAGGTACTTGTCATATTAAGACCAAATTTCATATACATATAACACTTTAGCATGAGCACAATGAACTGATCAGTTTTTGGACAATACCGGTTAACCGGAAGTCGAGGTTTATTCGTAACCAGATTCGGTTTTTGCGATATTTCTCCGATAATACGTCATTATTGTATACATTGACCATCACAAAAAATGTTGAAAATATAATTTCCTACATCTTTTATTTCAAACAATTTTCCATAGCAGTTATTGTTTCGGAATTATTTATAAATAATAGGTTTTTTACCAATTCCATTGTTAGACCTCGATATAATATTGTTATTTCAATCCTTATGGGTTTAAGCGTGCTTTGACTGCTTTCAATACGAGAGAGATAGAGGGAGGGGACAAAGGGAGGGGTGGGAGGGAGGATGAGAGAGGGAAGGAGAAAGAGATACAGGAAGGGAGGGAGAGGGAAAGGAGAGAGGGGAAGAGAGTGGGAGAGGGAGAATGAAGGAGAGGGAAATGACTTTCAATACAATTATTTATGTTTCTCCATAAATAGTTTGAACGATCGAATCTTTACTCCCGTCATTTTTGACGGGCTATACACTGTACAGAATAGAAGCTATGAAGAAATGGTTGACGTTGCTCAATAATTAATGGAAGTTTATTCTACGCATTTTTAACAACAATTAGATTTTCTCAAAAACGGCTCTAACGATGCTGATCAAATTTCGTAAAGTAATTTAAGTTTACTTCTTCAATAATACTACATCTTCTTATAAATATTTTAGAGTGTGTGTGTATGTTCTTTATACGTTTTTACACCGTTGAAGCTATCGAATTCAAAAGTTTCATGGGCCATCCTATGGACCAAAGGAAGAACTTGGTCTAGGTTTGCAGACCGTGGAGTCTCTTATACCCCATGGGGTCAACAAAATACTATTTCCATAAGAATGCATGGGAAATGGTGTGGAGAAACTCCAAAATGCCATGCAGCCCTTCACTGATGTGGATATAAATATATCTAAATATTAACTTACGATGACGGGAAATGGATTATTTTACGCATGAAAGACTTAATATTTTAATTCTGTCCATGTTTCATAGTATTACATGCTAAATCGCTCGAAAATTTCCTTTAAGCGCAAAATTTATCGGTTTAGATATCCATTTTCCAGCCGGCAACAAAGCTAAATTTCTTAATTGTTGTCCTCTTCAATGGGGATATACACGTAATGATTACTGCAAGGAAAATCCCCGCCGTGGCACGCCGTAGAGGAAGAATAGCTAACGCCAATATATGCCTAAATATAGTCGATGAATACTTTTAAAGGGAGTCAAATCATTTTTAAGGAATATTAGAACATTGGGTACTTTCCTGTTAACGGGAATACCTTAAAAAATTAATGTATTGTTATGATTGTTTGAGAGGATATAACATTGAAAGGATATTTTGACGTAATGTTGGATTTACGGTATTTTATTTAAAAACAACATTAACAGAAACTGATTGGCCAGTCTCGACATTTACAAACCCAATCTCCGGACAACGTGGAGGGTTTCTTTGGTTCCGGGCGAGGCGAAGGGCGTGGTAGCGCCCGGAGACGACTACCCATTACAACAAAGCGAGCCGAAGGCTCGTCGATATATCCTCTCAATTTGCGGCACAACAGTCAAGAGGATATAACATTGAAAGGATATATTGACGAGCCCTCGGCTCGCTTTGTTGTAATGGGTAGTCGTCTCCGGGCGCTACCACGCCCTTCGCCTCGCCCGGAACCAAGGAAACCCTCCACGTTGTCCGGAGATTGGGTTTGTAAATGTCGAGACAGGCCAATCAGTTTCTGTTAATGTGGTACGTAAGTATGGCATGGGGATAATACGTATGTACCAGGTCCTGCGAAGGGTCCTGGAGGTATTCTCTTTAACAGAAAAATACCGAACATTGTTATCTTTTACCATTAACATTGAAAGATTTATCGCAACATAAATCGATACATCTACTTACATTTGTTCGGTAACCAAGTTGTTGTTTATCGTTTACGTTTTGGCTAATAGTATTGACATAATCGACATAGTTTTATTGCCGCTTTAAAGGCCTTGGTGCATCTATCCATGTGAATATTAAGTAACACGTTAATGCGTGCAATACAATACATAAAATAGAAAATGTTAATGTAAGCATCACTTGCGTAATGAAGGAATGGGGAACGTTTGCCCCGAGCAATAAAAATCGTTTGCCACTCCCCGAGCGAAGCCGGGCGTTTCAGCTAGTACTTTATATTTCTCAAAAAATGAATGTAAGGCTAGTTTATTCTTGGGCAAATTTAACAAAACTTGGATTTTCTAAAAAACGGCTCATACGATTTCCATCAAATTTCGTATAGTTATTTAAATTGTTGTTTTTAATAATTCTACATAGTTCATATTTTTTTAAAGATAACTAAACGACGCATTCGTATATGAGAAATTTTGTACAATGTATGTTGTACCGATTTTTTTCACTATATCCGTTCGTTTCCATGGTTACGATTACCCTCCTACTCACGCCTTTGTCTCTTATAAAAGGAGGCGTTTTTATCGAGCTCTGACGCGCTCGGTACTTCGGTAAGTAAGTTTATCTCTTGGATTATAGCGATGCTACGCTTGCGCAAAGTGTTGAAAAAAGAAAGCTGTGCTCGTGAAAATGTTGACAGTGAATGCGCATTACTCGACAAACTTTACCTCTCCGTATTATCTCTCGCTCGAACTTAATCATTTATCTATCGCCTATCCTCGTCATCTTTTCTTTTTCCCATTATTCCTCGTAATAAACGCAATTCGTCTCGTTAGCCCATAAAACTGTTACGGCGACTGAAATGGCGACGTTATCTACGCCAGGGATTGATGGAGCGGCGACGTCAAAGATTTCGATAAAAACGGCTCGTCGCGCGATGGAAAGTCACTCCCGGTTCGATGTTTATTTTTTTCGGCATCGCTTGGCGCCGTCACCCTCAAAAATGTGCATAATTTAATTTTCGCATTTGAATACGTAATCCCTTGTTTCCAATCTCATTAATAATACTGGTTTTAATTAAGTCGTTCCGTGGATTAATCCGCTTAATCGCCCCATTAGCGTACAAAATACGTCGGGGTTTTTGTGTTTTCGATCCGTCCGAAATATTCCACTACCAGAGTTTTGTTTCGCCCCTATTCGATTTAGGAAACGCGTTTTTTAAATAATAAAATAAAAGCGGTGCCGGTGAAATTTTTTTCTTATCTGTTAAATTCAAGCTTTTCGCTACCACTTGGATTGTTATAAATCACCTCTCCGTCGATGCTAGTTCTTCAATGACAGTTTGAATATATATATCCTAGGGAAGACTTCGATATTTTCCGACGCTTTATACTATTAGTTCTCTCCCAGAATAAGGGAAAGGTAGCAGATCATCAGAGCAGAGAGGCTGGATAGAGAGGGAGATGGGATAAACCGTTTAAAAGACCATATCGCGAATTGATCGATGTCTCGATTATACTTCGACGCTTTCTCGAGAAAGTTTTTCGGAATGAAAATAAAGGAGAGCCTACATTCTTCCGCTTCTGTCACTCTTCCTAAACTTGAAAGCGATCCTCTTTTTTTTTATTGCCTCTTTCCGACTCTACTCTTGGGAACTTTTATTTTTCGACTTCTTAAAAGAAAAGGAAAGGGGACTGCCAAAAAGGTGAAATAGGGCTGAAGAGAGGGAGAGAAAGTGCGCTCAAGTCGAGTGCAGAGAAGGAGAGAGGAAGGAGATAAGGCCCGAAGTAAAATGTCTCATAAGAACGCTCAAATAACGGTGACGTAATCTGCAATTATTTGCCGACAACTGTGATGTAATAAATGCCGTCATTCAATGAAGAGTACGCATCTCATATCAGTTGCTTCCCTCGTAAGTTGTATAGCTGAATTGATTCAAAACCTCATCGCACCTAAACGTTTCGAGCTCATTCTCCCTATGACATGTCGTGGACCGCCATATTAGCCTATCGTGCTATCGTCTCATACTCTTATGATGGGTCGGTAAACTAACGACATTATACGGAGAATGGCGAATTTATCGACAAAGAATTATATTGTGCCGCGACAACAACGGACTTCATGTAGACATACTACGTGGATGGTCGGGAAACTGTCCCGACATGACACCCTGTAAGTAGGTAAATGGATAGATCTCTTTATTTGTGCCAGGCTTTCAATCTCCCTCCTGATCCTCTTGCCATTTACAGCATGATAAAACATTATAATAAAAGAGAAACAAAAAGAGGGATATTTAGGTGGGAAAATCCAACCATGACAACGCGTAATGCATTATATTCTGTAAAAACCCACACACCCGAAAATGCCCACGTGATGGGAGAAACTTGCGAAGCCTTTTTTTAAGGTGTATTCAACAGAATAAGCCTTTACTTGGTTAAAAAAATCCATCTTCAACGAAGCGAGGTCGATCACTCGGTAAGAATTCTATTACTGCTTTAAGTTAGCTAATAAAAAAATTGCCGGAATCACAATATTGAAATGCAAGCAAAATAAATCGGGTGAGAGAGAGGAGGGGTAAAGAAAAAGAAAATAACGGAAATGAAGAGACAGAGAGAGAGAGAGAGTATGAAGAAGCGATTCGAAAGGGAGACTAAAAATAAAATAACATTGAGGAAAAGAAAGAAATATAAGGGGAAGAGTAGAGAGAGAGAGAGAGGGAGGGAGGGAGGGAGGGAGGGAGGGAGGGGGAGGGAGAGTGAGAGAGAGGGAGAGAGAGGGAGAGAGAGAGAGATTTGGAGAGAATTAAGTTAGTTGGATTGATATAAAAGGAGTGGTAGTGAGAGATAGTGCGTAAGAAGTTCGAGTCTTCTGCAGATAAAAAAAGAGATGGTGGCGTGACAGGGAGAGAAAGAAGAAAGAAAGAGAGAGAGAGAGCGGAAGGGTAGGAAGCAAACGGAAAGACACAAAGAAAAGTCGATTCGCGCAGATAACTGGAAAGGAGAACTTTTTGGAGCATGGCGAAAAAATCAAAGGGATCTGGTTTTATTTATTTATTTATTTTTGTTTCTTTTCCAAGACGCACTAGAGGCTGATTGTCCTCGGGACTCTGTCGCCGTGACCTCCGAAAAATCTGGAGTGACGTCGATGGAATTTAAAGGGAAAACAAACCTCATGGGAAGGAAGATGTTTAAAGAGATACTGAAAATCTAATCTGTCGCGTTTCGGACGCAAAGTGGACTCGCGACGGGGGAAAATCTCGAAACAATGGAATGAGGATATGCGTATGTGCGTGCGTGCGTGTGTGTGCGCGCGCATATGTTACGTGGTTTTCCTAGGAGTGACTCTAATGCTCGTCAAGTCCACGCTTCATTTGGTTATTACCGACGTTAATCGCCGTTTATAGGGAATCCAAAACTCTCCCTCTCTCATTTTCGAAACAAACATGTTCATGAAAGGTATTCTCGATAAAAGCAGAGAAGTGTTTGAGAATCAGTCTAGGATGAAATTGCGACCATGACGAGCATCTTTTCCGGGAGGAATAATCCCTATGACAACAACCTTCTTAACCACATGCTTCGAATCATTTTTCGCCTGAATGGGTGCCATGGCATTAGTTTGTCCGAATTTTTATTTCGAATACTTAAATAATTAAGCCTCTATTAAACATATTTGCTCCTATTCACTCAATATTCACTTACTAATAAGCACTTCTCGCATTAAAATTCGCAATAGCTCAAATTCTCCTTCTTAGAAATGTATTCTTATAACTGGAAGTCCCTTTTCAAGCGCTTAAAAAATAAATTTTGCTATTAACACAAACATATAATCGAGTAACTCGGTTGAGGTGGATGGCAATGCATCTCTGAATGCAAGCATCGCCGAGTTAAGTGCAGAATTAACAGTCGTTCAAAGTAAACCATTTCAAGAATTTTGTCGAATTCTTTAAGGTAATTTGATCGCGTAAATATAGGTATTCAGACTAACAATAAGTCACGTAAAAAAGACCGTAGTAACATAAAATAAAAGCGTTTACATACCACTCACATCCATTTAAAATAATGAAAACTCAACGATAAAATACGTTGAGCTTATTGCGTATTAACATCCTGTCGGATCCGACACAGAAAAGCAGTGGGTATTTACATACAGGTAATGCAGCAATCAAAATGCCAAACTAAAAAAGAAGCACAATTAAAAATGAACGTTAAATTTAGCTGTTAGCACAGCTCGCATAAATATGGATATGAATTTTCGAGTAATTGAGATTAATGTAAAGCTACCCGTGTTTCAGATTATCATCTGTAGTCATCGTGTGTTTTAATAAAGTAATTTCGGCACACGAAATTAACTTTTCATTCCATTACATTCTGTAAATAAGTAAGAATTTTTTACTTTCTTCGAGTCGATTTCGATAAACTCTGCTACTTCGTAAAAGCGTTAAATAAAGCTTCTCTGCGGCGAAACTCTTGCGGAATTGGAGAGAGAAAGTGGGAGTAGTTCGAGTAAAGTTTATTGGAAAGGAAAGAAATTGCGAACTCGAGGAATTTTTCTCAAGGCCCAAAAAAAAAGGAGTAGCCTTCGAAAAACGAGGGATCGAGAAAAAAATAAGGAGGAGAACTTGAATAGGATGATAAAATACTGCGACGCCGGGAGGTTGGTGGGTAGAGGGGTGAAGATGGCGTAAGGAGAGGGAGAGAGAGAGAGAGAGAGAGAGAGAGAAAGAGAGAGAGATGCCAATAATACGCATAAAAATGAGAGCGGGAATAGCATGGAGAGTCGACGAAAGAGAAAAGGGAACTTGGCACGCTCCGCAGAAGAGAGTGAAAGGAAAGTGAAAGTTTTCGGAAAGGAGAGAGAGGAGGCGGACGCGTTAGGAGCAAAATAAGCAATTATTTAAAATTTTCTCTCTCTCTCTCTCTCTCTAATTTTCTTGTTTTTGCTCCCAAGTGTTAATTGAGCCCTTCCTCGTTTACGTTAGAGTCTTTGACCTAACTGTGTCCAAGGAAACACCAATTAAACTTTATATATGTGTGAAATGAGCGGCGACTATGGAGAGACTTTGAGAGGAAGGGGGCATGTTAACGAGGTGTTTGACCGTTGAGGTTTTCGAAAATTTGGCGTGGTTTCCACGGGATGAATAAAAGCTCGAAAGGGAAATGTTGTTAAAAAATGAATGTAACTTTTTGCGTGAATAAAGATAGCATATAGCCTATTTTTTAATTTCCATTAAAATTTTAAAAATCTGATGCGGCCAACACATGACTTTCTCCATGTTTGGGGTATAGATATTTAAATTATTATGAATAGCATTATAAGGCAAAATTATTATTTCGTATCGTAAAAGAATAAAGTTGTCCTTATTGCCGTACATTATATTTATTATGTTTACAGAATTCACCGCTACATGGTGGTGGCGCTGAATACCGGAAATTAAGAATAAGTTAAATATCTCCGAAATGGATGGTTCTACGAAAAATTGTTCCAACAAAAGTTGGAAGGAATGTTATTTTCTATAACTTAGTTTCTTATAAATAATGTAAATAACAGCGTTTTAACGAACATATTCGATGAAAACCGAAAACACCGATTATTTATAAATAATTCCTAAACAATAACTGCTATGGAAAATTGTTTGAAAAAAAAGATGTAGGAAATTATATTTTATACTTTTTTTGTGATCGTCAATGTATACAATAATGACGTATTATCGGAGAAATATCGCAAAAACAGGATCGGGTTTCGAATAAACCACGACTTCCGTTGAAATCCCGAAGTCGATTTTTTTCGTGATCACAATACTTTCCCTATACTACGTATAGAGAAAGTAAAAATCGGTACAACATACATTGTACAAACTTTCTTATATACTAATGCGTCTTTTAGTAATCTTTAGAAAATAAAGATCGTCTCAGCCGGTTTTTAGAAAATCCAATTTTTGTTAAAGTTGCTCAAGAATAAACTAGCCTTATATTCATTCATTGAGAAAAATGAAATATGTAGTATTATTGCAGACGTATACTCAAGTAACTGTACGAAATTTGATAAAAATCGTTTTAGCCGTTTTTGAGAAAGACAAATAATTGTTAAAGTTGCCTAGAATAAACTAGCCTTATATTAATTTTGTGAAAATATGAACTATACAGTATTATTGAAGACGTAAACTCGAGTAACTGTACGAAATTTGATCAAAATCATTCTAGCCGTTTTTGAGAAAATCAAATTTTTCTTAAAATTTCGTAGAATAAACTTCCCTTATTTATTGAGCAATGTCAAGCATTTCTTCATATACTCTGCTCAGTATGATAAGATGCCTAAGTACGACATTTCATTCATTTTCGCTTTACCGTTTAGGCTCTAGAGCCAGTAACAGACAGACAGGCGGCATTGCGAAAACCACTTTTTCGGACTCAGCTACACCTAAAACGTATATTTCCGTAAAAATATCGACGTCGAATTTTTTTGCGATTACAATACTTTCTCAATATACTTCGTATATGAGAAAGTAAAAAGATGGGTATATGATAGTGCATGTAAAATTTCATGTTTACTTATTTTTATTTATGACGGAAGGAGAGGCAAAGATATGATGACTTTAATGGAAAAAACAAATGAGGTACCTATGAGAAAATAGGAATTGATATGCGCGTATTTTTTTGTCAGATTTAGCAATTAAAATTCCATTTTTCTCATCTTAAGCACCAGCCCTGATGAAACGGTACGGTACAATACTGATTTACCTCAGAGGATTTTTAAATATTTATAATTAGCAAAGTAATTTGAACTGTATAATAAGATGTACGAGTGGAAATTGTATGTTACATTTCCGGAAATAAGATAAACCTGTATGATATTCATAATTATTTATTTTTATTAAATAATTCTCCTAAGCTAACATTCTCAGTTAACAATAAATGCATATTTCATATTTCAATTTTTTTTAGCGTAAGGTACATTAATGTCGTTTTCTTCTGAATTATTAGATTACATGCTTGAAAATTTATAATTGGGAATTACAATGAATGGAAATCAATTTTTGCGCTAAAAATAAATCGAAAAATTTCATATTTATATAGATAATGTTTAGTTCTCTTTGAGAGTTGTTAATTTTAATATCATAAACTGACGAAAAATTTAATCATTGAATTTTGCCCAGAAACTGTTTAAGCTCTTATCTCGTTATATATATAATATTTATTTATTTATTTTAAAATGGAATTTGATATTATAATTTCATTTTAATATTTACTGCGGAGTGGAACCAATATATAAGGGCAAGAGGGTAGTAGCCAAAATGAATTTTTAATGAAATTCAAATTAGGCCTTTATGGGAATGCTTCCCAGACCCAAGCTATCCCCGAGAAAGAGGTTTTTTTATTTCTTAATTTACTGGCCGCGTCAACTATTCAAATTTGGATGAAACGAAAAACCCCCTAAAGGCTAATCATATTCGTTAAAGACTTAAAGAATTCTCATTTTTTTCTCCTCTGTTCTTGGGTGGCGAGGATCAAAAGAGCAATAAAGCTTATGAGATTAGGTGATAGGGTAAAATAGCTCATATAGAACAACTCAACTTGTCAACTTGAAACTTATGACCTAAGGAAATGTATTGAAGCATTTTCATGCGTTGATATATGTGTTTTACCCTGTCTTTCCGACATTGGGGTAGCAATTTATGTCTGAAAAAAATCTAGAATTTGTGAAAGGATAAAAAGCAAGACGACGAGAAAGGGCGTTTTTTTCAAGATATTCTCCCGGCATGACGAAAAAATATGTCGGGATCGTCGTTCGTCCCGTATTTTTATATTCTTTGAAAAGTCAGTCGTGAATTGTTGCATTCCAGCAAAATTGAAACATTAGATGCTGGTCTCAGGTGCCTCCAATAGCAACAAATTGGTTATAAAAAATCAGATGATCATTTTCATTACAAAGCAGCCGACTTTCGGCGGCGATTCACCGAAAGCTGATTCTAAAGACGATTCGTGGATACCAAAGTCGATTACATAATTTTTTAAATTTTCGGTAGGTAAATGGATATTCTGGACTCTATTTTCAGCAATTATGACGGAATTGGCTATTCTATATTGAGTTAATAGTTGATTTCGTTTCCAGTTTGTTTACAGGACCACTTAATGAGGAGAAAATGCAAACAGTGGAAATTGTTTAAGGTATAAATAAAGATTACATCGTTATTTGTGCTGTATATTTCGTCGCAATATTATCTTTTTAAAATTACAGCAGGACTCCGTTGTATATTGCAGTTTCTTTCTCTATAAAGGCACGTCCCTGTTGTTTACAAGTTACTTTTCGGCATGGAAAACGAAACAATGATCTCACACTTTACTTCAAATAATGCATTAAAATAAGCTCTATACAAAATGTGCATTTTTTGGATTATGGGAAATATACTTTATCCATCTTGCTGGAATATAGTCAATCTAGATCAGTGGTCTTCAACCTTTTTTGAGTCACCGCCCACTTTTACCATATGTTGTCCTTTGAAATAAGTTCACCGCCCACCCAGTGGCGTAGTGAGTGTTTCTGGCACCCGGGGCAAAGAATAATTTTGCGCCCCCAGTAGCAAAGCGATTTACGGAGGTATGGTAACCCTTATACTAGTGGGATTGTCGTTAGATGAGATTACCGAATACAGTAATAACAGTGTTTAAAAATTTATGATTTTATATATTTGATGAAATTAAACTTAAACGCTTCGCTGCTTCTGCGAGAGACTCCGACCACCCTCATGGGCCTTTCGATTTTACCGCAGCATGGCTACATTGTCGCTAGTATAGTATGATATGATACTATAGTTAACGACAAATGAACTGTAATAGTTGTGTGTGCATATCATTAAGCTTTTTTATAGAATTCTATTTTTCAGTGTAAAAATTAGAATAGCATTTGGTGAGTTCTTTAGCGCCCACCAAAAATCCATAAACGCCCACTGGTGGGTGCTATCGTCCACCTTGAAGACCACTGATCTAGATCATAAGCTGTTGAAAATGACCAAAGATGAGAATGTTTGCGGTAACACTGTCACTGAAAATCCCCAGAGGAAATATATTACCATCTACTAACATTGACTGGAACGCATAGAAGGAAGAATGTCAGGAAGAAGACGAAGAAGTAGGAAATGGAAAAGATGTATTCGATTCATTAGGAGAAGGAAATGTGTATGAGAACATGATGGGAAAGGTAGAATTACTACGAATGAACAATCATTGATCAACATTCTAAATATGTTCTCATAAGTCTAGTCACGTGACGTTTTCGGGTTGATTCAATGTGCAAAAAGTAAGAAACAGGATAATATATTTTGACGAGCAATTATATCCTAAGAAGCTCGCCTACATGAAGATTTTCACCGCACTTATCTCAAATCGATCGCAGACAAAACCCAGGAGAAATAAATAAATTTAGCGGTCGAACGGCATGGGGGTTTATTTACGAGTCTTGGAGACAGAAAATAACGGAGGAGACATTTCTTTCTTCGCAGTGGCTTTAGGGGCGGAAGGGGTTTTGGGGGAGAGGAAGGGGAAATCAGAGGAGGGAGATGAGAGAAGGGAGCGATTTTAAACGGAATAGGGCGGTGATGTTGGTGCTCATCCCCGTGTCACACGAGAGACGAGCGTAGGAGTGAGGATCGGGATGAGTCGAGCGGAGCGTGAGAGAGGACGGAGAGGGAGGGGCGGAAAGGAGGGAGGGAGGGAGAAGGGAAGGGAAAGAACAGAAGGAGGCTGCCACTGTGATAAAACGGGTGGAAAAGGAGACATGCGGCGGGATTTCGTCGGGGAAAAGTTGGGGTCGGGTGGGGTGGTTTTAAGAGAATGTAGGAATGCGAGGGAACCCTCAACTATCTTCCCCTTCCCAGGTTCTCTTAACCCTGCATCGTGTCACGCCACAACCTTTTCTCTTTCCTCTCTCTCTCCCTTTTCACCCTTTATCCTTTTCTCTTTCTCTCTCTCTATCTTCCTTCAAATCTCTTTGCACAAATCAATCCTCCAACATAACTCGAGAAACAGCGGCACTGATCAAAGCATTTTAAACGTGTGAATTTTTCAATAGGACGTAGGATAAAATGGTTATTTATTATCCTAAATTAAGAGTGAACATACTTTGAGTGTTTATTATGCGCACACCTTTTCGTTCAATTGAGGTTTGTTTTCACCCCAAGGGTTTTTATAATCAGTGGGATTTTTTTCAGTGATGGCCAAGCCTCCTTACAATATGTTTTGCACCACAAATTTCAAACTTCGAACTAAATTCCTATTATACATACATCCTAATATCTTCACTCATTGAAACACAAGTGTCCCAATGCGCACCTTTTAAATTGTATGACATGTATTTTTATATGTATACTGTGTAAATTTTCACATCTAATTTGCATCATATGAAGAAGATTTAAATATTATAAGACAGGACTGCGTAGTCTCAACTTCGTCCGGATAAAGCCTTTTGTTTGTCTGTCTGTCTCTCACCCTCTTGTTTCGTCGCTCACTTCCATACGGAGAGCGCAAAAAGAGGTTCAATTCGTCGCTTGAACTTTTTACGGGCATAGCGTTTGATGGATCCGAGTTGTCCTTTTTTAAAGGGGAACTGCATCCTTCCCAATTCAGAGCGGAGAACGCGAACGAACGCACCCTCGCATACGCACACTCACACTCCCACGTCTCATTAACTTTATTTCCCTCTCTTTCCTTCCATCTCTTCTTTTTTGAAAAAAGTCTTTTAAAAAATATCCGACCTCTCCCTTTATTTCTTTCTCCGAGGAATTCTCGGATGTTTCCCGAGTAATTTGGTCGATTTTACGGCGCTTCCCTCCTCCGGACGCATCAAGGAGCGCTGTAAAGGGGATGTGATTGTGAACATTTCTTTTTCGTGAATAAAGATCATCTTTTCAAAGCGAGTTGATTCGGAAGGAGTTTTCGGGCGACATTTTTTTCCGTATCGAAGTCACGGTTTTTTCTCGTTACACCCGTGAAATATTGCCTCTAAGGAAGTTGAGACGTCGTTCTCGCGCTATTATTCAGTCTTTTCGTGCTCGGTAATTACGCTTTCTTCGAAAGTAAAAATGATTGGCAATTTTCAGTTAACTTGAAAACTTGCTCATTTTCTTGCGGCTCAACTTATTTTTTCATGTTTTTCTGCGTAGTTTATTCGTAATTTTTATCATCAAGCGCAAACTTCGGTGACCGATGTCTGTTGAGGCCAATTTTTATTACGAGTTAATTAGGGGATTAAATTTAATAAGAGTAAAATATTGCAGACTCTAATCCAAGAAAATATCTCAGAATTCCTGAATCCTCGGCTGTGGACGCGTAAAAATCCACATTATACTATTTCATAAAAAATGACGTTGATAAAAGGCCAATCTTCAATTTGCATGTTTGCTTGGAGATACTACAGAAACTCAAGTCATTAACAAAATGATTGCTCGTACGAAATTATGAAGCTAGAGATGAAAATGACCGATAGTGTGTCAGGAAATGCCTCCATGTAGAGCATTATCACAGGACTAATCTCCCGGGCCTTCCAGCGTCATTTCGGAGCCATTTACCTCATTGGTCACTGGGTGTCGTTACAGCGCCGCAACGCAATAGAGAAATCGCTTTGAATTTGGAAACAGAATACGAAATAAAACGTTGGGAGATTTATTTTCTAATGAGTTCATCAAACTGATTGGAAAATCGCACGTCAGTTTATCTTTATATCACGGATAAAACCACTCTTAACCATGTAAAGCTTTTAAATTCGACCGATATTATATCCAACGGGCATATCGATCGGCTCCCTCAAAAACGAATCTCTAAAAAAAAAAAAGAGGAAACCTTTTTTTAAACGTCGGATCCGAAAGATAGCATCTCCGCACACGTACTCTTTGCGTGAATGCGATACGATTACGGGAGTATTCCGTGTAGCGAAAAAAAAATTATCATTCGTGACAAGGCCATCGTGATTAAGACGGCACACGTTCAAACCAAGACGTGATTGCTTTGAAAAATCGCATCAAAATCATGTCGCACAAGCGAGTGTTTAGGCTCGCTAATGCAAACACGTGAGCGTGCGGCTCTTTATATGAATACTTTATCAGTGATTGCGCATACAAATGTGAGTGCTATGGGTTTATATGCATTTATGAGGAAGTACGTGATTTATATTCCGCTCTATGGCCAAATGATTCTTTGCGTACTTTTTTCCATGTGTGTGTGGAATATTAGATGTGCATATGTTTGTAGACGAACTTGCGTTGGCGAATGTATTTATTTATTTACCCTTATACATGTATGAGGAGCATTTTTATTATTAAATTTAAAGCCTATATTAAATGCATTCCGTCTCCGTGTTATTAAATACATTACTCCTGATCTATCTATTCACGCGTCTCTGTATATAATTTTTTTTTATGTGACAGCGAAATGCACCGTCGATCGACTGGATACGGATGCAAGCGTATGATTTATCGCCCATAGCGTGGCACGCTTTTATTTATTTCTCTCTCGCTCTAGAAACGGAGGATAAAAAAAGCGAAAATTCATCAAAACGTCCGACAAAAGCCTCGGATGTCCAATTGTAGGGTCCTGAAAGGTATAATACCAAAAATGTTGAATATCATGCGACGTCTAGAGAGAGCGTATGTCTTTGAAGTAAAATTGGAATCCGTCCGATATATTGCTTTTTCAATCTTGAAAAAAGAATATATGCGCACATTGTGATTTTGGCCACCGTCCGTACCCGCGAATACACCTTGCTTGTTATATTGGGAATTCTTTCTGATCGGAAAAACTATAAATGTTCCTCAGCAGGACTGTGTGCATTTTTTAAATATAAATTTACCCTCAATTCAAGTTAACTGAACAAAGTCAATACGAATCAACGCTTGCGATCCCAATATGATCCGTTATTAGTCGCGTACTCGTGACCCGAACGTTAAAACAACAAATGGAAATAATTTTTTTTTAAATACGTCAATTAATTAGGTTGATATGTCACTTTGAGGCTTTCAGATGATTGGTGGTATAACGCCCTTGACGTATTTTCCGATGCATAGTTAAGTTATACGGAAATTCGCTTTCACCGACCGCAACTTTTCGACGTTGGACCGCAGTTAATTCAGGCGGTTTACGCCGATTGTTCGCTTATGAAAAAAAATTGGCTCCCTTTTTTATGATTACGCTACTTCATTCGGAGAACAAAAACTTCCGATATGAGTTATTGGAATCACATTATGGCTGGCGCCCAATTAAAGGGCAAAGAAGTGTGCAAACTAAACTACATTTCATGGGCAAAATTTTCCGGATCGTGAGGTTGTGTTTAAAAAATGTAGACATAAAACCAACTTTTTAATAAATGTGACATAAATTCAATCATAAAATAATTTATAATTAAGAGTTAGCATAATGGAAATGTCAGAACTTGACTTTCAGTTACCATATTTCGTGTTATAAAAGTTGATGTCCTAATCCATAATAGTCCCCAAAAATTTACGTGTGATAAAACTTCATTATGAAATACTGAAACTTTTGACTGATTTATCTGCTTCTTTAATTTATTGCAGTGAGAATTGCAATAAAAATTGAAAATATATTTCAACAACTTGGATAAAAATCGCACAACGCGCTTTTTTCATAATTGCCCACGCTAAATTAAATACTAGATTAATTGTACTGATAATTAACTAACTCTTGATACTATAAATAAATAGTTAACAATTAATTTCCTTTACACTCTAATATTCATTCTGCCTAAAAATGAATCGCTCCGATTGCTAGGTATAGTTTTACCTGACTAAAGAGAATGTTATTTTATATGTGGATGAGTAACGTGGGTCGCCTTGTGCAATATGTCTATTAAAATTATAACTATTTCGATCAGTAATATAGAGAATGTTGTCTTTTTCCAAACCAAATCACGCTACGCGAAATATTGAATACCATATCAAAGAGTCTTTATGCAAATTCCAACTTGAACTATTTGGACAGGCGTAACGAATTTAGTGAATCTCTAGTAGGTCACATAAAGTGTTATTTTTGAAATGTACTAATTGATATTTTATTATTTTTACTTATTTTTTTATTTGCTATATTACTTGAAGTACTTGGCGTTGCCCGGGCAAATCCAATACGCTTCGTGCATGGCAAACTCATATTTGACCTGTGAAGCACCGATTAGAAAAAGTATTCCGAGACTAACAAATTTTCACCAAAAATGTCAGCGAGAGCACATAATTACAACTTATGCCTTCGGAGATGGAAATTCAATGCCAAACATACCATTTTGTATTATTCTACTTCGGATATTTTTTTGTGAGCGAAATAAAAATAATTCCTATCCCTGGTCTGTCGTATATGGTCTGTGAGATAGCAATTGAAGAATTTATTCAGAGATGAAAAGACTGCTCCACACGCAAACCCCGTAAACGGAGGGAAAATTGCACTTGGATTCGAATTCCGATACTTCGGAGAATAAGCAATGCTTCTTTGCTTTGCCCTTCAGTTCGAAAGTATAGCTAAACAGTGACAAATTTTGGGTAGTTCGGTGCCCGTATTGAGCGCCCAAGAGTTAAAGAGTTGGGACGTTAAACTTGCCAAAAGATGGCGCATAACCCACTATTAAATATTTAGAGACGACATATTCAATTTACTTTTTTGAGAAACATTGTAAGGATTCTTGGCCCCTCCATGTTACTTATGTGGACTGTAGGAGTCATCAGGCAAAGTTTGGTTGACATTAGTCAAATAGTATGGGAGTTAAAGCAGTGGTTCTCAAACGTATGGTCGCCAGTCAATTTTGCGGGGGTCGCGAGCAGTTTTCGCTATGCCGACTGATTTTTTCCTCATTCAATTTTAATTTATAGGTTATAAGTCTAATTTTAATGTTTGATTGATGGTTGAAATTTTCAGAATAAAGCATTTGTTAATTTTACTATATTTAAATTTAATATAAGGTATACAATTTTAAAATAAAAAATTAAATAATACGGCGACATGAATTAGCTCACTTTCTTAGTCCTCACATTTCTTATATTTATTGTCATTCATGACGATATCTGAATTTTTGATGAACTAATTTCTTTTTAACAATTTATTTTTGTAATTTCATTTAAAAAACACTTCCCTTATCAAAAAATGAAATTTTCTTTTACCCTTCGAGTTTTTGTTTTTTGAGGTCGTGTTTGCTGATGCGCTGTAGTGGAATAATCAATTTTACGATCATATCGATACAAATATTTAAGTAAACGTTTGAAAATATATCTAAAAGTGTTTTTTCGCAATATTGTAGTCATCTTTTGCCTCACTTGGTTTGGCTTTGTGGCATGAATCGTTGTTAGCTAAGATAAGAAGATAGAAGAAAGTGAGTTAGATACAAGCGATGTTAAGGTTTCTATTTATAAACACTTTCAAACACTAAAACTAGAACTTTAGCGATAGTACTTTCTAGTTGTCCCAACTTTTCAGACTCTTTTTACCTCATTCAAAATAATTTTTTATGTCTAGTAGATGTTGTAGAAGGGGATAATATGCTAGAACTACTAGATTTACGCCGAAACGGAGATGCCAAAATGTTGCTCAATTCTGGCGTGAGCTTAATAGAGTTTTGGTTAAAGATGATGGGAAAATATAAAAATATTTTCAACTTAGCAGCACAAGTCCTAGCGGTTTTTCCCACAACTAATCTTTGTGAACTTGGGAGTTTCTAGTTTAGCGTCAATTAAATGTAAAGCGAGAAATGTTGATTGTGAAATGCGTTTTATGTTAAGGGAGCTGTGTTCCAGAATCGACAATTTGTGTTCAAAAAATAAATAATATTCTGTAACCTATAAATTTACAATTGTTTTAATATGTGTTATTTCATTGTAACAAATAACAAATAGATATATTTCAGCAGTGATAATTATATATAAATGTATCTACAAACATAAAGTAATTTTAGTGATAAGATTTTAGCTTATCTGTCTTCCCATTTTCGGAGAAATTCTTTTTTTTTACTTCTCAAAAAATCACGGAGGGGGTCGCATGGCAGATCTGCCTGAGAACCACTGAATTAAGAGGACGGACAAACGAACGACTTTGCTTTTATTTAGTTGTACAGATGTAACAAATCGATCAAGCAAGAAAAGTGTGGAAAATTTTTCGTTCACATAAGAATAATGATATAATCAAAGAACCATTTGACTAGTTAAATTCAGCATTGGGAAGCATTGACTGTATGTTGAATAAACGCGTATTTTCTCTCGGGTTTCAAATTGATCAATCTTTAAATTCTCCGCTCGACCGATAGATCTAATATAGGATGATGACGTTTCCAGTCAAGCAAGATACGCCCGATAACTGGGTCAAGGTGATGGAAATAGTTTGAATACTCTTCAGTACCTATTCATATGTGCTTTGATGATGTCTTCTCACTACGAGACGTTCGGATGAAAACGAACGCCTCCTCGTCTGATAGGACGACGAGCCACCGTCCTCAGTTTCGCACCTCGTCGGAAAGAGTGTATCTTTTATTTTATTTCTTAATTCATCCATATCAGATTGTTATGCATGTCCACTGCTCTTATATATTTAATTATTTTCTAAAACATAATTGGTTTTTCAATGCAAGGGCTCGTTTTCAGTTCAACTGTTATAAGCTAATTATAAGAAAACAGATTAATCATCTGCAATACTTGTCCGTACATCGTGAAAGAAATTCCTTACTTTGTGCAGGAGTTAAAGATATCTTTTATTTTTTAATCGCGGCAAAAGTTTAAGCAATGTTAAATCAAAAAAAAGACCTATTGCGGGTAAAAATTTGTCAAGCATTTTGATGAATTTATGTTGAAATTACTCATGAAATTCTGTTTAATATATTCTATCGCATATTTTACATGCTGAGGATCAATTATTCGCATGTTTGTTGAAATGAACAATTTTCTGTTTTCTAAGTTTAATCTAGTTCTTATGTTTCATGTATACATTTCAGATGAATCAAATTGATTAAAATTTTCTCTATTAAACTCATGATGTTAAAAGTGCATACTTAAATTCATTTAGGTATTACAGCAAAACACACATCGTTCGTGTTGACTGGGACTGAGTTGGGAATAGATATTAGGAAAATCTGGGCAATCTAAAACATTAAAAATTTACTGCAGAATTCTACAAAATATCTTTTAAATACTGTACAAATTCGTTATCGTAAAAAGAGCCACAAGCTCTTCTCAATTAAACGAAGACTATTTCTATGCATAGCGAGATATTACTTTGTTGATTATTGAGGCTTGTAAAATACAGGTAACTTGCAAACTTAAAGTAACCGAGCGTATTGTATTAAGTATTAGGGCGTAGTTTAGACAACGATGAATAAGTAAATACGAAACTTTACAGAATGGCCGCAAAAGTTGTTCATTATATAGTGAGATCTGATTAGATACGGCAAGGGAACATTTTAACGTTTCCCTAGGTAAACCCGCAGGCTGATAATCGTTTTTCTCCCTTCCGTATTTACCATCGTGTAGGAACTATTAATGCGAACTTGGTGCGCTTCTCCAGGTATATTCTTCAATGTTGCAATGGCCTCGGTAGAGCGGCCACATTTTGAAATCTAAGTAAAGGTAGATTTTCTAGCTCGAATATTCTCTCCATGTTCCGCCACCTGAGGCCTTATAAGAGGTGCGGATAAGTAAACAAGGCGCGCGCGTTCCATCCATTTCGAAGGACCAGCCGTGTTGCCTTTATCGTCAAAAGGTTTTTCTTTTTCATTCTTTTCTCCGTGTGCGTGCGCTCTCGTACGCGTTGATTTCCCAAGCGGCTTTTGCGACGCATAAGAGCATCCGACCGTAAAAAGAAAACATGCCAATGATCAGTTGGCGTGTGAGGTCTTCCGAAATGCGTTATCCGAGAGAGAGAGAGGGAGAGGGAGACGGAGAGGGGGAGGGGGAGGGAGAGGGAGAGAGAGGGGGGAGGGAGAGGGGGGAGAGAGAGGGGGGAGGGAGAGGGGGAGAGAGAGAGAAGGAGAGGGAGAGGGGGAGAGAGAGAGAAGGAGAGGGAGAGGGGGAGAGAGAGGGAGAGAGAGCCACCTGGGGGAGAATGGAGTCATTTCATCAGGCACAGAGAAGGCATTTGGTGTTTCTAGCTTTGCAAACAGCGAATTTTAAAATTTTTTTAAAAAATGATTCAGAGCTGCGAAAATCGGCGGCTTCATCAAAAACGGTTGTAAAACGTACACGACGTTATCTATTTGAGCTTTTGTTTCTATTTTTATTTACAAATAAACATAAGTAAATTTTTATTTGTATTTATCAACTGTTACCTGCTAGTTGGAACTAATCTACTGCACTTTATTTTTTGGCGATTTTTGTAAACATTTAGCATCGCTCGAAAAATAATGCAAACAGTTTATCGAACTGAAACTGTTATGAAATAACACCCGTGTGTGGCTATAGGTTGTACGACCTATAAGTTGGAGAAAAGTTAGTAAGCAAAGAATTTTATATTTTTATAGCTAATTAATGATGTCGGAGCGATCGTCGTGCGACATCTTCCATCCTACTCTAAATTATTATTTGCAGGAGTATTAAATAATAGTTCGAACTGAGGAATTTAATTAATTTAAAATAGTTGTTAGAGAATTGTTCTGAAATTTTTTATAAAAGTTACTGCATGAGACATATTTCCACGCGGTTTTGCATAAATCGCTTCTTAAATTCCTGTGTTCTCGTAAAAATTATTGAAATTGGTATATAGCAGGTAAATGAACTCGTTTTATAAAAGTTGTTTTATTTTAAGGGAGTTAACGTTATTTCCATTGGAAATTATGAATGGGAATTCAGGCTAGGTGTATGTTAATATGTTAACGTAAAGCTTCTTCTTGAGCTGTGAATGCGCGCTCGAAAGAAGAAAGCAGAATTTAATGGTGGTACTCTTTTTATTTCAATGCATAAAATTAATTCTGTTATTTTTCTTTAGATTCTGGATAATTATGATAAGAATTTTACCCGCTATTTTTCCTTAAGAAACTTATAAAAAACAATCAAATGAACTATTAGGACTACTCTGTTTAGAATATGCATACATTTGAAATGACGAATCGATCCAAAATCCAGTTAATTTGTCGTATTAGACTTAAATGTAGCAAAATAACGAGATTTATAAGTTATAAAATGGCACCGCTCCTTTAAAAAACTAATTAAAATACCTAATTAAATAGAAAAGGTACTCATTTGCATAAGTGATATATGATGAAATAAAGTTTTACTGTTCACTAATGCATTCTAATTTTCACCTCAACGCATAGGAAAACAGCTGTAAACTTACGCATGCAGGCAGTGTTATCTCGGAAAGTATAATTTTCGCCAGAGAATTGTACCAGTTAAGTTTTGGTGCTAGTATAAACAGCACTGGAATATTCTCAAAAACAAAAATTTTATTTTGATGATTTCTTTTTTAGGTACATTGGTCCATCAAATTATGAAGGAACTCGGATAATGGAAAGAATATATTATTTTCGTTGGGTAGGAGTTTTAATCGAAAAAGTAAAAGTCCCGCTACTCAAAAATTTTTCTCGGGGATGTTTGTATTTTTTAAAATAAATTAGGATAAATGCAGTGTTGCTTGGATTAAAGGCCCTACATTTCTCCTTTTCTTATCTTGATTTTAATGCTAAGAATCAACTTTCGCAAAGAGCTGAAAGTTATCTATTTTTTTAAACTACAAGATTCTGATAGTAAGGATTGTCATAAGCTCGCATCTCTTCCTTTAGCTAATAAACTCTTTTTTCGGCCATATAAAGGAAACATTTTCTTTTACCTCTTTAACTTAAATTGCTACTTCTTTTTGGGTGTCTATGTCTCATATTTACGTCACTCCCTTAGTCTGATGTCCTCCACATGACGGCGGGCTCTTACTCTCCGTCGATAACTTTACACTTGTTTTGTTTATTTCCAGTGGAAAAAGGGATAAAATAAACAGAGGAAGGGAGATATTCATTTCACGCAGTCTCTTTTATTTAACGAATCAAGAACTGCACATTTTTACATTCTGGAAGGAATACGGCGCTCATTTTTTTCCTTCGTTCTCATTTCCTTCTTTGCGTAGAAGACGGACTCGGCAGCAAATAAACTTGCGGTTCTGGAAGACTAATAAAGAGTAACTCGGCGTCGTTTCGTTTATTCTTGCAGGCTCCCTGTGTGGGTTTGAAAAAAAAAGGCGAAAGAATGAGTGGCTTAAATAATTCGTGCCTTGAAACGCGATGTTAAGTTCTCCATTCCGTTTGGAATTTTTGCGCGTTGGATTCAGTGCAGTGCCAAAATTTAACATATATCATATACAATAATATTAAACTTCACATTCCTAGCTAAAAACCCGCCAGGAACTCGCGTTATTTCAATCATAAAGTTGGCTTGTGCGTCACTTTCACAGCAAGAAGTCTTTAAAAGTAATTTAATCACCGTATGTTGAAGTCATTGGGACATGAAGAAGGACCTAAACGAAGTTTCCCGAACCTTGTAGAATTTCTTGCAAAACGGACTCGTGAAACGTGTCGTCGTGAGATCGTAAAGCAACGTGCAACGTACACTAGCATTCATCGAGGTCTTTATGTCGTAAAGAGCTTTAAGAGGCTTAATGACGAGAGGCGTGCATTGTTCCTGACCTTGAAAGACGTCGTGAATACCTGACTTTCACTTTTCATTAATCTCCTCATCTCCCTCTCCTTATCCATCTTTCGTCCTCCCTAGAAATCCAGATGAAGTCTTCACCTGCGACCCCCCAGTAATCCTTCATTTTCTCCAATTGAGATCAAATGCAGAAATCGAAAGTTTCGAACAAGCTCAGAAACTAGCAGGCGCGTAATGCTTCGAAGGATCTTTAACAGCGGATTCAGCGTCGTTGATCTTATTTTCGTAATACGGGAGGGCTAAAGTTGTATATTCTACCTAAATGTAGGATACAAAAATGCTCTCTTGAGTATAAATTATTCACAGCAGTCTAATGCGAGCTACTTTTGCTTTTCCTCTGTTATAACTACAGAATTATCAACTTGTTGAATTTCGCATAGCTTACGAATTTCCAAAAAAATATACTCATTATATTTGAATGAACGAGAGGCGTGCATTGTTCCTTTTTCTTTTCTTCCTTTTTTCATTTTGCGTGATTCATCTAGTAATTAAATGATATTTTTTCTGCTAGGGTTGAAAATAAAGATATTTATTTCTATGCTCAAAAGCACTAGTTTAAAATGTTTACATTTATAAAATTAATCAACAGTAAATATTGGATATCTGAACACAATCTACACAAATATATTATTGAAAATCGACATTGTTTTAATTTTTAGAATAAAAATTGTCTTGGGTAGGATACAGTATTTTTATCAAAAAATTAAATCATTTCATTTCTTTTATTATTCCGTATGTATATTGATGCATATTTTGATGTATCAGTTACTTATAGGTATATTATAAGTTTCGAGTGACAAACGTGCGACAAGTTTTTTCATCGAGAGTCTTCAGTTGAATCAGTGATATTTTAAATGTTCTCGAAAGTATGAAAACGTTATTGTCAAAGGAAATAGAAGGTCCAAATATAATTGAAATAAATTTAGAGAACAGTGCTTAAACAAATCATATACATTATAAATATAACTTAACGCAAATTCAAAGCTACAACATATTACTCTTCTATCTATATCAGCAATCAAAAATGTATTCATAAACATTCAACGTTAATCCCATTATTGCCTTAAATTCGTGAAATATTTCAGGCCTTTTATTTCTCAGGTGGTTTTCTACTTATTTTTGAGCCTTATAAATCTCATCCTTTGGAGAAAAACTTACCAATCCTAAAACACTGTGCCGTAAATATTACGGAAAAAACCATCAATTCGTTCGCACTCTTTCGCGATTTCCCCTTAGTCCATTCCCAGTGGAAGCGTTCGCGCATAAAGACATCGCCCGAGAGGCGCAAAGGAAAAAAGTCTATAACGAAATAACATTTTAAGAGCGGTACACCTTCTGTTTTGTTTTCTTTCCCGCGAGATTGCATTTCCTTCTGATTGAATATTATCCCCGCCGCTCGGTTCCTTTTATTATTATCATTGCTATTATCATTTTCTCGAAAGGTCTTTAAAGCGTCCCCACGGACGAATTTTTCTCGCCCTTCTATATTTTTCCTCCTATTACTAGCCTCATTCCTCTCTCTCTCTCCGCCTCCACTGAAAATACCACTCGAACGAGAGAGAAAACGGACGGAGAGGGCGCTCTCCCAAGGAGAGACATGCAACCGAAAGGGAATATCAACCCTCCCCACCTCCCTCCCACACCTCTCAGGTGAAATATTGCAGTCCTTGTCTTCCCCGATATCCTCCTCCTCCTCCTCCCTTTCTCTCTGTACCTTTCTCTTTTCCCTCCCCCTTCCCCCTCCCTCTTGTCTTTCCCTCCCTCCCTCTCCTCCCTCCCTCCCTCTCCTCCCTCCCTCTTTCCCTCCCTCTCTTTCCCTCCCTCTCCTCCCTCCCTCTTTCCCTCCCTCTCTTTCCCTCCCTGTCTTTCCCTCCCTCTCCTCTTTCTCTCCCTTCCTATTTCTTTCCCTCCCTCTTCTCTCCCTCCTTTACCTCCCTCCCTCTCTATTTCCCTCCCTCTCTATTTCCCTCCCTCCCTCTCTATTTCCCTCCCTCCCTCTCCTCTTTCCCTTCCCTCCTATTTCTTTCCCTCTTCTCTCCCTCTCTCAATTTCCCTCTCTCCTTTCCCTCCCTCTCTCCTCGAGTCATTTCCTCGACAAAAGGGAAACATAAGACGGCGAGCTCTTTCCTTGAGAAGACAATTCTCAGGGGGTAAGACGTTAGGCTTCCTAAAAGGAGGAGGTGGAGGGAGATATCGCGCCATTTCTCACGTATGTGAAGCGCGGGATGGCACAATATCCCCTTAGACCGAATATCTGCTTTTTTCCTTTTCTTTGCACCATCTCTTCTCCACTCCTCCCTCTCCATCTACTCTCCCTCTCCCTCCCTTTCTTTCACTCCTTTCTCCCTCTCTCCATCTTACTTTTGATACGTCCCTCAGTGCAACATGTTATGGCAGTAAACCCTTTTATTAAATCCCGCCTCGTTGTATCGCGTGAGGATAAAATGGTGCAGCTTTTTTTTACGTCCGTCTCCGAATGGAAATGAAAAAGGAAAGAGGTTTTCCCAAAAATATAAGATGGTGGTGCGTGTCTTTGTTTTCAATTTTCCCGTGCGAGAGGGTGACATTTTAGGCGTTCCTCTAAAAAAGAATGGGCGTGGAAATGATAATTGCAGTAACAATCGCGATGCGTCGTGTAATTGGAAAAACGCTCGTTTTATCAATAGGGGAGCGTTAAGAGATTTTGGAAAAAAATAGCGTTGGCGTTTAAAAATACTCGTTAATACATGAGCGCAGGAAAAATAAAATTTAGTGACGAAATACTAATAGCAGCTTGCCAACAGCACTGCTCCTGTTCCTTCCATTCACGCGAGCGTAACTCACAGCTCGTAGTAACGATTCGTGCGTCATTTATTCGTAATTTATCGTGGAGGTTTTCAGGTTTTTAACGTCTTTCATTTTGTGAGAGTATCTTAAAGTCGAATGTGTAAATTATATTGAATTCCTAAGAGATAGCGTGTTAGAAAAATGTTAGCAACATATTCTGTGTTTGTCAAAAAAATATCTATATCACCGAACAATACTTAACGTTCGAATTAGGGCGTTTAAATTTATTCCGCTAGAGGAATGCATACAATGTTATAATGAAGTTTATAAAGAACTATAGGCATACGGGGTTATCTGCCGAGTTTAAAAGAATAATCTAAACTGGCAAATATTTGAGGGGACACCACCGTGTATTTATTTAATATCCTTATTCAGTGATTTCCTAGAACACAAAATAGCCTCGATCTTTTTTGAATAATTTAATAGATAAACAAAACAAATAAGATAGATTATAGGAGACAGAAATGTCGAGAGTCTTATTAACCTTATATTGTGAAGCATAAAGGCCTTAACAGACACAACTGTTAGATATAGTATAGTGTATTGCACCCATTAACATCTGCTAATCTCGTGCAAGAAGGAATACGAAGGCAGGTTTTTATCCCTAGCTATGTTATATGACATGCAGGAATTATTTTCAAAAGTCTCCTTCAAAATTATCTTCTCTTATTAGCTATTTTTACTGGGCTTATATAGTAGATATAGTATACCAATTCCTAACAATATAAAAATCTCTTAACTATCGTCCAAGACCTTGGTGTGCATTACTTACTTGTAGAAATTTATGTTTTTCAGCACTTTTTCCTGTACTCTTTCAACGTTGCAGCCTAATTGCAAGCAACATTGCAACGGAAAAGCGTTACTATGGTTTCTAAATAAATATCTTGCCATCCAGCGGGAGTATCTTACGTGAAAGCGTCAGGAAATATCTGAAAATCTTGAAATGTGGAATATGTATTTATGAAGAAATTCATTTTCAGAAGAAAAATGTTCCAATGCTAGATACAGTGTATTTCCATTCATATCCGTAATACTTATTCACTAAATTAGTTTTAATTAAGATACAATCTTGATACTTATTGCACTGATTAAAAAAACATGGTATATTTTTATGCACGAGTGAATCCTAATCTATGTAGAATTAGCTTAAAAATTTGTTTGAACAAGAAAACGGCAATTTTTCAAAATTTCAACAAACCGGAATTCTGTTACCATGGAAGCAATTCCAATTACTTTTAAATGTTATAATAAATTTTATTGAGAAGTGGGAGGACGAGAGAGTGGAAAATTGTATTTCATACCGTGAAATTAAGAAACGAGTAGAATTATGTAAAAAACGCTGTTGCGATTTTAAAACATGATTGAATTATTTTATATAATAATAGCGGTCGTCTGTTGGTTGGTTACGCTATGCAAACGCTAATAACTCGAGAAATAATAATGATAGAAACTCGAAATTTGGAAGGGATGCTTTATTAACACTTATTCAGAGAATGACAATTTTAAACCGCGAAAAAATTCCTTTGTTCGTCTCCAAGAGATATTTCCATTTCCCATTACTTAACATGTAAAACGCGATTTTTGGACCTGCAGGCTTTTATTCATTTGGAAATTAAAATTAGAAGGAATTAACAGACGACCTTCGGATTTGAACCATTTTGAAGAAAAAGTTATAACGTTTTTTATTCCGTTCGTCTTTTTCCGCCCACAGTTCAAAATATTCCATGTTAAACGTTTAATTTGCATATTTTGTGAAAATCTCGCCATTTTAACGTGATGTTGCTATATCGACCATTATCATTGTTACACATCAAATTACTATTATTATATACGTACATCCTTCTGGAAATAAGCGTGCCTTGAGTGCTTCAATACGAGAGAGAGAGAGGAAGGAGAAAGATGGGCGTGTTTTGTGGAAAATAAGTATATTAACTTAAATATAAAAAATTTTAAGTATCAACAGTGTCATTTTAGAAAAATTGGAAATAAAAACCATTTTTAAATTAAATTCTTTGTAAACCATACGTGCTTACGAATTTATATTGTTATTCCTCCAATTAATTTCGTAACAATGGCCGAAGTTTGGAAACGAATATAAATTAAAATTCATTAAAAATTAAAAGGACATTTAAACTGTTAACAGGCAATTTTCGTAAAAACAACAGTGGATCTTTTAATGAATTGATTTGTTTTTATAAAAGGAATTTTGGTGCTTATTTAATACAGAGTAAGTTCTAAGGCTAATAATCCATTTAAATCTAATAACGGTGTCTATTATAGTTTAAAGAAAGAACTTTATTTATTCACTTTACAGAATGAATTAATTTTAGGCTAGCATTGCCTATTATAAAAGGAGTTACTTTGGAATTTACAGCATGTAAAGTGCAAGTTGTACTGAATTGACTCAAGTATATTTCAAAGTAAAAATCAATTTAAAACTATTGAAAGTTGTTGTTTCGGAAACTGAGAAGTCCAGAGTGGTGAACGGACGCTAAACGATATTAAGGTACATTTTATTCCAAAATCTATTTAAAGTATTATCAGAGGCCATTGAAGATTGAACAAATTTTTTTTACTGGAATTCTTCTTATTTCATGAAATTGAAATGCTAATGCATTAATCCATTAAAATCTGTTAAGAGTGGCTATTTTAGTTGAAAGAAATATATGTACATGATACTTTTATTCACTTTTCAGAATGAATGAATTCTAGGTTAACATGGCATATTATAAAAGGATTTTCTTTGGAATAAGAAGTTTGTTATGTGGTAATTTTAACTGAATTGAATCAAGTTCTCTTCTAAATAAGTTTGAAATCCATATAAAACTGGTGAAAGTGGTTGTTTCGGAAAATGAGAAGGCAAGAGTGCTGAGCAGACGATAAACGATATTATATTCCAAAATCTATTTAAAGTATTATCAAAGAAAATTGAAGATTGGACCAATTTTTTGGAACCGGAATTCTGCTTATTTAATGAAATTGAAATCCTAATGCTAAAATCAATTTAAAACTAATAGCAATGGCCATTTTAGTAGAAATAAAGGTACTATTTTATTCGCAAGGAATTTCTGTGAGATTTTAGATAATTAATTAAAACAGACTTATAATATAGAAATAGTCGATGGTTAAAACATTGCACAATTTTATTCTTGCTATTTTTACATGTTGCATTGACGAAAATTTAGATTCATTAAACCCGTTGAAATTCAACGGGCACTTATGTTAGTTTTATTATAACAAATAAAATAAGGTTCTTTAAATTTTATCCCTTAAATAACAAATATTTCGGATCTTATGGGTTTTTCGAAGTGTCAAAAATACCTTATTTACCTAGTAGCCAGGGATATTGGCGAGCCTTCGGCTCGCTTTCTTTTTAGATTATAATGCATTTTATATCGGATGTAGCCGTCTCCGGACGCTATCGCACCCTTCGCCTCCCTGGAAAGAAGCTATCCCTCACCATTTGCCGATGATCGGGTGGGTAAATGTCACCACAGGCATATCCGTCATGGTTTGCAAGCTTTCGTTTTGCCTAAAAGTTATTAAATCTAAGTAATTAACAAATATTAGATCCAGCAAAAATAATATATTTAGTATAACAATTACATTTCGTTTCACGCACTATTTTTTAAAAAACATTCACTAAGATAAAATCTAGAATAGAGCCTGCGGAACAAATACTGCAAAAGGTCCCAGTCCACTACCAACTCAACACCAACCCAACCCTACCAAACACCAACCTAATCCAACCAAACACCAATGAATGGGTGCTCGATCGCAATGCCGAAACTCGGATGCCGATCATCCATTCCAGAATTCGATCCGTATAACCCACAAGATCCAATATTTCTTCTAAAAATGAATGTTCTTTACTCCTTTTTCCTTTCTCCTTTCACCGTTACATCCAAATTCAGAGCGTCGTTGCAACGGGCAGACTAGTTTTTATTAATAATGCATTTTTCTATTCTTTATTTGCCTTTCCTTTGAATGCTCGTAATTCACATGCATTATTTTCTGGCTCTTTGTCCGCTGCTGTATTTTAAAAAGTTCCGTTTGGTGCTCATAAATTATTTAGCGTCAGCTTATCTTAACAAGCGCCTTATTTTGGCAGAACTTATTCATTCTTAACTAAAATAGTGAGAATCTAGGAAAAGTAGAAATTTACTATACCCGCGCTTAATAAAAGTTAACCGTAATCAAAATCTTCTTTTTTTAACTTTTTCCATTCCCTCATAAAATGATTATTTTCGTTAATACAGCTACGGTATAGCTTGGTAAAGTCAGAATTTTTAGCTTCAGTTTCCATCACTTTTAAGTAAGAACAGTATTACAGCGCAATTATAAAGTACTCGCCATATCCACGTCAAAGAAAACATTAAAACCTTCTTCACCGAAGCCATATTTTTAAATATTTTAAGCACCCATAACCTTGGATGCAGTGTCAGCTCGGCAAATTCTGCATTGAAATTTTAAAGCATATTCTGTCTGTGTCGCCCAATAAAGTTTTGATATCAATTCTTACTTTATACATCATAGCAATGGGGACCTTGAGACTAGTCATGCCATGTCCAAAGAACCCATCTTTTAAAAATCTATAAATATAACTTCCGGGAAAATCCAGCATGTTATGACAATGCCACTTCTAAAATAACACCCTCGCTACACAATGCCGATTCCTTAGAGACCTAATCATTAGTTAGTCCATGGTCTCTTTCTTCTCGTCCAAACTGTTTTACTCACGCGCGAGCACACACGCATCCCTTCATGCGCACATTAAACGGGACGACGGCTGCTAAACTTGCTTTTCTTCCCAAATCCTTCCTCGAATCTTCGTCATCCTAATTCCCAAAGCATTCCTTCACTTATCCTCCGAGCGTCTTATCCCGCAAAACCGCCCTCTCGAGCGGGACGTATATACTAAAACCGCCATCATCAAGCTTCCTCGCTATCACACTCCCCCTTGTCAAATATCTCCCTTCCTTCTTTGTCTTTCTCGCCTTTTGCTATTCTTCTCTCTTTGTCTTTCTCTCTCCCTATCTATCTTTCGCCACTTAGGGATCAATCTCCAAATTATCCCCCCCCCCGTCTTTCCTTTCCCCTCCCTTCCCTATCTTTCTCCCTTTCTCTCTCTCTCTGTCTCTCTTTAGCATACGCTGGAGTGTTCTACTCAACAACCCGGTCCTTCCTAACCAAAACCCCTCCTCAACTCCACTCACTTGTCCGCCTCTTCCTCTCAATTCTTCACTCAAGTCACCCTTCAAACCTCATAAACCCACTCTCCGTCTTATTCCTACCCCTGAACTTCTTTTTTATCCTTAATCCTGCCACTCCAGCATCCTCTCCAACCTTCAGTTTTCCTCTCCCCCCTTCCCCTCCCTCTCTATCTCTGTCTAACTCTCCCTCACTTTTACCCATTTCTCACCCTTTGTCTAGCTCTCTCTCTCTTTCCTATTTCCCACTCGCTCTTTCTCCCACCTCTTGACCTCTTCCTAGTTCCCTTTTGCTCTCTTTCCCTTTCTCCAGCTGCCTTCCACTCTCCAAACTTTCTCTTCCCTCTCCACTCGTAATCTTTATCCTCTTCCTCCACATCTCCTGCTGTAATGCCCTCTGACCTCTCTTAAGGCCCCGCGTGTGCACGATGCGTCTTTAGTACCTACTATTTGGGAGATGCGTCTGCATGGTGTCACCCTAGGACAAGGGGTGGGCAAACCGTGGCCCGCGGGCCATACGTGGCCCTCGAGAGCATCTAACGTGGCCCGCGAAGCTTTGGTGAAAAAGCAATCTGTAAAATTTAACACAATTTTATATTACTTTTGGTAAAATTATGACAATAAAACATACAGTTTTGAAAATTTAGCCCTACAATCCTTGTTTGTGCTTGTTTTTCACTTATCTATGATGCCTAAGAATCTAAGCAATTTCCGATTTAAACTCTAATCTGGCCCGCCTAGGCATTGGCATCTATCAATGTGGCCCGCTGAAGAATTCGCAAACACCGATGCGGCCCGCCATGCGGAAAAGTTTGCCCACCCCTGACCTAGGATGTCATGAAAACCTTCAGTTTCAATTTTATATCTCTTCTCCGAGTGCCGGATATGTCTACTTCAATAGCGATAAAGGTTCTATAGCCCAATGAATTTCTCCGTTGTGTATGTTTTCATTGCTTATTCATTTGCCCTTTATATCTTTAGTTTTAATTTTTCATATTTAGTGGATGAACTGAGGTTATTCTCTACGATCAATTCCTCCTCTTTTTAAAGCGGTCGCGAGTTCTCCACATTTCATCGTAACGGATAGCTTTGCACTCACTTTTCTTAGAAGAATGTAGTCCGTTGTCGGTCTTGCTTCTTATCATTTATGAATAACGACTGTATGAGGGAGAAAATCTATTTATTTCGTAATAATTTTATAGAAGAATCACACGAGGACGGAATCCCTAACGATTCTTTTGCTAGCAATTAACGCCATTTGTTGTTCTACAAAAGATAAAATAATTTGTGTGTATGGTTGGATGAGAATAATCTTAATCTTTTTCTCGCCCTTTATCACCCACTCTTAACTCGGCAATTGCAACACTGTAAACTGCTATGCGCGCCGTAAGCTTTCACCAACCCAACCCCTTTGTTAATTGACAAAGTGATTAATTTTCTCTTTTATGCAAATGCAGGTACTTATTCTTCAGACTCTTGTGCCTTGCGGCATTTACTCATCACCCCCTTAATTTTCATACGTGTCTGGAGTTGAATTGTACCCTCAAGCATCTTTTCCTACTTGTTCTCTTGTCTGTCACTCTCTCCGTCTCCTATATTTTTCTCTTTCCCTCTCATCATATTCAAGACTTTTTCCTCCCACGGCCTATAATTCTTCCTATCCCTGCCTCTATCCAAACACCTTCCAATCATTCTATCTTCGAATTATTTCCCTCCTTCAGACTCTATTCTGTAGAAACTTTCTTATTTTTGTTCACGCTTGATAAACAATAAATACTAATAATATACAGCTTAGCTCATTAACTATCTTTAAAAAAATAATCAGGATTTTATTATTCCATGGTTCTTATATTTAACTCCTAAAATTTAGGCAGGAATTAAGCGTATAATAACGTCAAACGTTTGAAATAGCGCGTTGCGGAATCTTAGCAAAGAAATCAAAGGAAGCCGATCACCCGATTGTTCTTCGCATCTATCGGTAGTAACAAAGTTACTATTTACATGTAAACATAAACTTTCGGGAAAGGTTTAAGCCTGTTTCTAGGATGAGAAAGTCGTGATATACGTTATCATCCCAAGGGATCAGGATGAATCGCTTTTGCAGACTATGCATTTAGTTATTTTACCAAATGCGTGGTTTTTGATGGGCAAGTGACTAGTAGTAAAATTACACTTTACTACGCTGTGTTACGCTTCTCACAGAAGTATACACACGCAAGAATGTGGAGGGAAACCCGATTCAGGAATTAGCCCACCCCTGCACCAAAGGGACGCCTTTCACAACTTAACGTCCCCTTCGGAAGGACAAGAGTGCTAACTTGCATATTCCTCTCACAACACACAAGTTGGTGAGAGGATTAGCCCGGCTTGAAAATCTGCCTTCGCCAGGCTCCGTGCCCGGTCCCACTGCGTGGAAGGCCAGCACACTAAACAGAACGCGAATTTTTTATTTGTCCCTCATTCTTCTATCTATTTCTCGCGCTTTCTCTTCCTTTCCTAGAAAATCGCTATTTGCTCGTAATCCCATCTCTCTTTCTTATTACTGCATCGCCCCCCTTTCTTTCTCGTCCGATCTTTCTCGTCCGCCCACACATCCCCTTCGCATATGCTCTTATTCGCACACACGCACGCCCTCATCTCATCTTCTCATCACGGAGGACTTATTTCTCTCGACATGGCCCCAGAATATCTTCCGCCTTCAGGGAAATCCTCTTTTGAGATACTCCCTCTTCCGAACCTCCGTTACGCTCGCTTGTTTATCATGGATACGACGCCCAAATAAGGATCTCTCTCTCTCTCATCTAAAAATGACTGACCGACAAGGGCCCGCCTTAATTCATTATGCGTCGTAGATGTCCTATACGCATACATTATTTTCTCTTTATACCCCGAAGTCTCTTTTTAAACTTCTTTTGTTGAAAGTTATTCATCATTTCCCGATGTCCAAAGCAGGTGTTTTTGTATGAAAGCGGTTTTGTACTCCAATTCAGAATCAACAGATAATTGTTATTTCGTCCAATGTCCACATTTTGTCCTTTGAACCAAATAGACAAATGTCTGTTTCCTCAAAATTTAGTTTATGAGTAAATCGGGACAGTTTTTAAATCGTTCGACTAATCTAAACCATAGAAAAACAGTGGCATAGCCCTTGGTTCATGTCAATGTTTGGAAAAATTGTCCGAAATTTAAAAAATAGAGTTACCTAATTATAAAAATAAATTTTAAAATCTAATGTTGTGGTTTGAGAATAAATACATAGATTTTTTTTACAATTTCGAACAACTATGCAATATAACATACATTTCAATACACAGACAAAATACATTACATGTACATGAATTATTTCTTTAATTAAAATTCATTTTTAATTTTTACAACTCATCCTAACTTATTAGTTGTGTTGATAAATAATTAAAACATGCTAAGCTATATGTTAATCCAATTGTGTCTTCGTGATTTCGTACAGTCAGCAACAAAATGGTGGCTTTTAAGGAAGTATATTTTTCACTTCATGTGAAATTTTAGTGTTCAAATAATATTTTCTTGGAATAATTCGATATATTTTTTTTAATTTAGCAGTAGGAAAATTCAATTTCGTTCTATTAGTTGTCATCAGATTCACGTACCGAATCTAGAACGTGATTTAAAATTACAAATAAAAATACGCTAAACTTGTCCCCGTGTTAATCAAGTGGGGAATAGAAACGATCTTGAAATCGAAACCATGATGTTTCGGTAGTTGGCGAAGAGTATAAAATTTAACATCAATAAAAGCTGAGTAAATTGTGATATTAAAATCGGTAATGGAATCATCTTTCATGACTTAATTGCGTTTATATATACTCCCATGTAACTATATGTTGCATTACCGACTGAATGACGAAAACCAGCAGTTAACATTATTATTATCTATAGTAACTGACTACTCTAATATTTCAAACACAGTTTTAAAAACATCTGTTAATAGCTTGAAGAGCAGAAACACGAGATTAATTGTTTTTTTACTGATGATCTAGATACAATTGATGTATTTTAAACAGTGACATAACAAATGCGTTGATGCGAAGACGATTATAAATATTTCAATCATGTCCTAGCGGTATTAACATTGGAGAGTTGATAAACTACGCCAGTAATGTTTAAATCAACAGGATTTATTATAGTTATTCCTATTTTTTAAATTATTTTCTGTATATCTTTGATTAATGTGCAATTCAATCTTTTCACGATAGCTTATAAAATAACTTCATATAAATTGATTTATGTTTACGAGATTGTTCATATTGGAATTTCAGACTGTTAAAATGTTCTCACACTGAATGATTTAGGACGACCATATTCCAAAACAAAGATGGAACAATGGAGTGATATTAAATCTATAGAACATATACGCCATTTGGCGTAGACAACTTATAGACACGAGAAGTCGCGTATTATGCCGTTGTTATCTGGGAGCGCGCGGTTATTGTTATTGACCAATTAATTGAAGACGATTGGGATGATGGCCATAAATACAGACAAAACAATCTCGTTTTTCGTTATGTTTCGTCGGCAAAGCGTTTAGTGTTATCTTCCTTCATATTAAAACTCATATAGAGGTCCGCTAAAGATATAAATTCCTAAACTCCTAACGATCTGATAAAATGTTATTTATGTCGCCTTTAAGAGCAAGAAACAGAAAATTGCATTATATAATTATAAATCATCAAAATATGACCTTGTAGAAGAATGCTGGAATTAAATAAGAGTGCGGCAGAAATAGTGAACTGTTTTTAAAATAGAATAATGTTTTACAAAAAGCTATGTATTTTATTTTGAACACACAATCTTCTTTTATAGTCTTTGATATTTTTTTTCTCAATAATTCACTTTTTGTAAAGTACGTCTTTTAGATGACCACCACTCTCCTGAATGCACTGGTGCACACGAGTTGAAAAGCTGCCATCACTTCTCGAAGTGTTTCTTCCGAAATGTGGGTGATTTCTTCTAGGATTCTTGCTTTTAGTCCATCTAAGTCTGCTGACCGACTACCATAGACTTTACCTTTTAAATATCCCCAGAGTCAGGGGCAGTTAGGTCTGGAGAACGAGGAGTCAGAATTACTAGTCAACATTTCCTGAAACTGATGAAAAAATTGCAAGCGCACCTCTTTGTCACGGTCACTCAACTGTTGCGCAACTTTCAGCTTGTATGGGTGAAAGTTCAGTACACTCTGCAGTATGCGCCGTACCATCCTTTCAGACATGCGTAAGGCTTTATCAAGCTTACGTGCAGACCTCCTTGAACTGCGGTTGACGGACACAAACACTCGGGTAATATTCGCAGGTGTGCGTACCGAAAAACGCCACTCAGATGACTTTTTACGTGTGATAGAGCCTTTTTCACGCCAGTATCTTACTCATATGCGAATTGCGTTTGAAGAAGGGGCTTCCTGTTGGTAAAATCCACGTTTAGTACCTGTAATGGACCCCATCCGAATGAAAATCTCTACAGATCACACACGATCCCTCACTGTCCAACGCTCCATATCGAAATGAATTCCAAGATCACTGCTATAGCTCCGTCACACATAATCCATGATACTCTATCGCAGAAACGCATAATTAAAATTTTAAACTCTTTCACTGTTTCGGCCGGACAGAAAGGATGAAAAACGAGGAACTAGTAATTATACAGAAAGAAAGAGAAAATGACCTGGATGCGAGAGAGATCATGATTAAAGATGTTCTAGAAAAAAACGCAAAGGAAAAAGAGAGGAAAGAAAAGGTTCGATCTGACCGGTGCCGCGGTGGCCTGAAAGGGAATGAGCTACAAAGAAGTTACGATGATTGCGGAAAGTGGGAGTATTTTGGAGAACCGGATCTAAACATGAATATTAATGGAACTGTTAATGGAATTACAATTAATATTGATGATTTCTCTAGGATTTATTGTGTTTTTGCAGAATTTCAGTTTCTGCAACAATCGCAACCACTGGGTACTTTGGGAATTCTGCTAAGGATTGAAGTAGTGAAAGCATACTAGCGATAAGTAACATCTCGGTTCAAAAACATGCCACCAACTTGCAGCTGTATGTCCCTAAGCGTATAAAGCCAAACTAGCACAATATCCCCTGATTTTTATACACAAACTTACACTCCTGCTCCTAAAACATATGCATCCAAACTAGCACCAAAATTGTATACCAACCAACTTACACGGCTGCCCCTAAAATGTTTGCAGCCAAACTAGCACCAAATCACCCTGATTTTATACCACCCAACTTACACGCATGCTCCTAAAACGTATGCAACAACACTAGTACCAAATCCCCCTTATTATATACCACCCATCTAGCACGCATGCTCATAAAACGTATGCAACAACACTACAAAATCCCCTGTTTTTATACCACCCATTTTACACTCATGCCCCTAATACGTATGCATCCAAAGTAGCGCTAAAATCCCCCTGATTGTATACCAACCAGCTTACACGCCTGCCCCTAAAACATATGCAGCCACACTCGCGCCAAATCCCCCTGATTTCATACCACCCAACTTACAAGTCTGCCTCTAAAACGTATGCATCCGAACTAGCACCAAATTTTATACCACCCAACTTTTCCAGTATATTTACCAGAACTAGTGTATCCTGCAATTTTTTCTCTTTCTATAAGTTTTAAAAGAATTGGGAGGTAACAATTTTCCGTCCGATAATGATCTAAACCAGTTTTTCTCATCCTTTTTTTGTTTGCGTCACCCCATGTTCAGTCATGCGTCACACCGTTTGCAATTCCATTACCTTCAAGTCACCTTTAAAGATAAATTTGGATTTCTCTAACACATAAAGATACAATTATAGAATTTAAATAAGCACGCATGTTTATTCTTTTGGTTTTATTTATTTTTATAAGCCAGAATATTATACGCAGTAAATTTATCAAATATTCGCGTCACCCCTCAATAACCCTCACGTCATTCTGGGGTGTCATGTCACCTCGGTTGAGAACCACTGATCCAAACAATGCTGTTATGAATATATTACGTAAACTTTCAAATAGTAGTTTTACACGTCTTTTATAAATGAAATAAAGAATGGAATACGTGCATAATGGGGGAAGGATTAAATTTCGGGGAAGTAAATATTTTTTTATAATTGAGAAATGGAATCCCAGTGGACACTTTCAAATAGGAGATCCGCTAGGGTACCGGAGAAACACATTCGCAATCGTAGATCGGAGCTATCGAGATAATCCTTCGTCAGCACAAGAGGAAGACAACGCAACACCTAGTTACCGTTCATACGTATACAGGGTATTTCACGACCGGCCTGCCACACTTCGGGAAGTGATTCGGAAGTAAGTTTTAAAAAAGTTATTACAACATTGGTTCTATTTACAACCGCTGAGGAGCTACGGATGATTATATGTGCGTGCAGGAAAAAATACATGAAAGTATTAATCAGATGAATTTATTGGTACGTTTCTAGATGCACCTCATGTTAGCTGTTCAAAATGTCCGTCACGGTTTTCAATGCACAGTATTGCTCGTTCCAAACAAGAGTTTACGGCCTGTTTGATCATTTCAGGGTGGTGTCGTACGTAGGCAGCAGCATCTATAATGCGACGCATGAGTTCCTCTCTCTTCTGTATTTTTGTCTTGTAAACCAGTAGTCAAGGGCGGATCCAGCCTTCAAGTTTAGGGGGGGGGGTGATGGTTTTGAGAAAATGATATTTTAGGGAAAAAAATTTTAATAAACTCGTAAAGAATTCAATATACAACAAAAATAAATGTTTATTCTAGAAAATTGTATCTTAATACATAAAATGGGTAAACAAATACAGAAAATATATTCCGCGATGAAAACCGGAGATTACATATATAAGGAAATCAATTTTTCTATTCTTATTAGCCCCAAACATACACTGGATATAAACGTACCTAGTTTCTTTATTGCTTCATTTTCACAAGGATAAATTGGATTTTCTGAAGGCCGCCAATGATTGGAATCAGAAAAAGTAGATTTAGTTAAATCAACTGGTAACTGAGACTGAGACTGATGTTCATTTGCATTTGTTGATTCAATTTTTGGACGCTTCTGTATGAAGGAATCTAGTGTACCAGGTTTACTTTTCTTGTACATTATGGGCTCAAAAAATAAATTAAAATTATTACAGTGATGTAAAATAAAAATAAATCAATTAAAAACCTACCATGGACGTTATACAGTTAAAATAGTAGGTATGTTTATCTTCAGTATTTTTGTGCCAAGCATTTGCTTTTATTATCAGCGAGCTTCTTTCTTATCTCCTCAGTTTACAAATCCGTTTTTTAGTATGTATTTATGCCTTTATGCATAGAAATATATGCTTATTTTTGTTGATAGGTACAGTAAAACCTCGGTCAATCGCCGAAGAACAACCGACTCTTGCATTAAACGACAGAAAATTTGGCACCAATGTATCTTTTCGAAAATGTGAATGGCTCGGCGCCGATGTTCAGCTTTGTGGTAGAAGTATACGAAATTGACGACAACAAAGTATGTGACGTTCACTAACAATGTTCGGATATAAAAGGTCACAGTGACTCGCTGCTATAGATATATTGGATAATTTCTTAGGGAGGGATAATAACCCCGATTACAACCCCCACCCCCGTTTGGATCCGCCCTTGCCAGGGGTCCCCAAACTTCGGTCCGCGCAGTGGTTTAATCTGGCTCGCCTTACTTTATATATTTCTTTAAGTTTTGTGTATTCACCAACAGCAACTTTCATTAAATATCATTCGATCGCCAACTCGTTTCAGGTAGATCTCTGAAACTTTTATCTTTTCTCGATGAAAACGCCCACATATTTTCCTTCTGCTTAATTAATAAATGGTTGAGTTAACAAATTAAATATCCGTACACAGAAAACAATGCATAAAAGTTCAAATGCACCATAAAACGCAATTCAAGCCAAAACACAACAAAATCATAAAGACAACTTAGTCGCCTGACCAGGAAATATCGATTAGTTACAGAAACAGAGCGGTTAGTCATGAACAAGTCCAGCGTTGAATTAAAATGGATTTGTTTGCTTCAACTCTTGCGGGAGTTTTGAATGTTATATTTCTTAAATGTCCTATTTTCAGATAATTCAGGTTTTTTGATATCCATTTGTGGACTTTTTACTGCATATGTGTGAGTCTATATAAAGGAATAAATATCAAGGAGGGACTTAACATTACAAGGTTTACATCAAGAACAGTTTTTAATAAAAAAATTCCAGACCTCTACTCTCTTTTTCAAACGAATTTCATCCATAGAATTAGCCATAAACACGAAAACCCTTCCACGGCGTTATTTACTTCGAAAACAAACGTTCATATTTGCCCGACTTGTAACTACCTCACACAAATCAAACCAAACGAGATTTTTGAAAACAACGAAGAAAGGATTTCCAAAAGTGTATATATATATATATATATATATATATATATAAATCGGCGTTGCCATATCAGAAAACTCCCACTTCCCATTCGATTACGGACGGTATAATATACGACACTTGGAGATGCGAAACCGTGTCGTACATCAAGGAGAGCGGAAGTTTATCATAGCGTGGAAAAGCCGTTCCAGGATGCATAAGTCCTGTTTGTTCGACCCAATCTCGAAGAGGATGAAAGTTTACACCTTATGGGTGCCGTAAAGGAATATGAAGACAGTGCCCAAGAGGGAGCGGAGAATTTCCACCCCCTTGCTCCTTTACCACTCCCCCCCTCTCCCCCTCCGTCTCCATCCTCCAAAAAGTGTCAGGGGCAGAGATTTAAAGACGGGAAATGTGAGAGGGGAGAAGAGAATCGAAACGTTGGAGTTGGAAGCGCCAGAAAAGGTAGTGATTGGAGTGGGGAAGGAGAGATAGAGATGGATGGAGGAGGAGAGAGAGAGTATATATGGACGAAAATATAGGGAAAGGAAGCGAGGGTACGAGGCAGAAAAGGACCCCGGAGATGGGTCCAGGAAGTGCGTGATAGGAAGAAGAAGAGGAGGAGGATGTGGAGGAGGGGGAGAGTGGCGAGTGAAGAGTTAGGAGCTCGAAGAAAAGTGGGGAGGGAGGGGGTGGGAGGGAGCAACAAAGGGAGAAACGAGTGAAGGAAGGAGGAGGTGGTGGCTGAGATGCGTGGGAGGAGGATTTATAAAAGGGATGCTTAGTTCGCAAGAAGGCGGAGGAAAAAGGGGTTGACGTTCACAGCCGATATTTTTTCCCCTGATGAGGAAGTAAAAGAGGGGGAAAATTGAAGATGACGAGACACTTTGTGGTCGAGGCCGATTAGGAACTTAGCAGAAGCACGCAGTACAGAAATTAACAACGCGGCATTAAGTTTGCCGTTTTTTGTTTTGCTTTTCATTTTATCCTAGGCATGTGGAGTGGGTAGTGTGGTGGTAGTGACGGGGGAAAGATTCCACTTCGAGAATTTTATTAAAATTTATTTTTATTTACGATAAGCGCAGCAACGCTAACAATGAGGTTTAATACACGCGACCATGCTTTCGGTAGAACTCAAACCTGCGACACTAGCATTGGGAGCCAAACACAATAACCATCACTCTACCGAAAACACGCACCTTATAAATGCCACTGCGTCCAAAACGTTCTTTCGCAACTATGTGTATATAGTCTGTTGCCTGTCGTTTTTTCGCGGCTCTGATTACTTAATGGTTCGATGTAATCTGATGACATTTCGTATTTAAAACTATATAGCTTATAGTTAAGGATATTTTATTTCATTATATAGGCCATATAACTATAATTTTATATATAAAATATACAAAGAACACTCGGTGACCTTATAACCAAATATGGCCTTGATTAATGATTAAGTTTTAAATCGATAATTTTAAAATCAGATTTGGCTGCAATAAAGGAGAGAAATGTAATAAAGTTAAATATTTCTGTTAAATTACCCCTGGGTCTGAAGAGATTTTAATTCAAACTCATCCAGTTATAGACCCTGGTATATTAATCAATATTCCATAATCAAATGTCTTATGTTTCATCTCCAAATCTGCCTGCTCTCACATTGTGTTTGCCTGCAATTTTAATTCAAAAGCGATATCAAAGCCGTAGAAAATCCGCAAATTTTAGGCACGCAGACCAGTTTCCAGCGTTAAATGTCTCTTTTAGGGCCTCCACAGATGACATTTTACCCTTAAAACCCTTCTTTAAGATTAATAAGTCAAAGTTTTAGATTATATTGCTATTTGGCTGTTTGTTCTATTTTCTCTGTGTAGACACCTCTCTTAGATGACGAAGTTCATTTGGAAATTATTCACATTATCAATAAATAATTCTGTATAAAATGTCCATTCTGCAGTATTTCTTGAGTAAGACAACAACCTAACTTAGGAATTGGAAAATTTTTTTTGTGGAACTTTAAATACGGAGAGTTTCGTTTTTGCCTGATAGCTCTGCAGCTGAAGTCACTTATGTATTATTCAATGTTGCACATGCAGACAGATACGTTATTTACATTCCAAAACAATTTTTTCAACCTGAAATATTTCGCATAAATATTACGTTCCCATATTGATATAGCGGCGAACTTTTCTCGGTTAAATCCTATCGATATCATTCTTCTTGTAACTCAGTGGGTCCGTTAAAATTTTTTCGATACCGGGATACGGTCGGCGCACGATAAATTCTCCAAATCTGGTCTAGTATTTTACGAGTCGTTAAATGTTTATGGACTTCAATGCCAAGCAACGGAGAAACTCATTGCAGAACGCGATATCCTTCTAATCGCGTCACCGGTGACGAAAATGTTGAATTTTATCTCTTTGTTGCCCTCTTCATTTCTCGTAAAATGTGCTTCTTTCAAACTTAAGTCCCCATTTAAAAAAATAAACAATGGATAGAGAAAAAAACCTGTTTTTAAATGCAGTATTTGTAATTTTTAAACATTAAAAGTACTGCTTTATAAACCTGCCTTTGCAGACGAAAAGTGTCCTCCATCCAGGTCCGTCTTTATTGCACACCTTAATGCACTCCCTCAAATCTGCGCTTTCGGGTCCATTATTTATTCATTCAGCCGCCTTCCGCAAAGCACGAGTTCAACCCGGCGCTTTTAAGGTGGCACGAAGAACGGTCTCGCTCTCCCCATCTAAATAATAGCGCACACACACACACAGGCGAACTTTCCCAGGAATTGCAATATTCATTATGCATGCAATAAAGAAACATCAAAACGTTTGCTAAAGTTATTCATGAAGTCAGTCTAAAATCTAGGTTGCATAATATGCTAACGCATCAAGTTTTCCTAAATAAAATCACATTCATCTTGTTAACGCAAAAAGAAATCGGTATGAGTTGTGAGTGGATGTCGCCCTATATATCATAAGTTTTCCAAAAATGCACGATCAGCTTATCTTTAAAAAATATATTAATATTTGGAAGAATTTATGATCATGTCACTTAGTCTGGTATCCTAAGATGACGCAATTTCCAAGGTATGTGTGGTCCACTTCCACCTACGGAAGAAGTGCCTAAATCATAGTGAGAGAGATACCGGACATGTAACGTATACAATAGCCGATCCGATGTGGAGGTTATTGCGGTTTTAGTGCAGCTACTTAATTTTCGTATTAGTAGTACTAGTGGCAGATACAGCAGTACTATTCAACTTAGCATGAAAGCGACGCTATGAAGTATTCGAGTGAACTGATTTCTTGTTTGTGAATCATGATAACCTGAAATTTAAAAAAATGAAGGCAATTGTCGAACTTTTTTAAAGAAGTGTCGGCCTTATCCGTGAAAAATGTTTTGTAATTGAGACATTTTTCGTTAAACCCGATAGAGTGGATAAAATCCAAATCTGAAGAATAGTATAATTTTTGGAGTTAAATTCGGTTCAAATTGCGAGTAATCATATTTTCGCCGTATCACAAGAGAGTGGTAAAGATAATTTAACCATGTAATTCGCGCCAGAGTTAGGCGTTTTGCCCATATTGTAGAACTGATTCTTCTATTTAAATATAATTCGTTGCGTTCCCTGCGTTAAAATTCGCATTGTTCTCAATTATTGCCAGTTTAATTCAGTTTAAAACTTGCAGCAGTACGAAATGTAATCCGTAAATGATTAAAATACAATGTTACACAAAAAATAAGACTGATAAAAGTAGGTACCTATAAAGGAGAACGGTCAAAGTTTTCACTATCGCAGAAATGAGTGGTTTACCCGTCAAGCGGTGACACTTGTCTCTTGCAAGCTGTTACTAAAAAAAAAGGTATTCCAATGATCTCCACACAATTCCGAGACAACATTCTCTCCCTCCATTTTCATTTATTTTCGCCTTTGTGGTTCCATGAGATTTCTCAGCGAAAGAGGTAGAGAGATTAAGTTAAAAGTAAACTGCTGAAACACTCGGACACTTGATATAACCAAGCAGTAGTAAGAGGGCACGCTAAGAAAAAAAATATTGCGCTCCCCATTATTCATAAACCACGAAATGTTATCTCGAGTTGTTCGGTGAAAGGTGACATTCTTTCCTTCTCTCTTCTTTTTCTTCAACCTCCGCTCTTTCTTATGCAATGAAATAAAATCTCTCTTTTCCCTCGCTGTCGTGGCTCTCGAGACGCCTGGCGCTTTGCAGTCTTTTATACGCACCGCGCGCCCTCGAAGAAATCCACCGAGAAGAGAGTAAATTACGAAAAGCTTTTTTTAATTTAAAGTCCCGGAACAAGTGTCGGTTAATTATGACTACGTGGAATGGCGGCAAAGAGAGAGAGAGAGAGAGAAACTGTTTTGCTTCAGTAACGTAGTTAACGTAAAGGGGACACTCGGTGCGTAATTGCGAAAGGGAAATGGCCGCACATCTCATTCCCGCTCGTTACGTTAAAATTCCGTTGTGTAAATTTCGAGGAAGTGTTTTTAAATGTGTTTTTTATGATTTGACTGTTTATTTCGCGTATAATAATGTTATTATAGGTCCTCTGAATCGTAGAGGATAATTAAATGTTACTTGATTAGTGAGTTAATGTTTTAAAAGTTTTTAACTGATGTATAACCTAAAATTTCATATTTCATCTTATTTAAATGGTTAAACCCAATCTGGCTCGTAAAACGTATGTTTCATTTTATTTAAATTCTTGACTCCGACGTAAAAATAACTTTTTTGCCAAATACCGTCAAGATTTTAAGGGTGTTTAAGGTAAGCAAATGAAGAAAATTACAATGCGTTTACCCTATTTGGCGAGATAGGTAAGACTTAAGACTAAAAACGATTTTTGTTGCACACATACGACCGTTTAATTCTTTCTCAACCCAAACTCATAATTAAATTTTTATGGCTCCATGGCTGGAAATCTTTCTTAAACGGACACCATGTCTCAGGATGGTTTTTATATATATATAATCTTTCCTCGTGAAATTTTGTACTCTTTCGTTCGCCACCCGACATTTTCAGGCCGTGGGCCATTCCGTTCCGTTCCCCATTTCGAACGGTCAGAAAAAAAAAGAAAGAGAGATATCATTTTCGGAAACGACCTCTTTATATTTTTACCCATTCGAAAAAAAAAACATCGAGACCCGATCGTTTCCGTGTTTCTCCCGATCGTCTTATGTTTGTGCGCATGGTACTGACTTCGGTGAGATGGAATTACCTTCTCTCGGACGCGATTTATCTCCCCTGACTGAACGCGGCAGTCGTAAATCGACGATCGAAAACGAACCCCTTTTATTTTTACTGCCGCCGTATCCTCCGAAAATCGGAGAGAATCGAAGAAGAGAAATAGGGATAGAGAGAGAGAGAGACAAAGATAGGTTTTAACACATTCTTACTGGCTGAAGACCAAAAGGATGGCAATTTCTTACTCCCCATCTAATCCCCTGTAGTTTTTTCCACCTTGGACACCATTTTGAGCGACACTACTTTCTTCCGGAATGACGTGCGGTTTGCGTGAGAGAGGAGAAAGGAGGAGTCCTTTCCACTTTATTCTCTTTGCCCTCTTCATTCCTTAGGTCTCTATCCCCTTTATCTCTCCTCCTTTGTCGGTCGGCGTTTCACGGAGAGAATCGCGTCCTCTGTGCCGCAAACAGCTGAAGTATGTGCGGCGAATATTCGTCCGGCGACGGTCGAGGCAAAAATGCGGCGATAATCAGAGACGAATTGGAGATGCCGGTTTCAGAATAATGTGAATAGACGTTTTAATAGTTTTTTTCTGTAAATAGTCTTGGGGGTTTTTGAATGATATGTTAATAAATTCAGAAGAGAAGGAACTTGCTAGCGCTACGGTTAAAATAAAACGAATTAGTATATCCCTTTCCAACAGCAATTAAAAGGTCGGGAAACGTGCGCGCATTTAGACTACAAAGCAACGATCATCAGTGGTGATTTTCCGATAATAGACTGTATACACCGAACTCATGTGCCTATATTTAAACACAAAAATCCTTACATGATACGTATTTTTCAATGCAAATGGTAACCGTATTCTTTATTAAACAGTATAAAAATATCACTTATCAATACTGAAATATTGTTTTCTTTTCAGTATTCGATGACTTGTTTTTCAGCGAAATTATTGTAAACGCAATGTTAATGTTTAAAAAAAAAACCCAAACTAAAGGTAACATTCTAATAAAATTTCATGATAAAATAAGCTTTCTATTTTAAAAAATAATTCCTACATATGTCGATAAAAGTCCATGCTTATATATGTAGGTATTTACGTGAAAAAAACACTCAACAATGACATCAATTTCCCCAATCTCCAAACACAAATCTACGCCATTCGGTTGCGTACCGTGTTTTCGCTGGAACGTGTACTAGAACGTGCACCACCCCTATCACCCCCACTTCGCATCCACGTCTAAGAAGGAATGGGAGAGAATTTCTCGCCGTGTCTATCGGCTACACGGAGAGCGTCGCGTGCCTAGAATTTTCAATCCGGAAGGAATGGAGGCGGGATTATGGGGGAAGTTGCGGGCGGGTTATCCCATGAAAACAGATTCCCTCCTAACCGAACATTCGTACGTTGCGGTGATGACTCAGTGTGAAAGAGGACACTCAGGTCCCCGATGGAATTTTCCCTATCCCCCAAACTCCCTTCGCGTTCTATTCCCTACCTCTCACTCTCTTTCTCTTCCTCTCTATTTCTATATCCGCGTCCTATTCTCCGGGTAAAGGGATGCGGGTCCACACCACCTTTAAAAGTACGGGACTGGATACCAAAACCCTCCCTCTCGCCTTCTCCCTCTTATCTTTTGTCTCTCAAAGGGAACCAGAAACCACGTGTTTTTTCGATAGGAAATCGATTGATGATGGGAGGACGGGAAAGGGTGGTTGGGAAGAGACGAAAAGAGAGAGGAATTACGGGTGAGAATAGGAGGAGGTGGAGGGAAGCGGGAGAGAGAGGGAGAGAGAGAAGGGAAGGAGATGAAGAGGGAAAGATATTATAAAGGGTTTTGGTAGCCATCAAATGAGAGGGCCCTGATCTTTTCCACGCGGAAGGGATCTCATTTTTCCCATTGCCTTTTTTTTGTGCCTATCTTGGCGATAAAGGTATGGAGATGGATAGAGGAAATGGGAGGAAATGTGGGAGGGGGATGAGAGAGGAAAGAGGTGAAGTTTTGCTCTCCGAAGGAGCGGCTGTTATATTTTTAAAAAAATATCGGGGAGGAGGAGGAGGCGGGGAAAATGAAGCTTTTTTTTCTTCTAAAGACGGGATATCAATGGAGATGAGAACTTGGGGATGTAATGAAGATGAAGGGAGTCTGGGAAAGGATTTTTTTAATCGTCTTTTTTGGACTTCTAATCTTTTAATTTTTTATCGCTTTTATATCGGAGATGAATTATATCCGTCAATAACTTTCGTGACATAATGGACCTGTCAGGTATTCTCTATGTGTAGCGTAGGAATTTAATAGTATATATACATACTCTATTCTGGGCAACGTGTTCAAAAATTCACTAAACATATAGGTATTGCATTTTTCTCAAATCGGGAACGAAAGCATAAAATTGCGCCAAATTCCGAATTAATTAATTCATAAAATAAGGAATCGTAATTTTTACTTTCTCCATATACGTAGTAAAGAGAAAGTATTGTTTCATGAAAAAAATCGAATTCGAGATTTCAACGGATATACACGTTTTGATGTCCCCTGAACACGTTTTGACCGTTTTCTCGATGATGTCTGTGTGTGTCCGTATGTGTGTGACAAATATTGCGTGCGCTCTAACTCAAAAACTATTCATTAGATCAGCATGAAACTCTATATTTGTGATCTTATATATATTCTTAATATAAAAAAAGATTTTGATAACAATCGGTTAAGCGAATGCAGCGGTTTACTCTTGTCAAATTTTAGTTTTTCTTAAATTTTTCGCTTAAAACTGAATTTTTGTTAACATATATATATATATATATATATATATATATATATAAATATTCCTCATATGAAAATTTAGTTCAAACAAAAGTTGTAAAAATAAATAATATCTACAACTTATATATATATATATATATATATATATATATATATATATATATATATATAAGTTGTATATATTATTTATTTTTACAACTTTTGTTTGAACTAAATTTTCATATGAGGAATATTTCAAGAGATATTCAATTTTCTTCTAAATTGACGGTTAGTGAGCAGCTCGCGCGCGTGGTAGTGACAACAATTGAATCGCTAGCGCTGAAGCGTCTAAGTTGAACTATTCCTATCGCCGTTTTTATTTGATTTTAGTTGACAACTTACGTATGGAGAAAGTCATGTGTTGAGCACATCGGTTTATTAGATGTTGAATTTTCATACTTAATGGCCAGAGAGCAATTAGTAATTAATTATCCACCAACATTCTTCGAAACTTCTAACAACTTTACCAATTACATTCGTGTCCGTAAAATTAAAGTTAGTGATATATAGACAGGATAAATTATTATTGGGTTAAAAATTATTTCTATAGCATATCTTCCGCCGTGTCGCAATATGTGAAATTTTTGTGTTATATTATAGTGTTAGAAAAGTAGTTGAATAAAATGCATGTAAAAGATACTCTGAGAATTCTATAGTGGTATCAATTCAATTAAAGATTATGTATACTGTTGGTTATTAATATATTGATACGTGAGGCCGTCCCATAATTAATTGTACAAAAACATAATTTCATCCCCCTACCAGATTGAACTCCTAAAATCCTAATATATGACTTTACGTTGCATATTTTTAATTGTTACATTTAAAAAATCTCATTATGGCAATTTAGATCTAATATTAAATTTATTATTATAAATAATAATAATACTAATAATAAATTCTTTCAAAAGGACGAACCTATAATCGCTTCTCTCTCGTTTTTCAGGTCTCCAAGGACCGGGAGCAGTTCGATATCCATCTCGGGCTATCGTCATTCGGGAAGGAGAGAACATCCGCCTCAGATGCGCGGCCACTGGCGTCCCGAGGCCGGACGTGGAATGGAGGAAGGCGGATGGGTCGGTCATTCCACTGGGAGCGTGGAAAAGTGAGCAAATCTCCTGTGTATATTGATTTTATTGTTTTAGAATATTATGCTAGCTTCAGAATCAAATAGTGTTTGAAGAGCCCATATTATTTTTGGAATATTACGCTAACTTCGGAAACAAATATTGTTTGAGGAGTCCATATTATTTTTTATTCAATTCCAACTTATAGCTTCGTAAAGCAATGAAAAACTCCACATCTCGAATTATCATTTTTCCATCCTTTCATAAAATTTTTAACTCGCTGAAAAATCTTAATATAAATACCTTCGAAAGTCAAACATTATTTCCCGAAGAGAGGAAACTTTCGAGTGAGAGAGAGAATCTTTTGGTGTTTTTTTTGTAAAAGCGGGGAGAACGCTTTAGAGAAAGAGTCTCGAAGTCCTTTGAACTCTGTGTGCCTGTGTGTTAACGCCGGAAAACATCGTCCTATTCTCCACCTCCGACATTTGAGAAACACTGTTTCCGAGGACGTCACGAATTCCAGATGAATGTCGCGAATTCAAAAGAGTGAAAGAGAGAGAGAGAGAGAGTTGGAAAGAAAACCATTCCCTTTATTTCTCGCCGACTCAGTTCCCTCTTAAACTTTCTTTTTTTCGTTTTATTTTATTTTCTGCCGCTTTAAGAAAGGGCGAGGAAGGAGTATTATCCCTTCTTTTTTTTCGATTGAGGACGTTTCCTGCGCTTAATGGGACGTATAGCTACTCGTTCCATGGATTGCATTCTTGTTTTTTTTTTTAAACGTACCGCGTCGTAAGTAGTGAGTACTAAATTATTAAGGAGGTCGAAAGAAGCGACTGAATTTTTTTTCTTCCTCTTCTCTCTCTCTCACCCTCCGCTACCGGACGTGTTTTCTCGACTCGAAAATGAGGGTTCGAAAAGGGAGAATGGTACAAATCACTCGCTCTAAATGCTCGTCGAATGATTCTATTCCGGAGGGTCGTTTGCCGTTTTGTTTTTTTTTTGTTTTTTTTTTTAAACAGGAGACTGAAAGGAGCTCAAATGAACCAGAATAAAAATAACCGTCGACGACGAAATCGTGCCGTAAAAGTTCGGAAAATAATTTTGTCGTGTTAGAAATTGGTGCCTAATAGGAACCGATACCATTAGGGAGAAATTGAGAACTATTTAAGTCCCTGTGCGTCACGTATATTTTTTACAAGGAACAGCATGTGTTGCGCTTTAGCTCAGCCCTTCAAAGTACTAATTATTTTCATCGATTTTATTGCTATTGCTAATTAAATTAACACAATTTAAACGCCACTAACATGATTCATTCTTTAGGAAATTAATTAAATTTTAAAATGTAAACAAGAAATATGTTTGCTAATTATTGTGCATACATTATGGCTATCATTCAGAGTAAATATACTCATTGCTGAGTTTTGAACCAAAAACATGATCAAATACGACTGTATATGACACCATCTTTACATTTGGTGCGTTTATATCAAGTACCGGTTAAACATAATAACGTTAAGGACGTCTATATTAAGATAAGCAACACTTATAAAGCAAGAGTACAAACACAACATTACGTGGAAATATATTTTTAAACTCTGCGCAGAAATACTATATCTCTCTTTCATGTGGTGTAATCCCTCAAGAATCATTGTAATTTATTTTCGTCCGGTTAATTTTTTTTTCCAAAAAACATGGTACACCGTGTTAACTACCACCCAATTCCTCCTCCGCGTGACATTCTTCCCCTCTCAAGCGTTCCATCCAACCGTAATCGGACGAACCACCGTACGTAAGAAAAGAAAAAACACCCGAGCGTGTCGAGAGAAGAAGAAAAAAAGTCGTTCAATTATCCTCCGCAATAATCGTCTCCATCATTACTCCGCGCAACGGTCGAGAAATAATCCCCCTCCCTCTTTATCTCTCTCTCTCTCGTTTTCTTTTTTCCCTATCTCTTTCTTTCTCTCTCTTTCTCCGCTCGGATCTCCCTTCCTATATTCTCCAATCCGGTTAGCATCGAAAGCGATCGATGGAATTAGACCGGAGGAAATAAAAATGGAGAATAGTATCCGGACGACCGCGCAGAAAACGGATCGGGCATTATAAGGAAGGGATCTATCTATAATAGGAAATTGAGAGGGGATTAAAGGGAGGAAGAGAAGGATACAAAAAGGAGAGTTAAAGGGGAGGAGGAGTAGGAGGGGAGGGGAGACCCATTTTCAATTTCTCGTGGAACCCTTCTTTACTCCCTCTCTCTCTCATTCACTCTCCTCTTTAACCCATCATTCTTCTTCTTTTTAGAAATTCCCATTTATCTAGAGAAAAGTCTCTTTCTCTCTCTCTCTCTCTCCGAGAGTTCTCCCCCTCCTTCCTCCCTTCTGTGTATCTCTCTCCCAATCTTCGCTTTTACGACTCATCCTCGCCTTTTGAGGGAGGAAAAAAAATCAATTTGTCTCGTTCGCTGTATCGTCCGTCCTCTCTTATATATATATTTTCTTTTTCTTTTTGGATGGTAGAGGGAGGAAGAGGAAAGGGGGGGGGGAGTGAATAAGGGTGGTTTGGTTTTTTTTAAGTGGCGGAGAAAATGATCCTTTTAGTGAAAAAAAATGGGATGGAGTTATTGTTAAGGGTTGGGTTGGGTTGGGGATATTAAATCCTGTCGGCTGTGTTTAGGGGGAATTTTTATGCCTACGGTTGCGATGCGATTCAGGATGAAATTTGTACGGAATCAATGGATTTTTTTTAAATAAATATTTTGTGGTATTTTGAGGGAGAATAAAAGATGAATTTATTTCTTTTCTTTTTTAATTCAGCCCGAGCATTTTTTTAACCTTTGTATTCGCTTTGAAAATCGTAATCCGAAGAAGATATCAACGACGAAGACGGATTCTTATCCATTTCTTGAGATTTATTTTATTTTCCTTTGGTCACCCGTTAGAATGCTATCGCATGACGTTTTGAAGCAAAATATTATTTATGAAGTTGAAAACATATAGATATTGTTATAAAAGTAATTATTTCACAAAAATATCGTCTATAATTAAGAAAAACGAAAAGGGTAGAAAATTCACTAATAGCTTTTTACCGTTTCTGAGCCGGAAACAATTTAACGATGTTCCTACAAACTCCAGCGATGAAATATACTGAGGAATGGTAAACCAAATGGTGCTGTGTTTCATATTTAATGAAGGTTAAACTATAAACCGGAATGGAAGCGTCTTTTATTTAAGTCAATGTTTTTACTTAGAAAATTATATAGTTTATAATGGGTACTAAGAAAAATGTATTCAATATTTCCACGGATATGTAATTAATTTCCTGTGTGCCGAAAGCTATACGGTTTCTACTAGTATTGTATTATACGGTATAAAAATCTCGACTTGAATTGAAATTTTACTCCGAGTCTTTTCCAATTGAAATCATCGTGAAAATGCTCGTGAAATCTAAGAAAAAAATATTGTCTTATTATATTTCTTGCAGATAACCCAATATATGAGCCTCTCTCGATTTTAGAATTAATTTCTTGAAATAAACTTCACATGGCCGTAGTCAATTTATATCCCTCCTTAGGGAATAATTCAGACAAGAACGAATTCCCGTTTTCCGAAATGCAACCGAAAATACCGGAGGACGAAAGAAGTCTCTTCTTTCCCTCTGGCCACATAAAGTACAACGCATCGCTCATTCGATCCGACCAAAAAAAAGAAGCTTCCCAGCCAAACAGAACATTTCGAGGTAATTCTTCTAAAACACTTCATGATTCTTTGGTACAGGAAGTTCATCAGCGTAAGTTGTAAACATCGGCTCCCTCGATCTCCCTCATCTCTCATAATATCTCGTCCCGTGCGAGAATAAAAAAGAGCGCAGACTGTGAGAATTGAATTGCGTCGTCAGGATGGAATCTCGTTTTTCGAGGCATTCAAATATTTTCTACGAAGAAATGAAACAATTGCGTATCGCACTATTTACTCGGGACAAAAGATGGCGAGAGTGAGAGGGGGAGGGGTGAAAGGAAGAGATGAGGATTACGTGCTCATATCTCGGATTCTTCTAATTTGTACGTCCATTCCCTCTCCACATACAGGCGATATATTTTTTCTCTTTCGTTTGTTTTCTCTCACCCTCTCACTTCCTCCTCCTCTATAATTTTCTCATTCCCTCTCCTTCCTCTCTCTCTCCCTCCCTATCTCCAACCCTCCCTCTCACACACTCCTACCCTCCTCTCCCCCCTTCCTCTCCCTCCTTTCTCTCCCTCCTTTCTCTCCTTCCTCTCTCTCCCTCCCTATCTCCAACCCTCCCTCTCGCCCACTCCTACCCTCCTCTCTCTCCTTTCTCTCCCTCCTTTCTCTCCCTTCTTTCTCTCCCTTCTTTCTCTCCCTTCTTTCTCTCCCTTCTTTCTCTCCCTCTTTCTCCCCTCTCTCCGTCCCTACCTCTCTATCTGCATCCCCTCCCATTATCTCTTTCTCGTTCTCTCTCCCATTTTCTCCCTCCGTATCTCTCTCTTCCTTTATGTTGTTCCGTTTCCTCTCCTCTCCCTCTCTAACCATCTTTCTCTCTTCTCTTCCGCAGCCATCTCCGTCTCGGGACACTCGCTGAACGTGACCAGAATCCACCGCACCCACATGGGAACTTACCAATGCATCGCAAACAACGGAGTGCCGCCGGAAGCGAATCAGACGTTCCACGTCGACGTCCACTGTGAGTATCACTATATATAAGGGAGAAAGTATTTCCTCGCCTATATTTCCTTCGTCCGCAAACAACTGCAATCTGGTCTAATTTTAGCGCGGTTCTCTGTTTATGCCTGCGTGTGTGGGTTTGGGGAAATGAGAAAATAAATTTAAGTATACTCGCATGCATGGCTTTGGCGGTTAGAGAAATAGAAACCTTCTTCAATACCTGTATTTTATTATTGTTTGTGATGATGAATTCGCAACACGCAGAAGTGCATGTTACACAGTTTTTATGATCCAACAGGAGTCATTACTCCTATAAATGTGTGTATTTGTTTGCGTGTGCTGACCAACACGGCTAATTGATGGTTAGTTCTCAGATCACGGATATCTATCCGCATCTCTTTTTGTCATTCTTATGCCATTTTTCAATATTTTATCTGAAACCATGAATAGGATAGTAAATATGTAGTGACTGGTTCCGAAATGCTTGCCTTAATTCCTAGTTTCTTTTCTAATACCGAAATATGAATGCAAATAAAATGCGAATGAGTAAATAAATGATGAGTGTTTTAATAATCATTGTAATTGGTTCATATTATATGGCCGATTTAAAAATGTCAAGGACAATTTCCAAGACCGATAAATTTCTTACCGTTTTTACTTAGTGCATATGTGGTTCAGGTTATGGCCCTTATATATAATCTACTATAATATATTTTGAAGAGTGTGTTTGTTGGTTTGGGTGTTTGTTCATGGAACTCCTCCTAAACGATAAAAGCTAGAATAACCAAATTTGGTACAATTCTTCCTTACGTCCTAACTTAGTGAATAGTCAAGGTTTGGTCAACCGGGATTAATCAGTGCTGCCAATATAGGAGATTAACTTTTTTCCATAAGATAACACGTATGAATCCATTTCTTGACTTGCAAGGTATTCTTCCTTCAAGCATTAAAATACGTAAATATCGACCGATTTCTTTCGTTTTTGCTTTATTGGACGAATAAAACTCTATAATATCTTATTTCTGCAAAGTTTACATGTTGCACTATCGAAATATTCAGAAATACGCTATTTGTCTCGAAATTTTGTGGATTTTCCGTACTCTTTCCGGGCGTTGCCAAGGCGGCCATCATTGTTACCTCCGATTCAATTAGCTTCAATGAAGCTTACAAATAGACAAAAGTTAGCATTATTCGCTTCGCACTTTTGCTTAAGCAACAAAACGATCGATTTTTATGGATAGCAACGTAAATAGATACTGATTATTATTCAGGAAGCGTTTATTAATGAAAGTAATTGAACCTTCTTTCTTCTATTGAATGCTGGAATCTTACATTTTTTGTAAGTAAATCATTATATTATTATTATGTTTATTAACGTAAATAAGTTCACGTATTTCGTGTACATTTACCGGAGTCAGTGTTCAATGATGGAGAACTGTTTGTTTCAGGCCATGAAGGTAAATATTTCAGCGAGGCATAATTACACAGGAAATGAAGCTGGATTTGGCAAAAGTAATATGATAGGAAATAAAATTATCGTTTTATTTTAATACAATACATTTAGAAATGGATTGTTACAAGCAAATATTATTAATTGTTAAGAAAAGCTAATTGTAATTTTAAAAGAATCTACTATATATATTTTAAAGAGTTTTTATGTTGTGCTATAGTAGATTCACTAAATCCGTTGAAATTCAACGGGAAATTCTGCTAGTATTAAATAAATAAAATGTAACTTATTTTGCTTAAAATAATTCATAGCATTTAGTTCATATACTATCAGAACAGTTAATATGACATCAATTCTTCGTTCTATCCTTCTGTTTTATTTTCATTTAAAAGTTTGTCCCATAATTAATTTTGGATTAATAAATTGAAAAATGTTTTCTTTTAATAATAATAATTTAAACAATAAAGAGGAAATAAATATATAATGATTCCATATCTAAATATTTCTCAAACACCAACTATATATATACATATATACAGGGCCGTGCCGATGGGTGAGGCGGCGAGGCAACCGCCTCAGGCACCTCTCGAAGGGGGGCGCCAAATTTGACAAAAATGAAAACCTATCAGAATAAATTCACAAGACCAGCGAGGCCAGGGGGCGCCATATTATATCTCGCCTCAGGCGGCAAAATGTCTGGGCACGGCCCTGTATATATATGCTTATAGAAAAGGAAAGATAATAATAAAGGTGGCAACAAGGTGTTGGAGGAAGCCCAGTGGACACTTACCTAAATTGGAGGGACGCTGCGGGTGCTGAAGACACGAAAAACACAAAAACAACACAAATATGGAGCTTTCGGGCTGACGCCCTTCTTCATCGATAGAGAGACATGTATACACACACACACACACACACACACACATATATATATACACACACACACACACACACACACATCCCTCGATTTACACGGTAGATAGGTTCCGCAAAACCACCGTGTAAATCGAGACTAACATTTGTATAGAAAATGGGGGGATAGGTTCCAAAAAAATCCTTGTTATTAATAAAACGAATAATTGTTTTATTTGTACATATGTACATATTTATTTATCACAAATTTCAATTCAGTCATTTATGTAACATATACAGTAGATGTTTCATTTGCACTAATCCAGATAAATTATAAGTCATTGATTAAACTTAATATGTACTTATAGTAATCATAAAAAATGCAAGATCCTCAAAATTAAAAGTTTACAAACAAAGAAAGTTTCACTCAAATTCATATAAAATGTCTTTTTGTTCAGTATCTTCTTCGCTTGTTAATATAGCAACAATTTTCGTCTTCTTCCTCGGTTGAAATTCGTCACTACTGCCACTATCTTCTTCGGCACAAGAATTTTTTTCGAATTAATTTTCCATATGAGACATTATGGGCCTCATTTCAATAAACTCCGTCATCAAGGTTTGTTTCTTATTTTTTTAACAATTCCTTGTAAATTTCCTGTTACGGAGCTAAGCAGTTTTTTAATTCCCTTTGAAATTTTAAGCTGCGATCCATGCTTGGATCATTATCTAGGAAATAATTTTCCAATTTTCTAGCCATTTCTAGGTCTTTACTTATGGTGTTGATAGTGAGTGTTGGAACTGGGTCATCACAATCGCCTTCAAGATCACTGAAAGTGGAATTGATAACCATGTCTACCAATTCATCTTCGTTCAAACCTCTTTCCACCAACGATTCTTCAATTTCCCCAACAGCCAAATCATCTCAACTTTCACCTTCCACTAGATGTGCCAGATCAGTAATATGAGAATTTGCATTCGCTGCTGGTGGGATACCAGCACCACACAAAACTATTTCGGGTCATATATCTTCCCAACAGGCATTTAAAATTGATGTTTTTATTTCACGAACTGCCAACGCCGTTATTTTCACACAATCTAAAATTGTGAAGTTTTTCCAAACTTGGCTGACACTAAGCGTATTGTCATCGTCCAGTTCATCCAGAATTTTTGAAATGTACTTTTTTTGATATTTTACTTGCTTCCACCATCAGTCTCTTATCGTGTAAAACAAATCTGGTTACACTTTCTTGAACGTGTTAAACCGAAACCGTGTAAATCAAGGGATTGCTGTGTATATATAATTATATATATTTATTTATATATATATATATATATATATATACACACAAACACACGACTGCGATATGAATAGACAAACACCTCATCACTTTTCAAAGCGAATCTGGAACTCTGAGATTGCGTCAACTTTCAAGCATCACATGAAATGCCTAACAATGCTCCAATCTAAACATTTCCCCGATAAAGAAAACTATCCCAACTCCAGTCACTTGTTAAGAGAGAGAGACACTCGTGAATAATTCACGACGGAGCGAAATGATAAATTGCGACGTTAAAAATAAAAAGGGAAGAGGAGGTTTTTCGGAAAGGGGTGAGAAAGAGAGATCTTGGAGAGGAGAGAGGAAAGGAGTAAGGGATAGGAAGTGAAGAAGGGACCCTGAGGGTCCGCATACGTATGTGTCTGGAGATTAACTGGAAGCAGAACCATTTTTGCGGAGGAAGTTCCACAGAAGGCGCCATAATTTGTTTCGGAACAGTCACCATACACGCCTTCTATCTTGTCCTCAAGAGTCCTCTCGCTCCTCCTACCTCTCACACCCTCTCTGTCAGACTTTATCTCTCTCTCTCCATCTCTATCTCGTACCTCTAAACTTTCTTCCTCTCTATCCCTTTCTCTTTCTCTCCCTCTTCATTTATATTCTCTCATCTTTCAACCCTCTTTCTTTCTCCTTACGTATCTCTCTCTCCGATCTCTCCCTCTCTCTCTCTCGCCACTCTCCCTATCTCTCTCTCCACTTTAACCATCTCTCCCTACACACTCTTCATATCTATCTATCTATCTCTCTCTCTCTCTCTCCACTATTCCTCCACTCTCCCAATCTCTCCCCTCTTAGAATATCTCTCTCACTTATCCTCTCGCTCTCTCTCTAGCTCCGCTACTCTCTCATTCTCCTTACTCCCTCTTCCTATTCCTCCTACGAACCAGATCCCTGCGAGAGGAAAGGGGGGGTGAGGGGAGAGGGAAATCCCGCATAAAAAAACCTCACCTTACTCACTCGGTCCTCAATCCTCCTCCCTCCCTGTTTATTCTCCCCCTCTTATATTCTCACCTCTCTCGTCTCTCAAAGAGATGCCTTCGCTCCGTTCCTTTACCTCTCACTCTCCCTCCCTGCCTCTTCCATGTCTTCTTCCTTATATCTCTTTTCCCTCTATCCTCAGTCGACACCCTCGCCGATTTTCGTCACTCTTCCCTTTACCGCAGCACCGCACACTTTTCCTCCCTCCTCCATCCCTTTCCTTCCTTCTCTCCCTCACTCCCTCGTGGACCCTTATTCCCCTCAAGAGAAGAACTTCCAAGGACACATTCTCCCACACCTCCTCCCTTCCTCGTCTCTCCATATCACTCCGTCTCCCTTTAAAACGCTTTCAGACCGAGCGACAAACCACCGATGCGGTCCTTCCCTCCTTTTTAAAGCCACTCGCGAATGGTATTTTTTTCGAGTGAGAACGTGTGTGTGTGTGTGTATCTGAGAGCGCGTTTGTTAGTGTGAAGAGAGAGGGGACGAAAAGAGTAAAAGAGCGTGTGACGTCGAGAGCTGGAATATCTCCCTCTCAGAATTTTTCTGTGCTCTCCTTCCAGTCTGGGATGGTTGTTTTGCATTACATACTGTACATGTGCGTGTTTGTGTATATATGCACATATGTGTAGGAATGTATATATGTATGTATATATGTATGTATGTATGTATGTATGTATGTATGTATGTATTTATGTATGTATGTATGTATGTATCGCATCGATTTTTTTATTTTTCCTCTCGATTCAAATCTTGAGGGATTATTTTTTTCTCCCTTTTTGGGAGTGTATGTTTCGGTAAGGAATATCATGGATCACGGGTAAAAAAGTAGAGAGAGTGGGAAAGAGAAAGTTCGCGATGAATTATTTAAGTATGGTAGTAGGTGGGGGGAAGAAAAGTGGATGGAACATGTGAGGTTTCTCTCTCTCTCTCTCCCACTCACCTTCCATTAGCCATGTTCTTGAAAAAAGGATAACAGTCGTTTTATGCGGGGAATAATGGAGATGTCGTGTAGCGTAGGATCGCGAAAAGACCTCTCCTGAACGCCGAGGTTGTAAACATAATAATTTATGTTGAAACGATTTTGTTACTGTCTTATTTTTTGCTGAAGGTTGTTTTCGGAGAAGAAATGTGTTTCAAAGGCAGTGGGTAAAGCCACTTTCTATCCTTGAGCAATAAAATCATTTCGGGCAGAAGTCGAGTGGCAATTCCCTTTATTGTTAGAAAGTAGAAAGGGAAATATTTTTTCTTTTTTAAAGTTGGTATGTTTCGATTCATGAATGTTAAGAAAAACGTTTCGGACCCTTGAAAGTATTTTCTGACAACATACTAATTATTTCTTACTAATAAGTTTAATATTAATAGTGTCACACTTAATCTGAGCTGCATTTTCATTTGCGTCCATTTAAATTAAATTGAAAAATCGAAATTGAAAAAATTAGATTAATAGAATCAGAACTTTAAAAATCAGTACATTTTAAACTGATAAATGGTTGAGGTTTTCGGAACCATTTTATGACTCATTGATGATTCTGGTTCATCAGTTTGATCTTAGCAATAAGGTGAGCTTGATAATTCTTTGAAATGAATGTTATTTTAAATTGTTTATAAATCTCGCCTGATATCAGATTGCTCTACCCTGTTCATAATCCAACGAAATTTTCAATAATATTAATATAGTACAAAAACTGGTTCTCAATCGCCTTCGCGTACGCGATTGAATGTAGCATCGCAAAATTGAAGAAGTATAGTACAAGACGCGTTTTTCTCTCTCGCCATCCAAGTCTCTTAAATTGTATCTAGCAGTAAATGAGTGATTTTATACTTATGCCTTTTGCACTCTGATTTATTTTGTATCGTCTCCATTTAGTCCCTCCGCTCATTAGGATACACAACCAGATGGTCGGAGTGGCCAACGGTTCTAGGGCCCTTCTAGAGTGCGAGGTCGAAGCTTATCCCGAAGCGGTCAAGTACTGGGAGAGGGCAGACGGTCGCATTTTGGACCACGGAGGAAAATTTTCCATAAGGAGCGAAGAATATGACACTTACAAGGTGAGTTTGATCATATTTTCCCAATTATTTAAATATCTGGTTCATTTTTAAAATAATAGTTTTACGGATCTTTTCATTTATTAATACATTTCGTGCTCGTAAAACTTTTTAAAATCTCTATTTAGGGCCTTTTTTCATTATCCGGAAATAACTCTTAGTGGGAAATGTCTAAAATAAAATGAGTCCTCGTTCATAATTCTGATGATGCTAAGAGTGGCTGGAATTTGCAACTGTTTTTTTGCTTCAGTGCAACATTTTCTTGATATTCATTTTTAGGCGCTTTTCGTTTACAGCGTGAGTGCCTATTATCGTCGGTCGGTCCGTCAGTCCGCATGTTCGTTCTCCGGAACGGATTTTCATAAAATTTGATATTAAGGACTTTCAATCAAATATAATGAGAAAATCGCATAAATGAATCACGTACGCCAATCAGGGGTACCACTTTACTGGTGACAAAAAATTAAATTTTCGTCATATCTCGTAAAGTATTGCTCATATCAAAATATTTAAAAAATAAAAGTTGTAGAACTGGTAAAGGCGAGTATTTTCTTTCCTATACATTTTTATCGTAGAAGTAGCGGTTATCGAGAAAATCAAATAAAAACGTCTTAAATCGAGTTGAACAAAATTTCTTGCATGGTTACTTCTTCATTGCTGCTAACATAAACAATCTCACAAACAAACGTTTAATTTCCTTACGTGTGCCTGCACTATTTTTAAATAGGAAGAAAATGGATTATTTATGATGAAGAAAAGATCTTTAAAACGCTATTTCCCTTACGTGCATGTACTATATGATTTCTTTCTAACACCCCATTTCACGAAACGCGCCCATTTGTGATACGTTGTACGCTTTCCTAACTTGTTAACTTCTTTTTCCTTTATAGATTAAGATGCAGCTTAACATTACAAGAGTGGGACCTGCGGACTTCGGTCGATACCATTGCATAGCCAAGAACGAGCTCGGTCTCACAAAAGGAGTCTTCACTCTGTTTGGTAAGTATAAACAATAAGCGATATTTTTAAGATAAGAAACTTTTTTATTTTAATTTACATGCGACAATTCGGTCAGTCCTTTACTCGGCTTAAGGCCACTCGGAAGGTTATTTTTCGTCCGGAAATCTGCATTTGTCACGACGAACCCCATAAATATTAACATAGTAATTAGGAATGCAATTCAGCCATCTGCAAGGAGCCATAAATGTACAGAAACGAACAAGTGGAAAACACGATTTACAGTAAACCACAACTTTAAATACGTCGATTAATGGCGAATGTAGCATTTAAATTTTTAAACGCATTCAAAAATTTGAAGGACGAAATACATCTTCCATAAATCAGTAGTTTGTTATTTATTCTTTTAATGTGTCAAAGTATGACAGAAGTGGATAAATCATTTTTCATTCTTTATTTTTGAAAGACTACATGGTTAGTGATCCAAAATAAGCTCTTGTTATCGAAAAGTTTTTTAAAGAAGTATTAAGTATCTCAAAACATTGCATTGAATATAGTTTATATGTTCAAATGTTGGCCGACTTTGCATAGGTAATTTCGAGCTATGAAGCTGAGCTTTGTAGCATAAACATCAGCAGGTAGGTATTAACGCAATACAACCTCATGTAAAAATCTGGTTTACATGGCCGATTGAGACATTTTCTCAAAATGAAATGGGATTGCTAGATATACAATAATTCCCCTAACATTCTTTAACAAAGTCAAGACACAAACTCTGGATAAGTGGTTTTCTTCGCTAACACGTCACCTTAAAGATGTCACCAATAAATTAAAAACTCAATTGCAATGCACCAAACGTGCTTCTCGTAATTGATAAAATGGAAAACACTATTCTCTTTACTAAAAAGATAAAGATACCACAAAACGCAGGATACGACAAATCTACTTCATCTTTAGTTTCTATTTCTCAAAAAAACCGTTAGATGACGTTTATTTAAAATAAAAATTTGATATATTATATTATATATTTGATATTAAAACTAATTACATTATCAGCAAGCTTTAAGTGATCCTTAATTTTATTAATACTCAACGTGCATCATCCCTCCTCGGGTGTTATATTTTGTCTGTTCGGCATTTTTCGTTTTAAATACTTCAGAAATTAGTACCTTGTTAAATCTTAGCGCTATAGTTCCACAAAGTATTTTAGTAAGTTTTTGTCTTATTTCAAATACTTTAATTTGAAATAGATGAAAATGTTTGAAAATTTGCTTCAAAAAGCGCATTAATCTTTGTAGCATATATTTCAATCCTATGACGGTCCATTCCTCCGGAGGAACTTTCGATTTTCTATGAAAACATCCTATGCGTATCTCGATGGAAACCACGAGCATCACCATATGCTTTTAGGACTTCGAGGCCACCAAAGCTGACAACCCAAGCGATGTAATAATCTTCATCCTAGGTAGGCAAAGGGATAAGCGAAGGGCATCGAGTGTGTGTGAGAGAGGTTTGTGGGAAGTTTTATTACGTTTCGGGAGAAAGGTCGGAATTAGGAATAGACCGAAAACCTAGAGAAGAGATTTTTTTCCGTTGGGAACTGGTAGAAGACCGAAAGTGAGTCTTTTTTCTTTTTAAGGAAGGGTCGCCGAGGCTAGTCCATGCATAGGCGCGGAAGAGGCTTAAGAAATCGGTAGAGTTTTTTTTATTATTTTTTTTTTTTTGGGCATCGACTGAAATTGAGCGTGCGTGTTAGCGAGTGGGTCGGCAATCCGTCGAAAGTGAAAAGGAGGAAAGGACCTCGGATTGGTGTCCCACGGGGAAGGAAGCAAAGGGGGGAGATTTAAAAGAAGAGATCTTCCGAATGGAGAGAGATTTGTGGAAGGAAGGGATAGGATGGATGGAAGAGGTGGAAATATGTTGAGGCGGATGGGCATCGAAAGAGAGAGAGAAAAAGGGAAAGAGGAAAAAAGAAAAGTGGCAAAAAAAGGAGAGAGAGGGAGAGAGAAGAGCAGCGCTTGATGTGATATTGTAGGGTATTAGAGATAAATAGAGAAAATGAAAAAGGGATTTCGGACGGGAAAAGAGAGATTAAGGATTGGTCTCCTACGAAGGGCGATTTTTGTTTAATGCTTTTGGTTGAGCGACGAAGCTTCCTTGGGAGATAAAAGAGACAATAATCCTCGCTGCAAAATAAATCGCATGCGAGATTATTTGAGGAATTTAGACGATCTTCGAGTGGATCGCTGTAACGTGAACTTTGAAAGAGGTAACTCGGAATTCCGACCTTTGGCGATTTAATAAAAAAAAATGTTGACTGACTCGACGATATGTAATTAACATCCATTTCGAGTTCTGGTAAAAATCATCGTGACTTTATTAAAAGTCGTTTAATCAGCCAGTGCGGGTTAGTTTATAAATACTACGTATAAATCGACAGAGCCGAAAGATGATGAAATTTACTTTGTCGGCCATTAAATTTGATTTTATTGTCCAGTCCATTGCCCACGAAACAGTTTTTCTAATCGAATGCCGGAAATGATGCTTAATTCTCCATCGTCCTCATAGGGGGTTTACTGCTTTTGCAAATATTTTATAAGGTAGTTTCATCCCACGCAGGATCTGTCAAAAGCATCCGATCCGTTCCTCTTCGAAGAATAATTCCCTTCTAATCCATATTCCTTTCCTCTTTCGAAACCACATCCTTCCTCGTTCTATTTCATTTGGTCTTCCTTTTTATTTCAAAAGTGAAATCGTGAGCAGGGCCGGATCAGCAATACAAGCAGACGATGCGACCGCTTGGGGCGCCGAAATTTTAGGTGCTCCTAATTTTCCGGACAAAAATGTTTTGGAAAATACTTTAATTTATTTTTTCCGTCGATATGTTTAGTGTTTGCTGCTGGCGAATGTACAGGCACACCCCGTTTTTCGTCGGTCCGCTTTACGTCGTTTCACTCATACGTCAAGGGCAATATGACACCACTGTTCCATTCTTCCGTCCTGATCTGCTTATTCACCGCATCAATGTTATTCGTTTCCGTTTTTTTTGTTACGATTCAAATGAAAGTGCCTAAATGAAAACATTGTTTAATTCTTCCATCCCTGGGATCTGTTTACTATGTATGCCGAATTTCTTCAATTGTTTGAGATATCGTTTCGGCTTGTCAGTTCACGTCTCGATCTGCTCCGGGACTTATGTTCTCTTGTTGTGTGCTTTTATAGTTTTCTTGAATTTTAACCCCTTAATAATGGCTGACAAAAAGGATAGTGATAGTGTTCGTGTTCTTTTAGCAAAAAAGCGCTCAAGAAAGCCTTTATGACTATTTTTTAGTTTCATCCAAATAAGTTTGTTGCTATTATACTCTTTCTTGAACCAACCTTTGCTAAGATGTTTAGTGTAGAGGTTTTTCTCATTAAAATTTGAGGCAGTTAAATCTATTATTGGGCAATTTTATTTTCCTTTATGAAATTCATCCTGAAGTTCGTTTTAAATTTTCAATTTTAAATTGGTAACAAATTCGTAAGCTACTCCTGTTAACGAACGATAGTTGCCCTTGACTTGTTGTAATGATTCCAAGTAATAGACGATGTTCATCTTGCTCTTGAAGTTCGTAATCATCCATGACGTTGGAGTCTCATATACTCACGATATAGCTCTCTATTCATTCCAACCCATATATTTTTAAATATTTTTTTTCGGAACGTCTTTCCAAGATCACTTCCAAGATAAGGTTTTTATTCCATTCGTTTCTTCGCTTCTTTTTTTGCGGCATCCTTCCTTTGCAGTATTCATAGACTCCCAAGTGCATTTCGCAATCAAGAATCAGTTTCCTCCTTTCTATTTCATTCCAAGAGCATCGTATGTACCATTAGCTTTAGACAAAGCAATGTGTCGATGTTGCGTTTTTTACGTATTCTTTATGAAACACTGCACCAGCGAGTTTTCTAAATAATGATTGAGCCCCATCTGTGCATATGTACATCGATGCAATAGTTCCAATCAATCACATTTTCATCGAAATAAGTATCGCGCAATTTATAATTTCTTTGTGACATTTCAAATTTATTTTCCTGTGAATAAAGTATTGTTTTTTATTAAGCTGTTTAATCATAAAAATACACAAAACATCAAAATAATTATATCCTATTAAACTACTAAACTACCGAATTTTAATGCAAAATTTATGTATCGATGGGGCGCCATGATTGAAATCTGCTTGGGACGCCAAAATGTCTTGAGCCGGCCCTGATCGTGAGAGGTATTTTAGCCATTGGGTTTGCTTAAAAGCGAACAATAACTCACTTTACCTATTTATGTTTGTGGTCTTGTGTCTTAACTATCCACATCTATTCGCTTCTTTTGTTTTCAGTCGCCATCTTCAGTTATTTCTGCAAAGCGATGTTTTGGGCAATGCAAGTATTTTTATTTGAGATTCTTATTGAATAGATGACTTCCGCATTAAAAGCCTATTTCACCTCAAAATTTCTGCTTTTCATTGCTTTCTATTTGTCATCATTTGTCACAAACAAATATTTTATTAATCAAACTCAAAAATTGTGTTATACTAATTGTACTAATGATTCTCTTGAGTTATATTACATTATTTCTTTAATATTCGACCGTTTTTATTCGTCCTTGATTGTTATATCACCTATTTTTCTTCGACGATTATTCACTAAATCGATCTTGGATCCTTTAAAGATTGAAAAGAATTAAGAGAATGTTAAAATAATTAGTATCTTCCTTTTACAGAAAATTCCCCCGTCCCAATTAATTAAATGAGTTTATGGAAAGTTTATATATATATTTACAGTCGATTATATAAAGCAATAATCGTCGAAAATAATCGTAATTTAAAATCAATTCGAAACAAATGACGAAACTTACTTAATTCACGCATCAATTCCACGAATATCTTTCAGTATTCATTTTCATTCTTTTTATATCCTCTCTTTCTCCGTTGTAATCTATTTTTCTACTTTCCTTTTTCATCCCCGTACTCATTCGAGGTTGACTATCGATTCACTTCCACCTTCTCGAACGTTTTTTCCTCTCCGTATTCCTATTCGTCCACGTAATGGCTTCCTCGCCAACTTATTTTCCTTCTCTCCTGGTTCCTCCCTATTTCCTCTCCTTCGTAGTTTCTCTCCTTTTCCTCTTTTCGCCCTCATTTCCTTTTCATCGCGTCGACGTCCACCTCCACTGACCTCCAAATTCCGGCGTCCGCATAGGATTTCTCACTTTTGGGAACACTTTCCGAAAACCTTATGTACACAAACCATCTGGCTCTCTCATATGCCTCCAAAAACCGTTCCTCTCGTTAATGATTAAAATCTCCTTCGAAAATTATTTGTTTTCTATCTAACTTCCCCCCCCCTCTCTCTCTCTCTCCTTCTCTCTCCCTCTCTCCCCCTCTCTCTCCCTCCCCCCCTCCCTCCCCCTCTCTCCCTCCCTCTCCCTCTCTCCCCCTCTCTCCCTCTCTCTCCCCACTCTCCCCCTCTCTCCCACTCTCTCTCCCCCACTCTCCCCCACTCTCCCCCACTCTCCCCCTCTCTCCCCCTCTCTCCCTTTCTCTCCCTCCCTCTCTCTCTCCCTCTCTCTCTCTCCCTCCCTCTCCCTCTCTCTCTCTCTCTCTTTCTGCACCCATACTCTCCTTCGACGAGATAATTAAACGGCATTATTTGGAAAAAAATGAACCCATTCCACGTAATTATTTTTTTTGTTTGCGGAGAAAGGATGGAATGTTATGAATGCCAAAAAGTCTGGATTTTGAGTTATATTAATTCTTAGTATTATAAGCATTCACAGGCGATTTTTGATATATTTGAAAACGGTTAAAAAATTTTACTCTCTTAAGTCGAACTTCTATTTGAATTTGACTGCCTTTTATTTTTCCGCTTTTGACGTTTTATACAAGTTTTTATTGTTAAACGGATTTAAAGAGAGGAAATGTCTGCAGTCGAATACACAATGCAATGAATTTTGTTTTCTTGCGTAATTTATCGACATTCCCTCGATCTAAACCCAAATATTAACTTCAACGAAGCGAAAAAGAATGTCCCGCGGATCACCTCAGTCTGTAGATTCCACCGTTTTTATGTTAAGTTACCTGCATAACTTTTGTCGGTGGGTATGGTTCTATACAAAGAAGTTAGATATAGTATAAGAGTCTATCCTTATGAAAATCAATTCTCATTATTTTTGTGTTTTTATTAGAAGTGTCTTTATAAATTATTGTGCCGTGATTTTTATTTTACCAATCAGTTTCAAAATCAATTTAAAGAGTTGGCAATTGTTTCGGTTCGTGTAATATATTCGATGGATATATTTTAGAATATCATATATCCATCGCTAACGAAAAATTGATACTTTTGAGGTTATTTTTTACAAAAGCGCAGACGCATAACATTTTTATTCCTATATTTTTTATTGAAAATCCTCTGGATCGATGCCTCACAACTTCAAACGGGTGAAATCCCTTTAGAAATAAAACCATGCAATCTTGAAGGTTTTAGACAACATCTGATCGGAGGATCAGGTAATCGTACAGCGCAATAGCAACCGGATAGAAAATAATAACGAATTGAAATCTTTTAATATTCAAAGGAAAATAAATTAGGAAAGGGAGGGGAGAAATAGAGAGAGGATATATAATTTCAATAGCGAATATCGCGTCTCAAAAGACCGAGTGGATGAAAAAGAAAGACGAAGGATACTCAAAAGCTTCGAGAAATGTTTTTTTGGCTTCATGGGAGCCCTGACTCAATTCCCTTAATGCCTTCTTTGAATGGGAAGAGGTTAAGGGAAAGGGTTCGTTTTCTGCCTTAAAAATGGAATTGCTGGAAACAAGCTTGCAAATGAAACGGAAACAGATGATTCATTATTAATTCTTGAAAGATAATCAAAATAATTTTCGATTGAGCCATTGAGTGAAAATATATTTGTGCACGTCTACGAAACATATGCAGTGTTTTTGCAATAAAAACTTTTATGTGGAATCTTAAAAAGTTTCATTTCTATTAATTTCTTAAATATAAAAAAGTTCTACAAGAGTGACTCCCGAAACCATCAACTTTATAAGAACTTTGTTATTGATTGTTGCTCCGTTCTTGTTATTTGTAAAATATTGAATGTGTTTAGTTCGGAAACAAAATTATAAGCAGCTGATGTCCATTTATCATTATCATTATTTATTATATTCTCGAGAATATATAATCATTTCGAGTGGTATTAAATAGGAATATCATTTTAAATGTTTTTATTTATCAATCACAAATATTTTCATCACAACTTCATCTTATTTTCCATTTACATGTTTCCGTACTTGAGTTTAGTTTGTCCTGATTTAATGAAAATATTTTTTTCTGTTTTTATTTTGTTTATTCCGTATAGCACTTCTTACGATTAGTTTCCTAAAATCTAAAGTAAATTTAAATAAATACTTTAATGCTTTTAAAATTATATACAATTTAAATTGTGTTACATTTAGGAGAATTTTTTATAAAACCATCACCTAAAGTTCTTTGCCATAGCCATATCCAAAGGGCCGCATTGTACATTTTCTCCGAGTTCGCGGGCCACATTATGAAAAAAATTATTGAATACATAAATTTAAGGAAAATCTGAATTAAAATTCATTTTATTGCATTTTATGGAATTTCTAAAAATTTTATTAATTAATGATGTTTTTAAATAATAATAATAATAATTACAACTTAATTTTCTGCATAAATTAAACTTTTCATTTAATTAAGAAAGCTCTGACACAAAGATTTTTGCGTTAAACGCCAACGTTTATTCTCCTTTGCCGGAGACTTCTTCAGAGTGATCCGGCTGGGTGTCCTCATGTTAGCGGTAGCAGAGGAGGGGTGGGTGGTTTATAGAAAGGAGAGGGTTGGTGGTGGCGTGAGTTTTGTGGTGGCATTCGTCTTATCATATTGTTTACTATAACTGGGGTCCAGGTTGGACATATTTGAACAGAAGAGATACCATTCCGTTTTGAGCACCTGTCATAGAAGGTGTACCATCAGTAACTACCTCCACAAGTTTATTTAAGTCCATATTATGCTTGGGAAGGCGGCTGTTAAGCAATCCCTCAAGCAAATCAGATCCTTTGGTCTGATCATTCAAAGGATAGAGCTCTACGAGTTCTTCGTACACTTCAAAATCTGGTGTTACACCACGTGCGAATATACACATTTGTGAGGTTGATGTGACGTCTGTCGATTCATCTACTGCCAGTGAAAAGTAAATGCACTTATTGAATAGTTCCGAAATTTTGGTTTCAACATCACAGCAAATATCTTTCAGTCGCCGTTGCACGGTCATCCGATTTAAGCTGATGACTTCAAACTTCTTAATGCTATTTGTGCAACATAGCTTTTGTGATACAATATTTAACATTTTTTCACAAAATCACCGTCAGTAAAGGGTCTCGAAAATTTAGCAATCAATTGGGATATATCAAAACTAACTTCCACATCTACTCTGAAATATCCGAACACTTTTTAAAAACATTTTGTTGTGTTCTCGGTGACTGAATCAGGGAAAAAACCTTTTGTTTTCTAAGTTCCCCAGAAAACTTTTTATTGAATTCTGGGTGCTTTGTTTCAAAATGCCTTTTTAAGTTGTTCTCTTTTGGCACGCTTACAATTTGGTTACAAATTAAACAATCAATTTTATCTTTTTGCACCACAAAACAATATCTTTCGGTCCAATATTCCTGGAAGACTTTTTTCTACTTCTAGGGTTCGTTTCTTCGTTTTCTATGTACTAGTCATTTTATAGAAGTCAATTGGGGCAACTGCAAAATATTAAATTAATTAAATTAACGAATATAAAATATGGGCCATATTCATAAGCAAAACTGGAAGAAAAAGAAAGAAAGAAAACCATAAACCGCAAATTCAGGTTTCTGTTATAGATTACTTTTGTCATGGAATGTGGGGCTCAAGAAGAGGGAGGACTGACTTCACGTTTGGCAGTTGTATACATACCAAAACTGTGGGGGGGGGTAAAGAAACACTCGAGAGATCTTGTAAATCTCAAAACCTTAGTCTTCCCTCTGAGGCGTTCTTCCAACACACAACAGAAAAATGAAGCGGTAAATGAGTTTTCGGGATTTATGAATTTCTTTGGGCTACCTAAACAAAAAAGTTCAGGTTTTTCGTACATATCTCAACTTTTTATGTATACATGAACCCGCGTACCAAACTTCAGCCCAGTAACTATTATAGTTATGAGTGAGAGTTTTGAACCTTGTCTAGAGATTTGATTTTTGTCTGTTTTTCATTTACCCGGGCTTGAGACACTTTTTGAAATTTCCCGGGACTAGAAATTTAATGAGTTTTCAAATTCAATCATACAGGAAATATATTTATTAAAAATTTAGCCAGGAGAACTAATATATAAACAAAAAATAAATAGTTATAAATTATAACAATATTTTATTTGTCCAACATACTTCAGTATTACTACAAAAAATGAAGTCCTCGTCAGGCCGTTAATGACCACTGCGGTTACAGACTTGAGGTTCGCGGACACGAGTAGCGAGTCGTTACTTGCACTCACAACTCTTTACTGAGTTCCCGCCCACTGAGTCACTGATCAGTCCAGGAAAATCATAAGGATATTTTCCTTACATCCCAAATCGTAAGGATAGCCAACATGCGATATTTTAGAGTAATATTACAGATGATTTGGAGCCTAATGCAGAAAGGTTACTATCCCTGTCATAGAGGGGATTCCTCAGATTCCAGTATTCCTCATGCCCCCCATTCTTAAGTAGAAATTGACGACAGTTGTTTGTTTCCACAATATGTTTACAGAACTCAAGGGTATCCTCATCTCCGAGGGCAAAAACAGAAAATTCTCAAGGGAGGGGAGCAATCCTCCTCTCAGATACGCAAATTGCAACGGCCACGGTTTGGGTGTAGAAAGCGACAGGTTTTTTTCTGGGCAAAAAATCTAATCTAATAAGCCAGATTAGGAAATTTGCTGGATTACGGGAGGTACTCTTAAAGTTAAGCCTAGCCCCATCTCTTCATGATATTACACGCTGTAATATAATAAAGATTAAATTAAATGCACAGAATGTTATTTAAACATAAGTTACAGTAATAAGGTAATAACAAGTTAGAAAAGTGTACAACGTATCACAAATGGGCGCGTTTTGTGCAATGGAGTATTAGAAGGAAATTATATACCTGTACGTAAGGGAAATAGCGTTTTAAAGTTCTTTTCTTCATCATAAATAATCCATTTTCTTCCTATTTAAAAATAGTGCATACACACGTAAGGAAATTAAACGTTTGTTTGTGAGATTGTTTATGTTAGCAACAATGAAGAAGTAACCATGCAAGAAATTTTGTTCAACTCGATTTAAGACGTTTTTGTTTGATTTTCTCGATAACGGCTACTTCTACGATAAAAATGTATAGGAAGGAAAATACTCGTCTTTACCAGTTCTATAACTTTTATTTTAAAAATATTTTGATATGAGCAATACTTACGAGATATGACGAAAATTTAATTTTTTGTCACCAGTAAAGTGGTACCCCTGATTGGCGTAAGTGATTCATTTATGCAATTTTCTCATTATATTTGATTGAAAGTCCTTAATATAAAATTTCATGAAAATCCGTTCAGTAGAAGCCGAGAACGAACATGCGGACGGACCGACCGACGATAATAGGCACACACGCTGTAAGCGAAACGCGCCTAAAAATGAAGATACAAAGTGCGTTTTCTTTTATGGTAAATTGGTACATATCGTGTGTTTTCAAAATTTTGGAAGCTCGCATAAAATGGACAATCGGCGTTTGGTGAATATATTGGTGTCTGAATTACGATTTTTACAGTTTCAGCGTAATCTCAGTTTCTTCAGTTTATTTACGCACTAATATAATAAACAATTGAAAAACGCCACTGTTAAAGCCGCTCATCAAAATTAAGGTAGCGAAAACTAAGTACGAAGTGCACAAGAAAATTTTAAGTGTGGCGAATACACAGATACGCGCTTCCCACTGTAAACGATGGTTACACGATAGGCCGTCAACCTATTTGCACTAAAGAGCAAACCTGACTTGAAAAATCCTCTATGAGGAATACACCCCGACGCTATGAGGCAATAAGGGAAAAGACAAAGAAGAAGATTACCAAGATTTTTATTTTTCCTGTTGATTTAAGCGTTCTTGAAAAAAAATCGGTGCAACATACATTGTACAAACATTCTCATATACTAATGCGTCGTTTAGTAATCTTTAGAAAATGAAAATCGTATCAGCCGGTTTTTATAAAATCCAAGTATTGTTAAAGTTGCCCAAGAATAAACTAGCCTTATATTCATTTTTTGATAAATTTGAAGTATGTAGTATTATTGTAGACGTAAACTCAAGTTATTGTAAGAAATTTGATGAAAATCGTTTTAGCAGTTTTTGAGAAAATCAAATTATTGTTAAAGTTGCCTAGAATAAACTAGCCTTATATTAATCTTTTGAGACATATGAACTATTGGTATTATTGAAGACGTAAACTCAAGTAACTGTTCGAAATTTTATCAAAATCGTTATAGCCGTTTTTGAGAAAATCAAATTGTTGTTAAAAATTCGTAGAATAAACTTCCCTTAATTAATGAGCAACGTCAACCATTTCCTCATATACTCTGCTCAGTATAATAAAATGTCTAAGTACGAGATTTCATTCATTTTTGCTGTACCGTCTAGGCTCCATAGCCAGTAACAGACAGACAGACGGCATTGCGAAAACCACTTTTTCGGATTCAGCGGTACCTAAAACGTATATTTCCGTAAAAATCTCGATGTCGAATTTTTTCGTGTTAGCAATACTACCTCAATATACTTCGTATATGAGAAAGTAAAAATTAAGAACATCGCCTACTATCAGGCATTGTCAAATTAATCAACCGCATTCAATATTCTTATTAATTAAGACTCCTCAAAATACTTTCTATAACAGGGGTGTCCAACCCAAATTAATAGTGGGCCGGATTCAAGATTAAGTCTGTCTTCGCGGGCCAAGGTACAAAATAATAAAAGTTTTCCATCTTTTACCTTATATTTATGAAAGAAATTAAAGAAAATTAAATTACGAATAAAATTGTTGTGCAATATAAATATTAATGGGACACTTGACAATTTTTCTGCTTACATAAAAAGTCAATATCAGGTGAAATGTTCGATGTACCAATTCGTAATACACCAGTCAGATGTTCATATGTTATGCCTGATCGGTTCTTTGTTTTAACATTTTTCATCCTGGAAAAGAACTGTTCACAAGTACATGTGCTGCCAAATAAGGACACTTGTTGAAGGACCAGCTTTGTAACGTTGGGATTATGTTCAACTTTAACATATTTTTTATAAAACGTTAAAAGATCATTTTCAACGTAGGCCGTTTTCAGGGAACTATTACATTGCAGATCAATTAGTTCTAATTGGAATTTTTCCTCAACATTTTCAACATCAATAGAAAAGGGATTACTAACACTTTCATAAGTGGCTCATTGTTTCTAAAATCGGTAAATCTTTCTTCAAATTCATTTTTTAAATTTACTAGTGAGAGTGAATATTTTTCAATATTTATTGTTGTCTTTTCCCTCGTCGGTAATGTTTTGAAATGAACAAAATTCTTATTAACCAAATGATTTTGTGGCAGATTCAACTTTTTAACGAATGCTTGAATATTTTCAAATCGCTGATTAACAAGCTGGTCTTTCCCTTGAAGTTTCAAATTTAGGTCAGCAAGATATTTTGTCATGTCTACAAAAAATGCCATATCATTTATCCACTCGGATTCTTCTACATAACTAACATCCTTTCCCTTGCTTTTCATGAGTTTTTATTTCTCCTAGAAGTGACCAGAATCGTTCTAATGTCGCCGCTCCGCTGAGCCAACGAACGTGACTATAATAAATTACATCATCGTGTTGTGATCCAACCTCAGAAAGAAAGTTTTTCAATTGTCTGTGGTTGAGGCCTTTTGATCGTATGAAATTTACGATTTTAACAACTTTTTCCATTATATGTTTCATTCCTAATATTTTTTCAACACAGTTGCCCTTGGTGAATTATACAATGATGTTTAATGATTTCATGTGAAATTTCATTGCTCATTAAGCTCACAAAACCCTTTTGCTTTCCTGTCATCGCTGGGGCACCATAAAGAACGACTGCTGTCCAACAATATTTCTTCTTAATGAATTCACTCGATCGATTCTAATTTGACCTTTCAATTTGCTATATTCTGTAGCGTGCTTTGCTAAATAATGTCGCTTGATATTATATTTCTTGCATACTGAGATTATTTCTTGACATATAAGACATATGATGTTTGCATTTTGTTCAATCACAAAAAAATCTTGTCCAACTGCCCTTTAACACGCGATATTCTGCGTCAATTTTACGTTTATTTTCAGCCATCATTATTAAGGGTTAATAGCTTCAATGTATACATTCTGTAATTACAATTATAATTAACCGGGATAAAGACAAATCAGCAACAATGGGTAGTATTATATTAATAAAACCATGCCAATGCGACAACGCAACCGACGCGACATTCACGAAATTCCGACACTGTCTAACTGGCACTGCACGTCCATTGTCCTGTCGTGCACATCACTAAGCTGCACTAAGGTCGATATATCGATATATATCGGTGATATATTTTTACTTCTTTATCAGACAAATATTAGTATGTAGTTTGTTATTTTGAAATATATTTTTAAATTCGTTTCAACAAAAATATGAATATAAAAAAGAGATTTTTTCTAGCGGCTAGTGGGCCGGATTGAACAGCTTCGCGGGCCGGATTGTGGCCCGCGGGCCGTATGTTTGACAGCCCTGTTCTATAACTTAGATATTCATAAATGAAAATATGAAAAGATTTCCCATATAAAACTTTTCAAAGATGGAAATAATTTTTTATTCATATTAATTGTCTTCATTTGCAGACATGTCGATTTAAAAACATAATATCGAACAATAATATAATGTTTGCATGTTGGCATACGTTTCAGGGCCAAATCATGTATGTTGGGTGGCATAACACAGAGGGGCTTCGGTGTGCTTTTGGTGGCCTACGGTTCAGGGGTAAGGAATGTACGTTGGTGGCATAACACGGGGGGGGGGGGCTCTGTGTACATTTGGTGGATTACGTTCCAGGGGTAAGGTAGTATGTTGGTGGCATATCACCTAGGGGGCATCTGGGTACTTCTTGTCGCACAATTTTCAGGGGCACATTAGTGTAAGTTGGGTTGCATAACACGTAGGGGCTGTGTATTTTGTTCTGCATACGTTTCAGGGGCACAGTAATGTGGCTTATTGTTAGTGAGATAACATTTAGAGGCACTTTGTGTAATGGTGGTTTACAGATTCGGCACAAACTGTTATATCTGAGTGGGCTAAAGTAAGACGGAATCGGGTGGTGACATTTTTTAAGGGGGAATAAAGTAATATGGGTGGCATGAATTCAGGGGTATTTTGTTGTTATGTTTCAGGAGAAATATTATAAGTTGTCTTTTTCGAGAAAGATTTGGCGTTCGTTTAGCGTGATATATTTCTTGGTAGAATTATAGCAGGTTTATATCTATTAATTGTAGTTACTCAGATAGGAGAAACTTCCAGTAAGACAAATTTACCCTTTGTTAGGTGGCAGCCAGTCCCACAAAAATTTAAACGATGCATAAAATGTGTTATGGTTGAAATAGAAACATTGTGGTAGATTTTAACTTATAGTTAATGTAAAATTTCATCTGGTTTGTTTATTTCTCATCGTTCATGATTTATTTGGATGCCATCTTCCTGTAGATCGATCAATGTGGGCAACACAATGAACCACTCCATAACTTATCGGCTAGTAGTAAATATTTTTTCCAGCTGATACAATTACTTTTTCCCAATTCATGGTTAGCTAGATTTTTATTCGGATCATGATGTAGACTATCGACCGCTTTATATTCACATATCTCCGAAAATCATTTATCGCCGGCTCCACACATGCGTTGTTCTTACACGAATATTTGATGTTCGCGGGAATGTACGCAAGTGTGGATAGAATGTTCGTGTTCGTGTACGAATATTCGGTGTTTGTGCCGAATAGCGAATATGTTTCCGTCTCGAGTCGGTAAATGAGCACACATCAAAGTCCACGAACATTCGCTGTGACTCACACCCGTTGCCCCTCCACACTTCGTTTACGAACATTGTATTAATTTCTGTGTGAAATAACCTGATGTAACCTTCTTTGGCGTGTAACCTTAAGTGCTGTTTTCTTGTATCTTGTGCTAGTGTCTTGTGTGAAAAGAAGTTGTTGTACCATTTCGGTGAAGTTAGAAAAGTATAAATGGAGTGGACAAATGCTGTATTCCAGTTTTTAGAAGCCTTCGAAATGGAACCCTGCATCTGGAACCCAATTCAAGATCTTCATAAAAACCGAAACGAGGTTGCAGATGCATTCTTTTCTTTTCTTCTTTTCATTTTTAGAAAGTAGTAACACATTAGAAAATAAGCTGCAGTCGCAACAATAGTGTCGTCGTCAGAGCTCATATTCGTACGAACACTGGTTACTTTCCCGCAACTTGTCACAAATAATGAATAATCGGTATCAAAGGATGAATATGTGGAGGCTGTGTTCGACAAACAATCGTGGACAAACATGCGACCACAAATATTCGTGAATATCTGCGAATATTCGTGAACGCATGTGTGGAGCCGGCGTATGCCACACATACTAATCCGCGAAACAAATTATTCAGTTGAATGCCTTTTTTATCATCTCAAGCATATCTTTTCATGTTTATCCAGAAGCACCCAAAATTTTATATCGCAGCTTTATTCGTAAATCCATGTTGGGTATACAGTGACATGTTTTAATTTGCAGCAAACAACACGACCTAAGGTTACTGGATTTTGGATATTCTATTGTAATAATGTTCAATATGACGTTCCTATTTTTTCAATAAATTGATACTACTGAGTACGCTTTTTCGGAATAAATAGACGAAGAGTCAAAACTGAGTAATGCCACCTGAAACACATTTAAAAGGTTAAGCATTTTCATTATTGTAATATTTCATTAATTTGGAAATATATTACAAATATGTTGATTCGTTAACCACAACTTGGGCGAACTTCGTAATCCTGTTGGTCAAAGCTGCTTTATGACCATTAACTCATCTCAATAGAAATTTATTTTTGCACGGAGCGAGGCCGACCATGGGGACAACAGCTGGTGTAATGCGGCTAAAAGGAAGTTATTGACCAATACTGACATGTTTTATCGAATGTAAATTTTTCTTTGTTGTAAGGAAAAACACTTTTATAAATAGTAACACAAAATATATTTTTACATTGAAATTCGGATATCATTCCACACTGACTGTAAAATTGTATAAAATCACTGTAATATATACGAAATATGACTCAAAAATACTTTTGGTATTACATATAACCCGTGAAATCCACGGGTAGACGGTATACCTGACAACACAATATAATAGAAACTTGTCTGTTCACTAAAATACTTTTCGATCTTTTCCACAGAGGTCGATCCCAACTTGGCGACGCCTCCGCCTCTGCAGACCTCAATCAGCGGAGGAGGGCAAGGAGTTGTTGTGTACGGAGAGAGGCCTCCAGATCAGGTGACCCTCGAGGATCTCTGCCCCTCTCAGGCCCCTTGCCCCAATTGCTCCGCTCCCAAGGAACTCAAGTGTCGCGAAGGCGGCATCTCCTTATTTGACCTGCTCGGACGAATGGAGATAAGGCCCTTCGAAAACCAGACCTTCCCAGGACTACCGAGTAGGACTCTGGGTAAGAGAGAGAGAGAAAGGGAAAGAAAAATTTAGAATATTTTCGGGAAAGACTCACAATCAGTCGTTTTCTGTTAGACCGAGGGTGATGATATTTTTTTATAATTGCTTTATAATATATTCACGGCCATCGATTTAATTTTTTTGCTTTCCATTTCAGGTAAGCGCTTACTTTATCACTTTGTTTGATATCTGTCATTTGTTCTTTTTATTTTTATTCATATTCTAGTATTTCCTATATTGTAAATTGAAGAGTTTCCAAACGACAATATTTTCTATGAATTTATATTTCCCATTTGAGGCTTATTCTAAAAAAAATCTAAATTCAAAGTTATATTTTTAAGATAATAACGGGACATACCAAAATTTAAGGGCTGTAGTAGATAGTAGACTGTTAAAGTTCGATGGAATGAGTAATTTCCCTTCCACGTTGAGTGAGAAGGGGAATAATCATTTATTGTTTAATAATTATATAATATTCTTATATCGATAAATACATTGCAATAAATTAAGTATCCGATTAGCATGACTTTTGAAATACCTCGTCAAAATATAGTATATAACGCCGCCTACTACGAAAAGCACAATTCCAATATGCCAAAGTACGTGTGAAATATATGTATGCAAGTTTTTTATTGTCATCATAAACACCTAAATATTTACCTTTAAGATATTATTTGTGAAACGTATTATTCAGAATATTTTAATGAATTATATATAAGCTAACTTCATATTTTAATTTATTGCAAAACGTCTGAACTGGAGAAGTTTATAGAATTTTATTGAATTAATATTTTTAAATGATTTGAAAGAATATTTTCGTCGTATTTCAAATAAAGAGATTTCAAAACAATGTTATTTCATGTGAATAATAAATGAAAGTTTAATTGACAAATTAAAAGTTTGTCGTTTACGAAAGTTCGGACTGTTGAAAAAACAACGTCGCTAATTAAAACCACGCTTTTAATCCGACGTAATGCGTAGTCATAAAATCAATAAATATCATATATTTTACAATATTGTAAAAAATATATTTGTTATTGAATTTGTGAGGTTTATCTCTGATTTCCTCCGATAGACTGCGTGCTCTACGCTGTTGGGAAGCCAGTATACTTACGCTATACGGACGCAGCTTATGGAGGTTGGATGCGGGACCCATTGCCACGTTCGGATGCAGATATTGACAAATTCTGGGTGACAAAAGAAGGGGATAACCATCATCTGTACGAATATGCTAATAAAACAATGTTTCGCAGGGACATACCTTCGAAAAATTACACTATACATCCGAGATTCAAGGTAAGTTTTTTTACCCAATAACTATGCCTTAATATGCTATTACAATAAAGAATGTATTCAAAGTCAAATTATTTTTATAGTATGTATAACTATAACAATTAATTTACATTATAATTTTACCCCATTAAAAAGGCGAGGTCTTCCCTGTAAGTTATACATCACGGGATGTATAAAATCACGTTAGGTTGCCCGTATTTAAGGGGTAGCTATGACTGCTTCGGCGGATAACGTTCAGAGCTGAATTTCGCGTTGTGTGCGCGTCCGTTCTTCCGTGAAAGTGGTACCTTCCGAATTAAGAAAGAGAAAATAAACTAGCCATTGATAACTAGCAATGCCGTTCTCTCCTCGCATTTAATTTCATTTCGAGTACATGTGGCAGTTTACAATTTATATAATGTTGTTTAAATGGAGCATAAATTCGCCTTGAATAAATTTTACGCATAAATTACCGAAAGAACTTCGTTATTACGAACTATGCTTCAGAATCATATAGGAAGTTTCATTCTAATATATTAAATTAATCAATTTTAACTATATAATTTGAACAAAAATTACGTTCACCTATAAGGTATATTGAGCAACATAATTTTTATCAAACTTTTAGAACGTTAATCACATCAACGGAAATCGTTCAGATAAACAAGTTATCGGTAAAATTTCTTCATTGTCGCTTTTCCATTCATTTATTTCATTATCGAATTAATAGTTTTTACTGGTGATTTATATATACAGTAGAGCCTCGCTAATCCGAACCTCGGTAATCCGAAATTTCGGTTAATCCGGACAGAATGTAAAAAAATAGTAATAAGAAAAACTTTTATTTATTCAGACGAAAACTGACAGAATACTATAACTTACACATTTATAAATTAGTCCTTTTTTTAAAAATCTGTTATTTTCTTCTGATCAAGTGTTGAACGACGAGTAGAGGCTGCAATATCCCGCCAGCGCTTCATAAAAATCACATCTGTGGGCGTGGCTTTACTGTGCTGCTCTACGTACAACAGAGCGCGTTCCAGCGCTTCCAATCCCTCAGTGTTTGAGATTACTTCCGTTTTATATTCGTCAGTTGGCGCACTCAATCTCTTTTTTTCCAGCAATCCAACCAACCATTACTAGCGGTAAAGTTAGGATCACCTTCAAGTAGCGTGTTCAGCTGGAGAGCTTTCTCTTGAATGAGAGGTCCACTTAGGGGAGTTCATCTTTCCCTTTCTTGTGTAAACCACAAAAACAACGCATCACCAATTTTCGATGTGTGACGATTGCCGAGAGATTCAACACTAATAGTGGCACAGAATTGTTCAATTTTAGTACTATTCTTTTTCCAGTCACTGATGGTTGCTTTTCCGACACTGAACTCTAAGGCTAGTTTGGTCGCACTTTCGCCTTTGTCAATGCGTTTGAGCAATTCCAACTTACCTTTTAACTAACACGAACTGTGCTTACGCTTTTTGGACATTTCTACAAGATGGGTAAAACGGCGACAGTAATTTAAAACACTGGGAAAAGCCCTGCACTATATTACACATCGGTACGCTAAGACGATAGAACAGTCGCGACACTGAACGTTAGAAAATGAGGCACGTCTCTCCGCCGCCTTATTAGAGCGTTATGTGAGCACTTCCCGTTGGTCCAAGACATTGCCAGACAACGAGTCTACGTAAGCAGTCCCCCTTCCCAGCCGTGTATTTTGTAAAACCCGGTTAATCCGAAAATTCACTAATCCGAACATACCCGAGTCCCAAATAGTTCGGATTAGCGAGGCTCTACTGTACTTATTATCCTGCGATGCGATGTTATCCATTATTTAAAAATAGCCCTAAAATCTAAGCATTTGAGATTGCATTCTTATTCAAATAATTAAAAAGACATTTTAAACATCAAATTGCTCTCTACGTTCACGCATTTTTGTTCAAGTTTATTTTCAATTTAACAAGATTTAATATTTCTTCACTGACCGGGGACGCATTTCGAATTAATTTTAGAATATTAGTTTTTAAAGGATGAGAGACGAATTTTTTCTTTCCCTTCGCAGGGTAACTCCCATGTGATATACAACGGATCATTCTTCTACAACCAATTAAACCTATCCAAAGTTATACGCTTCGACCTCACTACGGAATCTTACGCCAGCGTTGAAGCACCTCTAGCGCCTCATAACGGCGGAGGCGCAAACTACCTCTACACGACAGATTACAATTATCTCGATTTCTCAACGGACGAAAACGGCCTCTGGGTGATTTATGGCTTGCCGCCGCCGTCCAACAACACGGTTGTAATGAAGCTGGACGCAGTCACTTTGAAGCGAGAGTATATGTGGAACATCAGCATAGACCACCACAAGGTCGGGGAGATGTTCGTGGTATGCGGCGTACTATATGCGGTGGACAGCGTGACGGAAACAAACACAAAAATAAGGTGATTTATCATCCTCCTCCGTACTCGTGGAATGGCACTAATTAAAAGCGCTACTCTGAGAACACCGCTTTAAAAAAATTAACCAAAAAACGAAATGTTTTACTGCTAACGCTAGGGTAGAATTTTTTGAAATAATTTTACTTTTAATCCCATACTGTTAAGAATTTAAATTTCTCATATATACTATATTTCTTTCTGTTTCTATATAATTGGTTTTCAGATTCGCCCTAGACCTCTACAAAAACATGCTTCTGGACGTGAGCCTGCCATTTACGAATCCATTCAAAAAAACAACCATGATTGGTTACAACTCTAGAAACAAGGTATTGTGAATTAAATGATATTTTTAGAAAATTAATTTTTGGAATGTTGATAATTATTATTACAATATAATTTAAATATTTTATAATTGTAGAAAATTGAATAGTTTTTTATTTACAATCTACTATTTTAAATGAGAAATTGGTTTTATTTCCATTTTGCTTATGAAATTTCGTCAAAAAATTTTTGCTATTATTATTTAGATTAAAAATTTTTGTAGTCAAGTATTCAATGCCTTCCATGCAACCATCATTTTATTAGAAAAATATTTTCCTTAAGCTTCCACAGTTAAAAAAAAAGTCTCTCCATCTCTGAAAATATTAGGTAAAATGTAAATAATTTTTAGCTGCAACCTTTTTCATTTATGTGAAATGTAATGGGAAAATAAAATATTATTCTACAGCTATACCTCGGTTAACGAAGTCGATGCATTCCATGGTGGCACTTCGTTATCGGAAATTTCGTTACCAGAGGTATAAATTACATAAGAAAGGTAGGGATGAGTTCTAGGGCTTCAGAAAAGGGTGTTTTAGTACCAAAACTTTAGGATATAATAAAAGAGACAGACAAAGTTGCTGGTAAACATGCAATGAGCTTTTTCAAATTTCAAAAGCTACCATGAGTATTAAAACAAAACGACAGTGATTTTCTGGAGTTCATTTCCTCTTATTTCGCATCGGTGGTAATGTAGATGACAGGGGAAAAATGAAGGTAAGAAACCTTTGTACTTGTTTCAAAGATAGACTTGTCTTATGACTTCAATCTATTTTTCTAAAGAAATAGATTTACGCTGCACTTCTTGCTTATTAAACCCACTTGAAAGAAGTTTGGAGGACATACTCGGGTGATAATAGACTTGATCACAATCAAAAAATAGTAAAAATGTTAAATGAACGTTCTTTCCTTCAATATGAAAATGAGAGGTTTCTCTAACTATCACGCTCGGAATTAGCTACTTCGAGTTAAAGAGCCAAACTAACTCGTTCTCATCGTACTTCATGATCGGGATCAGGAATATAATAACATTCTAATTTAGTAGCTGCAATGTTGATACTATACTATTAGCGTAGCTTCAAAATGTAAGTAGCGCCACTATCAATTTCTGACTCAGCCACCTGAACCGTATAACAAATATGACGGGCAGAGCCGTAGTTAGGGCGTGGCAACCGGGGCAGCTGCCCAGGGCGCAGCTTCGTAAGGGGGCGCCAAATAGAAGACTTATTATACACTTGACAAAATGTGGTTACAGTTTCGATCTCTTCGCAACTGCCAACCTGGGGTCCAGCTGAAGGACCATGACTGTACCAGGTCATAGGTTAATGTGTGCCAAATTAATTGGCTGCTTCTACTCTTTACGCTCTGAATGTAATTTCTTTTATTTATCCTCGTCCCCAAAAATGTGTACGCCCTATCGAATTATATTAGTCGTGCAGAATTTTCATCCAAGTCTTCGATAAAAAGGTAATTATTGTGGACTTTATTGATTTTATTGCTATCAAATCGAAAATATCGGTACAATATACATTGTACAAACTTTCTCATATATTAATGCATCGTTTAGTTATCTATTGAAAAATATGAACTATGTAGAATCATTATAAAAAGCAACTTAAATAACTATCCGAAATTTGATGAAAATCGTGTGAGCCGTTTTTTAGAAAATCCAGTTTTTATTAAAGCTTCCCAAGAATAAACTAGACATATACATTTATTGAGAAATATGAACTATGTAGTATTATTGCAGACATCAACTCAAGTAACTGTACAGAATTTGATGAAAATGGTATTAGCCGTTTTTGATAAAATCAAATTGTTGTTAAAGTTGCCTCGAATAATCTAGCCTTATACAGTCATGCCTCGTTTAGCGAATGTTTGTTTAGCACAATTTCGATATAGCGCAATTGGAATCCCGTGGTATACATTTTTATTTATTTTTTAATAAAATAAATACTGTATGTATCGTACGTACTGCAAAATGAAAATACTGTTCACGGTGCGCATTTTTGCTGGCTTTTGTTTGTTTAAAAATAAAGGAAAGCTGTTTTCACGTAATCATTTCCAATGACATATTTGCGATGTTTTGTTTAATACCGTATTTACTCATGTAACCCGCGAACTCCTATTTTTGGGCCGGTTCGGAGGGAAAAAATTAATTTGAGCCAGAATAAGTTTCTTTTTTTAAGTCACCGATTCCCACTCCCTGAAAAAAAGTGTCGCTCAAGTTAAGCATCTTCTCCCTTCTACGTGACGCAATTTATTGGATGATCTCTTTATGAAGATACTAGCAGAAATCGACTCACCGATAGTCCTCTTTTGTTAATCTCTTAACTGTTTTTCTTGTATTATTACGCAACTTCGTCCCCGCTTCTTTTTTTGGCGTAATGTTACGAACAGATGTTGAGCTTCACGAACTATTTGTTCATCTATAAACGGGAACTTCCTTAGGTGGATGGGGAATTTTTTCGCGTATTGTCTCTTCAGTAAATATTGGAAGGCTACGAACAAACGAGTCCAAACACTTGAGATGTGGATTTCTGTCTTCCTTTCGAACGATGAAATCCTTCATTCACAAAAAAATTTCACCACTCCGAATTCCTTGAAGTGGATGAGGGAAAAGGACCAAGCTTGAACCTCCCTATTTTCGAGCCAGCAAACCCTCAGTAGTCATTGAACTATAGTTATCAGTTAGTCGGCGTATTCTTTCTGCCTACTTTTGCGAGTTTTTGCCTGCAGCGCGGGCGTAACTTACACGTTTGCTTGGTCGCATAAATACGCATATACTTCGTAGAATTCGACCTCTTTTACGAATATAAACGTAGACGCAAGCATATTGCAGAAAATTTACTATCGATACTCACAATTTATTTAACCTGTTCAGAAATCCTCGTGTAAGACGCGCACCCCCTTTTTCCCCGGTGTTTCGGGAAAAAATGTGCGCGGGGTACACGAGTAAATACGGTATCTATGGCAAAATATCATTTTAACAGTAAGTAGGGGAGAATAATTTCAGTAAATCATGGCGATCGTGGCGGAAAGGAGGAAATTGAGTAGAGGCAATCAAAGTGTAAAAAATAATCCTAAATTATCAAGGAAAACATAAATCTTGAGGAAAAACTTAAAGTGATTCAGTGTTTTGAACAAGGTGAGCGTCAGAGCAATATTGCACGTAAGTTTAATTTCACAACTTCTACAATTCATACAATTTTGTTAAATAAAGACAAAATAAAACGTTTCATTGAAGCAGCCAGTGCAGTAACTGCGAAGAAACTCTCACGATCACTTATTGTTAGTAATATGCTTGAAAAAATGGAGAAACTGCTAGTGTTGTGGATTGATTCTAAGCGTTCTAATAAACACATGCCCCTTAGTCAAGCACTAATTTGCAGTAAAGCACTTTCCCTGTTTGAATGTGTAAAGCAAGAAGAGGGTGGAGATTCTTCAGAAACATTTCATGCCAGTTCCGGTTGGTTTCAAAATTTTAAACGCCGCGCAAATATACATAGCGTTCGTTTTACAGGTGAATCAGCAAGCGCTGATAAAGATGCAGCTATAAAGTTTCCTGACGAATTTCAAGCAATTATTGAAAATGGTGAATACCCCCACACATACAATAAGTAACTTACGCGTAGATGTGAGCGCTGCAGTGATGAAAATGATAACTCGCAGAACCTAGCGATCTATGCATAAATGCGAGCACCGCTGCGAAAGATTTAATATTGTATTAATATTCAATTATTGAGCAATTTCTTCATGTCTTCTATTCTGTATGATAAAATGCTTAAGTACGAGATTTTATTCATTTTCACTTTACCATTTAGGCTCTAGAGCCGCGAACAGACAGACAGAGACAGACCCACAGACAGACGGCATTGCGAAAACCACTTTTTCGAATTCAGGTACACCTAAAACGTATATTTCCATCAAAATCTCAAGATCGAATTTTTTCGCGATTACAATACTTTCTCAAAATACTTCGTATATGAGAAACTAAAATGGAGACGAAATTGCATCAGAAATAATGCACTAGATTTACAAAACATAATAGGTCAATTGTATGAAAATGCTCCTAATAGTATAACCGGTAAATTTATTAATTTATTTCGATGGTTCCACATGGGTTGCACTCATGGATGTCCTTAAGTTGATGTTGAAAAAACATGGCACAACTCAATGTTCATCAAGAGCAAATGCAGTGAATTCATTGAGGTTACAATTGAAGCAAGTTTATAGGGTGTTAATAAAATTAAAGAATGAACATGAATGCACAGATATTGAAGTTTTGCTAAAACAGATTGACATGCAGTTTATATATTTCTTGTTAGAAGATCATCCACCTCACTAAATCTGTTCAGAGTGCCGATGTAATTGCGGATTGATCCACAATTTGGTACCAGACACAAAAAGTTCAAATTCATGACTGGAAGAGTATATGGAAGAGGCAAAGACATATTGCGATGAAAAAGGTATCCCTAAAATAAGAGGAAGAAAAAGGAATTTAATGACACGATGGCAACTGTAGCACCCTCAATACCTGAAACAACAAAATACTATTTACGATGCAGTGCATTAGGCACCAAATTCTCTTCAAAGGCAACTCTAGGCACGATTTACATCTTTATACGAAATTGATAATGATTTAAAATTTTTAAGTTGTGCTTTATATTGTATAATATGACTGAAGATAAAATGATAAATTCCTGTAAAAATTCTGCGTATATGTATAAAATCAATGTGGATGAACGCAAGTCAATCGAAGATGTTCCCAGTTTGAAACATCACCTGCCTTTGTAAAAATTACGCAGAAAGAAATATTGCAATTCCTTCATGAATATGGTGTTTTACGTTCCTTTCTCAATGGGGAAATTTTGCTGAGAATTTCTAGACATTCGCCACATCAATTTCAAGTGGAGAGCATTCTTTTAGTCAACTGAAATTGACCAAAAATGACCTACGGTCATCAATTAATCTAGAGAGACTTTCTGGTCTAGCCATCTTATCTATTGAATATGACACTGCTAAAAATATAGATTCCAATGACATAATCAATATTTTTGCTGCAAATAAAGCCCAAAAAATAAATCTGTAAAGAAACGATTGTGTATTTTAGTTAAATACCCCTTTTAAAATAGGCAAATCATTTTATTAGATTATCTTGGGGTGACAAAAAATCCTCTGCCCTGGATATGTATAGATGTATAGATAGATAGATGTATAGATGTACACTACTTCTTTTTGTACATTGAACATGTTTTTAGTGTTTTATAGAATAAGCATGTTTTTCTTAAGTATAGCGTAGTTATTTTTAATCTTGAAGTGTACATTATAGGGATAAATGTCATTCAAGTGTCACTCCACTTAACCCCCAATTTCTCCTAAGCCTCATGGGTTAATTCAGAAATGTAACCTCCATGGCTGTGGAGGGACTAAAAGTTCTCTCAAGGTATAGGCCTCATAATTATTTGCGATGAAAACCCAAATTTTACTTCAATAAATACTTATAATTATTAATTGAAAAATAAAACGTATTACTGTGCAAGTTTATTTCTTCTTCTTTTTTTCGTTAATATATAGAGAGCCCATTTTTAACAAATTGGTCATTCACCTTTGCTGCATATGGATGTAAAACTCAGTATAATTATTGGAAATCCTTAAACATTTTCTTGAAACAAGAATTCTATCTGAGATCTGCATGAATCTCACTATTAATTTATAGAAATGAGTTTCGAAGAACAGTTTTTCTTGATTCTTTTGCGGAATATAAAACGATTACATGCTATGTCAGAGCAAATAAAGTCATCCAAATGTCTTTCAATTTAATTTAAATTATTTGAAGCATGACATAAGGACTACTATACTGAATCGTATAATTTTTTTGTATTTTTCATAATTTCTTATGCAAGTTGATTCCATTTCAAATGTTTAAATCAAAAACGTCAAATCAAAGAACAAATTTAAGGTATGTGAGAGTTTAAATGCAGTTTTTCATTTCATCAGGTTAAGATGAATTTTTAAGAGTCCCTCATACAAAATAACAAAATAAAGTTATTAATATTTTATAAAGGTAATTGAATTTTCTATTTTAGGTTATAAACTTATATATCATCCAGTTTTCAAGGCTTTTCCATTATCAAATTTCATTTTACATGCATGATTATATTAATACTTCAAGCTAAAAAAATTAATATAAAAATGTCTAACAGATAAGTAGCCAAGCATTTTTGGTATTAAAATTGCCACATAATGCTGCATTTTTAGTCACTTTATTTACTTTGTAAATTAAGAGTAAAATTTGAGACAATTTGAAATTGAAATGATTTTTAACCTCCATCAATTTTTTCTTTTGCTCATCTTATGAAAATAGAGGTCACTCTGTGATCAGGCTTATATTTATTAATGTATTATTTACTTCCCAGGAGCTGTACACCTGGGATAAAGGAAATCAGCTGACATATCCAGTCCGGTACAATGAAATAGGTTATAATACGACTAAGGATGAGAAGGGAGAACCAGAAGCTAATGCACAAGTACAGACTGGCTATGATGTGTACTCATAGGTTAAAAGTGGGCATTGAGAGCCAGCGCCAAGGACATTTACAAAATTGGTGCATCTGTTGTCACAAATATATTTTAAAAGTTGGATAATATATGAGTGACTGACTCAGTGGACCAATAATTTTTTTGCAATTACGAAAGCTATTTTTAGCTTTCTTCCATATTTAAAGGAAATTAGTCGGCTGTTGCAGCACTGTGTGCAACATTGCCAGCAGCAGACTGTGAGGAAAAGGAGAGCAATCCATTCGCAGCTTGTAAAGTAATCTACAACTAACATTAACATTGATATTGGTGCATTTTTAGCAATCACTTGTTCAATGAGTATATTCAAAATATGAATAACAGACCGCCTCTGGCATACTAGAAGACACTTTTTTAAGACCACAAGTGAGATTGAAATTTGTCAATACATAGGAATAAAAGATGTAAAAAAATTGGTCATCAAAAATGTCAAAGAATGAATGAGAGAGTTTTCATATAGTCGGTTTCATAAAGCCAACAACAAGATCTTGAGCAGCCAATCAGATGTTATCTTGTAACGTTTGGTGGGCTTCTTACCACATTGATGTGAATAATCGATAATTCTCAAGTTGTGAGGATGTGTTTTTAAAAAAACGCAAAAGTGCCTGTATGTCCTAAAGTTTTTCCCAGAGTATATAATTAATGTGTTCTAGTGTTCACTTTTTCAAATTTATTCGTTTTTATTTTCATGAAATTAATTTTAATGTATTTTTACTATATTACAAAGATAATATTGCATTCATGTCTGCATTATGAATTTTTCATTTTGGAAGTTTAGGTTACCTTCAAACTAGTTTCAGTTTGTAAAATTCTATGAAAAACATTACCGAATATTTTTACAAGATATTAGATTGCAATACAATGCATCTACTGAACATATGCCAAAGTATTTATTAAAATAGTTTTGATCCGCAAAGGTTATTTAGTTTGAATGAAATGTGATGAACATTTTATTGAAATACATGTAATAGTTTTTGTAAGCTGAAATATAAAATAATATTGAAAATGTTAACTTGATTTTTTCTATATTTATCAAATTTTTAAAGGAAATTGTCAAATTACAGGTGATACTAGGTTTACACCATATATACATTATTAAGGATTATGGCATAAATCAAAAGTAATTTTCCCATAGGATACATGTAAATCAAGAGAGTACCATTCCCAAACTTGGGCAAATTATACCTATAATATTTTAGTTTAGTTTTGTGCAACATGTTTTAAATACACTGAAATATAATTTGCAAAGAGATTCAAATTTATAAAATCGAAGAAAAATGATGAATATGGATGAATTCGCTGAGTGCATATGCTTCCTTCCAATTAAGAGCATCGTGAGGCTACTATATAGAATTCAGCTGGTGTTCGTTCTAGATCAGGGGTCTCAAACTCGCATGGGTGTGCGGGTCGCAAAATGGCATATCTCTGAAGCTGCGGGCCGCATTCCAACCCAACCGCCTTTCATAGTTCTCGCATGTTTTCTAGTTTCAACATTATCCTCCTGTCCTTCCACCGACCCTCATAAAACTGCTACTGTGTAGTACACAGTCTAACAAGTGACATTTCTCCCACCATTCAGTCCTTCCAAGAATCGTTTTTTCTTTTTATATTTGGTCACAGACCACGATAGACCCTCTGCAATGTTACAATTTTGAGGGAGGCTCTCCACACGGCAGACCAGCAGATTGAACGTAAAAACTAAAACAGCATATGAATTTGTTATCCTTACAATCATCTCCTTATTGGGCTTAGGCATTTATCGATCTACCCTTCCCACAAAACATTTTTAATATCAGAGGCTAAACAAAGCTTAGCATGATTATCGAAGTAATGAATATGCAAAATCTGTAAATCACAGATTACCTTCCATTATGGATAAAAATGAATTAATATTAAAAGATAAAATACAAAGAAATAATTGTATGTATTCAAATCGATACTCGAAATATGGTGTACACATCCACAATGATGACATAATAGCAAGTTAAGCAAAAATTACAGTAATATATCTAGTAAAAAATATATTACAAGTAATCTGGCAGCAGAGAAATAGAATTTTCTATAAAAAGAATAAAGATATATTAATTTACAATGATAAATACAAGAAATAACTGTAAAATATTTTATTCTAACATATACTGAGAATATGGTATATTCATCCACATTGATGAGTTTGAGTTAAGGAAAAATAGCAGTTAAATATCTAATAAAAATGCATTTAAAGTGATTTGAAAATAGGATCTTACATAAAAAATAATTTTAATATCAGTCTTTTTGGCTGGGAACTTGGAACCTTTTCGATTCAACCAGTCGATCAATATTGAACTTAAGTGCTCATCTGATAGCTGAAATTGTGTACTCGATTTGTTTAATTTCATTACAGAAAATAGTTGCTCACAGATATAAGTGCTTCCAGACATAGATTGAATTCTAATAGCAAATTGTCGTAACTTGGGAAAGTGATCCCCAGACAAGTACTTATAAAATTCTGGAATACCTAAATCGGTGTATTTTCCCTTCAATATGGTGTCGCACTGTAACTCAATTCCATTTGTAAAGATTCATCAACTTTAGTTATATCAATTGAAAAAGGAGTCAAAAAAAGAGAAAAATGATCTTCAAGAGCTTTAAAATCCCGAAATCTATTCACAAATTCTTCTCGCAACAAAGATATTTTGGAAGAGAACCTACACAAGGAATCAGGATGGAGATCTTCAAGTGATCTACAAGTAGAAAAGTTTACTAAATTACCTGATTCCATTTGAATAAAAAATAAGCAAAGTTTCACAATTAAAGCATGCAAGTTATCATACATGTGTGTGATAATCAAGTTTTTTTCCTTGAAGTTTAGTATTTAGGAATTTAATATGGTGAGTTGTATCCACCATAAATGCTAAGTCACTCACCCAAACAGAATCAGAGAATTCGGGAATGACTTTGTTCTTCATCTTCATGAAGCTATTAATTTCATTTCGGAGAGCAAAGAACCTTTTCAAAATGTTTCTCTGACTCAGCCATCTCATCTCTGTATGGTACAAACTTTCACCATATTCATTATTCATTTCAGTCAGAAATGATACAAATTGGCGATGATTGAGTCCTTTTGAGCAAATAAAATTTACTGTTTTTATAACAAGTCATTACGTGATCCATCTGCAACTTCTTCCCATACAGTACCTCTTGATGTATTATGCAATGGAAACTGTGAAACAGTGGCAATAAAGATGGAAGTATTTTAAAAACACAATTCATTCTTCCTTTTACTCTAGCAGAAACACCGTTTTCGTTCCTATCATAGTTGGAGCATCATCTGTTGCCAAAGAAACTAGTTTATCCTACATTAACCCTGTTTTGTCGACAGTTTCTTCAAGCTTGCTAAATATATCTGCTGCTGTAGTACTACCCTTCATCATTATTATTTCTAATAACTCCTCGATAACCTTCATATCAATATCCATTCCTCAGACGAATGTGGATAATTGAGCCATGTCTTTCACGTCTAAACTCTCATCGATTGCTAACGAATAAGCGACGAATTCTTTAGAACACTCATTTAATTGCCTATTAATATCGCTGGCTATTTCATTAATTCTCTCAGCAACTGTGTTTGCTGACAGAAAAATATTTTCAAATTCGGCCTTTTTTCCGGACAAATTCATTCCGCCACTTTTACTATACATTCTTTAACAATCTGACCACATGTGAAAGGCATCGAATGTCTAGCTATCAATTCTGATACAACAAAGCTAGCTTTTACGCAGGATTTTTTAATAATCTTTAGCACTTTTTGGAACATGCACTGCTGTTTTTTCACTTGAAATTTTAGCTGTTGAAGAGTATCATCCCGAAACTTGCCTTCAAGAGAACTGTATTTCTCCCAATGCATCATGTCATAATGTCATCACAAATTATATTCCTTTACCACAGAAACAGTCTGCTGACAAATCAAACATTTAACACAATTATTCACATGTGTAAAGAAATATAAACTTTCCCATTGTCCTTGAAAAACACGTCCTTCATCACATATTTTCCGCTTTCTGATTTGATTGGTCTTCCTCACACTAGACATGGGTTTCTATAAAAAATCCATTAAAATATAATTAAAATACAATCCATATTAAATAAATGGATATACGCGACAAGGATAATATAATAAATATACTCACGTTTGTTCGTAGGAATCGATTGCCAAAATGCAGAAATACACCTGATAAATTTGTGGATAAAGCTCCCAAAGCCAAAACACGGAAATGTGATGCACAATGTGAAATGCGACTATCAATGTGATAAATACGTACTGATGGATGAGTGCCAGATGTTTAGTGTCGATAGAGCTAAGACATATGTACTTGGGAAAATCCATCCAACCATTCCAAGAACCTCTTTAAAATTAGCGTCGGGATTTTCCTCTATGAATACACTTCTTTTAGAATGCAATAAATGCAGGAGTTAGGAGTGTCTTTGAAAGCTGGAGCAATAAACCATAGAATGTCACAGGAAAACCAGTGCACTTCACAGCGGGAGATGGGAGGGGGGAGACTGTCGCCCAACACTCCCTTAATCCCTTCCTCACTCATTGCCCAAATATTGAGTCAGAAATTTGGATTTCCACACAAAACTACCTCTTTCTCTTCTTTGTTCTCAACTTCGGGGCAGGGACCCAAAATAGATTCGAGTTCTGGTCGCATCACAGTATAAAGTAACTATAACTTCATGAGCCGCATCATAGTATAAAGTAAGTTATACTTCGTGGGCCGCAGAAACGATCTGGGCAGGCCACGACTTTGAGATGCCTGTTCTAGATGATATGTGCAACTACCTAAAATAACACTCTTCTGTCATTGCATTGTTCTCAGGGAATGCTTACGAAGGTTGAATGCTGGGCCTTTTATAACTATGGACCTCCTATGACGATCTGGATCTTTTCCATCAAGGATAGCTGCTACGATGTCCAGGTGCTTTAAAATTGCTGCCAAGTCTTTCATCGACAGGGTTCTACTAGCCTCCAGATCATCAGGACTAGACTTAGATTCCTCTCTTATTCGCTCCTCATCCATTGCTGTAATGTCTTCATCTGTAAGTTCTTCCTTGTGCAGGTGTAGCAAGTCTTTGATTTCATCTCCATCTACCTCCATAAAGACAGCTTGGTGGGGTATCTCGACTATGGCATGCCTCTCATTCTGCAAATCCTGAGCATGAAAGCCTCTTTAAGTCATTGACGACCTCGGGCCAGATCTTCCTCTGTACTCCATTCATGCATTTCTGTAAGACTTCTACTCGGGTATCACCATTGAGATCAATGGCCATTTTAATGTTATAACACTGCCAAAAGACTTTTATGTCTGTTTAGTCTGCTCCATTGGAGTCCTATAGAAACTTGACTAAAATTTGGCAAAGATAGTAGGTCTTGAATGCTGAAATGACACCCTGATCCCTAGATTTAATCAGGAAGATGATGTTTGGTGGTAGGAACATCACTTTAATGTTATTCCTGAGGTCAGTAAAGTTATAAGGGTGAACAGGAGCATTATCAAGGAGAAGAAGAATCTTGAATGGAAAATTTTCCCTTTCGCAGTAGATCTTCAATTCCTGTTTGAGTTGGGACAGAAAATAATCAGTGAAAATTGCTGAAGTATTCCTGGCCTTCCTGTTGGAGCGCTAAATGACAGGTAAATGCTCTTTCGGATAGCCTTTTATTGCTCTAGGATTTTTCAAACAGTAAACCTTTAAAGGCTTGATCTTGCAACATTACTTTTACTTTATTGTACTTTTTCTGAGAATATTTTCTTTATTTTAATCGTATTGACAACTGCATTAATTGATAAATCCTACTTGAAATTTTGTCTGCATGAATAAATATCAATTATAAACAAACGATGTCCACACAAATTATTAAATTAATTATTATTTCAAACATGAAGCTCTAATAGAATTTCACCTTAAATAAAAATGAATTACTAAACAAATAATAAAAACAATTTACTTTTAACTTTTCGGTTTTTTCTGCTAACTCAGGTGTATTCTAATGGATAAATAATCCTAATTCCACAATATGCAGTGCATATTATACATGGTAATGAGATATTTGTCTTTTTATTAATGAAAATTTGGTACATAAGACATATTCTGAAAATTACAACATATAAAAATAATTTAGCACATTTAGTTGAAAAACTTGAAGTCCTCAAATAGTTCAAAAAGTTCTGTTTTAAATGTAAATACCTTAAAATTTATGAATTATCAAAATAAAATTAAAAATGATTTAATCTTCTTAAATAAAAAATTGTAAAACTGAAAATACATTAATAATCACATTTCAAATCAGTATTTACAAAATATGCACAATACTATAAACTACAAGCTTGTTGCAATAATACATTATTTGACACTAACAAGTGAATAAAACTTGATAATGTCAGAATACCGTGAATACAGGCAGTCCTTGACTTATGTCGATCTGCATTTACGGCAGTTGTCAATGGCCACCCATGTTAGTACTTACTGAAGTCGAACCTGCACATATGTCTTGACAGGGACTGTGGAGATGGCTGTCCAGCTGAAGCTAGAATTTGAAGAGGGTGATGTTCAGGAATTACTTGCCTCTTAATCCCATGAACTCATCATTGAGTACCTAGTTTATGTTCAGGAGCAATTGAAGAAAATCCTTTACAAGAGGCCAATACAACCAAGATTTTGATGGAAGCCTTTAAACATTTGAATGCTGCCATGGCAATTTTTTGAGGAAATGGGGCCTACCATCAAGACCAAAGCATGATATCCAATGTCTATGCTTGCTTTAGAGAAATTTACAATTTGAAGAAGGGGGCAGCTAAACATATTTCCCTAGATGAATTCTTCAAAAAACCATCAAGCATTTCTAAATCTCTCCAAAAGTAATCCCTTACTTAGCATAGATATTTCTAAACACTAATTGTAACACTATTGATGTACTTTCTATATGATCGATAGTTGATTAAACTTTCTATCTATCTGTATTTATATATATAAAAAGGTCCATACAGGATCATTGGTCAGGAATTTAATTGCCTCTTATATCTTTGTTTTCTCGGTCTGACTTATGTCCTCTTAACATACTGTACCTTTTCTAGGAATGTAACCTGACGTAAATCTGAGGACTGCCTTTACTTGTTTCCATCATAGTAAACTCGAGATATGAATTTTATATATAATTCTGAGGAGAACTTGTCTCTCTGCCTCACAAAGTCCAGTCTTGATAGATAAATTTTAAATTCATCTTGATAAATGAATGTTAGTGAAGAGTTGTTGGGTTTTCCACCAGGTAACTTCTCATAGAGCGTTCAACAAGACCTTACCTGGTGGAAAACCCAAGAACTCTTCACCAAAAGCATTCGCTGGGAAAGATTGAAATCCTTTTTGATAAATGAATCCTAAAATTCCAATTTTCATAATGAATTTTAAAGGACAATCCAACTACAAAATAATTAAAAGAATAGACAGGCTTGTCTTATGGCTACCACCAAATTAATGAATCAACAATAAAATGGTTTTGAAAAGTAAATGCGTATTCTAGCTATAAATCACCAATAGAAGATTCTATAAAGGACATTTTATGGTTTTTGGGAAGTTCTCATTTAGCAATTTGCAAAATAATGATCAAAACATGTTTCTAACTAGAATTTGAATCAATTTTGAAGATTTATAATAGATTAAACAGATAGAGTTCCATTCCAAAAATAAATCACATTTCTCTCATTACCTTTTGAATGATGATTGCAATAATATTTTCTTATTCAGTTGAAGAGTTTCACTTTATTAAAGTTGAAAATATTATGACTTCCATTCTTATCCTTTTATCTTCAGTGAGTTCAAGATGTAGTTCCATTTCAAATTATTTATCTCAGTAATACATTACATAGCTGTTAATTATCCAAGATAAGTAAGTAACGTTAGAAAGCTAAAAAATGTTTATGCGAGGAGAGACAGTCGAAAACATTAAGATTGTTACTGAATAACTAAAAATTATTTCAATCTATTTGTTCATAACTATCAATATTAAGATTATTACTGAACAACTAAATTTATTTCTATTTATTTGTTCATAAATATCGATATTAAGCTTACGATTGTGTAGTATGAGGACGTGTTATTAACTGAGATTTAAGGCAAAGGAAACGATGTCCTTCGGCCTGACGCCATCGTGGCTACTCGCTATACCCTTCCTATCACCCTGATCCATCAACATAGGATTCTGTCGTGTAAAATGATGAAGATTCGCTTAGTTTTGATTAACGAGTCTCGAAAATGCCAGTATCGAAATATGTCACATAGAGGCAGCAAACATTTGTTCCCATCGTATAAATAAAACCATTAACGAACCATGTGCCGTTTTATTTTAAGTTATCAAGTTGTATATACAGGAAGCCCTCGTTTAACGTGGTAGATACGTTCCGGGAAAATGCCGTGCTAAACGAAAATTACTTTTCCATAAGAATAAATGTAATAATGATGAGATAGGTTCCTAATTCAAAAATTTTCACATGTAATTCTACAAAAATTATCACGCTAAGGTTCTTCTGGATCTAATGCCATCAGTACTCAGTTCGCTAAAAATATTACATCGCGATAACCTATATAAAACATTTTTAAAATTTGAAAATGATTGCATTAAATTATTAACGGTAAAAATGAAAAATTTCATTAAACACCAAAAAATAGGTTCCTGCGTGAATTTATTGGGAGTCTGTGTTAGAGGCGGCCTCGTCACTTTCGCTTGTTGCACGAGTTACGTCAGCGTGTTCTAAACAGGGCATCAAACCGGAACCCAACCGAAAACCAGAACCGAAAAAACCGATATTTTTGGCTGGAGTGGAACCGAACCCAAACCGAAAAAACTAAATGTGTTGAACCCGAACCGAAACCGAAAACCGATATTTATTTCGCTCTTTTATTTCTGTTCGCATAAACAGTGTAAACGAAAGGTGAAATTTTCCCACCGCTCAGTAACCATCCATGTTCAAATGATCATCGCCTCCCTCACGCTACCATACCCTGTCGCCATGGGATCCAAACCCCCGACCAAGTTCTCTAATCCTCAAGTCCCTTGGGTCGTTCCACGAATACGACTTCCAAGACTTTTCTAAGATAATATCTACCGACTTCCGGTAACTCCATGGGGAAATTTACCCTTTTGAGAATTCATTGAACCTTATGAATGCCTAGTGAAAGAAGGTAAGTTTTCCCCAATGTTTCATTTGCTACAGGTGTCCACAACCTTTCATTCCTTCATATAACCTGTGCTTAGTATCCACCAGTCTGGCCTTGCTAATCATTGAAGGATCGTTCCACATTTGCTTCTTGCATTAGTTGCCCTTTGGTTAGTAATTTTAAATAGGTATATATTGTAAACTCGAAAAATTCAATTTTATATTGGATGTTAATAATTCTTGAAAATAGGAATAAAAATTAATGCATAATATTTGTTATTTCCATTAAAATATTTAGCTTATCAGTGTGAAAAGCGAAGTGTTGCCAGCATTAAGGAGAAATCATCCAGTGCGAATGGAGAAGCTATTATTTGTTGGCATTTTTATTTCTGTTGTTCAATGTGTTTTATTAATTGTTGAAATTGTTTTTATGCTGTTCATAAGTGTTAAGTTTATTGAATGAAGTTAGTACAGTCAAACCTCGATATAGCGCCCTCCTATATAGCACCACCCCCATAAAGCGCCAATGAATACTTGTGAACGGACAAATGGTGGCGCTAAATCGAGGTTCGACTGTAATTTCTTTTTCGAAAAATGGGGCGGATAATCCACAAGAGGCAAAAATTCTTTTGTCCATTGTTCAATTATCTAAGTTTGCAGTTACGATTACGAGATTTACAGAGGCATAATAAAAAGGAGAGGCTACGAACTTTAGACCACGTATTTTGGCGAAATGTGGATCATGTGATTCTACATGCATGTAAGTGTCATAGTAAATTTGTATCATGTTAATAAACATTTCTCAGCCTTTCTGGATTCTCGGACCCTCAATTTCTGCAGGCTTTTTCCTCACAAAAATTTTATACATTTTTTCAAGCATTTAGGTGATTTTTGAATGAAAAAATATACCAGTACATTTACAGTTTTTACTATAATATGAGCAGTGAACATGATCTACAAATTGTTAATGAAAATAACTTAATGTCATATTCAACTTACTGGCACTATTGCCGCACAAATCGTGAATTAAATTATTAATAATTCATTATTAGGCATTCCAGCTTTAGCGCATATTAGCTTCGGTCTGTCCGTTCTTCTATACGGATGAAATTCTTTTCCCCGTAGCTATTCACTGGATTTTAATGAAATTTAGTAATAAGACTAAGCACCTTAAATCAGAAAATGAGATACGTGGTTTACATAACATAATAAGTTTAGAATACTTTATCGCAGGAAATGTGATTATTTGTAATTTACACTTTCCTAACCTGATGAAATCATTTGCGAAGCATGTACGTGTATGTTTTGTAAATATTCAATTCTAAATATAATCTTAAATAAATGTAATACATACCAAATATTTACATTTAAATAATTAACCTTCATATTCTGATTATTAGTTTTTTAAATATCACTGTTGTTATAGTGAAGATGTATTTGATTTAAATAGAAAATTACGTAAATTAATAAATCAGTTCTTGAAAGTTTCTTTAAAATGTTTTAAGGTCGGAGTAAAAAAAACCGGTTCGAACAAGTTTACTGATGGTTGCCGGAGCGAAACAGGAACCGAACCGAAAATTTGTGTTTTGAGTGAAACAGAATGAAAACCGGAGCGAAAAAATTTACACTTGGACACCCTGGTTTTAAAGCTGTTGTTGAAGGTATGCTTGTGCTTGGCGATGATACTGGTCTTTTTTCTTATAAATATGTCTTATGTACTCTGAACCGTACACTTCTGCTTCTCCCTATAAACTTCTCTATAGCATTCAATCAATTGATCCAAGTCCCTGCAAACACGCGATCTCCGGTTCTTCGTGGGATACATCTCTTCAATAATTGACCGCGCTTCATCAATTAAAGAGAATACCCGTCCTAGTTTATTTGTTGTAATTTGACGAATGATCTGTCTTCCGAATCTTCCTCGTCCTCCGAAATACAGCTTCTGGCCATATTTTCCGCCACGCTAAATTCAATGTTGAACATTTCATTTCATCCCTAGATTCCCCAATATTGTTAATGACAAAAAGATTGCTGGAGAAATATGTGGGAAAATTCGGAATTTCTATTTAAACATTTAAGGAATCAAAATAAAAATTATTTCCGATGGATTGATCTCAAAATTATGGTATCTATTGTTTTACGAAAAAACAGCAGGTAAAATGCGGGAAAAATTAAAAATTCATTCAAGTAAACTCTCAAGAATATGAATCGAATGATGTCAGGGGTAACTATATGGAATTCCTTCATCTCGTAAATATATTTACGAATTTTTGTCTAGTTCCGAGTTTGGTGGAATGAAAATCATTAAGCCCATTTTTGCTTGATAAGGTTTAGCCTCAATTTAAAGAGTTTAAAAGTTTCATTAAAATAATTTATTAGGTGCATGCTACTGTTATAATTCATTTTGGCTTTCAAAGCTGATAAATTGTATGAATAAATACGATAAATAGTACAAAAAATCGAGATACTACATATAAAACGGAGATTTCAGAAATAAAATTCTTGGAATTTAAACCGCGCAAATGCGCAATTATTACCGCGATAAACAAAAAAGTTCTTCGGTATGATAAATACGTAAAAGCGAAATCGCGCTAAACAAAAGCGAGCTAAACGAGGGATGCCTGTATTTCTTTGTGGCAGGTCGCTGAAGACGAGTATGAATGGAATAACAAAATTCTCGGCGTCACATATTGGGAACAGAATTAGATTCAAAAGGACTTCTATCACGAAAAAATTTTGTCTCCAGTAGAAATCAAATAATTCGCCTTGTATAGCTTGCAACTCAAATATTTCATCGCTTGTTTGAAATTTTAATACGCCGCCGACGACGGGCAATTCAGGAGTAGCGTGCGCCACTCCTTGCTAGTGGTGTATTTGAAAACCCTTTGTTTTTCTTCTATCATTCGGTCTTGGAACGTAGCATGTTATGAATTTAATAGTTTACCGTATATGTTGAAGCTGTGACATTGATTTTCGAATGTATATCATACCCGGATAGCAGTTTATGTCCTTATCATTTGTTCTTGTAACTTCTTTCCATAAGTTATGGATTCCAGGGGTAATATCACTTAAAATTATTTCTCAGAGATATTTTAGATTTTTATGTCAAAGCTGCAAACCTGAATATTAATGTACACTTAGCCCGCGCTTTGTGACGGTTCGCTTTGCGACGATCTGCTTTACGACGATCTGCTTTACGACGATCCGCTTTTACGTCAGTTTTCTCACAGGACAAATAATCCAATTTTAAGTCGCAGAATCCAGTTATACGACAGTAATTAATATCTTGTACATTTTCTAATTGTTTTTATCTTTTTATGTATTTAAAATGTTTACATATTTGTTTTATTTTTAATTTTTAGAATGTTTATACATATTTATATTACTTTTTTAATGTCCACAGGTTCCAGAAATAATAGGTTCCCCTTTGCGACGATGGCCTGGAACCTAACCGGGAGCTGACTTATATGGATTTCCACATATGAAACAATCGTAAATTCGGTTGCAAAAGCTGTTACAAAACTGCAGATCAGCATTCCTGTTATGGTCAGATGCCACATTCTTGATTTGGATTCACTTTTGCCAAGATAATTATTTTTTGCTCAATTTATTTTAATTTATTGCATATAGAGCATGGGTCGGCAACCTACGGCCCACGGGCCAAAAGCGGCACCCGAAGGAATTTCATGCAGCTTGCAAAGGCATGATGAAAAAGTGATTGGTACAATTTAATACTAAATTCCATATTTCTTTCAGTAAATTATGCTCTCAAAACTTTTCCAGTGTTATAATGCTATTAAACTAATTAGAATTGCTTTTCACTAATATGAGACCACATAATCTCTAGGTAGTTTATAATTTAAATGCTCATCTGGCCTGTTGGAGCTCTCATGATTTCCGATGCAGCCCTCCTTAGCGTTCACAATAGCAAATGTGGCCCACCATACAGAAAAGGTTACCGACCCTTGATATAGAGTTCAACAGATGCCATATATTAGAATATTTAAGAACTATCTGAATAAGAAGACTTATGTTTAAATTAACCACATGCAAAAATATTTTCCTAAAGTGGTAAGAGATAGCCTTTAATAGTACTGAATAAAACATAAGTAATAGAGATTGTTATAATATGTTTCACAGATTCAATATTTTTTTCATTCTGACAAAAGTTTATTACAAAATGACATAAATGATAGAATTGAAGAATTTTATAGGCATCTCCAGTTATTTTTTGAATATAAAATGTGGTTCAAATTAATAATCGTTTACAGCAGTAAAATGTTATGCTATACATTACACCATCAACTAAACTTTGAACTATGTTTATTGCAATTTTATCCTATTTATTGTTGTAATAAGTTCCTTTTTAAGGCATTGCACAATTAATTAATGTTAAATTACATTTTCAGTAAGCATTTATATGAAACCTTCTGGCCACCTGAGCATTGTTGAATAATAAGACAAATTCTGTAGAAAATTCCATTAGCAAAATATTTTTTCTGAATTAAATGTTTTATTTGCACTAAGATACCACATTTACATAAAAAAGTGCTGTAAATTCACATCAGCTGTTAATGGATGGGTTGTTCATTAATTAGGGTTAAAAGGGGTAAAAGGTAATGGATATTCTGGTGATTTCATTATCCTTAATTGGATATGTAGTCACATTAAAGTATCAGTAACAGGAAGTATTTCAGAGGCATTAGTTATTCCAATATAATCTTTACTTGAGGAATGATCATTGATGGGAAAAATTATGTCATCCAAGTTTTTCTAATCAATGAAAAAAATTTTCTGTTCCATTTTTTGTAACTTCTCAGCAACTTTTTCATAAATTGAATAGTTCATAACCATTATCTTCCTGTGAAATTCCCTTCCATTTCGCTATCACTATCCAACCTGATGCAGAAATGCCTTTTCCTGCATTCCTATTGCATTTAAACACTTCCCAGTCATGTTGATCCAGTTTGTCATTGTATGTTTTCTGGAGAATTTTTTGTGAGATCTTCTCTGCTCTGAACAGCTACTGGCATAGAATTTTCAGTTTATCTTTTGCTATTAAAATATCCACGTGGGTGGGCAATGTGATGGGCCTGGGGCCTTTGGAAGCTCTCGTATTTTTATTGAATATAGGAAAATAAAGATTCTTTAGCAATTCCTCCTTTTAGTTTGTTTTATTTTGTAAACTCACTTATGTTTTCACTCTTGTCTGACTCTGCTATTGATAAAATTAAAATAGAAGGTAAATAGTAAGAGATAGAAGGCTGAAATTTTCAGATGTGTGTGATATATGATGCAATTTATTAGTCTTACAATCTTTTTTTAAAAAATACGACTATATTATTTTTTTAAATTTCAGTCTATTTTCTTTGAAAAATAGCATGGACTTCAGTCATTGAAAAAGTTTCATGGACTATGGTCATTGAAAAAATTTCATGGATTAGTCTTTCCAAAAATTTCAAAGACTACTATGAAAAATATCCAAAAATTGGTAGTCTTTGAAAAAATGTCATGGACTGTAGTTATTAAAAAAATTCATTGACTATATTCTTTTAAAAATTCAAATACTATACTCACTGAAAAAATTTCCTGGACTATATTCTTTGAAAGAATTTCAAAAACAAAATCTTTGAAATGATTTCAAAATCTATCACCTTTAAAAAATTTCATGGACTCTTTAAAAAAAATTCAGACTATAATCTTTGAAAGATTATCAAAAACTATAGATTTTGAAAAAAATTCAAAGACTATAATCATTTAAATCATTTAAATGACTAAAATCTTTAAAAATTTCATAGACTATAGTTTTTCAAAAATTTTCAGAGGATAATTTTGAAAAAATTTCAAGTTTAAAAAAAATTAAGACACTAGTCTTTGAAAAAATTACATGGACTATTGAAGTTATATATTTAAAAATATAAAATATATTGAGATAAATATATCATAATGTTGAAATTTCATCAGTGAATTTAGAAGATAGTGAGAACTAGCTTTGCTGCTACATATGCTGAGAAATACATATAGTTAAAAACTGTGGGACAGATGTATCAATACACTCATAAACATGTTGGTATTCTCCCTGTCGGTCTACAGTTTTATATTCTTTGGGTTCTGCAGTTTGTAGTTTTTATTAAACATTAATATATTTACCACTCTTAAGTAGTTTATTCTGTGCTTTTAAGTATTTGCAGGTATTTGTAATTTTGGATTCCGGTCTTCATTATTTATCTAACTTTTATAATAATTTGACCTGTTTTTATATATACATAGTTTATTGTTAAGTTGCTGTTATTCTGCATATACATCAGCTTTGGCATCACCCAGATATCTTTCATCAAGTCTTTTAAGAGTTAATATAAACATTGTGTTATCATTGACAGTTGCCAAAAAAGAGCATTTGCTCTGTTAACTACTTTAACCCGGCAGAGCACGCACCGGGTCTGTGAGACCCACTTGATTTAGTAATCATGTTTACTGCAAGATGCTAGAAGCTGTAGAACTGTTGTTCCCTATACCTTTCCATTACTCTCTGCACTACATACATCTTACCTTAATATCAGTAGAGTGTAGTAGAGTTGTAGTGTACAGAATGCCATTTCATCATTCTGGGTCTCTCAGACCCGCTGCGAGCATTCAAGACACTATTTCGAGCTTTGAGGTAAGAAAGCCATTTTTAACGATTTCATCCATATTAGTTAGTGTATGAACTATCCTTCAAGTAAAATTAAGTGCAATAAAAAATACAATCACTGTAAAAATTTACAGCCATTATTTTTTTGTTTTTTGGCTTATTTTATTTATTTTAACAATGGATCCAAACTCAGAGTAATCTTATGAAGGTCATGAAATTGGCATGTTATGCATTGAAACATATATATTACACAGCCACACGTTTATTTGTGTCAGTATTATTTTAGTGTTTTTTCTTGTTTGACGCTATTTGTGTTTGGTACAGTGCTTTGCAGTGGTTTTACATCACATTGTCACTAAAAATGTTATTTAAAAAATGTAATTTGATATTGAAAACTGAAAACATTAGAAAGGATGAATAAAGAATACCTGATTCCAAATAGATTGGTTTTATTTATTGGAGAAATAATTTTTCATCTTTTGAGAGTTCCTGAAAATGATCAAGGAATAATTATAACTCAATAGGTTCTGCGCAGAGATGTTGTGTATACCTTGTATTTACTTGATATGTATCTTTATAAGCATTGAATCTTTTTATCACTTTTGTATAACCGTTTTCAATAACCCTACATCGAACAAAGTATTTTTGCCATATTGCAATTAGAAAATGAAATGAAACATTGTTCATGTATCAGTATTGTGTGTGACACATAAAATGCATTCGACAGCAATGCTATAGTGTCATATTATCATTAAAATTATGAAATATACTGTATAGACTAAGTTATCATAACTGTTTTGCAAGGGTCTCTCAGACCCAGTGCGAGCATTAACGTTCGAAATTCGGGTGCAAGCCCCGCCAGGTTAAATATAAATCTAGAAATCAAATTACAAGTCACTTAAATCTTAATCCTATATCATATTATTACTTCAAGCAGCATTTAAAGGACACATATTTAATATTTTTAATCAAATAATCTGTAGTATTTTCACTATATATTATAGCACAAAATTAAAAATACGGTTTTCTGGATTAAATATGACAATCCAATTAAAAAAGTCTGGTAGTAATTATAGACGGTCATAGAGCTTTTCCAAAATGCTCTAGCATGAGTTGTTTTTAGGAGGATATTATTTCCATTAACGTTTAAAAAATTACAATATTCCCCTGAGTATAAGATAAACTCAAATACAAAACCACCCCTATACAGAAACAAATTTTGAGGAAATAATATTCCATGAGGCATTTGAAGTAATTGAATTGAACGAGAATATTGGGGTTTCTTTTCATTTAAATCTTTAGAAACTATCATATCAATGTACTGTAGAAAGAAAAATGCAATTTAGAACATGTTAGATTGTCATAATCACTGTCAATATCTTTCATTTATTTATTTCATTGTTCACGAATGTAAGAAAACCCACAATTTTTTATTGAAAACAAAAATAGAAAAAATAACTCATCTTATAATTGAATAATATGACATGTTTTTTGGCACAAAACCTTTTATTTTTTAATTTTTCCTTCACTGTTGTAAGTTAGCTAAAGCTGAGTGGGGACTACTTCTACAATATTATGGCCATAAATATCTTTAACTTGTACTCTAATTTAAATTCTAAAATTACAAATAATTGTACAATATGCACGCACAACAATAAGTAATTTCTCTGAAAACATATATATGTACCTAATAATACATCATTTAATTCCATGAGTAGAACTTAGTAAATTAAATTATTACCTATTTTTATGGAGTAAAGAGTTTTCTAGGTTCAAGATGAACCTTTATAGCTACTGTAGCTGTTAAGAGACTAACAAGGTCCTCACCAAACTCCATCATCATCTGTTACAATGTATAAGATCCTCTATTAACAAAATAACTTTATTCTTAAATCTATTAACATTTTCTGGAAATGGTTTAAAGAGAACTTAAGGTAACATGTTCTACTCCCTGATTCATATCATAAAAGAATATTTTGCAACATTTGTTATTTGAGATATCAATTTCATTTTAAACTCATGTCCATTATTCCTAATAAATTCTCACTTCTCTTGCTTACTCCTCAGTCCTTATTTTCACCAGTTACCTGGAATGCAACCCCTAATCTGTTTACCCCATCTTCTTTTGTCATGTGTTTCCCAACCCAGAATTTAAATCATTTCAGTTATGCTAACAAATGATTTATATGCCAACTTTTAATTTCAGACGGACGTTCAGTCACCCCCTGAGTGGGCCCAAGACATTTCCCTGGAGAACATCAGAGGTGAAATTCAGAGGATCTAAAGGACGTCCATTGATGACCTCCACCTGCTCTCAATAACAGTTATGCACTTAACCTTCTTACAATGGCCTTGATAATCCTTTAATATTTCAGTTTTTGAATAAGCCTATGATGAGTATCTTCAACAAAAGTTTTTCTAAAAATCTAAAAGTATAGCATCCAGGAATTTAATTAATTAAGCAGTAATTTACATGACTTACCCTTCCTACAACCCTGCTGATTATTAGTTAATAAAGTAATATATCTAATATGCCAGCTCAGGGCCACACCTAGGGTGTTTTGCGCCTGGGTGCAAGATATCTCTGTGGCGTCCCTCTACTAGCGAAATTTCGTGGTATGATCATATATGACTTTTTTCATCGATAGAGAGTGGAGTCAAGCTGATGTATTTCTGTCGATGTATCCCGCAATGAATTGATTGAAAAAAATAGCTTCATAATTATTAATATAAACATATCATTTAATATCTGCTTGAAGGAAAATTATAAAACTCGCCACACATATGATTATAATTCAATATTCTGTCCCGTTACCTTAATGATCAATAAAAAATTCCTATATTTTTGTCCATTTACAAGCCAAATTAGATTTGATATTTATTCTGACAATAAGAAAAAAACTTCAATTATTTATGCATTCCTACTTCAAAGTCCCGACTTGGTATTTTCATTTTAAGATATTTTAAAATCCAGTGAAGGAACAGATGTCAATAATTCTCTCATTATTTGGAGAAATTGTTTCGGTATTTGAATTTGGTGCTATGCATTTAGAAATGAATATGAACGGTAACGTAGATGGGAGATCGTGAAGGAGTAAGGAAAGCTAGTTATTGGAAAATCTATACCAAACCGATTTAAAACAAATTTGGGATTTCCAAGTCTCGGTAAGTGGGAGAAAAAGGGTAGGCACCTGGTATTCTTCCAGCGAAAGGATTTGTGGTAAAGGTCGATGGTACATACTTTACGAAAGGATTGCCGCATCAGCTAGAACTCCTCGCTAAGGTCGGGATAGCAATTTTCAGAGTCAGAGTCCTGGTGAGTCCTACGATGAACCCATTTTTGGTCACCACTGATATGTGTTCTAGGGACCCTGAGTCATGTGACTGCGTATTGCAAGGGATCGGAAAAATTTTGACCGGAAGATTTTGTGTCATTTAATATCTCGAACTTTCCCTTTTCACTTGGGCAAAGGAGGAAACATTCCCAAGTTGAATTCCAATAATATATAGATACAAATACCTTGATTGGAAGGTGCCCCGGCAAGTTGGCACCCAGGTGCATTGCACCCACTGCACCGTGGTTAGGCATGCCCCTTCACCAGCTATAATGCTGGAGTGAACAAGAGATCTGTTTAAGACCAATATATTTAGGTTAGTATTACAGATGTTCTTAACTTTTTCTTTTATTTATTGTGAAATTATTTTCACTAACATTAAATAACAAACATGTTATAGTAATTATTAATAACCGAATATTAATATTTTTTCATGAGATAAAGCAATAAAAATATCTCTAAATATATTTTGGTTATATTATATTTATGAACATTTCACCATGTCTCTTATCATATATATTTTAACATTCCTTTAATTGCACAGTGAAAGATAAACACATTGACTAAATGACTAGGATGTTTAAAAAATAATCTTTCCATAATCAAAGAGTGAATAATCCAATCTAGGATCTTACTGCATTCATCACTATCCAATGATGGTCTGCACTTTAATCCTGAGCACATGTAACATTTAAAACAATCAGTTTCAAAATGTAAAAAAATATAGTTTATTCTTGCCAATAAGAATTAATTGGTTTTCATTCATGATGACCTTTTCCTATGAAAAAAATACATAACATCTCTTGAATTGGAATTGAACTCTTATATTCTCTGTGGCAGTCAAACACCTAACCTCTCAGCTATGAAAACATTATTGTTAGTGTATGAAAGCAGTTGGTCATATGAGGAATGGTGGAAGAAAGGAAGTCCAATATGTGCAAGAGGGGAAAGAGAAAAGGGGTGGCCTCAATGACAGAAGAGGGGAAGTTCGTGATGTTGAAGAATTACACTGTGTGTAGGCATAGAAAATATTGTTGTTTAATATTATTTAATTAGCTCATGAACAGCTTTTCTCAGAAATTTGTAATTTTGTCAGATTTTAATCATAAGAGGAGCTTATGTTTAACAATAATAGACATAGAGCTAGCCATACAAGTGAGTATAATAAAGGAAAGTTCGGTCTATTGTATACTTCTTCAAACACTACTATAATAAATTTCTTTTTCAGATGAATATATCAGGAAAATATTTTCTCTTATTGCAATAGTTTCTTCTCCTCCACTTACCCCCTTTACTGCCACTGCACATAGGAATATCGCATCCACTTCCCCTCAAAAGACAGAAAAAGTCGAGCATTAGGGAAGCTCAGGAAACTAGTACATATATGCTTAATATATTTATAATCTATTTATTAGTTTCAGGATATTCTAACACAATGCATCCTACCCAAAACATCATTTATAAACGAGGAATTAAAGAGAAACTTGGGATTTGACATATAAAGTCGTTACAATGCTAATATTTCATAGTTTTATAATGTTATTCCATTTTTTTAATCGAAATTTGTATTTTTTCAGATTATGTTTATTAGGGATGCTATTTTTTAAAAACACATTTCCAATATTGAAGTAGAGGTAGCCGTTTATGAGCATATCAATAAAGAAAGTTTGGTGACTCAATATTACAATTAGTGAATAGCAATGTGATAAACTGTAAATGCAAAGATGTTGACTTTCTTTTTCGGTTGATTATATGAGGAATATGCATTTCTCTTACCGTTACAGTTCTTGTTCTTCTAATTCCCCTATTTCTTGCCACTGCACATATGGAATAGTGCATTCACTCCCCTCCACTTCCTATGATACATGACTGTCTCCATACAGTGAAGGTCAAGCATCACGGAAGCTCAGAAAATTATGTACAAGGTATATTATTAATGTATTACATTCAGAATACTCTTAACATGAGGTCTCATGTGCATGATATTACTCATAAACAAGGAATGATAGAGAAACTTGGGATCAAACGTATGTGTAAGATGCCACGCTAGAGTTTAATGGTTTTATAATGTTCTGTTAATTTCCATATTACACTGCTTCCACTCAGTCCATGACGTGCTTATTTTGAATTTGTGTCATTATAAAAGACAATCTTCCGAGTACTAAGCAAGAGTCTTATCAATTATCTTACCATGATATTCTACTTATAATTATGTAAGGTGTTTATTAAATTAAACGAAAGGAACGATAATAATGCAACCGGCAATTTGTATCATTTTTGGATCATGTGTGTAAGAAAAGCTAATAGTTAACAGTAAATTTGCAATAATAGAAGTTATCTGAGAAAGAAAGTATCATCAAGGGAAGTTAGATCTATCATATACTCCTTCACAAACTATTGGGATAACTGAATGGCATTTTCAATTTCTTTTTCAAATGCATATATGAGGAAAATATATGCTTCTTTTATTGCAATAGTTTCTTCTCCTCCACTTTTCCTCTTTCTTGCCACTGCACATCGGCAGGACAGGATCTACATATTTCGGGGCCTGAAGCAGAAGGGTTAAAATGGGCCCCTCCCTTCCTGAAAATTTTGAGGACAAAGAAAACACGTTGTTTAATTTATATATTTATTAATATGGGATAACACTTACAGACATTTACATGTAGTAAAATACTAGTTCTTCACAAATATACTTTTGTTAAATAATGGCGGTAGTGTGGGAAAAATTGACATAAAACGTAGGTAGTCACTGAAAAAATGGGGCCTGAAGCGGCCGCTTCACCTGCTTCATGGTAGATCTGGCCCTGCACATAGGAATACCACATCCACTCCTCTCCACTTCACCTCACACCTGGCTCACCATTTCTCTATGCTTACGGCAAAGGCTGAGCATAAGAGAAGCTTATAAAATTTTAAGTGTAGTATTATGTTAATCTATTTATTACTTTTAGGATATTCCAACACAAGGTATAACACCCGTGACCGTCATTGATAAAAAATGTATGGTAGATACACTTTTTGATCCAACAAAAGAGAAATTACCTAAGTTCTAGTTTCATATTATCATAATATCATGTCCAAGTCGAGAATTCTACTGCATCCACTCAGTCGATAAAGTGTTTATTTCAAATGTTGTCACTTTAACAGAATATCTTCCGAGGCATAAACAAGAGGCATGTCTATGCTTTTACCTTAACATTCCACTTATACTTATGCCAGGTCTTTATTCGAATTAAACAAAAGGAACAAGAATATTTAAATTGGTAATTGTATTTTTTCGAATCATGACCTTAAGGGACGATAAAATTTAGCAACCATATAAGGAAAGTTTTGTTAATTCACAATTTTCATAAGTGACATGGCATTATGATAAAATGATGCATAGATATTAATTTTCAGATGTGCATATAAGTATTATATATTTCTCATGGAGTAGTGGTATTCAAGGTATGGTACAAATACCCAAGATGGTAATAAAAACATCTGAAAGTTGCACCAGCAAAATATCGGTATTCACTTAGTTACCCCATATACCACAATCACTTATATTCCTCGACTATAAATTTCAATAAATTGCTTAAATAAAGCTCTTTGGTAACTGTATAGAGTTAATGTTCATTTTTACTTTCTCATATACGTAGTATATTGAGAAAGTATTGTAATCGCGAAAAAATTCGACCTCGATTTTTTACGGAAATATACATTTTAGGTGTAGCCGAGTCCGAAAAAGTGATTTTCGCAATGCCGTCTGTGTCTGTTACTGGCTCTAGAGCAGGGGTCCCAAACATCGGTGTGCAGGCCGCATGACGGCTCTCTGCCGCTCCGCGGGCCGCATTCCTTACTTTCCCAGTCTTCACACCTTTTCCTGTTCTTTGTATTATATTCACTCTCCCTTTCCACAAGAGAGGAATCGCTCTATTACGCGTCTTACACGCAGTCATTACAAAAATGCTAGATTTTGCGTCGAGGGTTAATTTCTTCTGATACGCAAGAAACTCGCTGACAGTGGGATAAATATTCTTCAGTAACTCAACCGTGCAGGCTGATATACTTCTTAGATTATTTAGAAATATTTGCGTGAAATATTTTATAAGAAATAGATTTGAGTTTGAGTCGCGTATTATAAAGTAAATTGCTTCGCGGGCCGCGAGTTTGAGACAATTGCTCTAGAGCCAAAACGGTGTAGCGAAAATGAATGAAATCTTGTACTTAGGCATTTTATTATACTGCGCAGAGTATATGAGGAAATGGTTGACATTGCTCAATAATTAAGGTAAGTTTATTCTACGCATTTTTAACAACAATCTTATTTTCTCAAAAACGGCTCTAATGATTTTGATCAAATTTCGTACAGTTACTTATGTTTACGTCTTCAATAATACTGCATATTTTATTTTTCTCAATGAATGAATATAAGGCTTGTATATTCTTGGGCAACTTTATCAAAAATTGGATTTTCTAAAAACCGGCTGATACGATTTCCATTATCTAAAAATAACTAAACGACGCATTAGTATATGAGAAAGTTTGTACAACGTATGTTGTACCGATTTTTTCATTTCGGCGCGATGATATTGACGACATTTTTTAGACCAATTTTATTTTTATAAAAGCATGTGGTACAAGGTAGTTGATGAAAAAGTTTGAGTAGCATTGTCTTATAGCAATAGTTTTTCTCCTTCACTTCTCCTCTTTCTTACCTCGGCACATAGAAATAGCGCGTTCACTCCCCTCCATTTCCTGTCACACGTAGCTCACCGTCTCTGCGTACGGCGAAGGTCGAGCGTCAGGGAAGCTCAGAAAAAATTTTACGTAGTATTTTTTACTGTATTTATTACTTTCAGGTTACTCTAACACGAGATATCACATCCATGATTTATAATATTTTGTTCAAGTCGAGAATCTACTACTTCTATTCAGTCGATAATGTGTTCATGTCAATTCCTATCGCTTTAAAATAAAGTTTTACTAGGCATAACCGTAATATTCCGCTTATACTTATGTCACGTGATTATTATAACTAAAAAAACTATAATATTGAAATCTGGCATTGTTATTGTTTTCTGATTATGACTGTAAGAGAAGCTAATGTTTACAACGAACTTTGCAATAAAAGAGGTACTTGTACCCATCCAAGGCAGTATCATAAAGGATAGTTTGGTTCATATTACATGCTTTTAACACACTGTTATGATAAGCAGGGTTGAAATAGTACAAATAAAACCTACTCGCCACTTGACAAAATCCACTCGCCCATAATACGTTTTGTGATTGGTCAGGCTAAAAATCTGCTTGCCACTGTCCATCTTTAACTCGCCCGTGGCGAGTGGGCGAGCGTATTTCTCGAGATCTGATGATAATTGACATGCTGTTGTGCTGTAAGTGCAAAGATATTAAATTTCATTTTCAGATGTGTATTCTACATATATTTTTCTCTTATAGCAATAGTTTCTTCTTCTCCACCTCCCCTATTTCTTGCAACTGCAGATAGGAATAGCGGATCCCTCCCCTCCATTTCCCCTCACACGGGGCTCACCGTTTCTCTCTCAGTACGGCCATGGTCGAGCGTCACGAAGGCTCCGAAAAGTATAATATTATTTATTACATTTGGTTGATTACTAGCTGCCATTCCTTACGTCACGTTGAAATTTTGGTGATATTGATGGTCTTCCGCATTGCTTATTTCGCCATAAATGTCGTAGTCGTACGCGAAAATCCAAATTTTCCTACTAACTATTGAGCTGATGTCGTTTAAATAAACTTAAAATTACAGCAGACCAAGAACACTACCCTGTGAAACGCCAGAGACCTCTTCCACTAAGCTCGAAGACTTCCCATCTATAACAACCTTCTGCTTCGTATGATATAAAAATTGAGGAACCAGCTAAATTTTGGAATAAACGCTTAAGGTTTCTAATTTAGTTATTAACTTTCTGTGAGGTACCATATGAAAGGCTTTCGTAAAATCTAGGAAGATGGCATCGGCCTGCCTATTATGCTCTCCGCTTCTCAGTATATAATTCACAAAAAGACCGAGCAGGATATCGCAATACCTATCCTTTCTGAAGGCGTGTTGACAATTGTTTAACAATGGATTACTATCAAGAAAACGAGCTTGTGTTAAAGTATTCTGTATGGTATTGAGTTTAGGAAAATCGGCCTGTAGTTTCTGGGATCTCTTTGTTACCTCCCTTAGGAATTGGAGTCACGTGCGATAACATCCAGTCCTTCGGTATACCTATCCGCGAGAAATGGATTTGTCGAATATTATCCAAAGAAAATGTGCTACATCTTCGGCTAATTATTTGAATAACCGAGCGGGAATTTCAACGGGGACCGAAGATTTGTTAGGTCTATTTGCACTTAATTGCTTTTATACTTCCACCTAAGAAAGTACTACGTCGGCCTTAAGGTCGATTCCAATTGGGGGACGGGGGGAGAGGGCGCATATTTATTAGATTGACCCAAGCGTCCAAATTCTTTAGGTCAGGCGTCTCAACGATAGAGAAGCAAAATTATAAGCATAATATCTCTCTTCGTGTTTTCCACGGGACATATGGTCTGCGCAACTTCCCCTCCGAACTTCCCCTAACGCATGGCTTCTAGCATCTCACTCCGCGCACGGACAAGGTCACGCGTATCAACAATACTCAAACAAAATTTTAAGCATGGTATCTCTCTTCGTGTTTGTCACGGGACATGAGTACTATAACACTTCTATCTTCACTCACGCGTGCCTCATAGGTACTCACCGCGTACAACAATGTCACGCGTCTCAAACCCTGAGAAGCGAATTTATTAGCTAAACATTTTGTGCATTAGATCACTACCAACTATAAACCTTATGGGTTGTCAGGTGGCATACGTATGTATGTATAAACATTATTTTTCAGTATAAATATACCCGGAATATATTTCTCTCCACCATTATTAATTTAACTGTAAATTCACGTTTTTAGTATCAATTTCAAAACAAAGGGAGCGTGGAAATTCGTATGGAACGGGACCTCTAAAGACAAGTGCGCGGTAAACGGGTGGAAACTATTCATCACTTATCGCTCCGCTAGCCGACATTCGTTATATATGGGGGACAAAACATTTGTTCGTTACAGCCAAGATTTCGTAAAAAGGCGTGTTCGTTACATCCGAGAAATTTAACCAGTGCCCTTATGGAGAAGTCCAAGGGACCGAGACATTTCTTTGTTAAAGCCGAGATTTCGTTTTAGGCGTGATGGTTATGTACGAGTTTTACTGTGTTTGCTACGGGACATGTGATCTGCGCCACTTCCCCTCCTATCTTCCCCTCACGCGGGGCTCATAGCTTCTCTCCGCGTACGGACAAGGTCACGCGCCTCGACGCCAGAGAAGCAGAATTATAAGCTAAGAACATTCTCTGCATTGGATCACTACCACATAAATCTTATGGGTGGTATTCGTATGTACGTATAAACATTATTTTTCAGTTTAAAATATACCCTCCATTATGCACTGCTCAACGTGTTGGCGCAGGTCAACCTATGCTCTATTCCGCACTCATGAATCACCTGTATTCACTTCGGACGACGAGGTCTAGCGTCTAGCCTAACAGAGAATCAGCGTATTCTATTCTCATTTTGGAAATCCATAATTCGTTTCTTACTTTGAGAATGCTATGACAGGAAACCAGAGATTCATCAATCTGCCTGAGATTTCGGGATTCAAGAGGAGCATAGGATGTAATGTGAGATTGGCTGAGATAGAGTTACATATATATGTATTAAATATATTGTTTATTGTTGTTTCTTAGGAATAGAAGAGAGTGACTGGTGACATACTGAGTGCACGCAATGTACATATTGGATGACATGAACTTCTGGACGGAAGCATGCATCCACGTCTATGGTGAACATCTTCTTCGCTTTTGTACTTTCTGTTTTATAGCATTTTTAAATTCTGTTTATTTCACGTCCTGAAAGTATAAACTAATTTAATTGTATGTTCATAGTAATGAATTTTATATGGAATGAATGGGAGTCTTGAGGCTTGCCTAGCAAAATTATTCGCATCTCTCTCTCTCTCTTCGTGATTGCCACGGGACACGTGATCTGCGCCACTTCCCCTCCTCACTTCCCCTCAATAGTGGCTCATAGCTTCTCTCCGCTAAGAACAAGGTCACGCGTCGACGCTTGCCGAGCATAGTTATATATCGCCATATATACTATGTTACGCGCAGGGTAATGTTATAAACCTATGCGAAGTTTCATGACGATATCTTCGAAAGTGTGGATTTGTACATCGGACAAACAGAAACAGAATTTCTGACTTATCTATATGGAAGGTAGATATCATGTGTATAAACGATTGTTATGTATGATCTTATGTACATGTCTGTATTTACTTAATATATTTTTGTAAATAACTTGTGATCGCTGTTTTTGCGGTCAAACTGGTAACATCGTGTTAGCAATGAAAATAAAATTACGTGATAACATATTGGTGTTATTTATTAAGAACCTCTCCCTACCAATAGGCAGAAAACAGAAGTTTTAGCTCGTAATTAGTGGTTTCTCTTCAAAATTTCGAGAAAATACTAATAATTCTCCAGAAAATGATGAATTAATAATCAACCACTTTTAATTCTAATAAAACACGGTGTAAATTGCTATATATTTATAGCGATGTAGCTTAAAACCTATTATTTTGGTTCAAAATGCTCATTTAACCAGATTAACCCACCAAAGTGTCTTTATTTTAATAGAAATATAGCCTATAACCTTTTAAAGTGGATTTAAAACAATTATTAAACCAGCCACAGTTAATATAATAAGAAAAACAAGGCGAAATACTATCAAGGAATCGAAGGAGACGTTTGAATTCGCGCCATACAGTGGCCTTGAGCTTTCACTTTCGTTGGAAAAACTGGATTTCTTGAGCAAAACGCGAAAATCGCCGATTTGGCCTCCAAAACGACCAAAACCTCACACCCAACCTGAAGTCGACCTTCAGGAAGCCAAAATTCTCACTCCACTCGGTTTTCCACCAATCACAGGCCTCCAAGCAGGAAGCCCCCCACACCCCTCAGAAATACCCGCGGCCAGTGCCTCGAAAGCCGCGGTCAATCGAAAGGGTTTACTCAAAGTAAAGTACTCGGTAGACGGATGTGCCCATCTAATGCATAATCTTTAGCCGACGCAATTCAACTGCCTTAATGCGAATAGCTCTCCAAATAATACCGATTCTTTCATATCCTCAAGCAACAGTTCTCTTAGCTCCTTGCGAAAGAGCGCGGTTGACAACGTTGAGTACCTGGGTTCGTTTACGGGTTAGTCTCGAAATTTTTTTTAGCTGCTTTTATTCGAGCTTTACTATGAAATTATGAATGTCTCCTTAAATTGAATGGTTTTTCTTCTTATTCATTTTATTAACGTTATTCATTCTATTTACATATTTTTCCCATTTCAATCGCGTGTTGCCCACACCCCTCCGAGTAAATTATTATTCGAAAGTTAAAATTAAATGCCAATGACGATTCAATAAAATTTTTATTTCCTGAACAATACATAGCTACGTACTTATATTTACACCGCTAATGTCACAAATTAAGAGAGATTTTCTGGATCTTCCGGCATAGTAACAACATTTCTGATACATATGTTGAGTGACTAATAGTCACCGAACTTCATAATTGAATTGGCATTTAAACACGTAAAACACAGAGTATTCATCTGAAGTTGACCGTTGTAAATAGATCCCGTCGACTTTTTCAATTTCCTCTGGCGTCCCGGTCAATCGCCTCTTCTCTCTGGTCATTCCTGGTTCCGTCAGCTTCGTCCAGGTGGGAGAAAGGGATTACCACGGGTTTCTCCTACTTGGTAGAGGAGCTGCCGACGTAATGCCGGGAAGGAAGGCAGCGTCCTGGCGCCACCTAGCGATGAAGGAGGAACTACAACAATACACATTAAGACCGAGTTACGGGAAAAGCCGCACTCTTCTAGCGCGCTAGATAAACGTTCGCTATATGAATTATCGATTTCATGAGGACTTCCCCTCCTAACTTCCCCTCACGCTCATAGCTTCTCTCCGCGTACGACAAGGTCAAGCGTCTCAACGCTTGTCAAGCAAAATTATAAGTACAGTAAAACTCGATTATTACGTATTTGAGGGGAGCGACTCATTGCTTCGATATAAGCGTGACTTTATTATTTACGAGAAACATGGTTTTTGGCCTATATATCCCATATAACACGCAGACACATACAGTAAGATCTGGTAAGAGCTGCGCTATCCGGCTATTTAGAACCAGTCACGTTTTCGTGTGAAATGTATTTGTGTAATACCACAACTTCCGCTTTAAAATTTCTTAAAATATAACATGTATATATGACGTATTAACTCTGTATACATCTGGGACCCCGAGTAATCATGGCGTTTTTGTTTACTGAAGTCATTTGCTTTGTCTGAATGTTTTGGTGTACTTCTACTATTTCCAGTTTGATCGCTTTTTATTATTGAAAAAATTACCCATCCCTTGAATATGGCGTGAAAATAAATGCATAAGAGCAAGGGGCAAGAGAGAAGAAGTTGTTTTAACGCTAACACAAAAGCTGGAACTGATCGAACGAATGGATAATCCATAGCAAAAGAATTAAACATCGTATCCTCCAGGCTCTACGATATCAAGGCTCATAAGGCTAAATTAATGAAAATTGTGTAATCTTCAGAGACGAGTAAACCAATTAATGAACTTCATACGCTTAATAAGCCATAAATGGGCGAACTGGATAAAATTTTATATGACTGGTTTTCGCAGAAATGTTCAGAAGATTTAAATAATTTCGTCCTTTACTAATGGAGTAATTAAAGATAAATTAGAAAGATAAAATCAAAAAAATTCAATTTTGGGAAGAGGTTCGTTGTCGTAGCCCCAAACTTCCCGGACGACCTAACTTTTCAATAGTATTTTGTTTTGCATGTAAGCTTACCAACGTATAAAATAGGAATTTGTAAATAGTATGTAGATCTAACTACGTGTGGAAGAATTAAAATGGAAAATGCAAACCCCATGCACAGTTATGTTTGGGGAGGACGGTAGTGAACCCAAGCCCAATTTTGTTAGGTTATTCATAAATTTGGGATGTCAGAATTGAAAAACGTTCCCCTAACTGGCTATTTCTCCTAATCGGCTATCCACAATCCCCAACATAGCTGGATAACACATATTTGGCTCTATTTGCAATGAGTAGACTTCAATGCCGTGAATGTGAAGAGAAGCTTATCATTTTCGCGGCATGTAAAATGTCCGATTGCTATTATATACGACTTTTTAAATGGCCAATTCATATTATAATGTTGGTCATTAACTCACATAAAAAGTTCACATTTTTAATTTCAATTTCAAAACTAAGGGAGCGTGGAAATTCGTATGGAAGGGGTAGAGGGAGGAACGGGACCTCTAAAGACAAGTGCGCGGTAAACGGGTGGAAACTATTCATTACTTATCGCTCCGCTAGCCGACAATCGTTATATATGGGGGACAAAACATTTGTTCGTTACAGCCAAGAATTCGTAAAAAGGCGTGTTCGTTACATCCGAGAAATTTAACCAGTGCCCTTATGGAGAAGTCCAAGGGACCGAGACATTTCTTTGTTAAAGCCGAGATTTCGTTTTAGGCGTGATGGTTATGTACGAGTTTTACTGTGTTTGCTACGGGACATGTGATCTGCGCCACTTCCCCTCCTATCTTCCCCTCACGCGGGGCTCATAGCTTCTCTCCGCGTACGGACAAGGTCACGCGCCTCGACGCCAGAGAAGCAGAATTATAAGCTAAGAACATTCTCTGCATTGGATCACTACCACATAAATCTTATGGGTGGTATTCGTATGTACGTATAAACATTATTTTTCAGTTTAAAATATACCCTCCATTATGCACTGCTCAACGTGTTGGCGCAGGTCAACCTATGCTCTATTCCGCACTCATGAATCACCTGTATTCACTTCGGACGACGAGGTCTAGCGTCTAGCCTAACAGAGAATCAGCGTATTCTATTCTCATTTTGGAAATCCATAATTCGTTTCTTACTTTGAGAATGCTATGACAGGAAACCAGAGATTCATCATTCTGCCTGAGATTTCGGGATTCAAGAGGAGCATAGGATGTAATGTGAGATTGGCTGAGATAGAGTTACATATATATGTATTAAATATATTGTTTATTGTTGTTTCTTAGGAATAGAAGAGAGTGACTGGTGACATACTGAGTGCACGCAATGTACATATTGGATGACAATGAACTTCTGGACGGAAGCATGCATCCACGTCTATGGTGAACATCTTCTTCGCTTTTGTACTTTCTGTTTTATAGCATTTTTATATTCTGTTTATTTCACTTCCTGAAAGTATAAATTAATTTAATTGTATGTTGATAATGAATTTTATATGGAATGAATGTGCGTCTCGACGCTTGCCATGCAAAATTATTCGCATCTCTCTCTCTCTCTTCGTGATTGCCACGGGACACGTGATCTGCGCCACTTCCCCTCCTCACTTCCCCTCAATAGTGGCTCATAGCTTCTCTCCGCTAAGAACAAGGTCACGCGTCGACGCTTGCCGAGCATAGTTATATATCGCCATATATACTATGTTACGCGCAGGGTAATGTTATAAACCTATGCGAAGTTTCATGACGATATCTTCGAAAGTGTGGATTTGTACATCGGACAAACAGAAACAGAATTTCTGACTTATCTATATGGAAGGTAGATATCATGTGTATAAACGATTGTTATGTATGATCTTATGTACATGTCTGTATTTACTTAATATATTTTTGTAAATAACTTGTGATCGCTGTTTTTGCGGTCAAACTGGTAACATCGTGTTAGCAATGAAAATAAAATTACGTGATAACATATTGGTGTTATTTATTAAGAACCTCTCCCTACCAATAGGCAGAAAACAGAAGTTTTAGCTCGTAATTAGTGGTTTCTCTTCAAAATTTCGAGAAAATACTAATAATTCTCCAGAAAATGATGAATTAATAATCAACCACTTTTAATTCTAATAAAACACGGTGTAAATTGCTATATATTTATAGCGATGTAGCTTAAAACCTATTATTTTGGTTCAAAATGCTCATTTAACCAGATTAACCCACCAAAGTGTCTTTATTTTAATAGAAATATAGCCTATAACCTTTTAAAGTGGATTTAAAACAATTATTAAACCAGCCACAGTTAATATAATAAGAAAAACAAGGCGAAATACTATCAAGGAATCGAAGGAGACGTTTGAATTCGCGCCATACAGTGGCCTTGAGCTTTCACTTTCGTTGGAAAAACTGGATTTCTTGAGCAAAACGCGAAAATCGCCGATTTGGCCTCCAAAACGACCAAAACCTCACACCCAACCTGAAGTCGACCTTCAGGAAGCCAATTTCTCACTCCACTCGGTTTTCCACCAATCACAGGCCTCCAAGCATGGAAGCCCCCCACACCCCTCAGAAATACCCGCGGCCAGTGCCTCGAAAGCCGCGGTCAATCGAAAGGGTTTACTCAAAGTAAGGTACTCGGTAGACGGATCTGCCCATCTAATGCATAATCTTTAGCCGACGCAATTCAACTGCCTTAATGCGAAAGCTCTCCAAAAAATACCGATTCTTTCATATCCTCAAACAACAGTTCTCTTAGCTCCTTGCGAAAGAGCGCGGTTGATAACGTTGAGTATCTGGGTTCGTTTACGGGTTAGTCTCGAAGTTTTTTAAAGCTGCTTTTATTCGAGCTTTACTATGAAATTATGAATGTCTCCTTAAATTGAATGGTTTTTCTTCTTATTCATTTTATTAACGTTATTCATTCTATTTACATATTTTTCCCATTTCACTCGCGTGTTGCCCACACCCCTCCGATAAATCATTATTCGAAAGTTAAAATTAAATACCAATGACGTTTCAATAAAATTTTTATTTTTTGAGCAATACATAGCTAAGTACTTATATTTACACCGCTAATGTCACAAATTAAGAAAGATTTTCTGGATCTTCCGGCATAGTTACAACGTTTCTGATACATATGTTGATTGACTAATCGTCTCCGAACTTCATAATTGAATTGGCATTAAAACACGTAAAACACAGAGTATTCATCTGAAGTTGACCGTTGTAAATAGATCCCGTCGACTTTTTCAATTTCCTCTGGCGTCCCGGTCAATCGCCTCTTCTCTCTGGTCATTCCTGGTTCCGTCAGCTTCGTCCAGGTGGGAGAAAGGGATTACCACGGGTTTCTCCTACTTGGTAGAGGAGCTGCCGACGTAATGCCGGGAAGGAAGGCAGCGTCCTGGCGCCACCTAGCGATGAAGGAGGAACTACAACAATACACATTAAGACCGAGTTACGGGAAAAGCCGCACTCTTCTAGCGCGCTAGATAAACGTTCGCTATATGAATTATCGATTTCATGAGGACTTCCCCTCCTAACTTCCCCTCACGCTCATAGCTTCGATAGCTTCTCTCCGCGTACGACAAGGTCAAGCGTCTCAACGCTTGTCAAGCAAAATTATAAGTACAGTAAAACTCGACTATTACGTATTTGAGGGGAGCGACTCATTGCTTCGATATAAGCGTGACTTTATTATTTACGAGAAACATGGTTTTTGGCCTATACATCCCATATAACACGCAGACACATACAGTAAGAGCTGGTAAGAGCTGCGCTATCCGGCTATTTAGAACCGGTCACGTTTTCCTGTGAAATGTATTTGTGTAATCATGGCGTTTATGTTTACTGAAGTCATTTGCATTGTCTGGATGTTTTGGTGTACTTCTACTATTTCCAGTTTGATCGCTTTTTATTATTGAAAAAATTACCCATCCCTTGAATATGGCGTGAAAATAAATGCATAAGAGCAAGGGGCAAGAGAGAAGAAGTTGTTTTAACGCTAACACAAAAGCTGGAACTGATCGAACGAATGGATAATCCATAGCAAAAGAATTAAACATCGTATCCTCCAGGCTCTACGATATCAAGGCTCATAAGGCTAAATTAATGAAAATTGTGTAATCTTCAGAGACGAGTAAACCAATTAATGAACTTCATACGCTTAATAAGCCATAAATGGGCGAACTGGATAAAATTTTATATGACTGGTTTTCGCAGAAATGTTCAGAAGATTTAAATAATTTCGTCCTTTACTAATGGAGTAATTAAAGATAAATTAGAAAGATAAAATCAAAAAAATTCAATTTTGGGAAGAGGTTCGTTGTCGTAGCCCCAAACTTCCCGGACGACCTAACTTTTCAATAGTATTTTGTTTTGCATGTAAGCTTACCAACGTATAAAATAGGAATTTGTAAATAGTATGTAGATCTAACTACGTGTGGAAGAATTAAAATGGAAAATGCAAACCCCATGCACAGTTATGTTTGGGGAGGACGGTAGTGAACCCAAGCCCAATTTTGTTAGGTTATTCATAAATTTGGGATGTCAGAATTGAAAAACGTTCCCCTAACTGGCTATTTCTCCTAATCGGCTATCCACAATCCCCAACATAGCTGGATAACACATATTTGGCTCTATTTGCAATGAGTAGACTTCAATGCCGTGAATGTGAAGAGAAGCTTATCATTTTCGCGGCATGTAAAATGTCCGATTGCTATTATATACGACTTTTTAAATGGCCAATTCATATTATAATGTTGGTCATTAACTCACATAAAAAGTTCACATTATTAATTTCAATTTCAAAACTAAGGGAGCGTGGAAATTCGTATGGAAGGGGAGAGGGAGGAACGGGACCTCTAAAGAGAAGTGCGCGGTAAACGGGTGGAAACTATTCATTACTTATCGCTCCGCTCGCCGACACGCGTTATATATGGGGGACAAAACATTTGTTCGTTACAGCCAAGAATTCGTAAAAAGGCGTGTTCGTTACATCCGAGAAATTTAACCAGTGCCCTTATGGAGAAGTCCAAGGGACCGAGACATTTCTTTGTTATACCTAGATTTCGTTTTAGGCGTGATGGTTATATACAGGTTTTACTGTGTTTGCTACGGGACATGTGATCTGCGCCACTTCCCCTCCTATCTTCCCCTCACGCGGGGCTCATGGCTTCTCTCCGCGTACGGACAAGGTCACGCGCCTCGACGCCAGAGAAGCAGAATTATAAGCTAAGAACATTCTCTGCATTGGATCACTATCACCTATAAATCTTATGGGTGGTATTCGTATGTACGTATAAACATTATTTTTCAGTTTAAAATATACCCTCCATTATGCACTGCTCAACGTGTTGGCGCAGGTCACCCTATGCTCTATTCCGCACTCATGAATCACCTGTATTCACCTCGGACGACGAGGTCTAGCGTCTAGCCTAACAGAGAATCAGAGTATTCTATTCTCATTTGGAAATCCATAATTCGTTTCTTACTTTCATAATACTATGACAGGAAACCACAGATTCATCATTCTGCCTGAGATTTCGGGATTCAAGAGGAGCATAGGATGTAATGTGAGATTGGCTGAGATAGAGTTACATATATATGTATTAAATATATTGTTTATTGTTGTTTCTTAGGAATAGAAGAGAGTGACTGGTGACATACTGAGTGCACGCAATGTACATATTGGATAACAATGAAGTTCTGGACGGACGCATGCATCTACGTGTATCTGTAGTATTTCTCGGTTCTAGCGATTGTTTGGACTTTTTTTCTTGTACGCTCTGATCTAACATTTCGTTCACTAACACCGATGGTTGCGACTATGCCGCGTAAGTCAGCAACGAATTGAGAGCGTTAAACTTTTCATATAGGTAGTTTCTTTTAGTATTCAATTCTTCTACTCTTCAACATCTACCATTTCAAATACCCTCAAGATCTCCTATATACTCGCATCATATCGATATCCTGCCTTTACAAATCCAGCTGAACCATTTCGAGCTCCTTTGTTATGCCCTCCTCGAAAGGGTCCCAGAGGGCGCTGCAGTATTAAGTTCGGATTCCTGGAATAGCCACTCTCTTCTAGCGCACGAGATAAACATTCGCGTTATTTATTATTGATTTGATGAAGTCTTTCCACACTTAAATTCCCCTTACGTCTCTCCTCGCGCGAAGAATATCACGCGTATCAACTGGTACCAACGCTAGACAAGTAAAATTTAAATAATGATTTCTCTCTTCATGTTTGCCCCGGGACATGTGGTATGCGCAACTTCCCCTCCTAACTTCCTCTCACGCGTGGCTCTAAGCATCTCTCCGCGCACGAACAAGGTCACGCGTGTCAGCGCTAGACAAGCAAAATTATAAGCATGATATCTCCCTTCATGTTTGCCACGGGACATGTGGTCTGCGCAACTTCCCCTCCTAACTTCCCCTCACGTGTGGCTCATAGTTTCTCTCCGCGTACGACAAGGTCACGCGCCTCATCGCCAGAGAAGCAGAATTATAAGCTAAGGACCGTTTCTGGATTGGATCACTACCACCTATAAATCTTATGGATGTTTAGGTGCTATCCATATGTAGACGCATCATATAAACATTATTTTTCAGTTTAAAATATAACCAGAATATATTTCTCTCCTTACTTCTCCACTCTCTTCCGTTTTCCACTACGCAACGTGTTTCGCGTGGTTTACTGAGATAGTGTTACGTAATTATGTATTACTTTTGGTGTTAAATGTATGATCTATTGTTGTTTTTTGTGAGTTGAAGATGATGACTGGTGGTATCCTGAGTCCACTCACTCTGTTCTATAACAGCAATTTACTGGATGGGCACATCCATATGCATGTACGTGTATGGTGAACATCTTCGTCGTTTGTATGTTTCTGTTTCATAGCAGTTGTATATTTTGTTTAGTTCAAGTTCTGAATGTATTAAGCAATTAAATCTATATTTACAATGAATATTCTTGGGAATGATTGTGCAAAAATCCAAATTGAAGTTGTTCATTTCATGTACATATATATCGGTAAAATTTTGGAATTAATAGAATTTTATAGTAAAATGTTTCCTTATATTCGAACAAAATGCCAAAATGGTGTTTCAATCGACTGTAGAATTTGAAGTGCTTTCTCGATAGTATGACTAAATTCTACGGAGATTCATTTTTAAGTGATTGATAATTACACGTGTTTTCACCGAATTAATTCAATAAAGACATCTAAAAATAACCCTAAACATCGTAACATTTACATTAAATTGTCTCCTATAGTATACTGGATTGTCAAACTGATATTATCGGTGAGTACCATCATAATAATACGATATGAGGCGTCGCGTATAGCATAGGAATCTAAGTAGACGTTTAAAAAGCCCACCACGTGTGACGTCAGGTCAACATACGAAAGTGAAAGCGATTTCGACCTTGAAGGGCGGCTTCGGGCCCGCACCGGACGTGACGTAACGTGAATTTGGCCTTGAACGGCAGTTTTGGTTTTTCCCAACTTCGAGCGAATTCTTACAGTCCCGAATTTGACCTTGAAAAGACCCAAAACCTCACCCCACTCAGGTTTTGCCCTATATTCGACCGCCAACGACCCAACCACCCACCTTCCTCAGCAGTTCCCTAAGGTCTGACTTCGACAGCCATGGCCAATCAAAAGGGGATTGTTTCTAGGCGTATTGAATGGCCCTCAGTTGATTTGTCTTATGAGAAGTCCTTTTCGATAGTAAAGGATCTTAACGTACTTGTTAGCATATTCAGTAAAGTGATTGCCTCGTAACTGGAGGGCATGTGTTCAATTCCAAGGTTTACGAAGTATTTTTTATCTTTTTAAAGATCATGCTCCATACCGTGTTTTTTTATAAGTTTACATCGTCACGCTTCTTCTGCGAATGAAACATTTTCTCTTTTCCATCACGTACGTCGTAAAACCCTCAAATTAGTCGTAATACGATAATATGCTGGGGCATAAATACTTTACATAAAAATGGAGTAATGCTTGTTTGACATATTTTATTTTTCGAACATACATATTGATATATACATATAAAACATCACACGAAAAGAAATAATTCTTTACCCTTAGTGTAATCATCTTGCAAGACACACTTCACTCACTTGGACTGCGTGTGTAACATAAATGCGGCACCAAACATCAGATTTCGTTCGTCAAAACATGACGTGCACAATAAATGCCATAATGTTACGATGACCGTTGCCATGATTGCTAAGACGGGTCTGACGATTGACTCGGCCGGCTTCTTTCTTCGATTGCATTTCATCTTCGCCGTAGTCTCATCCTCTCGTCTCTGCATTTATCGATAAATCCGATATGCACGTATATATGCACTTGAGGCGGCGACTAGATCGGACACTGTCTGGACGAAGCGAACTCGACTATCGCCTGGCAGTGTTCTCCGGCGTGCTACTGGAAGAGAAATAAGAGAGATAAATATTAGTATTCGATATTCGAATTATTTATGAAAAATTTCTTAGTATTTTGGGACCAGGGGAATTATTATATCACTAATTTCTATGTAGTTTCTTAACGGTTAACTAAAGAAATAACATAGATTCTGTAGACTTGTAGTGCGTGAACCATCTGCCCGCAGGAGAGGACGAAAGGGCTAAGAGTTTCGAATCCCTTTGCCATCATATAACACTACCGACATCCCTCGATTTACGCTAGGAATGCGTTCTTAAATGTCCTTGTATGAGTAGATATCACGTAAATGGTGATTAATAATACATAAAAAAAGGAAAATTTTGTCCCGGGCCTAAATCGGCATCGCCCACGGAAAAATTATAATGTACGCATTTTCGCTAAACCTATTTTAACCTGTATACAATTCTTATTCTTTGTGTAATTTTTCGTAATCATCCCGCGAGTCGGCCATGCGGGGTTGGATATCAATAGCGCTATATGGAATGGTAATGACGGATCTATGAATGGGCTTACAAAGCAGCAACCCTGGATTCCTTCGTTATCAAGTCGGGATATACTGAAAGTAGGAAACGAATGATTTCTATATTTTGAATATAATACTAGAAGCCTCCGATATGCTCGACCTTGTCCGCTGGAGTGTTTCATGAGCGTGAAGAAGTACAGAGAAATCCCTGCGCCAACACGTTGCGCATTGGAAAATGGAGGGGAGGTAGGGAGAGGACATTTTACTGTAAGAGAAATACATTCGTCATATATTTAAACTAAAAAAACTTAATCTGTAGCATCTACATCCGAACATATCCTTGCAATTTATCAGGTTGGAAGGTGGTTAGTGTTCCTTTCGCCAAACTGTTCGTAACAATACTAGCTCGAATGAATTACACCCCTACTATGATCTATTATACATTTTGGATAAAATCGTATGCCATAATTATAGGTAGTCTGTCCTTAGACAGCTCGGTGATTAATCATGGATAAACCTGGTTCTCCTCATACTCCTGTTTTCCGGAGTCTTCATGTCTTGATCGCTCTCATTCCCTTTCAAGTCGTCTATAACCACTTCTTTAATCATGCTCTATCACCTAAGGTAATGTCCAATCTAGTTCGGCTTTTTCTGATCGTCTGTATAATCATTCACTCTCTCCTATTTTTTGTAGTAATTCCTCGTTTTTCATCCTATCTGTCCATTTTATCTTCAGCATTCTTCTACACATTTCGAAGCTTTCCTAGTATTTTATATTATTTTATCTTAGCATCCATGTCTTTGACACATACAAAGCTATACTCCAAACAGCATGTTATCAACTTCTTGTGGATATCATCCTTTATATTCCCCTTAAGTAGGAGTGTCTTTATTCAGAAAGCGGCTTTTACTTTCCTTATTCTAGTCTTGATTTCATCGGTGCATTTTGCTTCTCTCGTTATGATGCTTCCAAGGTATTTATCAGAGCTGGGAAATTCCGGTTCGGTTCCGAGTGTTCCTTTTCCGACCGTAAATTTTCCAACTCGATCCGTTCCGGGTTCGGTTCCGAGAGATTAAAGGAATGGCTCGGATCTGGCTCCGGAACGGTTTCGGAACTGTTCCTAGCTCTAAAAAAATGTGATTTTTAATGATAAAATTTTACATTAATTACAACTTTTTTCAATTACATCAAAAAATGATGAAAGTGTCTTAAAAATAGTGTAATGTCATGGTCATCTTTTAAAAGAATATTTCCTTTTTACTTTCTCCATGAGTAGTTCATGTGAAAGTATTTTATTCGTGAAAATTATCGTATTCGAGATTTCAACGGAAATACACGTTTTGAGATCCCCTTAGCATGTTTGACTATTCTCTCGATGATGCCTGCGTGTGTGTAACTAAAAGTGGAATTAACCATTGATAATTCTTCATTATTTCTATATCGCAACCTGAAAATAAGAAAAAGCTTTTACAACATTAAAAAATAGAATATAAAGCGACCTTCAACCAACAATTTCAAATAATAAATCGTCGAAAATCTTCAGGTGTGGAATTCACGAAGTGGCTGGACGTAAGGATAAAAAACAGTGTATTTTACCGTTGATAATTCTTCATTATTGCTGTCACCACCCGCAAATAAGAAGAAACTTTTAACACATTTAAAAAATAGTAAATATACTGGCCTTCAACTAACTACATGACAAATAGTAATCGTCAAAAGCTAAGTAGCACTAAATCACGAATATCACCGTTTCCACTGCTAAAATTTATCCGGCTAAGCCTTAGCCGCTAAGAGGTGGGAGAGGGGTTGAAGTCAGTTGCACATTTCCCATCTGGTGGAGAAATTCACCATTCATTTAATAGTACATGGGAAAAACCCTTTTGGCAGAATGAAGACAACATCTTCCTCGAAGAAGCGCACTCCAGGGCGAGGGTTGTTCAGAAAAGATAATGTTTAGTCCCACATTCATAGCAGTCTCTTCTATCCATTGAAGTGTACAATAGATTTTATCTTAATAGAGACAAAACGATGGCTCCTGGTGTGAAATGGATGGAAAGGAACCATTGCCTCAAGGGTAGCATTGGCAGGGGGTAAGGGTGTATGAAAACTTTCCTCTACCTCAGCGATTCGGTTCTGTCCGAAACAAATGCGAGTAATACCTAGGTATTTGGGCCTAGATAGAAAGTGCTTTTCTTTTTCAATCCTTGCAAAGAAAAATTTTCAATGTCGAGATCGACTGTACATTATTTCTATGCGATTGGGAGTGTATCATAAGGATGTAGCCAACCCTCCCTTTTTTCCCAAACTTTAACATTTAACAGCTATTTGGTTACACCTATTTACAGACAAGGTTGCCTTCAGACAGTTTGCCACCTCGAGGCTAGATAAAAATTGCAGCCCTACGCTCAAGCTTGCAGTTAATAAAACAATTTATGAGTGACTTGTTTGGTTCTTACGCGGTGAATAAAAATATTATATGTAAAAATTTTATTTAGCTGATGATTAAAATATAGCTTTATCTTGTCGATACCATCAAGACATTGGCTTTATACATTAGTCTTTAAATTCATAAAGTGTTTCATGAATAATCATCTTACAATACATCTTTGATCAATTACAGAACAAATCCAACTTCTGAATAGTATTCTTCAAATGCGTTTCTTTCCTTATTATGGATATTATTAAAATATCAAAAGATACAAATCTTCCAAGCCCTCAGTTTCATTGTATTCACTATAGAGCAGTGCTTCTGAAAGAGGGCGTCACAAAATTATTTTAGATGTTAGATGAAATTGCAAAATATAAAATATTCACAAATAATAAAATTTCACCAGGAAAATTTCAGAAATACGATGTGATAAACATTATTAACAGTTATATAAAATAAAGGAATTCGTATTGAAGTTTATTATTTTTACTGTTTTTTAACTCAAAGGGGGTTGCATAACATTCAAGTAGGACGCAATAGTTGAAAGTTTGAGAACCACTGCTGTAATGTTTTTTATGTCTATACAAAGAAAGACAATAAAACTGTTTGGAAAGAGAGCTCTTACAATATATTCGAGTAAATAATTGAATGTTACTTATTATTTCCTGCTTTACATAATCTTTGAAAAACTTTTTACCAAAATCTATTATGCAAAATATGGAAACCAAAAGTAGATGGATTGGATACCAAGGTCCAAACACAAGGAAGAAGAATAATCAGAGAAGTCTTCGTTGGGTAAAGCGAACACATGGGAAATCCATAGCACATTATTGTAAAGGCTACCTAACATGATCTTTACATCTGGAAAAACTGTATATACCCTTGTTTATGAAATAAACTCTAAGGCAATTCTGTTCTTCTGAATCTGCATCTAAAACTTTGCTGCCACCTTCAAAAGGGAACTCCCTATTTTATTAAATCAAAAGTTTCACTTCAATGTCAATTATTCTGTAATACTGATGACTTTGTTGTTTCTTGTCGGAATATTCTGAAAATAGAATACAAATATTTCTATGTTGTGCATATAGTACTGGTATTCTCTGAAATGCATGGCCTTGTTGGTCTGAGGGAAAATCACATCAAACGATTACAATTTTTAGAAATATTCCAAGAGAAAGGTTTAGTTTAACAAAATGATGGTATTCGTACATTACTAATGTTACATAGTTTATTAGGGAGAAAAAGTTTCCATGGAGGATGGTTATGGCACAATTCAAAACTATGACTTATACTTTAATATGTTCTCTAGTACAGGTGGGTGAAGGAAACTCTCAACAGAAACTTAGGTACTCATTAACTACAAAAAATTTCAGCCACCGGCTACATGGCAGACTCACTATTGCCAATCTCACTCACAGAGTGGCCAGTCTGACAGTATGCATCGTTGTAGCTAACTTGACAGTATATGTAATCATTTGACTTATAATTTTTAATTTATTTAATGGATTTAGTTATATAACAAATGTGAATGCAAAATATATATTGCATAGGTTTTTCCTTGTTGAAATTTAGATCATTTTCATCCCTCCATTGAGAATATCCTGTCTGCACTTACTGTTTTCTTTTATGACCAAACTGTTTCTGAATATATTTTGACATTGAAAATAAGTATTTGCACATTATCTCTCAAACAGCAATGAAGTATGGTCATTCTTATTATGTGTTAAGAATCTTTTCTTAAAAATGCGTTTAGGATTATTCAGAAGGCATTTAATTAATCTCAGCAAGAGAAAAGAGTGCTTGAATTAAACACCTAAAGTTGATTTCTTAATTCCAATCTAGTTATTGACAGGACTATGCCCAGTAGTTGTTCACTTTGTTTAAAAATCTGATGTGGCCAACACATGACTTTCTCCATATTTGGGGTATAGATATTTAAATTATTATGAATAGCATTATAAGGCAAAATTATTATTTCGTATCCTAAAAGAATACAGTTGTCATTATTGCCGTAAATTAGGTATATTTTGAATGCTTCCAGTATTAACCGCTACATGGTGGTGGCACTGTATACTGGAAATTACGAATAAGTTAAATATCTCAGAAATGGATGATTCTACGAAAATTTGTTTCAAACAAAACTTGGAAGAAATATTATTCTCTACAACTTTGGTCCTAACGAAGATTACCAATAACAACGTTTTTAAGAAGATATTTGACAGAAACCAAAAAAATATTATTTATAAATTATTCCTAAACAATAACTGCTTTGGAAAATTGTTTGAAATAAAAGATGTAGGAAATTATATTTTCTGCATTTTTTGTAATGATCAATGTATACAATAATGAAGTATTATCAGAGAAATATCGCAAAAACCGAATCAGGTTTCGAATAAACCTCGACTTCCGGTTAACCATTATTGTCTGAAAACTAATTCGTTCTTTGTGCTCATGCTAAAGTGTTATATATGAAATTTGGTGTTAATATGACAAATACTAGGGACCTCAAAATGTGTATTTCCATTGAAATCTCGAAGTCGATTTTTTTGGTGATCACGATACTTTCCCTATACTACGTATGGAGAAAGTAAAAACACACATGGCCAAAAAGTATAAATCTGGAAATTAATTAAAATTTTTCCTGCACACAAGCTGCAGCAATGTACATGACTCAAATGATCTTGTATTTATTTATAGGAGTTGGCTCATGGCTATATTGTAACCATTTTTAATTTTACTTAATACTTTACAAGATATTTACAAGAGCAAACCTGTATGCTGTATAACTGCATGTTATTAAATGGACTCCTTACCGCTCCCTAATTGGCAGTTGTCCATGGTGTCAGATCTAGAGAGATAAGTAAATATATTTTGCTTATAAAAACTTAATTTAAAAGGAAGCAGCTATTTTCTACTTGCCTAGGTGTGTCAATTTTAAGACATCCTAATAAAAATTAATGTTGGCAACCTCTTCGCATATCAAATCAAAAATATGTACAATCAGTTTAATGAAATGTAACATCAAAAATGAACCAATGGTATTCAATGCTTCAGAACAATAAATTCTCTGGTTCCACAGGTTTGTGTGATTAAGGCCTTACTAGTGGTAGCTGGCTTAAAGTTTAGTGATAAACATTGTTCAGACAGTAAGCAGAACATCTATTGTAATTTGGGAGGCCATTCCATTGAACTATAACCAAAATCAGCAACAGAATCAATCATTGAAAATTTTTATAAATTATGGTACAGGTAAGGCCATTTACAGAGTTGAACCCAAGTCACAAAGACCAGACCCAAGTCATTACTGAGAACATCCTTAATTATTTTCTTTGGTATTCTTTTTATCACCTAATCTTTTCTCAGCCTATTTCAGGAAATATTTACTAATAAATTATATTTTACTATTTAGCCACAGTCATAGTTAATATTAAAAATTAGTCTCTGCATTAACAACAATGTATCTAAATGTTTTTAGCAATAGGATTATCTGAAATTGTCCATACATTTATATGGACAATTTTGAAATGGAACTATTCTCTTCAGAGAATCCTACTCTTAAAAAAGTTTTCTGTTGGCTTCATTATATAGATGCATATGGTCTCGGTCAATGAGGCAACTTGATACCTTCTTAAATTTCTTGAATTCCTTCAACAAAGCATTAGGTTAGGTTAGGTGGAAGATGGGACTTCCTAGTATTAATATCACCCCAAATAAATACGATATCTAATATAATGTAATCTAAAATTTACGTGTGAAACAGAACTCAACAGGTCCCTAAAATTTCTAGAGATCATTTCAAAAGTTAATCAAAATTTAGAATTCAACATTTTCAGGAAAGACTCATACACCAACCAAATCATCCATTCCAACTTAACACAATTTTTCTAAAAAAATTGCTGCATTTCATTACATGCTTCACAGGTTATTAAACATTCCTTTGTCTGATTCCAACATCAATAAAGAACTTCAGATAATTAAACAGATGACAGTCAACAACGGTTACCCAAGGAGATTAATTGACTGATTATATTAGACAAAACAACCCATAAGCAGCCATAAAGCAGCTACATATATGGCACATCCCTTGTTGATGAATTAAAACCACAATGGGGAAGACTAATTTCTTGGAAATGTATCTATCAAAATTAATAGTTTAATTCCTAAAATTAAATTTCGAGCCGCTTTTTACAATAAATTAAATTTAAATAATCTTCTATGCCATACTAAAGACAGGATTGAGAATTTTGAAAAAATTGGAATTTATAAACTACAATGTGGAGATTGTACTGAGGTTTATTTAGGTCAAACAGGAGAGAAATTCAGAGAAAGAATTAAAGAACATAATTCTTGCTTCATAAATAATAACATGACCTCTGTTTTTTGCCAAACATCTAATTGAACATGGACATAACAGTAACTTTATTCCAAAAATCCAAAATTATGAAAGAAAAGGACCCAGGCTTGAAATTTCGGAACAATTAGAAATTATACAGAATGTAGCATCAAATAACTGCGAAGTGGCAGATAATATTTTGTATCCTATTTATTCCCCACTTCTTGACCTTCCGGTAATCTAATTATTCTGCCCAATTATCCCCATTGTTTTTTCATACCTACTTACTGAACTTCACTTAGCTCAGTGGTTTTATTCCTCCCCTCTTCACATGACCATACATTTGCTCCAATGATCACTCGCTTTATCATATTTTTAATTACTCTCCCCCATCTCACCTACCCCTACCCACCTATGGTACACATAATTATAAATTGCAACCACCTATGTGTTTACTTCACCTGCTGATGTTGCACAGCAATGAAACCTAGGTCATTTTAAAAAATAAATTTTTGTAGAATTCCAAGTCTTTAAAAAAGTTAAAAGACTAGAGGCTTTGAAATAATTTCATGGGCTACAATCTTTGAATTATTTTATGGACTATAGTCTTTGAAAAATTTTCAGATAATAGTCTTTGAAAAAATGCAAATATGAAATATGAAATAGTCCATGAAATTTTAAAAAACCGTAACCAATGAAATTTTTTCAATGACTATAGTCTAAAATTTTTCAAGAACTGTAAGTCCATGAAATTTTTCAAGATCATAGTCAATGAAATTTTTTCAAAGACTATAGTCTGAAATTTTTTCAAATACTATAGTTTTCGGAAATTTTCCAAAAAGTATTGTCCATTAAATATTTTTAAAAACAAGTTTAGCAAGTTTTCTCACAATAGTCTTTGAAATTTTTTCAAAGACTGGTTTTTTACATTTTTTCAAAGACTAATACAGTAAAACTCATTTATAACGATCACGCCTAAAACGAAATCTGGGCTATAACGAAGAAATGTCTCGGTCCCTTGAACTTCTTCATAAGGGCATTGTTTAAATTTCTTGGATGTAACGAACAGCCATTTTACGAATTCTCGGCTGTAACGAACAAATGTTTGGTCCCATTGCAAAAAATGCCCCATATATAACGAATTTTGGCGAGCAGGGCGATAAGTAATGAATAGTTTCCGCCCGTTTACCGCGCACCTGTTAGTAGAGGTCCCCTTCCTCCATCTACCCCTTCCATACGAATTTCCACGCTCCCTTTGTTTTGAAATTGAAATTAAAAATGTGAACTTTTTATGTGAGTTAATGACCAACATTATAATATGAATTAGCCATTTAAAAAATCGTATGTAATAGCAATCGGACATTTTACATGCCGCGAAATTGATAAGCTTCTCTTCACGTTCACGGCATTGAAGTCTACTCACTGCAAATACAGCCAAATATGTGTTATCCTGCTATCTTGGGGATTGTAGATAGCCGATTAGGAGAAATAGCCGGTTAGGGGAACGTTTTCCAATTTTGACATCCCAAATATAGCTATAACCTAACAAATTGGGCTTGGGTTCAATATCGTACTCCCCAAACATAACTGTGTATGGGGTTTGCATTTTCCATTTTAATTCTTCCACACGTACTTAGATCTACATACTATTTAGAAATTCCTATTTTATACGTTGGTAAGCTTACATGCGAAACAAAATACTATTGAAAAGTTAGGACGTCTGGGAATTTTGGGGGCTACAACAGTGAACCTCTTCCCAAAATTGAATTTTTTTGATTATATCTTTCTCATTTATCTTTAATTACTCCATTAGTAAAGGACGAAATTATTTCAATCTTCTGAACATTTCTGCGAAAACCAGTCATATAATATTTTATCCAGTTCGCCCATTTCTGGCTTATGAAGCGTATGAAGTTCCATAATTGGTTTACCTGTCTCTGAAGATTACACAATTTTCATTAATTTAGCCTTATGAGCCTTGATATCATAGAGCCTGGAGGATTCGATGTTGAATTCTTTTGGTATGGCTTATCCATTCGTTCGATCAGCTCCTGCTTTTGTGTTAGCGTTAACACAACCTCTTCTCTCTTGCCCCTTGCTTCTATGCATTTATTTTCACGCCATATTCAATGGATGGGTAATTTTTTCAATAATAAAAAGCGATCAAACTGGAAATAGTAGAAGTACACCAACACATCCACACAATGCAAATGACTTCAGTAAACAAAAACGCCATGATTACTCGGTGTCCCAGAAGTATACAGAGTTAATACGTCATATATACATGTTATATTTTAAGAAATTTAAAGTGGAAGTTGTGGCATTACACAAATACAATTCACACAAAAATTCATAAAAAAAAGGAAAAGAGATATGGAATGAATTGTATTTGTGTAATTACCGGTATCTAAGGCTGACCGGTTCTAAATAGCTGGATAGCACAGTTTTTACTGTATGTGTATACGTGTTATATGGGATGTATAGGCCAAAAACCATGTTTCTCCTATATAACGAAGTCACGCTTATAATGAAGCAACGAGTCGGTCTCCTCAAATACGTATTAAACGAGTTTTACTGTATTTGAAATTCATTCTGTCTATAGTGCATGTATTTTTTAAAAGCTTGTGTATGAAATTTTTAAGTCCATGAAATATTTTCAAAGACTATAGTCTAAAATTTTTGAAAGACTTTCAATTGTTTTGAAAGAATAGAGTCTGTGAAATTACTTAAAAGACTATAATCTTGGGACATTTTTCAATGCATCGTCATTGAAATTTTTGGAACTCTAGTCCATGAAATTTTATCAAATACTGTAGTCATGAAATTTAAAAAAAAGTCAAATTTTTTTCCAAAATTATAGCCTGAAGTACTTCATTGACTGTTTTTGAAAGACTACAGTTACTGGAAAATTTTTGAAGTCTATATTCCATTAAATTTTTTCAAAAACAATAGCTTTAAAAAACTATAGTGCATGGAATTTTTAAAAAAGAATTCAGTCTAAAATGTTTTCAAGGCTATAATCCATGAAATTTCTGAAGGACTATTTCCATGAAATTCTTTCAAAGACTATAGTTCATGAAATTTTTCAAATTATTTCAAACATTATAGTTGAAGACATTTATTCAAATATAATCTATGGATATCTTTTCAAAGCATACACTTCAAATTTTTAAATTTTTTTTCTAAATCTATAATCCATGAAATTTTTTCAAGGACTTCTGCATTTGAAATATTTTAAATGACTATAGGTAGTCCTTGATATTTTTTCAACTACTAGAGTTCATGTAATTTTTTCTAAAACAAGTCTTTGAAATTTTTTCAAAGACTATTATCAGAAATTTTTCAAAAACTATAGTCATGAATTTTTTTAAATACTGTAGTCCATGAAATTTTTTCCAATACTATAATCCATTAAATTTTTAAAAACCATAGCCAATGAAATTTTTTCAGACTATAGTCTAATTTTTCGAAGATTAAATTCCATAAAATTTTTTTAAGACTATAGTATTTGTAATTTTTTCAGTCTATAGAATTTGAAAATTTTCTGACTATAGTCCATGAAATGTTTTCAAAGTCTAGAGTCAGAAATTTATTCAATGACTATAATATTTGCAAGATTTTTCAATTTTGAAAGACTATAGTCTGAAATTTTTTCAAAGAATACAGTCTATGAATTAAAAAATAATAATATAGTCATTGAAGGATTTTCAAAAACTAGAGCTCATGATATTTTTTCAAAGACTATAATCTTTGAAATTTTTAAAAGATTATAATATTAAATTTTTCAAAGACTATAATTTTTCCATATTTTTTCTTTGAAATTTTTGCAAATACATACTATATTCCAGACTTAAGACCATGTAATGTTTTCAAAGAAAATAGACTGACATTTTTTCATATATGTACTATGGTAATCAAAATTTTTTTTAAAGGTTGTCCAAGTGAGAACTGGCCCAGCGATTTACCATTCAAAAACCGTTGGGCCAACGCTGAAATGGGACACTAAAGATTTGGAGAAAGTTTTTTAAATATCACATTAAAAAAATGTATTTCCCCCCAGAAAGAGAGTGGGCCATCTCTCCAGCATACCAGTCTGCCCCTGACTATAGTATTTGATATAATTTCACGGATTATAATTTAGAAAATTTTTAAAAAAATATAGACATTAAAAAAATTTCAAAGGCTATATAGTCTTTGAAAAAATTTCATGAACTTTAGTCTTTGAAAAAATTTTAAAGTCTATGCTATGAAAAAATATAAAAAATTATAGTCTGAAAAAATTTCGTGGACTACTTTTTGAAAAATTTCCTAGGAGTATTCATGGACTATTACCTTATGTAAAACTTTTTCATTTGGCAATGATTTATTTTTCTTTTCTGCAATTTTTCAATAAAGTAAAATTTAAATGAAAAATTGTTTAGTGTTTTCTTAATACAAAAAGTAAAATAAATTCAAATTGACCATTAATCCTCAACACTCAGATTTTTTAAATTTCTACTATTAATCACATATTTATATTTAGGTTATACAGATAAGCTAACTTGTTTATGGTTAGAGGGCTACTGAGGCATAAGAAAATGTAAATGCAAGCAGGCCACAGAAAAATATTTAGATATCCCATGCCTCTCTCCATCAAAACATGTATCAAGTTACACTACTGGAAAACTGATGTCAAGTCAGATTTGACATGCCCAGGGGCAGATTTATGGGTGGTGGGGCCCTGCGCGCATCCTTTTTTGAGGCCCTATTTCTTTGATAATTTTGGAAATCTGAGGGCTCTCAGCAGCACGGGGCCCTACTTCTGCATGCACTGCACATACCTATAAATCCGCCTCTGGATATGCAAGTGTAAAATGAGGTAATACTGAAGGATTCTTTAGCAATCCTACTTCCTTTTTGAGTCTTTCCTGTTCATAACCCTTGCAGCCAAAGAATTCAACACTTCATGATGATGATGACTGTCTTTCATTGAAAGCATCCAAGTACTTTAATTCTGTGGTAATAGAAAAATGGTTTGTTTAATATCAAGTTATACAAAAAGTTTCATTGGATATTGAAGTTTTCAATGAATTATATACAGTGGGTAAACTCAATTATTTCACACATGCATTGAAAAGCAGAATTCTTCCTTTCCAAATTATGGCATAATGGAAGAAATTATTTGCTGGCATATTATTTTGTGGATAGTACAATTAATAAAATAGATCAACTGCCTCCAAAAATTGATTATTAGGCATACATGGAATCTGAAAAATAAAACATACACCATTAAAATTTCATAACTAATTGTTTATACATATATCAAATACTTATACAGGTGACTCCCGAGTCTCGATTGTTCGAGTCTCGATTAATTCAAGATTTCGATCCCGCCGATCGATAATATACACGGAATTAACTTCACGTATTTATTCGTTCCAACCAAACGCGAGTTTTAGTTTTGGTGTAGACGTAGTTATATCTGCTCTAATTGTTTGACTTTTTGATGATTTCACTTTTTTTCTGTTAATCTTTTATTTAAATTTATTTATTTTATTGATTTATTTATAAATTTATCACTTGACATGGCATCTGAAAGGAAATGTAATAGTGATAATGTAAGGGAATCAAATAAAAGAGGGCATAAGATTCATAGTTATGAATGGAAATTAGACATTTTAAAGCGTGTTGAGAAAGGTGAAAGGCAAGCTGAAATCGCATGATTGTTGTGAACGTGTCCTTCAACTATTAGCACTTACATGAAACAGAAGGAGAAATTTCTAGAAGATGTGATAAAGTCACGTAATTTGATAACAACAATAAACAGTCCTAGGAGCGGTGTTGTGATTCCTAAAATGGAAAAACTTTGAAAACTTTGAAAACTTTGGGTAGATGATCAGTGTCAGAAACATACTGAAAGCCATACTGAAATCGTATGATCGTTGGGAATATGTCAACTATTAGCACTTATGTGAAACAGAAGGAAAAAATTCTAGAACATGATAAATTCAGGTAATTTTATAACAACAATAAACAGTTCCCCACCCAATAGCTCCTCTTCTTCCAACTGAAATCTTCCAACTTCTCAATTAATAAACCAAGTCCAGTAAGCGCAGTTGAAAAAGATTTAAGGTATGAAAATATTTTCTTTATTCTTAAGTTATTTTGTGCTTTTTTAATAACTTTTATATTAATTTCGCTGCGATTAATAGTTGTATGTATAGATAGATATATGCAGGTATGTTATTAAGCTCGCGGGATCTGGACCGGGCTGTCTGTAAAGCATATTGCATACATCTATCTTTGAAGTTCGAGAAACAAATTTATTTTTTCCTTTTTAGTGCAAAAAATAAGTTATACATTTTAAATATTTATAATATAATTTATTCATAATTTAATAGTTTTATTAACATATCAGTAATTTTATTTTATCTTTATAGAACGTGAGGGGAGACTTTTTCCCGAGATGCGGGAACGTATCCCCCGATTATAACATGCAAGTATATGAAAAAACGGCATTCGACACTCGACTATTCGGGATTCGAACACGTTTTCAGGAATGCATCCCTAACGAGACTCAGGAGTCGCCTGTACTTTTATGACTTTCCTAAGCTTGATTATTATTTTTTAAATTTACTTATCTTTCTGTTTCCAAAAAATATAAAGCTGACAATGCCATTAAGCAGAAAAAGGAGCATTAGATACTTAAAATAACAAATCAATAAAAAATAAATTACCAATCTTACCCATAACTTTGGTCCAATCTCTAGTTTCCAGTTCATTTAGCATATACTATGACCATAAATAAGGCTCAAGGAGTCTATTAGAAAGTGGTCTAGATTTGTTGAATCCAGGTTTAGGGTGACACAGTGGTGCAACCAGTTGGGTCTGTTGGACACTTCCTCTCCCCCCAATACTGCAAATACCTAATTTAAATTACAACTTTTGCATTAATTTCAATAAACTCGAAAATAGATATATTAATTAAATGCCTAATGATTTTTTAATTTTTAGTTATGCTATTGGGTTATTATTGTAAAGGATGGAATGTATTATTAATATGAATAATTCATATAACAAAACAACTTCAATGATATTTTTATAATTTCCATATAATTATGTAGAATCTGTAAAAGTATCATTAAAGTTGTTTTGTTATATGAATTATTCCTATTAATATTACATCCCGTCCTTCTATGATGGAATTCCACCAAGTCTCGGCCTTGTCTATTAATTTTATTATTATTGGAAATTATCAAAGAAAAATATAAAGGCAATTTCCTTAAAAAATATCATTTATTATTTACCATCCCCAAGGTAAATTTCTGGAAGCACTACTGGTGTATCATTAAGTACATGTTGGATTTTCAAGATCAGGCTTGTCAGATTCTTTAATAACAAAAATTAATTACTCAAAACAAGGATCAGTACATAGCTCAATATCTGCTACAGATAATATTGCCTTTTTTAAAAAGTTCTTTCACAAAGTATATCCTCACTTAAACTATTCAATCAATTATTGATAACCAAATTACTAAAAATTAATTTTAAAAATTTCTAAAGAATGTAATGAACTTCAAATACACAATTAGGTTTTAGTTAAGGAAAAGGCAAATTATATAGCCTAGGTTTAAAATAAATAACCTGATAAATTCCACTATGAAATCATGAATTTATCTCTTATTAAAAAATAAAATTCATCAACATGAATTGTTTTACCTTTATATACCATCAATCAGGGGCATCTTAACACATGGATGTACCTGGCAGACACCATGGGCCTCCACATCTAGGGGGCCATGGTGAGGGGCCCATGGCAATTGTAGCGGGAATACAGCTATGGCCGATGGCTGTAATGCATATTTCAAAACTTCATGATAGTTTTCTGCCATCCTTCAATGGTGTTGTGGCGGTATTTGCACTAGTGCCGTCTGCTGGTGTCGCACAAGCGTGACGCAGCTGTCAGTTGTCGTGGACCGGAAGCAGGTGGCAGCACTGCGAAGCGGGGGAAAGCGGAAGGCGCTCGAGGCACGACGGTGACTCCAGTCTCTACCCGCGTCTCGGAAGGTTGCTTACGAGAAAAACTCTGATACGGTGGATCGCTTGGCATCCTATGTACCAAGCACCTCGGCGTAATAAACGGCATTCGTAAATCAAACCCGTGTTTATATTCCTCTGAAAACATCCCCAAAGTGGTGACCCCGACGTGATCGGAGGAAGCTTTTTTAATTTTCTTGTGGACCACGTGCGCCGCGCACTTAGCGGCGGAAATGGAGGAGGGAGCGCAGATATCTCGCGTTGGTGGGCGTGTTGCTCCATTTTGGGCAGAAAAACCTACCCTATGGTTTTCTCAGCTGGAATGCCAATTCACCTTGGCCGGTGTGGCTCAAGACGCTACCAAATTCTGCTACGTGGTCAGCCAACTAGATAGTCGATATGCCGCGGAAGTGGAGGATATCATCAATGATCCCCCTGCGCAAGGCAAGTATGAAAAGTTGAAGACTGAACTGATTCGCAGGCTTTCTACATCACAGGAACATAGAACTCGCCAGCTCCTCGAACACGAGGAGATAGGAGATCGCAAGCCGTCCGCGTTCCTACGTCATTTGCGGAACTTAGCGGGTGAGTCCGTGACGGACGATTTCCTGCGGTCCCTATGGTCATCGAGGCTTCCGGCGCACATGCAGGCCATACTCGCCTCCCAAGAAAAGACGGACATAGAAGGCCTGGCCCGTCTTGCGGACAAGATTGAGGAGGTGAATCCGCGTCCTCAAATTGCGAGCGCTGCCAGAAGCCCCGAGTTGGACCTAATTCTGGCGCAAATGCAGGAGTTGAAGCTGCAGGTGGAGGAGCTGTCGCGCAGTCGCTCATCGCAGCGTTACCGCCCGAGGTCGAGGAGTCGTTCCAGGCGCCGCGACGGCGACGTCAACCCAGAATGGTGTTGGTACCACCAGATGTTCGGCGCCCGGGCCAACAAGTGCAAACCTCCCTGCAAGTACACTTCGGGAAACGCGTAGAGGAGTCGTTGATGGCGGCCAACGACAAAGGTACGAAACTTAGCCGTCTCTACGTAACTGATGCGCAGTCAAAAGTACAATTCCTGATCGATACAGGGTCAGATTTGTGTGTTTTTCCGCGCGTGCGTGTGAAAGGTCCGAGAAAGGCCACCGCTTACCAGTTGTTCGCGGCTAACGGGTCCGTCATCGCAACATACGGGTGGTGAAGTTTGAATTTAAGTTTCGGGCTCCGGCGCGAGTTTCATTGGCGATTCGTTGTCGCAGACGTGGACAGACCTATTATCGGCGTCGATTTTTTGACTCATCACAAGCTGCTTGTGGACGTCGGAAATCAACGCCTCATCGACGGCACCACGCATCTCTCCGTCGGCGGGCGCACCGTGACATCCCGGGCGGCACACATCGCGGTCGGCGGAAGATCAAGATTTCACGACCTCCTCGCGAGTTTCCTGGAGATTACCAGACCTGCCGGGGCTCCCAAGGAGGCGAAGCACAAGACAGTCCACTTCATTCGCACAACGCCAGGTCAACCGGTGGCCTGCAAGCCGCGCCGGTTGGCGCCGGACAGACTCGCCGTCGCTAGGAAGGAGTTAGAGGCGATGGTGCGGATGGGTTTAGCGCGGAGGTCGGATAGTCCTTGGTCCTCAGCTCTTCACATGGTGCCGAAGAAGGGCGACGAGTGGCGGCCTTGTGGGGACTACCGTGGCCTAAATGCGAGAACAATCCCGACCGCTATCCTGTGCCGCACATTCAGGATCTCGCCCAGTCCTTAGCCGGTAAGACAATATTTTCAACTGTCGATTTAGTCCGCGCTTATAACCAGATCCCGGTGAATCCCGAAGACGCCTTTTGGACTCTTCAAATTTCCGTTCATGACATTTGGTTTAAGAAATGCGGCGCAGACATTTCAACGTTTTATTGACGAAGCCTTGAAGAACTTAGATTTTTGTTGTGCGTATATCGACGATATTTTGGTGGCTTCCGAGTCGGAAGAGGCGCACCTGCGACATTTACGGACGCTTTTTGAGCGCCTAAATCATTATGGTGTGTTGGTGAACCCAGCGAAGTGTGTGTTTGGGGAAAGCGAAGTCTGTTTTTTAGGATACTCAGTGTCCCGGGACGGCACAAAGCCTTTACCGGAAAAGGTGGACGCCAATAGCAATTTCCCGTTACCTGGGCGAATTCGGCAACTCCGCCAGTTTTTGGGAATGTTAAATTTTTACAGACGTTTCATTCCCGACGCTGCGCGAGTGCAGGCGCCACTTAACGCCCTCCTTGCGGGTAATGTGAAGGGGAATGACCTAATTGAGTGGTCCTCTGCGACGAAGGAGGTTTTCGAAGGGTGTAAGGCAAGCCTTTCGCAGGCTGCGTTGTTGAGCCATCCCAGTCTAAACGAACCTTTAGCTTTATTTGCAGATGTATCGGACCACACGGTAGGAGCGGCCCTTCAGCAGCAGACGGCCCAGGGATGGAAGCCGTTGGCGTTCTTCACCAAGAAGTTGACCCCGGCCCAGCAGAAGTACAGCTCGTATGATCGCGAACTCCTAGCGGTGTACGAGGCCATCAAGTACTTTCGCCATATGTTGGAAAGCCGGAGCTTTGCCATCTTCACTGACCACAAACCCCTTGTTTTCGCTTTCAGGCAAAAGACCGATAAGTGTTCGCCCCGCCAATTTCGGTATTTAGACTACATAGCTCAGTTTTCCACTGATATCCGCCATGTTGCAGGAAAGGACAATGTTGTGGCTGACGCTCTTTCGCGGGTGGGTGAAATTTCGGCTGGAATTAACTTCACCGCACTCGCTCTTTCACAGGAGGCAGACGAGGAGCTTCAAACATTCCTCCAAGGTAACACGGGCTTGCAGCTGAAGCGGGTGCGTATTCCCAATACAGATGTTGACGTATATTGTGATATGTCTACGTCACTCATACGTCCATTCCTCACCCAGGATTTCCGCAAGAAAGCTTTTGACAGCCTGCATAATTTGTCCCATCCAAGTGTAAGGGCCAGCTAGCGTCAAACTAGTCACGGAACGTTTTGTCTGGCCTTCCATTAGGACAGACTGTAAAGTGTGGTCCCAAAGGTGCATTCCCTGTCAGCGTGCTAAAGTTTCCCGCCATGTAGTGTCCCCTTTGCAGGCATTCCCTGATGTACATGCCAGATTCGACCATGTACACATCGATCTCATAGGCCCTCTTCCCATCTCGAATGGATTCCGTTATTGCCTTACTTGCGTCGATAGGTTTACTCGGTGGCCAGAGGCAATTCCTTTGGAGGAGATGACAGCCACAGCTGTCGCAAGGGCATTCTTCAGCAATTGGATTGCCCGTTTCGGAGCACCGTTGTGCGTTACCACTGACCGGGGCAGGCAATTCGAGTCCGACCTTTTCAGGGCCTTCAATCGGCTCACCGGGACGACGCACCTTAAGACAGCGGCATACCATCCGCAGGCCAACGGCATGGTGGAGCGTTTTCACCGCCAACTAAAGGCTGCGATAATGTGCCACAGTGACAGCTGGTGGGTGGAGTCACTACCAGCCGTTCTTCTAGGGATCCGCGCAGCATGGAGGGAGGACGTCAACGCCACGGCTGCGGAGCTGGTATATGGAAGTACCATACGTTTACCCGGACAGTTCTTGGTGCCCCACCCAACCTCAACAGACGCACCAGAATTTTTTGACCAGCTGCAGCAGCGGATGAGGAAGTTACAGCCAACGGCGGCGACACATCATGGTGAGAGGGCAACCTTCGTCTTCAAGGATCTTGCGACGGCGACCCATGTTTTCATTCGTCGTGACACCGTACGGAAGCCCCTCGAACCTCCATACGATGGCCCATTCCGAGTCATACGTACATCTCCCAAACATTACCTGGTTGAGGTCAGGGGGAAGGAGGCCAAGGTCTCCATTGACCGCCTGAAGTCAGCTTTTATCATGACCGACGGTGAATCGCCAGCGAACCGGCAAGATGAGCCAGCGCAAGCTGCTCCCCAGAGAGCAACCCGCTCAGGCCGACGAGTGCACTTTCCTCTTCATTTAAAGAATTTTATTGTCTAAACGATTTTTTTTCTTTCTTTCTGTTTTGTTTTCTTTATTCTTTTTTTTAGGCATTTCGTGAATTACATCACTGGCAGGGGGGTGATGTGGCGGTATTTGCACTAGCGCCGTCTGCTGGTGTCGCACAAGCGCGACGCAGCTGTCAGTTGTCGTGGACCGGAAGCAGGTGGCAGCACTGCGAAGCGGGGAAAGCGGAAGGCGTTCGAGGCACGACGGTGACTCCAGTCTCTACCCGCGTCTCGGAAGGTTGCTTACGAGAAAAACTCTGATACGGTGGATCGCTTGGCATCCTATGTACCAAGCACCTCGGCGTAATAAGCGGCATTCGTAAATCAAACCCGCGTTTATATTCCTCTGAAAACATCCCCAAAGTGTGATATATTGAGGAATGTGCAAATCAGATTGTTATTCTTATACAGATAATATCAGTGCTTCATTTCTGGGAGAACACAATGGAACTGCATTCCCTCACATTGTTGGGAGTAAGTATCTAAAATGTTATGAATAAAAAAATATATAAGTTACAAGAATTTAAAGGCTGATGAATGTATGTACATTTCAACATCCCTCTTGCAGGACACCCCATCGTTCAGTACAGTTCAGCTGCACCTGGCAACAAAGGTGCATACAGGGGGGTGGGGGTAAACAGGGGCCAAATTAAGGTTTTTGGGGCCCCCTGGCCAAACAATGTTCTTGGTCCCCATTTGTTGTGATTATTTGAGATGATGCTAGTGAAACTGGTGGTAATAACTATTGAAAAAGAATGTTTTTAGAAGAGAAAAACTAGCCCTAGAAAATTAACACAACACTAGCACTTGTGTGGAAATACAAGGCAACTTTTGAGGAGTTTATAAATCTCAGAAATTTCAAATATTTCTCGCATTTTTAATTCAATACAAGCAAAAATGATATTTTTTGTTGAATTATAGAAAATGGGTCAATAAGTTAGTATTGCTTATCCATATTCAATATTTCAACAAAAATACAACTTTTTTTTCAAAAAAGATTTTTTGTTACAGCCCAAAGGGGCCCCTGCAAACCTGGAGCCCCTGGGCCATGGTCCACCTAGGCCCAATGGTTAATCTGGCATTGGGGATAAAGGGGGTAATTACTCCCTACCCCCAAGATTTCTGAACACTAGAAAAAATTAACCCCTACACCTTGTTCTACATGATGGGCAAAATGCGCTCATAGAGGCATTTGGTACAGATATATCTCAAATTAGTGCTGCAGGTTAGTTCTAAGTAAATAATATCTTCTTGCAGAATGAGAGTAAAGGGTCCCATACAAAATCAGTTAAAATGCACAAATTAACTATGTGCCATTGTAGCACCACATATTGACTACTGTGATTCACTATTACTTGGTACAAGTAAACATAATATTGATAGGATACAAAAATTACAGTCTAGAGCAATGAGAATTATTTTGGGATGTGACAAAAGAACTCACAGAGTGGAGATGTTAGATGCACTTGGTTTCTTATCTGTTGAACAAAGAATCACATTTAAGGCTATGATATTTTTGAATAAAGCTTCACAAGATAGAACAATAAATTACTGTCAAGGATTTCTTATAAAAAATTCAGATAACCATAGCTACCAAATAAGAAATTCTAACAAATTTTACTTAGAAGCTCAAAATAGCAGTAATGCACAGAAATCCCTTTTTGTGAGGGGTATTAAATTATACAATGAAATTCCAGAAGACCAGAAGAAGCAATCAGAATATTCATTTAAAAAATATGTATCAAAATTTGTAAAGGAGAAATTGCCCTCATGTAATTTAAATAAATGTTTCAAATGTTATATTTCAATTGTACATGTATATGTACGACTGTATTTTTAAATAGCCTGTGGGCAGGAATCTGAGGATAATTTTGTTATATTATATAATTTTGTCATATGCTGTAATAGTAAAAAACGTATTCATGTTTGTTATTGCAATGTTTATCATATGCTATAATAATAAAAATTGTATTCATGTTTGTTCCTTTGTGATATTAGTGCAATGCACTGACAAGAATAAATTTCTATTCTATTCCATCATAACTGATGTAAAAAATGAATAAATTGCACATTTGTGCAGTTAATAGTATGAGTATTTTAACTGAGTAAAACTCTTATCATTTTCTCAGTTAAATCCATGATCCTGCTTTCCTCATCTCAATACCAGCCAACAAAGCACGCAGATCACTCAGAGGCTTTGTTCAAGACAGGAATTAGCAATTTTAAAAATCTTGTGTAAGGGCAACAGAGGCTCATTTCTCAGTTCAGTTAGTTTGCAAATTATTTTAGAAAAGTTATTTTGCGCACCTTAACTGATTACATATGGTGCCCTTTATGCTGATAGAAGATTCTTTGGTCTACAGAAGTCTGAGAGTACGATAGGCACAATTGATCCCAATGAATACCACCTCTCTCTCTCTCCCACTTAAGAAGTTTCTGCAATCCCACGGAGGTTAGGATACTCTTGAGTTTATGTTAAAATATTCTTGAAAGAAAAAACCTATGTCAATTCTTACTCAAACATATTAGTTAAGTGGACATGACCTAAGCTGGAAGCAGGAGATATCCCTTTAAGAAAGGAGTATTGAAAATTAGATATATTTTACAGAATACTGACTTTAATGATATTATTCATGATTTTGCAGAAAAAAAGTAGGAAACGTCCTATGTAAAACATGTAATATATTATCTATTATTGTACTGTATATTATATTGTAATAAAATATGTTAAATATTTTAATAAATATTTCAATAAATATATCAAACTTATTTTTATTTAAGAATTTTTATATAAGGTGACATAGCATTGTGATATACACAAAAAAATTCCCTTTTTATCAGTAAGAAAAAGGGGCTACTTTTCAAAACCTGCCAGGGACCTCAACACTTTGTAAGATATCCCTGCCCTCAATAAGGGCACCTAGTTAAAAATTTACTAGATGTTAATATTAATCAGATAATTCTTGTGGTATCTGAAGTTATTATGGCACTTATAATGAATATGTTGTTATTAGTGGATTGTATACATCTAAAATATTGCAAATACTCTCCTATTTTAAAGAACAATTTCTCTTCAGCATTACTAAATACTCTCAAGGATTCAAGGGGGAGGGGAGACACCGGGGCATGTGCCCCTCCGTCATTTTTTTGACCTTTTTTAATGAAGGCATAATTAGCTATTTTAGAGTGAACAAGAACACAACTTAACAATGACATACAAATGACACTGACACTTCTAATAATAATTTTGTGTAATAAACTTGAAAAAATCGGTACAACATACATTGTACAAACTTTCTCATATACTACTTTAGAAAATGAAAATCATACGAGCCTGTTTTTATAAAATCCAATTTTTGTTCAAGTTGCCCAAGAATAAATTAGCCTTGTATTCATTCAATGGGAAAAATGACATATGTAGTATTATTGCAGACGCATACTCAAGTAACTGTACGAAATTTCATCAAAATCGTTAGAGCCCTTTTCGAGAAAATCTGATTGTTGTTAAAAATTCGTAGAATAAACTACTCTTAGTTATTGGTCAATTTCTATGTATACTCTGCTCAGTATGATAAAATGCCTAAGTACGAGATTTCATTCATTTTCGTTCTACCATCTAGGCTCCAGAGCCAGTAACAGACAGACGGCATTGCGAAAACCACTTTTTCAGATTCAGCGACACCTAAAACGTATATTTCCGTAAAAATCTCGAGGTCGAATTTTTTTGCGATAACAATACTTTCTCGATACTACGTATGAGAAAGTAAAAAATTTAGAAGGATGTAAGGTAACAATATAATTATCTGTATTATGGTCATTTTTTTCTGGATCCACCACTGTCTATGTACATCCATTGTTTATAATAGGCTCTTACAGTATATGCTCATGTATGATGTGCCCTCGTGCATAACGCGCACTCATACTTTTTGCCAAAAAATCCCGACTTTTTCTTATAGCCCGTGTATAATGTGGTCCTTAATTTTTGTGGGCTATAAGGACAAAATTATATCGTCATGTTAAGTATTAACTAGAGTACCATAAATAAATATGTTAAAGCATTTAATTATAGCCAGTTAAAAATTATAAAGGTATTTACAAAGAAAATAATTACTTCTTAAATTCCACAATTTATTATTGTAGAATTTAACAAAGTTATTATTTTATTCAGAAATATTAGTATCAATTACCACAAAGGTCAGCCAAATTCATTGGATTTAAAAAAAATTTAATACGCTTGGACTTGCCCAAAAGTATTATGTTCAATAAGCTCCACATTACGTCATAGAGAGACATCATCAATAATGAAAGCGATTGGATTGAGATGGCAGCAACTTCATACAGTAATTTGGCCAAACTGATGCCTCGTAGACAACTGCAGTGCCACTGCTGCCAATCCTTTTAAATCAGAGTTTTGATTTATAGTGGATGTTGGTTCTGTCTTTCCTATCTAATTCTAAAACTGTTTAATAGAAGGAATAATGTGAAAATGTAACAAACAAATCTGGAAACAGGAAACAAGAAACATAAGATTAAGTTCATACACGTCATTCTACGGGTTTTAAATTACTTACATTGTTAATTGTACATACTAGAATCATTAACTAAATAAAGTTATTTCAATTTACTTATTCTATGTTTCTTTGTTTTCGATGCGTGTTTTACCAGAAGTCTATCTGGCCATTTTGCAAAAATTATGGCAATCAGCTGATGAGATAGTGAAATGCAGAATATTTGTAGAGGATGGATTTATAACTGTATAGAAGTACCATATCTGCCCGAATATAAGCCGATGTTTTTTGTCAAAATCTATCATGAAAAAATCACACCTCGGCTTAAATGCGAGTCCAAGGAAAATTTGGGTTATGGTTAAATCTCGAAGTCTCTCATTGCCTTCGCGTTCAAATGATAGTAGTATATTTTTCCGAAAGTAAATATTTGACCTACGATGAATATATATAAAAATATCTTGGCGAGATCGATTGCGTAAATTGACGGTTACGCAAAATGCGTTGACGGCTTTAATGCTCAACTGTTTGAATTTCGGTAAAACTTTACATGGAATGTGTATAATTATAAAAATGCAATTTCTTAAGGCAATGTAAATGCTAATTTCATTGGAAATAGACTTGGATGAAAAAATATCTTGGTGAGATAGCTTGCGTAAATTGACGATTACGCAAAATGCGTTGACGGTTTTGAACGCTCAACTGTTTGAATTTCGGTAAAATGTTTCATGGAACATGTATAATTATAAAAATGCAGTTTCTTAAGGCAATGTATATGCTAATTTCACTGGAAATAGACATGGATAAAAAAATATCTTCGCGAGATCGCTTTCATAAATTGACGATTACGCAAAATGCGTTGACGGCTTTGAACGCTCAACTGTTTGAATTTCGGTAAAATTTTACATGGAACGTGTACAATTATAAAAATGCAGTTTCTTAAGGCAATATATATGCTAATTTCACTGGAAATAGACTTGGATGAAAAAATATCCTGGCGAGATCGCCTGCGTAAATTGACGATTACGCAAAATGCATTGACGGCTTTGAACGCTCAACTGTTTGAATTTCGGTAAAATGTTTCATGGAACATGTATAATTATAAAAATGCACTGTAAATGCTAATTTTATTGGAAATAGACTTGGATGAAAAATTCTTGGCGAGATCGCTGTTACTATATTTGATCTTTTGTGAAAATGAAGATTAATGAAATTATTGTCACAGAATGTGGAACATTATTCAATGATGCAAAGTTAGTAATTGGAGCAATATTTCAAAATGTCAACAACTAAACCATTTCCCACACATTTCTTCGATCTTGAATAATGTAGTCTAAGATGTGCATGAATGCCCGGCACACTTCAGCGTATAATCTACGAAATTTATGTTTTTGCCAAAAAATTGTGGAAATTTTTGGGGGGTCGGCTTAAATCCAGGGTCGGCTTATATTCGGGCAGATACGGTAATTAGGTGTTCTATATGTATAGTTAATATATGTATAACATGGATTATGGATAATTATTGTGGTTTTCCCCTTAATTCACCCAAAAAGCAAGAATCTGTTGCAAGGTAGGTTCATTTTCAATTTTTTGTGCACAAAAGTGTTATCCGTGTATAATGTGCATCCCTACTTCATGACCTGAAAATTTGGTCTTCAAACTGTGCATTATACACAAGTATATACAGTAAGTAAATTTATCTTTTCCAACTTTTTCATCAGAATTATATACATATATGCAGGGATGTTAGGTAAGGTGAGTTTGGCAGGCAACCACCTTAGACAAAACTTTTCTATGGATGATATTATAGCTGCACCTAGGAGTCACGAATTAAGGCAGCTACTTTTTGCTTCAGGTTGCAGATTTCTACACAATGGCCCTGCATGCATGATTAAATATAGAAAAGTGCTTACTGTAAATCATATTGAACTACAGCAAATTAACTTATTAATAAAGAATATATTTGGATAAAACAGATCAAAGTCAACAGTCATTAATGAATACTGTAGAAAGTACATTTATACAATGTATAATAATGTGAAAGTTATTAAATTTAAGTAATTAACAAATATCAGATCCAGCAAAATAGTATATTTAGTTAATTTAAAAAAGTTTTTCTTGATAGTTTGAACTGCATCTTTAAGAGGCTACCGGAGAGAGGGTTTTCGACCCGAATTTTCGTCGACTGATTTCTCGGAATCCGCTCAACGTAAAGGGCTAAAATTTTGGATATAGAATGTCTAAAACAATATAAATCCGGGACGTGTCTCACTTTTTTGAATTGTTGTTGTTTTTTTTTCGAATGCTTCTAAATTGTTAAATATCTTTTAATGGAAAACAAAAATGAAAAATATCGCTCGCACGCCGGAAAGGTCATATTTTTCTCTTTTAAATTATTCTTAAATTGTCAATGTAGCATAATTTTTGACAAAGAAATCAGTAGAAGTTGTAATAACTTCGTTTTAGCTTCTAATAGTTCACGGATCTGGAGACTGATCGCGCCACCGTAGTTCTGACGTCATCTGAACGGTCCGCCGGCTTGTCCCTACTATGAGACGGGGAGGAATTTCCTTTTGACCGTCTCCAGGAAGGAGAGAGGAGATCTATTCTCCAGATGGCCCTCTTCCATATGACTAAGAATGAAACGTAAACAAAATATCTGTTTACGTCCAATGAAGCTCTTTAACTTAGGAAAGAATCGACTAACCGCCAGAGCTGCCTCGATAAGACCAGGCCAGTATTTCTGCTGTAGTGTTGCGAGTAGGTTGTCTGCAGTCGAGAAATTCTATAATATATTCAACGTTTACTTATTGTTTCGTTTTGTGGTCATAATTTCTACCTTTTTGCTGTTTTTTTTAGGTTTTTGTTAGTTAGGTATTTAGCCTTTTCTACGTTGTTTTTGCCTCCTTCACAATCATTATGGATCGCAAGCACGAACTAAGGCATTCCGATAAAAGAAGAAAAAACCGTGGTGGTGATCGACTACGATTGTGGCGCAAATCTCAGGGTGCGTCGAGAAATGAGTCAGTTTCGGAAACTTTAACATCGTGCGTAACACCTCTTGAGAACATAGAAATGACGACTCCAGAAAACAACCAGAAGACTCCATCCTCTCCATCATTGAGTGGATCGTACTCATTAGAATGTTCATTCAAAGAAGCTTCCTCTACAGTATACCATCTCACAGGACGAAGGGTCGTGGACCTACAATATTTTTTGCAGCAACTACAGACATTGGAAAACCATGGACCATTTGGTTGCAGATTGGTGGACATGATAGTAACGGGCGAGAAAATGGAAGGTCTTCGAAGTTGTCTCACTTTTGAATGTATGATGTGCCAATTCAAAGGACATATATGGACCGATAAAAAGAAAGAACCGTCGAAGCTCGACATAAATACTGCATCTGTCTCCGGATTTCTGAGCACTGGTGGTGGTCATTCTCAGCTGGAAGAAGTTTTTGGAGCGATGAATATTCCCTCAATATCTTCCAAAACTTACATTCGATACGAGCAGAGGTTGGCAAACATTTTACTGTCCGCCGCTGTAGTTGAGATGGAAAACGCGGCGAAAGAGGAAGCGCGACTTGCTGTGGAAATGGGAGATATTGATGATGATGGAGTCCCTCTCATTCCTGTAGTTGCTGATGGCAGCTGGGCAAAAAGATCGTACAGAACTAAATACAACTCATTTTCTGGACTTGTAAGTAGAATGTATCTTGTCACAATTAGTTTTTTAATTCTGGATTTCCTATTTTTGGGGTAATTACAGAGGGTTATTTCGTTAGGACTTTTTTGAATACCTCAACATAGAATATTTCTTTCTATCATTCGGAAGAAATCGGTCAGAAGCGGAAGTCTCATTAACCTGCTGAAACTGATACCGATCGCGTAAAATATAAATTTTTTGATTAGTAAGCTATGTGTTTTTTCCTATTTTTGAATGTCAGTCCTCGGGATGGCATATATCATAGAAGGCACGCCAGCCGAACGTAGCACGCCCAACATTCATAATCACGGTGTTCTCTATGGTTAATTTGTCACAATTTATACAATTTCCTTAAAATATAGAATCACAAAAGTATATAAGTATATGCATTTTTATTTCGTTGCTTATGTTATAGAAGGACGTTTAATAATTTAAGGATATTCACATTTCATGAATTATTTGATGCATGCATTCCTTTCTTCCTCAGGCAGCTATTGTTGGGTATCGAACAAAAATGTATGGAGTGCGCTACAATAAATTGATTGCTGATGGAGACAGCAGTGTCTATTCGGGGATTTTGAAAGCACGCCCATATAGGAATACCCCAATAGAAAAAATTGAGTGCAAGAATCACTTGTTGAGGAATTTCTGCAAGAAACTGCGTGATCTTGCTTCGAGCAGCACGAGTGGGCCTCTTGAATTACGGAGGAAAATTGGAGGGAATATTCTAAGGATCCGGGGGTCCATTAATAAAGCGATCCTACATAGAAAAAAAGAAAACGGTTCTCTCTCCGACCGAATATCATCCCTCCGTAAAGACATACTGAATGTTCCACGGCATATTTTCGGTGACCACGCACAGTGTGACAAGTACTTTTGTGTTGGCTCCAAAGAAGGGGAGGATAATCTTGTTCCTAAATTGTTGAGCGTAGGATTATTCCAGAAGGCGGAAGAAGTTATATCTGTAACCCTTGCCAGGCACACTAGGAGTCTGATTCAAAACCTAAACAGCAACTGTGCGGAACATTTTAATTCAATAGTGGCGAAATTAGTTGGGGGTAAAAGGGTAAATTATTGTTTGAAGGGTTCATACCAGGCTAGAGCAATGACAGCCGTTATATCCCACAACACAAAGCTCCTGCACACAAAAATCCACAAGCGTTTTTGTTCCTCAAGCCCTGGGAAGTTCACCAAGCAAATGGAAGCTCGGCGACAAAAAAGACTGGCGAAAAACCTAGACAGAAGAGAATTGGATAGGTGCAAGCCAAGAAAGCTGCTCCCTCATCTTCTTGGCCGGAGTAAGCAAGATGAAGATTATGGACCATTCTCTTCAAAGCCAGATATCAGCGAATCAGACTATGCTCAGGAAGCTGATGAATATTTGATGAGGCTAGAATTGTCTCCTGAACAAAGGAAGCTTCTGGAGAGGTCCACACAAGACCAGGAGCAAAATATTATATGGACTGAAGAAAGGAGGAAGAGATTGACAGCGTCCAACTTCGGACAAGTTTGTCACCTCCGACCTTCAACGTGTTCTTCCAAGCTTATCGATCGCCTTTTGTACAAAACTTTTACAAATACGGCGATGGAATATGGCTCAAAATTGGAGACAACAGCGCTTTGCCAACTTAGTGAACAGCTAGGAGTCGAAATTTCCAAGTGCGGCTTTTTTGTTGATCCTGATCTTGCGTTCTTGGGAGCTTCACCAGACGGGATAATCGGGAATGACGGAATTGTAGAAATTAAATGCCCGTATTCTGCCAGACATATGAGTCCAGATGAAGCAGTTGAAGCAAGGAAGGTAACGGCTTGGTCAGTAAATGGACGAATTAACGAGAACCACAACTACTATTTTCAGGTAAAAAATTATTTTTCTTTTGTTTCTTGTATACAATTTTCGTGATATGCATACCGGTTCGATGGAAAAAATCATATACACAAAATCATTCTTGGGAATTCGTAGGTGCAGGGACAATTGCACGTCACCAGGAGGAAGTATTGCTTTTTTGCAGTATGGACACAAAAGGAGCCTTTTTTGAAATTTGAAAGAATTGCAAGAGACGACGAATTCTGGAAGAAAAGAATGGAGAAAAAACTGAGTAACTTTTACCTCCAGTGTATTCTGCCCGAATTAGTGGACCCTCGTCGTACACGATCGATGCCTCTCCGAAAAACGTGTATTCAAGCCGTGACTCGTGAGACTCAAGGAAAGAAAAGAAAAAGGGCCAACAGTTAACTGCATATGTGAGTCTAAGTAATAAATAGAAATAAGTTATATCCGTTGGAAAAAGATAATTTCCATTTCCAGTGGTGTAATAGATCGAAGGGACATTTCCCGCCGAACTTGTTCAAAAATCTGCAAATGTATGCGAGTATGCGAACTTAATTTCTTAATTGCCTGTTATAAATCTTACATACATTTAAGTACACGAACAATGTTTCCCTCTGTCGTATTCTGTGAATGAAATTTCATGAATCGCAAAGAGAAAAAGCTGTAGCTAAGTGAATGTAAAGTACCTTTATTAAGAGCAAGGGAAGGATAGAAACAATTAGATTTTTTGTTATTTTGAAGTATAGTTTCTGTTACTGTGATACTATAATTTTCGTATATAATATTATTTAACACAGACAATTTAAAAAAGTTTATCAAAACTTAAACCGCCATCTGTCTGTCAGAAATATAAAGACGGCATTGGGCACTGACTGCCAGGATTCGCCCGTCCGCCCCTGCTCATCTCACGTTGCAAAAGGAAAGTGAAAAAAGCTGAGCCAAGCCTTACTGGAGATATGTAAACATATCTCGGTCGAGAAATGGTCGAGGCGTGATCCTTGGGTAACTTGGGGAGGGGGATGGGTATTCGTGAATCCCGAACGTACATAGTTCTGATAGAAGCCGTGAATGCCCGTAGCGCCACGGTCAGCACTCGAATTTTTCGTCTCTCCGGTAGCCTCTTAATAGGTTCCATGTTAAACGGGTTATCTCCTTGTATTGAAACATTTGAAAACAGTTCCTTAGGAATAATTTAGGAATATAGATGTTGACCTATAACAGTCCTAAGGTTTATTACTTTCTGGAGCATTCGGGTATGTGGAATTCATATTAATTTTTTACATTTTAGTGAACATAAAAGTTGGTGTAATTAATTTTTATTTTATTTTAACGTAATACTTAATTCACAAATACCTGTCATCAGGGAGGTAGTGACCATTTTTGGCACACTGGGCGCAGGATTTTTTGTCACCCCAAGATAATCTAATAAAATGATAAGTGCCTATTTTAAAAGGGGTATTCAACTAAAATAAACAATCGTTTCTTTACAGATTTATTTTTTGGGCTTTATTTGCAGCAAAAATATTGATTATGTAATTGGAATCTATATTTTTAGCAGTGCCATATTCAATAGATAAGATGGCTAGACCAGAAAGATTCTTGATTAATTGATGACCATAGGTCATTTTTGATCAATTTCAGTTTACTAAAAGAACGCTCTCCACTTGAAACTGATGTGGTGAATGTCAAGATATTCTCAGCAAAATTTCCCCATTGAGAAAGGAACTTAAAACACCATATTCATGAAGAAATTGCAATATTTCTTTCTGTGTACTTTTTACAAAGGCAGGGGGTGTTTCAAACTGGGAACTTCTTCGATTGACTCCCATTCATCCACATTGACTTTATACATATATGCAGAATTTTTACAGGAATTTATCATTTTATCTTCAGTCATATTATACAATATAAAGCACAACTTAAAAATTTTAAATCATTATCAATTTCGTATAAAGAGTTGCCATTGAAGAGAATTTGTTGCCTAATGCACTGCATCATAAATAGTATTTTGTTGTTTCAGGTATTGAGGGTGCTGCAGTTGCCATCGTGTCATTAAATTCCTTTTTCTTCCTCTTATTTTTGAGATACCTTTTTCATCGCAATATGTCTTTGCCTCTTTCATATACTCTTCCAGTCGTGAATTTGAACTTTTTGTGTCTGGTACCAAATTGTGGATCAATCCGCAATTACATCGGCACTCTGAACAGATTTATTGAGGTGGTTGATCTTCTAACAAGAAATATATAAACTGCACGTCAATCTGTTTTAGCAAAACTTCAATATCTGTGCATTCATGTTCATTCTTTAATTTTATTAACACCCTATAAACTTGCTTCAATTGTAACCTCAATTGCATTTGCTCTTGATGAACATTGAGTTGTGCCATGTTTTTTCAACATCAACTTAAGGACATCCATGAGTGCAACCCATGTGGAACCATCGAAATAAATTAATAAATTTACCGGTTATACTATTCGGAGCATTTTCATACGATTGAGCTGTTATGTTTTGTAAATCTAGTGCATTATTTCTGATGCAATTTCGTCTCCATTTTAGCTTCTCATATACGAAGTATTTTGAGAAAGTATTGTAATCGCGAAAAAATTCGATCTGTTTTAGCAAAACTTCAATATGTGTGCATTCATGTTCATTCTTTGATTTTATTAACACCCTATAAACTTGCTTCAATTGTAACCTCAATGAATTCGCTGCATTTGCTCTTGATGAACATGGTGTTCTGCCATGTTGTTTTCAACATCAACTTAAGGACCTCCATGAGTGCAACCCATCTTCTTGTAAAACCAGCAAAATAAATTAATAAATTTACCGGCTATACTATTAGTAGCATTTTAACACAATTGAACTATTATGTTTTGTAAATCTAATGCATAAAGTTTCAATTTTTTTATTATTTCTGAGACGATTTTCTCTCCCTTTTAGTTTCTCATATACGAAGTATGTATATTGAGAAAGTATTGTAATCACGAAAAAATTCGATCTTGAGATTTTGAAGGAAGTATACATTTTAGGTTTACCTGAGTCCGAAAAAGTGGTTTTTGCAATGTCATCTGTCTGTCTGTGGGTCTGTCTCTGTCTGTATGTTCGTGCTCTAGAGCCTAAAGGGCAGGGGTCGGCAACCATTTTCCTAAGAAGAACCACTTTTTCAAATTATATATAACACACAACATAAGAAGAGCCGCCGCAGTCATCGAAGGATCTATGGGAGGTCGTCCCCTCTTATAACATTGCCATTTTACTTTTTACTTTCTCATACGAAGTATCGAGAAAGTATTGTTATCGCAAAAAAATTCGACCTCGAGATTTTTACAGAAATATATGTTTTAGGTGTCGCTGAATCCGAAAAAGTGGTTTTCGCAATGCCGTCTGTCTGTCTGTTACTGGCTCTGGAGCCTAGACGGTAGAACGAAAATGAATGAAATCTCGTACTTAGGCATTTTATCATACTAAGCAGAGTATACTTACAAATGGTAGACAATGATCAATAATTAAGAGTAGTTTATTCTACGCATTTTTAACAACAATCCGATTTTCCCGGAAACGGCTCTAACGATTTTGATCAAATTTCGTACCGTTACTTGAGTTTACGTCTTCAATAATAGTTAATATTTCTCAAAAAATTAATATAAGACCAGCTTATTCAAGGCAACTTTAACAATAATTCGATTTTCTCAAAAACGGCTCTAACGATTTTGATCAAATTTCGTAGTTACTTGAGTATACATCTGCAATAATACTACGTATTTCATTTTTCTCAGTGACTGAATATAAGGCTAGTTTATTCTTGGGCTACTTTAACAAAAATTGGATTTTCTAAAAACAGGCTTATACCATTTTCATTTTCTAAAGATAACTAAACAACGCATTAGTACCCATATATGAGAAAGTTTCTACAATGTAAGTTGTACCGATTTTTTATCTCTGTAAAACAAACGTTTATTTTACGTAATGTGTCCATACCTTTTAAGTTTCTGAGATTTCTATTAAACAGTTTACGAAGCCAATTTGTTTTGGAGGATTTATAAGGGAGAGTTGCTTTCGGGAGCCGCACGCAAGTCGTTAAAGAGCCACTTGCGGCTCAGGAGCCGCAGGTTGCTGACCCCTGCTAAAGGGTAAAGTGAAAACGAATGAAATCTCGTACTTAAGCATTTTATCATACAGAATAGAAGCCATGAAGAAATTGTTGAAATTGCTCAATAATTAAGGTCAGTTTATTCTAGGCAACTTTAACAACAATTTGATTTTCTGAAAAACGGCTACAACGATTTTGATCGAATTTCGTACAGATATTTGAGTTTACAATGATGCTATATAGTTCATATTTCTCAAAAAAAAGAATATAAGGCTAGGTTAATCGAGGCAACTTTAACAACAATTTGATTTTATTAAAAACGGCTAATACGATTTTCATCAAATCCCGTACAGTTACTTGAGTTGATGTCTGAAATAATACTACATAGTTCATATTTCTCAAAAAATTAATATAAGGCTAGTTTATTCTTGGGCAACTTTAATAACAATTGAATTTTCTATAAAATAGCTAATACGATTTTCATCAAATTTCGTTTAGTTATTTAAGTTGATGTTTATAATGATTCTACATAGTTCATATTTTTCAATAGATAACTAAACGACTCATTAATATATGAGAAGGTTTGTACAATGTATATTGTACCGATTTTTTCGATTTGATAGCAATAAAATCAATAAAGTCCTCCTCAATAATTACCTTTTTATCGAAGACTTGGATGAAAATTCTGCACGACTAATATAATTAGATAGGGCGTACACATTTTTGGGGACGAGGATAAATAAAAGAAATTACATTCACAGCGTAAAGAGTAGAAGTAGCCAATTAATTTCGCACACATTAACCTATGACTTGGTACAGTCATGGTCCTTCAGCTGGACCCCAGGTTGGCCGTTGCGAAGAGATCGAAACTGTAACCACATTTTGTCAAGTGTATAACAAGTCTTCTATTTGGCGCCCCCTTACGAAGCTGCGCCCTGGGCAGCTGCCCCGGTTGCCCCGCCCTAAATACGGCCATGCCCGTCATATTTGACAGGCAATTACACTCGTTTTTCAATAAAGAAAGTTTTAAATAACTGAAAGACTGCTTAACCTTCGAGTACTCGTGTCAAAAATACTCACGTTAGTACTTGCGTTGGGTCGAATCGACCCAAGGTATTTTGAACATTAAAAAGAATGACTAGATTTCCAGAACATTTAAAAAAATTATTATTAATGCTGAAATTATTCCAATAGAAAAAGAAAACGAAAAAATTAAATTATTTAAAATAAATTGTTGAAGAACGTTTATGCAAATATTTATTTCAAACCTAAAATTTTAAATCACATCTTCATTCGAACTTTCACACTCCTGAAATTTTGTCCTTCGAAAACAATTTAGATAAATGGTAGAACAATGCTCTGGGCAAATATATTTACTACAGTTTTGGCAAATTGCTTTGGTTTTGCTGTCCTTTTCCGTCTCACACAGTTGGCACAATTATCTTATCCTGATAGCGCAGGAGAGAAATTGCTTTTTCGGGGACCCTTTCTGGAGACCACCGATTACTCCCCCTCTTTCTTCAGAAAGCCTTACCAGTCGGTATACCCTCAGTCAAGGGAAATATAACAAACACTAGTGTAATTTCCATTGAAATATCAACGGGAGTAAAGATTCGATTTATGGAGTTCAAATTGGCATCAGAAACATAAATTGTATTGAAAGTCATTTCCCTCTCTCCAACTCTCTTCCCCTCTCTCCTTTCCCGCTCCCTTCCTCTACATCCCTCTCCTTTCCTCTCTCACCCTCCCTCCCCCCTTTGTCCCCTCTCTCGCATGTCCCCTATCTCGCATTAAAAGCATTCAAAGCACGTTTATACCATAAGGATTGAAATAACAATATGATATCGAGGTCTAACAATGGAATTGGTAGGCAAAGCAACATCCCCTTAAAATGGCTAAATTTCCTCAAGCTATTTGAATTAAACGTTTAAGTTGAGCGATTTCGCAATGTAGGCGGTAAAAGACGAACAGAATAAGAACCTTTATAATGTTTTCTTCAAAATAGTTCACATCCGAGGTTCGTAGATGAATTCTTTCTAATTTTAATCTAAAAAAGAATGAAAGCTTGAACGTCGAAATGTCCATTTTTACGTGTTACCTTGTAGAAAATGGAAATTATTCCCCGGGGTCGAACCCGGGTCTTTGATCTCCAGCTCGATACAATAAAACGTTTTGTTATTATATCATAATTTAAAAAAAAGAAATTGTGCTTAAAACTCTCAAGAACGCAATGATCAACAGAAAATGAATGAACAAAAGAAATTAATTAATTTAACGAAATTCGTCATCACCTGAAAAGTGATAATCAAGCATCCCTGCCAAATTTCGAGTTTCTATCTTAATTACTTCTCGAGTTATTAGCGTTTAAGTTAGCGTTATAGACAGAGAGTTGCTTTTTATTATACTTACACGATGATTCCCCTTCCATTAATCACCGAATTCCTTTGTTGCCGACGCTACGGCAAAATTTTACCCTCGAATACGTAGCATAAAAAAATTATATGATGGGTTATGACTGAACTGGGAAGCAGTTGGGAAAACCAAGGCAGAAACAGAAAAGAAAGTGGGTAAAAAAAACCATCGCTACCAGTTACTCTCGGTCGAAATTTTCTTGCTGCCATCCCACATGGATTGCTGCAAGGGTGCAATGCACCTCGGGCTGGCAAGCCCTCACGCACAGATTACATACTTATAGTTACCACTACAATATATGGTGATTTAGCGAGTTTGCTACTTGTGGAGATTATAACTAATCATCCGGAAAAAATTGTATGGTAAAATTGGCTTATTTACTCTTCAAAACTGAAAAAAATGGTTCATATATGCGAAATGTTACAAATAATACATATATAACTGTAGCAATTAATCAGTAGCATTACAAATTTTAACAGAACATGATAACATTTTCTTAAATTTTTCTATCGAGTAAAGCACAAAATAAATAAAGGGCGTAACATTTTATGTGCGACTTCCTAGCGTCACCCATCAGAGTTAATATTTGCTCTTACTCATCATTAAATCTTCAGTGCAGAGCCCGCGGACACATGTGACATGTTTAAAACATTGTAAAACTCAGTTACTAGGTGAATAAAGTTAGTTGCATTTTCAAATAAAAAGATACGGACGTTTATAATAAAGTTTATTATTGTGGCTGTTAAAAATTCTTAAAAATTAAAAACTAAATTCATATGAATTCACTTCTAGAGATGCTACATCGATGAAATTTTGCTTAAATGTGAGGTATTCGTAACAAATGATGAAAATCTATAAAACTTTTATAATTATAAATTTTAGGGGTTGTTTTTATTCCAATACTGTCCAAAACAGTGATATAAATATCAACCATAATTATCATCATCATCAGCTTGGCTCTCGAAATACATATATAGTTGTTGGTGTGTTTAATTTGAGATCCTGCACGAGTGTTTTGAGTGAGTCTGTGTGTGGTTGGTTTTCTGTAGGTCTCTGTCGTCACTGAAAGGTGCATAAACCTACAGACGAGTGCTTGAGCGACTGTGTGAGTGCATGTTTTATTGACAACAGGTCCCTAGCGTGGCGTAAAATCCCCTAAACCTGTAAGTTTTTTGTTTTTGTTTCTTTCTTTTCTCCCCGGTGGGTCTCGATTTATCCTGTTTTACGCTCTAGGAGTTTGAAATTTTTAATCAATATCTTGCCGTAGTCTCAAATTCTGTTTATTTACAATTATAATTTTGATATAATTATTTTTTTATTAGTTCCAAGTAGTATTTCAAGCAATTTCATATATACTTCGATTAATAATAAGCATGGGTTCCATCTCAATTTAATTGGGATTAGGCCATCATGTTAAATCCCTAACAATTGGGTTATCATGGCAAGGAAAAATTTTGTTAAAAACCCTTAAATACTGTGGTATAAACCTTAATTTAGGACAAATTCGGCTCCTACTTGAAATTCGACGGTAGGAACGGGTAGGAATATGTGACTTTAGTTTTTCGTCCGTTTCTGGGTTCGAGTTCCGTCTTCGTACCGTGATTTTAAGTAATTTTAAATTGCAAATTAAAAATAGTCCACACTCATCCCTGTGTTTAAGTTGCAAGACGCGTCAAAATATGTGGAGTTGAACGATTAAATCGTTCGCCATTTGGAATCAAAGTGATGGACACAAAAGAAACCTTGACTATTCAGAAGTTAGGATGTAAGAAAGAAATGTACCAAATTTTATTGTTTTAGCTTTTATCGTTTAGGAGGAGTTCCATGAACAAACATACAAATATACAAACAAATTCTTTAAAATATATAGTACATAATGTGAATCAATTAATGGTGCAAATGACATCCCCATAGAAAACTATTCTATTAAAGAAGTTTTTTTACTATATTCTTGCGTTAGTGAAACATCTCCCAACTCCCTCTCTTCATATCCCCATATCTCCCGCTTTTACTCTTGTCTCTCCCCTTTCCCCTCTCTCCCTTCCACCTCTCTCTTTTCGCCTCTATCCTTTTCCTCCTCCCTCCCTACATCCCTCCCTCCCCCCTCTACTTTTCCCTTTACTCTCTCTTCATTTAAACAGCTTATAAAACACGTTCATTTTAAGCTCGTAAGCCATACAGGTGACGCTCGATTTACGCCATGGATTATAGCGTAAATCGAATTGGCGTAAATCGAAATTAATTTTCCAATAGCATACATGTAAATTAAGGGAGTTGCGTTCCCAAACCTGGGCAGATTATTTAGTTAGTTTTCGTTTAGTTTTCTGCGATGTTTCAAATACACTTAAAATATCATTGGAAAAGAGATTCACATGTACAAAATTAAAGAGAAATTATGAATACCGGCGAATTCGTTGAGCGCATAGGCTTCCTTCCGATTGCGAAAATCGTGAGGCTTTTATGAATAGTTTTCTATACAGAACTTAGCTGGTACTCATTCTAGTAGATGTTAACTTCAACTGCCTAAACTAACATTGTTCTATCACTGCATTGATCTCAAGGTATACTTAGGAAGATCGAACGCTGGGCCCGTAGAATCTCCGACAGTAAACAAAGCTGATATGAAATTCAAAAATTTCATTTCATAGTGCCTTCATGTTGAAATGAAAGTTCGTCTCATCGTAAATTTAAAGAATTGAAAGCATACGAGCGCAAAATCACTGCCGCTATAAGAAAATTAAATCACGAGATAATAAGAAAAGAAATCGCTATATCTTATATAATAAAATTGAATGTCTGTCCATCTGTCGATCTGTCCATCTGTCTGTTCCTTATACATTCCCACACCCTTTGAGCTATCGGGACCAAACTTTGCAAATTGACTTCATATGACTCTACGAGTAACATAGCGTACCCGAGATTTCCAAAATCGACCCGGGTTCGAATCCAGGAGACAATTTTATTTTTCCCATAAGTTTACACGGGATTTTCGATTTTTCAGGGTGCAAGGTTTTTTTCCTTCATACATTAAAACATGTAAATATGGACCGATTTTCTTCGTATTTGCTTTATTCGACGGCTAGAACTCTACACTATCTTATTCTTGCGATGTTTACATGTTATACGGTCCAGTCACTCAGAAATACGCAACTGTTTTCGAAATTTTGCGGATTTTCGTACTCTTTCCGGACGTTGTCAAGGCGACCGTCATTGTTGCCTCCGATTCAATTAATGCCAATTAAATCTTCAAATAGGTGAAAGAATATCGTTATCCGCTTCGCACTTTGTTTAAGCATCGAAATTATTGCTGTAGCAATGTCAACATTTATACATAACAACATAAATATTTACGGATAATTATTCAGTTAACTGCGTATAGGAAGCGTTTCTAAAGATTCAATCAAAGCAGTTGAATCTTCCTATCATCGTTTGAATGCAGGAATCTAATCTCTTTGTAAGTAGAACCATTATATTATACATCCATAATGTTTATTAACGCAAATAGGCTGAAGCATAAATTTTTAATTAAATGAGAATAGGGACACACATTATTTTAAACATATTAAATGGTCATCTTCTCTTCATTGATATTCTACATAAACGGTTGCATTGATTGTTATATAAAAAAGGACATGTTTGAATAAAAATAAAAACAAAAGTTCGCCCAATTCATAGGTATCAGAGATATCTCAGAATTAGTTTTTACTTTCTCCAATATACGTAGTACAGCGAAATTATTGTTTTCATGAAAAAATTCGAAATCGAGATTTCAACGGAAATACACCTTTTGAGGTGCTCAAAGGGAGAAATGATTGTATTACCATATAATACGTAATTTTATTCGCCATAGACGTCTGGCATAACTAGGGCATCGCCGGGTACTTCCAGCTAGTATGCAATAAAAATAGAGGTGCTCACTTAAGCAATAAATGTGAGACCAAACTTTATTTTATTAAAACATGCAGGTAACTCAGATATTAAAAAATTATTTATGCAAAATATAAATAAAGCTTGCAATATTCCGGTTGTCCAGTGTACATGGGATGACTGCAACAACGACCTCTTTATTGTAAATGCCGTTAAAATGAAAGCGCTTAAATCGAATTGGCGTATAAAGAGCGCCACCTGTATACGAGTTTACAACAATACGACTTCGAGCACGGCATTGTCTGTCGTCAAGGGATTTAGCGTTAAAATGGCAAATTTAGCGCAAATTATGTGCATTTAACATAAAATGCGGGAAATTTCGATTCGTAAACGAAGAAAGACGATAAGAATAAGAATCCTTGATCATTTTTGTTTAAAACGAACCAGGTCCGTAGCTCGTAAGGCAGTATTTCGAATTCATACGAGCAAGTGAATGAAAGCCTGCACGCCGAATAGTCGAGTTTATGGAAAATATAAATGATTCCTAAGATTTGAACCCGGGGACTTTACGAAAATGAAAATAGTTTTCCAGGGGCCTCCTAGCTAGTAGAAACAAAACGCAGTTTACTGTATATCTATACGACGAATAGTCCTCGACATACGAATCGGGACAGACGGACGGAAGGACACCTGTAAAATAAGAAATGGGATAGGAAAAGTTAATTGATTTTTCATTAACTTGCGAAAGAAGGGTCAGGAGATCAATGAATACAAGGAGAAGTACAATTCGTGACTGCGTGGACGAGGAGATGACGTCGGTGGAGGTGGTGCGGAACGAGGACCAGATGGGGGCGATGCACCTCCTGCCACTGGGGAGGACAAACCCAGTGTCCTAGTCGATCACATGTCATAGTGGAATCACACATTTACCCCAAATGTTCAAGAGACTTTTTCACCTTTGTTTGACTGTGCTTTGGGGAAGATCTTTAGGAGCTTTTATATTTTCTTTTTTCAGTCATCGAGTGTTATGACTGGTATACTCCCCCCTCCCTGTAAGTTTATGATGATCCTTCCCCATTTTTTCCTCAACCTCTCCCCTCTCTCTCTCTCTTTCTCACCTTCCATTTTATCGCTTTAACCTTGGCCTCACACGTGTGTATGTAAAACAAGAAAAGACTCTTGCAACTTATCCTCGTGGAATGGTTTATTTAGGTAAATGATGATCTTTAGAGAGTGCCACTGTGGTGATCCATAGTACTTTTTGACTAAAATTATCCATATACTGAATTGTAAAACGGAATTCATACACATACAAGCGCCTGAGAATAACAGATAATCGTTATGTCATCCAATAAAGCGTTAAGTGTGATATTACTAAGATTAAGACTCATAATACAGTTGTGTGTCTGGCTTCTGTTGCGATTTAGAAAAATATCCTAATGGAAGAACGTTTTTTGGGAATATTAGAAAAAAGGAAGACCATGTAGCCTCTTTTTGTCATTGTTATTACCACAAAAAAAAGAATCATAACAGGAGAGCTTAATGAAGTAGAACTTTTGGACAACTAAATGGTGTGATTTGGTAGGATTGAGTTGTTTTTTAGGTTGGTTGAAGAATTCTTTATTGAAAGCTCAATTGAACTGAAGCATAATAATCGAAAGGTGATGCATCTTCCCTGATGTAATGGGGAGAATCTATATGGATTTTTTTCTGTTTTATAGAGCAGTGCTGCGTAAACCTTATGTCGCGAAAAAATCCTCGGTTCAATATAGGAAAGAGAAAAATACCCGCTTTCATCATTCTCCAGTTATACCGCAGAAATGAAATCTCTCTTATAAAAATCGATACTTTATGGTAGGCTAATTATGTTGTTTAATTGAAACAAACCAAGTCGCTTCGTTATTGGAGAATGGACAACTATTTTCATTGAATTTTCTCGTAGTCCGATCTAAATATTTAACCGATTTGAAAAATGTAGAGTATACACAATGCACAGTTATGTTTTCTTTCTCAGGTGGATATTAATTCCTTTACCACATTTAACCATTGAGTTGAATACATATTTTTATCTCTCCCGTCTAAAAAGTATTTTTCACTTTTGTTCGCCTGTTTCATCGAGATTCAGCTCATGGAGTATGGGCGCTTTCATAAAATATGCATTTCATTTAAGCAAAATGGTGCATAGCATTTTAAATTTACAATAATATAGATTGCCGTCGTTATAAAATTCACTTTCGTTGAAACTGTATGCATTTGTTTCGAAGAGTCAAAAACTCCATTTGCATGAAGATATCTAAGTGCTTCTAACACTGTCACTACTGACATTGGTCGAGCATGTTGGTAAAGAATTCAAAGAAATTCGTTTTACGTGCCGATCCGTATTGTACCCTTGTATTGAAACGGCGGTAAATTTTGATTCTCTATCTGTTTAAACTTATTATTTTTTTGCAATAGAAACCGCGCTATGTATTTCATCACCAAACTTTCAAGTTTTGATTTTTCAATATGTACCTCAAAAACATGCCTTCGAAAGAGTCATATTAGTCATTTTTATTGTTTCAAATATATTTGCGTATTTACATGTGACAAATACGTCATGGAGGAAGAGTATTTTTCGTTTTATAATCTAATATAACTATAATTACTGCACTCTAATGATTACACGAGAAAGAAAAAACATTATTAAAATTCCAATATTCTGAAAAAGTTTCCCATCATTAACTTAAGAACTTCGCTTGCGACAACAGCTTTCCATCCATCCGTCAGTGTCTATCCTCACACCTTGCACATTCTCGCAACGCATTATACGGTTTTGAGATGTGGGCTAATAGGAATGATATGCGGGTACAGCATTGAATGGCTAAAATTAGCTGACTTGAGAGACAAACGGATTAGGAAGTTTTTAAATAATTAGGGTGAACGGAGAAGCTTAATTAGAATGACATGGAATGGGTAAAATAAATTAGTGGGTGAATTTTGAGCGACAAAGGCCTATTGATAAAAGTCATAGACGGGAGGGATCTAGGAAAGAGGCAAAGAAGTAGGAAGGCAAAATGAAAATAATGTTTATCAAAAGATGGGGATAGTTTGGAGAAGATTGGGATTTGATCCCCATGAAACCTATCGAGAGGTATAAAACTTAAGATAATGAGTCTTAATTCGAGTTCACTATGGCTTACGAATATACTTTTACTCATATATGATTAAACCGCTTATTTTTTTCAATCGTAGAACTGTTATAGTCGAGAACACGCGAGGATTATTAAACGGGCGCCAAAATATTTCTATCTAAAACTTTCCAAAAAAAAATGCCACTCGACTTCTTTGATTCGGATGCATTTAAAACTCTTTTATATTGATCGTTTAAGCATTGTTGCTATGAGTGACGATTCTATTTACAAGTTTGCACCGCATAGAGTAAACTCCATCTGCGCGCATAATTGCGGTAGAGTCAGTCTCAAGAGAAGGGGGCCGGGGAGGAGAGGTCGGGTCGACGGTTCAGCACTGCGTGGTGACCCCTGCGCAGATCGCCCCCTTTACTCGTGTACCTCACCAGCGTGCCTCAGTCTTGCGTTTACTAGCGATTGGAAGGGACTAACATTCACTGTGGTATACATGGAGCCTAAGAAGAGCAAAGATTTTCGACTGTCGCACTCGTCCGCGAGGACCTCTAGGTGAATCTGCCCAATCCACCGGATCGGGGGATTTTTTCTTCTGTTCATCAGGAACTGACATCACCACGGCATCAAACTTCACCGGGTAAGCTGTTGATCGATGTAAACGCGATGTTTAAAGAAATATACGCGAAAATGCTTCCATTCCGATCTTCCCTTAAATAGAAGATTTTTAATATTTCGAGGTGATTAACGTGTTAAATATATCGATAGAAATATTTTATATTCCCAAAAAATCTGTCGATTAACGGTGTTCGAGTTTTCTTTACTAAATATCACTTTCGTTTCGTTATTTTCTGGGTTTAAACCCCATGGTTTAAACCCCATCACGAAATAATGCACTCTATTTGTCGCTGACTTATTTGAATTCAGCCTGTCTTTAGTACACGATGAACGGATTATAAATGTTTCTCCGAGGAAATTCTGTTGCAAAAACTAAATGTAAGTTTCTAGCTATCTGAAAAATGAAGACATAACAAAAAATGTATCTTTATTGGCTGTGTCCGCTTGCCAACTTGCAGACCTTCAAAGAATTGTGTAATAAGTTTAAGATTTCGTTTATTCTGGAATTGATAAAGGGAAGTGATGAGCAAAATCACTTGCTAAATAGTCACTTATGTTTTCGGTACATTAGAACTTGAAATAATTTCTATTATAGACGATATATTATATTTCCTAGGTTTTTCTTTTTGCAAATGTTTAAAGAAAGCGGAAAAAGGTGCTCATTTCTAAAACAAGTATCTTTCCCGGCAATAATTTTAGTTTCGATGGATGGAACTTTGTGAATGTGTAAAATAAGGTCTTTTTCTATATTTTACTAAAATATATCGAATCGTTCAATGTATTTTAATACAGAAATTACCATATTTGACCATTATAGCTACGATTTATTCACACAAATAGAAGCTTTAACTGTCAAATAATGGGAAACTTCTAATTTCGTTTTTATTTCAACAAAGGTCAAATAAATACGATTCAATTTAAACATTGGCAATTTACCAGTATGAGATATCGATTTGTGACTAATTTTTGCTTCCTACATCCGGCCATTCTGATTTTATATGTACCTATGCTCTTTATAAAAGCGACCAAATACGTCTCTAATATGACATTTAGGTGTATACGAAATATTAGCCTGATTCTTTATGTAGGAGAAACATTGTTTTATTATACCCATAATTAAGTATCAAACTGGGGCTATACTAGGTGAAATTAATTAATATATGCGATTAGTTCATCTGTATTCCCGTCTGTCGAACACAGTAAAATACACAGTTGTAAAATAACAGAGTAAATTTTACTAGAAAAATAATTAAACTTATTTCATAGTTTTATAAACTCCCTAAGCATCTCAAATATTTTTTCTCAATTTCCAAATTAATGCAACAATTTTGACTACGTTATAACAATTTATTTTCTGCACAGATTTTTTTCTGATTCGCGAATGTATCGATTCCTTATTTTAATAATAATATGCCTCAATGCTATCACTTAGATCACATCGATATTTCATGAACTCGATTTATCTCCCCTCGATTTAGAACAACGCTTTTTTACCTATTTAAATAGTTTAACATTTTCATGAATTGAATTATCTCTAAAGATAGAGTATCCGTAAAAGAAAAACATGTAAAAATCCTTTTCTGTCTTATGCAGTTTACTCTCCAACTTTCTGCTAAAGAAGACGGTGCTTATTTTTCTCATATATCCCGGATTTTATATGAACTGAGATCAATAAATTTCAAAGTAAAACCTACCCATTTACTGATTTGGACTTGAAAAAAATCATCTCTGTACCTATAGCTTCACTTTCAACTCTCGCATTACCGAGCTCTTTGTTATAACTACTTGTAAATAGAAAAATCTCTCGTCATTCCTCGGTATATCATTTGAGATCAGTTCCCATTCAAAAACAATGATCTCGTTGTCATGGCATTTAGCATTTTACATAGATAAAAACCCATAAAAATACTTTTTTCATGATTAGAAACTAAAGTTTACATTAAATCGGCTTAGATTAGGATTCTGTCTTTAAAAATATAAAGTTGATTCTTTTAACTTAATGCATGTTTTGGTCTCGAGTTCGTGTCTTCATTTTAAGTCATTTAATTTGCTAAGGAATAAAATCCCGCACGTCAAACAATCTATTTTTCCGAGTTATCTTATGAAAAAAAGTCAATTACCTACATTGGCAGTACTGACCAATCGCGCTTGACCAAACCTTCAACATTCAATAACAATAAGTGAAGATGTAAGTAAGGACCCTACCAAATTTGGTTGTTCGAGCACTTATAGTTTGGGCGTGCATAATGAAACACGCAAACTTTCGGAAATACATGTAAGATGTGTTACACTAAGTCTTACGTAATCATCAGTAAATACGTTTCGCTCCAAGAAAGAGAATTTTATCAGCTGAATATTTCCAATATATTTCGTAGGTGGATGTGTAGCGGTATTTGGTAAATTGTGATATTCGTTATAGTTATTGTCATTCCAATAATGTGAGTTAATAAAAATGCACAGCTTCCAAAAATATTGATGAACGAAGTAAATTTATAAATTGATATTCAAGGCAAAGTTTATCAAAGATAATACCAAATCACTGTACCAGCTGACAAAACGAAGTTATGAGGTGCAGCGCTAAAAGTTTTTTCATGGTGAATCTATTCAGAAAACTTCATGATTTTATATATGGAAACTTGTATATGTAACTAAACGTAATTGCCAGGTTACATAAAAAAACACAAAAGTGGCAATATTATAATGGCACACGAGTATAGTGAGATAATCACAATATTGGGGTTTCCAGAGGCACGAATACACTATTTAGGATTTAAACTCTACGTGTGCATATAAAACATGTTGGGTACTAATAAATTTCTCTCATTTTCGAATTTTATATTATTTTTACATTTAATTGATTTTAATCACAAGAGGTTACAATAATTCCGTAAATAAAAATCACGCTGGTAAATATAAAATTGTCGAGCGCATTCGCGAAAAGAAAACAGTTGGTGTTTTTCATTTTCGCTCACTTGTAATTAACTTATTCAATTTAGAGAGATTTCGCTCAAATGGAATCTAAACAACGGCTCGAATACATCGTTACAATATTCAACTTGTCTCAGGACACTTTGGAAAAATCTATTAGGAAGAATTAACAAACGTTTAGTAAGAACTCTAGAGAATTTTTTTGCTTTGTTCAACGTATCCTCCTAGCACGAAATATATTACGAGACCAGATAAATAATCATTTCCTCTTGACTCTTATTTAGGGAGATTTTGCCCAAATGGAATCTAAACAACGAGTCGAATACATCGTTACAATATTCAAATTGTCTCAGGACACTTTGAAAAATCTATTAGGAAAAATTAACAAACGTTTAGTAAGAACTGGAGAGAAATTTTTTGCTATGTACAGCGTGGTTCTATGACGAAAACTCACACGAAAAAAGCCCACAGGAAAATTTCGCACAGAAAAAACCCCACTGTCACAAATGCTCGCATGAAAAATACCCACACGGAAAATTGCTCACATGGATAAATGCTCACATGGACGAATGCTCACACCAGAAAAATAGGCACATATAATAATTCTCACACTATTTTTAATTTACAGAAAAACAAAAACACATCCACTAATTCTGACAAACCTCAGTGGGGAAAACTACCGTTCCTTGGTCTTGTTAATGTATATTTTGGAAATGTTTAGTTTTACAGTGTCGACACCCATTGGCAACGGTGATTTGTTTAATAATCTTTAATTCGCGAGAGAAGTTTTCGGGTTTAAGAGGTATATTTAAAAGTCGGTGGATCAAGCTCTGGTATGAAGCGTGTTTATCCTCTCACGCAAACAAAGACAAAGACTAAACATTTCCAAAATATACACTAACACATCCACTAATTCTGACAAAACCTCAGTGGGGAAAACTACCGTTCCTTGGTCCCTTAAGTTACCACCTTGCCAACCTACTCCTACACAATGAAATCAAACCCGCATTTTACACAACTCACAACATAGGAAAAATATTATTAAAAAATAAAAACAAACTTCACAATAACTACAAATGAAGTTGTAATGATTGCGGGGCCATTTACATAGGTCAAACCGGCAGAAATTTACACATCAGAACCAAAGAACACAAACAACCTTTCCACAACAAATCCCACGCTTCACACTTCGCCAAACATTTACTTGAAGAAAAACACAGTTCAGATTTTTCCGCCACCCTCCTCCACTGCCAACAAAATTAGATTAGCAAATTAGATTATTTTGAACAGATAGAAATAATACAACACAAACAACATAATTACACCCTCACAAACATACACCTCTTCCCAAGCCACTCCCCGCTGCTCTCGACTGTTTGCCTCCTTCCTCCTCTTCCTTCCCCTAATACCCCCACTCCTCCCACCCCCTCATTTCCTATTGGCTTGTTGTTTTGGGTGTTTTTGTATATATATATATATATATATCTGTAATGGCTAATGCACAGGCAGAGAAGATATGATGCACTGCATCACTTGGTTGCCATTTCTGTGCAGGAATATGAGCAGGCGGAAGACAAACTGAAATACCTGCGGAGATTGGCTAACTTACAGTAATGAAAATTATATTCAAATTCTTGACAAAAAAATAAATCACTGACATATGTCTGAATTAGTTGTTTTTTGATAAAAAACCAAAAAGTGTTGACTGTTCAATTTAGTTGCAATAATTTGTTTTTTGTAAATTATAAAAATAATGTGAGAATTATTCTATGCGCGTATTTTTCTGTGTGAGCATTCGTCCATGTGAGCATTTATTCATGTGAGCAATTTTCCGTGTGAGCAATTTTCCGTGTGGGTATTTTTCATGCGAGCATTTATGACAGTGGGGTTTTTTCTGTGCGGAATTTTCGTGTGGGCTTTTTTCATGTGCGCATTTATCTGGTCACCGTACAACGTATCCTCTTAGCACGAAATATATGATGAGACCAGATAAATAATCATTTCCACTCGACTATTATTTTGCTCAAATGGAATCTAAACAACGGCTCGAATACATCGTTACAATATTCAAATTGTCTCAGGACACTTTGAGAAATCTATTAGGCAGAATTAACAAACGTTTAGTAAGAACTCGAGAGAAATTTTTTGCTATGTACAACGTATCCTCCTAGCACGAAATATATTATGAGACCAGATAAATAATCATTTCCGCTCGACTCTTATTTAGAGAGATTTTGCTCAAGTGGCATCTAAACAACGGCTCGAATCCATAGTTACAATATTCAAATTGTCTCAGGACACTTTGAAAAATCTATTAGGCAGAATTAACAAACGTTTAGTAAGAACTCTACAGAAATTTTTTGCTATGTACAACGTATCCTCCTAGCACGAAATATATTATGAGACCAGATAAATAACCATTTCCGCTCGACTCCCTATTTAAAACAACATCATAATTTCGTTTTGCAGCTGCAGAAAGACATTCTGGTATGATCAACTGCAACTTTAACCCGAACCTTGAGAAACTTCTTCATTTCGCTTTATGAAATAAAAGTATTACTTTTCTGCGAATTTTTCCCAGAGTTTGAAGTGCTTTCGATATTTTCTTTAGGATCTCTTAACAGGAATGAGAATTCCTAAGGAGTTTTAGATCATTTAGTTTGGGATTAAAAGTAAGGATGAAAAATCACGATTAAAGAATTAATGAAAATCTATTCCGAAAATGCATCTCTTTACATTTATTCCTGCGCCCGTAAATTTCCTTGAACTTTTTTATAAAATTTTACTTAGCAGTACCCTTTCTCTTATACAAAGTATATGAAGTATCGTTGTCGCGAAAAAATTCGGATTCGAGATTTTCATAAATATGCTAATTTTAGGTTCCCCTAAGCCCAAAAAAGGGTTATTTTGCTATTCCATCTGTCTTTAGACTGTCGCCAACGCGATGCTGTTGGATCTAAACGGTTTAGCAGAATTCGTATTTATGTAAAGTGTCTCCTGGAACAGAAGTCTTGTTGTCATGAACGGTATCGGGCAACAATTGAGTATGGTTCATTGTTATCGATTTGATAAATAAAAATTGCTGCATGCATATCCATTTAAACATACTAAATATAGAATTTAATTTTATAAACAACAATATATCAACTATATCTTTCAAAATATAATACATAGCGTTCACTGACATTGTAACATGCCGATTTCAACGTCCAACATCCGCCAATCTCGCCCCATTATTACTTTCTCCATACGTAGTATAGAAAAAGTATTGTGATCACGAAAAAAATCGAATTCGAGATTTCAACGTAAATACACGTTTTGAGGTCCCTAGAACACGTTTAGACTATTTTCGGAATGATGTATGTGTGTGTCTGTTTCGGTGTGAGTTGGAGGGGGGGGATTGATGGATGGATATATGGATGTGATTTTGGGCGCTCTAACTCAACAAGTAATTGTCATGTTAATACCAAATTTCATATATAACACTTTAGCATGAGCGCAAAGAACTGACTAGTTTTTGGACAATACCGGTTAAACGGAATTCGAGGATTATTCGAAACCCGATTCGGTTTTTGCGATATTTCTCCGATAATACATCATTATTGTATACATTGATCATTACAAAAAATATATAAAATATAATTTCCCGCATCTTTTATTTCAAACAATTTTCCATAGTAGTTATTGTTTAGGAATTATTTATAATTAACAGGTTTTTTCAGTTTCCGTCAAATATCTCCTTAAAAACGTCGTTATTGGTAATCGTCGTGAGGACCAAAGTTGTAGAGAATAATATTTCTTCCAAGTTTTGTTTGAAACAAATTTTCGTAGAACCATCCATTTCTGAGATATTTAACTTATTCGTAATTTCCAGTATTATGCGCCACCACCATGTAACGGTGAATTCTGTAAACGTAGCTATTCAAAATATACCTAATTTACGGCAATAAGGACGACTGTATTCTTTTACGATACGAAATAATAATTTTGCCTTATGATGCTATTCATAATAATTATGTGAAAAGTATGTCGCGCCGATTAAAAAAATATAACACATTCCATGAAGAATAATTGTGTAATTATGTCGCATAAAATCGAAGGGAATACTGAGAACTCTTCTCATTTCGCATTCTTGCACACATTTGAATCATTTTTCACGGTCATTGCAGTAGAAAGGTATGTGCGAGCGGGTCGCATAAGAGAAGGGGAGCCAAACGTGCTAGTCGCGCACAGCTATTCGATAATGAGTATTAAGAAAAAAATATTCCCCAGGAATTTCATTCTAGGGGAATACAGACATGGTAATATGTGGAACGATTTTATCTCTTGGTACACGGTGCAAATTAAAATTTTCTATCGTCACAGAATGTCGAGATCGTTATTTACAGAGCCTTTCCAAGAGCGTCAAAACTTGCCTGAACGTCGTAGCAAAACCGTCGTGTTACTCTATTAAAAAATCTGATGCGGCCAACACATGACTTTCTCCATACTGGGGGTATAGATATTTAAATTATTGTGAATAGCATTATAAGGCAAAATTATTATTTCTTATCGTAAAAGAATACAGTCGTCCTTATTGCCGTAAATTAGGTATATTTTGAATAGCTACGTTTACAGAATTCACCGTTACATGGTGGTGGCGCTGTATACCGGAAATTACGAATAAGTTAAATATCTCAGAAATGGATGGTTCTACGAAAATTTGTTTAAAAAAAACTTGGAAGAAATATTATTCTCTAAAACTTTGGTCCTCACGAAGATTACCAATAACGATGTTTTTAAGTAGAAAACCGAAAAACCGGTTATTTATAAATAACTCCTAAACAACAACTACAATAGAAAATTATTTCAAATGAAAGTTGTAGAAAATTACATTCTCTATAACTTTTGTATAGAATTTATATACAATAATGATATTTAAACGAAGAAATATCGCAAAAACCGAATCGGGTTCCGAATAAACCTCGACTTTCAGTTACCCGTTATTGCTAAAAAACTAATCAGTTCTTTGTGCTCACCCTAAAGTGTTATATATGAAGTTTGGTAACGATATGGCAAGTACTTTTTGAGTTAGAGCGCCCAAAATCACATACACACATACGCACACACACACACAGACATCATTCCGAAAATAGTCTAAACGTGGACCTCAAAACGTGTATTTCCGTTGAAATCTCGAAGTCGATTTTTTTCGTGAACACAATACTTTTCCAGTACTACGTATGGAGAAAGTAAAATTGGTTTCATAATTTGGCATACTCGATGAAGACAAGTGAACTTCGATTGGATTTAAGGACCGTCCCAGAAATTCACGGGAGAAAAGCGCATCACTGTCGAAAAATCTCGACTTAACAAGCGAGTTTTTTTTGCGCGCGCTTAAAATTAGAAAATAAAACAACATCGATATTAATTGAGATAATTTTCAAACAAACACGCCATAATTTCAAATTCTACGACTTCTCGAATCATTTTCGTATTTTTTTTTCCTTTTGCAAATGACGCGTCCCGAGGGAAATGTTCACCTCCTCTTTTCGATCATACATTTTGTATTCCCGTTCATTAAAAATATCCCAGGGCACGTAGGAGCGCCCGTTTCTCCATGTTGCCCAAAAGTAATCTTGAGAGTTGGAGAGAACAAGTTCTTAATTTTTTCTCCAGAAATGAACCATTAAAATCTTTTTCAGTACTTGTTAACATTGTGAAATTAAAATTTTCCATTCGTAAAGTTGATCTTCCTATAGAGAATAGACCAATCCACATATATATATATATATTCCCTCCAAGTTCAAATTATTTGCAAGAGCTTAGCAAAATTTCATATTACGGACGATTTATCTCTTCCCTAGTGCTTAGGCGAATTTTCGCCTTCCTTTTTATGTTTGTCTTTCGATTGGAGAGTGACGCGATAGCATAATGGGAGTTTTCTTAACGCAGCCCAAAGTCCAGAAGGAATCTCTTTAATGTACCTATAGGCTATACCCCTTCCACGTAGAGAACGATATACAAAATCGCTAAACAAAAGGCCGCGGAACGATATTCAATCAAATGAGAAAATGAGCGCATTCGGTACCCATTTTTTATCTCTCATATCCACTATTGCATTCTGAATTGTTTTCGATGTAGTTATTTTCACAAAATATATCAAAGTTCGCAGGCAGACGTAAAAGGTTTGCTTTAGGACATACTAGTAACGATTTGAAATTTGAGCAGCTTTGTGAAATACTATTTAAACGGGGAAAAACGCTGGCGGTGATATTTTTTCGGCACTATTCACCAAAGGTTTATCGGAAAGAAATAGGGACTAGAATAATATGGGGGCGTTTCACAAAAATTATCAAGGCTTTTTGGTCTCTCTCCCTCTAGTGAAGAGAATGAGTGTTAACGAAAAAAAATCTACTGTTTATTATTTGAATGACAGCGATGGTGATATCGCACGCATCGGAAATTTTTCAAAGACACAGACGTTCAAATATGAATTCAGAAGCCGAGTTAATAAAAAATTCTAAAGGCTCAAGACGAAAAAATAAATTTTCTATCTCAATAAAAAGTCATTTAAGTTTTTTGCATAAATGACCCGAAATAAAAAATATAGAAGGCATTCAAGTGATATTCTCAATAATAATTTCTGCTGAAGCTTCTAATTTTTGGGTCCATTACGGTGGTCCAAATTTTCAAGTATATATTTCAGTGCCGATTCAGAGGCTGATTGTATCATAATATAATTTTATCATTCAGGAGCTAATATATACCGAAAAATACTTGGAAATATGTGAATAAAAAAATAAAAATAGAACTTTGGTCATGATAGGCGAAACGCTTATCCTTTCATGTCGAAAATGTATTACATTCGTAGTATTTTGAAAGGTGCCAAAAAGATCCCGATATGATACGGATTGCATAAAAAGGAACCATTCAAACTTAATGCAAACTGGCGCACTTGAAAGTGAAAACATCGAGGTGGTACTCTTTTTGTATTGAAAAGTGTGCCTTGAATTGTTTTAGACAGGCTGCCAATAAATCTTATCGTTAGCGGCAATCGCCTTTGCTTCTTCTCAAAAAAAGATAGTCTAATTATTCACGCGTTTGTTTTATGACTATGGAAGTGACGTTTGCTATCGAACTTCGTATCCGATTTAAAAATCTTGCAAGGTTCTCTGCCGAGGATATTTTCGACTGCATAACTCCGCACAAAAATATGAAGTTGAGTCAGGCATGGAGCCTACTTATCAAGAAACTCAGACTACTGTACATAACATGTCTGTATAATGAGATAATAGCTCGGATATTGTAATTTTCTTTACGTCTCTAACACTTTAGAACAGTGGCACCCAACGTTTTTTACATGGCGGGCCGCATCGGTGGTTGTGAATCCTTCGGCGGGCCGCATTGCAAGTTGCCAATTATCTACATCTACATGATATCCTGCAAATCACCAGACTGGTGGGTAGCAGGGGGTGCAGCACACCAAAACCTACCTAATAACGTCTCTCGTGGGAATCACTCTCCTGTTATGATCCCGTATGGTCCTTGGGAAAAACGAGCTCCGATATCGCTCGGTCCTACAGTCGATCTCACGTATTTTATTCTCGTGATCGTGCCTGCCCATGTACGTAGGTGCCTCTAATATTCCTGTGACCTCCTCTAAGAGAACTTCCGACCTAAATTTCTCCAGAAGCCTTCAGCGGGTTGGATTACAGTTTGAATTGGAAGATATCTAGATATTCTGAGGGGTCATTTAAGTGAAATTCAAGTCTTACGGTAAACATTCCAATGCTGAAAGTTTCATCATGAAAATGTTCATAAAAATGCATGAATTTGCGTGTTAAATTCTTCGGATTGCTTTTTAATCACAGCTTCGCGGGCCGCATAAAAACCCTTCGAGGACCGTAGTTTGGGCACCACTGCTTTAGAAGGTAAGCATATTCTCCCATGAAATACAAAATCGGGGCTGTTTTGAATTTCATTTTCGGTATTCGTACAACGAAAACGTCGAGAGTTTTTCGTATTTTTATGGCGAGGTCTCCTTAGGGATCTTCGCTCACAGTGAGTTCGATTGGCATCAAATCGATACTCTGCCGTGGACTGAGGAAGAGGTTTCTTCGAATGACTGCCGTATCCCCCTCTATCCACCCTCGCTCTCCGAAGCATCGCGCTTTCCAATGCTTTTTGGTCTTTTGCGCTTTAGTGTAACTGTAGATGCCTAGCTAGATTTATCGCCGCGGGTCGCGACCTCGGAGACGCCTCCTATACACAGACGACCTTCCACTTCTCTCTTTTGCTGACCCGCTGACCCCTACCCGTCCCTCTCACCCTCTCCCCCCCTCACTCTCTCTACTCTCCGCTCCAACGCCGCCAAATCATCATCCCAAAAACCCTCCCTGCTCCCTTTCCCCTTTTTAACCATCTCGATTCCATGTTATGGAAATTCCGATTGTTTTCATTTCATCCGCGACTCTTTTTTGTTTCGCGCTGCCACGTGCTCGTTGCGTGCTGAGCGTGACGATTACAAGGCGGACAGCGGGAGAGATAATTGAGTCGGGATTCGGCCGGTTTGATTTATTCGATCCGAGAGAATAAGAAGTATTTTTAAAAGCGCCGCTTACTCGGAGGCTGTTGATTCATCTTTGTACCGCGACGTCGAATTTCGCTGAAGCTCGCGTTTTGTTTTTTTGTCTCTCTCTCTCTCTCTCTCTACGCAAAAACATTTAGCGTACTCCGTGCGTTCGTCATTGATAAACGTCCGAGTTGAAACTTGAACCAAGTCTTAACTAATTCCTCCGTCGTATCATTTGTCGTGCGTATTCTAACGGTAGAATATTTTTTGTCTTTCAACGTACCGAAACTATGTATTCATTTTATCAACAATTTTGAGTTTAACTGAATAGGATGGAATTTGAAATAAATCTACTTAATTTATACTGCGTTAACTAAAATCATTAAGTTGAATATATATACTTATTGCATATTTACTCATTTCTAACATTAAATTATGTATATCCACATTACTGTTTTAAATACCAAAGAAAACATCTCATCAGAAATATTGACTAAATTACATTCAGATGATACCCATCTTTCATTTGAACAATTTGTGGCTCAACTTGTCAATAATTTTCGAATTGTTTTTCTTCGGATGAAAATTCGGTCGTTTTTTTAATCGTTTTTTTCCCTCGGTCGATGAGGTCTATCCCCTTCGGCGTTAAAAGGTTACTTGAGTCAAGTTCTTTAATCGATACGCCCGGATAACACCAGAAACATAACTGCCCCACTTCTTTCAAATCGGGAATCTACGCCCTCTTTAAAAAAATCTCCCTCGATTCTCCTCCTTTTGGATTAATCAGCCTTTATCTCTCTCCCTACCACCTCTCCCTTGTCTCTTTCTCTCTCTCTCTCCTCTTTCTCATTCCTCTTCTTATCTACTAAATTTATTTTGTTCATGCTTCCACTAGCCCTCTCTCAAAAATAGACCATATGGCTCCGCGAGTAGTATCAGCGTTTGACCGTATTGCCTCCCTTGTCGATTCTCCTTAAGTTGGCGAAGTGGAGTCCTAATGCATATACAGGATGCGGAGTGAACGCTCTCCAAAAAACTAGGGTCCCTCGAGAATATTCCAGAAGGTGGTATTACGTCGTCAATAATACTTTCTCTCTCTCCCTCTATCTCCAACTCCCTCTTCCCCACCCTCTCTCTCTCCCTCCCTCTCTCCCCCTCCCTCTTACCCTCTCTCCCTCCCTTTCTCTCCCTCTCCCTCCCCTCTCCATCCCCCCTCCCTCTCTTCTCCCTCTCCCCTCCAATGATAAGGAAACAAATATTTTTAGAAATGTTTTAATTAATTTTATTGAGTCACATAGTAATTACTAATGCGAAGGATGATGTTGTTTTGTTTACACTAAATCTCTGATGTTTGGTTCAACAGTAGAGAGGTGTAATCTTAGGTCCGGTTCAACATTTCATTTGTTTCTGTATTTCGACTCACTCAATAATAGAGAAGAGAATGCCAGTTCTCATCAATACGTTGTGCGAAATGGTATCAAGTGCTTCCAGGCTGTGGGCGATACTTCGGGATAATCATGACGCAGAGGTAGCCAAACATCTGCCAAAGTGTATTTATTGAAAGTAAATTATAATGAGGCATCACATGATATCTCTAGAAGGTTGTCTTTAAAAACTTATTCCTTTAATGTTATGTTTATCTAATCCAGTTATAACCAGAATCAGAAACAGGAAAATAATCTCTGAAGTTCTTTAACCACAAGTCAATATTTTAAATCATTGCCTCAATACGATCTTCAACTTCGAGTATATTTACGTATATCCCTTTTAATTTCAAATTTAGTCCATTTAAATGGGTAAAAATGTCGGCCAAGTACGCCACAATAGTCAACCGTAAAAAATCATTTAACCGCTCGTTAAGTTGAAATGGCGTATTTCGTCTCGTAATTCAAAAATTCGGATGAGTATTTTTCCACGAGACAGCCAGCGTACTTCTACATGTAAAAGAAGGTGTTTATGATCACTGCCTGTTTCCTCACAAAGGGCATTGAAAATTCGGGATCTAAGAGGACTAGCCTTAATACAGTTGACAATTTTCACTACTTCGTCGAGTGTTGTCTTCATTTTTTCTTGATGCTAGGGATTCTCTATGAATGCAGCTATGATTCCACTTAACCGTGAGAATGAGAGCTTGCACACGTCCAATTAGGCCGTTATATTGTGTACTGACTTGTATAACCAAATGTGAACACTTAAAAATTTATACTTGTATATATTAAACAGTATATAAGTATAGGACAAGTCTCATACAAGTATTTGTATTTGTCATATACATGTACGTAGTGTGAACGTACCTTAAGAGAGCTCTGTCTTTCCTCAGTTTCATTCTCCCTCATCCATTTTGCTCTTATACTTTCTATCCCATTTTAGCACTCGAGAGTAGAATTGGAAAAATACCTCCAAATCACCGTAAAGGCGGTACTTACGTGTCAAGGCACAGAAGACTCGCAGGACCACTTAGTGGTCCTGCGAGTCTTCTGTGCCTTGACACGTAAGTACCGCCTTTACGGTGATTTGGAGGTATTTTTCCAATTCTATTCATTGTCTTCACCGTGTCTCGTGAGTTCTTCATTTTATTCACTCGAGAGTATTTTTGTGAATTCGTATTTTGGGTTCCGTATTTGTTGCTCAGCTGGTAAGTTTATACTGGACGTAGGAAACTCCACATGCGACAGAATATAATTTTCGTTGCAAAAAAATAATGGACAGTGGCGGATTATCGCACAGGCGCATGAGGCGCTCGCCTGGGACCTCGACACTCATGGGGGCCTCAAAACAGTCAAAACTCGATTTTTTTCAATATTTTATTTAGTAAAATATTTCACAATCAGTATAATCTACTACTTACGTACACATCTCGAGTTTTTACTTAGGTTTGTTGGTTTGTTACAACGTAACATCCCTTGCGTCATTCGAAACACATCTCACAGTTATAATTCATTTTTTGTTTATTTTTCAACATGTGCAAGTTTATATAATAAATGTATGTATTTCTGAAATTGAACCTCTGCATAAATTTTTTCCATTCGTAAGTTGTAAATTTTTTTGTAGATTGAGTACCCCCCTCCCGATCAGTTGCGTCAGGATATTTTTAACATGCTTTTCAATATTTTTTAAATATATATATTTGAAATGTTCTTTTCAAATTGGATGGCGCTTGCCAATCTATGAATTTTCGTAGTAGTTGATAGATTTGCCTTTAGGAGGCTTCACATTCGGAAAATTAAAAATTTGAAATTTTACACTGGCCAAAGTACTGAAGCTAAAGGAAAGAGGTTTTCGCGGATGGGAAGTTACAGTGTGAACTTACATCTCAAGAAGTTGCGTGTTGCCCCCTCCATTTATTATTATAAATTATTAGACGAGCTTTTCCAAAAATCTCTTCCGAAGTGGATCTAAGAAGACGCGATTTCACCTATTACTTTAGCAAGGGTTTCATAACTGTTTCTTAGAATCATCGCCTGCGGTATCTTATTTACAAACCGCTTTCCCACTTATTCTCTGTTGACAGGCAAACTTAAAGGAGCATCTCTCTCTCTCTCCCAATTCGTAAATGAAGGGGCGTAGTGGCAGGCGTTGGCCTGATACTTAAAGAGCAATCCAGGTGCAAACCAGGTTGCCCGGCCATTTATTTTCGTGGTTAAGAGGAGAATACGCAAATCAATGCTCCGTCCTTCGGAAGGGGCGTAAAGCCGTTGGTCCCTTTGGTGCTTCTTGAAAAGAGTAGGCTAATTCCGGCATTCTCCCTTGCTTCTTCATTTAGACTGGGAAGCCTACTAGCGTCGGGGTCGTTTGAAGTCACAAATTCGAAAATATCGGTTCTGTCAAGAGCAGCTCTCGAATAAACTCATCATTTCATCTTAAATTTCGTTCCTATATCTCCTCAATTCGGCATTTTGCGAGAGGAGTAGCAGAATGGAATACTCTCTTCTGGTATCGAAAACGTAAAAATATACATCGGTTATGCTCTATTGATTCAATTGTAGACGCCAATGTTTGGTTATTAAAAAATAATAAATTTATTCCGATATGAGAAGTGAAATGAGATTGAGAACGTTTTTTATCAAATTGTTTAACGTTTTTTTTGGAACTTCCTTTTGTCAAGGTAAAGACTCATTAGGAATTTCAGATCACCTTTATTAAAAAATTGTGTTGGCCATCGATTCCAATTTTCACGGCTTTCTGTAATTCCAGGATCACATGATTCGACACAAATTATGAACGAATCATATCAAAAATCACAAACTCACATGCCGACCAATTTTCCATCTGAAGGATAGTGGCTGCCATCAAAGGCGAAACACAGCTTTTCCCCACTGGAGCGGAACCGCAGGTAAACCGGCCGGAGTGTAAAATTTCATTAGATTTTATAATAGTTCGACCCTTCCACTTCCATCCCTCTTCCCACTCTCTTAAGCCTATCCAAATTTTTTCGTGTAATTAATTTACGCGTTTCTCCAATAACGTTCTCCCTGCATAACCTTTAATCTTTCGTCCATTTTGCTTCGGATCCGCTTTAATTAAATAAACACGCATCGGTCTGAATTTCAAAAGTTCATCGAACGGATGAAAACCTAATCTTCGTCGTTTTTCTGTTTTTAATATTTTTACGAAGAAATCTTTCGCAATGGCGTTCCTAGTTTTTAGGCGCGTTTCGCTTTCAGCATGAGCGCTTATTAGCTTCGGTCTGTCCGTCCATCCTCATGTATGTTCGTTCTCGGCTTCTACCGAACGGATGAAAATTGATATTAAGGATTTACAGTCAAAGATAATAAGAAAATCACAAAAACTAATCACGTACGCCCATCAGGGGTACCACTTTACTGGTGACAAAAAATGAACTTTCAGTCATATCTCGTATTGGTCATATCAAAATATTTTTCAAATAAAATTGTAGAAGTAATCCAGTATTTATTTTCCTATACATTTTTATCGTAGGAGTAGCCGCTATCAATAAAATCAAATAAGAAAGTTGAACTTGGAAAATTTATTGCATGGTTACTTCATCAATGTTGCTAACATAAACAATCTCACAAAAATATGTTTAATTTTCTTACTTGTGCATGCAGTGCCTTTAAATGGGAAGAAAATGGATTATTTATGACGAAGAAAAGAACTTTATTTTCCTTACGTTCACTCAAAGAGTCTTGCAAGTGAAAAGAAATGAATAATTGTCAAGGAAGGAACAAGTTCAAAAACGTTTATGTAATCATTTCTTTCAAATACTCCGTTGCACGAAGGAATAAGCGTGGACGTAATAGAAACGCTGTACGCTTTCCTAACTTGTTGCTTTAGCGCCTGGTACCGCTCAAAAAGTTTTTATTACGTTTGTTGCGAACGTGACAGTTCTCCCCGTTTTTTTTCGATCGATTCGTTCGGTACAATGATATCGAATTACGTCAAATGAAAAAGTTAATCCGGGACATTTTTGAAGAAACAAAACGGTTTTTTTTAATGCCGTTAGTTAGTTTTTACGATAAATCGCTCAAAGGATTTCGAATTTTTCCCCCTGATTATACATATTTCTTTCACTCTCGATGTTTCCACAAACGCGTCCGAATAATCGCATCTTCCCTTTTAATCCCCTCTGATAAAGATTACATTGGGCAAAAACATCTCAGGAACCGTATTGTTTTCGAGTGATTGATTTCGTCTCGGCAACAAAAGATAATAATCACCATGGCGATTAATTTCGATCACCCCGATTGAAGACGATCAAACCTTTTGAAATCACAGCCGCAAAACTCCTGAAGACGATCCTGACGTGCCTCGCATTCGCTATGACCTGTTCGCTCATCGAGTCTCCGTGTTCAAATAAGAGAACTATTTTTAGGTGACAAATCCGCGAGACAGTGAATCAACGCGCACTTAATTGAGGCCAATTACTTTGGATTAATTTTTTGTCTCCGCTCTATCTTTCCGGGCTGATGCCTAATCTGAAAGATACGCGAGATATGTAAGAGTATTCCGTTGCGTCCACCACGTCTTACGAGAGGCTGGTGTTTGCCTCTTTGAGGCGCAATCTCTATATCTTGAAACACGAGAATGATTTTATCTTCTCTTGAGGAATAAAACCACGTAGATTAAAACATCAATCGACGGATATGACAACTTTGATAGAGAAAGGGATCAAATCTCGAGAGTCAATGGCGCCACATTCTCATTAGTGGAAACGACGCTTCGAATTTCTCGATTTTTGATTGTTGATTTCGAATCCAGGTTGGACGAAAAAGGAATCACGGTGCGAAATATTCCACTTTGTTTTAATGGAGATTCATTTTTTTTAGATAAAGAAATGAGACCACAAAATTTTCGATTATGATGGTTAATTTCCAGCTGTGCTACTATCAATATATCGTTCGTAAATAGCTTAGCATAAGATGGATTTACAGGACTTAGCAACTCGTTGAAACTAAGCTGCCTAAGCGCAGGTAAAAGATTAAATATAAAGTTAAACGCAATCGTCAATTCGAGTGGTGACTTTTTTTACGTGTATTGACATTTATGAAAGAGTGGCGTGTATGACCACAAGCACACAAACGCATAAATAGTTAATTTTCACGATATTTGCAATAGCATAGAAAAAATGTCGATAAATTACTTAATGACAAAAAAATCAACGGAAGAAGCCTTTACTTGGTGGAACTACATCGTGAATAAAATGAGAACCACTTTCGAATCTCGATTGCTCTTGGAACTTCTATAGCGTCTATGGCAAGGGTTTTCAACGGGAGGTACGCGTACCCTTGAGAATACGTGCAGACAGGGCCGGCTCTAGTTACATTGGCGCCCCGATGCAAAGTCATTTGGAAGCGCCCCCAACTCCATTTTTTTCTCAAATAAAGGAAGAAATTCATATTTTCAGGATAATGATCCGCCTTTCTGTTTTTCTATTTCTAACTCTTTCACAGATTTTCCTTTCTTATTTTAAAACCGGACAATTTATCTTTCTTATCCATTGATGCCAACAATAATAAATGCTGGGTTTTAAAATAAAATTTCTAAAATCTGCTACAAAAAGGAAACCACAAATTTTTAACATCAACTCAACATTAATCCGAAACCATAATGAGCACTTCGGTTTGTGTAGTCAAAATATTCCAACTACTATTATTTTCTTAGAGGAACTTATGATAAATTTTATGAAAAATAAAGTTTTACAATACCTAATATGATAGGAGATCAAAAGACTGATTTTTTTTAATCCAAACACTACAGATCAATCGCAGAAAAGGAACTATAAATCACCGCTCCAATGTGGGCTCCAATACACCCGACAAGCTACAGAGAGACTAGGATGTTATTGCTCAAGTCGAAAAAAATCGCAAGTCAAGCTTTCCTTAAGGATTTCATTGTGATTCAAAAGCACAAGCATCACAGATAAGGTAGAACTGGTTGACCAAGCCATCTGATCTTTATTAAGAAGCTTAACCGATAGATCTACCGGTGACAGTTGTCGTAGATGCAGCGTCAGATACGGTTTTTAAAAGAAAACAAAACTTCGATTATTTATCCATTAGGTTAGGTTAAGGTTTTCGCCCACCCTGCCTTCCGGCGACCCTCTTTATTATGGAATAAATCTTTCACATGTTATTCTAAAAATTATCTTCAGTATATCAATAAATTGATATGAAATGAATTCAAGGACCGAATGGAGGACGAATGGCAATTAGCAGGGTAGCGCCCCTACATCCTTCGGTGCCCTTATTCTCGGCCACCTGCAATACGCATCTTATCTACACTCGAGTGATGCGACCCCGTAACTCGAGGGTTCGGGGGCAGAATTTGCGACTGATTGTGAGATTTGCTGCTCTGGCATTTCCAACTTTCACTTTTCGCATTAACACATGTCGTCGAAAAGATCGGCGACGAACACACATCGCCCATCCAGCTTATAACTCGCATTCCGATAATATACAGACACAAATACTATCATGTGATGGTGCCCCTGGCATGTTGGCGCACGGGTGCCTTGCATACACTGCCTCCCGGGTTGGCACGGCCTTTCTGAAATCAACCACCCTGGGTGCAAAGAGCGCGTCGCACAAGGGCGCCAAATTTCCTAGAACGCCTTGCCATCAAGGTACAGGTTGGGCGCAAAGTAATTGAACATGTTCATTTATCATTTACATCAATACCCTGCAAGCCGCTAGAAGCGTTTGGCAGGGGGAACTTATTTATACTTATCCACCTCGCAAGCGAAACCTACAACAAATTAGTATCTTTCTCTTAAGTAAAACCCACAAGGAACCTCACTCAACACTCTCCAATAATGTATCGATTTAAAGTGAAAATGGGGAACCGCCGAAAATCTTTCGAGCGCCCCTTGATTTTCGGGGCCCCGATGCCTTGCTTACCTCGCTTACCGCCTAGAGCCGGCCCTGCGTGCAGCGTTTGCAAGGGTACGCGAAAATATTAAAGATGATATTTTTTGCTCTTTCTTCAGATTTTGATAATGGATTCAGAAACAAAAGATGTGATTTTACTATTACGATTTGCGTTATAAAACATCAATTTTTACAGAAAAGGGGAAATGGCAGAGAAAATTATTCCTTGCATCACGATTTGTAAATTGCCTAGATAAGTCTCAAACTAAAATATATATTTTAAAAATAAAAATGCATCTCCTCGAGTTTTATTGCTTACAAGTGTGAATATCAGTTATGTACTTTAATGCAAATGTTTCGTCATATACTTTTAAATTAAAAGGGTGCCAGAGGTACGTGGTTGTTTAAAAATTCTCAAAGCAAAAGGTCGAAGATCCATTGTCTACCGTATTTATTCTATCGCACATTTAAAACGAAATATTTATTCGATTTTCCCTAAATTAAATTCCGTATTTTTCTTATTTTACAAATGAGACTGCAAGTTCACATCTGAAAATAAAAATAATACGAACGAGCGTGCGAAACGTTAAAATCAACAGAAGAAAATTAGCAAATACAAACAAAATTCTTTAAAAAATCACAGCTGTGGGCTCTTTATTCAACCAAGAGTTTACTCACTTTTTTTGCTGTAGTTTGCCGTTCGTTATGTCTGCAGTCGCAAACACTTTCGAGGACACTCCATTTGATATGTTCTAGGCAAGTTGCTGAAGTTTACGACAACCCTATGAACCAAGATTGAGAGAGAATTTCATAACTTGGAAACTTTTAGGCAAACATTCTCTCACCCGTGTGTGTACGCGGCTGAAAAATATATGTATTTATCGAGGATCTATTTACAAATTCTAGACCATTCTCTCACCCGTGTGTGTACGCGGCTGAAAAATATACGTATTTATCGAGGATCTATTTACAAATTCTAGACCTTTCGCGGCATATGAATGAGGAAGAGATGTCGGGTACGATTTCGAACGTTTTGTTTTGATCAGAAACAGTCTCAGGATAAGCTAAAATGCATTTTGGTATGAGGGTTTCCCAGTCAAATTGGAGTCGGTTCTGCTGCGTCTAACAGTACCCGCATTATGCATGAGAGGAGGCGTAGGAGGAAAGCGACTTAATATTCGAAATACATTACTGGTTTCCGGTATCGATGGAGGCGAAGAGAGCCAAAGGTCAAACTGTGTGAGGTTAAGAAAAACGGTAAGGAACGTTTAGGCTTTGCGGTTTACTGGAGCAGTTGCTTTTTATATTCGAAGAGGTAGCAAACACGTTGAATGAAATGGGAACAGTAATTGTAACGAATCCTAGCGTGGGAGAATTACGTATCGTGTATAAATGTTTTCTTTTGGGGAGCTCTGTCCTCGGCGAAACTATTTCAAACGTGTGACGGAATGGTCTATCGGAGTTTCCAATTTTAGTTACGACTAATAATGCCTGAAATGCCACTGTTGTTACAGTGTTGACTAAAATAAGAATTTAGTGAAATGTATTACGACAGACAAGTTTGTGAATTTAATAATTCGATCGTACTGCATGTCCGCTGAGCTTCATTAATTTTAGGCTAATGATAGTTGAACCAATTCAAAAGAAAGTATACTTTTTATCGAACTAGAGGTGTAACTGTGGGATCTACCCTTGCCAAGATTCCAAAGGAAAAATTATCATATACTATTAAAGAGAAACAGGTTTTAATTTCCCATGAATACGACAAACGCCTCGAAGTTAACAATGCGCGGTATTTACAGACGGTAGAAATGTAGCAAAGTATAAAAATTAAGGAAATCATAAAGAAAGAATAACGATACTTACTCAGGTTTACGGGGAAAATTCCACACAAGTGACCAGGTAACTAAAACGGATGGTCTCTCTTTCGACCGCCACGGGCTACTGCTATGCATGCACGCGTCCTCGTAACAAAAGAGAAGTGAAAGGCGAAGCCGTAGGCAAACCACACGCATTCCATATTGACACAACGTCGTGGTCGCTCCGATGTAAATTCTTAAACGTGCATCGCTCGCACTTTTTTCTTCCGGTTTTCGAAATAAATCCTTTTTCATTTTTACCCACAAAGTTGAGAGAAAGGGGAATTGTATTATGAATTTTGTCGCCATGAATATAATACCCTGGATCGGAAATATTTGTTTTATTTATAGAACGTGGTGAATATTTAATCATAACCGAGTGAATCGATTTAAATCGCTGCGTCATATGATGAAAATATTAATAAGGGTCATTATTTTTGCTCGAATATAATATTAATATGCTAGAATATCAATGGGGTGGGATAGAGAACTCGATGAATTTCAAACGGAAAAATTTTAGTTGCCATATCTAAGTTTCTTTCTCTCTCTCCCTTTATCAGTGGAAGGGAACGAGCGAGTTTCAATAATCCATCTCACATTCATCCGTAAATAATCAGCGATACGAATCCATAGAACCTCTTCCATTCTTGCCCGACTGAAGCTCGGTGAAAGCGGGAATAACGGATTCGAATCATTATTTACGAGAGCAATACTGCTCTTTCGTTCTAGGAAATAAAAATAAAATGCGTCGTTCCAATTTTAGTTGTCCTTGCCCAAACAATCCCGCTCTCTTTTTCCCAGTTTTTTTTATATTTTATTATTATTTTTTAAACTCTCGATTCGTTCATCATCCTTGAGCGTTTTATCTTGTTACGTTTTTTTCTCGAGTGGGTGTGTCGTCAATTATTTTTCAATTTACCCATGGAAGAAAATGAGCTAAACAATGTAATTCGCGTAACGTTGTTTATTATAGTAATAACTCGGGGACCAGCGCGAATGCAAACTCAATCGACTAAAGGAAACATCGATTTCTGTTATTTCGACGAAGACCGAACGCCACGCAATATCCACAAGGAACGCATTCGTTGCGGAGATCGAAATGTGACGGGCATGTTATCAATTTGTTTTGATAAATCATTCCTCTGTCCATAAACTTCTCGCCTAAGCTTCAAGGAGACCGAAATACGCGGCTCGGAACTCACCGAATGAAAACATCTCATAGCAGGAAATGATGCTGTTTACACGCATAAATTTAATAATCGAAATTTATTCATTTCGTGGAATTGACCAATTATTGAAGTTTCCTTTCCTAATTTGGACACACTATCAACCGAAAGTTCTCATGTGATCAGAGCATGACTTTCTCCGTGCAGAATAATGAATGCTAGCTGTGTCCCGCGTAACATACGCCGATCTAGCAGATCTTAAAGGTTTTTAATTAAACATTCAGGCAATTATTTTTTTTGAATTTATATTTTTTAATCAAAGATTTCTCTAAAGACACAATTGTCAATTTCTGGGTTCTTTCCTGACACTACAGTAGAGTGAGTAAAACGATCTGACTCTTGATAGAGCAACATATAATAATTGTCCATGACTAAAAACAGGCTTAGGAAGGTAAAGGTATTTTATCAAATGTTTGGCCTTGTGATTTGTTGATTGTCATTGAAAAATGGAAATGTAATTGTTTTCGTTTGAAACTGAATGGTAAATTTGTGTCTGATGGAATGAGTGAGATTCTTGGAGTAAGTACCGTGTCTGAGTTTGCTGCACTGATCACTTTTGCTTTGATTATGTGTGTTTGTATTCGAGTAACAGTAAGTCTTGTACCATTACATAGTCCTCTCAAGGGCAATATGTTTCTAAGGCGCATGATAACGGTTCCTACTTTTAAGCTTCAGTTCATGAGGAGGCATTCCGGCTGGAGCCTTCTCCTCCCCTATTTCCCTCCTCCCTCCCTGTCCCCCTCTCTCCTGCTTCCCCCTCACACCTTTCCCCTATCTCCCTTTCACCTCTCCTTTCCTTACCCTCCCTCTCCTCTCTCCTTTTCCCCTCCCTCTCTACTTTACCTCTTACCCTCTCTTCATTTAAACGGTTTATAAAACACGTGAATTTTACGCTCGTAAGCTATATAGATGTTCATGTTATTAAAAGTCAAGATCCCATACAAGAGCACTGCCGTGTTTCCATGGTAGATAAAATTTCCCATTGTCATATATTTTAAAATTTCTCGTTTTTATACAGTTAAATCAAATATTTAAGCTAATTAGGCATGAATTCCTATTCTCTTTTAAAAATAAAAATTTTCACTCTTTCTTCCGTTTAATAATTCAAGTCCGGAGTTTGTATCATAATTTTAAGTAATTTTAAAATGCAATTAAAAATAGATTGCACCGATTTCAATGCTTTTCTTATAGGGTAATGAAATGGAAGTTTTGGGTTAAAAATACCCATTTAAAATGGAAAATGTACGAATTCGTACTTAGGTATTTTATCATACAGAGTAGATGCTCTGAATAAATGGCTGACATTGCTCAATAATTAAGGGAAGTTTATTCTACGCATTTTTAAAAACAATTTGATTTTCTCAAAAACGGCTCTTAACGATTTTGATCAAATTTCGTACAGTTACTTGAGTTTACGTCTTCAATAATACTACGTAGTTCACATTTCTCAAAAAAAGAATATAAGGCTAGTTTATTCTAGGTAACTTTAACAATAATTTGATTTTCTCAAAAACGGCTCTTAACGATTTTGATCAAATTTCGTACAGTTACTTGAGTTTACGTCTTCAAAAATATTGTATAGTTCATATTTCTCAAAAAATGAATATAAGGCTAGTTTATTGTAGGCAACTTTAACAATAATTTGATTTTCTCAAAAACGGCTAGAACGATTTTCATCAAATTTCGTACAGTTACTTGAGTTTACGTCGTCAATAATACTACTTAGTTCACATTTCTCAAAAAAAGAATATAAGGCTAGTTTATTCTAGGTAACTTTAACAATAATTTGATTTTCTCAAAAACGGCTCTTAACGATTTTGATCAAATTTCGTACAGTTACTTGAGTTTACGTCTTCAAAAATATTGTATAGTTCATATTTCTCAAAAAATGAATATAAGGCTAGTTTATTGTAGGCAACTTTAACAATAATTTGATTTTCTCAAAAACGGCTAGAACGATTTTCATCAAATTTCGTACAGTTACTTGAGTATACGTCTGTAATAATACTTCATATTTCATTTTTCTCAAAAATGAATATAAGGTTAGTTTATTCTTTGAGCAACTTGAAAAAAATTGGATTTTCTAAAAACCGGCTCATACGATTTTCATCTTCTAAAGATAACTAAACGACGCATTAGTATATGAGAAAGTTTGTACAGTGTATGTTGTACCGATTTTTTTTGCCTTCATCTTACATCTCAAAAAAAAAAAGAACATTATTTAATGTACAGGAGTAATTTATTTTGTTTTTGTTGGTGTTTGTGTGATGAACACCACTGAAATAATAAATATACTCATTTTTCGTCGGTGTTCGTTAGAATTTTTTGCTACAAAGGGAACAGAGTGAACGCGAAGAGATAACAATTTTTCCTCTCTGTTTTTTCAAGCAAAAACGCTAGCAAGAAGAAAATATCTTTATTTTTATTGAATTTATAAATTCGCTCTAGGATGGGAGAAAAGCATTTTTGAATTTATGCGTAGTATATTATTTATTTATTTTTAATTTCCAAAATTTCTTTATAAATTAAATTTCATGTTAAAATTCGATTATCATTCGCCATTGATCCTTGCTTCTCTGTTTCTTATTTTAATTTTGATGTTGTTTTAATTTCGTGTTCTTGTCAGTGCAGTGTAATGTTGGCCATGCCCAAACACAGGCTCATTAAGCAGCAATCCCACGCGATTAAAAGTTTGCCCTCGGGACTTGTTGATGGTTATTGCAAACGCTGGAATAATTGGAAACTGTCTCCTTTTTAAAATAAACGGCAACTGCGTATCACTGGACCTCAAATCAATTCTTGGAAGAAATACTCTGCCTCTAATATTTGTTCCAGTAAGGATCTCAGTATCAATGACGTTTTGATGAAGGCCACGAAGAATTAGCCGCGTCCCATTACAAAAACCTATTTTGGGTTGAGATTTCTAATGAGCATGACAAGTGAACAAATTTTAAGCTTTAATTGATGATCTTGTTTAGAAAGTCGAGATTCTCTTTGTTCCTGGGTTTCATAGGCACGCCCCTCTGTCTTTGACGTTGAGCTTCACAATGTTTTTCTTTCTGCTGATGATATTTGGCTAATCGCCGTTGTCTCTCTTCTTCTGTCTCAGTAACAATATCCATTCCTCTATATATATATTTAATGAAGAAATGTAAACATCAATTGAGAATTAATTAAAATCGGAACAAAACTAAAACCAAAATATACATGACAAATAACAAAATATCCTATGTAATATTCCATTGGGCTCTACAAATATATAATTAAAACACTGGCGAAGAAATGACAACAGGAAACGAAATATCATACTAAACTAAGGTTATGTTTAAAATTAAAAACAAAACCGCCCAAAAATTGCCTTGCGAATTTTTTTCACCATATCAACAAAAATTCGCATACGAAAAAGTCTGGGATGAAAGCATTAAAATGTGATAAAAAGTTTATCAGGAACACAGTAAAAAAGCTAATAAAAACAAATATCGCTTTCTCAAAGTAAAATTTGCATTGATTTAATTTAATTTCAATTATGATCTTAATTTAGTCTTTATTATACAGAAACATCACAATTTTTACACAAATAATGTTCCGATACTTTTATGTTTAAAATTAAATTAAAACTGGCTTCTTAAAATTTGTTAAGCTACAGTTGAATATATTAAAAAATTGTTTTAATGCGTTCGAATAGTCGTGATTTTTTTTACGAAAGAAGTGAGCTTTTTTCTAATTCTTCGTTCATCTTACCAACGTCAAAAAAATACAAACATAAAGAGAACTGACCGTACCTTATGTAATTTTTCTAATCTAATGGAAAAAAACTTAAATTTCTTACCCGTTATAACTGTTTCAAACTTATATATGTATCCGCCAGGGTTACCACCTCTCTGGGTTTGACCAGAAGTCTCCGGGTTTTCGGACTTGCCTCCGGGAGAGCATGAATATTTTCTAAATAGGCATTAAAGGTTACAATTTATTTTTAACTTCTCTATGAGAATAAAGATTTCACTCTGAATGGCTGTGCCATGCAATTAATCTGGTAGAAGGTACACAGGGGAGGGGGGAGGGTGCAGCGGATGCGAGGTATCCGGGCCCCCAAATAAACATTCGTTTATTGCTCCCAAAATTTAGAGATGTCAGATATTTACTGAAGAATCTGCAGTAAAATTTGTGAAAACTTTTATTAAAAATATTCTCCAAGTTCATAGAGAAAACGGCATTAAATACCTCGTTTTTTGTGATTACTATACTGTTGTTTTAACATTATGGTTATTTTAAATTTTAGGAAGCAATAAATTTTTATTAAAAAATTATATTTTTCGTCATTTTTGTGTCTTTTTCCTGTGTAGGAGGTGGATTTTTATGAAGATTAAGATGAATAATCGTCTTCAATAACAGAAAAAATAAAAAGCTGCCTAGAAAAATGCCATCTTGCAAGTTTTGTATCTTACACGGCTGATAACGCTTCTGTGAACTATGGAAAAAATAATTCTGTTTTTCAGAAACTTTCATTGACTAATAAGGATATTTTAAAAAGTAATAGCCTCTGTCATGTTATACACAATGCTGCTAGGACCGCTTGTAAAGTACTTTCGTATGATGTAGAAAATCTAGCAATGAAAGTATTTGCAGAATTTTCAAATAGTGCTAAAAAAACTAATGAACTTATACAACGTTTTGAATTCCTTAATATGGAATATGAAAAGGTCTTGAGACATATTCCTACGAGATGGTTATCTTTGTTCAAAGCAGTTGAACGGATACTGTCCTCTTGGTCAGCAATAAAACCTTATTTCTTTAGTCAGGGGGAATCCGATTGCAACAAAGATTGTCAAGACAAGCTTAAAGATGACAAACTGGAAGAACTGAGCATTCCAGAGCTTTACATTAATTTTATCCATCATTACATGAGTATGATTGCAGGAGTTCTTTTGTCACTGGAAAGAGAGACAATATCGTGTACGGAGGTGCATGATATAATGTCCACTTTAAAGAAAAAATTCAGAATAGAATTACCGACAAATTCTTTGGATGCAAAATTACTTCTTCCCTTCAAAATATTCATTATATTCAAAGCGAAAAACAGCAGTTTATTGATGAGGCGCTTCAAGTTTACGTTAGAACCATTCAATATTTGAAAAAGTGGTATGATTTTGATTGTAACCCTTTTCAGTCATTTGCTGTATTACATTTAAAAAAAATAGATAAACTAACTCACACTGATGTTCTCAAAGCAGGGAAATGTGCGAAACTCTCAATAAAGATAATCTATAATCCATACGATGAAGTAAACACCCTGAACAAAGTTCTTCCAACTATAAATAATAAATTTCGCGACATACCAGTGGACAAGAAATGGGTAATAATATTTAAAGATGGAAATAATTTTATTGAATTTTCTACGCTACTGTCAAAAATTTTATGTAGTCCCGTTAGCAATTCCTTCATGAAAAATGTATGGAGGGATGAAAGAAACAGAATGAGAGTAAAAGCGGAAATTTGCGCTAAATTGAATTTTAACATGACCTGTGAAGAATTTCTGAATTTTCTAAAACAACCTGAGCAAACTGAACTGTTAAAATGTTCCACAAGCAACATAAAATACACCTTTAAGAAAAGATGAAAGGTATATACAGTCATGTAGTAATCTTATTCACCATTTCTTATAAATTGTATGTGAAAGTTGTAATTTATGTGGAATGTATTCATATATTTCCTGTGGCTGTTTATTTTAATGTTAAAATTATACCATTATTGTAAAACTGACCATTAAGCATTAAAGAGAGTATGTATTTTCAATATATTAAATTTGTTCTTCCCTAAGTATTGTTCAATCTTGCATTATTATTGTAATTTTGGAATTAAATACATTTGCTTCTAACATTTTTATAAAAATTACATAGCTCCTGGGTACTAAACTGTTTACAAAGTGAACGAACAGAACTTAAGATGCCTACTTTCCTAAGGTGGACATCGAATTAATTACTTATATTGTGATTAAATTGTTAATTAACTGGATGGCATAGCCATTGGTTATATTGGCTTTTAAAACTTTAAATTCACAGCCGATGAGCTGCTCTTTGTTTTCCCACATTACATACTTTATGTAACATTATCAGGTACTATACTTACATTTGCATAAAAAATTCAGTTGATTACGCGATCTCGGGAGAAAAAATGACGCATTTGTATAATAGATTATACCCCAGAGCAGTTGAGAAATAATCGTCTCCATGACAATAATCTCGTCATGAGAGAATAAAAATTGCAAAATTGCTATTATTAACGCAAAATTCAAAGAAATACGATCGATAAGAAAATTCTACGAAAAAATTAGAATTTCCATTCCATTCCGCAGAGAATAGCGAAAATCCCGCGCTGATATCATTTTTCTTATGCATTTTAGTGTGGGTAGAGAAATAACCCTGCACGATGGGTTTCAGATTTCTCATTTAAATCAAAAGGAAAGCATAATTCATGGAATCGATCCCGGAACTTCAATTTTCGTTATAAAACCTATCCCCATGATTTTGGCCTCAGTAGAAAGAGTTTCTAACGAATTGTCATGAAAGTTGGTGCACTGGTTCAAAATTTTATAGTGGGGGCCGGCAGACAAAGACAGAATCATGCCAATTCGTTTCGACAAAAACACCTTTGTGATAGTACCCATTTCATTTAAAGTCACGGTGGAAAGCTTGAGGATTTCAGGATTTTTTTCACTGTGATAAGGGACAACCAATTGTGGCAGGCTGACCGCTCATAAAAATACTAATCTATTTTATTCCAGTTTTAAAATAATTGCATTAAATGCAATAGCAGCATGTTTGATGTAAAATTATTTGGTTATTTATTATTATCCGCTATGACAGCTCAAACCGCTAACAATCTCCGGGAATTAATTAACATTCGCTAGGGCGGGAATTAGAAGGAATCTAGATAGGCTATGTGAGATATTTCAAATATTTAATAAGGGAGGGGCATGGGAGCATTTACTCATGGGGATGGAGAAACCTGAGTACTTGGAAAAAATGACCACAGGTACAAAGTTAAATAAAGGCCGCAAAGAACAGACGTTGCCAAGAAGTAATGTCTAAATCGAGGAATTCGTGAGTGGAATGAGTTACCAGAGGAAATTTTTAAGCCTTTTCCTAAATCTGTTAAACGATTTAGAAAAAAATTGAAATGTTTTTTGAAAGGAGACGAAGGATCCGGAGGAACTGGAGTGAATTCTTGGTAGGGTGAAGTACGGTGGGGACTTAGTGGGCCCCGGGACCGCAATGGTAGCCATGAAAGCCTACCATGAGCCTCTAAAACTTCAGCTCCGAGGGTACAGGGTATTTTATATAGTATATATATATATATATATATATATATATATATATATATATATATATATATATATATATATATATATAATATGTTACTTGTTTCAAATGTAAGAAAAAACTCCTTAGCCGTACAAGGTGAATATTTAGAGACCAAAGAAATAGTAAAGGTTAAAAAGTGGTCAAGAGAGGAACCAAAAGTACAAAATAGTAGGTACACTTACAGGTTTATTGGGCATTAATCCCTGCCGCGGAGTAATTTTCCGTAAACCTGATATTATTTGCTTTCTTACCCCTCTTCCCTTTCTCCTTTATTTCCATATCTGTGCGAACGTGTGCGGTTGCTGAGTAGGTCCCTGTCGCGATCGTAGAGATTCACAAACATACCAGCAACGGTGTAAAGGTCTCTGACGCAGGTTAACACCTCGTAAACCCTTTCCTTTTATCCTTTCCACCTTAGGATTAGTTATTGTGTGAGTGAGTGAGTATATGAGCGTTTGGAAACAGGTCTCTGGTGTGGATTAATATCCCGTAAACCTGTAAGTGTACCTACTTTTTTGTACTTTTGGTTCCTCTCTTGTCCACTTTTTAACCTCTACTGTTTGTTTGGTCGCTAAATATTAGCCTTTTACGGTTAAGGAGTATTTTCTTACTTTTGAAAGATCCATCACGCCGTAGTCTCCAAACCCCTTTTTACTGTGTTGCCTGTTTCACCGTATATTTTTATACATATACTGTAATATGTCGCCACCTGGACATGTTCCTAATTTCAGCGTTCACATTTGTAAAAAAATAAATAAATATAGGAGCTCACTGGACACTTACCTAAATTGGAGAGCCGCTGGGGATGCTGAAGAAACACGAAAAACACAAACACACGAAAATAACACAAAGTAGAAGTTTCCATACTTCAAACAACACGTTTCTCTCCGTTGCTGACGAAGGGCTTCGTTCCATAAGCTTCTACTTTGTGTTATTTTCGTGTGTTTGTGTTTTTCGTATTTCTTCAGCACCCCCAGCGGCTCTCCAATTTGGGTAAGTGTCCATCGGGCTCCATCCAACATCTTGTTACCTCCTATATTATTATCTTTCCTTTTCTTTAAGCATATGTAAATATTGTAAACATTAAATCTTATAATTCTGATGATCTCTTCGCTATCTTCCAACAGGTATCCAGTGCTCAACTTCGACAGAATGTTGGTGCACGCTCCCTCGACTCCCATCCCCACCTCTACATCCCACGAGAACTACCTCTTGGATGCAGCCGCATCCAAGTTCTCCCACCAGGCGGCATCCCCACCCTCGCCGCCACCAACGCTACCTACCGAAATGATTTTCAGCCAGGCGAACCTCATAGCCATCGCCGTCTATTCGTCGCTAATGGTTTTCTCGACGATTGGGAACGTCACGGTCCTCGTCACTATACTGAGGTAATGTCATCGAAAATTGGTTTCATCAGAGCTGAGCACGATTCCTCTTTAAATATTGAAAACTTGAACCTTCGTTTTTAATACGAGGGAGGGAAAAATTGATGGAGCTCGAATACTAATTTACTTTCTTTCGGCGGGCCAGGAAGATAGTTTTTCTCTATAACATGAAATCTAATGAAGGGAAATTCTTTTTTATTGGAAGAAAATTTAAAACACGTCCTATTGAACGATTCCATTATACTTTTACTTTCTCATACGAAGTATCGAGAAAGTACCTATTGTTTTCGCGAAAAAATTCGACCTCGAGATTTTTACGGAAATATACGTTTTAGGTGCCGCTGAATCCGAAAAAGTGGTTTTTGCAATGACGTCTGTCTGTCTGTCCGTCTGTTACTCGCACTAGAGCCTAGACGGAAGAACGAAAATGAATGAAATCTAGTACCTAGGCATTTTATCATACTGAGCAGAGCATACATAGAAATGTTTGCCATTGATCAATAATTAAGAGTAGTTTATTCTAAGCATTTTTAACAACAATCCGATTTTCTCAAAAACGGATATAACGATTTTCATCAAATTTCGTACAGTTACTTGAGATTACGTCTTCAATAATATGGTTTGGTTCATATTTCTCAAAAAATGAATATAAGGCTAGTTTATTCTAGGCAACTTTAACAACAATTCGATTTTCTCAAAAACGGCTATAACGATTTTGATCAAATTTCGTACAGTTACTTGAGTGTACATCTACAATAATACTACGTATTTCATTTTTCTCATTGTATGAATATAAGGCTAGATTATTCTTGGGCAACTTTAACAAAATTTGATTTTCTAAAAACAGGCTCATACAATTTTCATTTTCTAAAAATAGCTAAACGACGCATTAGTGCGCATATATGAGAAAGTTTGTACAATGTATGTTGTGCCCATTTTTTTTAATGAAAGACAGGTGATAAAAATAATCAGGGAATGTGAAGCTCTGGAAACAATGTAGGAAATTTTAATACTTATTCTTAGTCGAAAAAATTGCACAAATAGTATATTTGCTACAATCTTGATAAATGCGTTTATTCTACAGTGACTGTTTACTTTCACCTTTACACAATTAACCGGTGCGTATTTGTTAGAGGTAAAAGTTTAAAATCAGTATTTTTCAATTCCGTCGTCGGGAATTCTACGCTAATTCATTCGTTCTGTTTAATTTTTTGCGCATGAGCCTTGAATGGATGATGCACGTGAGCAATTCACTTTTCGTAACGACGAAGTATGATCGGTATTAATCCCCGTTATCGGTGCAAACGGAGTGAAACAATGATATCATTAGATGAAATCAATAAAGAGGCGTTGTACGTCTGATATAACTTAAGGTTGCTCTAGTTTTTTGTAGGTACGTTCGTTTCCTCACGTTATCTCCCTAGCGTAAACCCTAGGTTGTGAGCGGTGGTTATTCTGAGCCCAAACACGTCCCATAATTTTGAGGAATGAAAAAGTAAACCTAGACGAATTGATTCGTTTTTTTTGTTATGGATCCTAATTCATCGGGATTGACACGGACATAACCCTCGAAATCTATCTGTAATGTGTCCAAAATTTTAAAAATACTCCCCACATGCAGTCAAACCAACCATTAATGCATAATTCAGTTCGCTTGGATCTGCGGATAAACACGAGTTTAATATATTTTTGATGTTTTAGGAGACTTCTTCCTTTTGAATGTAATCGTTTGCAGACATATTGAACGATATTACTCAGGTTACGGATATCATTACTTCCATATTTTATTCGGTACAGCATAAAAAATAGCCATGTATTAGACAAAATTGAAAACAGTCAAATAACATAATTTAATGAAAATGAAACGAAATCAAATATCGTGTTTAAGTAACATTTATGCTTCAAATTCGCTCCGCTCTTCTTTCCTTGTTTTTTTTTTTTTAATCGACCACTCGATAAAAAATTATCGACGTCGCGTTATGGCTGGGATCCAATTGATAATGTAGTTAGGTCTATTGGTCATAAAAAAGGTTGGGAAAACCGTATACGAATTTCATCTTCTATTTCCTTCTTATAGAATGAAAGGTCGGTAAGAGTATGATTTTTAACCGCATTGCGTATTTGGGTTTCCCGACGATTTTATGGTTCTTGGAGCTATCTAAATTACGGAGAAATCAACTTTGCATATAATTAGGACGTAATGGAAGATGTCATAATTTTTCACTGTTATGTATAAGGGCGTCCACAAGCCGATCCACCCATTTCATGTGCATGTAATTTTTTAATAGAAAGTACAAAGTAAGCAAAATTCAAGAAACGATTAGAGTAACTCTCCAAATTTATTGATCAATCTCTACATGAGCTCCATTGGTTGCTCGTAAGATGTCCAACCGGTATTCCAATTCCTGCCACGTATTTTCCAACATCACAGGTGTCACACTGTTAATTGCACCAGTTATCCGTGCCTTCAGTGTCTCCAAATCCGGTACTGCAGTTGCGTAAACCAAATCCTTTACATAACCCCACAGAAAGAAGTCGAGTGGGGTTATGTAGGGCGACCGAAGTGGCCACGGTGTTGGTCCGTCACGTCCAATCCACCGCTGGGGAAAAGTCTTGTCCATAAAAGTTCTGACAGGTAAACTCCAGTGTGGCGGCGCACAATCAAGCCGGAAAACGATATTGGGTTGCAAATCTTCCAATTGAGGTGCCACATAAAGCTCCAACATGTCGAGGCAAACTGTTCCTGTTATTGTTCGCTCAGCAAAGAAGAATGGACCAATGACTCAGTCCCTCATTCTTTGCGTTTTGGACAATCGTTTGGCTGCAAGGTCTGTAAAAACTGCACCCTGTATGCATGTAAATGAAGACGTTTGTGAAGAACTTTATGCACAGTGCTTCTTGGTGTGGCAAGCTCACATGAGGCTCTCCTGATGGATTTACGTGGACTTCGTTGAAACGCTTGTTGAATGCGGTTAACAGCCTCCTCTGAAACTGGTGTGCGCCCGTGATGCACGCTGCCTGTAGCCAAAAATGTTTCATACAAGCGCTTTATGGAGGACTTGTGAGTTGCACCTCTTCCGTAAACGTGCCGAAAATTACGTTGCACTGTTATTATTTATTCAGTTTTACAACAATGTTTAAATTACTTTGCGTATTTTTGGAAATTTCATGATATAAAGAAGTTGCAATTATTCGGAAATATAGCACTAGTTTTTCAAAATCAATTCAAAATATATACGACGATTTTGAAAAGATATCTAGCTTAAAAATCTTAAAAATTCCTGATGGAACTATCATTTCTTACCCCGTGCAAAACGAAACTTATCTAATTTGTAGTAAAAATCTTAGTATTATTACCGCATTTTCTCTTAAAAAGCGCTTATTTATTCGAGTTTTCTGCCCTTTCGTCTTGTCTATTCTCCTTCCATTCGCCTGTATGGGCAATATATCTAGAATCCTGCATTTTTAAGAAGCCAAAATTTTTAATTTAATTAGTAAATATGGTAAATATTTGAAGGATTTAAGTTCAGATTCTGGGTGTTAACAGAAAAAAATCGCTAAAAATTACATGCCCTACAAATGTAGGCAACCAGTCATACGTCGCATCTGAGATTCTTTACTCCGACGCCGATGGAAAGACAGTAATCGGTGGAAAAAAACCGCCTTATGTAATTTGCTCCGTAATTCTTTCCTGACTTGTTACAAACGAACTCAAATATTACGATGAAATTATTATGGCAGTGTTGGTGATGGGAATTTAAATACAGAAATAGGAGAAAAAATCTAACATTACTAGGAATCGAGCCCGGGTCTTTCACTAGCCGGAATAATATTCTACCGCTAAACAATCTTGTCAGACTAGTTCTCCAGTTTCATAACAGATTCAGTCTAGTATTGACACTATAATTTAGTGATAGAATCGCCTTCCAACAAGTAGAAGACCCGAGTTGGATTTTCAGTCACGGTAATTTTTTTCGAGTTTCCAAATTTTCCTAAATTCCAGCTTACGTCTTTCTGCATAGTGACCCACATTCAATTCATTCAGTAAAATTTTATTTAACCACAGAAGTCCATTTTCTTAGCTAATTCATTAACCCATGCCTCAAATTCTTTCAGGAGATCGAACGGAAAGCGGCTCACAAGAGTGAATCTCATGCTGTTTCACTTGGCCATCGCAGACTTATTTGTCACGTTCCTTATGATGCCACTAGAGGTCAGTTTCAATCACTGCAATGCGTACGCGTGAATTATGATTGTTCTCCTGTCCCCAAATAAAACAGTTGCTTTAGGACTAACATAACGGCAATTCAGACCACGTTACGTTTGCTAATACGTTGCAGATCGGTTGGACTTACACGGTGAGCTGGGAGGGTGGTGACGTCCTCTGTCGTATAACTGCTTTCTTCCGCACCTTTGGACTCTACCTTTCCGGGTTCGTACTCATCTGCATCAGCTTGGATCGCCTCTTCGCTGTCACTAGTCCCCTGCATTCGGTGGGCAAGGCGGACAGGAGAGGGCGAAGGATGCTGGCCGTGGCGTGGCTGATGAGTGCAGTTTGCAGCGCTCCACAGGTGAGGACTAAAGCCGTCGCCTATACGAAAGTATCGGATAGGACGATTCAATGTGCCTTTATTACATAATGGGTGAGGAAGAGGGACATCTGAGCTACTCGATGCTTTTCTCAAAAGCGTCGTTGTCATTGCAACTGAATTCCTATTATTATAGTTGGAAATATCTACCATCCCACGGATTGTTTTCAATGCTGTAACCGCAATTCTACCACGCCATCTCTCAACACATATTTTTTCGGCGTGCGCAAGCTAGAAGCATGGCATAAATTCGATGCGTTTTACTTTTCAGATTTAGCAGTTTAAATTTCGTTTCCGTGAGGTGGCAGCTCAGGTAGATCGATGCAATACTATTTTTTTATTATATCGATTTAGAAAATATTTAAATAGCATTTTTTAATTAAACCCTATAGTGGGAGTCAGGAATTTCAGTTTCATTTTTTTTCTAGCGTATGAAAGAAGTTACCTAAGTTATAATAAGTGAATATTGGCAGTCATGGCAGATTCATATGACCCATACATGCAATTTTGTATTATATTTCAATAAAAGCTCCTCATATATCAAAAAAGAAAATTAATGGGTCAATACGAAATAGATAAGCAAAAGAAAATGTTTTACGGCATCTTATCAAAAATGTATGTGACAAGAAATATTATTTTGTTTTAATCTAATATATCTGAAATAAGTTATTTGCCAGGATGAATATTTACGGACTAACTCAAAACTTTAATATTTTGTTTCCAGTAAAGTGTAAACCCTGACTGAGCGTTTTGATCCGATTTAGTAATTTCATCATCTAATTTGATATACATATATGTATATATACTCTAAATGTGGAAAATTTTATTCCTTAACCGTTAACTAAAACATTTAGGGATTCACAAAAAGAGGGATAGAGAAAGTAAAGGATAATACAGATAAAAACATCACAAAAAGATAAAAGAAGAAAAAATTTTGAAAATACTTTACGTTTGCGGGATATGCATTCCTAACTAACTGTAATAACTATTCAGCTAACCTGCACATTTTCTATCTTAAATCTATACTAGAGGTTTCAGCCCCTTGATCGCTACGCTCACCAACCCAAATTTCGCTCGATATGCTATAAAAATTATCCGGCATGTCCGCGGATATAAACTTATCCACGTCATCCGCAGTAAGCAGCTTATCCTGCAGCGTAACTAACAAATGCATATATGGCACCCCTCTCTTTTAAAACTCTATCGTATAAACGTAAGCTCTCACTGCATCGAAAACAGTCTCCAATTCAGTGACCTATGATAAAGGTTTCCGATAAAATTAACGCACAGTGAAGTACGGACTGTCATTTGCCGTTAAATTAGGCGGCATCTTTAAAAAAACATTAAAACTTTAAAAAATAAAGTTGAAATAAAACTAACAATTTAATTATCCATTCTAAACCATCCACAAACACTACGTTATAGTATTATTATTTAATTATTACTTCAAAAATAATAACGTAAAACTTCCTACTTTGTCAAAACGTATTATTATTTTATCATTACTTAAAAAATACTTTTGTCAACATTTCTACTTTATCTAACAGATCAAAGACAGATGAGATTAAATACAGCATACACTTTGTACATAACGGACGCACGTTTACCAACTCTCACTCACTCTGCTTTTTGGAACTGTAGATATTGAAATTTACCGTTAAGGAGAAATTCCTGCCATATTTAAACTTCGCCTTAGTCTCCAAAAATAGTTTTTAGTTAATAAATTCTACATACCGGATATAGTCGAAATACGTCCATCTGAAAAACGGAGAAAACAAACATGTACTATAAGTTTATCTTCTCAGAAAGGCGCCTAAAAAATGGGAAAATTCTTTTGGAGTAATTTTTTATCGAGGTATCTGATTTTGTTAGTTTCAAAATATTCATAGCTGGAATTTTTCTAACACTCCAATTTATTTCTCTCATTTTAGCCCTAAAGCGATTTTGGTACTGATGCGTTAAATATATAAACAAAATAACTAACAAAGGAAACGTTTAGGGAGGCAGTTCTAACGAAATTGTTGGCTTTATTCCTGGAATGAATAAACTCTTAGATTCAAAGTAAATTTTTCTTAACTTTTCTGCAATATCTTCTATTTAGATTATATATAACGGTTTATAAGAAAAACATACGAAAATATATAAATAAATAATAATCAGCGACATTTTTTGCGAACATCTAGTTGCTAAAAAAAATTTCCAATTCAGGATTTTAGAATATTTATAATTTTAAACTAATGTTTTAGTGAAAGAAAGCGATAAATTTCCGAAACGATATTAGTTCTAACTAAAATTTAAAGCAACTGCCACAGGCGTTTAAAAATACACTCAAGTTCCAACTAAGTGTATTATATATTTTATACATGTTCACAAAGCATTTGAAATGAACACAAAAAATTATAACTCAACATTTCCATGAAAATAAAATGCATAAAGTTGGTACAATTCTTTATCCCTGTTATAGGTGTGATTCCATGTTCCCGGAGCAATAATTTCTTTCGAATTCTATCCTACAGTCGGTGATATTCCACGTGGAGAATCATCCTCAGCACCCGAAATACACGCAGTGCGTGACCTTCAACTCCTTTCCCTCTTGGGAGCTCGAGATTGCCTATTCGCTCTTCGGCAACGTGGCCATGTACATCGTCCCCTTGATCGTCATATCGTTCTGCTACGCAGCCATTTTCCGAGAGCTGAGCATGAAGAGCCGAGAGCAGCAACGTGAGTACTTTGGAAGAATACCTCACTCTCCTACAATGTCACGTTAAACGATGATTTTGAAAATATACGAGAGAAAATGTAGCGACGAATGTATTTCGGCGCAACAGGCCGAATGTCTGTGACCGAACTTTCGAAAAAAAATTTCCACATACTATTTCATATTGACTTTTCTGGCCTTCTCATCTCATCAACAGTTCAAAATTCCATAAATAAGTTTTTTTCCAAAATTTCGATTCTTGGAAGATTAATGGGATTTGAATTTCTTCTATGTTTCCGCCATTGCATAATTCATTCGATATACATATTTCGCTGGAGCATACACATAATGCATTTTTTGGTAAAACGGGATTCTTAAAAAATGGTTTTTGGTAGATTAGATTTAACAAAAAATTAACCGGAGTGTTTTCATAATAATACGGACGCAAAATATTTCGCGGGGTCTCTATTTTCCTATTTAAAAACTTTATTAACTTTAAACATATGATATTATCAATTCATAAGGCATTTTTAATTTTAACTTAATATTCCAGAATTTTTTATATAATGCTAATGTTATGTAAATAGTAGCCTTCGAAATTTAGGAAGCCACTCACGTTTGCGTATCCGTGTAGCAGAGGGAGATCGTTGGATCAGTCACTCAGTCAACTTTAAACGCTATGCATACCCCACCCACCCATTCATTAGCCAATTCTGTGCGAGGGAACCCGCTAACTAATTAACAGCGGAATCGAACATCGCCATGGGAACGCAGGCGAGGTTGTTACTTTGATTCGAACGGCTGATTGCACTTCAAGTGTTTTCCGACCTTGATTCGATATCATATGAAATGCAAGATCACTGATTATTCAACTCGGAGAAAAAATAAACTGATAAACATAACTTTCCGCGGATAAAAATTGAGAGATAAGTGATAACTTATCAATTTTCATGCTCACTTGTAAACACAGCGGTAAAACCCCTCGCAGGATAAATTCGGCATCGCCCAAATGTCATACAAACGAAATTCATTAATACTGTATAGTTCGGATTTCTCAAAAAATGAATATAAGGCTAGTTTTTTCTTGGCAACTATAACAATAATTTCATTTTCTCAAAAACGGCTCTAACGATTTTGATCAAATTTCGTACAGTTACTTGAGTATACGTCTGCAATAATACTGCATATTTCCTTTTCCTCAATGAATGAATATAAGGCTAGTTTCTTCTTGGCAACTTTAACAAAAATTGGATATTCTAAAGACAGGCTCATACGATTTTCATTTTCTAAAGATAACTAAGCGACGTATTAGTAAATGAGAAAGTTTGTACAATGTATGTTGTACCGATTTTTTAATATGCAAATAAAATTTACGCTGTTTTACTAGTGAAATTAACGCAGAATGCGAAAAGTACAATTAAAAGGTGGAAATAATAAATTTAATTAAATATTGTTCAATTAAGAAGGGGTTTGAGACTACGGCAAACTGTAAGATTAAAGGAAACTTTAACGGTTAAGGAGTTTCCTTTTAAATATTGTTTAGTTAAATAAATACAAAATTGGTTATAACATATTTTCCTTAATAATTTATGCTAAGATAAGAAATTTAATCCTTGAAAATTTGAATTTTAAGGAGGGGGTTCGCGAGATTCAGATCTTCATAAAAAGGTGTTCGCGGGGTCAAAAAGTTTGGGAAACACTGCTCTAGAGCCTAAACGGTAGAGCGAAAATAAATGAAATCTCGTACTTAGGCATTTTATCGTAGAGATCAACGTATATGAAGAAATGGCTGACATTACTCAATAATTAAGGGAAGTTTATTCTACGCGTTTTTAACAACAATTTGATTTTCTCAAAAACGGCTACAAAGATTTTGATCAAATTTCGTACAGTTACTTGCGTTTAGGTCTGAAATAATACTACATATTTCATTTTTTTAAGAGTGAATACAAGGCTAGTTTATTCTTGGGAAACTTTAATAACAATTGGATTTTCGAAAAAACGGCTGCTACGATTTTCATAAAATTTCGTATAGTTATTTACGTTGATGTTTATAACGATTCTACAAAGTTCATATTTTTCAAAAGATAACTAAACGACGCATTAGAAATGAGAAAGTTTGTACAATGTATGTTGTACCGATTCTTTATCATCTATTGGAGTAGACGAGAATAAAGGTGAAAAAATGCGTATTTTCCGTCCTGGTAACAAGCAAAAACATTCGCACTCGAAAAGGACGATGAGAATTATTATTTCCATGTCCAGTTCAATGGTAATTGAAGAGTTGGCGCGTGACACGCGTCGCCACGACGAAGGGTTTTTTTTATCTGATCACGTCTCTACTTTCCTTCCTATTCACCGTCCTGCGTCTCTCCAACACCTGTCGCCACCCTTTCTGCGCGAATTCCAATAAAAATATCTCTGAAACTGCGTAGTTTTCCGTGACGCGTCGCTCAACCTGTCGATTGCTCTTCCTCATCCCGTGACTTCCCTACAAATCTAAATCTGCCACTCCGTTAGTACCTATCTTGGTAAAAAAAAGAAAAAAAACCGCGAGCTACGCACGCCTTGTGCCTTCAGCTACGCCTTCCTGAACCCGCCCATCCTATCCTTCTCTCACACCCTTACCCCACTCTCATCTTCACGTCCTCTCTCTATATACATCCACTTAACAACAATAATCATTTGGGATGAAAGTCAAAAATTGTTACGACAGAATGTTTTTCCCGCGGCGCTGATAGCGTGACCCTCGCGTCTTACGTTTATTTTGAAAACTTCATCGAAGATAGCGATGTGAAATATGAAAAATCCCGACTAGAAATAAAAAAGACCATTTAAAAAGAATGCGGAAGATAGGGAACCAGCTCGGATAGGTTGATTCCAGAGTGAGATATTTCTCAAAATTTTGCAATAAAGTATCGGATTAAAACGACTGACCAAGTTTCATAAGTATAATATCCAATAACAAAATGTCATTTCTTTAGAAATATTTTTAAAAACGAATTCCAAGCATTTTAAAGCTAAATTGTAACTTTTCTTTCGTGATGGGCAATTCGTGACAGCACTCAGGGCGAGGTGGATCTTCTAATTTGAGAATCATTGATGAATTGCAGCGACAAATCCACTTAAGGTCGATGGCTCAAATCCTTTCCTTGGGGAAGAGCTTTCGAAGTTTGTGTTTATTTTAGCCGTCGTTACAATAAACTATGTAGTTTTAATCTTTTAATCAATCATAAAAATAAAAAGTTGAACTCGGGAATTGAGTATTGCAACAATACTTAAAACACGCATTTGAAAAATACGTGGCAATTACTAAAAAAAAACAACTAATTTTATTTTCCTGTGTTTCCATGTTCAGCAGAACATCATATGCGACGTTCCAGCTCTGGAAACCTCTGCAGAGCGAAAACCAGAACCTTGCAGATGACTTTTGTGACAGTCCTCGTATTTTTCTTCTGTTGGACGCCTTATCAAATCATTTCTTTCTGGTAAGTATTCCCAAACAGATGATTAAATACAGTAAGCACGAAAGAAAACAAACAAAACTCGCGTTAGCTGAAACCGGGAAATTTCTTTCACAGCCGAACTGAGGCGAGGGATCCCCTTAATATATTAGGACAATGATTCCCAAACTTTTCTGTCTTGCGGATCCCCATTCCTAAAATTTTCTTGTTTGCGGATCCCCTTTCTATTTTCCATATTTTTGAGGACCATTATCGTTAGAATTGGATAATTTTTTACAGTTTTGAAACAGAAGTTTATATTTTATTAGCACAAAATTGTTTTGAAATAAACGGTATACATTTTATTAGTTAATATTAAAGTACAAATTATTCTAATTTGAAATTGGCAATGATATCAAAATTAGACTTTTTGTGAGATGTATAATGTTATCTTGATGATGGAAGAGCAGAAGTATTTCTTTTAATTTTGCATCTGATTCTAGATCGAGCCTGTTTCTACATTTGTTTTTCGCATTTAACACACATAGTGAGTTCTTAGAAAGGAAGAGTTCTGGGGTCGCCAGTTTAACAAAATAAATCATGGTAAGGTTTGTTCTTGTTGGGATGGGAACCTAACCCTGTATTTTGCATTGCCTGAATTACTTCACTTTCGCGATTTTGGCTTTCGAAGTGTTTTCTGGGAACGTATCCCGCCAAAGATCTTCGGGCGGACCCCTGAAAATTAGCTCTCCCCAGGGGTCCGGGGAACCAGTTTGGGAAACACTGTATTAGGAGATTTTCACATACTCTCACCCAACAAATTGTAAATCATTTTCTTGATACAGGGATGTCAAACTTGTCAAGTTGTCCAGAACGATGCGATAGTAAACTCAGAAGGGTTACTTGAACACCTTTTCAAGGTTACGCAGAGGCATATGCTATATACTAGGGAAACGATCAACTTTGTTTTGTGAGCTACTTCATTATTTGTGACAGTTAATTCCCGGAAGCGTGATTAGCGGGCCTGTTGTTAGAATGTTCGAATCCAGTCATTAGTATGGTCGTATGTGCTCGTCATATTTACTGACCATATGTTCATTATAAACATCCACGGCATTATGTTCGCAAACTATATTAAAACAAATTAACATATATAATTAACAAATTTTACTCTCCATTTTCATGTGAACCAAGTCAGATAAAAAATTAAGATATATATATATATATATAGTAGTAATTAGGTTTTTTAGGTGCGTCAACTGCTAAGGTTATTTTGCACCGTCAAATTCTCTTAGAGAAAAGCAACATACATCACAACAACCATGCCCGAAGCGGGATTCGAACCCGCGACCTTTGGGTTAGAATGCAGGCGCACTGCCTACCAGTCTAACCCCGCCGGCATATCTATATATATATATATATATATATATATATATATCAGAACTGCACACCGAACCGAACCGAACCGCAGTCATTTTGCTGAACCGCGAACCGAACCGAAACCAGATTAATTTTTCAATAAACCGAAAACCGAACCGTAATTTTTTGCAAAAGCAGTTCGGTTTCGGTTCGATCTCAATCCACAAAGTACGGACCAATGAAAAGACCAGGAATTTCCATTGAAAAACCAGCGGGTTTGCTTCAAAGAAAAGAGTGCCTATCTCTTTCCTCTCTGCTAATATTGTTATCCACAGACGACATTTATGGTGAGGGTTATGGGGACACCAACTGCGACAATATCCGGGTCAACCACTGTAGGCAGAAACCGACCAACAGAATATAGAAAGATCTTTATCTGAATGCAGGCAAAATGGTCGTTTTACAATGACCTAGAAAGGAGCCGTAATCTGCTTTCGTGCCGAGAGAAAAATCTATGCCCTTACCATCGCCATCATCCCCTTCAGCATTGTAATTAGCAGACTTGAGAAAATATGCCCCGCTGTGTCTTTCTTAGAACACCATTCACTCTCCTCATATCTTTTTCTTCAGAAAAATTCAAATTGTTGCTCTCAAAGGTTTGAGCTTTCAACGACATCATTCCTGTTCCAACTCTCATATGGTGTTCTTCAATGATATTTCCATTACTTGGTGGTTTATATTCCAGCAAAAACAGGGGAGTACTTCGGTGGATCCCTTGGATCGGAGGCATTCATTTCCCGCAGAATTCCCCGAATTATCTAAAGTGTGTATTTTTAATAATATTTTAGTAAACTTTATTTAAGAGACAAATAAAATTAATTAACATGTTACTGTTATTTAAAGAGGGTCACTCTACATGTTATAATCGTTTGTTTTGAACCACAACTGTCCGCACTCCGTATGTTGAATAATCTGCCCCGAACTCTCGATTAATTTAAAATTATTCTTGTAACGTAATTTTACTATCATATTGATTTTTTGATTACTTTTCAAGGTGGCAAAAGAAAAAAATTAGCAATATGTAATATGTTTGGAATCGAGTTATAAGTGTCTTTTTGAATTTATTATATAATAATAAGAATTAATAATCGAATTTATTAGAGTTTTACATATCATAAATTCATTCGAAGTAATATTTTATTCCATATTATTTGACCAATTAACTAATTAAAATATTTTATTTACATAAATTTATTATTGAAAGTTGGAAAAATTGAGACGCCGTGCATCATCGCCATTGGAAAGCAAGAAACTGTCTACTTCAATAATTAAATTTATCATTCAATCAAGAAAATCTTAATAAGGGCTTACGGAAAAGAATTTTCTTAGTCGATGAATTGTGCTTCGGTGAATTTTCCTAGACCCTTGATAAATATAGCGAACATTTTTTATTTATTTGTTATAAATGAACCAAAGGAATAACGCTTTGTAACTTCCATTGTTTTTATTTCTCTTACGACGTTACAATGCTATCGTAAGGTGCAGATATGGTGAGAATAGAAAGTATATACAGAGAAATGGGTAGAGATGGGGAGGGAGGGTAGTTTGTAAGACGGGAAGGAATGGAGGGGAGGGAAAGGAGGAACCTATCTCAGAGGGTTACTGCGGGGGGTAGGTTGTAAAGGGATAAAGGGGGAGGGGAAAGGAAAGGCTGGAGGGGGAGACCATCTCGGGAGGGTTGGGGGAAAGACGGGAAGGACTAAAAAGGTCTTGTGGAAGAGGGAGAGAGGGTGAACCTCAGAGAGAGGAGGGAGGAAATTATCAATGCGGCAATGGATGTGTGCGGGAATAAGGAAAGTAAAGGCAAGTGCGGGTGGTAGAACTAAAGAGGTTAAATATTGGGAGACGGGCGGTAAGGCCCTTGTTATAAATCTTTTTTCATCTAAATAATGTGTATTACAGGTAAGAGAAAGAAATAAAATGTCTGAGGAAACTAATTTTCTTTGATTTTTAATGGTTTCTTTAAAACTCTTTTATGTTTTCGGTTTGTCCGTCAATCCAGGGCTAATCTCAAAAAAGGTTTAAGCTAGAGGCGCATTTTCTTTCTGATTGTGTATGTTGGTCAATGAATTTGAAGTGAATCCATTCAGAGAATTTTTAATTGATATATAAACAACAACGAACATAATAATCATGCTAGGATCAAAAACACCATTTTTTAAATATAAATAAATAAAGATGATGATGGGATTGTAATATATTTAAAATATAAATTTTTCCTTTCTTTAACTAAATTCTTCTTTCATTCAAAATAATAATGAACGCTGATTGTTTACTTACAGATTGATACTGAATGTGTAATGTTTATATTGGATAAATTATTTCTGAATAGTATTTCAAATGATTTAGTTGAGCCGAACCGAACCACTTGTCAAAATTCTCGTCTGAACCGAAACGCGAACCGAACCACTCCCAAATTTTGAAGTGGTTTGCAGCTCTGATATATATATATATATATATATATATATATATATATATATATATATATAACAATTTTATTCTCCATGTTCCACACGTATCATTTCCTTTTTAAAATAATGCTAAATTATTCAATTCCGGATAGCAAAAAATTCTTGCTTTATTTTTTTTACAAAACTGAAAACTTTTAATGACCATTCCATTCCCAACTTTCCTCCCTACCAGAAATACCGTATATAATTTCCAAGTATAATTTCCTCTTAAAGAATACACAATAAGTTCCATCCTTCCTTTTTCGTTGATGAAAATGAAGTTTTCGAAATAACCTTCCAAGAAGGCTGACAGAGAAGAAAATTTTGGTGTAGATAGTTTTCAAAATGCCAAAGATGATGATGAAGGTAACATTTTTCAGCTTTTGGGGGATACGTGAAACTCGTAAATACTTAAGCATCCTTAGCGGTATGGAAACGGAAAAATTTGACTGAAAATTTGTTTTTAGGTATTTCCACCTTCAACAAACAAATATTTTCTTTTAAATAAGCCTGTTAATGTTTATTACCCTCTTGTATTCAGTTTCTATTCCTTTTATAGACAATGTGGCTGTTCAAAACGTGATAACATATAAGTACAATCACGGAAGCGTTTATATTAAGTTTCATTTTCCTTAAAATAAGAACAACGGTTCTAATGTACAGTTAATGAGCATAAAAATATCAACTCCCTTCTGACATAAAATAAATCGCTTTCCCTATTAATAATGTATGATTATTCTAAGTAGCAATATCTTACAACCTAATAGGATTTCGGCGCTTTGAAAAGTATTCATCGACACAGTCACCTTATTCGCCGCGTTACGTGTACTATTAAAACAGAAAACTCCTATATTGCGAGACTAAAAAATAGGAAAATCAAACATTAGCATTATTAATTGCCACATAAATATGTTATAGAAAGGAAAAATTAATTTAGTAACAGCAACCATTCGTCGCAAGTGGCAAACTTGTTAGACAGCAGATCGTGAAATAGGACGGTTTCCAAACAGGCGTAACTTTTCGCGCGTTATTTTTCTTTAAAAAACAAAAAACCCTCGGATATAGCGATGCCTTTTCTTGATATTTCCTTGTTTGCGAATCACAAATTCGACTCGACTGACTTTGTTCTCTTTTTGCGTTTCTTTTGCCCTTCGCTTCTCTTTACTCTGTCAAAGAAACGTCACCGAAAACAATGAAACCGGCGACGATGGGATTTCTTTCCAGATGCTTCCTTTCCCTAAGACCCACGATAAAAACCATCTCCGTTTTAAGGCCCCTCCTTTCCTAGCCGAGAGACACACACACTGAACTCTTAATGATGTCCTTGTGTCAGGATAATCGATTCGGGATACTCCTCTCTTTTGATGGACTTTATCTGCGCCATTAAATCCGCTTTTCGCTTGTTTTCGCCCCCTCATAACCTCCAAACGACGATTCGATCACGTGCTCAACTGCCTCCTACCATTACAGGCCTTCGACTCATTTCCCACGCGGATGTGACGCAGCGCGAACGAGTAATGTTTTGGAGTCAGCATTCCTTTCCTATTTGCGTCTTAATGTTAATAGAAGACAGAAATAATAGATCGAGCGATTGCTTCCCCTTCGAAAATTTTAAGTCACGCGGAAATAAAGGAGAGAATTTAGTGTCTATCGAGCTATTTCGAGTAGAGAGAGATATAATATTTTTTTTGCTTTTTTTTTAAGTAAGCTGCTGATAACTTGATCGTCATTTTATTTCCTTATATTTTTATTGTCAGTTTTTAGTCTTTCTTTCAGCTATATACCCTCTTTTTTGCTGCATAACGTCGTAAATGTCCAAAGCGACCACCAGCAGCTTCTTTTTTAAGTAATGAGCTTTAGTGATTAAAGCAATATCAATAACGTGAAGATGAAGAAGGAGAAAAAATTCTAAACTTGACCGGAAATCGAACTCGGATCTCCAACTTTCCGGATAGATGCTTTAACCAACTAAGCTATCAATCTAGATCTAAACTTCGAATCTAATCGGTTAAAGCACCTACCCGGAAAGTAGGAGATCCGAGTTCGATTCCCGGTCAAGTTTAGAATTTTTTCTCCTTCTCCAACTCCATATTTGTGTTTAGTCCTATACACTCACGAAGATACGTTATATTTCCATCCATTCCATCTTTTTAACGGACTATCGTTTCATGCCGGCGTGAAATTCGGTAAAAAGAGCGAACACTCTTACGTAACATTTTATTCAAAAACTCATTTTATGATAAACAACTTCTCTACAAAAATAGCGACGATGAAAATGCGAGTATCAAGACTTTCAAACCATTTCGTTCACCAAAATATACAAAGAAACTTGTTTCTCGTCTCCCTAGGTTTAAGTTGAAATAATGTCGTAAGTTATGCTAAAAATATTCCGAGGATTAATGTTGATGCAAAACAAACATTTTTTAAAAAATAACGATTTATCCCGGTTTATTTTTTCGAAATCAGGGTCAATTAGCGAAGGCGCTCATTTAATTTCTTTTCTTTTTTTTAATTTTATCGCTCCGCAATCACCACGAAGTCTGCGCGAAATATCGTTCCAAACGAATCAACAACGATTACGACCTCTGTACTCCCCCCCTCCCCCCTCTCTCTCTGTCTCTTTCGCTCGCTTCGTGCTCATAATTTATTTATACTTGAGTCCACCCCCACCCGTCAGCTGACCCATTCTAGTAAAACTCCCCCACAATCTATTCCAGGGTCACTTTTGGAATGGCGCGCCAAATCCGTTTGCAAAATCAATCCTGCAAAACGACTTTCGCAAAAAAAAACCTTTGCTCCTCCTTCGCACGCGACGTTTTTCTTTACCTATTCTTCGCTATGTCATATCTTTCAACTCCAAACAGTTTTGTGCCGCACAAAAAATAATAATTATCGTAATCTTTTTACTGTGAAGTTTCAGATAACAAAAAATCCCCGAATTGATGGAGGTGACATGCGCAAATCAGTTGATCGTTCCACTGAGGGGAGATGAGAGAAATTCTCTCTCTCTCCCTCCCCCCCCCTCTAACATCTGTCGAAAACGAGAGAGCTTCACTCTGTTATTAAGGAGGATTTTCTTCGTTGCACGAAACATTTACAGCGAAGAAGATATTGAAAAGTTGGACCCGTGGCGTGAATCAGATGCCATTTATGGTATTTGTGGCCATTTTCTAAAATATATTAGTGATATAGAGCGTTGACATAACTGAAAACTTTGCATAAAAGTGATTAGGTCCTCTACAAACTAAAGGCCAACGCCCAACCGTGGGCCGAATGACGTTCCAGAATGGTCTCAATCCAAGATATTTTGAAGTAAAGTTCAGGCTAAATTGTTTCCAGGATGATCAAACTCAACTAATGTGTTTTAAAGGTTATTAAATTTTTACATTTACATTTACATCATTTATATTTACATCAATACCCTGCAAGCCGCTAGAAGCGTTTGGCAGGGGGTGTCACAACACCAAGTGAACTCTAACTAATTCCTCTGTTGGACTGTCTTATCGCGTCTGGGAAAAAGGATCTGTAGTATTTCTCTGTTCTAGCGATTGTTTCCACATATTTTCTACTGCACTCTGATCTAACATTACGTTCACTAACACCGATGGGGACGACTATGCCGCGTACGTCTTCAACGAATTCGGAGCTTTCGAATTTTTCAAATAGTTTCCTTTTGTAATCAATTCTTCTACTCTTCAACGTCTGCCATTTCAGATCCCTCAATATTTCTGATACATTCGCATCATACCGATATTCTCCTTTTACGAATCTAGCCGCTCTACGCTGAACCATTTCGAGCTCCCTACTTAGGCACTCCTCGAAAGGGTCCCAGACGGCGCAACAGTATTCCACGACGGGTCGTATTAGGGAAAAGTATGCGATTTCCTTCACGTTCGAGGGGCATCTCCGCAGGACTCTAGAGGAAAGCCCTTGAATTCTGTTTGCCGATGCTATGGTATTTGTGGCCATTTTCTAAAATATATTAGTGATATAGAGCGTTGACATAACTGAAAACTTTGCATAAAAGTGATTAGGTCCTCTACATAGTAAAGGCCAACGCCCAACCGTGGGCCGATGCTATCGTACCGTTTAGATTTTAAATACATCCTTAGAAATCCTTACTTAAAAATTTTTATAAGGTCTAATTTTGGTGGGACAAATAAATTATTTTTTACCTATTATTGGGCCGCGGAGAAAAAGTTTCAAAAACCCTAGCCCACACAACATGTAGTGATGATACCGGTTCTTCGGGCCTTCTTTAGCTCGGCCCCCCCCCCCCCACGATAACGAAGGCCGCAGGGCAACAGTTACGCCACTGATCTAATCTATATAACTCGGCTTCAAATGTGTATCTTGTTTTTCTTTGGACCATAAGAAAAACATATCTGAGAATGATTTACAGCAACTGTTTTTTAAAGCAAAGCAGTAACCCTGTGTCAGCCGATTTTTCTTTTAAAAATATCATATTAGATTCGCAAGAATATAAGGTTTCAACATAATAATAATAATATAATAATATTTTATTTAATACATACAGGAAAAACCCCAATTACATGTATTTTAGTAAAGACAAACACAACATCCGTGCCCGAAGCGGGATTCGAACCCGCGACATTTGGGTTAGAAGGCCTACCAGTCAAACAAAACATCGTCGAATTCCGTTCTGACAGAGAGGAGAATTTACGCTGATTGGAGCTTTCATGAAAGGCGATATTCCAAAAGTTATTTAATGAACTCTCAAATTCAAAATTTCATCAAAATCTGATCTGCGAGAAAGGTGCCGTTGTAAGCGGTACTGACGCATGGACGAATCGGCATACACAGCGAAATCAGTAGTCACTGCGGAAAATAGCCCTATACCTACTCTATTAAATCGCGTTACAGCCCCATTGTGAACGCTAAATTTTTCATTCGCTGGTGCAGAAAATGAAATTCCATTAGCTTTAATACGTGTCATGGGTCTATTTTTAAACGATAGCTTAAGCAGACGGTTCAACTAAAGCCGGTACGTAGTTCAAATTAAAAAAAAAAATGAGTGGGTCATATTTGCGCACGATGCCTTGAATTCATTTTATTTTGAGAAGAAAAAGACACCTGTTATTTTTCCCCAGCACGTAATACTTGAGATGACTTCCTCTGTTAAATGTGTGCATACGATAGTCGTGGAATATGTCAATTAAGAGGTGTGGGATAGTGAAAGAACGAGGAATAGACAGAGAGAGAGAGAGAGAATAAGGTGGGAGAGAAAGAGAGAAAAAGGGGGAGGAAGGGAAAGATGGGGGGGAGAGAGTGTGAGAGAGAGAGATGAAGTGAGGGGAGAAGTGGGGAGATGGAAGGGTCCAAAGATTGTCCATCAGCACTCGCACACCTCGTGTAGAAACTCGGACGGTTGCGTCATCCTCTTCGCTGGGGAGCGAACTTCGTTCCGTATATTTCATCCTCCTTCCTTCCACCCCCGCATCCCTCTCCCTCCCCTTCCCCCCTCTCTCTCACGCTTCTTCTCTTATCACTCGACCTTTTTCCCCCTCTCTCCAAACTCCCACTCGCTCTCATTATCCATCCTCCCCTCCTTTCTTCTGCTTTTTCGTTCCTTCCTTCTGTTATTTGAATCGCAATCCCCATTCCCTTTTCTTCCTCCCCCCCCTATGCCTCTCCCACCCTCTCTACCCCTCTCTCTCTCTCACCTCTCTTCATTTCTCTCTCTCCCCTCATCTCTCCCCCCATATCTCTCCATCTCCATCTCTCCCACCCTCTCTACCCACTGTTTTTCCTCTCCCTCTCTCCCCGTATCTCTCTTCCCCTCTACCTCCCTTCCTCTCTCCATCTCTCTCCCCTCTATCTCCCCACTTTGAACACCTCCCCCTTCTCTCTCTCTCTCCCTTTTCCACCATGACCTCGTTTAATGGGTCCAAGCTGCATATCGCGCGATAAAACCCGTTACACCGCGATTTTGTTGTTGTAAAATGTTACAGAACGTCGTGAATTCGCTCTGTTGTTTTGTTTGCCAAATTTCGCACCTCTTTCCGTTGCCATTACTCTCATTTCAACTTCCTTGTCGCTTATTCTCCCACGCATTTCAGGGAGCTTTAATCGCTTTGTTTGTCAGATAGCGTTAGGATTATGACCTGCCCTGGACCTAGATTATCTGTATTTTTTTTAGCTTCTTTACGAAGAATGTTTGGACGCTTGGGATTAAAGCAAAGATCGGCGTATTCTTTTAGAATGGATACTATTGATTGTGTCCGTTCGGTAACTCGTTAGTGAGTGACGAATTTTATTCAGCAGTTATGCCCCCTTACCGAAAAAAGTGGCAACCTGCTGGGGGCAGAGTTGAGAAAGTGTTTACTACAGTGGAACTTTTTATAGATAATGAAATCAAATATCAGTGGCAGTAAGTTTGAATTGCTCTTGACACGTCCATCTAAATCTTGTCCGACGACGCACCATTTACTACTGATCCAAAGAGTAGGAAGTGTAGTTTAAAAAATTGTGATAAAAGTGTTTTGCATATCGCTAGGTAGTTTTTTATGTTTATATCATTATAAAAAAGGTTGCAAAATCTTGGTCTCTTCTATTAATATTTCCCATAAATAAAATTACATCATAAATGACAATTTTGGAAACAATATCAGCCAAAAAGAATTATAGTTGCAATCAATTAACATATAAATTATTTTCAAATTGTATTTTTTTAAAGTGGCATAACATCTTAAATCGTCGTATAACGATACTAAAGGAGAGCATTAAGATTTTAACTACCATAATTTAATTAGTCAAGAGGCTGGAATAATAATCATTATTCGTTCAAGAACAGGCGCTTATAAAAGTAATTATTATCTCAGGTATCTCCAATAGCCACAAAAAGGTTAACAAAGCAGCTAGATGCGCATTTAGGTTACGAAGCAGCCGTATTCAGTCGTAATTCACCGAAAGTAGATGCGAGCTCGATAATTCTCTGCTGAATTGATCATTATTCAAATAGTGAAGAATCACCGGAAGAGTCCATGAGCACAATTACGCCAGTATAGTAATGCGAAATTGTCTTCAATGGTCAGAGGGAGAAAAATACAGTTGGAAATCTATTTAATACCCAAACAGCATTCTATGAAATGTTTTTGTGTTTAAATTATAAATTTCAAAATATCATAAATTTTAATTTATTTTGCTTTGCCTTTGACCTAATATAAAGTCTGTAGGATTTGGTACTATTTTAAGAGAAATTGTTCAGAGAATAATAATAGATCACTCTGCATATTAAGCAAGTAGAAGTTTATTATATAAATTAAGTTAATAATTACGTTAATTATGTACATATTAGCAATCCCCTATCTAAAAATATACCGCTGGGCAGATAAGTAAAACAAATAAAACCGTTCTGAAAAGGCAAACATCACAGAACTTTTAAAACAAAAAGAGTTTTGCTTCATTTTCTGTTTTCAGCACTTAGCACTGTCTCCCTGGGAAATTTTAACGGTAATTCATTCGTATCAACATCCAATTATCAATTTATCGATCCTCATTTACGGGAGGTGGCGGACGTAATGAAATATATTTGCACATATCTCATTAATATCACATCAAAAAATGTCACCGAAATATCAGATTTCCGGATCTTGAACATTTAAAATTGATATTCCGACAGTTCGATTATTTGTCCCTGTTTGACATTCTTGCTGGAGCCAAGTGATCATTTTGTACATGATGTTTTAAGAATATTTTTTTTACTCTAACTATAGACATCTGCATCGAGAGGAAATTTCTGTGAGACTTGGGGAGTTACCAAATTAAAAATAAGCCAAAATATCTGCACGACTTTCTTACTGTATCTTTCGAAATAACATGACATGCGAGTGTGTTCGTTATTATCTTGAACCCCTGTTCACGCGCATCGTGAAAGGTTCACTTTCATTTCTCGGTCTGACTCACGGAGAGTAGTGTTGGGTCACCTCCACGCACGTGTGAAATCATCTGAGGGTGTTTTTTTTTAATCCGCTTCAACGGCTTAAGGGACTTAACGGGTCATCAAACGAGGTCGGCCGTCTGGTCCTGATGACAGTTTCGCGGTTAAGCGCTTCTCGATTACTCGGCATTTTTATGCTCTCCTACCCATTAGCGAGCTGGGAAAATCTGTCATCAATTTCCGACTTTGATCACAGAATCACTGCTTTCCCGCTAGACGAGAGTTACAACGCATATCGACAAGGTTATATCACCGCTTGGGCAACCGTTGCACTCATAATGAAGACGGATAAGATATTTTTTTCGAAATCTTCTCTAGAGATCTTTTTTTTTAAACGTCGCCAGCGGTATGTGTTTTAATTTTTTTAAAGCGATATCTGGAATTTTTCAGTTTCGTACCAAAGATAGCGGATTTAATGAGGCTAACGTATCGATAGATAGATTAACCGATAGCACAATCGCAGATTTTCGCAGATAGTAACAACGGTTAGGTATGTTTACATGTCATGCCAGGCACCTTTTATCGCTTAGGATCGCACGGAAACTTTTGTTGGGATGAATTCAAATAATCGGGCAACGCGAATATTTAAGCTAACAAGACGTATTCGTTTAGATTCACTTGTGTAAAAAATTGCAAACTTTTATATTTTTAAAATTTAAATTAACACATACAACGGAGTTCCACCAAGTATCGGCATGTAGTATCGACTAAGATATCTTCGTCTTTTTTCTTTACAAAAGACTCTTCCGAGATGTGGCGAAGCCGTGTTTAATTAATGATAATGCTTCGTTCCTAAGTGATGACAAAAACATTTTGGCATCTTCAGCGTTTAGCCATTCGCTCTAATTTTATTTATCGTTACCCGAGAAAAATTCAAAGATATACTTTTTTTTCGCACATTGTCCTACGTTGCAATCGCTCCACCGTATGGTTTGGTGTTGCTGACATGTAGATAAATACAACGGGAAAGAGCAAAATTTCTCTGCGTTCTTGGACTTAAAGAGTCCGAATAAATATTGGGAAAGACATCCAGGCCAAAATCTCTCGTTTATACCTCTTATTCAACCAACTTTCAGCCACTCTTTACATTTCCCAAAATTTTCAACATTACATGAATATCGCGACGAAAGTACGTGCAATGACAACTTTTAAGATCCACAGACACGCGCTTAACTATTTATCTTATGATGAACCGCATTATTTTTCATGCGATGTTATCCAAACCGATTAAAATTGCACGATTTCAGGAAATAAGTTTTGCCATAAACGAGTGCTTCTACATCGCACGTGCCATGAGAAAATCTATACGAAAGCAATCGAGTACATATCGACGGAACGGCGGAGCTTTAGTTGGTTGATAAAACTATATAAATAATAAATTAAAAACGTTTTTGTCCTAAATATTTTTCAACTTTTCTTAATAAATCGCTTTTTTCATGCTTCCTACGTTAACAAGTTTTTCTGTATATTTCTCGGAATGAACGGGAAAATAAAAAGAACGTGTTTTTCTATTGAAAAGTTTAAAATTGATCAACAACTCTGTGTCCTAGTGCTTTTAATCCTATTTCAAATCGTCTGCTTGATTTTTCATCGCCTTGCATTTTTATGACGGATATCGCCCTCAGCCCCCTTTAATAAAACGAAGCGCCAATTAATGTCATGAAATTCTCTATAAATTTTGCGTTTTTTTTTTTGGTGCGGCGGTTCTAATAAACTGGTGGTGGTTCCGTTCGAAATTTGACATTAGCGACGAAGGTACCGACTACACCGCTTCCCGGAAATAACGCCGTCGGGTTTACCGTGAATTCAGATATACCATGGGCCTACCTTTCTTGGAAAGAAAGCCCTGTCATGTTTTAAATATCAAACTAAAAAGAAGAAAAAATAACTAACTTTTAAAATAATTGATTGAGTAAATTTCTTGCACTTTTATGTTGTTTTTCTAGTGTACTTGTAACAATTAAAGAAATTTAAGCAAATAAAAAGGCGTATTTAAGCGCTGTGTTGGGCAATACGATCGTGTCGTCGGTTATAACGCGGTATTCTTATAACGCGTGTCGCTACTTATCCCTCGATACCCCGCGTTATAAATTGTAACCTGAGAACGGTTTACTAGTACAGTGTTTCTCAACCGGTGCGACGCGTCCCACTGGTGGGACTTGAAAGCCGTCTAGGTGGGACCAGAGCCGGCTGAAGACATTTTGGCACCCCAATCGGTTAGACTTTTTGGCACCTTCTCCTTTATATAGTTAACAGCCTCAGGCGTAACTTGATGGAATTTCTTCAAATTGTCGAAATAAAAAAGATTTACTTGGTAGGTAATTCCACAAAAATTAATTTTTAAAAATAAATGAATTTTTGTGGAATTACCAAGTAAATCTTTTTTATGTCGACCTTCTCCTTTATGTCTACCAATTATTAACGTACTACTTATATGCTTATAAACGTAGAAATACATTTATTAGAAAAAGTGAGGTTTTTCCTTAAAGTATCATGGTGGGACCAGGGTTTCTTGATAAGGTGGTAGGTGGGACGCAAGAGGCAAAAGGTTGAGAATCACTGTACTAGTAGACAATCTTTACCATTCGAATAAATCCATGTTGAGTCGACTGTTAAAACTTACAATTTTCATCTGCAGGTTCTGGTTCGCCAATGACTCCGCCCGCGAGGTGGACCAAAGGGTTCAGAAGGTCCTCTTCCTTTTCGCCTGCACCAACTCGAGCGTCAACCCTTTGGTCTACGGTTTCTTCAACTTCTCCCGCCAAACCAGAAGCGTGCCAGTGAACAACAACACGCAGTCGAGGAAGAGCGTCGCCTCCGGTATCGGAAGAGACAGAAGCAGCAGCATGGGGAGCGTTATAGGCGGGCCGAGCGGACGTCTCCGCACGTGGACCACCGTCGCCTCCGACATGTCGGTACCGGCGGCGGCTGCAGCGGTCGTCACTAAGGCAGCGGTTGCCGCGGCAATGGCGGTCGGCCTGCCCCCAAAGAAAACCGCGCCTCCAATGCAAGCGTCCGTGGCTGCTTGACGAAGGAAACGGATTACAAAGCGGGATAGACCTGATTCGATCCGCTCTTCTTCCTCGAAAATGAATCCTCCGCAGGTTTGTCTGCAGTGAAATGATGCTACGAGTTTGTCTCACCAATATCATACTGTTTGAGATCTGGAGACTGGTAATGGAAACCACACCGCAGGAACGATGTTTTAAAAAACTTTCTTTTGCGATACCTCCCAATAGAAGATGGGATGTGGCGAAGTAATCTCTACGAAAACCATTTACTAAGGATGCTAGTGTTGCCAAGTGACTCTTATCTAGTGAAATCGGAGGAATTTTGTACTCTTCCTCTCAGAACCTCGCCGGCTTTGTTCGATTATGATGAAGAGGCATCGAATTCGACGGAATGGAAAATTTTCCGGATATTGTCAAAATATTTCCCGTCGAGTTTTATTGCCACAAGATTGAATAGAGACTCGTTTTTTTACCATTACACACCTTTTTAATATAATTTTTCTCGTGCAGAAAAAAATTAAATTTGCTTTCAAAACAGATTCAGATTACAATATTACTTCAGGTATCATTAAAATTGGCTCAAATAATTTAGTGCTATGTGATTTTTTTGGAGATTCGTGACCTTCCTTATTGTATATGAAGATATTCAGCAAACATAGTTTTCTATATTTCAACAATGGCGATTTTTACTCAATCATAATTCTGTCAAGGGTTTGAAGTATTTGTAAACTCTGATGGAATTTTTTAAAAACTTGAGCAAAATATGAGAATTTGATTAAAAAGTCAGCAATATCTAGAATGACTGAAGTCAGTTGGCAATAAAAACATGTAAATGATCGAAGGAGATTTTTTGGGATTAAATAACTGGTTTCATCCATGAAATATTTCGTGTGATTGATTTAGCTCTTCATTTTAAACATAATTTAAAGAGCAAATTTAAAATCATTCTCAGAAGAAGGTAGAGATAAATGTGTAACCTTGTAGTGCTATCCTATCAGTGCGAAATCGTATGTAAATAATACTGTGCAGCTAAAAGTAATGTATTTTCAAGGAGGTTGTAAGAGACACTTTATATTTTTAATTACAACTCCTATTAATACCGAGTGCTGACGAAACGATGAAGACATTTTTCAAAAATCATGCAGACACGGAAGTAATTCCAAACAAATGCATGGCAAGGACACAAGTGGTTGAACTTTTGTGTTAGAAAGTGCCACGTGTGCAGGACTCTCCCTCTCCGTCACTTAATAGTGCAGTGCATTAAAAGAAGCACAGATCTAAAATCATGAAGCATATAGACCATTTTGTCGCAAGGCATGGAGACTGCTAGCAATGCAATTAATACTAAGGATATGAAATATCACGATCGTTGATAGATTCGTGAAGGATCTGGCGGGTACAGTTTCCTGTTTAATCTTCATTCTCATTACATTATCAAACTAAAACATTTTCACCCATAGATTCATATCACCATTTATATTTTTTCACGCCCATCTGTCATAAAATTTTCATCATGTCGACAATTTATTTAATCCTTTAATGATGTACTTAGTTATTATCGAGCCAGTGGTTGAACGCTTTCATGTGAGTCGTTTTCCATCGTGATCTCATTATATTGTTAATGCTTTCTCTTGCTCACCACCCTATATTGAGATGGAATGAATGTGATGTAATTGTAGATTAAGCTGATGTCGTTCTCACAAGCTCTCCCTACACGAAAAACAGGTATTTAAAGGTCCGAACGATTGGACGACTTGCTTCTCTGAACGCCAAAAATATGCTAAAAATAATCCTGGATTGATTTCTCTCAAAAATGTAGCAAAAATACCAATAAACAGTTTAATATATCAAAGTCGCATTTTAATTTCTTTGTACAGTTTTCTTTTCAAAGCTTTGTAAAATGATTCGTCTTAGACGTTCCAAATATTAACATTAAATAATAAATATTAATTTGTTGGACAATATTTTTTATAATATCCATATTATTAATAAATATTCATTTGAATACAACAAATATTCTAAAGGTATCTAAAGGCCACATTATTGAGACTATATAACAGATTCTGATATCAACCTTCTGTCGATCCAGCCACTTCCATTTTCCTCTCTCCCTCATCCCTACTTCTGTTTTATTTTTTCAACACCTTTTACTACTGTCTTAGCTGAGGAAACACTCGGAATAACTGAAGCACCTACTTATATAGGAAGGCAAGACCACAATGATAAAACACATGAGATAGACTAGCCTTTCTCAAAATAGAAACCGCGACCCTCCAGGGGGCATGAATCTTCTTCCTGGAGGCCGCCGAAAAATGGGCCGATAACAAAGATGCCGAATTAATTTCAATTCTAAATAAACAATAAGCTGATAAAAATATATTGAATTAATTAAATGATACCGTATGTCGACATTATTGTTTTTAATATGGCACTGTTCTTCAATCATCATGCTAAAGTAGTGGGGAGAACACCCACGTCAGTCGGTCTAAAGAATTTTTTGCATTAATAACAAAAAGCCACATTTAACTATAAACACACAATTTTATAGAAAAGGTGTTTCATATGTATAATTAAGGTTCCAGTAATTATTCTTTTCAATTGATAAATCACATTTTAAGTCAATTTTATTAGCTGGGGAAGGGGGGGGGGGGGGGGGGGAGGACTTCGAAATTTTGTTATCACATCAAGAGGGCCTCAGTTTGGGAACCACTGGGATAGACTGTGGGACAATGCGATGTCGAGATTCTCCTTTTACTTTTTCCATATACATAGTTTAGAGAAAGTATTGTTTTCATGAAAAAATTCGAATTCGAGATTTCAACGGAAATACACGTTTTGAGGTCTCTGAACACGTTTTGATCGTTTTCTCGATGATGTCTGTGTGTGTGTCCGTATGTGTGTGACAGAAATTTTGTGCGCGCTCTAACTAAAAAACTATTTATCAGATCATCGTGAAATTCTATATTTGTGATTTTATATATATTCTTAAGAGTTTAAAAGCTTTTGATAACAATCGGTGGGCCGGAAGTAGCGGTTTACTCCTGTAAAATTTTAGTTTTTCTTAAATATTTCTCTTAAAACTGAATTTTTGTAAAACACACACGCACGAGCGCGCGCACACACACACACACACACATATAAGTATTATTTTTTTCTACAACTCTTGTTTGAACTAACTTTTCTTGAGGAATATTACAAGAGATATTCAATTTTCTTCGAAACTGACGGTCAGTGGGTAGCTCGCGCGCGTGGTAGTGACAACAATTGAATAGCTAGGGCTGAAGCATGTAAGTTGAACTATTCCTATCGTCGTATTTATTTGATTTTAGTTGACAACTTACGTAAGGAGAAAGTCATGTGTTGGACACATCAATTTATTTCCTACAACAACATTCTAAGTCGCAATAGGATATTCAAGTCAGCAAGAGAGATTTTTAGGGAACCTGGTGCACTGCATCCCCTACTGCCCACCTGTCTGACGAATTGCAGTGTATTAGGTAGATGTAGGTTTAGTAACTTTTACAACCGTTTATTGACCTCTCCCAGCAGTCGCATATATTTTTAACTTTAGAAATATCCTCATCATGGGCGTCCACGGAAATTTTACCGGGAATGAGGCACTTTGAGGTCCCTGACAAAAGCTGTTAACTTCAATAACATTAAATGTTATTTTATTTTTCCTTTTTATATAATACTTTGTAGCATATGATTTTTTTGCCCCATGTTCCAGGGGCGTGCGATTCCTCCCTTTACCTCATTTTAAAGGCGTATGATCCGCTTGATGATTATCCTATTCCGCCTAAATCCCCTCCTCCGGAGCACAATTTCAAATAAAACTTTTATGCCTTTTTCTATTCGTACGTTCTCCTAGTATTCCCAGCATGGACTTTAAAAGTTTTGCCTATTCACAAATTGATCAAGGCTGCTTTGTGTGAACGAAATTTCAGGAGTTACACGTAAGTGAATATGTAGTATACAAGAATACAGAATGGAAAATCTATGAAAATATTTTCTCTTTGACCGTTTATGCCACTCTGTGATCGTCGTTCCCTCGCTGGGACTTCAACTACTTACTGTAATGAGAGGACTGCATTGTTTTATCTTGCGTATTTTAGATCCCTGTTCCATGCAAACTTCTCCTGAATACGGTAGTAACAGCTTCGCCTTATATTTGTCCTACTCTATTCGGCAAACTTTGAATCAAAATTTTCTATAAACATGGATCCAAGCTCATTAACTGCCCGATTTAAGTATCTCGTACGCTTAATCTAATCTGGTTCAATGATCGTCTAAGAAATTATTTAAGAAAACAAACCTCGGTAGCTTTACGCGCGTTTTTAATTGCCATCTGTAAATGCACGTCGAGCCATGGGACTTGAAATACGTATGTACAATAAATTATTTAAGAAAACAAACCTCGGTAGCTTTACGCGCGTTTTTAATTGCCATCTGTAAATGCACGTCGAGCCATGGGACTTGTAATACGTATGTACATTTTCAGAGATTTTTCTTTAAAATTGTTCGTTAAAGCAAACTACTTATGTTAGTTCCTCAAGTTTTGCTGTCCACGATGTTTTAAGCTTTGCAAGCAAAACCCATTTTCGGAACATCCAAATTCATTTTGGGTAATTCGGAAAATTTATGAACATTGATATTTGTATAACTTCCATTCACCAGCAGAAAATTATCGAGCTTGTCTTATGGCTGAAAACAATTGAAAGACTAACACTAAATGTATATGTCTCAGGTATCTTCAATAGCCACAACAAGGTTATAAAAACCAGATGCGCATTTCGGCTACATTCCGGTTCTTTCAGGCGAATTACCGCTGAAGACGGCTGCATTGTATGCGAAATGTGCATCTTGATTTTCATAACCTTGTTGTAGTTATTAGAGTTACTTGAGAAAGGTACTTTTTTAAGCACTTGACTGTCATTCACATGTTATACATTTTTACTGCATCGCAAATTTAATATCGGGTAAACACGAAACTATTAATTTAAAACATTGTGGTGCTATCCCCTCCAATCTTTCATCTATCCCTTCTTGTTCTTTTTTAATCGCTTTCTCATGTACCTGCAGAAAACCACCGCGATGACCCTGGGATGGATTGTTTTGTCGGCCATATTACTGATATCAGACAATCGGTGTCGTGGCATTCGGCTCACGGAAAACATAAATAGCGAACAAATGCTTAAAAGAAAAGCGTGGTCGCCATTGGGGTCGACATCGTTTCCTTCGGCCATTTCGCAAACCGTCTTTTATTATCCAGCTGATAGGCACATGGGATAAATATATCGCAATGGTGGTAATACTGTTTAGAGACCATTCTTTTACCTCTCCATCATACTAAGACATTGCCAGCGGAGGACCAAGGCACTTACTTCGGCTGGGGATAAATAGAGCCACTAGTTCTGCGTATTTAATACAATAATTTTTTTGTAATTTATCATGCAAAGAGACAGACTAAGAGGCGTCTGAAAATCATTCTTCGGTTTTTCGTGTGTGGTTTACGCGCTGTTTGGGACGGCATGACCTCAAAGGACCTTTAAAGCGATAGCTGCAATGAAACCGAATAACAGCCGGGGAAAGACTTCTTCTTTCTCCAAAACAGATAAAAGTTTATCGACGGACTGAAAAAAATCTGATTCGAATGAACGCCAGGCTGTAAAATTATTAATAAATATATATGATAATTAAAATAATATTTCATTCGCTGAGAAAAAGATTTAATTTTTTCCTTTAAATAACATCTTTATATTACAATGATGATTTTGATTAGTGAGCAAAATAAAAGTTTCGTCGAACGCTATGAAATGAGCAATTTCATGCTACATTTAATCTTATGGGGCCTTTTCGGAGTTTCCCCTGAGTATTCCTAAGACGCTCTCTTGGCTTATGTCTATAATTTGATGGCGGACGGTCCCCCCAACATTCTGATTCCAACGGCATGGAAACCGAATTCAATATATGAATGGTAATTTTACCCTCTTTTTACGCTGAATGTTTGACATAATGGAGCGTCAAAACTTGGTTCGTGATCCTAAAGCAAATTAAGTCGTCCACCTTTGAATATGAGCTTCGAATGTGCGCAAGCATACAATCGATATCAAGTATTCATATAGTATGAATATTTTTTCGCGTATTCTGGCCTTGAATCATTAATAAGGAAAAATTTCACGAAATTTAATATAGACATTTTCACCTAGTTAAGAAACATTCTTTTGAGAAATTTTGTTTAATAATATTATAAAGTGATTTAGCTTGAATATTTTGTTCATTAGGCGTTACAGAATCCGTAAGAAACGTCACAATTTTATCAGACTCTTCTATTTTTTTTAAAGAATTTAAACTGAAATAACAGATAACTGATATAAATTGATACATTGTTTTAAAATTCTTCTGCTAGTTTGTCCATTTAATAAAATCGTGTTAAAGGCATTCATCGTCGCTGCAGGAATCTTGAAAATATTTATCCGCAGTTTTCTAAGCTAAAACTTCATTGCTTTTCAGAAGTAATGATTAATTAGCCGGCTCCAATAGCCATAAAAAGGTTGAGTAAAGGTGTGCGTGTGTGCATATAAGCAAATGTCTGTTTGTGCATGTGCTTGTAAGTTTTATTAGAGAGAGGCTCTAAATTAAGTGTTTGGTTTCCAATTCGATATAGATTTGGTTCAATTGAAATAATTATTGTATATATTGATAAATAATGAACATGACTAATAAAACTGTAGTAGCTATTCATTTCACGTTCTCAATATCACAATTTTATCCTCAACTAGCAAATTAATGACATATGAATGAAGTGACAAGTTACAACATTGCTAAATAAATAGCAGCTTAGCGAAGAAATGAGCAGAAAATCTCTACTAAGGTCTCAGTTATTAATTTCCTGAATCTCTTAAAATGTGAGCATTAGTTTATGTAAATTCATTCATATGTTCACACAATGCTAAAAACATTGAGTTTCAAATGGAAAACTAACTTAAAATTAAAGATTAATTTTTATTAGCCGATTTCTAAACAACATGTATCCTGCATGATTTCAAAAGCAATTTAGATAGCTTCAAATAAAAAAAATGACTACAAAAACCGGGTTAGAATTTTAGCTAAAAAAAATACATGACATTAAGAAAATTTCTAAATAAAAAAAAAAGATTGGAAAAACCTGTTTCGAACTTTAATCAAAGGAAGTTTCCTTCGCTGGTGATTCACAGATATAAGATACTAAAGTTTTTATCATATATCGATGTGTCTGAGGATGGTTGAATGGTAACTTAAATTCGAATAGATTTTTTTCACTCTTTTTTTATTATCGGAGCTATCAAAATTTTCAATTAGATTTCAGCCAGGATGCGAGTTCGATATTTCTTTCTTTTATCATAACCCCTTGAAAGGATGATAGGGATCGTGGCAAAATATTACAAGATAATGGAGCTCTTCAAACTTTATTTCTCTTATCTAGACTTACTATTTCTTTTAAATAATTAATTTTTCTATCGAAAATAATCTTTCGATTTTATCTATTTGCGCGAACTACTGCCGACTCTCCGCCTAGATATAGATGTAGGAGTTTATCCAGCACGATGGTGAAAATGACAAATTAAATATAGCAAGGAATGATTTAAAAAAACGAATGACTACGCCTCTAGTCTCCATCACAACATATCACGCAACGATTGATAGGGATAGACATGAACTGAAAGTATATAAAGAGGCGTAAGCTCACTATACTTCACACTTTGGGAGTTCCTAGGTGGTCTTCTCGTTGAACAGTCGTCACAGGTAAGTCGACGCAGCCACAATATTACTTTTCATTAGTACTTTTAACCACAAAAAAAGAACTAATCGAGTAGATACCATTCTATGGCAGGGTTTCCACTTCCAAAGTTTCTTGAATCCAATAACTAGATCCTTAAGCAGGCCATAGAAACAATCACGATTTCTATATCGATCAACCTATATCTACGATCCATTAAATCCCTGTAAATACAGAGAAATCATCTTATTTGAAGTTAATAGTGAATTGTTGAGTAATTATTCATAAATTGGCAGCTATTCTAAAGCATTCATTTTTATATAGAACTTCCAAAAATATTAAGATTTATTGATAAATTATGTAGCTCCAGCTTTGATATAAAATTAAAACCAGATACGCATTTCGACTACAAAGCAGGCGTCATCAGCGGCGATTCTTATGGAGTAGATTGTAAATTAATACGGCTGCAACACAGCGTCTGTGTTTTAAACTTTTTCATTAGCATATCCGAAAAAAAGCAGCCATTACCATCAATGATAAAACACACAGATTAAATATTACGCTATTTTTAATGCAACATTGCAAAAACTACATCGGAAATTAAAATTGGAGGATAAACGAGCATGTCGAAATAGCGATGACGCGTGAAGAACTGGCCGCAAATCAGTTTAGGAAAGAAGGGTCTGCTCGCGTCGGATACGGGCAAATCGGGCAATCGGCGAATCGCCACTGATGGCGGACGCTTTGTGGCCGAATTGCGCGTCTGGTTTTTTTCAAACATTTTAAGGATATTTTAGCTAGGCATTTTTATCAATTTGTTTTTAGTGATAAGGCGATCTCAAGAACTCTCTTATAAGTTATACCTTGTTGATATTTTGACAATATTTAAAAATATATAAATCGTCGAATGATTTTCGCTGACACAAAAAGCCTTAGATAATTTTTTCAAACAAGTTCTATAACATCTGGTGTCCTTAACTAATAAATGTGTATGAAGTGGTTAAAGCAAAGATAATTGATTTGGAAAGGGTGCTATTCTGCTCAATTAAAAAATTTTAAAATTTTACCTCAAATTTGATTTCTCTCTTACATTGTCGTATTATGATGATGATTTTTATTTAAATCTATGTTTAACCTGTTATTGACTTGTAACTCTTTGAAACATCTATTGAAAATTACATTCTAATTGTATCTTCAAGGAAATATGTGAGATATTCTGGAAATATTCATCTGTATGTAAAAGCGGACTTCCATTTCTATAAAAATCTAGGAAGTGATCGTTTGACTGCTTTATTGCTTTGGATAAAAAAGAAATAAGCGATGGAGTAAAAGAAATTGCTATTGAAGTTTCTATTTCGAAGAACGATCATTCCAAACAAATCTTCTAAAATAGCACATGTTGGAGTAGATACGTTTTATTGTCAATTATTATTATTGAGCACCTTGGACAGTAGAGTTTTTTAAAGATGTTTTGCAAAAATACAGATTTTCTTATCCCCATCTACAAGGAAACACACACACACTATTCCAGTGGTGCACAACCTTTTTCTATCATTTCACATTTTTTCCGAGTCTGCGCATTAGGAAAATAATTACATTGAATTCCTAAATTTAAGGAAAATCTTAATTAAAACTTATTTTATTAAATTTTATGGGATTAAATATTTTAAAATTAAATAATGGTTATAAATAATAATTAAAACTTAATTTTCTGCGTAAATTAAACTTTTCATTTAAATAAGAAAGCTCTGACACAAAATTAATAGAAAATAGGATCAATCAACCTTTTCTATTTTAAATTGAATTTAATTTGCCTCAATGCGATCGTTGAGCCTGCATTGCCGGTGTTAAACGCTTAATATCTGGCGTAATGTTTGTTGTGTTCAGACACTAGATTGAACACAGATTTTCATCTGTCAACTGGTTCCGATGTTTCGATTTGATTAATTTCTTCAATGAAAAAGCGTGTTCGCATAGATAAGTACTTCCAAAGAGACTTGCGCAAATAGCTGTCACCTGTCGTAGATTTGAATAGGATTCTTTAAGAAGGCAGAATTCCCTCCTTAAATTTTGACCTCAGTTCATCATTACTCTGAAGATCGATGAGTTCGAGCTGTAAACTGGAGTCAGCGTTTTTATATGAGGCTTCAAAAGGGTTCGCACATGTTTTTAACAACGTTTTTTCCCACTCAAAGTCCGTAAATATCTCACCGAATGAATGCTGGATACGTTCTATATGAGTGGCATATTTGAAATTACTCACATTATATTTTTTTAAATATTTGTTGGCAGTTAGGAAAGTGACAGTTGCTCCCGAAATAATGATAATTTAATTTGGAACGCTGATACATTGTTAGCAAGTTCAAATATCAGGTGGTTTTTACCTTTCAATCTCAATTTCAATTCGTTTAAATGTGCAGTAATATCAGTCAAAAATGCCAAGTCACATACCCATGTTGGATATTTGAGATGATTTACTGCATGCCCTTTTTCTGTCAGAAACATTTTTATCTCCTCGAAGAGAGATATAAAACGTTGCAAAACCTTGACTCTGCTAATCCACCGTACTTCAGAATAGTACAGAACATCGCCATATTCACCTTCAATTTCCTCGAGAAAAGCTTTGAATTGTCAGTGGTTTAGCGCACGTGAACTTATGAAGTTGACCGTATTTAAAAAATCACTAATAACTTAACTAAATCCTTTCCAGTTAGGTTTTTCACATGAAATATGCAGTGATATTTTATCAACTCATTTTGAGTCCCAACTTTTGGAGATGTTTGGACAGAAGAGATACCATTCCGTTTTGAGCACCTGTCATAGAAGGCGCACCATCAGTAACTATCTCCACAAATTTATTTAAGTTCATATTATGCTTATGAAGACTTTTAAGCAATCCATCAATACTTTGGTTTGATCTTTCAACGGATAGGGCTATACGAGTTCTTCGTACACTTCAAAATCTGGTGTTACATCACGTGCGAATATACATATTTGATAGGTTGATTCATCTACTGCCAATGAAAAGTAAATGCACTTATTGAATAGTACCGAAAATTTGGTTTCAACATCACAGGAAATACCTAATTTTAATAAAGTCTTGAATGAAAAGTTCCCGAGACAAGAAATCCCCCACCCTCTTCCCTAGAGCGTAACGTAATTTATGGATGGATGGGTTAGTTCCCCCAAACTATTTTTTTAAAACCTGTAATTTTTTTTATAGAGCAGTGGTGCACAAAACGCCGCGGAGGGCCGCGGGTTGTGCACCACTGCTCTATTCGATCTACTTTATGACCATTCATTCACAGTCGTATGACGTATTTTGTTATATAACTGTGATAAACGGCTTAATAAAGGTTAACCAGGATTAGAAGAGTAAATAGAGAAATATTTACCTTCAGCAGGTTATTCGGAAATAAGTTTAGGCTACATCCGCCTTTTCGTTGGTTGTTTGTACGGCATATATGCAGCGCTGCGCCAAACAAATGATTGATCAAAACCGCCCTTCAAAGGCACCCGCACTAGATGTCAATTAAATTGTTTTAAAAACTGACTTGCCTCGTTGCTGAAAATCCGATTCGCTACAAGTATTGATTCCCAGGTAAAATTACCGCTCTGACCTTTTTTTCAAATTTATCCATAATTGATCTATGACTCATTCTATTGACACATTTCTGATATGAATAACTTACAAAGGCTAAACAAAAATGTATTCGACGAAGAAATCTTTTTAATCTTTCATTCGTGCATTGTAATATTTTTCCAATGTAATGGTTTGTGTGTCAATTATGAAGAATAAACATAAAGAATATTGATTTCTTCACGTTTAAAACGTTTTGCGATATTCTAAACAATTAAGAACTAATTACGTCACTTCCAAAAATGCATTAAATAATGTAAAGACTTATTTATCGCTTCCCATTTTCGAGAAACGTGTCATACTTAATCTATTAGGGAGGTAATAAATATTTCTTAGATAAGCGTCATCCAAACAATGTCTAGGCGAAATATGTGCAACTACGTAGACTATGAGTGAGGGTGACTCAATCGGTGATAGGCAGGTAGGTGGATTCAAAGCTAGGAAGAAATAGCTCTTCTACTTTGAGTAGCGTATGTATAGAGACGACCTTTAATTTTTAACTAAATTTCAATTATTAACAATTAATATTTTATTTCCCGCCCTTAATTTTCATGGCTAGGTTGTTAAGGTCAATAAACTTTCCACAACATTGAACTTATTCCTCATGAGTTTAGAAAAATTACCTGAATAATCATTTCATGCTCGCTATGCAACTTGAGTTTTCGACTTTTCAAGAAGAAATTTTCAGAAAAAACCGTTAGCTTAGTACAGTGTTTAACTTTTAAATCTTAGGTAGCAAGGAGAGTCATGGCACCTCGCCTGATTGCCCTGCTTCTGTTGGTGTTGGTTGGGCTCGCGGCCGCCGGTTCCTTGCCCGCCAAGAAGGACAACAACAGGGTGGTTGTATGCTACTATGGTAGCTGGGCCGTCTATAGGCCGGAAGCGGGAAAGTTCGACGTTGAGGATATCGACCCGTTCATTTGCACTCACATCGTCTATGGATTTGCAGGCCTGAGCTCCTACAAGGGCATTATGGTGGCCCTCGACCCATGGAACGACCTCTACGATAACTACGGAAAGGGTAAGTGGGATCATTTAGCGGAAAGAACGCTTGTGTACACTTTTTCATACTGTTTTTTATTAACTTCGCTCAGATATATACATGCTTTCAAATTCAAAATATAAATGTATATTAATAAATTTGAAACAAAAGTTGTACATAATAAAATATATTAGGACGTACCACGATTAAAAATATTTAAACAGTTGTCACGTTCTTTGTATTTTCATTTTATTTTGTAATTCTAGGACAGATCGACTGTTATACTTATCGCGCACCTAGTGACACCAAGCGGCAAAAAAATGCGATATGATTGAAAACAAACTACGCCACATTGAGTGTGATTTTAAGGACTTAATTTTACTTTAATTCATAGAAACTCGAGAGACAAAAAAAACTATCCATGAAACGGAGGCTAGTGAGATTAACAAGACAAAATGTATAGGTACTACAACAAAAGAAGAGAAAATAATAGAGTATAGAGAATGAAAATGAAAATAAGCGTCTGGAACGATTAGAAAAGTTCAAAGTAAATTATGAATTTCGTGTAAATAAAGAAACAAGAACAACGAGAAGAACGTTTAGTTAAGCTAAGGGAAAATCAATCACGACGTTTAGCAAAAGAATCTGAAGGTGAGTGAGGTAAAAGTCTAAATCAATTATGATTAAATCAATCTCCACATCTTAGCAAATAATTCTTATCGACAAATATAGTTGTTTCACGGCTGACACCCACAAATTCGCCGATCAAATTTGTTGTCTTTGCAAGAAATACTGCTATGAATTCAAGTTAAGAAACTTTTCTATTTAATCTAAATAATATGACCTTTTGAAATTGTTTGGGTTTTTTCTTAAACATCATCTATGTACAATTTTATTAAAAATTTTCTGATAGGCTATAAAAATACTGTGGAAATTTCCTGAGTAGATCTATTTCATTACAAAGATGAGCACTGCATCCTATGTTAGCTTTAGTTCCAGAGTGGTAAATTCTTATGCGTTTTATTATAATGATGAATTTCAATGACCTTTCAACTCATGTTAGAATTTTAATGAAACGTTAAAAGAACTGCTGACAATGAGTATAAATTAATAAGAATTCACATGCATTTTCATTGTTTAATATGAGATGTTTTTTGGGTAACCAAATTGATAGATTTTATGGTATGCATGGGAATGAAAATTAATTAATTTTAAATTATATTATAGACTGATTTCAGTTAATAATTTACATGTAGACAACACCTCCAGCCTGCGGAACGACGTAGCAAAACAGGCAACTCCCTAGGGCGTCATAGTATGGAGGGCGCCATAAAAAGCAAAAGTTTTGATGCTATGATACTTTTATATACGTATAATATATTTATTCACTTTTTTCTCTTAAAAGAGAGAGAGAGAGAGTAAATGCTATATCTTTCCTTAGCGATATCTTTAAATCTATTTTCAGTGAGAAAGTCATCAGGTAGTGAGCGTAAACGTCGATACTCCTCCCTCTCATTCCCGCACATTGTAGTGAGAATAAAAAAGATTGGAAGCGAAATAATATAATGGGGTAATACACTGTCGTTATAGCCGTGACTAAGAAAAATCGGCTAAACAAATAAGTGCTAACGTTAAGAATAGATGGAATCGTAGAGAGGCGCTTTTACTTACTGTACTACAACGTATTTCTCGGTACAGAGAGTTGGCTCACTGACGAGATTGCAAGTCAGGAGGTATTCCCTCACGACTATAGAGTTTTTAGAAAGGATCGTAGTATCCGGACGGGAGGTGGAGTATTTATAGCAGTCAGCAAGGCATACGAAAGTTTTCCACTACCGATTAATGACGCCGAAATAGAATGTGTTTGGTGTGGAGTTAGAGGAAGCGATTACACTATAGCAAATATATGCGCATTTTATAGGCCTCCCAATTCAAGTTTAGAAATGATTCATAATCTCGAGAAACAAGTAGCAACGCTAATATCGAAAAATAAAGAGAGGGCCATTATAATAGGAGGAGACTTCAACTTACCTTCAATAGACTGGAATCATAATTGCTTTGATCCCGGTGGTAGAGAGCGTGAATCATGCGAAGCACTTATAGAAACCTTCGTTAAACACTCGTTGTGTCAGCTAGTAAGATGTCCCACGAGATCGAACAATATATTAGATTTACTCGTAACGAACTACCCCGAGCGTATGAACAAGCTTTCCATAGAGGAAGGAATAAGCGATCATAATGCTGTGTACGTCGAATTTAAGCTAAAAGTGGAGAAACAGGTTAAAGCTAGAAGACGCGTATATATGTACGCCAAAGGCGATTTCTCGAAATTTAGGTCTTTTTTACAGACACAATTCCCTAATTTCTGCGAGGCATCTATCGACGCTAGTACTGAGGAATTATGGTGCGTGTTCAGGGATATGATGCGAGAGGGTACGGATAAATTCATTCCACATAAAGTTAAACGTGATGGTGCGGAACCAAGATGGTACAACCAGAAAGTTAGATGCGCTCTTAGACGGCAAAGAAAACTTCACGCTCGCTTAAATAGTAATTCTTCAAAAGTCACAGAGGAACAGAGGTCAATGATACGGCAAAAATACAGAGAGGCGCGGTCAAGAGCTAGAGTAACAATGCGAGAAGCATTTAATGATTACAAAAAGAAAGTTTTGCATAATAATTTGAAAGAAAATCCGAAAGCATTTTGGTCGTACGTTAGGGAGGTTCATGGTAGAGGTCCCACCATAGCGTCATTGAGAACGGAGGCAGGTGATGTAGTACACGATAGCGCGGAAAAAGCAAACTTGTTAAATGAACACTTTCAGAAAGCGTTTACTTCGGTGAGCAACGAGTTTGAGGAACCAGATTCGAATGATAAGGGAAATTCGATGGAAGATTTGATATTCTCCGAAACAGGTATCGCGCACCAGCTAGAGTCGATTAAGCTAAATAAGTCTCCCGGGCCGGAGGGCATACCCGCGCGTGTGTTGAAAGAGCTAGCCTCGGTAATCGCACCTTACTTGAAAATAATATTCGAAAAATCCGTTACACATGGTACCGTTCCAAAAGACTGGAAGCTAGCATACGTAACGCCCATCCACAAAGGCGGTGATAAAGAGAACCCCGAAAATTATAGACCGATTTCCTTGACGTCATTATCGTGTAAGATTCTAGAACATATAATCGTTAGCTCTGTTCTGCGTTATTTAGATGGTCGTTCTTCGCTAAGCAAAAACCAACACGGGTTTCGGAAAGGTAGGTCATGCGAAACGCAACTCGCCCTGTTCGTAAACGATTTGTTGCAATGCGGAGAGAAAAACAGTCAGGTTGATGCAATTTTTATTGATTTTAAAAAAGCGTTTGACAAAGTACCCCATAATAAATTAATAGGAAAACTAGGAAAGTACGGCATAAACCCTAATATCGTGAGTTGGGTAAAAGACTTCCTCTCCAACAGAAAACAGATAGTAGTTATTGATGGGAAATCTTCATACCCGGTAAAAGTCGCATCAGGTGTTCCACAGGGAAGTGTTATTGGCCCACTGCTATTCCTGATATATATAAACGATATCTGCTCGGTAGTTCGCTGCAAAATAAGACTTTTCGCAGATGACACCGTTTTATATAAGGAGATAACGAGTCAGGATGACCAAAAATCGCTTCAGGAAGATTTAAACGCCCTTTCAGCATGGTGTCAACATTGGAAAATCGAAGTTAATCAGAGCAAATGTTCCCTATTGAGTTTCTGGAAGAGTAAGAACAATGACTTAAACTCGGAGTACAGAATTGATAGATTGAATATCCAATCTGCAGAGTACGTTAAATATTTAGGAGTCACCATTTGTCCTGATCTATCGTGGAATATGCATATTCGAAGGATCGTAGGCGCAGCTAATAAGAAATTGGGCTTCGTAGGCAGAATAGTAAGAAGTAGCACAGAACAGGTACGAGAAACGTGTTATTTATCATTGGTCAGATCTCAGGTCGAATACGCTTCCAGCATATGGGATCCGTACGAAAAGGGACAGATACTTGAGTTAGAAAGAATCCAACGCAGAGCAGCCAGATTCGTTAAGCAAAAATATGAGCAAAAATTAAGCGTCACATCACTCTTGAAGGAGTTGAATTGGATATCGCTAGAGGATCGCAGAATTAGCGCTAGGTTAAGGCTTCTGGAGAAATTTAGGTCGGAAGTTCTCTTAGAGGAGGTGTCAGGAATATTAGAGGCACCTACGTACATGGGCAGGCACGATCACGAGAATAAAATACGAGAGATCGACTGTAGGACCGAGCGATACCAGAGCTCGTTTTTTCCAAGGACCATACGGGATCATAACAGGAGAGTGATTCCCACGAGGGACGTTATTAGGTAGGGCTTGGTGTGCTGCACCCCCTGCCACCCACCAGTCTGGTGATTTGCAGGGTATCATGTAGATGTAGATGTAGATGTATTTGATCAATCTGCTCTTCTCCTACCGTTTTCCTCTACATTCATTAGTGATTGTTATTAATATTGTTTGTTCCTCATTTTGCTCTATTTGTAAATATACGATTTTGGATTAGTCTTTTATTTAATTTGAATCCAAAGGGCACCTTTATATCGTTTTTAGCAATGATGATAAATATTAGTTATTAATAAAAACTAATTTTATTAATATTATACAACACACCGGTGCTACTGGACTGGACTTAACGGTGCTATATGTAATTACTAATAAAATAAAATGTCATCTATTAGAGTATTAGTATAATTTAGATTGGAGTAGGGGCGCCAAAATAAAAGTTTGCCTAGGGCGCCAGAATGTCTTGTGCCGGCCCTGCCTCCAGTTTAAGTTCTATATTGTGTTAGTAGTCATATCTGCTATTTTAAAACTCCAGAAATATTTTAATCATTTCAAGACTAAATAATGTCTTAGTTCAATTCTGGGAAAAGCATTTTGAAGGGGGTACATAGAGCACAACATAAAATCATAGTTTGGCAAAATGTTACTATTAAAAAAATTCCTAATTAAAGTTTTATAACAATTTTAACTATATAATAAATTTCAGTATTGAATAGTAATGTTTGATGCAAATTAATACATCACAATTTGATCTCACTGTCATAATTATAAATTCATTTCACTTTTTAAGGAAAATTTTCATTGTATATGATCATGAACCTCTTTTTAAAAAAAGAAGTATGACATATGTTGATTAAACTATAATTTACGGGCTATTTATATGGTAGTGAATAATTTAATGAACCTATGCCATACCTGTTTTTTTAAAAAGAGATTCATGACCATATACAATAAAAATTTTCCTTAAGAACAAGTTATTTTCTTGAACCCAAAAATTTATTTTATATTTTCAGTGAGATTTATAAAAAGAGTATAATTTTAAAAAGTTTTTTATACATTTCTCCAAATTTAGAAATGACAATTTAAAGAAACTCATCAATTTCGCTTTATAGATTTCAACATTTCTATGATATAAAGAAAAACTCCTAAACCGTAGAATCGACCAGAGAAGCACTCACTCAGTATATTTTGTTTTCATTTATCGTGAAATGGCAATATAAGAATCTAATTCTTGCGAATTTGTTCATTCTCTCATGTATTAGATTAACGGTCCTATCAGGTTTTGCAGTAAAACTGTTTTTGTTATTCCTTATTTGAAAACATTTTTATCAACAGCACATGGTTTCCGTTGTATTTTACTTTGCGTACGCAGTTTAATAACTGAAGCAAAAATAAAAATTTCACTAGTTCCTGTATTAAATAGCAGTAATTATTTAAATAAAATGTACTTCAAATAAATGTAAATATTACTTATGTTAGATCTATTCTGTTCGGGATTAATTCGTTGCCACACCATCATTGGCAGTTCATACTATAAATGTATTTATTAAACTTTTAATAGAGTTTATTTCGCATATGCCCATATTTAAAATAATGCATCTCCAATCATTTTCTCAGGTGCATTTGAACGCTTCACCAAGCTTAAGGAGAAGAACCCTGATCTAAAGGCTCTTCTCGCCATTGGTGGATGGAACGAAGGATCAGCTAAGTACTCCCAGGTAAGATAAATAAGTAATACCACTCCTCTCGTGATAGTTTTGAAGGCATAATATAGAATTGCGGTCAAACATGAAATTAACAGCAAAATCACCCATGGATCAGATTTTAAAACAATAAAATAAACTTTTCATTCTTTAGAAAAATATTTTTCACGGCAAGTTACAGAACTGAAACATCAGTTATGACTCCTCCAAACATTAATTTCCACTCGAAGACTCTATTGCATTTTATAAAAGTAATAAATTTACACTTGCATGATAAGGTGTAGATTAAATAAATTCCATTTCATCGGCAATTCACCTAGAGAAATTTGTGGATATTATGACAACCCGAATTGATTTTCAGATGGTGTCAACTGCCGAGGGCAGAAAGACTTTCCTCGTCAACGCCGTAGACTTCCTCAAGAAGTACGGATTCGACGGTCTGGACTTCGACTGGGAATACCCTGCACTTAGGGGTGGTGGCACCAACGATAAGGTGAGATCGTTCGCTCAAAGTATACTGCACCTCAGAAACACCAGTCATGAATTTCCAAAGAGTTTCATTTCAGATTTTTAGCGAACGAATTTGATTACATAACACCATAAAAGTTGAATATAGCAAGAGCTAATCGTGCTTATTCATATCCTCAGTGCTCCCGTTTGATAAAAATACTTAAATTGACAAATATTTTTTTTTAATGCGCCGACTCTTTTTCATGCAGAAGTGACAAAAAGACAATCTCTCATTGACCTAATCATACGATTTTCTCTTTTCCAATAATTAGGAAAACTTCGTCACCTTCCTCTCTGAGATGCGTGAGACATTCGAGCAGAACGGCCTTCTGATGACAGCCGCCGTATCAGCCGGAAAAGGCACAATCGACACATCCTACGACATCCCAGCTTTGGGAAAGTGAGTGTTTCACGAAGAAATAGCATTATCTCAATTTCTTGATCGGCTGCTCCACTATGAAGGATCAAAATGATTTTTTCGCTACCTAAAATAACAAGCAACATCGACTAATAAGATACACGAATGCTTCATCGGGCAAAATATTCTAAAACCACCGCGTTTCGAAAGATTTCAGAATAAAAAAAGCAATATCATCTATAAGCATAATCAAGTCCTATTATCTTGGTGTAAATGACCTACTTTATGAGCTATAGACAAATAGCTTAATCTTATATCATTAAAAAAAACTTTTATAATTTTTCTATCAATTTTTCTAATTGATATCTTTACCAACAGGTACTTGGACCACATCCATGTCATGTGCTATGATTACCACGGTGCTTGGGATCCATTCACAGGACACAACGCTCCACTTTACTGGGGACCTGGTGACTACGGTGACTACGCCTATTTCAACGCAGTAAGTTGAGGTTTCAAAAAACGCTAGACATCATATTTGGAAGGCATAATGTTGATGTACTATACGTATGAGTATATTATTCTTTTTAATATGGAAATCTCCTATAGATTCTCCCTGCAAAAATCGAATTTCTAGTTTTTTTATACCGTCGAATATCCTGATAACATTTCAGCCTGTTTTTGGTAATTACGATATTAAAAGATGAATAATAAATCATTTTGAATTTAAAGGAACATATGATTTTTCTCTTTCTTTCAAAAAACCGAACATCTATTTTTATTAACATCTATTTTAAGTTAAAAATTCAACCTAAGTTCCTGTAGTGATCTAAATTAAACATTTGTTTATTACATGAACATGAATATATAGCGTCCCATTTACAATGAGTGATAAGAATAATTACGATGCACAAGGGTACCTATTTTATGCGATATAAATTGTTCCAGAACTTCTCCATGCACTATTGGATAGAAAATGGTGCTCCAGCTGAGAAACTCGTCATGGGAATGCCACTCTACGGCCGAGCATTCTCCCTCGACCACGAAAACGAAGACGGTCTCTACGCACCAGCTTCTCAGCCAGGTATTGCAGGACCATACACCAGGGAACGTGGGTTCATTGGTTATAATGAGGTGAGAAAATTGTCATATTCAGTAAAGATTCACTTTACAAGGATTGAACATAAAACATAATATAAAATCTTTCAGTAGAATCAATTTTAAAATTCCGAAATATTTTTGCTTCTATCAGGTACGTTTCCAAATTATTGCCTGTTAATTTTAGCTATCTATTCAAAGTTTTCAGAGAAAAAAAATTAATAGGAAACAATAATTGTATTTATGTTTTCTTTCTGTATGCCCGTGTATTCCACCTGAGTAATAAACGGTGGTAAATAATACGTTACTCCTACCTTTTCTGTATTTTTTCCATAATATTCTGTCCATAAGGTTCAATATCTTGCCAGATACCTCTACAGTCCGACCAATATGCGTGTACCACAAAATTTAGCTACAAACACTGAATCCTACATATTTAACTGGCTCAGCTATTTGGGCATCCAATCAATCGATTTTATACTCGAAATTTATGTCTATTTAAATATAGGGCGGATAGATCTCATCATTTCGAAAATTAGAGCTTTTACTGCACAATGAATATTGGACAAGATAATGCATACAATCATAAACCAGAGATTATATGGCGTTTTTGAACACACCATCTAATACTTAGCCATTTCACAAAATTAATATCCTATGTTTCTTAGTAAAAACTTTTTAAATGTTGCGGAAAAATTAATACTTTATACAAATCGAAGAAACGGTCCAGCAATATGATAAGATAGGCAGCATATTTTTCAATGGCGTGCTCTCAAGTGAGATACGTTGCGAAGAGAGCGCCTCAAGGTTGGAATTAAATGTGAAAAAGAGCGTAGACGTTGATTCACATTGTTTCTTGAATATTTAGTGAATCATTATTTATGGGTGTTATAAGTTAAAGAAAATAGTAAGGGAAATGCGTTTAATTCTTTTTTCATAGTTCATGTAATACTTTTAATGGACTCTAAAAAATGGTGAAATTGTTTATAGATCTGTGACCAAATGAAGGCTAACCCATCGGCATGGAAGATATCTAGAGACCCATACTATATGGCCCCGTATGCCGTCAACGGAAGGCAGTGGATTGGTTATGATGACATGGAGTCTATCAAAGTTAAGGTAAGCAAACAAAGGAACATTGATGGAAGAAATTAAAATAAAATGAAGTTCAACTCATCTAGCATTACCAGGTTACCTAGAATCGTATCAAGAATAATTATCGTGTATAACATTTTTCAGTGGTAAAAACACAAACGGTTTAAATCAATTATTAAAAATCTGTTAAAGTTTGTACTGATGTACATATTTTTTATAATTTGATAAAAAATTCATGTGGTATTTGAAAAGACGATTAATAAAATGTATGAATTATTTATTTGTTGTCAAATTCCTTTGTTCATCTTATTTTAATGCCTATTTGCAAAATCATTTTCTGATTTAATGTTCGCTTATCGCTTTTTTATTTTCACTTTGAAGTATTTTTGGGAATTTTACAAATGTAATTTAATGCTCTATATTTATAATGCCGAATTCATTCTTTGTTTCTAATTATATAATTCATAGTTCTAGTTTTTTAGTACTTCCAAGCTCGACACTCAACAATTAGTTAGTGAACATTTAAAAAAAGGCCCATGTCGAATAACTGGGACAAAAAATAAGCACATAAGAGTAAAAAATTGAAAAAAATAATAACTCATCTTAGGTAACTCCAACAGCCACGACAAGATGATGAAAAATCAGCCGCAACAACGCAGCCATCTTCAGTGGTTATTCACCGAAAGTAGATTCAAAAATGTTATGAGGATCTAAAATTTTAGAATAATCTTTCGGTGACTAACCACGGAAGACGGAATACGAATCTGGTTTTCCATGACCTTGTCGTGACTATTGGAAATACCTAAGATAAATGCTTAATTTCTCGATTTCTTATCCCAAAGTGCTCATTTCATAATTATTTTAGCCATAGAACGAGCCATTGGGCATGTCAATCTCGCTAAATCTTGGATTCCATAAAACATTTCCGACTTTTTCTATATACGCAGCCTTGTTAATAAGGATAGTGGTTTAAAGACATCTGAAAAAAATTCCGGATTCGATTCTTAAATGTTTTTGGCATATCATCAAATTACTGCTAACTAGTGAATTAAGTGAATTCATTGCAAATGAAAGATTAAATAGACGTCTTTTTTAAATAGTCTCAGTTCGCCGCAAATCTTGGACTTCGCGGAGCCATGATCTGGAGTATTGAGACCGACGACTTCCGCGGCGGTTGCCACGGAAAGAAATTCCCTCTGCTGACAGCCATTTGGGAAGGACTCAATGGAGGAGAGATCCCGACCCCACCAAACACACCTCCGACCGCCCCACCCACTCTTGGACCAAGCGAGACCGTAAGTACAGAAAATTAAGACTGGAAAATACTATATATGTACTTTATCGCGTCATATTTTTATGACAGTGCTTGACTCAATTGATTTTCTAAACGTTTCGACGGTTGACGGAAAAGGAACGCTTTTTGCGGTAATCTGAGTTTAGTTTCTTTTCAACGCAATTCGAAATCATATTACATAAGGCCCGAAGTGGCGACTCAATAACAATTTCCTTTTTTTTCCTGAAATTGAGAAACAACCGAAAACTAAATCATGAATCCTGTTGTGATATTGCGAATATGAGAATCGGTTACCTTCTTATGCTTAAAAGTTTTAGTTAACTAACGTAATTTTCATTAAATAAAGGAAGAACTCTAAACACGGTGAAGGCAATGAACAGAATAGGAAAAATTAAAAAAAACTCCAATTCACCGTAAAGGCGGTACTTACGTGTCAAGACTCGCAGGACCACTTAGAGGACGCGCGTTTCGACAGCTACGCTGTCGAAACGCGCGTCCTCTAAGTGGTCCTGCGAGTCTTGACACGTAAGTACCGCCTTTACGGTGAATTGGAGTTTTTTTTAATTTTTTTTTTAACGTAATTTTCGTTGAAGTTTTGACCATCTGTCGAATGCAGGCTCATGAAATTTAAGAAGACTATAAAGATGGGAATAAAACGTGTATTTCGCCAAATGCCTTCTTATCCATTCGAAAAGGAACCGATTTAATAATTCGACATCTCTCTCTCGTTCTTCCGACACAGTATCCCACAAAGCCAACGACCACTGCCCCAACCACCACCCGCCGTCCCACCCCACCTCCAAATGACATCTGCAAGAAGGAAGGATTGAACCCAGACCCAACCGACTGCGGATACTTCTACCTCTGCACTCCCGATAAGTTAGGTGGATGGGAAATCGTGCAGTACAAGTGCGGCGAAGGCACCGTGTTCGATCCAAAAACCGGCACGTGCACCTGGCCGTCTGAGGTTCCTGGATGCGAAGACTACGGCAAACCAGAGGCGAAGAGGACGAAATTGTATTAAACATCCGAAAAAATATTTCGCGACAAAATTAATGACTATAATTCCCACAAGCACAGTTTCCGCTCCTAAATTACATTCGCTATTTCTTGAGAGAGGATGTCCAGTATAAAGAATGCTATAAAATTCGCATCTCTTTAAGTTTTATTTCCCCTAACTCTAGATTCCTCCACAAACCTGTCTTTAAAAAAATATGGAAAACATTGTAAATATTTATTTTTTCGTTCTTTTACTCTTCTGTTTGATCCTTGGATCCACGACTGCTTCTCCGAAACGCCTGTAAATAATCTCTTGTAAATACCTTAAATAAAGTAATAAATGTGATGTTGATGCAAAAGCTTGGTTTTTTTAATTGAGAATTAGGAAATTACGGTTACTAAAAAAAGCGCCGATTGTATCCCGTTAAGGGGAGTGACTTTTTTCTAATAGAAAAGCAATGAGGCCACTTTACTCATTCTATTCTATAAATACGAAGGTAAATGGCTAATACATCGATCATAATGTAGTTTTAAATGCGTTAGTTTAATATAAATAGTGTTAATTTCCGCCAAAATAACGGAAAATCAAATTTAAAGTGCGTATTTATTTTCGCGTGTTTTTAAATGAGAGTGCAAAAAATCTTTTAAAAATAAAAACTTTTTAATGAAAAAAAATCCGATGCGGCCAAAACATGACTTTCTCCATATTTGGGGTATAGATATTTAAATTATTATGAAAAGCATTATGAGGCAAAATTATCATTTCGTATAGTAAAAGAATACAGTCCTCCTTATTGCCGTAAATTACGTATATTTTGAATATGTTTACAGAATTCAACGCTACATGGTGGTGGCGCTGTATACTTTCTCCGAAATGGATGGTTCTACGAAAATTTGTTTCAAACAAAATCTGGAAGAAATATTATTCTCTACAACTTTGGTCCTCAGAAAGATTACCAATAACGACGTTTTTAATGAGATATTTGACGGAAACCGAAAAAACCGATTATTTATAAATAATTCCTAATCAATAACTGCTATGGAAAATTCTTTCAAATGAAAGTTGTAGGAAATTACATTCTCTATAACATTTCTATAGAATTGTATATATGCAATGATGATGTTTTAACGGAGAATTATCGCGAAAACCGAATCGGATTTCGAATAAACCTCGACTTCCGGTTAACCGTTATTGTCCAAAAACTATTCAGTTCTTTTTGCTCATGCTGAAGTGTTATATATGAAATTTGGTAACGATATGGCAAGTACTTTTTGAGTTACAGCACCCACAATCACATACACACACGCACACAGACATCATTCCGAAAATAGTCTAAACGTGTTCTAGGGACCTCAAAACGTGTATTTCCGTTGAAATCCCGAATTCGATTTTTTTCGTGATCACAATACTTTCCCATTACTACGTATGGAGAAAGTAAAAATCACTTAGCAAATTTTACAAATGTAGATCTTACTCTCTACCTTCCTCCTCTCTCACTTTTCCTCCCCTTCTTCCTCCTTGACAATACTTCTTTGCCACTAGTGATTTCTCTATTGGTAAATTAAATCAAATATGGCTTAATTCATAGATGGCCAACTGGCGCCCCGAGGATCGCGTCCGGCCCGCCGCCTGTGTCAAAAAGTACGCTGAATGTTTCTAATCGTTTGTTTTATCATATTATAACCATATCGCATACTAGAAAATACCTATTATATGTTTGCATGTCATCAAGATATAACATAATAATAAAAAAATTATTTTGTGTCTGTGCATTTTTATTTATATGAGATATATTTATAAAACCTTGCCCGCCGGCTTGTGAATTTCGGAAAACCTGCCTTAGGTAATTTTAAGTTGGCCATCCCTGCCTTAATTGAAACGTGATTTTGAATTTTGTTCTGAACTATAATTTGTACAATAATGTATGAAGGTGTTAATTTAAAGGTAAGTTCTATATTTTTTATTTAAGTCCTTTCGACAACAAATCGACAATTTTTTCTCGTTTTCCATTTAATCCAATTGAACCTATGTAATTTCGCGATATCGTCAACGATTCCTTTATCCTGGACGACGAAAGATTTTCATTTCAGAAAATTAATAATTTTCGTATTCAAAATGAATTTGTGGACGAAGGAAGGGAAATGAATTTTTATGTTTTGGTCTCCTTCGGTTCAAATTCCGCGAATTTGAATAATTTTCAACTAAAAATAAAAAATGCCCATCACTCGTTCCAGCTTTATTAAAATGGAAAAACAAAATTTCCTGGAATCGCCGGAAATTTCGTTTTCTATAAAAAGTTAATAGAATAATTTCGGGTTCGCTTAAACTCTGAAACTATAGTTTTATTATAATTTATAAAGCTTTAGCGCTCTAAACCGATCCTTTAAAACAGAGGTTCCCAAACTTTTCAACGTGGCGAGCACCAAATTGTGTTATAGATTATCAAGCAAGCACCTCTATTCTTTATAAAAAAAAGAAATGAATATTATAAAAATACGACCAACATCAATGTTATGCTTAATGCTCTTAAATACTTTAATAAAGGAAGGTGGTGGTACTATGAAAAGCGATTTTGAGCATAGCAGAAGAACACAGGCATTCTGTCAAGGAACACAAGCATACCATCAAAGAGAACAGCGGTGCTCGCGAGCACCGGGTTAGGAACCTCTGTCTTAAAAGATTTCCTCCCAGACCAACCGACTACACAATGGCTATTATTACAAGACAAGATATGACGGAATTCATCAACGGCATAAAATGGAAATGATTGAATATTTGCATTAAATTGTTTTGCTAACATATATATTGTATATGTATTATACTTCTGACATCTAATTTTGAATAAAAGCTACATGCTGTTAATCTATGTTTCCACGAGAAATGCGTTCATAGTTGACCTTAAGCCCTGTTTTCCAAGGACCACGCAAGCGTGATTGCGCGCTAGCGTAGAAATCGCTGGGTACAGCTTTCTCAGTAGCGTTTTCCAAGGAATCGCGCGCGCGATTCGCGTTTGGGAAGGAATTTCCCCTTTAATACTTCGCGTTATGCGTATTTAAGGTAAATCAGCGCTCTAGGTATACATTTGCATCGGTGGCCCGTCCTTCAACGAAAGATTCGCCTGGAAAATTTATAGTACACGAAAACACGTTACGGATCCATCTCGAATTCGATTTTTTTCATTAAAACAATAATTTCTCTATACTACGTATATGGAGAAAGTAAAAATGGGTTTGTGAAATATAATTATTGATAAGTTATAAAATAAGGATTAATAATGAGCGACAGGTTAGTAAAAATGTTTTCACATAAATACTGTGCATTACTTAATGAAAATCGATTTCAATTGCGTGCTTCGTAAGCAAAAATGCTGTTTAACCTGTAATGCCGCATTAAAATGCCCCTTTTTAGTTTCTCCATACGAAGCAATGGGAAGGTATTGTGATCACGAAAAAAATCGACTTCGAGATTTCAACGGAAATACACGTTTTGAGGTCTCTAGAACACGTTTAGACTATTTTCGGAATCATGGTACTACTAACACCATGATACTATTATATAGGTAGGTCGTTGCGCATCCGTGTCAGGAATCGATAGCTGTGCTATGCGATAGTCTCGAACGCGTGACGTCACCTGGTCCGCAAGTAGTCGGCTGTGTTTCAAGTGGTTACCGAGTTTAGTTACTTGTCTCAATTAAGTGCGTTTTTTTGCGAGAGTGTGAAAGCGATTTTTAGAAATGACTATTTGTGCATTATTTTGCTGCAACAATACGGATCTTCTTACCGTATTCCTTGAATAAAGTCTTATTTATTAACATGATGTGATTTTGTATATAACTTACGGTGTCCCACAAATGGAATTAAAAAAAAGGTTGAAACTTTTTCTTGATGATATTCCCTCATTTGTTGCAACTATTAGTAAAAATATTCCACACGAAATTTTAGTACAATATTTAAATATTTAGGGGTGGTGCATTGCGAGTAAATTTTTGATCTGAAGATGGGAAAAGTTGACTTTTTCCCTAAATTTTCTCAGGTTAGTCTATGATATTGTGCACTTCATTTGCATTTTATGGTTGTTTACAAATACTTTTATGATTAACGTAATATATTTAATCTTATTATATTTTATATTAATATTATCTGAAAGTTTCAACTTCATCGGTTGATTAGTGTGGACAGCAGAGAAATTTAAGTTTTTCACAATGTTATGCTTATGGGAAAATGACACCGTCCGGAATTTCTGGAGTCGAACCCATGCCACTAGGTAGCATTCGCATTTTTTCTGAAGGGTTCCTCACATCTTCTACAATTCCTACAAATTTCAGCTCTCCAGCTCTTGAAGTTTGGGTTTTATCGCCAGAGCAATAATTGCACTCGGGGACTCTCTGGAGTCGAACCCAAGAAACTTCGGTGAAGTTGCTGGAAGTGTCTTCACACCGCTACAATCTCTGAACCTTTCAGCTCGGTACGTCGATTAGTTTGCTCTACAGATTATTTTGAATTTCTCACAATGTTATTCTTATGGGAAATTTTTATCAACTTTGGGAATTTCTGGAGTCGAACCCATGGCACTTGGGTGAGAGGTCTCATTTTTTCTGATGGTTTCTCCGGAAGATCTACGAACTCTGAAAGTTTAAGCTATCCAGCTATCGTGGTTTGGGCTGGACATTTAATGTGGGAAAGGTATATAGCACACACACAAAAATAAATTGTTCCAGCTATTGGTGCACTGTCAAGAATAAGGGATGTGGTCCCCATAACAGCCCTAAGAAATGCTTATTTTGAACTTGTTCATTCTCATCTAACTTATATGAGTATTATCTAGGGTAGAGCTACAAAACAAAGCATGCACCATTTAAAGATTCTGCAAAATAGAATTTTAAAAATAATATACAATTTATCATATAGAACCCCGACCAAAGATGTTTATATTATACCCTGAATTAAGTCTGTTGATTTGGTGGTCAAGTATTCTATGTTAATGTATTTTTTTCATATCACTAATAAAGTAATTTTAACAAATACTTTTTTCCAACAAAATAAAGATGTTCATTGGCACAACACCAGAACCTCCAAAATTTTTTTTACTCAAGTTCCCCATTCAAGTAAATATGGGTCAGACAGTTTAAAATACATAGCCATTTATTATTATAACTAGCATAAGTACCCGTTGAATTTCAACGGGTTTAATGAATCTAAACTTTCGTCAATGCAACATGTTAAAATCGCAAGAATGAAATATTGCACTGTTTTAACCATCGAATAAAGCGACAAATGAAGAAATACAGGCCGCATTTACGTTTCTGGATGAAATATACTTGAGTCAATTCAGTACAACTTCCACTTTACATACTGTAAATTCCATACCGTAAATAATAGGCAATGCTAGCCTAAAATTAATTCATTCTGTAAAGTGAATAAATAAAGTTCTTTCTTTAACCTATAACAGCCACTGTTATTAGATTCAAATGGATTATAAGCCTTTGAACTTACTCTGTATTAAATAAGCACCAAAATTCCTTTAATAAAAACAAATCAATTCATTAAAAGATCCACTGTTGTTTCTTCGAAAATTGCCTGTTAACAGTTTTAAATGTCCTTTTAATTTTAACTGAATTTTAATTGAATTTTAATTTATATTCGTTTCCAAACTTCGGCCATTGTTACGAAATTAATTCGAGGAATATCAATATAAATTCGTAAGCACGTATGGTTTACAAAGAATTTAATTAAAGAATGCTTTTTATTTCCAATTTTTCTAAAATGACACTGTTGATACTTAAAATTATCTATATTTACGTTAATATACTTATTTTCCACAAAACACGCCAATCTGTCCCCTTCCTTCCTCTCTCTCTCGTATTGAAGCACTCAAGGCACGCTTATTCCCAGAAGGATGTATACAGTAATAGTAATTTGAGGTGTAACAATGATAATGGTCGACATAGCAACATCACGTTAAAATGGCGAGGTTTCCATAAAATATGTAAATTAAACGTTTAACATGGAATACTTCATATTGTGCGCGAAAAAAGACGAACTGAATAAGAAACTTTATAAAGTTTTCTTGAAAATGGTTCAAATCCGAAGGTCGTCTGTTAATTTCTTCTAATTTTAATTTCCAAATGAATAAAAGCCTGCACGTCGAAAAATCATGTTTTACAGGTAAAGTAATGGGAAATGAAAATGCCTCTCTTGAAGACGAATCAAGGAATTTTTTCGAGATTTAAATTTGTCATTCTCTGAATAAGTGTTAGTCAAGCATCCCTATCAAATTTCGAGTTTCTATCATTATTATTTCTCGAGTTATTAGCGTTTGCATAGCGTGACCAACCAACAGACGACGGCTATTATTATATAAAATAACTTGTCCCTACATGTGAAAGAATCTTCAAATGTAATTGTATTTAAGAAAAGACTCATTGACACATTATGAGCTGAATACCTAGAATCCTAATTGTTTTTCTTTTTAGTCTTGTCTCGCTTACAGCGTGAGCGCCTATTATCGTCCGTCCGTCCATCTGTCTGTCCGTCCGTCCGCATGTTCGTTCTCGGCTTCTACAGACGGATTTTCATGAAATTTGATATTAAGGACTTTTAATCAAATATAATAAGAAAATCGTATAAATGAATCACGTAAGCCAATCAGGGGTACCACTTTACTGGTGATAAAAATGAACTTTCCATCATATCTCGTAAAGTATTGCTCATATCAAAATATAAATAAATTAGAGTATTTCCTTTCCTATACATTTTTATCGTAGGAGTAGCTGTTATCCATAAAATCAAACAAGAATATCTTAAATCGAGTTGAACTTGGAAATTTTCTTGAATGGTTACTTCTTCATTGTTGCTAACATAAACAATCTCACAAACAAATGTTTAATTTACTTACGTGTGCATGCAGTATTTTTAAATAGGAAGAAAATGGATTATTTATGATGAAGAAAAGAACTTTAAAACGCTATTTCCCCTACGTACAGGTATATAATTTCTTTCTAATACTCCATTGCACGAAATGCGCCCATTTGTGATACGTTGTACACTTTTCTAACTTGTTTCCTTTATATGGTTACTAATTACTTATTTATAGCTACTCTATTGCTTGGTCTTTCTATAGTCACATTTATGTAATGTACTTTACTTTTACTTCAATATAAGACTGATATATTTGTTTTATGTTTTATTGTTCTCAGCTATATGTATATGATTTATGTAATTTTTTCTGCCATTAATCTGTTGTATTAAGTAATAGGTTCTATGCTTTTATCCAACTTGAAAGTTTCTTTTGTTTATTCTGTTTTGTTTAATTTTATAATGGCATTTGTTAACATTTTCAAGTGAACATTTTTAATTAGAAGCATAATATTGTTCATTTACATTGCTCTTTTCTTGAAGGATATACAAAAAGTTTATGCACTTGTATCCATATATCGTACGTATATAATTTATATAATATCGTACGTATATAATTTATATAATTAGATAATTACATGTAAGAAGTGACTTTATATAATAGAAGATGTGACTTGCCCAATTTTTCCAAGCCCCCCTGATGTGTCAATAAAATTATCATGTCCTTCTGACCACGGAGAGCATCTTTAAGCTTTGCAGTTGTTAGACAAAAGGAATTAATTGTGCGTATGGCGGACGAGAAATGAATACGCATCAATTGGCAGAGGTGCCCCAACTCTTTAGGATCACAGTTAATAACTGAAAATACAGTGTGACATAATAAAAGACAAAAAGCAAGAAATGTATTTATGACTTCTACGTATTATAATGCGACATAATTACTAGTAACCACAGGCTGAAAAGAATCTTAATTACGGTCGCCATATAATACGTGCCGTAAAATTTGAACGCCGCGCTTCCGTTTGCGGACCAAGTGACGTCATGCGCAAAGTGGTCTCGTTTTCGTTCACCGGAACAACCTACCTTATATAGTAGTACCATGACTAACACAAGGTAGGTCGTTCCGGTGGACGAAAACGAGTTGTTCTGCGCATAACGTCACATGGATTGCAAGGAGGAGATGATCGTCTGCCCTTGACCGGCGACTATTGCGTTTATGATGCTATTGCTGTACGTGGCACGAGTTTTACCGAATATTATACTTCACCTTAACATTAATAAACCCAAAAATTAATCGACACATCTCCGTGTTAATTGTTTTAAATATAAGACATTTTTATTTCCGTAAGCATTGAAAATACCTCGGAAGTGTATAGGTAACTATGTTTTCCTTTACTTTTCATCTTATATGTTCGAAAACGTATAATTATTTAATTCTCAACTAACCGACATTCGCAAAACGTTTTGTATGGAAGATATTGCTTCAAGGTGTGTGTTTATGGGATGTATTACCCTTATTTAGTTAAAAATATTGTGTGCATTCTGTGAATGGATTGTGTAGCTACGTAAACTTAAGTAAACATTGTGGTTGTGTACGTGTGATGGTAACAGGGCATCGAACCGGAACCGAACCGAAACCGGAAAAAACCGTTATTTTTCCTGGAGTGAAACCGAACCCGAACCGAAAAAAAATTTTCCTGAACCCGTACCGAAACCGAAAACCGTTATTTATTTCGTTCCATATTTTTCGGTTCGCATAAAAAGTGGGAGCGAAAGAAAGGGTTTTGCTTTAGTTTGTCTTTCTGAAAGCCTCACGTTTAGAAACCGAATAAGAAAGGGTTGGGTTTTTCTTGAGAACAAACACATTCTCCTCAGCCTTGGGAAGGATGTGTCTTTGTGATAATATCGGTTGGCTCAATAGTGGGATTTTCCATGTGCATCTCAATACATAGAGAGAGGGTCTACAATACATCCTGCTGAGATTACCTGTTAAACGAGGCTACTGGAAAGGAATTTGGGCGGTACTTTGAAGACAGCCTCTAATTGTCTTGCTACCCTCCCCCCGAGCATACCCCGTAGAGTGTGTTTCCGGCAAAAATATTTCCCGATTCTTAACTTGGATTTTCCTTCAAGTTGGAGGTTATTGTCCCCATATACTTTCACTCCCTCTCCATATCCACTGACCCCTTGTATTCTGGTAGTCATTCTGTAAAAATTATCCAGGAAGGATCGTTCCGCAGTCGTGTTTTTGAGATATTCTTACTTCGGTTATCCTTTGTTACAGGTTAGTAAATTTATATTTATTTTATAGAGTGCATCTTAAAATGAGCACACATATTCGTATTGGCTGCTTAAAACTGAAGAGAAATTAAATATGAATGCGAATTTGTTATTTTTAGTGAAATATTTTGCCGACTGCAGAAACCCACATTAGACTCCGCCGGAAGAAAGTTCACGACAGGCCGAATAAGTATTATTTTCTTTTTGTTTACATGTTTGATTGCAGGGTAATATGTAGATGTACGTAGATATTTTTTATTTGCTGCCGGGTGAAAATCACATGCTTTCGCTTAGTAATAATTTTTCGAAACGGTACTTATCATTTCAATTTCATGAAATAATGAAGTTTAACATTCTCACACTACCTAAGTGATTAAAAATATTCAGTCATCGTAAATTTGTATCATGTTGATAAACATTTCTCAGCCTTTCTGAATTCTCGGACCTTCAATTTCTGCGGGCTTCTTCCTCATAAATATTTTATAGATTTTTCATCCATTTAAGTAATCTCTGAATGAAAAAATTAAGCCGTGCATTTACAGTTTTTACTATAATACGAGCAGTGGACGTGATCTACAAATTGTTAATTTGTAATTTGTAAAATAAACAAGTGCTTTACATCGGAGGAATGACCCCAAAGCTCAATGCCATAAAGTAAGTGGCAATGAAATAGTGCATAATACATAGTCATTAAATAACATTTAGGAATAATCTTAAACAACTTTCTTAACATGAACAGTGACTTAGATAACTTCTTGGAAATATACACAATATGCTGATTTCATGTTAACTTATTATCTATATGAATATCTAATAAACTAACCGATTCATTATCGGAAAATTTACGACTCAAGCTACACATTAAGCTTTGAGTTTTGTTAGTGTTTAAAGATAATCCATTGGCATTAAACCAATTTTGCACCTGAGAAAGATTATACATAAAGTTTGGTTTTACTAATATTTTATAGCAAGTGCAGACTCTGTTACATAAAACACCACAGAAAACAAGACATTCATATTACATGCATTTTATCCATCCATTGTCACAAAATATGTTCCCAATAGTCAAATCAGGAAATGCAACATGTATAAATACTGTTTTCATAGCAAGTTAAGCCATCGTCATAAAATCTGTTAAATTTCCAGGAAATCGTTACAATAAACTGGTTATTTTATAGCAAGTGGAGACACTGTGACATAAAACACCACTGAAAACAAGGTATACATATAACAATTCATTCTTTACCTTCATTTCATCAAAAGAAATGACAGTCAATCTTTCAAGGTCTGAGAGGTGTTCACTCCTAATTTTCATTATTGATAAGACATTCTTCTGTATACCAGGGCTGAAATCATACTTAGCAACCCAAGACTTAAGTGTAGTAGGACTAGGCAAAGGCAATTTTAGCTGATTTCTTAAATATCTATAGGCCCTGGCACTGACATACCGCAGGGAGATGTCTGTTTCTGACCAAACAATTCTTTTTCCTGGGTATAAAATACACTTAACTTGACCTGGAGAAAACAGCTGCAACAATACTTCTTCAACATATTTGCTTGTATTTTCTTCTATGTTTCTACCCTGTTCTAATCTTAGATGCAATTGCACATTCTCATCCTCAAGCTCTTTTACTTTAACTTTTAAGCTTTCATTTTCTGCCTCCAACTTTTTCATTTTCGTATGTAAATTTTCTGGCTCTACATTTGCATGTTCTACCATTGCACACCTGGAAATCATCAAAATATATAACAAAAATGAAGATGTATGAGGGCTCATTCAATACTGTTAGCCATTTTATGACATAAATATTAGTTCTTAACTACTAATTTTGTTATATTTAGTTGATAGACTTCAAGGAAGAATGACATATGTTTTACAACCACATTTGATATTGAAGTTTTGATGTAATTTTAATAGGGATTTGCTCAAGAATACTAGTGCATGTAACCATGTCAGGATTTATAAAAATATATTAATTAATATTAACAACATTATTTAAGCTATACTATCCTATGTGTAGTATGACTACTTACGAATTCGATGATTCCTGTACTGCATTCTCCTCTAATAATTGATGCACGAGCTTCCTCTGACCTCTATTAGAGATCCTCTCTCTTCTTCTCTTTCAAACTTCAGTTTCCACCATGCACACTGGTAAATTAAGTCGGGGTACCGCTTCCACTTTAAGCTTTCTACAGCGTTTGGGGGAATAGCCGAGTAATTGCTGTTGCAGGCTTTTCTCAAATGCATTTTGTTCAAAATGCATCGAGCAAATGCGAGCTGCAATAATTTGTGACGATATATGATTATAAAGTCTGGCCTTAATACATCCATTACTAACATAATTACGTTAAAAATTACACACAAAATTACGAGGAAATGATTTTTAATAATAGTAGTTATCTGAAATTAATAGAAAAAATATATTTTTACCTGTATTAACGTTAAAGAAGTCACTTCTTCGGCATGCTCGTATCCATTGTTGTTGAATTGCAGGATCAGAAGGAAATCTAAAAAATTTCACCTTCCCCTTGCTGTTTCTGTAGCAGTTATTGCAACCAAATACTACACAATGTGACATCCTGTTAAACGATGACAAAGTCCGCTGGATAAAACTTTATTAGCACTAAAATACTGTCCTACCAAAACAAAGCGTCGAACACGGTTTGCTTTATTGAGATAGGTGGCGCTATGTAGATCGGTGAATTCTGTAATCCAAGTGACGTCACGCTCGAACGAGGAAGACGTAGGAACATGCGCAACGACCTACCTAGTTTAGTAGTACCATGATGTCTGTGTGCGTGTGTGTATGTGATTGTGGGTGCTGTAACTCAAAAAGTACTTGCCATATCGTTACCAAATTTCATATATAACACTTCAGCATGAGCAAAAAGAACTGAATAGTTTTTGGACAATAACGGTTAACCGGAAGTCGAGGTTTATTCGAAATCCGATTCGGTTTTCGCGATAATTCTCCGTTAAAACATCATCATTGCATATATACAATTCTATAGAAATGTTATAGAGAATGTAATTTCCTACAACTTGCATTTGAAAGAATTTTCCATAGCAGTTATTGTTTAGGAATTATTTATAAATAATCGGTTTTTTCGGTTTCCGTCAAATATCTCATTAAAAACGTCGTTATTGGTAATCTTTCTGAGGACCAAAGTTGTAGAGAATAATATTTTTTCCAAGTTTTTTTGAAACAAATTTTCGTAGAACCATCCATTTCGGAGATATTTTCCTTTTTCTTAATAGCAGCATACAGCGCCTATACCATGTAGCGGTGAATTCTGCAAACATATTCAAAATATAGGTATTTTACGGCAATAAGGACTGTATTCTTTTACTATACGAAATAATAATTTTGCATTATAATGCTATTCATAATAATTTAAATATCTATACCCCAAATATGGAGAAAGTCATGTGTTGGCCACATCAGATTTTTTGACTTTATAGGCCGGATTTGATTTTAGAGATTTGAAAAGAAACACGATAACAATGTAGTGTAATCAAGCACTAAACAGATCGCGTTATCTGTCACCTGCTGATTATTCAAACTCGAAAATGGCAGTGAACGCTATCTCCCAAAATTCCTGCAGTGTTATCGCTTTTTTATGTAACGCATTGGGCGAAATATGACCGCTTCCATATCCAGAAATCGACTGAAGTGTCGTTCGATCTCAAAGACTCGAGATAGTTCTAAAGTTAAGATAAAAAATAAGATTTCGACTGACTCCACCCCTAGAATCCACAAATAACGCATCATCCAATTAAAGATATGAACCAAAAGTATATAAAGAGCCTCGATATCGTTATTCTGGACACTCTGGGTGTTTGGAGGTGATATACGCTTTGTGAATAACTCTTAGGTAAGTCGATGCTTTTATTTAATATGTATCATTCCATGTTCTGTGACCATCTATGAATATCAATACGCGAATTATCTGATAAAAATGCCTGTGTGGGTTAAGAGTATCAATGATAGTACTATACAAGTTTATAATCTTTATTTTATGACATGACTTCCAAGGAGATAACAGGACTGAACCCAAAAGAACACATTTCCATAAGCAAATTACTTAATTATTTATCCACATCACCCATGTTATACTAATTTTTCTCTAAAATCCTAGAAAATAACTAACCGGGTCTCGTTTCGTCTCTAGTTAACACAAAACGAGATTTTTCCACTGTGATTACGTCGATGCCAAGTTTAGACTCGAAGCCTAAAAGCCTCGAGTAATTTTCGGGATGCTAGACGAGTAAACATCACATGCAACAGAATGGAATTAGAAAAGTTGGTAAACATTCATTAATGTAAGAGAAATTGCGTCTCATATTATTCTTTCTGAGATACCTGTTTGCATAATAAATCATATCGATTTTTTAGCGTCAAATTCGTATTAATGTATGGTGCACATTATACAAATGGAAGTGTATAAGAGATTATCAGGATTACTAGACGTTAGCTCAAGGACCAAACAGATTTGCGCAAATAAATCAATCATCTGCATAAGATCCAGTGCCGTTAATCAATAAATTGTTGGGTCGATAGGGAGAGTCATGGCATCTCGCCTGATTGCCCTGCTTCTGTTGGTGGCGGTGGTGGGATTAGCGGCTGCCTTACCCTCAAAGAAAGACAAGGTGTTGGTGTGCTACTACGGTAGCTGGGCCGTTTACAGACCGGGAGCAGGAAAGTTCGACGTCGAGGACATTGACCCATTCGTCTGCACCCACATCGTCTATGGATTCGCTGGCCTGAGCTCTTACAAAGGCGTAATGACCGCCCTCGACCCGTGGAACGATCTTTACGACAACTACGGAAAGGGTGAGTGTGAACAGCTTCTTTGATCTTAGAAACTCGTCTTAGTAAGAGACACACGAGTTATTTCGTAGTCCTAACGAATCTTATCAACATCTATGGCAGTCTTTCCAAACACGTTAATCCGCGTTTCTTGTCCTTGGTCGCTGTAAAATTCCTTAAGTCTCCTTCGCGTATCGAACTGACAAAGAACGCGGTTAGGAGTTGTATATGCTTTACGCAGAACGACGATATGGTATTAAAATATTTATTAGCATGGCTAACATCTTACCTTTTCCGACCTGAAACTCTTTAACTTTTCTTGAGAGGGTTTCATGTTTCGTGAATTAAGATTTCAGAAATTTATTTCATGAATGAGAATATCGTTCGTATTTCATTTACTCGCTCAAATGGATTTACAATGAGATGTTAAATACGCTGCGGATAACTACCGACCTTGCCTAAAAGGTGGAAATATTTATATTCATTCAAATATGCTCACCTTATATTGTTAGCTTCTTACAGATGTCAGTATTGCATAGCATTCAACTTTATTTTTCGTTTATAATTCGTATGAATCGTGAAATAAGCATTATACGCTTACCTTCCATTTTCCTCTAAAATTATCCAAAAATTAAGAATAATTATTGAAAGGTTAATCAAACCTATCTATTTGTTTAAAAGATTCTCTCAAATATTCCTTCTCTACTACACTAAAAGGTGCATTCGAACGCTTCACCAAGCTTAAAGAGAAGAACACTAATCTAAAGGCACTTCTAGCCATTGGTGGATGGAACGAAGGATCGACCAAATACTCCCAGGTATTTATTAACTTCCTCTGATATAGGGTATGTATAAAAAAGGAATCAACGTATGTCTATAGGCGATTATTTAAGTCTCAAAACGACAAAATACCACCCAATGAAAAAATTCCAAAGATTGTAAATTTTCATTCAATATAACCCAAGAGTAAATATTAATAAATGTCTGTCTCAGGAGTGTAATTACATCCACTTTATGATCATCCGTCGTTTCGGTTGATCTCAAAGGAAAAGTCGCAGTTTGTTATGCTCCCTCATATTCGCCATCGATATCAATATTTTCTACTGGCATAAATTATTTCAAAATGTCCCGAGATAAAAACTCAAATTTCAACTGGTATGAATAATGCTGTTGGCGATGCCAGTTCTAAACTGACATCTATACACATGTATTAGTATATCTGCAAAATAATAATATAACTCGAACTTTTGTGACTAGAATTTTTGATCGTTCAAAGAAAATATTTCTTCCCTTTAGCGCTTAAACACATTTAACTGAAGTTATGGAACTATAGTTGTAAGTTCCTTACTCTGAGGCTCTACATGTTTTATTTAGAGCGAATGTTCTTAACATGTAGTCCATGGAGTAGATCAATGGGAGCTCCTGGAGGGTCCATAAAAAATTACATATACTAGTGCAGTGATGGTGAATCTTCTATTGCCCGCGCGCCAATATTACTGAAATTGTCATATTTTTTCCGTCCCGAGGGCACTAAAAAAGTCCTTGATTTGTTTGGGTGCCAACAAAATGAAATTCGTAATCAAGACATAAGATATTGAAATTCGTAACAATGAAACTAATGTTTGCAGCAGTTAACTAAATAACGCAAATGTTTTTGCGGCGCTAAATTAACACGATAAATGCTTTGATTGGTTTTCGCCTTTCGTTGGCGTGCCAACCAAAATGGCCTTGCGTGCCACTTATAGGACGCGTGCCATAGGTTCGCCACCACTGTACTAGTGTAATAACCATAAAAATGACGGTAATCTATGAATAAAATATTAAATTAAAACACCTTCCACTCTCCCCTTTTCTCTCTTTCTTTATTCTGTAGCCTTATGAATTCATGTGTGTGTGTGTGTGTGTATTAATAATAGAGTACGGGGTTCATGGGTAATACCCGAGTATCTGGGGAGGGTGGGGGTGTCAGTCGGTGCAAAAAGGATAAGAACCACTAATTTAGAGTGTATGTCATTATACGATACTTGTGATCTGTGAGTTTAACCGCGATAAAGCTGCTGACGTGAACAATTAATTTCCAGATGGTGTCAACATCCGAGGGCAGGAATACTTTCATCATCAACGCCGTAGACTTCCTCAAGAAGTACGGATTCGATGGTCTGGACTTTGACTGGGAATACCCTGCACTTAGGGGCGGAGGTCCTAACGACAAAGTGAGTGTGCATTTGGAAAATAACAGAAAGTGAAGCAAATATGATTTAATAGCGAACAAAGTTATGTACACCTAATTTAATATTCCGAGAAAGATATCTAAAGAGAAATTTTATAATGATCTCCTTTAAGAGAATGATCTCTGGATTCTAATTATTCGAATTTTATGAGAACTTTTCGAGCCGGCTTGACTATAGTGGTTTTTAAAGCCGGCTCTTTTTTTATGTTTTTGATGGTTCTCTTTTCTAAACAAGCCTTAATCTGCTGTTTCTTTTATCCGATTGCCTTGGCGAAATGCAGGCGAACTATGCCACCTTCCTCAGTGAGATGCAAGTAGTCTTCCAGCAGAATGGTCTCATGATGACAGCAGCCGTGTCCGCAGGAAAAGGCACAATCGACACAGCGTACGATATTCCTGCTTTGGGAAGGTAAGACAATTCAGAGGGGAAGAAACGTTGCCAACACGGCTACTGAAATAGAGCTGGAGTAAACGCCACACATTCCATCCTATAAAAGGCTTTTGTCTTTTTGCTGATATTTTTCACGAATTTCCTAGGACGAATTTATTTTGCTCCAATCTGTTCGATTGAAAAAATTGAAATCGAGTCATTTCGTGTAACGTAATTCTATCAAGAATTTTAATCCATTTTTCTTAAGCTTGCTTTCTGTGGAGGTGTGGCATTCGTGGCTCAAATCATAAAAAATCTGATGTGGCCAACACATGACTTTCTCCATATTTGGGGTATAGATATTTAAATTATTATGAGTAGCATTATAAGGCAAAATTATTATTTCGTATCGTAAAAGAAGACACGTCCTTGCCGTAAATTACGTATATTTTGAATGTTTACAGAATTCACCGCTACATGGTGTTGGCGCTGTAGGCTGGTATTAAGATAAAGCGAAATATATCCGAAATGGATGGTTCTACGAAAATTAGTTTCAAACAAAACTTGGAAGAAATATTATTCTCTACAACTTTGGTTCTTACGAAGATTACCAATAACGATGTTTTTAAGGAGATATTTAACGGAAACCGACAAACCGGTTATTTATAAATAACTCCTAAAGAATAACTCCTATAGAAAATTGTTTCAAATGAAAACTGTAGGAAATTACATTCTCTATAACCTTTGCATAGAATTGTATATACAATAATAATGTTTTAACGAAGAAATATCGCAAAAACCGAATCGGGTTTCGAATAAACCGCGACTTCCGATTATCCGTTATTGTCAAAAAACTAATCAGTTCTTTGTGCTCATGTTAAAGTGTTATATATGAAGTTTGGCAACGATATGGCATGTACTTTTTTAGTTAGCGCGCCCACAATAACATACACACACACACACACACACAGACATCATTCCGAAAATAGTCTAAACGTGTTCTAGGGATCTCAAAACATGTATTTCCGTTGAAATCTCGAAGTCGATTTTTTTCATGAATACAATACTTTCCCATTACTACGTATGGAGAAAGTAAAAAACGAAACATTTTATCATTACATCATTTTAAAAATGTTCATACACTGACTTATGACTAAATAATACCACATATGCCCTCTTGCTTATAAAAATCATTGCCAAAAACTAATTATCACGCGAAACGTTTCAATCTATTACTAGGGAATTGAAACAAAGTGATGAGAAGTTGCACATAGGAAAATTAAAACTTATTTCTATGAAAGCGAGGATGGGAAGTAATTTCCATTTATCAAAAAGAAAGTCTAAATCAGTTTCAAACATTATAACAATAAGAAATGGAGAAATGCACGTTTTGAGGACCCTTGAGTGCGTTCTCACTGTACCCTCGATGATGTCTGTGTGCATGCGATAGAATTGTGTGCGACTCAAAAACTATTAATCAGATCAGCACAAAACTTTATATTCAAAATTCTTTATTGATAACTAGCTTAATGTACCCGGCGATGCCCGGGTTATGCCAGTCGTCTTTGGCGAATAAAATTATGTATTATATGGTAATACACCGCTCCTCGGTTATAACGCCGTCGGCTATACCGCGGAATATGATATACCGCGGGTCTTCCTCCCTATTTCTTGGAAAGAATGTCCTGTAGTTTTAAAGTAAAAACAACAAAATTTACAGACGTTATAAGGAAACAATTAAATAAATTTCTTCTACTCACTGTATATTGTTTTTTATTTGAGTTTTGTCGTGTGTAGCAAGTATAGAAATTAAAAAAATGAAAAGTCATATCCGCGGTAATACCGCGGTTGTCTTGCGACGCGATACCCCGCGTTATAACCGGGGAGCGGTGTACAATCATTTTACCTTTTGCGCATTTTTTACCAAAGGATAAAGGCATTATAAATCAGAAAAATATATTTTGACATTTATTTCAAAGCTTGCTTGTAAACAATATTTTTTGTATTTCCTTCTGTTCTGTTCAACAACATATAAATAGAATTAAAACGTGACAAGAGAAAAGAAATATGATTATTATTAAACTCGATAGTTTTTCGGTAGAACACATTAATATTTACATACTGTTTCATTGTAAATACGGTTATTATTCTCAGACTAATTTCTATAACAGATATCCTTTAAGTAGTAATTAAAAGATTCCACCATACGTGAGAGTAATAGGATTTCGAGTTTAAGAATGTAATCGGTTGGCAAGGAAACGTCACGTTAAAAAAGCTAAATTTTCTCAAATTATGATATTAAAACGTTAAATTCGAAAGATTTAGATTCGAAAGCGATAAAAGACGATAAGAATAAGAAACTGCATTTATTTTTCTTTCATAAAGTCTAATTGTAAGTCCGAAAATCGTAGGTCAGCTATGTGAATTTTAATAGTCAAAATAAGATAAGGTCCCAGGTCGAAATATGGATTTTTCCATGTTATCTTATGGGAAATGGAAATCATTCTCGAGAATCGAACCCGGGTCGATTATGGATTTTTTTTTCGTAAATGGCTTCTACTTTAAAAACCGAACATTCCTACCAAATGTCAATCTTCTAGTTACTTGGAAAGTTTGTTAAAAATAGTATTACAGAGTTTCCCACCGACGACGACGAAGTCATTTTTATATTTATTAATAATAATTCAAGATCTGGAAAGGCTTTTGCTGAAACTGGTCAACCGGAAGTGGCGGATTATTCTTGTCATATTCCCGTATTTCCCAAATATCTCCTTTAAAACTTAATTGGTGTAAATAATTGCAGGTAATTGCAGATAGTGTAATGTTCCTTAACTTTTAATTTAAATATTTTTTTCAAAAAATGAATCGTTTAAGAAATATTTTGACTTTTTGTCCGAAATTGTTGTGCGTCGATAAGTAATATTATTCTTTCCATTGCTATGATAAAATTTTATAATTATTGATAACGATGTCTACGCTGTCAAGGATAGTTTTAATAGCTTATCAATATTTTTTATCCATAGTAAAAGCTAACGATTTTGTTTATTACTGTATTTCAATGTGAAAATTGATTCAAAGTATTTTTCGCTCTGAAAATTATTCAGTGTTAAAAAATTATTTACAAGTGTAGTTGCTAATAATTATTCTTGAGGACGCTGATATCGAGAGCAAATTGTAAGTCAAATTGCAATCCTTCATTACTCTGTATTCGGAAAGTCATGTGCTGGACACCAAATATTTAAGGAGCTATACTCTGGTAAGTTTTTAATAGTACGTACTTTCCCTCTTTTAGTCTGTCCAATGCAAAGGAATCTAGATGTCGATATAGCAATGAAACAACCAAACAGCATACTAAGTACTAGTTGAACTATGTGATGCGATATCTCCCGTCCTGAACGCTTTTACCTGGTGTATAGGACATGAATTTACAATTAATAAATCAGGAAATGGAAATTTGTGTTTAATTTTATATATTATAAATGCGCAACTTTAAAATAATGGAATGTGGATGTTCACTATTTTATGACTTAACTTTCATGCGATTATTTCCTTAAACACATCCTAGAAACAGTGAGCTCTTTCTTAATCAGACAGTTGAATGATTTGAGTGAGCTTCTGTCATGTTAACGATCTTATTTTTTTGAATCATTTTTCTCTTCTTAATAAAGATACTTGGACCATGTCCACGTTATGTGCTATGATTATCACGGTGGATGGGAGACATTCACAGGCCACAACTCTCCACTCTTCTGGGGACCCGGCGATAAGGGAGACATCGCTTACTTCAACGGAGTAAGTTTTATGCAAAAAAATCCTTTAAATATTAAATTATTCGGAAGAAAATAGATTTCCAATTTTTCAGAGTGGTAAAAAAATACATTCGAACCAACGAAACACCTGACGCAATAAACAATGTGAAAAACAAATAATTACCGTCATAAAAAACGAAAAACGCTCCAGATAAAAATTGTTAGGCTTCCATGAAAGAATTCCAAGACCCAGAACTGAAGAAACTATGACAGTATTTCACCTGTTCAAGATACCGATTGAATTTTTAAAAATATCTGCTAATTAACATTTTCATAAAATATGCTTCAACTCTCCAAAAATGTATACTTATTTACTTCGAATTCAATTCTATTTCCAGAAAATGTTTACGGCAATTTGTTTTAATATAAAAATTTGTAAGCTAATGTTATCGCAAGACCGGTACCTCGAAGTTTCATAGAAATGTCCAGATCCTGAATCAAGAATTTCTAAAAGAGCATGACGAATATCATTCGAGAAAAAATATCTTAATTTTAAAGCGACAAACATTTCCTCCAATTATGCTTAGCCTTATGTTGTCGCTGTCTTTTCTCACGTTTCTGTTTCAGCGTTAATAGGGCGGAATTTGACATAATAATAGTACTTTGTAATAACTGAATTAACATTTCAAACAACGGAGGTTATGTCTCCGAAAAAATATACTTCATGATTCACCGGACACAATTAAAGTACCTATTTAAATCTAAATGATCATTTCAGAACTTCTCCATGCACTACTGGAAAGATAACGGCATCCCAGCAGAAAAACTCATCATGGGAATGCCACTCTACGGGCGAGCATTCACCCTTGACCACGAAGACCAAAACGGTCTCTACGCCCCTGCATCGCGGCCAGGTATTGCAGGACCATACACGAGGGAAGCAGGTTTCCTTGGCTACAATGAGGTGAGCGAATTACGATGCGCAGTATCATAGGATGTGAAAGCATTTGTTCACAAAATAAATAAATGTTGAATACTTTTTAATAAGACGATAAAAATGATATGTAGTTATCAAACACAACCATGATACTCCAATTTAACGCAATAGCGTTTTATTATGCTAAAATAAATTAAAGCATGGTAAAAATAAACTATCATGATCCTATTAACTGTACCGTATACATAAACGGGTATCAAGTATAAATTTACGTAAGTATCGATTGAACTTTTGCATACAACAATACACTGATTTTCAAAGCATATCAATCCTCAGTTATTCGTTTCATTCATAAATCTCATCCCATTTTATTTAGAAGTGAATGCTTCCTTTACCGACTCCTTAGTCCTTTGTAAGATAGTCCTCGCTGTAAGAACGATTGGTTCAAAAAAATCTTAAAGAGGTGAAAGTTATCCTCTTCCTGAATGTGATATCACTTTTTTAACACGGCAAAAATTCCGGATTCATCCGCAGATCTGCGACCAGATGAAGACCAACCCATCTGCGTGGAAGACAACCAGAGACCCATATTACATGGCCCCATACACCGTCAACGGAAGACAGTGGGTCGGTTATGACGATATGGAGTCTCTTAAATTGAAGGTATGATTACAAAATACGTACACGTATGTCCGCTAGGTGACTATACAGCTCTTTCTCCAGATTATAAGCAATCTATAAACCGTAAGAAACAACGTTATTTCCTTTCATTTTAAGATTTAATATCCTAGTGGCATGCAAGATAGAATTAAGCATAATAGCATATTTATTCATTGCTACATCATAAGTAAATTCAAAGCCAAATATAGTATTTGGAAAATATTTTCAAAATTTATTTAATTCAATATATTCATGTTGAATATTGAATATCCTTTTATTGCAACTTTCAGTGATAACGATTATATAAAATAATTTATCATACTCATTGTTTAATTAATAGATATATTTTTAAAGTTGTAGTTTGTAGCACACTAATACTGAAGTAAATCTGATAAGTTTATGTAATATGTAATATGCAAGTAATTTAATAAACAAGAAATTTAGTAATAAACCTTCATTGTTTTCAGATCAACCTACATATGCCATATCAGTGACGTAAAATAATAGATATATCTTTAAGCTAGTATGACATATGAGTGAAACAATAATGATTATCCCATGTGTTGATTCTAGGCTCAGTTCGCTGCAGATCTTGGACTTGCAGGAGCTATGGTCTGGAGTATTGAGACCGACGACTTTCACGGCGGTTGCCACGGAAAGCCATTCCCTCTGCTAGCAGCCATTCGGGAAGGACTCGGAGGAGGAATTATCCCAACCCCACCAAACACACCTCCGACCGCCATACCCACTCTTGGGCCGAGCGATTCCACCGTAAGTACAAGGAATTCAATGTTATTTTTCTAAAATAAAACCGTACGAAACCAAACCGCACGAATAAATATTTTTTATTAATAACTAGCTGAAAGTACCCGGCGATGCCCGGGTTGTGCCAGACGTCTTTGGCGAATAAAATTATGTATTATATGGTAATACAATAATTTCAACTTTTGCGCATTTTTTACCAAGGGGATGAAGGCATTATAAATTAGAAAAATATGTTTTAATACTTATTTCAAAGCTTGCTTGTAAACAATATTTTTTGTTTTTCCTTCATTAGCATAAATAAACAAATTTTTGCTTGATCCAAAACGTGAACATGTAACATAGAGATGGCCATGAGAAAAACATTGCTTTTTTAAATTAATGCCAGCCACCTTTAAAGAAAACTACTTTCTCTATACTACGTATATTGGAGAAAGTTAAAACTAATTCTGGGATATCTCTGATACCTATGAATTGGGCTGGGAGGGTCCATTGAGGTCCGGAGAGAATGTGAACATACGTGAGAGTAATAGGATTTCGAGTTTAAGAATGTAATCGGTTGGCAAGGAAACGTCACGTTAAAAAAGCTAAATTTTCTCAAAATATGATATTAAAACGTTAAATTCGAAAGATTTAGATTCGAAAGCGATAAAAGACGATAAGAATAAGAAACTGCATTTATTTTTCTTTCATAAAGTCTAATTGTAAGTCCGAAAATCGTAGGTCAACTATGTGAATTTTAATAGTCAAAATAAGATAAGGTTCCAGGTCGAAATATGGATTTTTCCATGTTATCTTATGGGAAATGGAAATCATTCTCGAGAATCGAACCCGGGTCGATTATGGATTTTTTTCGAAAATGGCTTCTACTTTAAGAACCGAACATTACTACCATATGTCAATCTTCTAGCTACTCGGAAATTTTGTTAAAAATAGCATTACAGAGTTTCCCACCGCCGACGAAGTCTATTTTATATATTAGATACCACAGATCTGAGAGCAAGTACGTTGTGTGATACGGAGATGACAAAGAATTAGAATAAGCAGACTAATCAAGGTATGAGGGTAGATTCTAACTCGTGAATGAAGTAATACGTATTTTTATCTACTTGAATAAATGGTTTCCATTGCACATTAACTAATGGAAGTTCATTCTGCGCATTTTAAACAACAATTTGATTTTTTCAAAAACGGCTCTAATGATATTGATCAAATTTACAGTTACTTGAGTTTATGTCAACAATAATACCAAGTAGTTTGTATCTCTCAAAAAATCTGATGTGGCCAACACATGACTTTCTTCATATTTGGGGTATAGATATTTAAATAAATCATGAATAGAATTATAAGGCTACATTATTATTTCGTATCGTAAAAGAATACAGTCGTCCTTATTGCCGTAAATTACGTATATTTTGAATATGTTTACAGAATTCACCGCTACATGGTGGTGGCGCTGTATACTGGAAATTAGGAAATAGCAAAATATCTCCGAAATGGATGGTTCTACAAAAATTTGTTTCAAACAAAACTTAGAAGAAATATTATACTCCACATCTTTGGTCCTCACGAAGATGACCAATTACGACGTTTTTCAGAAGATATTTGACGGAAACCGAAAAAACCGATTATTTATAAATAATTCCTAAATAATAACTGCTATGGAAATTTGTTTCAAATGAAAGTTTTATGAAATTATATTCTCTATAACATTTGTATAGAATTGTATTTACAATAATGATATTTTAACGGAGAAATATCGCAAAACCCGAATCGGGTTTCGAATAAAACTCGACTTCCGGTTAACCGTTATTGTCCAAAAACTAATCAGTTCTTTATGCCCATACAAAAGTGTTATATATGAAATTTGGTAACGATATGGCAAGTACTTTTTGATTTAGAGCGCCCACAATCACATACACACGCGCGCACACACACACACACAAAGACATCATTCCGAAAATAGTCTAAACGTGTTCTAGGGACCTCAAAACGTGTATTTACGTTGAAATCTCGAAGTCGATTTTCTTCGTGATCACAATACTTTCCCATATGGAGAAATTAAAAATGAATATAACGCTAGTTTATTCAAGGCAACATTAGCAATAATTTGATTTTATCAAAAACGGCTTCAACGATTTTGATCAAATTTAATACAGTTGCCTGAGTATACGTCTGCAATAATACTACATATTTCATTTTTCTCAAAGAATGAATATAAGGCTTGTTTATTCTTCGACAATTTTAATAAAATCGGATTTACTAAAAACCGGCTGATACGATTTTATTTTTCTAAATATAACTAAACGACGCATTAGTACATGAAAAAATTTGTACAATGTATGTTGTACCGATTTTTGTCACAAGAACCTCGCCTTTAAATTTTAAAAAGTAATCAATCCTTTTCAAATATCCTTTTATAAATTAAGAAGTTGAATATATCTAATGTTCAAGCACTGGTAGTATATATGCCGTCAAAGCCAAACTAAAAGTACATTAAAGTGTCTTCCTATAATTTAAACTATTCTCCATAATTTCAGTTCCATATTTTATACTGAATATATCTTTCGCTTTTTAGTATGTTTAAAAACGTTTTGAGAAGCTAAACCGACAGAGGTTTCACAAAAAGAGGGTAAGAGAGTATTTGCCATGAGCTGTATGGTTGATGAAAGGAGAGATAGCTCGATCAAACTCAGTGCAGGGGTGTGCAACCCTTTTCCGATGGCGGGCTGTCTTAGTATTTCCGAGTACTTCCGCGGGCCACATTTAAAATCGCGGTTATATCGATGGGACGCATCTGAAGTTTCAGTCGGTTCGTTGGGCCGCGTCGGACAAAAATCTTTAAGAGGTCCCGCAGTATTTTCATCGCGTCGGAAAATTTTCCAATGATTCCCTAAAAAAAAAACAACTACGTTTACAGTTTAAAACGCTATTTTACTTCACCTCTATCTGTATTTCTAATTTCAGTATCCGACGAAATCCTCGACGTCTACGACAACCACCACCCCTCGCCCGATTCCACCACCCACAGACATCTGCAAGAAAGAGGGACTCAACCCCGATCCGACCAGCTGCCAGTACTTCTATCTCTGCACCGCCGACAATTTCGGAGGCTGGCAAATTGTTCAATATAAGTGCGGCGAAGGAACCGCATTTGACCCAATAAACGGCGTTTGCACGTGGCCTTCAGAGGTGCCAGGATGTTCATAATACATATTTTTTATTACATCGAGCAAATCAATTGAATTTACATTAATTACTTTCGTTTCCTCAATGTATGACGATTTTATCAAAATACCTCAAGAAACTGCTGCCTCTATAAAAAGTAGAAATAAAAAACAAACAAAGTAATCTGTTTTTATTTTCTATAATCAAGATTTCAATTGCTTCAAATCAACCGAAGAGCGACTAAAAATCGCTAATGATATTCTTCGACTTCGAATTAATTTTCAAAATCAACTACTCTCCTTTAACAAAGGTCTGATGGGTGTAACATAATATGTACTTTTAAATTGGTAAATAAAATTTGCAGTCATGTTTAAATTCGTCCATATCTGAAATTTGCCTTGAAAAAATCTGACGCATACAGAATTTATCCACATTATTCGATTTATTCGTTCGAATATTTTATCGTACACTTCCATATAGAAACATTCAGATGCAATACCGATAAGATATGTGTATCGACAAATATATGCACAATTTGGGAAGCGTTTTCTAAACTAAATTCCATGTCGAAAGGAGATAGTTTTAGTTAAGAAAAGATCTCCAAATCACCGTAAAGGCGGTACTTACGTGTCAAGGCACAGAAGACTCGCAGGACCACTTAGGACGCGCGTTTCGACAGCAACGCTGTCATCTTCAGCAATGTCAAAGTGTGTAAGGTTAGGCGGAGTATTTATACTATTGTTGACCGTTAGAGAAGTAGGGGAGGGGAAAGAGAAAGGTGTATCGATCGTTAACTGAAATAGAGGGGAGTGGGGGATATTGCTGAAGATGACAGCGTTGCTGTCGAAACGCGCGTCCTAAGTGGTCCTGCGAGTCTTCTGTGCCTTGACACGTAAGTACCGCCTTTACGGTGATTTGGAGTTTTTTTATTTTTCCAATTCTATTCATTGTCTTCACCGTGTCTCGTGAGTTCTTCATTTTTTTTAAGAAAAGATATTCGTCTGCCCGTGGATGATCGAAAACGAGAGTCGATAAATAAAAGGCAAAGTTTCGGAGATAATGATTCTCGTAAAATGTTTCGTTTAGAGCAGGGGTCTCCAATATTTCAGCTCCCAAGATCTATTAATCATTTGTAAATTTACCGAGGATCGACCCAGTGGAGTGAGACTTGATACGGGAAATACTACTGAGCAGGTGAGATGTTGGAGGGGGGGATCCCCGCAAAAATTTTCTAAACTTTAAGAGAAATAACATGAAATGTCCTGCTTAACACGACAATCTAATTTAATCTCAAGCTACTTTTTATTCGAGTTAAACAAGCTCGAATAAAGTTTTATTCGAGTTTTCGTTCTGTAAAAGAGAGTATTTTAGTGAAAATAAAATTGATTAAAATTTCATCAACCAGTATAATTCAATGTTTACTAAGTTTCAAGCTATTAGAAGTTAAAGAAAATGTCTATTGAACAAATATACAGACGGAAGAAATCAACCGAAACATAACTTCAATAAATTAATAAAGTTGCACATAAAGCCGCAGCAATCCCAAAACGTTTGCCTTTTGCAATAATTCTCCACGTATCGAGCTACACTTTAGCATGCTCAGGGTCAATAAACATCAATACGCTCGTGCATCGCTGCGAGAACTGATATCGAGAGATATTTGTATTATTTGAATTATGCATACCAGTTGCTCTTAATTTTTGAACGATAATGAAATCACCTGCTCGATAAAAGAAAGTTCTATATTGGCTGAAGCAAGATTCAGCGATCGACTTTAAAAGGGCCACAGATCGACCGGTCGATCGCGATCGACTGACTGGTTGGAGACCACTGGTTTAGGGTTTGCAATGTAAAATTGTGGGAGTAGCTCTTTAAAGGATACTTATAGCCATCGTAAACTCACCACCGGTAGTTTGCGAATATTAAATTTTGTCGAGTAAGTCTGTCGATTCGTAGAAATTTATTTTATGCAAGCCTTCCGACCACATCACATTATCTGAGAAAGACCGAATGAGCGAACTTCGCCGCGCATGTTGATTAGACTTTTAATTCATTGTTGAGTCCGCTCTCGGGCGTCAGAGAAAATACCGCTTCCAGATAATTTAATAATGACATCACCAAATTTCATGAATGAGCAAATAGGGAGAATTAAGCTACAACACAATTTATGCGTACAATTCTTTCTTCATCGGAAATTTATTTAGGAAGGTTGGTGCCCTCCAAACTCCTCCATGAACCTGTTGACGTATAGGGTATTATGTAGATGCATCTATCATCTGCTGCTTATCCAAACTCTAAACTGACAGTCGGCAGTATTTCTTAAGAAGTGAAGAGTGCTGCCGCTTTTTAAGCATCGAATTCTGCTAAATACAGCCGTCTTAGTTTCAAGCGTTGTTAGGTCTTAAAAAAACACAAAATGGTTGAGTAGTTGATAGCAAAATGTAAGATTTCCACTATCTCCATCTCTCGACCCTATCATTAACGCACCTTCTCACCAAAGATATGAGCTAGCAGCTCCTAAAAGTTTATAAAGAGCTTATCTTTACACTACGGATGTTCCGAGGTGAAATACGTGTTGTCTTAGGTAAGTTTGTTCTATCATTTCTATCTATCGAAGAAGTTTTTTCCTATCCTGATGTGACATCTCATGAGATATAGCGGAGTTAAATGAGCGCAATCAAAGGCAGGAAGTAGGAGAGGGGTAGAGGATGGAGGGATGAGAATTTCGACGGCAAGAGCGGTGAATTTGCACGGATAAGAATTGAAACCACGAAAATTGAGAAGGTTAATTTAGATGCGATATAATATCGAAACAAAAAAGAGGAGCTATTATTCCAACCCCTTTCACTCTCCGTTGGTTGTCTCTCGCTCTTCGTTTTTTAATTTCCGTAAGATATATATTCTGGAATTGCTTTTTGTTCTTGAATAAACCTTTATCAACTTTTTATAACGTATTTTAAAGGGAAAACGTTCCGCGAATGATATTTTGAAATGGCATTTGCGATGCGTCTCTGATAAATGTACTATGTGCCACTTTTCCTTCGGAAAACTAAACGTGCTTTATATTCTCGCAGAATATCTTCTTTTCCCAACTATAGTTATTATAAACTATCTACAGTCCATGATATACCTAAGGCTACTTTACAAACGTCACCGAAGCAACCCTACATAAGCACAGAATCGTATGTGATATTAGTCTACGTTAGCAAGTGAAAGAAGAGACAAAGGGAGGAAATGAGTCTAGTGACGAAGCCATCAGTTGAGCCCTCATTCTAAATCAATGCGCGATGCTCGGCATGTGGTTGGACGCCAAAAACGTCAGGGTCGGAGCTCCTAGAATTAATTAATATTCTTTGTTCTTCAATAATTTCTCGTAAAATGTCATCAACTGTGGCTACGCAGGAATTCCTACCAGTTTGATAACGCCGGTGTCACGTGTATTCTCGAACGCTATTGGCCTCGAGTAGTTTTTGAAATATATTTAAGGCACAGTAGCACCATATGCGTTTGAACGAGATCAACTAACACCGGAAACCGACTTGATTTTGAAAGTGTCACAAACGACATGCATGTCGAGGTTCATTGAGAAAACTTAGGTTGGAGAAATTGTTTTGAATTATGAGATTCTTGTTTTTGTATTAGATCAGTGGTGTCCAACCTTTTCTAAATGGCGGGCCATATCGGTGATTGTGAATCCTTCGGCGGGCCGCATTGGATTTTGCCAATTCTTCCGCGGGCCTGATTAGAGTTCAAATCGTATCTATATATTCTGAGGTGCCATTTCAGTGAAAATATAGTATATGAGGTTTTTATAGTAAAAATTCTGATCTTAAAAGTTTTGTTAGCAAAATTTTCATAAAAATATATAAACTTGTGTGTTAAATATTTCGAATTGCTTTTTCATCATGACATTGCGGGACACACAAAAAACCTTCGCGGGCCATATCCGGCCCGCGGCCCGTAGGTTGGGCACCACTGTATCAAGTCATGACAAATTTTCAAAGGTTAAATATGAATAATTTTGTAAGTCACAACATATTGCGGGAAGTGTGTAAGAGATCATCAGAATCATTCGACATACGTTCACCGACGGTATGAAGGCCATTTTATAAAATTTACTTTTTTCATTTTTTTAACATGAATCATCTGCATCATATCGATCAATAATTTGGTGGTTTGGCAGGGAGAACTATGGCTTATCACCTGTTAGCCCTATTTCTGCTGTTGGAAAATCAAGGCTAAATATGGTTTTTAGGGCTAACATTTCAACATCAAGCGTTTGATTGTCGTAATTTGATTTGCTGTGTTACGAATTTGAGTGTTAAATCCCTTTTTAATCATTGCTTCGCGGGCCGCATGAAACACTCTCGAGAGCCGCATTCACCCCGCGGGTCGTGGGTTGCTCACCACTGCTTCAGTCACCTTCTCACTAAGTTACCGACATAAAGTAGTTGAAATTTTACGTGGTCGGCTAGTGATTCTTTGATGCGAGGGGGCGGTTTATCGTGAGCTCGATTTTGGGTCGAACTGGTATTCACTCAATTGACAAATTTTCATTGACTTCTTTTTAATATCTTTCTTCTTTGTTTTTTATTTGTATTTTTCGTTCCTACTCATACGAATCTTGGAATAAGCATTACGTTGACTATTCTCTTTTCCGAAATACTCCATAACTAAATATAAATTACGAATAACCCATTTGAACCCCCACTTTAAAGATATTCTTTCCCTCACATTAAAGGCGCGTTCAGACGCTTAAACAGCCTTAAACAGAAGAATTCAGAGCTTAAGACACTTCTTAGCGTTGGTGGATGGAGCGAAGGATCGACTAAATTCTCCCAGGTATTTATTAACTCCCTGTGATATAGAGCATATATCAACTTGAATATTCATCTAACTACAAGTGATCCTTAAATGCTTAACTTCAATAATTAAAAATGTTGCTATAATTGAACTCAGTAAAAATTAATAAATGTCTATATCTCAAGAGTTAATATAGCTGACTTACAATTAGTTACAGTCACAGAGAACTAAAAAGAAAGTTACATTTCTTTATGCTCTTCCATTACACCGTAATATTCTCATTTTATTCTGGCATAAATTCCTTGGCGGCTAAAATTAAATGTCCGTAACTATAGGTATTGGTCTCGGCGTTGCCACTTCTATTACGAAGTCACATAAAAGAATGTTGCGGAACGTACACCATGGAATTAAGATCGAATGTTTATAAGCCTAATTTTCGGTCGTTTGAAGAAACCTCATCTTCTATTTACTGCTTTTCTGAATTCCTAGAAACATAAATATATGCTCCTTTCCCAGAGGCTCGAGATCTGCTTTATTTGTATTACATTTACATTTCGAAACCTGTAGTTGACCAGAAGTGCTTGGCGTATAAAATGGATACATGTCATGCCGGTATGAGGAATTAATTTCCAGATGGTGTCGACTTACGAAGCCAGGAAAACCTTCGCCCTCAACGCCGCAGAATTCGTCACGGGGAACGGATTCGACGGTCTGGATTTTGATTGGGAGTTTCCAGGATTAAGAGGTGGCAGCGATCTGGACAAGGTGAGCGTGTGTGCATATATGTATAATTTTGTTTTTAATTCATAAATAAGGAATGCAATTGTTATTAGTTTGAAGAGGCTTGCACGGGGGTTAAATAAGTCTACTCAACTGATTGTACCTTATGGCCTTTCTGACCAATAGAGCTACTTCGATGTCCTCCTTAATGACATGCAAGGGATCTTCTGCGACTACAAGCTAATGATAACAGCAACCGTGTCTGCGCGGAAAGATACAATCGACACATCGTACGATATTCCAACGTTGGGACAGTAAGTCTATTCTTAGGAGAAAAAAATGTTTCCATCACATCTACTGTAAAAGACAGACCTGAAATAACGCTACATAAAACATCCGGAAAAACGTGTTGCTTTTTTTGCTATCCTTTTTAATTTGTTTTACAAAAAAAATATTTTACACCAAAAGATGCGCATTTCGACATTGACAATCATTCTTAACCAGGGTTCCCCAAACTACGGTCCGCGAGCCACATCCGGCCCGCGAAGTGATTTAATCCGGCCCGCCTGCCTTACCTCATATATTTCTTTAAGTTTTATGTATTCACCAACAGCAATTTTGATCAAGTATCATTCGATCGCCAACTCGTTTTTTAGGTAGATACCTGAAACTTTTCTCTTTTCTCGATAACCACCTTCCCCCCTCGAAACTTGCTCTTTGAAGTTTTCACATGGCCCGATCAGTCATTTGAAAAGTCTTACGTGGCCCGCGCTGTCGTACATAAAGCCTAATGTGGCCCTTTCAATAAAAAGTTTGGGGAAACCTGTTCTAAACCATTGTGTATAAGAAATTATTTCCATGCTTCTTATTAGTATCATATTTCCTTAAATCATTATCTTTTTCTTACTAAAGCTACATGGACCAGATTCACGTCATGTGCTTCGATTACCACGGTGCATGGGATCCATTCACAGGTCACAACGCTCCACTATTTTGGGGATCTGGCGATAAAGAAGACTACGCTTACTATAACGCAGTACGTTGAAAATACCAAGACCCTTTGAAACGCCGTTACATAGGATATAAAATGACTATTGAAGTTCAACAAATTCAAAAAATTAATACACCAAAGAGTAGAATCGCTAGGTATTCATGGAAGAATTCCAAGAGCAAGAATAAAAGTGAACGTTATAGTATTGCAACGATATATTTATTCGGAAATTTAAATTTATTTTATGAATTTATATATATATATATATATATATATATATATAATAAACATACCTTACCAGCGTGGTTTATATATTTCATATCCATCGGTATAGAGGTAACTCGAATTTCTGAAAAAGTGTTAGGATTCCATAAGAAGAAGCATCTTTTAAGAAACAAGAAATTGCATTCGAGCAAAGTATTGATACGTACATACATGAAGTCAAACTTAAACATCTTAAAGTTAAAAAGCGACACATATTTCCTTCAATTAGTCGTAGTGTTAAAATCACACAGTTTTACATATTTTTTCAGAGTCACAGTTGCGTGATTGAACGACATAATTTATTTGGAAAATCGAATCAGTAATTCAAACAGCCGACCTTATAGGACTCCTTACAAATGTCCTTGAAGCCTCACTTCACGCAATTACGAATATATTAAAATTTACATAACAATTTCAGAACTTCTCCATGAACTACTGGATCCAGCATTATGCTGGAGCCAAGAAACTCGTCCTGGGAATGCCACTCTACGGGCGATCATTCACTCTGGATAACGAAAATGAAACCGGTCTTTACGCACCAGCAGCGCAGCCAGGAATTGCAGGACCATACACGAGGAAACCTGGTTTCATTGGCTATAATGAAGTGAGCAAAATGAGATATGGGACGTAATATGACATGTTCATTAACGTAAAAAAATATGTAATGCAAGTACAATGATAAAAATGCACAATTTCATCAAATATCGCAATCATTCCCAAATGTAACTTAGGTACTTTTATCGTGATACGAAGCTAACCACAATCGGATCAAACCTGTGAAATTAATTCATTCCGAAACTAGGAAGAAAGAAAACTCCGTAATTATTGTACGGTTAAAATAATTTTAATGCGCACTCGCTTTCATTCTGCAGCATCACCATCAAGCAAAGCCCAAAGAACCCTAGGTCGTATTTAATTATTTAATAAAGCAATTATTAGAATTTTTCCCTCCGTTGCTTATTTGGATAGCAAAGATTGGTTAAAATATTCCTTCATAAATGTTTCATAAACGTGAGCGTGTATCGTGCATACATTTGCGAATGCGTCGAATAACATTTAACGCAGAAGCATTCCCTTATTTTCTTCATTTCGATCCAAGATATCACTCCATTTTTTTTGTGGCAACCAGAATCTTCAGTTTATCTAGGCGACTTGTTAGTCCTATATGTAAATTAGTCCTTTCTGTAATAACAACAGGTTAAAAAAAATTAAAGAGGCAAAAGTTATCCTCTTCCTGAATTTCGTGGCACTATCTCTTTAACACGGCAAAAATTCCGGATTCATCCGCAGATCTGTGACCAGATGAAGACCAACCCATCTGCGTGGAAGACAACCAGAGACCCATATTACATGGCCCCATACACCGTCAACGGAAGACAGTGGGTCGGTTATGACGATATGGAGTCTCTTAAATTGAAGGTATGATTACAAAATACGTATACGTATGTCCGCTAGGTGACTCTACAGCTCTTTCTCCAGATCATACGCAATCCATCAACCATAAGAAACAATATTATTTCCTTTTATTATATCAACAAGATAATGTGATATAATTATGATGTACTGCTTTCTTTATAAACGTATATAAGGAAATTACAAACACATTCTGACGTCGGTATAATTTTATTTTAGACAATATATGTCTTTTCGCAAAGTTAGGGTGATGCTCGATAGATACTCTACGACAGCGGTTCTCAACCGGTGTGCCGCGAAAAGGTTTACGATTAGTTATCGATCCAAATAATTTTCAAAAACTAGCTTTTTTTGAGATAAAGCTTGAAGACATTAAAAGTATACAAAAGACAATTTCCATTAGTAATACAATAAGCGTCTCTGCTTTAAAATCGTCCTTTTTAATCGCACGTAGGAGAAGAGCTAATTAAGCCCTCAATTATAGATGCGTGCCAAGAAATGATAGGTAAAGACGCTGCAAAAAATGAATCAAATTCCCTTGTCTAACGACTCCGTAAAATGTAGAATTTATATGATTTCGGTATCCATCGAATCTCAATTAATAGAACGAATAAAAAACTCTCCATGGCTTGCCATTCGATTGGACGAATCGACAGGCATCTCAAGTTATGCAATACTCCTTGTTTTTGTGCGTTATGTATATGAGAAAGAAATTCAAGAAGACATCTTATTTATGTCAGAATTACAAACTAGAACGACAAATGCTGAAATATTTCGAGTTATCGATGACCACTTTTCAAGTAAAGTTTTGGATTGGAACAAGAATGTCGGTGTTTGTACAGACGGTGCTGAAGTTATGACAGGAATACCTGCTGGAGTAACAAGAATCAAAAATATGTCTGCACCCGAAGTACAAACAAATCATCATCAAATGAGATGCTTCCTGAACTTAATAGTGTTCTTAACGAAGTAGTGAAAATAATTAATTACATTGCTGCCAACTCCCCAATTTCACGCCTGTTTAAACTTTTATGCTATGAGCTCAATAAAGAAGTCCAAGTTTTCCTATCAGAGAAATGATTACACTTGGAAATAAAACTTCATGATAATAATTGGCTGGTAAAGTTGTCTTATTTGGGGGATATTTTAAAGTTACTAAATGAGCTAAATCTTCAGCTACAAGGACAAAAATGTTCAATTCTTACAATTTTTCAAAGATTTTAGGGTTTCAAGAAGAAATTAGAAATTTGGGCATTGAGGGTAAAATATGACATTTTTGATATGTTCCCAATATTTTCGTACCTTGCATATAATGAAAATTTCAATTTTGACAAACAAAGAGTATGTAAGGTAATACTAGGACATCATTAAGCCTTCAGGAGAAAATTTGAAGATTATTTTACCTAAGAAAATGATCCTAGATCAGGAAATGTGTGGGTTTGCGATTCCTTTTTGTTTTGCTCCGATCCAAACAACAAACTCAACACAACAGAACATGATACTTTCCTAGAACTGTCAGCTGAGTTAACTTTAAAACACGAATTTACAAAAGCCGCAACATTGATAATTTTTTGGGCAAAATTGGGCAAAGAATACTCAATGCTGAGTCAGAAAGCCGTCCATTCCCTTCCACATATTTATGTGAGACTGCATTCTCAATACTCACCACTACAAAAAATCTGATGTGGCCAAAACATGACTTTCTCCATATTTGGGGTACAGATATTTAAATTATTATGAATAGAATTATAAGGCAAAATTATTATTTCGTATCTTAAAAGAATACAGTCGTCCTTATTGCCGTAAATTAGGTATATTTCGAATATGTTTATAGAATTCACCGCTACATGGTGGCGGCGCTGTATACTGGAAATTAAGAAAAAGTTTTAAAAAACTCCGAAATGGATCGTTCTACGAAAATTTGTTTTAAACAAAACTTGGAAGAAATATTATTCTCTATAACTTTGGTCCTCAGGAAGATTATTAATAACGACGTTTTTAGAGAGATATTTGACGGAAACCGAAAAAACCGATTTATAAATAATTCCTAAACAATAACCGCTATGGTAAATTGTTTCAATTGAAAGTTGTAGGAAATTACATTCTCTATAACATTTGTATCGAGTTGTATACTATACAATAATGATGCTTTAGCGGAGATATTTCGCCAAAACCGAATCGGGTTTCGAATAAACCTCGACTTCCGGTTAACCGTTATTGTCCAAAAACTAATCAGTTCTTTGTGCTCATGCTAAAGTGTTATATATGAAACTTGGCATTAATATGACAAGTACTTTTGATTAGAGCGCCCATAATCACATACAGGCATCCATCCATCCACACACACGCACACACAGACATCACTCCGAAAATAGTCTAAACGTGTTCTAGGGACCTCAAAACGTGTATTTCCGTTGAAATCTCGAAGTAGATTTTTTTCGTGTTCACAATACTTTCCCTATACTACGTACGAGAAAGTAAAAAGAGTGAAAATAATTATTTTTGAAAACAGAATACGAATTCATGCTGAGTTAGCTTAAATATTTGATTTCAACTGTATAAAAACGAGAAATTTTAAAATTTATAACAATGGAAAATTTTATCTACCATGGAAACACTAAAATGTTTTTATATGTGATTGTTACCTTTTAATAGTATGAACATCTATATAGCTTATGAGCGTAAAAATGTGTTTTACAAGAAGTTTAAATGAAGAGAGGGTAAGGGGAAAAGGAGAGTGGGGAGAGAGAGAGGGGAAAAGGAGAGAGGGTGGGCGGGAAAGGAAAAGAGGTGAAAGAGAGATAGGGGGAGGGGGAAGGAGAAAGGTGGATATGGAGAAAGGAAGGGAGAGACAGGGAGGAGAGAAATAAGGGAGAAGAAGGGTTATGCAGGAATGTAGTAAAATAGAGGGTAATGGGAAAAGGAGACAGGATGAGGGAGGGGGGAAAGGGGAGACACAAATAGGGTAGGGGAGGATAGGGACAGAGAGAGGGAGATGATAATGCAAGAAAATAGATTTATACGTCTTTAATAGAATAGTTTTCTATGAGGATGTCATTTGCACCATTAATTGATTCACATTATTATTAATAAACTAGTGTAATGCCCGTTGAAATATCAACGGAAGAATTATAGATAGCTAGATAGATAGACAGATTATTATTATTTTCATTTAAAATAATTAATATCCCACTTTCACATATGAAATATTTTGTCATATACAACATATCTAGTGAATATTCTGTTGTTGACGGGCTATCTTTAGTTGAACTTAAAATAATTGCCTCTCTTTCCTTCCCTTCCCCCCCCTCCCCCTTTCACACCCTCTCTCCCTCTACCACCCTCTATCTCCCTCCCCCTTCCCCGCTCTCTTCTCTCCCTCTTCCCCCCCCCCCCCCCCTTCTCTCTCGTATAAAATCATATAAAGCACGCTTACACCCATAAGGATTGATACAATAATAGGATTTTGAGGTCTAACAAGGCAACATTCCGTTAAAATGGCAATATTTCCACAAAATATGTGAATTAAACGTATAACATGAGCGATTTCGAATTGTATGCGGAAAAAGATGAACCGAATAAGAAACTTTGTAATTTTTTCTTTTTCTAATAATATGGCCAACTACTGTGTAATTATGAATAAATAGAATATCAGTAAAATAATTGTACATTAATTTAATCTTTATGACCTAATGTTTCTTTAGAATGATCAAGAGATAGGTTAGAGTATTTCTAAACGGTTGAAACAGTTAAAGCAATGGTTGATTAATTTTTTAAAACGAAGCATTAATCTCGAAAAGTTAATCGTTCGATAAACTAGTCCATGAAAAATTTTCTTTCAAAGAATAAATCTGTAGACGTATTTACGTTGCTCGAAAATTTACTATCCCACGCTTCGGGATCGGGGAGGTTACGAGTCAGTCGGTCGCAGGGGAGGGGCGTTCAAAGCGGCAACACTGCATCCCATCCACTGAAACATTCGAGGATTATAGTCGATCCCACTTCGAAAGTCTCTTGGCCTACTTAGAGCAAGTAGCCAATCACGAACGTTTCCCCTTCCATCGCCCCTCTCAACTTTCGTGCGGGAGAGCAGATATCGGTGCGCGCTGATATACTACGCAGTTTCTAAATAAAATACTTCCCATCCTTCTTTTTGATCCACAGCAAGGAAACGGCGGTAGAAACGGCAACGCAGTCCGATGCGATCTCTTCGAGAGCAGGAGTGAGACTGGTTTCCTCCCCACTACCTTCCCAAACAAACAGTCTCCTATTGGCTGCTGCTAACTCGTGTACGCCCCGTTTTCGAGGCCATAAGTCTTCCGATGTTGGATCGACTATAACTCTCGCCGGCCCGACTATAGGTTTCGATCTCCCATCAATGGATAATGTTATTGATAACCTTTGAGCATTAAGTTGCATAAGTGAAGTCTATGTTCTTGCGGTCCCTAACCCCCTCCCCCCATTTTACGTTATTCATATGGAAGAAAATTCCGCGTTATACGTAGTTTCGATATACGTCGCACTTTCATTGTCCCTAACGCCAATGTAAAACGGGAACCCGCTGTATTATCCTCACGTGCTGTTCATTTGAAACAGTCATAAACAGACGTTTTAATCAAAAATCCTTTCAGCGGCTAAACTACGTAACTTTCGACAGGAATACATATCCACGTAAGTGGCACAGCTTACGATAATGAATGAGGGTCCTTTTTATTTAAAAAAACGGCATTAACCGTCGAGGAGATAGAAGTTAAAAGTGATACTGGACTTAGGAAACGCGACAACAAAGTAATATAATCATGCATTATACATCGCGTTATCTGTCACCTGATGTTTATCCAAACTCGAAAATGGCTGTGAACGGTATCTCCCAAAACTCCTGAAGAGAGTTATCGCTTTTTTATGTAACGCATTGTGCGAAATAAGACGGTTTCCATATCCAGAAATCGACTGAAGTGTCGTTCGATCCAAAAGACACGGGATAGTTGAAGAGTTAATATCAATAATAAGATTTCGATTGACTCCACCCCTAGAATCCACAAATAACGCATCATCCAATTAAAGATATGAACCAAAAGTATATAAAGAGCCTCGATATCGCTATTCTGCGAAATCTGGGTGTTTGGAGGTGATCCACGCTGTGTGAATAACTCTTAGGTAAGTCGATGCTTTTATTTAATATGTATCATCCCATCTTCTGTGACCACTTATCGTAAAAGGCTTAGGTATTATGTTACACCATTACGTGCTAGAAATGTTTGAAGTAATTACAAACTATCAATACGCGAATTATCTGATAAAAATGCCTGTGTGGGTTAAGAGCATCAATGTTACTACTATACAAATTTATAATCTTTATTTTATGACATAACTTCCAAGGAGATAACAGGATTGAACCCAAAAGAACACATTTCCATAAGCAAATTACTTAATTATTTTTCCAAACCATACCCCTGTGATATTAATTTTTCTCCAAAATCATAAAAAATAACTAACCGGGTCCCGATTGGTCTCTAGTTATCACAACACGAGATTTTTCCACTGTGATTATGTCGATGCCAAGTTTAGACTCGAAGCCTAAAAGCCTCGAGTAATTTTCGGGATGCTAGACGAGTAAACATCACATGCAACAGAATGGAATTAGAAAAGTTGGTAAACATTCATTAATGTAAGAGAAATTGCGTCTCATATTATTCTTTCTGAGATACCTGTTTTCATAATAAATCATATCGATTTTTTTAGGGTCAAATTCGTATTAATGTATGGTGCACATTATACAAACGGAAATGTATAAGAGATTATCAGGATTACTAGACGTTAGCTCACGGACCAAACAGATTTGCGCAAATAAATCAATCATCTGCATAAGATCCAGTGCTGTTAATCAATAAATTGTTGGGTCGATAGGGAGAGTCATGGCATCTCGCCTGATTGCCCTGCTTGTGTTGGTGGCGGTGGTGGGATTAGCGGCTGCCTTACCCACCAAGAAAGACAAGGTGTTGGTGTGCTACTACGGTAGCTGGGCCGTTTACAGACCTGGAGCAGCAAAGTTCGACGTCGAGGACATTGACCCGTTTGTCTGCACCCATCTCATCTATGGATACGCCGGCCTGAGCTCTACCAAAGGCGTAATTACCTCCCTCGACCCGTGGAACGATCTTTACGACAACTACGGAAAGGGTGAGTGTGAACAGCTTCTTTGATCTTAGAAACTCGTCTTAGTAAGAGACACACGAGTTATTTCGTAGTCCTAACTAATCTTATCAACATCTATGGCAGTCTTTCCAAACACGTTAAGCCGCGTTTCTTGTCCTTGGTCGCTGTAAAATTCCTAAGTCTCCTTCGCGTATCGAACTGACAAAGAACGCAGTTAAGAGTTGTATATGCTTTACGCAGAACAACGATATGGTATTAAAATATTTATTAGCATGCCTAACATCCTACCTTTTCCGACCTGAAACTCTTAACTTTTTTATTGAGAGGGTTTCATATTTTGTCAAGTAAGATTTCAGAAATTTATTTCATGAATGAGAATATCGTTCTTATTTCATTAACTCGTTCAAATGGGATTACAATGAAATGTTTAATTACACTGAGGATAATTACCGACCTTGGCTAAAAAGGGGAATATATATATATATCATCATCATCATCATCAGCCTTTTTCAGTCCACTGACGGACGAAGGCCTCCCCCAGACTCTTCCAGTTTTCCCTGTCAACTGCCTCCCTCCTCCAAGTTTGCCCCAAGAACTTAACAAGCTCTCTGTCCCAGCTGTCTTTCGGTGTTCTTTTTGGTCTCTTGATGTTTCTTGGGATCCATTTGATGACACTGGACGTCCAACGCTGGTCATTTCTTCTAGCAATGTGGCCCGCCCACTGCTATTTTAACACCTTCACTCTTCTAATCACGTCACAGACTCCCGTCTTCTTTCTTACCCAGTCGTTCCTCTTGCGGTCTCTTAGGGTGATCCCTATCATGCATCTCTCCATGCCCCTCTGTGTTGTTTGCAGGCGCTGTATCATTCTGGCATTCATGGTCCATGTTTCACAACCATATGTCAGAACAGGCAGAACACATTGGTCATACAGTCAGTCTCCTTTTTAGGAAGACTGGAATATTTGATTTAAAGATGTTCGCATTCTTGCCAAAAGCACTCCATGCCATCTTCACTCTCCGGTTGATTTCTCCAAGAAGCGAACCATCAGTAGTGATGAGTTGACCTAAGTAAACATAGCTAGTTACTTCTCCACGTTCTGCTCCGTTGATATGTATCTTCTCAGAATTTGTGAAGGAGTGGTACATAACCTTTGTTTTATTAAGATTCATCTTAAGTCCAACTTCTCGGCTTGCTTGCTCAAGCTCTTCAGTTCTTCTAAGGAGCTCTTCTGGGCTTTCTGCGAACAGTATGATATCATCTGCAAAGTGCAGGTGACTCAGATATTCTCCATTTACCTTTATGCCTTTTTCCTCCCAGTCTAGCCTTTTGAATACTTCCTCTAGAGCTGCTGTAAATCACTTAGGGGACATAGTATCTTCTTGTCTCACTCCCTTTTCGGCCTTAAAGGCACTCGTCTCTTCATGCAGCTGGACAGATGTTGTCCCATTTTCGTAGATATTCTTGATCAAGGTTATGTACGTTTCTTCTACTCCTTGTTTCTTTAGTGCACGTAACACCGACGAAGTTCGGACAGAGTCGCATGCTTTCTCGTAGTCGATAAAGCACATACATAGCGGTAATTCATACTCGTTAGTCCGACTGATTACCTCTCTCACGACTTCGATGTGGTCCATCGTTGTATACCCACTGCGAAATCCAGCTTGCTCTCTGGGTTGGGCAGCATCAAGATGGTTTTGAAGGCGCATAGTGAGTATTTTGGTGAATATTTTGTAGACTGTTGGGAGTAGGCTGATCGGTCTGTAGTTATTGAAGTCTTCTTTGGAACCTTTCTTGTGCAGAAGGATAATACATGCGTGGTTCCATGTTTCTGGTATCTTTTTCTTCCTCAGACAGGAATTAAAAATCTTAGCGAGAATTGTTTCCGTATGATTACCCATTGCTTTGAATACTTCCGCTGTGATACCATCCATTCCAGATGCTTTTCCATTCTTCATACTTCCGATTGCGTGTCTCACCTCTTCCGGAAGGATACCTGGGACCTCTTCGGTGGGCATGTTTGCATCATCATTTACTTCATCATTTCCTAGAGGATCCTCATACAGCTTGGTGTAAAATTCTTGTACCCGTTTCAGGATCAGTTTCCTACTATGGGTTATGGAGCCGTCTTCAAGCATCAAGGCCATCAGCTGTCTCTTTCCGATCGAGAGATGTTGCTTCATTTTCTTGTAACTTCTATTATTTTCTATGGCTTTCTCGATTAGCTCATAATTATATTTTTTCACATCTTCCTTGATGCACTTCCTTATAGTTTTGTTTAGTTCTGCAAAATGGATCATTTCTTTAGGATCATTAGTAATTAACATTTTCCTTCTTTTTTCCATCAGCAGTCATGTTTTTTCAGTCAACTTTTTCTCTGGCTTTGTTTTAACTGTTCCTCCTATTTCTGCAGCAGTTTCCTTGAGTATCTCTATAAATTGGGATTCAACTTCTTGGTACCCAGTGCACTGAATCGATTTTTCAGTTGGAGCTGAAATTCTTCTTTTCGTTCTCTTAGCACTTAGGCTTCTTTAAAAGCTTCTGTCTTTCTAACTTTCAGTTGAATTTTATTCTGCATCTTACCAAGCGATGGTCGCTTCCAGTTTTAAACTGGTTGTGGACGGAGCAGTCTTCAGCCAATTGCTTCTTATTGACTAGTATGTAGTCAATTTCGTTTTTGGTACCATTGGGTCCTTTCCAGGTCCATTTTCTATTGGGATTCTTTTTGAAGAAAGTGTTCATTATATATAGACTAGTACATTCAGCAAAGTCTACAAGTCGGTCCCCTCGTTCATTTCCGTCTCCATAGCCCCATTTTCCAACTGCGCTGTCGTCTTCCTTTTGTTCTCCTACCTTGGCATTGGAATCACCCATGACCACTTTTAGATGGCAGCTTCCTTTGTCGTGCAGTTCTCCAACTTCATGGTAGAAATCTTCCACTTCCTCATCCGAGTATGATGACGTTGGCGCATAAACTTGGACTATTTGAAGTTGATATCTTTTATTTATTTGAAGCACTAGTCTAGCTGCCCGCTCGGATGAACTTTCCATTTCCACGATATTATTCTTCAATTTTTTGTTGATGATGAATCCAACACCTCCTGTTCTTCCTGTGTCAGTTCCCCTGTAATAAAAAATGTCCACTCTTCAACTCCAATAGGCCTTCACCTTTTCTTCTCACATCACTAAGTCCTAAAATGTCCCACTTGATCTTCTCCAGTTGTTCTTGGAGCTCTTGAAGTTTATCTTCACTGGACAAAGTCCGGCAGTTAAAGGTAGTTAGGTTGAGGTTAAAGGAATTAGGTAAGGATGAGAAAGAGTGGCAGTGGGCGTTTAACCTCCGGGGATACTTAGCACCCTCTGCCTTCCTGCCTTGTTCCTGACCACTGCCACGGTCAGAGGCAATCCAGCCTCCGGAGAATGAGGGCCGTTTTTTATGGGTGTACATGTCATGGGGGGATTGTGGGCCTTAAAACACCACGCTGGCCCAGAGCGGGTTGGTGAGTACCTCTTTCACTTTGGCCGGAGATATTGCAGAAAGACTTCACAGCATGGTTGAACCTACCGGTGTCCGAGGACACCACTGTTATTCGCCCTTTAGCCTCCGTTTACACCCTTCCGCCGACTTTGAGGCAGTGAACTGAGGCAGTTAGATATATATATATATATATATATATATATATTAGGGTGGCCCTTAATTTTCAATTTTCGAATTTTTTTGGTCTCACCCCCTAGAATGGTTCCAATTCCTAAAATAATGACCTACAAAAATTTTTAGCCCGATCGGGGAACATTAACAGGTGCCACAAAGGCCCCAAAGTTACGAAATAGTAGATTTTTTTGGATGTATCAATTTTTAACGTATTTCAGGTAATATCTCAAAAATGTTAAGTCCTTATCAAAATTTTGATGAGATGATGTCGATAGAGCATTAAATTTCCTACAATTTTGGTATTTAAACTTTTTTCAAGCGCCCAAGCGTTTTTGAGATAATCGCATTTGAATGTAGAGAAAGTAAAAAACCATACTGGAGATAGGACATAGACCTAAAAAGAATAAAGGAAAATGCTGCAAATAATGTTATTATTATAGTAAAATTTTTACACATTATATATTAGAAATACATCACTACCCATTACGATTAACAGAACAACAAAATCATTTTTAAAAACACACATACAAAATTAAATTACACACATTTTTGTATTAGCGTTTCTTTTTTACAATCCAGATATTTTTTTAGATAATCGTTAACAACTTATAACAGATATTGCTTTTGACTTTCGTCTTTTGTTAAAATATTATTGTACTCTTGTATTAACTTAATTCCCCTTTCTGCCACATCATTTACTACCGATAATTTTGTCAAGATTTGGATTCCTTTCTGATAATCATCTCTTTCTTATCATGCATCGAGGTCTGCCTCCAAAAAATCGGTTGGAATTTTAAATCTTGAAAAAAAGTTCGTTTCCGATGATACGAATTCGTTTAACTCTTTCATTATGAAATCCTTCGTATCTCTTGGACGGAATAAAATCCTTTTAACAGTAATATCCTCTGATTCCTCCGATAATTTTTTGCCTCTACCATTTACAATTTCGTATCCTTTGGCACACGAGAATCAAAAAACGCGAGAGCAATACTCTCAGGAGCGAGGTACCATAAGTGTCCGCAAAACTTATTCATGGACGTGCGAGAAATATCAGAATCTGGATACTGCGCCAAGTTTTTTAATAATTTTAAATCGTTAAAAGGGGCTTCGATCGCAACAGGAGCTCTAAACCAGGCTTCTACACAAGAATGAACCAAAAAAATGCATATGTCTCGAAATGCTCTCTCTTCCCTAACTTGAAGTTGAATTTGATTTCGGAACATAAATACTTTTAAGCTATATATTGCTTTCGACCTCGCGTGATGCAAAGCACCAGGATATCGAAAGGAAATGTCACGAGGTGGAGTTGCTCCCAGAAATATAACTGTTAACTCCAGTAATTCCCTATAATCCTCCCTACATTGTTGGACTATTAGAGAATGTATACAAAATTCTGTAGTCTGATTTAGGATATTTTGAATGGCTTATTTCACAAATGTATCCTTTATTCCAACGTCAAATTCTGTTGCATCGATAATGGGCCACGTTTCTTGAAATCTTTTGAAAATAGGAACGTCTGGACCCTATGTAGGCAATCTCAATTTCACATCGAACACACTCCTCAGCACTAGTTCCAAAATGTGGCGTCGACAGGGCAGATACAGAAGATCATGTTTGGTTTGTCACATTTCCTATCAAATATATTTCATCATGCGCACGAAGAGTGATACGACGAAGATGCAGCCATCTTACAATAAATTTTAATACTTTAACACTTTTATAAACACAACACAAATAAACTTGAACGAAAGCACTGTCAAACATTTCAACTACCACAGTTTTACCACAACTGCCACATATACCTAAGTGAACTCGTCATTTGGTCAATGTCAACGTAACTGGAGCCGCCAGAAAGAGCAAATCGCGGGGGTAAAAAGCCGACAAAGCAAATTAAATCAGGGGTTAATTTCACTGCTCTCTGTTGTAAAGCGTTTGTTTATTCACGCTACCACAAAAACGGAACTTCCGAATCACCACTAGAGTATTCTTTTTTTGCTTTCTCTACATTCAAATGGGATTACCTCAAAAACGGTTGGTCCCATGAAAAAAGTTTAAATACCAAAATTGTAGTAAATTTAATGCTCTATCGACATCATCTCATCAAAATTTTGATAAAGACACCATTTTTGAGATATTACCTGAAATACGTTAAAAAATTGATACATCCAGAAAAATCTACAATTTCGTAACTTTGGGGCCTTTGTGGCACCTGTTAATATTCCCCGATCGGGCTAAAAATTTTTGTAGTTCATTATTTTAGGAATTGGAACCATTCTAGGGGGTGAGACCAAAATAATTCAAAAAAAAATTTCATCATGTATAACTAAGGGCCACCCTAATATATATATATACACCGTATATTGCGGCGTATAAGTCGACCTTTGAAGTCTAAAAAATTCTTCCTAAAACTTAGGGTCGACTTATACGCCGAACAGAAAAATGTGACCCTTAAATTAAAAATGAATAACATCGATATTTAAGAAGACCGTTGAGGTGGAGGTGATCGCTATTTTGAATCAGCTCTTCCAGTATTTACATTTTATGACATTTACCGTATTTACTCGTGTACCCCGCGCACATTTTCTCCCGAAACGCCGGGGAAAAGGGGGTGCGCGTCTTACACGAGGATTTCTGAACAGGTTATATAAATTGTATCGATATTAAATTCTCTACAATATGCTTGCGTCTACGTTTATATTCGTAAAAGACGTCAAATTCTACGAAGTATAGTACGCGTATTTATCCGACCACGCAAACGTTTAAGTTCCGCTCGAGCTGCAGGTAAAAACTCGAAAAAGTAGGCCTGAGAATAGATAGGTTCAAGTTTGGTCCTTTTCCCTCATCCACTTCAAGGAATTCGGAGTGGTGAAATTTTGTTGCGAATGAAAGATTTCATCGTTCGAAAGGAAGACGGAAATCCACATCTGAAGTGTTTGGACTCGTTTGTTCCTAACCTTCCAATATTTACTCACGAGACGATACGCGAAAATACTCCCCATCCGCGTAGGGAGGTTCCCGTTCATAGATGAACAAGTATGTCGTGAAGCTCCGCATCGAAGCGTAATATTACGTCAAAAACAGTGAAATGGGGACAAAGTTGCGTAATATTAGAACAAAAACAGTTAAAGGGTTAACAAAAGAGGACTATCGGTGAGGAGATTTCTGCTTGTATCGTCATAAAGAGATCATCCAATAAATTGCGTCACGTAGAAGGGAGAAAATGCTTAACTTGAGCGGAACTTGTTTCAGGGAGTGGGAATCGGTGACTTAAAAAAAGAAACTTATTCTGGCTCAAATTAATTTTTCCCTCCGAACCGGCCCAAAAATAGGAGTGCGCGGGGTACGCGAGTGCGCGGGTTATATGAGTAAATACGGTATTTTAGAATATTTATAATAATTAATTTTAATACTGTATTTAATCACGTAATCTGCGTCCTCGTGTACCACGCGCACCCCTATTTTTGGACCAGTTCGCGGAGAAAAAAATAAATTCGTGCTTTAATAAGTTGATGTCTACGGTGGCGGAAAATTAGAAAAAAAATCAAAAAATGTGGGGATTCCCCGTAGGTGTGTTCTCTCCATGGTTCCCTGTAAAGGCCCGCTCACACTTGGGAGAAACGCGGCGAAGCGAAGCGCGGCTACAAGAAGCATCCGACTCACACTTAAGAGAAGGAAGCGGAAGAAAACTTACGAATGCGCCCGAACCTCACGATGATTCCCGATCTCCCGTGCATACCTATCTCAGCGACCGCTGGCGATTGCCAGATGAAAAGAAAAAATGACGAATGCCCTCGAACCTTCACGAAGGCTGCCGATCGCACAAAAGTTCGCCTCGTGACGTCAGACGAAGCGAAGAAATATTCTCCCAAAGAAATTCTTTCCGCTTCTCCTCGCTTCCGCTCCCTTCGCCGCGCCTAAGTGTGAGCGGGTCCATTTAACTCTTCGGTAAGAATGTTTTTCTTGTAGCCGCGCTTCTCTTCGCTTCGCCGCGTTTCTCCTTAGTGTGAGCGGGCCTTAAGCTGCGCGGCCGCGCAGCAGTTTTTGAAGTGCCGCGCACTAAATTTGTCAAACGCGCATGATTGTGTGTACTTTAGAATATATCGGAACAGGACCGGGTCAATCCCGGCGCATATCCGCGCACTATCGTCATGTATGCGCGCAGAGCGATATTCATTCCGCCCATGGATGAAAAAAATTAGAAGGAACTATGGTTCTCTCCCGGGTAAAGGAGCATCAGCAGCAAGAAGTGTAGGTGGAATCTGATAGTAAATTTTTAATGCCAGAACTGTTTTTCTTGAGTAACAATAATAAACTTTAAACTCAATTAAAAGGTACAGCTTTAATATTATAAAAATATTACCTTATCTCAATGTAGAAGATGCACCAACGGTAGTATAAACAGCGCATTTAAACCGTAAACGTTCCTTTGTCGTGTATATACGCGTGAACTTCGTAGAATTCTTCGTCTTTTGCGAGTATAAACGTAAACGCAAGCGTGTTGCATTAAATTTACTATCAAAACACGTAATTTTAAAAATTTGGTCAGAAATCTTCATGTATGACCAACATTTAGGGAAAAAAGGTGTGCGGAGTACACATTTGCGATATTTTATTGAATTTCGCCTACGTAGAGATCGATTGCGATCACTAGGTATAGTTCATTTCGATAGTATCATTAGCAGCTGAAATCAATCGAATTATACGAAACTTTATTTAGTGGGTTAAGCTTTCCAAAAATAAGTTTCTTAATGGTTGAAATTAAAGCACCTGTCACATGGAATGCTCAAGAAGTATAGCACGGACTCTTATCAATATTTATATATACTTTTATAATTGTTTTTTTCTGTTTTGTTAAAACTTGGATTGTACACGACTTTGATTTTGTCTGAAAACGGTTTCATGAGAAATATTTTAAAGTGAAAAAGTGGGGGTCGACTTATACGGCAAACATATGCCTAATGATGTATTTTCATTCAAAAAAAGCAGGGGTCAACTTATACGCCGGAATATACCGTGTGTGTGTATATATATATATATATATATATATATATATATATATATATATATACACACACACGGTATATTCCGGCGTATAAGTTGATATATATATATATATATATATATATATATACACACACACATATACATATTCATTCAAATATGCCTACCTTGTATTGTTAGGTTCTTAGAGATGTCAGTACTGCATAGCAATCAACTTTAATTTTCGTTTATAATTCGTACGAATCACGAAGCAAGCATTAAACGTTGACTTTCCATTTTCTTCTAAAATTATCCAAAACTTAAGAATAATTGTTGAAAATGTTAATCTAACCTTTTTATTTGTTTACAATATTCTTTCAAATATTCCTTCTCTTACACTAAAAGGAGCATTCAAACGCTTCACCAAGCTTAAAGAGAAGAACTCAAAACTCAAGACACTTCTAGCCATTGGTGGATGGAACGAAGGATCGACCAAATACTCCCAGGTATTTATTAACTTCCTCTGATATAGAGTATGTATAAAAAAGGAATCAACGTATGTCTATAGGCGATTATTTAAGTCTCAAAACGACAAAATACCACCCAATGAAAAAATTACAAAGATTGTAAATTTTCGTTCAATATAAACCAAGAGTAAATATTAACAAATATCTGTCTCAGGAGTGTAGTATGAGGATATTTAGGACAACTAGGTGTTGAAGGAAACCCAGTGAACACTTACCGGAAGGAGAACCACTGGGGTGTTGGAAAGACATTTGTAGAGGTTATTGGAGCTTTCGGGATGATCCCTTCGTCAGCACAAGAGAGACACAACATATATATATATATATATATATATATATATATATATATATATACAAAGCTATACTCCATACATACCATTTTATCAACCTCTTGCGGATTTCCTGCTTTATATTTCCCGTTAGTAGGAGTTTCTTTCTTCTGAAAGCGGCTTTTGCTGTTGTTATTCTAGTCCTGATTTCATTGTTACAGTTTGCTTCTCTCGTTATAATGCTTCCAAGGTATTTATAATCTGAAACTTGTTCTAATGGCTTTCCTCCAATACTTATGTTCAAATTTTCTTCTTCTTTACTTGATATTCGCATAACCTTGGATTTTTCTGTATTAATTTCCATACCGTATTTTCTACCTGTTATCACTAGCCTATTTATCATTTTCTGGAGTTCCTTTTCCTTTCTTGCTAGAAGTACTTGATCATCCATGTATTTCACTGTTCTTGTAATCCTTCCTCCGATTTTGAAATCTCCCGAGCCTTCTAACGCTTCCTGCATTAGCCTCTCTCCACATATATTGAACAGAATCAGCGATAGACAGCAGCCCTGTTTTACTCCTCTACCGATATGTACTCCGCTGGTGTCCGCATTCTCCAACCTGACCTTTACAATTTGATTCACAAAGATTCCTGATCAGTCTCCTGTCTTTCCAGTCTACACCTATATCCTTTAATACCCTCATCAGCAGTACCCAATTAACTCTATCAAAGGCCTTCTGCCAGTCGACAAAACATACGCAGCAATCTTGGCTGTACTCTATTGCCCTTTCTGATATGATTCTCACTATACCTCTCGTTCCTGGTTCCTCGTCCTTTTCTGAAGCCAAATTGATCTTCCCCTAGCATTTCCTGAGCCTTTTTCTCTAGTCTTTTATTAAGAATCCTCGTGATCATCTTCGAAGTGTGTGACAGTAGGCTTATCATTCTGCAAGCTTTACACTGCATTGCCTTTGGCTTCTTCTTTAGAGGGATCATTGTTACATCTAAGAAATCCTGAGACCACTCGCCCGAGTCGTAAATCTTGTTAATTAGGTTCGTAATCACTTTTAGTCCTTCCGATCCCATGACTTTAAGTACCTCTGCCGGTATTCCATCACTGCCTGTAGCTTTTCCTTTCTTTAGTTCCAGTATCACCTTTTCTACTTCGCTTTTCATAATACTTGGTCCAAAGTTGTCTTCTTCAATGCAATTCTCTTCTTCCAGTTCCATTTGTACCGATTCTGCATGCTTTTTGTATATTTCCTTAATGTATTCTTCCCATACCTATGCTACATCCTTTGGTTCTGCGACAATTTTTCCATCTGTATTAATAATTCCTTTACCACGAATCCCATTAGGCTTCTTATCTTCTAACTCCAATGCACTGGCGTACATCATATCGTACCGTCCTAACTTCTCCATCTGTTTTATTTCCTCACATTTTTCTTTTATCCAAATTTCCCTAGCTTTATACATATATATATATATATAAATATATAAAATAAAAATTGCGTACGGGGTTCATGGGTAATACCTGAGTATCTGGGGTGTCAGTCGGTGCAAAAAGGATAAGAACCACTAATCTAGAGTGTATGTCATTATACGATACTTGTGATCTGTGAGTTTAACCGCGATAAAGCTGCTGACGTGAAGAATTAATTTCCAGATGGTGTCAACAGCCGAGGGCAGGAAGACATTCATCATCAGCGCTGTAGACTTCCTCAAGAAGTACGGATTCGATGGTCTGGACTTTGACTGGGAATACCCTGCACTTAGGGGCGGAGGTCCTAAAGACAAAGTGAGTGTGCATTTGGAAAATAACAGAAAGTGAACCAAATATGTTTTAATAGCGAACAAAGTTATGTACACCTAATTTAATATTCCGAGAAAGATATCTAAAGAGAAATTTTATAATTATCTCTTTTAAGAAAATGATCTCTGGATTCTAATTATTCGAATTTTATGAGAAATTTTAGAGCCGGCTTGACTAGAATGGTTTTTAAAGCCGGCTCCTGTTTTATCTTTTTGATGGTTCTCTTTTCTAAACAATGCTTAATCTGCTGTTTCTTTTATCTGATTGCCTTGGCGAAATGCAGGCGAACTATGCCATTTTCCTCAGGGAGATGCACAAAGCCTTCAAGCACAATGGTCTCATGTTGACAGCAGCCGTGTCCGCAAGAAAAGGCATAATCGACGCATCGTACGATATTCATGCTTTGGGAAAGTAAGTCAATTCGGAGGGGAAAAAACGTCATCACGGCTACTGAAATAGAGCTGACGTAAACGCCACACATTCCATCCTATAAAAGGCTTTTGTCTTTTTGCTGATATTTTTCACGAATTTTCTAGGACGAATTTATTTTGCTCCAATCTGTTCGATTGAAAAAATTGAAATCGAGTCATTTCGTGTAACGTAATCCTATCAAGAATATTTATCCATTTTTCTTAAGCTTGCTTTCTGTGAAGGTGTAACTTTCGTGGCTCAAATCATAAAAAAACTAAACATTTTATTATTACATCATTTTAAAAATGTTCATACACTGACTTATGACTAAATAATACCACATATGCCCTCTTGCTTATAAAAATCATTGCCAAAAACTAATTATCACGCGAAACGTTTAAATCTATTACTAGGGAATTGAAACAAAGTGATGAGAAGTTTCACATAGGAAAATTAAAACTTATTTCCATGAAAGCGAGGATAGAAAGTAATTTCCATTTATGACAAGAAAGCCTAAATCAGTTTCAAACATTATAACCACAAGGAATGGAGAAATGCATGTTGTATCCTCGATTATGTCTGTGATAACGTGATAGAATTGTGTGAAACTCAAATCTATTAATCAAATCAGCACAAAACTTTATATTCACAATTTTTTATTAAAAATTCAAGATCTGTTAAGGTTTTTCTGAAACTGGTCAACCGGAAGTGGCGGCTCATTCTTGTTATATGCCAGTTTTCCCCAAATATCTCCTTTAAATCTTAATTGGTGTAAATAATTGTAGGTAATAAAGTTGCAGATAGTGTAACGTTCTATAAGTGTTAATTTAAATATTTTTCATAAAATGAATCGTTTAGGAGATATTTTGATTTTTTGTTCGAAGTTGTTAAGTACGTCGATAAGTAATAATATTGTTTTCATTGCTATGATAAAATTTTTAAATATCGATGACGATGTGTACGTTGTCAAGGATAGATTTAATAGCTTATCGATATTTTTTATCCATATCAAAAGCTAACAATTTTGTTTATTACCGTCTTTCAATGTGAAAATTGTTCAAAATATTTTTCACTCTGAAAATTATTCAGTGTTAAAAAATTATTTACAAGTGTAGGTGCTAATAATTATTCTTGAGGACGCTGATGTCGAGAGCAAATTGTAAGTGAAATTGCAATCATTCATTACTCTGTATTCGGAAAGTCATATACCAAATATTTAAGGAGCTACACGCCGGTAAATTTTTAATAGTATGTACTTTCCCTCTTTTATTCTGTGCAATGTAGAGGAATCTACATATACATTTACATTAATACCCTGCAAGCCGCCAGTAGCGTTTGGCAGGGGGTGTCACAGCACCAATGAACTCCAGCTAATACCTCTGTTGGACTGTCTTACCGTGTCTGGAAAAAAGATATGTAGTATTTCTCGGTTCTAGCGATTGTTTCGACATATTTTCTCGTACGCTTTGATCTAACATTACGTTCCCTAACACCGATACGTACAACTATGCCGCCTACGTCTTCAACGAGTTCGGAGCTTTTAAACTTTTCAAATAGTTTCCTTTTGTACTCAATTCTTCTACTCTTCAATGTCTGCCATTTCAGATCCCTCAAGATCTCTGATACACTCGCATCATACCGGTATTATCCCTTTACAAATCTAGCCGCTCTACGATGAACCATTTCGAGCTCCATAGTTAGACCCTCCTCGCGGCGCTACAGTATTCCACGATGGGTCGTATTAGGGATAACTGTGCGATTTCCTTCACCTTCGAGGGGTATCCCGCAGGACTCTAGAGGAAAGCTCTTGAACATTGTTTGCCGATGCTATGACGGTTTTGATATGTTCCCTACTAGATAAGTTGCTACTGAGTGTGACTCCTAGGTATTTGTGGCTATTGACGTATTTTAGCCTTAATCCAGAAATTTCGTACGGGTGACTGATGAAATTCATGGAACGCGTGAAATATATTTCGGCGCATTTCTCTATATTCAGGTCGAGTTGAAAATCTTTACACCACTTCGTAATAACCCGAAGGTCCCTTTGTAAAGTCTACTGGTCGTATATTATGTTGATTTCATCATACACAAGCGTGTCATCCGCGAAGAGTCTTACTTTCCACTTTATATTATCCGCTAAATCATTTATATATATATCAAGAATAACAGAGGTCCGATTACACGTCCCTGAGGCACGCCGGAAGTCACTTTGACGACGTCTGATGCAACTCCATCGAGAACTACTCTGTGGGTTCGATCCGAAAGGAACGATGTGATCCAATTTGCAATTTTCTCGTTAACTGAATAAGCGTTTAATTTTTGCAGTAGTTTTGCGTGGGAAACGGTGTCGAGGGCTTTCCTAAAGTCTAAAAATACTGCATCTACTCGTATTCCTTTGCCCGCTGCTTTCACAATATCATGCGTGAGTAAAGCTGTGTCTCGCATGACCTACCTCTCAGGAAACCATGCTGGTTTCTATTCACAGCACCTTTACTTTCGAGGAATCGCATTATTGAGCTGCCGATATTGTGCTCAAAGACCTCACAGAAGATTGATGTCAATGATATAAGGCGGTAGTTCTCCACTTTTAATTTACTTCCCGTTTAGTGTATAGGTGTAACGTGGGCTGTTTTCCATATCAAAGGAACTACTCCCTCATCTAAAGATTTTGTGAATACAGTCTTAAGGTAAAGAACTAATTCGTTCGCTAGCGAATTTACAATGAACGCAGGTATGGATTCCGGCCCTGGCGATTTTCTTTTATGGACTTGATATAGCAATTTAGCGAGACCGCTTTCGGATATTTCTATGTCGTTCATATTTGAGTCTATACGAGTAGGGAAATCAATGAAGTGACCGCTGTCGATTGTGAAGCAACTTTCGAAGAACCGATTTAACATACCGACCCTAACAAAAGAATCGTGCACACTTTCACCGTTGTCTGTAAGTAGATGAGATACTGTGGACTGACCTCCTCGAACTTCTCGCACGTACGACCAAAATTCTTTTGAGTCGTTTTTGACGGAATCTGTGAGTATCGTAGAACGGTAGGCGGCTAATCCCTTAGGCGCTTCGCTTGCAGCCTTTCGACTGTTTCTGTATATTAAATACTCGTTCGCCGAATCCCTACCAACTTGTTTGAGGTGCTTTATGCGCGTGTGATGCCGTCTTTGTTGCTTAAGTAAGGCGCGGAGCTACGGTTTCATCCACCGCGGATCCTTGCGATCACAAACGGGTTTGGTCGGGACAAACCTTTTTAGCCCTTCGCGAATGAGGCGCAAAATTTCCGTCCAAGAATCATCTACGCTGTTATTATTCGCAAAATTGATAAATGTCGTTATTTGATTTGTAACATAAGTTTTGAAACCTGGGAGATCCGCTTTACTGAAGATATAGACTAATCGCGTCGGCTTATCTATTGTCGCAGGGGTATATTTGAAGTCGGCAATTAGTATTTTATGATCACCTATGCCATCGTCGATATGCAGGTTTCTAATCAATAGCGGGTGGGTCGTGGCCAGCAGATGTAATATCTTTCCGTTTCCGTTGTTGTCGTAACGCGTCGGCTCGTTGACAATTTATTCTAGTGAGTTTAGGGTAAACGATTCAATTAATTTTCGACAAGTTTCTCCATTTTTTCCGCCACCAACATAGGTTACTGATTTCCAATCTATCTATGGAAGATTAAAACTTCCTCCAAGAATAATTACTGGATCGTTCTTTCTCCTGGCAATCACTTGCAATGTAAAACTGAGTTGTCTGATATTCTCGACTCCTGAGTCAGGTGAGCGGTAAGTGAGCAAAAAATAACTTTTTACCATTTCTCATACGAAATGAGCATCATATCATTTCACAGTGTTCTCTGACGTTAAACTACTCTGGTTGACTTTATATACTGTTTCTGACGGCGATAAAAACTACACCTCCGACTCTTTCCTTTCTGTCTTCGCGATATATCACGTAATCTGGTAGGAAAATCTCGTTAGAATTTAGACAGCCAATACAACGTCTACACAATGGCTTTTAACTAAGTGAGAAAAATCGAATGATTTTTACTGTTTTCTACGGGTATTTTCGTTTCGGTTTCCTTAGTACCACTGTTACCGGTCTTAGTTCTCTTACTAGCGATATTCCCCGCCATTTGATCTAGCGATTTTATTTTTCTACTTCTCGATCTACCGCTATTCGGTGAATCCCTAAAGTTAATATTGGGGGGCTTTAATTTAACTGATGTATTGATTTTTTTCTCGTCTTACCTAAAAAAAACCCTAGTGTGTTCCAAAACCCTACGCCCTACCGCATCCGCTGCCTCGGCAGTATAGGGAAACCCAGAACCGTTTAGGGGTACCGTACATGAGTTCAGCACCGGCCTCAGGTCAACGAAGTCCACTCCATTGCCCCTACAGAAGTCCCACAGTCTACGGTTTAGTCCCACCACACGGCTCCAAACCATAGAACAGCAGTACGTTCGAGGGACAATGCTGCAGATAGTAAGCCGTACATCAGAACCCGACTCCTCTGGGACACGAGAAACCTCAGCGGCCAAGTTCTTAAAAGAACTTAAAACCTCCTCGGACCCGCGCTTCAAGGCGTCGTTAGTCCCATATGGGACACCACCCGCAACGAGGAGCAGCCTATGCCTCCACACGCCGGACATTGGAGTTCGGTAACACTAACAGACCCCTCTTTCTCCCCGAGCTCCCCTTGGGCCCGGTACCCACCGAGGAGACGGGAGCGGGTGCCGGCGCAAAGGTTTCGGAGTCGTCCTCCGACAACACCACAAACCTGTTACGAACAGGAAGAGCGTTCCCAGCTCCCTGCCTCCGCAGCACCACCCCACGATCCCCCCCGAGTGAACATCACTCTCCACTCGTTGGGTTTCCCGGCCAGAGCACCCTCAGCCCGCGATGAATTGTCACGGACAACCCCGATCGCTCTACCGACTTCCGCACCAGGGCGAACCCGAGCCGCCAATTTGGCGCGGTTCGATTTCAGGGAAGAACCCGCGCACTCCATACGCACCAGAGCCGCCTCGGACTTTTCCACCCTCTGAAGGAGGTCCGCAACCACCCTCTCAAGCTCCATGATTCAAGAACTCATGGCCTCCAAACCAGCTTCTAGCAAAACGAAGGAAACGGGAGTCCTTGGAGTAACCATCCTAAACTCTAAACTAATCTATACTAGCTAAAATATATTAAAATATAACTTAAAGTACGCGGCTAACTTACTCATGGGCTGACTTAAACGCTGTAGTCTAGGGTTAAAGCAGGTAAAAAGTGAAAGGGTGAGTCACTACACAAACAACGTTAGTAAGTAGGAAGCAACGTTAATACAACACAGGTTAGCACACAAACAGAGTACAATTCTAATAAAAGGAAGAAATTACTTGGGCTTGTGTCTACTAACTGGGACCACATTGAAAACTGACGTGGTGTCTTTACCCTCTCCCCAGGGGGGCACTAGCCAACCGCGTCTTTTGCAATAAAATTTAAACTATTTTATGTTGTTAACTTAGTGCGATTGTGACTCAAGCAACATATTCGGGTGAATGCGCTGATCAAGAGCGTCTTTTTAACGGAATTCTACGATAAATAATAACATATTAACGCTCACATCTAACCTTGACGCCAAGGAATACCAACCTCTTAAGAGTTTTCGGACGGGAATGTAATGAAAGAAGACATTCGCGAGACGGTGCGGAGGGTGTAACCCTTGGTTGCTATATGGTTTATATCTAAAGATTGTATACCAATTCTTTCTAATTATAATTCCAAAAAGAATGAAAGTCAGCATTTCGTGAAGCCGAGTTTTACGTGTTATCTTATGGGAAATGAAAATGCCTTCCTTGGAGTCGAACCCAAGACATTTCGAGATTTTTTTTGCCATCACCTTAAAATATGTATATCGAGCATACCTGCCCCATTTAGAGTTTTCTATATATTTTTTTTATCTAGTTAATCGCATTTTTATATGATCATCAACCAACCAACAAAAAATTGTCTATTATTATAAGTGACTAGCGTAATTTCCCGTGAAATATGACGGGTAGGCGTGAATTGAGTATTACGTTAAAATAAAATAAAAATTAATGACACCGACTTTTATGTACACTAAAACGCAAAAAGAATATGAAATCCACATAACTGAATGTTCCAGAGAGCAATAATTGTCATGGACATATAAAACACGATTTTATCACAATTTTATCACGACGACTTGAATAAATGCGTAAAAAATCACGAAAAATATTAGTTAAACCTAATTTGTGGCTTTTTTCGAATGACATTGAATTTCCACGATATGGAAATTCATTTCCACCCTTTTTTTGGCATAACTGTGAAAGTACCACGTCGATATCTCATTTCTAAAATATTTGACAATCCTAAGGAAAAAAGGCCTCGCTTCGTTTCAGCTCTGCCCATATTATTCAAATGGAGAAAAGATATACTCCTGAAGTCAAACCCAGGACTATTATGTACACGGCGAGCAGATTCAAATTGAAAAGTTGAATAGTCAAGCGATTCCTAAAAATTTGATCGAAAAAGGTTGCAAAGCTTTTTAATTATGAGCGGTTTTCCTTTTCACCCATCTAACCAAGCGTTACACGCTCCGTAAATATGTTATTATTTATCGTAGAATTCCGTTAAAAAGACGCTCTTGATCAGCGCATTCACCCGAATATGTTACTTGAGTCACAATCGCACTAAGTTAACAACATAAAATAATTTAAATTTTATTGCAAAAGACGCGGTCGGCTAGTTCCCCCCTGGTGAGAGGGTAAAGACACCTGAGCTCGGATTTGAGGATGGGCCTCGAGGTGTAGGCCTCTGACCGGAGTTAATGACGGTCGAGGGGTCAGCGTCGCGGTCAGTTTTCAATGTGGTCTCAGTTAGTAGACACAAGCCATTACTTGTATAGAGAGAGAAAAATAAAAACAATTACGATATATATATATATATATATATATATATATATATATATATATATATATATATATATATATATATATATCGGTATAAAAAGCAAAACGCAAATGGAGTGTTACAAAAATTACTACACTACGGTATACGACTACTTAGTATTACGATTTAAAAAGGACGACAATGAGGTTATTAGTTAATATAACTACTACTATAAGTAAATAAACTGTAAGAAAGGTGAAAAGTAATGTAAAAGTAAAGTTAGTTCTACTTAACAGTATGGCTACTTCTACTCTAATGCTACCGCTGCAATAGTCGTTTGTAAATCCGCAGGACTCTGCTGGAGGAAGTGAAAGACACGTCCTTTCTCTTCCACAGCCAGGTAGAGAATTGATGTCGATGTAGCAATGAAACAATCAAACATCATGATACGTACTAGATGAACTATGCGATGCGATATCTCCCGCCCTGAACGCTTATACTTGGTGTATAGGAAATCAGGAAATGGAAACCTATATTAAATTTTTATATTATAAATGCGCAATTTTAAATAATGGAGTGTGAATTTTCACTGCTCCATGTGATTATTTTGTTTACTACATCCTAGAAACACTGCACTCGTTCTTAATAAGATATTAGAATGATTTGAGTGAGCTTCTGTCATGTTAACGATCTTATTTTCTTGAGTCATTTTTCTCACCTTAATAAAGATACTTGGACCATATCCACGTTATGAGCTACGATTATCACGGTGCATGGGAGAAATTCACAGGCCACAACGCTCCACTCTTCTGCGGACCCGACGACAAGGGAGACTACGCTTACTTCAACGGAGTAAGTATTATGCAAAAAAAATCCTTTAAATATTTAATTATTCGGAAGAAAATAGATTTCCAATTTTTCAGAGTGTTAAAAAAATACATTCGAACTTACGAAACACGTGAAGCAACATAAAATGTGTAAAACAAACAATTACCCAGTCATAAAAACGAAAAACGCTCCAGATAAAAATTGTTAGGCTTCCATGAAAGAATTCCAAGATCCAGAACTGAAGAAACTATGACAGTATTCCATCCGTTCGAGATACCGATTGAATTTTTAAAAATATCTGCTAATTAACATTTTATTAAAATATGCTTCAACACACCAAAATGTAAACTTATTTACTTCGAATTCAATTCTATTTCCAGAAAATGTTTACGGCAATTTGTTTTAATATAAAAATGTGTAAGCTAATGTTATCGCAAGATCGGTACCTCGAAGTTTCATAGGAACGTCGAGATCCTGATTCAAGAATTTCTAAAAGCACAGGACGAATATCATTTTTTAAAAAAATATATATATAGGCTCAATGAACTAAAAACAATCTTAGTTTTAAAGAGACAAACATTTCCTCCTATTATGCTTAGCCATATGTTGTCGCTGTCTTTTTACAACGTTTCTGTTTCAGCGTTAATAGGGAGGAATTTGACATAATAATAGTACTTAGTAATAACTGAATTAACATGTCAAACAACGGAGGTTATGTCTCCGAAAAAATATACTTCATGATTCGCCGGACACAATTAAAGTACCTATTTAAATCTAAATGATCATTTCAGAACTTCTCCATGACCTACTGGAGAGATAACGGCGCCCCAGCAAAAAAACTTGTCATGGGAATGGCACTCTACGGGCGAACATTCACCCTTGACCACGAAGACCAAAACGGTCTCTACGCGCCAGCATCGCGGCCAGGTAAGGCAGGACCATACACGAGGGGAGCAGGTATCCTTGCCTACAATGAGGTGAGCGAATTACGATGCGCAGCATCATAGGATGTAAAAGCGTTTGTCACAAAATAAATAAATGTTGAATACCTTTTAATAAAACGATAAAAATGATATGTAGTTATGAAACACAACAATGATACTCCAATTTAACGCAATAGGGTTTTATTATGCTAAAATCAATTAAAGCATGCCTACAATGAGGTGAGAGAATTACGAAGCGTAGAATCATAGCATGTAAAAGTATTTGTTCATAAAATACAGAAATGTTTAATACTTTTTAATAAATATAAATTTATGTAAGTATCGACTGAACTTTTGCAAACAACAATACACTGATTTTCAAAGCATATTAATCCTCAGTTATTCGTTTCATTCTTAAATCTTATCCCATTTTATTTAGAAGTGAATGTTTCCTTTACCGACTCCTCAGTCCTTTTGTAAGGTAGTCTTCGCTATAAGAACGATTGGTTCAAAAAATTTTAAAGAGGTGAAAGTTATCCTCTTCCTGAATGTCATATCCCTTTTTTTAACACGGCAAAAATTCCGGATTCATCCGCAGATCTGCGACCAGATGAAGACCAACCCATCTGCGTGGAAGACAACCAGAGACCCATATTACATGGCCCCATACACCGTCAACGGAAGACAGTGGGTCGGTTATGACGATATGGAGTCTCTTAAATTGAAGGTATGATTACAAAATACGTACACCTATGTCCGCTAGGTGGCTATACAGCTCTTTCTCCAGATTATAAGCAATCTATAAACCGTAAGAAACAACGTTATTTCCTTTCATTTTAAGATTTAATATCCTAGTGGCATGCAAGATAGAATTCTCTATAATAAGAACGTTATTCTGTAAGAAACGCAAGATGGCCGAGAGCGAAATTTAATTAAACCACTTGGAAATATGTTGGCTTGTGTCGACTAACTGGGACCACAAAAAAAACTGACCGCGACGCAGTGCTCTCGACCGTCATTAACTCGAGTTAGAGGCCCATCACCAAATCTGAGCTCAGGTATATCTACTCTCGCAGCAGGGGGGCACTAGCCGACCACATCTTTTGCAATAAAATTTAACTATTTTATGTTGTTAACTTAGTGTGATTGTGACTCCATCATATTCGGTTGAATGCGCTGATCAAGAGCGTCTTTTTAACGGAATTCTACGATAAATAATAAGATACGCTCACGTCTAATCTTGACGCCCAGGACGGGATTGTATTGAAAGCAGTTATTCGCGAGACGATGCGGAAGGTGTAACGCTTGATTGCTATATGGTGTTAGATGGGAGAAAAGGAAAACCGCTCATAACTAAAAAGCTTTTCAACCTTTTTCGATCAAACTTTCAGGAATCACTTGACTTTTCAACTTGTCAATTTAAACTGATCGCCGTGTACATAGTAGTCCTGGGTTTGACTCTAGGAGTATATCTTTTCTCCATTTGAATAATATGGGCAGAGCTGAAACGAAGCGAGAGGGCCTTTATTCTTTAGCATTTTAAAATATCTTAAAAAAGAGATATCGACGCGGTATTTCCACAGTTATGCCGAAAAAAGTATGGAAATGAATTTCCATATCGTAGAAATTCAAATATCATTCGAAAAAGCCGAAAATTAGGTTTAATTACTATTTTTTCTTGATTTTTACGCATTTATTAAATTCGTCGTAATAAAATTGTGATAAAGTCGTGTTATAGCATCATTTTTTATGTCCATGACTATTATTACTTTCTGGAACATTCGATTATGTGGATTTTATATTATTTTTTACGTTGTAGTGCACATAAAATTTGGTGTCATTAATTTTTATTTTATTTTAACGTAATACTTAATTCACGCCTACCCGTCATATTTCACGGGCAATTACGCTAGTTAAGAATAATAGCGTATTTATTCATTGCTGCATCATAGGTAATTTGAAAGCCAAATATAGTATTTGGAACATATTTTCAAAATTTATTTAATTTAATATACTCACGTTGCATATTAAATGTCCATTTATTGCAACTTTCAATGATAATGATTATATGAAATAATTTATCATACTTATTGTTTAATTAATAAATATACCATTTAAATGTTGTAGCACACTAATACTGAAGTAAATCTGATAAGTTTGTGTAATAAGTAATATGCATGTAATTTAATAAACGAGAAATTTAGTAATAAACGTTAATTGTTTTCAGATCAACCTACATACTTGTATGCCACATCAGTGACGTTAAATAATATATAATAATAAGCTAGTGTGACATATCAGTGAAACAATAATGATTATCCCATGCGTTGATTCTAGGCTCAGTTCGCTATAGGTCTTGGACTTGCGGGAGCTATGGTCTGGAATATTGACATGGACGACATCCACGGCGGTTGCCACGGAAAGAAATTCCCTCTGATGAACGCCATTTGGGAAGGACTCGGCGGAGGAGAGATCCCAACACCACCAAACACACCTCTGACCGACCCACCCAGCGATTCCACCGAAGTACAAGGAATTCAATGTTATTTTTCTAGAATAAAACCGTACGAGACCAAACCGCACGAATAAATATTTTTTATTAATAAATACGTTGTAACAGATCAGAGAGCAAGTACGTTGTATGATATGGAGATGACAAAGATTTAGAATAAGCAGACTAATCAAGGTATGACCGTGGATTCTAACTCGTAATGAAGTAATACGTACTTTTACTTTCTCATATACGAAGTATAGTGAGAAAGTATTGTAATCGCGAAAAAATTATACATCGAGATTTTGACGGATATATTCGTTTTAGGTGTAGCTGAACCCGAAAAAGTGGTTTTCGCAATGCCGTCTGTCTGCCACTGGCTCTAGAGCAGTGTTTCCCGACCTGGGTGCCGTGAAGTGTTCTGAAGGGTGCCGCAGAAAATATACTGTTCTCCCATTTTTAGCCTCATTTTGCATCATCGACTTTCAAAAATGCAAACCAAAGTTAAGTCGACTTTCATTTCGTCGCAGGGGCACTTCGAAATGAAAGGAGATATGGAGATTGGGGTTAGGGGTTCAACTTCACCACGATTATTACTGATGGCGGATAGAGAGGGGTGCCGCCAAATTCTGAAAAGGCACTTAAGGGTGCCGCGACTCTAAAAAGGTTGGGAAACACTGCTCTAGAGCGTAAACGCTAGAACGAAAATAAATGAAATCTCGTACGTAGGCATCTTATCATACAGAGCAGAAGTTATGAAGAAATGGTTGCCATTGCTCAATAATTAATGGAAGTTTATTCTGCGCATTTTTAACAATTTGATTTTCTCAAAAACGGCTCTAATAATATTGATCAAATTTACAATTACTTGAGTTTATGTCTACAATAATACCAAATAGTTCATATCTCTCAAAAAATGAATATAAGGCTAGTTTATCTTAGGCAACTTTAACAATAATTTGATTTTCTCAAAAACGGCTTCAACAATTTTGATCAAATTTCGTACAGATACTTGAGTATACCTCTGCAATAATACAACATATTTCATTTTTCTCTATGAATGAATATAAGGCTAGTTTATTCTTGGGTAACTTGGACAAAAATTAGATGTATGTTGTACCGATTTTTTGAACATGAACCTCGCCTTTAAATTTTAAAAAGTAATCAATCCTTTTCAAATCTTTCATCTAACCATATATTAATTTTACGTTGACGTCTTTAGACATTTGTTTACAATTTATATCGGCGTATTTCTCGAGAACCGTTCGTCGTAAATATATGCGGTAAACGGCGTTTTGTTTCTACTGGCTATGAGGTCCCTAGAAAAATATATTCGTCTGCTAAAGTGTCTCGAGTTCGAATTCAGGAGACAATTATATTTTTCCTTAAGTTGACACGGGATTTTCGATTTTTCAGTGTGCAAGGCTTTTTTCCTTCATACATTAAAATACGTAAATATGGACAGATTTTGTTATTTTTTGCTTTATTCGACGGCTAAAGCTTTACACTATCTTATTCTTGCAATGATTACACGGTACACGGTCGAAATTTTCAGAAATACGCATTGTTTTTCGAAATTTGGCGGATTCTACGTACTCATTCCCGGCGTTGCCAGGGAGACTCTCATTGTTGCCTCCGATTCATTTAATGCCAATTAAACCTTCTAATAGACGAAAGAAAAGCATTATTCGCATCGAAATTAATGAAGCATAGCAACGTAAATATTTACGGATAATTAGTCTGTTGACTGTGTATGGGAAGCTTTTCTAGCTGTGTCAAAAACATGTGTATAACAAACAAGTTCCCAGCGAATTGTTTTATTTTAAATTGTGCAATTAATTTATTTATTTTGTTGCAATTGATACTAAAACGTTTTAAAATGGTTACTTTGACGATTGCCAGCATATGTTTACAATTTATTGTTAACATCTATAGATGTGCTAGAAACTTGAAATTTGGTAGAGTTATAGGTTTTTCTCTTACTCTTTATATTACGGTGAGATAAAATGCTTTTTTATTTTAATACTTTGAATATCATTTACATTTCATTAATTATTCAATAAAAGTTATTTAACTAAACCATTTGTTTATTTAAATCACATTGAGGATCGGAGATCCGGGGCTGCCCTACTAGTCCTTTTATAAATTACGAAGTTGAATATATCTGATGTTCAAGCACTGGTAGAATATATGCCATCAAAGCCAAACTAAAAGTACATTAAAGTGTCTTCCTATAATTTAAACTATTCTCCATAATTTCAGTTCCATATTTCATACTGAATATATCTTTCGCTTTTTAGTATGTTTAAAAACGTTTTGAGAAGCTAAACAGACAGAGGTTACACAAAAAGAGGGTAAGAGAGTATTTGCCATGAGCTGTATGGTTGATGAAAGGAGAGATAGCTCGATCAAACTCAGTGCAGGGGTGTGCAACCCTTTTCCGATGGCGGGCTGTCTTAGTATTTCCGAGTACTTCCGCGGGCCACATTTAAAATCGCGGTTATATCGATGGGACGCATCTGAAGTTTCAGTCGGTTCGTTGGGCCGCGTCGGACGAAAATCTTTAAGAGGACACGCGGAGTTTTCATCGCGTCGGAAAATTTTCCAATGATTCCCTAAAAATACAACTACGTTTACAGTTTAAAAAACTATTTTACTTCACCTCTATCTGTATTTCTAATTTCAGTATCCGACGAAATCCTCGACCACCCCTCGCCCAGCTCCACCACCCACAGACATCTGCAAGAAAGAGGGACTCAACCCCGATCCGAGCAACTGCCAGTACTTCTATGCCTGCACCGCCGACAATTTCGGAGGCTGGCAAATTGTTCAATATAAGTGCGGCGATGGAACCGCATTTGACCCAATAAGAGGCGTTTGCACATGGCCTTCAGAGGTGCCAGGATGCTCATAAAACATATTGTTTATTATATCGAGCAAATCAATTGAATTTACATTAATTACTTTCGCTTCCTCAATGTATGACGATTTTATCAAAATAACTAAAGAAACTGCTGCCTCTATAAAAAGTGGAAATAAAAAACAAACAAAGTAAACTGTTTTTATTTTCTGCTAGCAGAATTTCCCGTTGGATTTAAACGGATTTAGTGAAGCTACTACAGCACAACATAAAAACTCCTTAAAATATGTAGTAGATACTTTTTAAATTACAATTACATTTTCTTAGCACTTAATCATAATAGCTTGTAACAATCCGTTTCCGAACGTATTGCATTCAAATATAAGGATAATTTTATTTCCTATCATATTACTTTCGCCAAATCCAGCTTCATTTCTTGTGTAATTATGCCTCGCTGAAATATTTACTTTTATGTCTTGTAAGCAAGAAACCCGTACAGTTGTTCATGATTGAACACTGACTCTGGTAAATGTACCCCAGATACGTGAGCCTATTTACGTTAATAAACATTATAATGTAGAATATAATTATTTTACTTACAAAAAATGTAAGATTCCAGTATTCAGTAGACGAAAGAAGTTTCAATTACTTTCATCAATCGTTATAAACGCTTCCTGAATAATATTCAGTAGTATCTATTTACGCTGCTATCCATAAACATCGATCGTTTCATTGCTTAAACAAATTTGCGAATCGAATAACGCTAAGCTTACGTCTATTTATAAGCTTCATTGAAGCTAGCTGAATCGGAGGTAAGAATGACGGCCGCCTTAGCAACGCCCGGAAAGAGTACGAAAAATCCACAAAATTTCGAAACAAACAGCGTATTTCTGAAAACTTCGACCGTGTTACATGTAAACTTCGCAGGAATAAGATAGTATAGAGTTTTATTCGTCGAATAAAGCAAAAACGAAAAAAAAATCGGTCCATATTTACGTATTTTAATGCTTGAAGGAAGAATACCTTCCAAGTCAAGAAATGGATTCATACGTGTTATCTTATGGAAAAATGTTAATCCCGTATATTGGCAGCAATGATTAATCCTGGTTGACCAAACCTTGACCGTTCACTAAGTTAGGATGTAAGGAAGAATCGTACCAAATTTGGTTATTCTAGCTTTTATCGTTTAGGAGGAGTTCAATGAACAAACACACAAGTACACAAACACAAATACACAAACACACGCTTCAAAATATATTATAGTAGGCTAGTAAATAATCAAGACTTCAATTACTTCAAATCAACCGAAGAGAGACTAAAAATCACTAATGATATTTTTCGACCTGTTTTAACTCGACTTAATTTTCAAAATCAACTACTCTCCTTTGACAAAAGTCTGATGGGTGTAATATAATACTTTTAAATTTGAAAATAAAACTTGCAGTCATGTTTAAATTCGTCCATATCTGAAATTTGCCTTGAAAATATATGATCAGTGATTCATACGAGCTGTAAGATCAGTCTGCTGTGAGATCACTGGTCGAAGTGTTTCTATAAATCTATAAATATGTCGCCGACCTATTATTTTTCTCGCAAAAATTCAATAAATCCTCCACAAAGAGACCTATTAGGGTTTCGTACGACTTATCTTCTTCCAGAAAAACAGTACTGGGACTTGTTAAATAGGCCCCGACAATCTAAAACCCGCAATGTAGAGATGATGATGATATCCTCAAGCACTTTACATAATAATAATGTCAGTGTTACTGGCCGATAATATTTCTCTTTGCCACAGTAACGCTTCCTTCATACTTGTAGAACCTATTTTGGATAAATTACTCGTGAAGACGACTGCATTGTAATTCAAATACACGTTTTTTATAATTTTTTATGGCTAATGGTGATACCCGAGTAACTGTTTTTTCAAATTTTATAAACAAGTGCTTATTCTTAGACCAAAATCTATCATTCTAAATTACTTCAGCGCCATAACGGCCACGTTTCCCACGAAATATTATGAAAAATAATTATAATATACGTAATGCAGAGGAGCCTAGAATGGTATATGGCGTTAATACTCCACTCGTTTATACCCCTCCGGCTTCTAACATTTAAAACTTACTACTTAAGTATTTTTTTTTATTTGTAAGTATTTCGACGGATCTGATTCGAAATTCAAACTGCATGTCTGTTTAAAAACGCAACCATAATCTTTTTCTCATTAATCCCCTTCCGCCTCAAAAAAAATGTGAGATGTATTGCCTCTTGGACTTTGGGAGTTTTGGTGTCTAATAAAGAATGACTGCTGTTTTGGGTAACCACTAGCTGTGCATGGGGGAGAGGCTGTCGGTAGCCCGCAAAGACGAACTCGTGAGGGGCCCTTCACTCTATTAAACAATATATGTATAGTAACATTGTTTCCGCAATTTATCGATATGCAACTCGGCGCTACCTTCGCATTGGCGGTCTGGATATGCTTATACTTCAAACGATCTTCTACGGTTAATATTAACAAAATTATGAACCCAATAATAAACCAATCAACATAACCCTATTGCGATTATTCCTCCTGATATTTAATCGGAAACGTGGGAATTGCTCTGGGTTTCCTAAGGGAGTACAGTCGACTAATGCGCAAGAGCCTTTTCTAAGTAATAACATCCTTAGTATATACATATATTGCACACTTTAAACGTTTGTTTTAACCCAGTATGATAAATGTTTACACTGTAAATTAACTAAAGAAGATGTGATAATTCTAATTAGCGGTGTATAAATCAGCGTTATATAAAACCATTTTCTTCGTATACTACTGAAATAATTGTTTATTTATAAAGGTTCTTGACGAGGTAAATATTAAAATAAGTTCACAAGTACTTTAAATTTTTAAGATCTTTTATATGCAGTCCGTCCAGTTTTTTCCGATATTGCTTACTTTGTCTAAAAAACGAAAATAATCCACAGTAAAATTATCATAACATTTATGCTTTTCAAACAGAGTAACATGTTTGACATTGTTATTCACAAATGGAATTATGTTCAGCCTTTTCAAGACTTTCATTAATTTTTAATTACCTACAGAAATCAGGTGTTTCCTGTGGGAATTTTGCGGGGATTCCTATCAATCTTAAGATTGGTTTGGATTCCCCTTTTTGATTGATATATAATTGGCGTCACGGAATATCTCAACCGTAAAAAACTAATACTATGATAGCTGTATTGACGCCGAGTGCGATATGACGAAAATCTTGTATCATCTTTTGTTTAAATAAAAATAAACTTCCCCTTTTAGAAGATTCTCAACTTAAGATTAAAAGATGAGAGAGCCAACTCCCATTCAAAATGTCGTATCATGTTCCTATAGCTTAGCGAAATTCGCAAATGACAGCTGATAATGTTTGAAGAGATTAATTTAACTTCATTTTATCATCCGGTTCTATACGTTTTTGAGAGAGCTTTTACCTTCTCCTCACCTGGAGATAGACTAAGGTGTTGATCGGGCTTAGTGATGGCGATACATGAGGTGGTGAGATGGAACAATAAGATTTCGAATGAGAGGTTCCACCTCTTGTCTCCATAACAACGGATAACAGGTATCAGATATGGGCCAACGCTAATTGAAAGTATATAAAGAGAGAGATAAAGAAAGCGTCTCTGAAAACTCTGGAGATTCTTAGGTGATCTGCTGAGTGTGATATCTCTGCAGGTAAGTTAACACCAATTATATCATTGCTAATATCTCTCTAGTTATTTATAGCAAAATAGAGTTATTTCGCAGGTAATAAATGACTATTAATTTAGGATGGCATTTATCTCAATTTGGCTTTTCTCGCTGATTATATATAAAAGCATTATAATGTATATCAGTTTGTTAACAAGAATTTAAGTGCGATATTATTTCTCCACGTCTATCATTTATTTATAATTTCATTCAATAACCTGAGGTAAGAAAATTACCTTGTTTTTTTAACCATAACAAAAATTACGTTTTAAATTGCTCAGTATAGTTATTTTTTGGTTAAAATATATTGAAATGATAATCGCTACCAGAATTACAAAACTGAATAATGTATTCTCTTATAGTAATGCATTAGTTATTGAGGGAAAGAATTATTATGCTTCTGATACTTTGTGTTCCAAATTATATAAATACGATTCAAGATCTTAGTTTAAGCAGTATTGATGGTGTTAACTGTAAATGTAATGTTTTGGCTCTCGACAGTAAGAGGATTTCCTCTGAATAATCATTTTTTTAAGCTGAAGAATGAGGTGCGTTATTTTGCCCTTGTTCTACAATAATTCCTAAATATTCCAAAGCTATAACTATGCAGTATTGTATCGCATAATACATTCCAAATCTTTAGAAAATGAAAATCGTATGAGCCGATTTTTAGATAATACAATTTTTGTTATAGTTGTCCAAGAATAAACTAGCCTTATACTCATTCATTGAGAAAAATAAAATAGGTAGTAATATTGCAGACGTTTACTCAAGTATCTGTACGAAATTTTATCAAAATCGTTATAGCCGTTTTAGAGAAAATCAAATTATTGCTAAAGTTGCCTAGAATAAACTAGCCTCATATTCATTTTTTTTAGAAACATAAACTATTTGGTATTATTGAAAACGTAAACTCAAGTAACTACGAAATTTGATCAAAATCTTTAAACTGTTTTTGAGAAAATCAAATTGTTGATTAAAATGCGTAGAATAAAATTCCCTTAATTATTGAGCAAGGTGAACCATTTCTACATAGCTTCTGCTCTGTATGCCTAAGTACGAGATTTCATTCATTTTTTCTGTGCCGTTTAAGCTCTAGAGCCAGTAACAGACAGACAGACGGCATTGCGAAAAACACTTTTTAGGACTCAGCGTCACCTAAATCGTGTATTTCCGTAAAAATCTCGAGGTCGAATTTTTTCGCGATTACAATACTTTCTCAATATACTTCGTACACGAGAAAGTAAAAGCACTTAAAAGGTATTCATCTCAGGTATATCCAATATTCACAACAAGGTTATGAAAAATCAGATGCACATTTCTGCTACAAAGCAGCCGTATTTAGTGGTAATTCACCGAATACAGATTCTTGCTGTAGCTATTATAAGTAATTACTTTTTGAAATACTTGTTATTGATTTTTCCAACCATAAGACGAGTTCGGTAATTCTGTTGGAAAATAAATCCTAACGATTCATTAAATACTCAAGAGGAGATATTTTTTCGTGATTTTTTCGGTCTTTTCAAAACAAATAAGAAATTTTGACTACAGCTATGACATTTACCATTTCTGAAATTTTTGATAAGACACTGTAGCGATAGACGATAATTAGTTTACAATCACCCCTTGTCCATCAATACTGAAATTCTTAATATTAGAAGTTACCCCACTTAAGTTTTCAGCACAAGCCTCACTTTGAGCGACGGACTGTCTAATCTATGTGTCGACAAACTTAACCATCTTTTAGTCAGGTACCCAGGAGAATCATGGCCTCTCGCCAGATTGCCTTTCTGCTGTTAGCGCTGGCGGGGTTCGCGGCCGTAGCTTCCTTGCCCGCTAATAAGGTCGACAAGAAGGTAGTGGTGTGCTACTATGGAAGCTGGGCCGTCTACCGACCTGGGGCGGGAAAATTCGACGTTGAGGACATCGACCCGTTCATTTGCACGCACATCATCTACGGATTCGCCGGCCTGAGTGAATTCAAGGGCGTCATGGTGTCTCTCGACCCATGGAACGACCTATACGATGACTACGGATTGGGTACGTGTTAATAATCCTCCATCTAAGGCAACGGTTTCCAAACATTTACATTCAGAATGAGGAAAATTAGCCCGCCACGCTAGTTCGGTAGTAGAATATTCGCCCGGCAAGTGGAAGACCCGTGTTCGATTCCCGGTCACGGCAGAGTTTTTCAATTGGTGTCAATAAATAGTGATTTTTTACTCGAGAATTCTGAAAAATCTCAAGATGTTAATCAGAAATTTTAATTTTTTGTGATTATAGTTTAATTTTTTTTAATCTCATGTAAAGTTAAGGAATGCTGTATACATAAACGTACTCTTTGCTACATGTTTTCCGAAACAAACTACTCTAGATATACTCAATTGCGCCTATGATCCTTGTCATAAGGAATTAGGGAATTTTTCAGTGTCTCTACAAAGGATATAATCAGGAGATGTCAGATCTGAGGATCGAGGAGGACATAATGGGTTGGAAACAATACGGTCCCAAAGGGTAGGAAAAGTTCCCCAATGCTCTGACGTGTTGTTTAGCTCGTGGCTACATCTAGTTGAAACCAACCTAGATGTATTTCATCCCCTGTTAGTTGCACTATTATTTATTTTTGTGATAACATTATACCGATTCATAAGAGGTTACATTTAATGCATAGAGGGAAGGAAGAGGTGGAAATAAGAGGGGAAGGAGGTAGAGAAGAGGTTGAGAGAGAGGAGGTGTTGGTGGCGAATCCCCATAATATATTCCAGGGTGCCATTGAGGACATATCAAAAGCGCAGTCTATATCGGAAAAAATGCACGTTTATGTATCCAGAATGGCGGTAGTAACTTTCAGCATTTTATGCTAGATTTTTTGTTAAACATTGTCATCATAATTTGTCAGAAAATTTTTCAAGTTTCTATCTAGTTAACATCTTCAGATATAACTATTTGTCATAGTTCTTGAATAAAAATATCAACCTATATAATCACTTCAGAGTCCTAGACACACGAAGGTTAGAATTTTAGGTACTTATGTATTAACGGGGGACCCACGTTTAAACGTTAAAATTCAAAGAAAAATGGATTCTCTTCGATTATCCCGGACCCAATTTTAAAAACAATTTTTTGAGATAACCCTTTCACGCAAAACGAAAGCTTGCAAACCCATGACTGATCTGCCTGTGGCGATACTAACCCACCCGATCACCGGCCAATGGTGAGGGATAGTTTTGTTCCAGAGAGGCGTAGACGGCTACACCCGATATAAATTAAAACCTAAAAAGAAAGCGAGCCAAAGGCTCGCCAATTTCCTCGGTTACTTGTAAGTAAAATATTTTTTTTGACAAGTTCTCATTTTCTTTGTTTGTTTTATTGGTCCCCCCGTAGAGCGGCTTTTCAGCGTAGAACGGCTAGATTTGTAAAAGGAGAATATCGGTATGATGCGAGTGTATCAGAGATATTGAGGGATTTGAAATGGCAGACGTTGAAGAGTAGAAGAATTGATTACAAAAGGAAACTATTTGAAAAATTCGAAAGCTCCGAATTCGTTGAAGACGTACGCGGCATAGTCGTCCCCATCGGTATTAGTGAACGTAATGTTAGATCAGAGTACGGGAGAAAATATGGCGAAACAATAGCTAGAACAGAGAAATACTACAGATCCTTTTTCCCAGACGCGATAAGACAGTCCAACAGAGGAATTAGTTAAGAGTTCACTTGATGTTGTGACACCCCCTGCCAAACGCTTCTAGCGGTTTGCAGGGTATTGATATAAATGTAAATTAACACATAAGTACCGAATTTTACGGCTGCATATTACATATTTCACGATTAGGATGGTTAAACAGAAACTAAACATATATCGAAACCTTTGCGCTCCTCAAACTACCCACCACCCCCACACCTAAAGAGAGGAGCAACACAAGGTTGAAAACCACTGACCTAAGGCGAAGTATCTATTTGAGATCTAGCGGAGTCATTTGCTGGTTCGAAACTAGCATTCCACAGTCTTTAGAAATTATTTGTTACCAAATATCTTATAAACTCAATGCGCCGTACCTTCATATTAATCAATGAGTAACACTTGAGTATAAAATAAAATAACTTTTCAATATAGGATCCACAGGAGTGGCTCTTACTTTGAAAAGCTATTTCATTTACTACTCAAGAGATAATACTTAAGTTATATATATTTTATTTATGAATAAGTAGCCAAGGAAATGTTGTAGAATTGCTGAGCGATAGTTTAGTAAATGTTAGTAGAGTATCTTGAAAATAAAATTCACGAAGTCAAACTATCGAAAAAACCTACAACCAAAATGTTTAAAGTCCAGGGCGCAAGTGATTAATGGCTTCAGTGGTTTTGGAATATAAAAGCCTACTTTGGATAAAATCTAATAAATAAAAGAGGATGTCTGTCTGTCTGTGGCAGCCATAACTCATCAGGGAATAAAGTTAGGAGCTTGAAATTTTGATAGCAGCTTCAGGTTGATTATGGAAGTTGCAGTAACGAATATAATTCAAATCGGCCCACGGAGTCGTGACCCCGGAGGTCACGGATCGGTTGGTCAAAATTTCAGTTTCTTGAAGATATCTCAGCAACCATTGAACCGATTTTCATGAATCCTACACCAATATCAATGTTTTGATGATATACATTCTCTAGCTGAAAATGGACAAAATCAGTCCACTGGGTCGAAAGGTCTTAATGTAATGGCCGGTTCAAATTTCGGTTGTTTGAGTATATCTCAGCAACGAATTGAAATGTTTAAAAATATAAATTTTTCATGTTATTTCTTTAAAACATAATTTTTGCATTTATGGCATTATTGAAGTATAGAAATTTACTAACATTCCATATCTTACGTAAAAATTGTTGAATTGTTGTTTAAATTGTTGTTTATTTCATTGAAATATTTGTTGTTTTTTAATTGAATTATCTTCTAATATAACACATAAAGGAGAATGTTTGTAAGTTTGTTGGCTTTGAATGCTTTTAATACGAGATAGGAAAATGCGGAGCGGTTCTTTAACTTGCAACTTTTAAATCCTTTACTTTGCATTCCAGGTGCATTCGATCGCTTCACCAAACTTAAGAAGAAGAATCCTGAACTCAAGGCCATTCTCGCAATCGGTGGATGGAACGAAGGATCGAAGAAATATTCTAAGGTTTGAATCGATCCGCATTGCATAAAATTGTGGGTGTAAAGTTCTTCACGCCAAAGCATGCTTTTATTTCATGTGGTTCATTTCTGGGAAGTAATATAGTCATAATAAACCATAGTACACAGGAAAAGCTAGAACACATTTACGAGCTAATACATTTTCCTACTTTGATTTATTTCTAAATTTTTGCCGTCCAAAATTTAACCACATCTAGAATAATTGCACCGAAAGCATGTTTTTTAATCCGGGTCTTACACTAGTACATGTTTCATCCCTTCCTGCTCAAAAAATTTCACGTGTATGCGTGCGCGCGAGTGTGTGTGTGTGCATAAAATTGTATGTATATCTCGTTTCTTTCATGTAAATTTTTCAATGATAAAATATTACGCACAAAGTATCCGCAAAACCTTCAGACGCAATCGGCAGTGTTCTCCGCCGTAAGCCACAATCAAACCTCACAATTGAAACAATTTTAATATGTCGGGGAAACACACGAAAAATTAACTTAAATACTTTTATGTCATGATCTTTCTCCCAATTGCCGTTCAGTAATGACATTTTGTTCAATGCTTAAATGGAATGTTAGCGTTAATTCGTGTCTGGATTATTAGAAACCCCAAATGACAAAATATGTTAATTTATAGATTATAAGATAAAAATTCTGACAATGACATAATAAAATTCATTTCCAGATGGTGTCGACTCCGGAAGGAAGGAAAACCTTCCTCGTCAACGCCGTAGACTTCCTAAAGAAGTACGGTTTCGATGGCCTAGACTTCGACTGGGAATATCCAGGATTAAGAGAAGGTGGACCCAACGACAAGGTAAAAGAACGCTAAAAATTTATTCTCTACACATTTTTATAAAGTAAACGCTATTGGAGGAGAACTAAAACTAATAATTCCATTAATTTATTTGGGAACTTGGCTACTTGCTGGAAACTGTAAAATGTCGCTAAAGTCAGCATTTATTTGCAGAATAATAAATCACGTCATTATCGGTTGGCAAATTATTTCTCTCTAATTTCTATAAAATTTTTAAAAAGCAGGATACGTATTTCGTGTAGAATAATCCTCCACCATTGGTGATTCAACTTTGGCTGATTCGACGAAAGGAAAGTTTTTTTAAATCCACTATCTTTCAACCGTCAGTGATGACGGCTTCTTTGCAGCTGATTGTGAGATAAGCATCGCGTTTTTATGTCTATTGGACTAAACTAATTCATTCAACGAGTTCTATTCAGTAGACGATCTTGATAATTCCGTTTTGAAAGGAGATGAAAATAGAGTGTAAAGTGCATAAACACTAAATAATTACGGCTGTTTTTAGCAGAATTCCGCATAAAAACTTGGGTAACCCGGTATAGCAATTTGGCTATTAGGGAGTCGCCATGAATTATAATATACTAGCATAATTACCCGTTGAATTTCAACGGATTTAGTGAAGCTACTACATCACAACATAAAAACTCTTTAAAATATATAGTATATACTTTTTAAATTACAATTAGCTTTTATTAACAATTAATCATATTTGCTTGGGACAATCCGTTTCCGAGCTTATTGCATTCAAATATAATGATAATTGTATTTCCTATCATATATATCACTTTCGCCAAATCCAGCTTCATTTCTTGTGTAATTATGCCTCGCTGAAACATTTACTTTTATGTCTTGTAAGCAAGAAACTCGTACAGTTGTCCATGATAAACACTGACTCCGGTAAATGTACACCAGATACGTGAGCCCATTTACGTTAATAAACATTATAATGTAGAATATAATCATTTTACTTACAAAAAATGTAAGATTCCAGTATTCAATAAACGAAAGAAGGTTCAATTACTTTCATCAATAAACGCTTCCTGAATAATATTCGGTATCTATTTACGATGCTATACATAAACATCGATCCTTTCGTTGCTTAAACAAAAGTGCGAAGCGAATAACGCTGAACTTTCGTCTATTTATAATCTTCATTGAAGCTAACTGAATCGGAGGTAGCAATGACTGCCGCCTTAGCAACGCCCGGAAAGAATACGAAAAATCCACAAAATTTCGAAACAAACAGCGTATTTCTGAAAACTTCGACCTTGTTACATGTAAACTTCGCAGGAATATGATAGTATAGAGTTTTATTCGTCGAATAAAGTAAAAACGAAAAAAATCGGTCCATATTTACATATTTTTTTGCTTGAAGGAAGAATACCTTGCAAGTCAAAAAATGGATTCATACGTGTTATCTTATGGAAAAATGTTAATCCCCTATATTGGCAGCACTGATTAATCCTGGTTGACCAAATCTTGACCGTTCCCTAAGTTAGGATGTAAGGAAGAATCGTACCAAATTTGGTTATTCTAGCTTTTATCGTTTAGGAGGAGTTCCATGAACAAACACACAAACACACGCTTCAAAATATATTATAGATGACCATCACTGACGACGACTGCTTCGTAGTAATAACGCACATTCGATTTTCCTACCATTTTCATATTTATCGGAGAATTTTGTTTGTCGATTTGATTACAGCTCTTATGTTAGATAGACTCGAAGGTTGTCTGGTAATTCATTTTTATATGCTCGCATTTTAAATCGGCCTATAGCCGGTTTTGCCCAAGTTGCTGACATAACAGATCCATATAATTACCGAATGTCCAACTGTAATTTTATATACAATCTCGCGTGCAATGACAATTCCTTTCTATGTAAACAGGAGAACTTTGCAACGTTCCTGTCTGAGATGCGCACGATTTTCGACCAGAACGGCCTCATGATGACAGCAGCCGTGTCCGCAGGAAAGGAAACAATCGACACATCCTACGACATCCCAGCCTTGGGAAAGTACGTAAATTTAATGAAAATTGGTTGAGGGAGCACCTTGAATAGCTAACCTGCGTTCTTATTTACTTTCGGGTTTTCTATGAATGTCACATTTTTATTTTTACGGATACAAAGATTTTTCCGAATATTTTGATGTTTTTACTTTCTCCATACGTAGTAATGAGAAAGTATTGTGATCACGGAAAAAATCGACTTCGAGATTTCAACGGAAATATATGTTTTGAAGTCCCTAGAACTCGTTTAGACTATTTTAGGAATGATGTATGTGTGTGTGTGCATGCGTATGTGATTCGGGGCGCTCTAACTCAAAAGGTACCTGCCACATCGTTACCAAATTTCATATATAACACGTTAGCATGAGCACAAAGAACTGGTTAGTTTTTGGACAATAACGGTTAACCGGAAGTCGAGGTTTATTCGAAACCCGATTCGGTTTTTCCGATATTTCTCTGATAATACGTCATTATTGTATACATTGACCGTCACAAAAAATGTAGAAAATATAATTTCCTACATATTTTCTTTCAAACAATTTTCCATAGCAGTTATTGTTTAGGAATTATTTTTAAATAATCGGTGTTTTTGGTTTCCGTCAAATATCTCCTTAAAAACGTCGTTATTGGTCATCTTCGTGAGGACCGAAGTTGTAGAGAATAATATTTCTTCCAAGTTTTTCTTGAAACAAATTTTCGTAGAACCATCCATTTCGTGGATATTTTGCTTTTTCTTAATTTCCAGTATACAGCACCACCACCATGTAGCGGTGAATTCTATAATCATATTCAAAATATACCTAATTTACGGCTATAAGGACGACTGTATTCTTTTACGATACGAAATAATAATTTTGCCTTATAATGCTATTCATAATAATTTAAATATCTATACCCAAATATGGAGAAAGTCATGTGTTGACCATATCAGATTTTTTATCCAAGTATTAGTTTCCGATATACAGTATTCTGCAAATGTTATCAATTTATTTGGCAGTTGGGTATTAATTTATATACCGTCAATGCGGATATTTTAAAAGTTTTCTACCAATGCTTTCGACCTGTCTATTTTTATAGATACCTGGACCACATCCATGTTATGTGCTACGATTACCATGGTGACTGGGATCCATTCACAGGACAAAACTCTCCACTCTATAGGGGTCCCGATGACTACGATGACTACGCCTACTTCAACGTTGTAAGTTTGTGTTGCAATCATCGCTTGACTAGTAAATTTAAGAATAAGCACCTCAATTCGCCGACATTATTTTTAGAATCTCCTTGCAGCAAATTACCACCAAAGACGTCTTCATTTTAGCCAAAACGCGCATATGGTGTCTCATACGCTTGTTATAGCTATCGGAGAAAGCTAAAATAAATAATTACTTTTTCAATATTTTTGTATTAAAGTGTTTATTCTTGAATTTGTTTCCAACAATAAGATGAGATCGATAATTCTCTGGTGGCTTGACTAATAAATCCTGAGGATAAAGGTTTTGAAATCCTCAGAAAATGTGAATGACGTGTTTATAACAAATTTCAATTTATGGATCAACATCACAGGACCATAAGTCTCTCCAATATAATAAAAATAAATACTAAATCTAATGGCGAATTCCAAAATAATAAATAAATGAAAACACCAGAGTCCTCTCTAAAAGAATCATAAACTTCACGAAACCTAACGTGAAAATAATGTGGAACTTTGAGAGAACATCTATCGCATCTGTTTCTAAAATGTAGACAAATTCTGTGAAAACAATTGCCGTAAAAACTTAATTTGAATCAGTGTAGCGAACCGAACCGCAGTCATTTTGCTGAACCGCGATCCAAACCGAAACCTTAATCCTTTGATTTACTGAACCGCGTAACCGAACCAGAAATTCTTTTCAGAAATGGTTTGGTTCGGTTCAAGAAATAAATTTGAAAATCCGTCAACCTTCATTAGAAAATTTTAATGACATATACGGATATTGTTTTACATATGTAATTCATACAGATCTATGACGGTTTATTTGTATCCATATAATTTTTGTTAGCCTCACCATACATTCACGACCCATCGTGGAATACTGTTGCGCCGTCTGGGACCCTTTCGAGGAGGGCCTAACTAGAGAGCTCGAAATGGTTCAGCGTAGAGCGGCTAGATTTGTAAAAGGAGAATATCGGTATGATGCGAGTGTATCAGAGTTATTGAGAGATCTGAAATGGCAGACGTTGAAGAGTAGAAGAATTGAATACAAAAGGAAACTATTTGAAAAATTTGAAAGTTCCGAATTCGTTGAAGACGTACGAGGCATAGTCGTCCCCATCGGTGTTAGTGAACGTAATGTTAGATCACAGTGCAGGAGAAAATATCTCGAAATTACCGCTAGAACAGAGAAATACTACCGATCCTTTTTCCCAGACGCGATAAGACAATCCAACAGAGGAATTAGCTAGACTTCACTTGGTGTTGTGACACCCCCTGCCAAACGCTTCTAGCGGCTTGCAGGGTATTGATGTAAATGTAAATGTATAAAGAAATAAGTTACTGCGACAACGTCTCGCACCCGCCCCACAAATCCTCTCGAGTGAAACTGGTTGAGCGTTATAAGTTTGAGAAAAGTGACAACCTACCCTTTCCTCCTCCGATCCCCGCTGTTAGGGTCTCCGTCATTGTCCTACGCCTTATCGGGAATCAAGCTATCAGAATAGGTCGCAAGTCACTCTCATAGCAGGGAGCAACAAAGCATTGCTTCTTATACGACCTACCCTTCTTACGGTCTATTTCCACTTTCGTCTAACATAAGTAGTGATACCGCAGCCAAAGGCCTCGCTACCGAGCTTTTTTCGTTCACCACCCGCTAACTCTGTGATCCTTTTCCACGAAAAATGCGTAACGTATTTTTCAAAGCGATTATCCTTGATAAACTTATATTTTAAAGAAAACCAACTAGGAAGACTTTCCAGAAACAATTCGTAAGAGCTTCTACACTTTTGCTGAATTTCATTTCGTTGCTTCTCTGGTTCGCTTTATTTTTCAAGTCGTGAAAGCAACTTCTTACTACACACAGAGCTTGCTTAAGTGAAAGGAGAAGAGAATTGTTTGTTGAGCCATTCTAAGGAATCTTTACAGCATTTACGGTATTTTGAAGACTCGGGATTTCGTAAATTAATCGACCCTATTCCACAAGATTTAGGTAATGGATTACAGACTAACCGGCGAAATATGCAAGATGAGGTTATTAGAAGAGCTAGAAATTCTTGTAACCAGTTTGCAAGCATTTTGAATAACAGGTTAATTTCTTTGAAAATAGACACCGGCACTCGTATAGACAGGTCGATTTTGGGCATTAATGTGCAATTCATTGAAGATGAGGAAGTATTTGTAAGAACTCTCGAGCTGCTGGAGTTGCATGATCCATCGAAAAGTCATAATTTGTGTAACATAGTTATGGATGTTTTGAAAGAGTACCAAATACATATAAAACAAGTATATTTTTTGACTACCGATTACGGTAATAATATGGTAAAAGCATGTAAACTACTCGCTGATAAACAAACTACCGACTGTTGACATACTGAAGATGAAGATGGAGAATATGAAATGATAGACGAAAGAGCAGGTTCCATTGATGCATGCCAAGACATTTTTGATTCTATACAAAGCCTAGTGTCTTGGTATCAATTCGTTGTGCTGCACATTCATTACAGTCAGCTGTGAAAGATTTGTTGGAATATAATGCGTTAAAAATACCTTCGTCTAAAGCCCGAGTGATTGTAAAAAAGTTGCGCAATCCCTCTATTTTGATTTCTATCAAAAGAGAAAATCTGAGAAAACCTATACATACTAGATTGTCAGACAAGATGGAATTCGACTTTTGTGATGCTAAAACACTTGTTGATGTTAAAATCGTTTTGCAGAGATTTAGCTGTATCGGTTACGGAATTGCATTTGTATGTCGTTGTATCCCCGAACCCCGAACCGAACCATGAACCGAAGTGAAACATCATGTAAAGCAGCGTTTTTCAACCGGTGCTCCGTAAAATTTAGGCAGGTGCTCCGCAAGCTTTTCATGCTTCATCATTCTGCATAGATTTATTTTTAAAATAAAATAACCAATACCTATAAAATATGTGAGACCGTCTTTAATTTTTTTAGTTCATTCATGTTTTCCTAGATAGTTTTTGTACTGACAAGTGTACTATGATGGACATTCCAGCTCGTAGGTAACAGATGTTTGGTTGAAAAGTTTGTTCTAGTTAATGAATACCTCTAGGTGCTCCCCGGTCTACTAAAGGTTGATAAACTGACCTTAAGACATGTCGGAACCGAACCATCACAAAAAATTGCGAACCGAACCACTCCAAAATTTGAAATGGTTTGCAGCACTGATTTGAATACACCTGTGTTTATTCTCGCGAGAGGTTAATTTCAGTCTTCAAAAAAATCGAGAAGAAACCGAAATACCAACCTCGCTTTAGCCAAAGAAGGTGAAAATAAATTATTTTTAGTTGCACTTGAATCCTTAAAGTAACATGCACGACTTTGTTACCAATAAATATCGACTGGTGTTTGTATTACGTGCGTGAATTTTCAACCAGAGTTCTACGTTACCTACTTCCCGAGTAAAAGTAACATTTTCATAGTTTCTCAATTAATTTTGCGCATGAGATATATTCACGACTAACGCGAAAACCATTCACCGGGAAATAAATTATGACATTAAAAAATGTATACTAATTCAATTTGTTTCAGAACTACACCATGCATTATTGGATCAAAAGAGGCGCTCCACGTGAGAAGCTCGTCTTGGGAATGCCTCTCTACGGTCGATCATTCACCCTTCAAAACAACAATGAAAATGGTTACTACGCACAAGCTACTGGACCTGGTACCGCAGGACCTTACACAGAAGAACCCGGTTACATTGGATACAATGAGGTGAAAGTTTTAAACATGAAGTACTATTAATATGAAAAAATAATCCATTGGATTACATAATTTGCTACGTATTACGCGGTTTTGGATTATTCGAGAAGACGCTCTCACCGCTATCTAGCGTCTTAATCGAGAGTTATCTGCAGATTCCCAGCCTATCTTTTTTACTCCAACCCCTTTTCTCTCCAGTTCTCAATCGGTAATTATTGGAGCCAAAGATAACGTTGCTACTTTTATTTAAAATTACAGCTTTAATTATAAAAAAATTAAACTAATGCGTTGTTTCACAAATATGGCATGTTCTGTTTCTTTTGCTACTGATTTTTGGCAGCTGATTTAAGCTGTGCCATAATTTTAAATATAATTTTTCACTTAACCTAGACAAAAGAGGAACATTAAGAGTTTCCATCTGAGGGCTTCAGTTATTTCTTTACAAATTTAATTGCTATCGATAAAGTTATTTATATAGCATTCAATATTTGGTCGATACAATTTCACCATAGTCATTACGATAACTTTTGATATAATTTTTATATTTTTATGCCTTAATAATATTATTGTTCGTAAATTTGTTGTAATTTTAGTTTTATTCTGCCCACCATCTCCTTCTACTACCGACTATATCATCCACATAACGATATTTATGTGCATATATTACAACTAGGACTTTATCCGTAGCTATGTGATATGATGAAGACCAACCCATCTGCGTGGAAGACAACCAGAGACCCATACTATATGGCCCCATACACTTATAAGGGAAATCAGTGGATCAGTTATGACGACGTGGAATCCATCAAGCTAAAGGTACGCTATCAAAGTAAAGCTGCAGAAATATTCCGAAATACACAATTATTAAAATATATATGTTTTTTATTTTATTCGACACAAATTTTTTACCGTCAATGCGATGATTAAAATTTACGTATTGCATTTCATATGATGTCGAGTTTTGGAGATTGTTCCATTTTTTGCGTCATTAAGCAATTCAACACGTACCGAAATGTTCATCATCATTATGGTTTTCCATCAGTTATTTGTTTCTTTTCAGAAAAAATAATTTATACATTTATAACATAAATGCTGCAGTTTGCGCAAATACATATAATTAAACTAGATAGTTTTCGCGAACATTACTGTTAATTAATAATTGAAATTATAACTCTCTAATGTCATTTATTGGCTTATTATTCGATTACTAGTATATAGTTGAACATAAAATAGTTGCCTTTCTCCCATCCTCTCCCTCCCTCCACATCCCTCTCCCTCCCTCTCGTATTAAAAACATTCAAAGTACGTATACACCCATAAGTATTGAAATAACAATAGGATTTCGAGGTCATCCAGCCATACACGGGCGGACTTTTTGAAGGACCTGGTCCGGCGGATCAGGTCCTTCGGTCCGCGGCGGATTCGGTCCGTCGGACTCAGTCCTTCGTTGCGCCCACTAACGTAAAAATAGAAATCCTTCGAGTATAGTGGAGCTAATCAGTCAGCGGACTAGGTCCGTTCGTGTGTGGGGAAGAAATCCGCCGTTTTTGAAGGGTTTGGTCCATCAGGACCGGGTCCGCCGGTCTTTCAGGCAATCTTGAAGAACCTACAGATTTTTAGTGGCAGACCTCAGTAGCTTAGCTACCTTCTTCCAGCTAGTGTCGAAAAATAATATTAATATTTTATTTAATAAAATGTCGCGAAAAACAATTGCCACAGCCGCGGCAGGGTTTTTCTTTGTATATTATCATGTCATATCGAAAAGGAGGAACCGGACTGTGGATGAAAAACTGGATTGCCAGAAGAGAAATTTTTGGGCATATGCCTTTACTTAAAGAATTAAGAGTTAATGAGCCGAGTGATTTGAATAATTATTTAAGAGTGTCGGGATCAGATTTCGATCATCTTTTTGTTCCTGTACTCCCCCGAACCGAGTTTCCGCAAGCATTGTTTTTCTCTGTAAAGTTCTATAAACTCACTTGTTATAGACCTGTTCCACTCAATGATTATATTTTTCGCACTCAAGTGAACAACATACACAACTAAACAACAAATATAACAAAACAACAATAAACGACTAAATTATTACATGCTAGCGATGAAAGACGCGTAGGGAAACGATGTGTAAACGCGCGAAGAGAACAGATGATAAGATGACAGATAACAGAGGTTGATTCACAGGTCCGCTGTAGGCATGTTGAGGGGTCCTGTTACGTTAGTGGAGGACGGAGGACCTGATCCGTAGGACCCACTCCGTCTGATTTCACACGGAGGACTTGAGCACAGAGAACCTGAATCGGCGTCCTCCACTAACGGGCGGACTTTTTGAAGGACGTAGTCCGCCGCGGACCAGATCCTACAAAAGGTCCGCCCGTGTATGGCCGGCTAATAATGTAACTGATAGGCAAGGCAACATCACGTTAAAATGGATATATTTCCCCAAAATATGTGATTTAAACGTTTAACATGAGCGATTTCGAACTGTAAGCGGAAAAGGATGGACAGAATAAGAATATTTAGAATTTTTTATTCGAAATGGTTCAAATTCGAAGATCGTCGGTTATTTATTTCTAATTTCAATCTCAAAAAGAATAAAATCCTGCACGTCGAAAAGTCGATTGTAAATGCATAAGGTTTTATATGGTAAAGCGTTACGGACAAAATAAAAAATACAGACAGTGGATGTTATTATAGTTAGATTCTATTTTCCAATGTAACGCTAACGATGAGTTCAAGTTAGTAACAATATTTTTAGGTACCTTCTTGTCGGTTATCCCGGACGATGGATAAATGGTATCGCCTTGGCGAGCCTTCGGCTCGCTTTCTCTTTAATCGGGTGTAGGCCACTCAGGGCGCTAACGCTACCGTAGAACGAAAGAAACCCTCACCATGTGGGCGGTGATTGGGTGGGTAAATGTCGAAAAAAGGAACAGTAGACCGCATACGACAATTCTATTTTCTCCCTGATGTTTAATTTTTTAAGTGGTCATGTATAACCAACAAGTTCCTAATTTTTTTTAATCGTACTGTTATTCTCGTTTCATTCAAAATAACAATGCTTGTCAGGGTATACAATATCATTCTTCTACATATTTCCCACAGGCTCAGTTCGCTGCAGATCTTGGAGTTCTGGGAGCCATGGTTTGGAGCATTGAAACCGACGACTTCCGCGGCGGTTGCGACGGTACTAAATTCCCTCTAATGAAAGCCATTTGGGAAGGACTCAACGGAGGAGGCATCCCATCACCGCCAAGCTCTCTTCCAACTGTACCACCCACCCTTGGGCCAAGTGTGTCGGTAAGCACAACGGACTAATATTTTTAAAAAACGCTGTTTTTTCAATGCCAAACAACAAATCGGATTTTAAGATCAGGTCTCTTCATTTCTCAATAGCCTTTTTTCTAAAGAGCGATACCGATATCTCTATCTCAAGGTAAGGTTCAGCGTTCCAACAACCTAATAAGGAAAATGAAATAACCTGCTAACTTCGTCGGAAAATACAGTTAATGCTTTCGTTCGTTAAAAAACGTTCTGTGCATTATTTTTTTATTCGACAATTAAAAACAACGGAATCGTCCTGCACTCATGCCGGATGAACTGAGGACGGGCGGATTACATCTATATAAAAATTAATAGAATAACTTTTTCTGGTTAAATCTATATCTTAAATTTTAACGAATCGAGGATCTTTTGTCACACAATCTCCACTTATGAACAAAAAGTGCTTACGAGCGTAATATACGACTTTGAGACAACTTCAGTTCATAATTTCTTATTGTTAAAAATACTCATTTAAAAATCAAAAGATTCCCTGCATTGACGGAAAGTAAAAAAATATAAGGACAGCATCCCATATTTTCATAAATATGCTAAACCTTTTTCGGTGCTGAGAATGCGATTGACATTTATGATGAAAAGATAATTTTTCTCCCAATAATCGGCTTAGCATTCCGTATAACTCAGTTCAATTTAAACACAAACATCCTAAATCCCTCATTTATGTCCTTAAAACTGACAATTTCGTTAGGCTCTAAGAAATCTTCCTGTTCACTCTAGGAATAATTATTTTTCTGGTGCAAAACTTTGCGTTCACATTTCATACTGTCATACCGCTACTTTTTCACGCCCCTTTTAAAGGGATATGTTCACTTGCCTTTACAATATATTTTTTTTTAATTTCCTCCTTTTTAACACCAAGCTCACTTGTTATTACAATACTTTCAGTACCCCCCGAGGCCAACAACGACAACCACCACCACCACCCCTCGTCCTATTCCTCCACTCACGGACATCTGCAAGAAAGAGGGACTCAACCCCGATCCAACAGACTGCAGATATTTCTACCTCTGCACCGCTGACAATTTCGGAGGCTGGAATGTTGTCCAGTACAAGTGCGGCGAAGGCACTGCGTTCGACCCGGTGACCGGCGTCTGCACTTGGCCTTCCGAAGTGCCAGGGTGCGAAAACTACGGTGGAAAGGCAAAGAAGATCTAAATCCGTTAAAAAATCGCAGAAAACACACAAAAATATATCTTGCATAAAATATTTTATGGAATATTCCCTCCACTTATGACTCTCAACTTGCGAACCCTACTTCTTGAGGTAAAAAGACACGGAGAAGAAATACAATGCATCTCTCTGTTTCTCATGCAATTCTTTTACGGTTCCCATAACCATTTAATGTTATATTTGAATAAGAGTAATAAGTTGATCTCCTTACTCTATTCTTCCAAAAACAGGTCATTTTCTGTACCGAATCATCTATATAAAAGAGAAGTGTGGAAATAAATTCGAGGTTGGTGTTCATTATTTGATTCATTAAGCCTAACATGCGCCTTCTTATTACATTTATCCTACGCATTAAAATTCTATTCGCCAGCAAATCGAAAGGAAGTTCTCGTAATAAGACTGAAAATAGAAATAAAACATTTAAACTTTGATATTTCAACTCTTTGCTGTTATCTATAAAAATTGACGTGTAGTAAAACGTCGGCCATCCGAATTTTTAAAACAGGTAACTTCATATAAGAAAAATATGGTCCTGATAGAATGTAATTATTTTCTGTGATTAAATACAATAAGGTAGGACTTCACGAATAGCATATTTCATAAACATTCTCCCTATTACACCGTCATTTTCACTGTTAACTTTTATTTAAAAGTCGGTTGTTTCAGTTCGCACTCGAGCATTTCGTGGACCGGACTCGACTTTACAGCAACAAGTTGGAATGACCTAGACAATTTTTTGATAACTTTTAAAGAAATTTCTATCATATTCAACGCTTGCGTCCATGTTTTAAACCGCACGTCGAAAATTAATGAAAATAAATGCAGTGTAATCATGAGAATCTTAAGAAGCTGAAATTTTTAAAATACATACATATATAACTTAAATTCTGTGCTGTTTTGTAGAAATTTTCATGATTTTACATAGTTTTTAATAAGAGGGCTCCTATCTAGATAACTATTCAGGGAGGGAGTAAAATTTCGTGGCAATGACACAGTCTGATGAGCTCATACTGAATCGCACAAAGTTCATATCAGGAACAACGGTCACCCTTAATCTGCCAATATGTATCATTTTTAATAGCTTCCCGGTGTATTTTTTCTTGGCCCTCAAGAGTCGAATATGGCTTCGAATATCGGTACAGAAAAATCCCAAATACCTTTTCGAACATAAAATTTTCTTAAAAACAATCACGAATGAACAAATAACCTCTTATGATTCTGCCGTTGCTCACCAAATTTGAAAACTAAGTATTTGATAGGTTAATTAAAATATACCCATTCTGTGCTTATATTTGATTAACTTATATGATTTTTCTTCACACGTACAACCCATTTTAACGGTTTATCATCAAATGAACAGACGATTTATCTGGAAATACCCGACACAATCGTAACAGTTATCATATACGGCATTGATAAACATTCTCACACTTAGATTACCAGGAAGGTACTCAAGTTATTACGATGAATTCCTTTCAGTCGCTTTTAAACGAGCACGCATAAAACGTTATCGCACTCTATAACCAGAACACTCAAATTTCGAGAATCTCGTGAGGATCTCTCCTTATCTCTAAATTCAATGATTATCAAGAGCTTTTTATAAGAGGTCCAGGCCGGGATTAATACAGACTGGTTTCCCAACGTTGACTTGCCTAATTTATCACTCATATATCGAGTTCGGCCATAATCGTCTCCATGGCAACACCCCAAAAAATGCAATTTAAAACACCGAAAACTCCATCGTTTACTATTTACACAAAATTTCGAAAAAATTGCGTATTTCTGAAAACTTCGACCGTGTAACATGTAAATATCGCAAGAATAAGATAGTACACAGTTGTAACCGTCGTATAAAGGGAAGGAAGTTTAAGACGACTAAATGCAGATGGTTGGTGAGAACATGTCAGTACGAAGGTGAAAAAAAATCGGTACAATATACACTGCACAAACTTTCTCATATACTGCGTATTCGACTGGTCTCGCTACACTCTTTTTTGACTGGAAGGAACTCCTACTGCTACCAAAACAGCAACACCGCCGAAAATTTGTTCTGAACTTAAATGGTATTATTACATTGCTTACTTCGTATAGTATGTTTCAAAATCAATTAAAAAGGGGTTGAAGACTACGGCGAGATGGATGTTTCAAAATCAAGAGAAAACTCCTTAACCGTACAAAGCGAATATTTAGAGACAATACACACAGTAAAAGTTAAAAAGTGGGCAAAGGAAGAAAAAAAGGAACAAAAAATCTGATGTGGCCAACACATGACTTTCTCCATATTTGGGGTATAGATATTTAAATTATTATGAGTAGCATTATAAGGCAAAATTATTATTTCGTTTCGTAAAAGAAGACACGTCGTTGCCGTAAATTACGTATATTTTGAATGTTTACAGAATTCACCGCTACATGGTGTTGGCGCTGCAGGCTGGTATTAAGAAAAAGGGAATTAATTCCGAAATGGATGGTTCTACGAAAATTAGTTTCAAACAAAACTTGGAAGAAATATTATTCTCTACGAAGATTACCAATAACGATGTTGTTGAGATATTTAACGGAAACCGAAAAACCGGTTATTTATAAATAACTCCTATAGAAAATTGTTTCAAATAAAAACTGTAGGAAATTACATTCTCTATAACTTTTGTTTAGAATTGTATATACAATAATGATGTTTTAACAAAGAAATATATTGCAAAAACCGAATCGGGTTTCGAATAAACCGCGACTTCCGGTTATCCGTTATTGTCCAAAAACTAATCAGTTCTTTGTGCTCATGTTAAAGTGTTATATATGAAGTTTGGTAACGATATGGTATGTACTTTTTGAGTTAGAGCGCCCACACTAACATACACACACAGACATCATTCCGAAAATAGTCTAAACGTGTTCTAGGGACCTCAAAACATGTATTTCCGTTGAAATCTCGAAGTCGATTTTTTTCATGAATACAATACTTTCCCATTATTACGTATGGAGAAAGTAAAAAGAGGGTACACTTACAGGTTTACGGGGTATGACTCCACGCCAGTGACCTGTTATCAATCGCTCATACACTCACTCACTCACACAAGAACTATAATCCTAACGTGAAAAGGATAGAAGGAAAGGGTTTAGGAGGCGTTAACCTGCGTTAGTGACCCTTACACCGTTTTGGTAGGTTTTCGAATCTGTTCGATCGCAACAGGGACCTACTCAGCAACCACACACGCTCACACAAATAGGGAAAAAGGTTAAAAAGAAAAGAGGTGAGAAAGGAAATAATACCAGGTTTACGAGAAATTACTTCGCGGCAGGGGCCTAATATTACACACGATGTCTGCAGTTATGTTAAAATCAAACTTGATAAATACAGGAAAACCCCGTTATAACGCGGGTTTCGGGAGACATAAGGTACACCCGCGTTATCGGCAACCCGCGGTATTTCGGGAAATAATTTTTTTAAAACGTGAAAGTATATGCGTTATAACAAATTTAATTGCAAAATACTATAAAAACCGATATCGAATTTTGATTTAAATGCATACCTTACTTTAATCGGTGTTTTTAAAATAGTCCGATATTTTCTTTTGGCGCGACAGCTGCTGGCGTTCCTTCGTCACATACGTCTTAATGATTTGCAAATGTAAAAGATGACGATGATCACAATCACTCTGTCTCTCCATCCAATTCATCACTTCACTGATGTTATCCAATACTTTGCTTATTCAAGGGGTCTCAACCTCACACATCTCTTCATTCTCGCTCTCATCTTCCGATAATCTTTCTGCTCTTCCGCGGTTCTGGACTTCAGCTGCAATTTATTCATCATTCTTATAGACAGCGACGGGAGTTTAACATCGATGTAAAATTTGAACCAAGCTGTTTACAAAGAAAATACAACGCGGTAAAATTTCAACCAAGTTGTTTACGAAGAAAATAAATCGCGGTAAAATTTGAAACAAGGTTGTTTACGAAGAAAATAAATGGAATCATTTTGGGGGACATGACTAGACGCGCAGTATATCCGAATCCGCGGTATAGTGAGGCGCGTTACAACGGAGTTATACTGTAGTTATGCCATATACTCTTATATCTCCCATAATATATTTTGAAGCGTGTGTTTGTGTATTTGTGTGTTTGTTCATGGAACTCCTCCTAAACGATTGAAGCTAGAATAACCAAATTTGGTACGATTCTTCCTTACATCCTAACTTAGTGAATTTTTAAGGTTTGGTCAACCGGAATTAATCAGTGCTGCCAATATACGGGATTAACATTTTTACATAAGATAACACGTATGAATCCATTACTTGACATGGAAGGTATTCTTCCTTCATGCATTAAAATACGTAAATATGGACCGATTTTTTCGTTTTTGCTTTATTCGACGAAGAAAAATCTATACTATCTTATTCCTGCGAAGTTTACATGTTACAAGGTCGAAGTTTTCAGAAATATGCTATTTGTTTCGAAATTTTGTGGATTTTTCGTACTCTTTCCGGGCGTTGCCAAGGCGGCCGTCATTGTTACCTCCGATTCAGTTAGCTTCAATGAAGCTTATAAATAGACGAAAGTTTAGCGTTATTCGATTCGCACTTTTGTTTATGGATAGCAACGTAAGTAGATACTGAATATTATTCAGGAAGCGTTTATAACGATTGATGAAAGTAATTGAAACTTCTTTCGTCTATTGAATACTGGAATCTTACTTTTTTGTAAGATCATTATATTCTACATTATAATGTTTATTAACGTAAATAAGCTCAAGTATCTGGTGTACATTTACCAGTCAGTATTCAATCATGGACAACTGTACGTTGCTTTTTCACGGGTTTCTTGCTTAGAAGAGATAAATGTAAACATTTCATAGGCATAATTACACAAGAAAAGGAGCTGGATTTGGCGAAAGTGATATGATAGGAAATACAATTATCGTTATATTTGAATGCAATACGTTCGGAAACGGATTGTTACAAGCTAATATGATTAATTGTTAAGAAAAGCTAATTGTAATTTAAAAAGTATCTAATATATATAGGTATTTTGAAGAGTTTGTATGTTGTATTGTAGTAGCTTCACTAAATCCGTTGAAATTCAGCGGGCAATTCTGCTGGTGTGTGTGCGCGTGTATCAAGTATTATGTGGATTGGCAAAGTGACACAGGCACTGAAACATTGTAGCTGGACGAAGATTTCTGAGATAACTGAGGAGAGCTGGGCGGTAGCTAGGTGTAAAAATCGGTATTTTACAATGCCACCGGACACTATATATACAGTAAAACTCGTTTAATACGAATTTGAGGGGACCGACTCATTGCTTCGTTATAAGCGTGACTACGTTATATACGAGAAACGTTTTTTGGCCTATACATCCCATATAACACGTCTACACATACAGTAAAAGCTGTGCTATCCGGCTTTTTAGAACCGGCCACACTTAGATACCGGCAATTACACAAATACAATTCATTTTGTATTTCTTTCTCTTTTTTTATGAATTTTTGTGTGAATAGTATATGTGTAATACCACAACATCCACTTTAAAATTTCTTAAAATATAATGTATATATTACGTATTTACTCCTTATACTTCTGTGGCTGCCGAGTAAGCATGGCGTTTTTGGTTACGTAAGCCATTTGCATTGTCTAGATGTTTTGGTGTACTTCTACAATTTCCAGTTTTATCGCTTTTTATTATTTAAAAAATTACCCATCCATTGAATATGGCATCAAAATAAATACCTAAAAGCAAGGAACAGGAGAGAAAAGGTTGGTTTAACGTTAACACAAAAGCTGGAGCTGATCAAACGAATTGAAAAAGGAAAAAATAGAGCAGCCATAGCAAAAGAATTCAACAACAGATCTTCCACGCTCTACGATATCAAGGTTCATAAGGCTAAATTAATGAAATTTGTGTCATCTTCTGAGACGAGTAAATCAATTAATAAACATCATACGCTTCATAAGCCAAAAATTGAGGAACTGGATAAAATATTATACGACTGGTTTTCACAGAAATGTTCAGAAGAATTAAATAATTTCGTCCTCCTCTAATAGAGTATATAAAGATAAATAATAAAGATAAATAAGAAAGATATAATCCAATAAATTCAATTTTGGGAACAGGTTCACTGCCGTAATCCCCAAACTTCCCGGACGCCCTAAACTTTTCAATACTCTTTTTGTTTTGCATGTAAGCGTAGCAACGTATTAAATTAGAATGGGTAAATAATGTCTATATCTAACTACGTGTGGAAGAATTAAAATGGAAAATGCAAACCCCATGCATATTTATGTTTGGGGAGTACGATAGTGAACCTAAGCCCAATTTTGTTTGGTTATTGCTAAATTTGCGATGTCAAAATCGAAAATCGCTCCCCTAACCGGATATTTCTCCTAATCGGCTTTCCACAATCCCCAAGATAGCCGGATAACACAGCTTTTACTGTATTTGCAGTGAGTCGACTACAATGCCGTACTTACATATGCAAAGAGATGCTTATCAACTTCGCGGCATGTAAAATGTTCGACTGCTATTACATACGATTTTTTAAATGGTCAATTAATATTATTATTATGGTCATTAATTTACATAAACATTTCACATTTTTGACATCAATTTCAAAACAAAGGGAGCGTAGAAATTCGTATGGAAAGGGTAGAGGGAGGAAGGGACCTCTACGAAAAAGTGCGCGGTAAACGGGCGGAAACTTATTCATTACTTATCGCTCTGCTCGCCAAAATTCGTTATATATGGGACATTTTTTGCCACGGGACCAAACATTTGTTCGTTACAGCAGAGAATTCGTAAAATGCGTGTTCGTTATATCCGAGAAATTTAACCAATGCCCTTATGGAGAAGTTCAAGGGACCGAGACATTTCTTCGTTATAGCCGAGATTTCGTTTTAGGCGTGATCGTTATAAGCGAGTTTTACTGTATTAAGCACTTACAGTAAAAGACGATAAGGAAATCACGTAAGTCCATCAGGGGTACCACTTTACTGGTGATAAAAAACTGAACCTTCCGACATATCACGTAAAGTATTGATCACATCAAATTTTTTTCAAATAAAACTTGTAGAACATAATACTTCTTTTGCTACACATTTTTATAGTAGGAGTAGCCATTATCAAGAAAATCAAACAAGAGTCTTCATTTGAGTTGAACTTAGAAATTCTCTTGCATATTTACTTCATTGATGTTAACTTAAACAATCTCACAAAAATACGTTTAATTTTCCTACGTGAGCATGCAATATTTTTAAATAGGAAAAAAATGGATTATTTATGATGAAGAAAAGATCTTTCAAATGGTATTTTCCTTACGTACACTCAAAGAGTTTTTCTAATGAAAAGAAATGAATAATTTTCAACGAAGGAATAAACGTGGACGTAAATCTTACATTATAATTAAATTACTAAAGAGAGATAGGTTTTAAATGACGAAATGGATAATTTACGTCGAATAAATAAATTTTTCTTATTTGCTCTCGTGCCCTCAAGCCGTATTGTGAAAAGGTGTGGATAATTTAAAACGAAAGAGTGACCGTTTTGTGAGATTTGCAAGAGAAACGAAATGAATCATTTACAACGAAGGAATAAATATTTACGTTTAGTGTTCTGTGTATAACATGAAAATTCAAAAACGTTTATATATTAATTTCTTTCAAATACTCCATTGCAAAAAACGCTACCTCACTTTATTGATAATAATAACAAACGTACGTGATAGTTAAAAATGAATCAGTTTGGTGGCGGCTGAAAAAAATCAGTAGTCGACTTTCGTAAAGAATAACTTATTTTTGAAAAACTTAACTGTAACGATCACCTAAGATTTCACAACGAGATAACGAAATAGAATTAAACCAATTAGCAATTGAGACGGATCTAATGGAATTTCAGCGCCTGAGGAAGATAGCCGACATGATTATCTGAGCAGATAGATATGTTTTTGAGCGCTTTTCGATTAAGCGACCAGACGATAAAAGCAATTTTTGTTGCAGACGAGGTGGAAAATTTCACGTGGCACAGCATACAGAGATCACGTGTCTTTTAGAGAACCCGTAAACAATTTACTCAGAAATAACTAAGAATATCGGAAAGCTTGCGACGGAAAATGTTTTTCATCTGTAGGCTGAAAAAGCAGATTTTTCCTTCTTTCTTAAGCTTATTTGTTGAAGTGTTCATTTTTATTCTCGCAAGTAAAATGGTAGCGCTGGGTAAATGACATCACAATCTACTTTATGTACTCTTGAATTTTGACTAAGGTCTCAGATGTCAAATCAAATGAAATGCTCACAAAAGTCTATCGTACATTATCTTGGGCGTGATATATGGCATAAAAATAAGCTACGGAACAATTTTTGAAAGGCTATATAAAGATATCTAGATGAGAAACGTCAACGTATTCCTGTAAGTTGGGACTAGTTCTTAGTTATAAATTCTGAAGGATTACGTTAGTAGACAAAAAAATCTACTGACGCACAGCAATGGAAGTACCTGCCACTTGATAAAGAAGATAACCAAACTGAAGCGAGGACTTTCACATTTCAGAGATTTTTTAAAAGTTCTCTGGTAACTAAAATGATTGCACAAGTTTGGTTCGTGTGACTAGACGGCTTTATATATGTACTAGCAGAATTTCCCGTTGAATTTCAACGGATTTAGTGAAGCTACTACAATACAACATACAAACTCTTCAAAATACCTATATATATTAGATACTTTTTAAATTACAATTAGCTTTTCTTAACAATTAATCATATTAGCTTGTAACAATCCGTTTCCGAACGTATTGCATTCAAATATAACGATAATTGTATTTCCTATCATATCACTTTCGCCAAATCCAGCTCCTTTTCTTGTGTAATTATGCCTATGAAATGTTTACATTTATCTCGTGTAAGCAAGAAACCCGTGAAAAAGCACCGTACAGTTGTCCATGATTGAACACTGACTGGTAAATGTACACCAGATACTTGAGCTTATTTACGTTATTAAACATTATAATGTAGAATATAATGATCTTACAAAACAGTAAGATTCCAGTATTCAATAGACGAAAGAAGTTTCAATTACTTTCATCAATCGTTATAAACGCTTCCTGAATAATATTCAGTATCTACTTACGTTGCTATCCATAAACAAAAGTGCGAATCGAATAACGCTAAACTTTCGTCTATTTATAAGCTTCATTGAAGCTAACTGAATCGGAGGTAACAATGACGGCCGCCTTGGCAACGCCCGGAAAGAGTACGAAAAATCCACAAAATTTCGAAACAAATAGCATATTTCTGAAAACTTCGACCTTGTAACATGTAAACTTCGCAGGAATAAGATAGTATAGATTTTTCTTCGTCGAATAAAGCAAAAACGAAAAAATCGGTCCATATTTACGTATTTTAATGCATGAAGGAAGAATACCTTCCATGTCAAGAAATGGATTCATACGTGTTATCTTATGTAAAAATGTTAATCCCGTATATTGGCAGCACTGATTAATTCCGGTTGACCAAACCTTAAAAATTCACTAAGTTAGGATGTAAGGAAGAATCGTACCAAATTTGGTTATTCTAGCTTCAATCGTTTAGGAGGAGTTCCATGAACAAACACACAAATACACAAACACACGCTTCAAAATATATTATAGTAGATTATCTCGACGAGGTCATTCATCGAAAAAAATAACTATCTCTCAAAACCGAAGTCTTTAACCTTAGTAACAAGAATTCTAACAAAATAAAGCAAAAAATGCAAACACGTTTTTAATGACACAGTTCAGTAAATAATTACGCGGTCGTTTATCCCATTTTTGAGGTACAAGTTCTATATAGATAACAAGACTGAAAAGTCAACTTGTAACCTTAATTTTAAGATTTACCACCGAATTAACGACAAAGATATTTATTGACTGCAACTTTATATTCTTTAATAAATAGTAATGAATAAAAATAAATGATCTTTAGTAGAATATATTCTTTAGATTTATATACGCCGAATTTTCTTTTATTAACTCTGCAACACGATATAACTTTTAAAGCTCAACTGCGCCTAATATTTTCTTTCTATACTGAAAGGAACTTTTAAAATGAAAATTTCCGAGGTTCAATATTTTTTGGTGTTATCATTTATCGATGTTGACGGAAAGTTGAAAATTTTTCATTTCCTGTAATAGCGAGAATTTCAGGTTCCAATGAAAACTCTCCTATCTTGTTTTTCCACAAATATTGCGTAGTTAAACGTTTATGTGGAAAAGCACATGACGCAAAAGAAAATCAGTTTCTTAGAGGTTTAAAAAAAAAAGAAAAACTCTGCAGATGCGGAAGTCTAGCTGATAATTTCAGTGATAGCGATTGGTATATATATATCAGATTAACAAAGAGAATCTCTGAGTGGCTTCCACGGAACGAGAAAGGTAAGTTCCAGAAAGAATTATAGATCTCCGCTTATTGCTGAAATCAGAACTGAAGAACAATGCTTATGCCAGAGAACCACCATTGGTGACGGCTGCTTTGTAGCCGAAATGTGCATCTGGCTTTCTCTGCCTTTTTATGGCAATTGGAGAAATGCTGTTTCTCAATTCTGTCGCCCGTAAATCTTTATCGCCTGTTAAAATGTACTCATCAAAACGATCGAAGGATTAGAACAGGAGTCGACAACCTATGGCCCACGGGCTTCATGAGGCCCCCGAGATCGCTCAATGCGGCCCGCGAAGCTATGATAAAAAAGTGATCGTTGCAATTTGTCTCAGTCAACTCCAAATTTTTTCAGTGAAATTATGGTCTCAAGACCTTTTCCGGTGGAGTTTTAAGTCTAACATGAGGTCACAAAATCTCTTAAGTATCTTCTGATTTAAATGCCCATCTGCCCCGCCGAAGCTCTCGTGATTTCCAATGTGGCCCTCCGAATCATTCACAACGAATGTGGCCCGCCATATATAAAACGTTGGCGATCCCTCGATTACACGATCGCGCATTTTTTTTTCTCACCCAATGGATAATTATGAATAGCCAAATATAACAAATTTACTGCTGGGGATTTGAATTTAAACATTCCATATCGTAGCATAAAATGAAATATATCCGTTTATAACAGAAAATTACTTAAAATTTTTATAATTTCTAAAAACTTTTTTCAGCATCCCCTGTTAAGATGAAGGTGTTCGCAGGTTTACTCTTCGGCCTACTTCTGTGCCTGTCTGCACAAGGTGAGAAACGGATCTCTTTTTCATATAATTCTAACTTGGTGCATTTATTAGCCGTGTCCTGAAGAAATATTCTTAATTTAAATAACGTTTTTCCTCTGTTAGACGTTATGTTTTGGACAAAATAGGATATATTGTCATTGCTGGATCTGATTTCATGCACATGAAATAATTTGACGGCACGATATGTTACAAAAGCGTGTTTATTTTACTTCCTCCTCAGGCAAGCCACAGTCGAAGGCATCCCAGAAGCGTGTGGTGTGCTATTTCGCAAGTTGGGCCGGATACCGCAATGGCATGGGAACTTTCACGCCTGAAAACACGGATGCTTCCCTTTGCACCCACGCCATATACGCCTTCGCCGGACTGGACGCCGCTACCGCACAGCTTATACCCCTCGATCCATGGAACGACTTGACCACCGGAGGCGGAAAAGGTAGCTGAATACAATGTCTGGTCCCATTCAAATAAAGAACATATATATTTGTTTATAATGAGGCCTTCCCCGCAAAGCCTAAGGCTCGTCCACAGGTAGGGGAAAACACCAAGACGAATCACAATTGTGATGTGAGGTTAACCTCCACGCCCAAAGCGGGATTGGGAGCCGCGACCTTTGGGTTAGAAGGCAGGCACACTACCTACCAGTCTAACCCTATACCTAATAATTTCTTATCTTGCCGGTATCGGTAGATAGATGTTTAGCGAGTCTATCTCCCAATGCTAGGGTCGCAAGCTTGAATCCTGCCGAGGGCATGGCCCTGTGTCTTTCTCTTTGTTATCGTTGTTACGCTCACTGTAAAAGACGTAAAATGCTGATTATGAGCTACTGAAAAATAAAGAATTAAATAAAATGATACTCGAAAGTCAACTAAATCTATCGTGGTCATATATTATGTTCCGTATTCGTTAACGTGTCATCGGAAATTATCGGCTCATTCTTGTTTATTTACTAAATAAATACTCGTTATGCTATCTTACAGGCTTCTATGACCGCTTCGTTGCTCTCAAGAGGAATAATCCCAACCTCAAGGTTTTACTGGCCGCAGGAGGTTGGAACGAAGGATCTAGCAAGTACTCCATGGTAAGACAACGATTTCGGATATACATTCTCAGGAAAAAATATGAGTTGTGAGGGATTATAATCAACCTCTGCGGAGAATTTTAAAACGCTTGGGGCTCAATAAGAGAGATTTTTAACGCTTTCACACCATTTTATATTTATTTTGGCCACTGCGATTAAAATTAATTACACATACTGTGCATCATACGCTTTTCCCTGCGAACAAACTTTTATAAAATCGCGTTGATATTTTAAGAACTTAGAAAGAAATTTTTAATCTTGAGCTATTACATTTTTTAAAGGATTTAGTGGTGGATGTGGAATGTAACATCCGATATTTTGTTTACGAGCAATGCCAGTGTCGCTCCAAGGAGCGGCGAGTCAGGCAGCTACCCTGGGCGCCAAAGTACATGGGGCGCTATCGCGATCATCTGTATATACATACATTACATGCAAATTAATAAATGTTGGATAAAAAATTATACCGCAGAAAAATCGGGAATCTTGATTAAATTCCATTTATTCTTTTAATTACAAATTATTTTAGGCAGCATTGATTAAATTATCAGTTTCTTTTACAAATATTCTAACAAAAATTTACGGAAGGGAGCATTGGAGCGGTTTCTCGCCCAGGGTGTCAATATACCTCAGGCCGCTCCTTAGCAATACCTTTATAATTGTGTACAGTTTTGACTTTTCATGATTATTTTAGAAGTAATTAAAATTCACCAAAGAGTTATCGAGCTCGTCTAATACTGAAAATTCAACAACTGGCACTGAAAATTCAACAATTGGCACTTAGAATACAAAACATTGACAAATTACTTATCTCCGGTATCTCAAATTGTCACAACAAAATGATTAAAATGGTAAAAATACATATTTTACAGATTTAAGTTAGAATAAAATTCAGAAGTTACGTAATGTTATAGAAATATTCACTTTGATAAAATTAATCTCAAGTAAAGCATTTTTCACTACGTTGGTCATAAACTAGGAAGAGATTCCATTTTCAAAAAATAAATTTTTGATTACCACACAAAAAAATCGGTACAACATACATTGTACAAACTTTCTCATATACAAATGCGTCGTTTAGTTATCTTTAGAAAATGACAATCGTATGAGCCTGTTATTAGAAAATCCAATTTTTGTTAAAGTTGCCCAAGAATAAACTTGCCTTATATTCATTCATTGAGAAAAATTAAATGTGTAGTATTATTGTAGATGTATACTCAAGTAACTGTACGAAATTTGATCAAAATCGTTGTAGCCGTTTATGAGAAAATCGAATTATTGTTAAAGTTGTCTAGAATAAACTAGCCTTATATTCATTTTTTTGAGAAATATGAACTATACAGTATTGTTGAATATGTAAACTCAAGTAACTGTACGAAATTTGATCAAAATCGTTAGAGCCGTTTTCGAGAAAATCGGATTGTTAAAAATGCGTGAAATAAACTATTCTTAATTATTGAGCAATGTCAACCATTTCTATGTATACTCTGCTCAGTATGATAAAATGCCTAAGTACGAGATTTCATTCATTTTCGTTCTACCGTCTAGGCTCCAGAGCCAGTAACAGACAGACAGACGGCATTTCGAAAACCACTATTTCGGATTCAGCGACACCTAAATCGTGTATTTCCGTAAAAATCTCGGTCGAATTTTTTTGCGAAAATAATACTTTCTCGATACTTCGTATGAGAAAGTAAAAGAATGCAGCTAAGAAACGAAACTAAGCCATCAAATTTTTAAAAGAAAGTTTTACTAAATAAGGTCTACCAATAAAATGAAACGCAGTATATTCATCTGATGATGGCGTAGTTACGTCAAACCTTGTTATGTTACTGATTAATATAGTGGAATTTTCACATAGTTGTTCTATTATTTCTTCCGAATTGTGGAATTCCACAAAATTAAGGCTTTCCTAGTGGATCACATTTTAAATAAAACAGTCCTTACCTATATTCGGCACCATGTGTAATGGAAATTGCTTGAAGGAATTTCAATACAGATAAAATTCTATTATTTCTTTAAGATGGCATCCAACAAAGCAGGGCGTGCGAGATTCATAACGAGTGCAGTCAACCTCCTTAAGGCACACAATTTCAATGGATTGGACTTAGACTGGATGTATCCAGGATCAAGAGGTGGAGCAGCTGCTGATAAGGCAAGTCTATTTATTCTAACCCTTTACATTGAGAATAGTTGTGCCATTTTTCATTACCAACTCTAGAAATCACAATTCTACCCCGTATCAGTGTTTATTGAGCTTATACACGATTGTAAAAGACGGTAGTTTATCTAGTACATGACTCTACAACGGACTGTCACTTTTTATTTTTCACAAAATTGGTACACAAAAAAATTATAAGGGAAAACTCCATTTCTTTAATGAAATCGCATAGAAGTTTCATGCGATAGATGTTTTTATTGCTGCTTATTTCCTTTCAGCAAAATTATGCCTTGCTTCTGTCTGAGATGCGGACTGCCTTTAATGCGGAGAACCTTATGCTGACTGCTGCTCTTCCGTCACTGGAAGTTTTCTTGGACGTTGGCTATGAAATTGATGCCATTGTGAAGTAAGAATCTTACATTGCCAACTCCGCCAACTAATAAATTGCACGTACAGCCCTTGTCCAATATTTCTACCTACAAGTAATTATACATTTCATCTCCACGAGTTATCAATGTAATAATTTCTTCTGTTTATCTACTTTGTTTAAACAGTCCCGAAAGACTGGTAGACTTTGATTTATGATCTTCCTTAGATGACTTAAGTCAACAATGCCTTCTCTCCCAAGCATTTTTGTTCTTCATTCAGATTATAAAAAAAACAATTCTTTCAATTGCAATGATTCGTTTGTTATGTCGTATTTTTACAATCTGATAGTGAAAGGACTTTGTTAGAATGGAAGCTATCTTATCATTATCTCTGTGGTATTCTTGAGATTTTATCTGCACTCGTCCACGGTATAAATGTTACGCAATAGGATATTAAAAGAAGAAAATATTTAAGAAAATTCTGTAACGATTTAAAACAAAATAGCAATTCCACCGTTTCATGCAGTTCAGTTATGCAAATAAAGTTTTATTTCTCTATAGAAAAAAATGATGATAATAATCAATGCAAATAATACATCGCTTGTTTATCTATTAATCAATTCATTACAAAAACTAACTAAAATCATAGAATTATAGTCAAGTTAATTTATTCACAAATAATTCCATGTTTCACCTTATAACTCTCAGGAACCTGGACTTTATTAGCATCTTTTCCTATGATTACCGTGGAAGCTTTGATAGACAAACTGGTCTCGCTGCTCCACTTCATTTTGACGACCAAGAACTTCCTGATGTGGCAAGTATCTAATTCTGATAATTTTTATTTTGTTGAACAGTGTTCTGATAACCGAAATACCCCTTAAGGATCTAAATCAGTAATTTATTTTGTAAAAAATGTCCTTACTGGGCGCGAACAATGCTGTCGTGCAATTTCGTTTCATTTCTAAAATATTTTTTATATATAATGCATTTTACTAAATTTTCCGCTTTTATAGTCATTTTTCCCTTCTATATTACCCTCAAAAGAAACATTAACTAATAAAGAATGTCTCTTGCATGCGTAGGCTGATACCATGGAAATGTACATCTCTAAAGGAGTCCCATCAGATATGATCGTGATGGGAATTCCAGGATACGCCCAGACATTAACTCTAGCCGATCCCAACTTAAACGGCATTGGATCATCTGCAACTGGACCAGGACAAGCTGGACCACTAACCCAACAGCCAGGGTTTATGGGATTCAACGAGGTCAGTATAAAATCTGCACGGATTTCCAAAACAAAAACAAAAAACCAAGCATAACTGATCAACCGATGACGTACTATTCTTCATGAAAATTGCATTGTTTCGACTTATTTTCGTTAATTCGATGGACGGAACCAAAGAAATGACATACACTGAATTTATAATGGAAATTCCAAAATTATTTTTAATCTCATCTTCTCCAATGATGTAAGAAAACCGTGGTGAAACGACGGCTTTATGAACTGCGTGACATTTGAGGAGATGTTATTAGATTGGAAATCAAAATGTACCTAAATAATCCGTAAGATGCGCGTTCATTTCGAGCTTTCATCGAAAAATGTGGTATTTTATATTATTATTATTATTAATTAATACAATGCAATTAGGCTTTCAGCCAGGTGGCAAGGTACATGAGTTCATGTTAAATCAGTGTGCTACATAATAAAAAAGAAAAAAATACACAAGGAAGTAAAAATACACAAAGAAGATACAATTGTCAATATTAATTTAAATTAGTTTAAATAGTCTTGCGGAAAATTTTTACATTTTCAGGAAAGGGCTCAAAAACCTCTCCAGGCAGATCATTCCAGTCATTAATACCTCTATTCAGGAACGAATACTTGCTTATGTCACTCTTTTGCCCTAAACATTTTAACTTCCGCTTATGATCGCCTCTTCCATAATAACATCCACTTTGTGTTTTTAATTTCAGATCTACCAATGCCTCACTTCCGGTATACATTTCATATATTTTACCTAACCTAGTTATTTTTCTTCTCTTCTCCAAACTATCCCATCCTAACAGATCATTTCAGTAACGCTGTCTTTTCTCCCATATTTTCCTAAAACAAATCTTGCAGCTCTTCTTTGTATTTTCTCTACTTTTGAGATTTGTCCTTTGGTATGAGGGTCCCAAAGCTTACTACGTATACCAAAATTGGTCGTACTAAACTGAAATATCCCCTTTCTTTTGTTTTTTTACTACAATTTTTTAAATTTCTTATAACAAAGTTTAATGTTTTGTGTGCCTTATTAACCACAATTTCTGTATGCTCATTACATTTAAGAACGTTTGAGAAAGTTATTCCTAAATACTTACATTTGTTATCTAATGGTATATGTTCTCTTCCTAGTGTGTACTCGAATTTAAATGTTTTTGTGAAAATTAATTAATTAACATTTTTTACAATTGATTGTCATTTTATTTTCTTTCAACCATGCAAAAATTCTATTTAAATCCTCTTGTAAGGTGATACAATCGTATATGGTTTTTATCACCCGGTAAACAACACAGTCATCAGCAAATAAGCGAAGTCTAGATTTCATAATTCCAGGCATGTCATTTATAAATATTATGAACACTAATGGTGCAATTGCACTGCCCTGGTGGACACCAGAATGAACTGGTATCACATCAGAAAAATGATTGCCAATTTTTATTTTTTGTGTTCTACCCCTCAGACAGACTTTTATCCATTCCACTACTCTTGGATCTAAACCCATTCTTTTTAATTTACTAAGCAATATGTTGTGGTTTACCACATCAACATCAAGTAGGTCTTGATAGAAGCCAATCATTTGTGTATCACAAGAAAATCCCTCCCCAAAGCCATGTTGACTTGGACTTAACCATGCATTGCTTTTACAAATTTTTCTAATATAATCCGTTAGTATTTTTTCAAAAATTTTACACACTACACTATTTAGACAAATTGGTCTATAATTTTCCGCTAGTACCCTACTACCTCCTTTATAGATAGGTACAACAATTGATTCTCGCCAATATTAGGAATGTCTTTGTTATTAATTACAGAGGTAAATATTCGTAGCAAATATGGTACTATTTCCTTTCCCCCCAACCTTAACATTTCCCCTCGTATCCCATTGACTCCAGAAGATTTTTTAATCCTTTTAAAAATATCGTTAAAACCTATGCAAAACGGAAATGATTTTAAAGTTACCTCAGCTCCCAATTCATCTCCTAAATCTTCAATATCAGAAATCTCTGATTTAATATACACTCCAGCGAAGTAATTACTTAGTTCATTTGCTTTACTTGTATCTTCCACTAATACTGTCCTGTCCTTACGTTTAATTGTATGAATCACTTCTCTTCCAGTCCTTCTTTTCTTAACATAGTTATAAAAACCATATCGGGTTAAACTAATTCAAACAATTATATCAATGGTAAATTTTCTATTCTCAGATCTGCCAAGCACAGAAGGAATCACCTGATTTGTGGGAGGTGCGAAGAGATGAGGGATCGAGTGCTCCCTATGCCATCAATTGGTTGCTATGGGCCACTTATGACGATGAGGTATCAGTGAAGGCGAAGGTAAGCACTTACGATATCCTGAAGTGGATTTGAAACAACTTGGATTTGAAAAAATATTACCGGCTATAAGTATCGCTATAAAAACTTGAGATCCTCACATTTTCGTATTACTCCATGAGTAAATTCAATGCAATTTATCACCATACAGATGAGAAATGGTTATTACGTACAAAACTTTTTATAGCGCTATTATTACTTGAGGCAGCATAGTACGGCATAAAATAATACTATTAAAAATACGTGTATTACAACCTACTGTTCACTATTTTTACCTACACTTAAAATACTTAATTTCTTTTTTGCAAAATAGGCTGATTACATAAAGGAGAAGAACCTAGGAGGAGCTATGTTGTTCACCATCGACACAGACGATTTCAGAGGAGAATGCGGTGCCACATTCCCACTCGTCAGAACTCTGTATAATTCCTTTATGAATTAAAGAAGAAAATGTACAGTTTTAATAAAATAAAATAGTATGTGCTACATTTATAGTATTCTTTTATAGCAATTCTTATTCAACCATAAATTTTCCAAACGTGAAGGACTGCAGTTGTTCGTAGCAACGAACAACTTAGGTCCAGATTGTGTGTCACGTAATTTTGTGCTCCTCAACCTCAACCTTCGACCACTGCCGTATGTAATAACATTTACCTTCAAGATATCAATACCATATTTTCTCATATAATACCCACATGTGCGATTCCTGCACACTTAAATTAAATACATGGAGCGCACACACGCACTAGGGGCACGATTACCCGGGGTGAAGTGGGTGCAATGCATGCGGGCGCCAACTTGCCGGGCCACCTTCCCATCAAGGTATTTGTATCTATATATTATTGGAATTCGACTTGGGAATGTTTCCTCCTTTGTCCGAGTGAAAAGGGAAAGTTGGAGGTATTAAAATGACACAAAATATTCCAGTCAAAATTTTTCCGATCCTTTGCGATATGCAGTCGCATGACTCAGGTTAGCTAGAACACATATCAGTGGCGACCGAAAATGGGTTCACCATAGGATTCACCAAGAGGTGAGGGCACTACTCTGCTATCCTGACCCTAGCAAGGAGCTCCAGCTGAGGTGAAATCCCTTCGTAAAGTACCAGTGACCTTTACCACAAATCCTTTCGCTGGAAGAATACCAGGTGCCTACCCTTTTTCTCCCACTTACCAAGTCTTGGAAATCCCAAATCTGTTTTAAATTGGTTTGGTATAGCTTTTCTGAAAACTAGCTTCCTTCACAATCTCCAACATACGTTAACGTTCATATTCATTTCTAAATGCCACATTCAAATATGGAAACAATTTCTCCAAATAATGAAAGAATAATTGACATCTCCTTCTTCATTGGATTTTAAAGTATCTTAAAATAAAAATACGAAGTCAGGACTTTGACATAGGAATGCATAAATAATTGAAGTTTTGTTTTCTTATTGTCAGAATAAATATCGAATCTAATTTGACTTGTAAGTGGACAAAAATATAGGAATTTTTGATTGATCATTAATGTAACGGGACAGAGTATTGAATTATAATCATATGTGAGGTGAGTTTTATAATTTTCCTTCAAGCAGATATTAAATGATATGTTTATATTAATAATTATGCAACGAATTTTTTCAATCAATTCATTGTGGGTTACATCGACAGAAATACAGCATCTTGTCTCCACACTCTATGAAAAAAAGTCATATTTGATCATACCAGGAAATTTTGCTAGTAGATATCTTGTACCTGGATGCGAAACACCCTAGGTGCAGCCCTGACATGCACGGGCATGACGAAATTAATGTAATAGATTCCAATATTCACTTATACTGGCTATGAATGCCTCAATTTCATATATAGGGAATTAAAATGCTGAGGTTTTTGAACGATTTTGAGCAAATTTTCTGCGAAAACATAGTAAGTTTTTAGTGTTTCACTAAAGCATAATAATAAAAGTCATTAATTTATTCTAATGAAACATATAAACAGCAAAAATTAAAAAATACAAAATTCACATAATTGTATGTTCCAGAAGGGTTAAATAGTTTTGGGAGCGTATAAGTTGCCTAACGTTATATTTAACTAAAAATATTCATTAATATTTCTTTGCCAGAAATCTTATGTAAGCTCAAACTATTTATACTTCCTAGAACATTAAATTATACAAACTACAAACTTAATATTTATTATTTGATTTTTAGTACTTACGGAATTTGTTTTCATTTATTTTTTATTAAAATATATTTTGTGCTTAATACTTCATGCATGCATACCCATTATTTTTAGGGGCAATTACGTTAGTAAAATATGTAAAGTAAACATTACATGAACAAAAAAACATCCTTTTATCTAATCGTCTGAAGGTCAACATTTAGCGCATGGGCATGCTAAACTTTGATGAAGTTGTAGCCTGCGATATTTAAGACAGGTAATTGTGTATATTTTATTATGATTGCTGCCCTAAAACCTTAAAAGATGAAGTTTTAATGCTAAAAAATAATTAAGACTATTTTAATTTTTAAAATCACCTACTTGTGTGGTTTGAGGAGAGTGCGCAAGTAGGAATGGACGTTAAGCATTTGGCCCCCTTGGTTCTCTTAGAAAAGAGTAGGCGAATGCTGGTACAGGGTTTCCCTCTTATCTTCTGTGTAGAGCTGCGTAAGTAAAGTTACGGTGGTAGTAGTTTGTATATTTATTTATAATCATCATTTTAAATTATCTTATATAATAAAATTGAATGTCTGTTCATCTGCCTGTTCCTTATACATTCCCACGCCCTTTGAGCTATCGGGCCCAAACTTTGCAAATTGACTTCATATGACTCTACGAGTAACATAGGGTACCCAGTATTTCCAAAATCGACCCAGGTTTGATTCCCGAGAATGATTTCCATTCCTCATAAGATAACATGGAAAAATCGATATTTCGACCTGCAACCTTATTTTATTTTGCTTATTAAAATTCACATATTTGACCTATGATTTTTGGACTTGGACTGTATTAAAGAAAAATAAATGCAGTTTCTTATTCTTATCATCTTTTATCACTTTCGAATATAAATCTTTCGAATTTAACGTTTTAATATCATATTTTGACAAAATTTAGCATTTTTAACGTGAAGTTGCCTTGCCAACAGATTACATTGTTAAACTCGAAATCCTATTACTCTCATGTATGCTCACATTCTCTCCAGACCTCCATGGACCCTCCGAGCCCAATTCATAGGTATCAGAGATATCTCAGAATTACTTTTTGCTTTCTCTAATATACGTAGTATAGAAAAAGTATTTTTTTCATGAAAAAATTCGAAATCGAGATTTCAATGGAAATACACATTTACTTTGAAATAAATATTAAAACATATGCCTTCATCCTTTGGTAAAAAAAGCACAAAAGGTGAAATGATTGTATTACCATATAATACATAATTTTATTCGCCAAAGACGTCTGGTATAAGCCGGGCATCGCCGGGTATTTTCAGCTAGTAAAGGAATAAACACCGATATATATATACTTGTATATATGTCACACAATACAATATATACCATCCGTCCAACCCTGTATCTCAAAAGCTGTTCGTCGGAGAGATATGCGGTAAACTGCATTGTTTCTACAAGCTAGGAGGTCCCTAGAAAACTATTCTCATTTTCATAAAGTCCTGGGTTCAAATCCAGGAGAAAATTATATCTTCCCATAAGTTTACACGGGATTTTCGATTTTTCAGAGTGCAAGGTTTTTTCCTTCATTCATTAAAACACGTAAATATGGACCGATTTTCTTCGTTTTTACTTTATTCGATGGCTAAAACTCTATGCTATCTTATTCTTGCAATGTTTACATGTTATACAGTCGAATCATTCAGAAATATGCAATTGTTTTTGAAATTTTATGGATATATTGTACTCTTTCCAGACGTTGTCAAGGCGACCGTCATTATTGCCTCCAATTCAATTAATACCAATTAAACCTTCAAATAGGTGAAAGAAGTGTTATTTGCTTCGCACTTTGTTTAAGCATCGAAATTATTGCAGTAGAAATATCAACATTTATACATAGCAACATAAATATTTATGGTTAAATATTCAGTTAACTGCATATGGAAAGTGTTTCTAATGATTCAATCAAAGCAGTTGAATCTTCCTATCATCATTTGAATGCTGGAATCTTATCTCTTTCTAAGTAGAAACATTATATTATACACTGTAATGCTTATTAACGCAAATAGGCTCAGGCATAAATTTAAAATTAAATGAGAATAGGGACACGTTATTTTTTTAAACACATTACATGGTTTCCTTCACTTCATGGATATTCTACATAATCAGTTGCATTGATTGTTATATAAAAAAGAAAGGAAATATATTTGAATAAATAGAAAAACATAAAAGCTCACGATCAATTACTGTGTAGGGAAATGGATAAACAGGAGATAAAACCTGCCATGACCGGGAATACGAACCTGGGTCATTCACTTGCCGAGCGTATACTCTACCACTGAACTACCTTAGCAGACTAATCCTCCTGTTTCTGAGCTGCAATAGTTTCTTAGGTTGAGACTTTTAAAATGCAGATTTCTGACTGACTTTGCAGAATAAATTGTCAATACACACACATAGCCATGCCCTCAGTGAGATTCGAACCTGCGAACTTTACATTGGGAGCCAAATACATTAAAATCCTACACCGGAGAAATTCATTATTAGAGTTAAATGTTAATTATTGAGATCAACTTATTTTACATACTTATTAATTTTTTTACAAATCAACTGAAAATATACCGCGCAAACATTGCGCGGGTTCAGCTAGTATAATAAAAAATTAACAGAGGTACTCAGAGAAACCACCCAAGAAATGGGCAGAACAGTTACGTTAATTTGAGTCAAGTCATCACTACCGACGCATCACTTCTTGAAGAAATCAACTGAAGAGTGAAGATAGCATGAAATGCTTTTGGCCAGAATGCAAGCATCTACAAATCAAATATCTCATTCTTTCTAAAAAAATAGTAGATTTTATGACCAATGTGTTCTCCCTGTTCTGATCAAGAGATGCAAAACATGGAACATGAATGCCAGACTAAACAGCACAGAGGAGTGTGGAGAGATGTGTGTTGGGGATCACTCAAAAATATCGTAATAGAAAAGATTGGGTAAGAAAGAAGACAGAAATCTGCAACGTAATTAGGAGAGTAAAGGCGTAAAATTGGTAGTGGGTTGGTCATATTGCTAGAAAAAATAATCAGCGTTGGGCATTTAAAGTCATCGCGTGGATCCAAGAAACATGCAGATACCGAAAAGAATACTCTAAGATAGATGAGAGACAGAATGTGAAAGGCCAACTTGATGTAGGGAGGCAGTTAGTAGGGAAAAATTAAGTAGTCTGCAGAGGTCTTCATCCATCAATGCATTGAAGGACTAACGATATATACGTATATATACATAGATACATACATATATATATATATAGGAGGAGTGAGCCGGTATTGACCAGAACTCTGCAACAATGTGCCTTGTCGGCGGCTTACCAACATATGTCGCCAAATTTTGATTTCACGGCAAGCAAAGCATGGGTTTCTTCATTTAAGAAGCGATTCCAGATTAGCCAAAGAAAAGTGACAAAGTATGTTTCTTCAAATGAGCAAACTTCATTAGAAGAAATACTGAAAACAGCAGAGCTTTTCCAGAAGCAAGCAGCACTATTGATGTATCAGTACGATAGAGATTTTGTGATAAATACCGATCAAACTGGGTGCGCATATAGAGTGGATGTTAAATGCAAACTGACCGATAAAGGTGAGAAAACATTGCAAGTTGCAATTGGGAGCATGAATAAAGTTACACATTCGTATACGGCGCAGTACACAATCACTGCATTGGGAAAGCTGATGCCGTAAGTATTTTTATGCATGCAGGAACCTACAGGAAAATTTGGTCCCAGAGTTGAAGCCATCCAGAAACTTGAAAGTGATTTCATGAATGTGTCTATCACGTGCTCAAAATCTGGAAAAAAGATGACTGCTTTGTTCCGATTCTTCCTTCAAAATGTTTTGAAAAAGTATGTGAAAAGAGAAAAGTTTTTATTGTTACTAAATTCTTGGGGCGGACAAACGAATGAAGCGATGTACGACGAGGTATTCATCGATGAAAATGATTTACCGACATGTACAATAAAAATCATTCCTCCAAAATGCACGCCGTTATGCCAACCGTGCAATGTCTATTTTTACAGATAAGTAAAACAGTTCATTGCTCGGTTCCAAAATTGCACGTATCTATTGCAATGGGAAAGAGAGATTGCCTCCCGAGAGGACTGTATTAAAATACACTCTTTAGTGAATAACCAGCTATCTGCACCAGCCTTCCAAGATATGATTGAATACGCTTGGTATGCTGCAAAATTGATCGACAATAGAAGTGTTCAGGAATGTACGTGAAGTCTGTTTTCCTTCCGATTTGTGCAAGGGTATGTGCAAATGCCTGCAGGTTAGCTTCATTAGATGCGCTTGGTGTAGCCAACTCTTATGCTTCCCTTGCTTCTATGATGCCTACCATCCAAGTGTCTGCAGCGGTATGAACTTGGATTAAACAATAAATATGCAACCAGAAAAAATAATAAATACAAATAATACAAATTAATAAAAACAATAAATAAAAATAATTAATAAAAACTAAAGAAAATAATAAAAATAATTAATAAAAACAATAAAGAAAAATAATTAAAATAATAAAGAAAAATAATAAAAATAACTTTAAATAACTATCAATAAATATTAAGAAATAAATAGCAATAATTGAAACCTTCAAACATGAATTCTAAAAAAAAAATGGTAACCATTGGAATTGAAGTGTGGACCTAGACATTGAAGCTTCTGTAGCACGGTACCCTAACCATTCTGCCAGCGGTCATCATCGAAGAACGGCGTATGCCATCTGGCTATATTATGATGCAAATTCTTTCTTATTTTTTTATCCCGAACCCGGGTCTATGGGAGAGAATGCTAAGACACGTGTCTCCCTATTTTGGGTCTATTTTCACCAGAAAAATCCTACACCCTGTCCACGACATCTTTCAGATAGTCTCTCCTTGTGAGATAAAGGAATCAACAATGATTGGTTGCTGGAAGAGGTTGTGCCCAGATTTAGTGCAAGATTTTAAAGGTTTTGAGGAGACTCCTGACACTGCCACAAAGGAAGTTGTTCAGCTTATGAATGAACTGGACTTGGGTGTCAGCATTGAAGATGTGGATGAATTGTGTGCATCTCATTCAGAGCCTATGTCCAATAAAGATCTAATTGACCTACAAGAGCCAAATAAGACAACACCTGAAGCCGAAGATGATGACTATCAACTTCCTCCCACTAACACTTTGACAGTGAAGAAAATGAATGAAGCCTTCACCCACCTTGAACAGTTCTTAAGCATCATGGAAGAATATGATCCAAATGCAGAGAGAAGCTCACAAGTACGTAGAGCTGTTGATAGGGATACAGCTTGTTACAGACTCTTCTATCAAAAGAAATAGAAGGCTAGTGTTCAACTTTCTCTTGACAAATTTTTCAAGAAAGTTGATAAGACACCATCAGCAAGTACTTCTTCCCAGCATTAAAATCAGTTTTTTGTCTACTAAATGTAAAAAATAACAAATTTGAGGCAAGAAGTAAAAAGAAATTTGTATTGTTTATATTTTTTGTATTGATGAATTCAAGTACACACTGTAATTATTGGTACAACTGTTTTGTTTGTTGCCCATAAATAGGTATTTTTATTTACAGTAGTCCCTCGCCATTCCTGAAAAACCTCGCAAATGGTAAGTAATTGGGTTTTTTCGATAAAATAGGGTTTGGGTCTTAGAGTCCCTATTCCAGCAAGTAACTTGCATTTTTGCCCTTCAAAATTTTATACTATAATAGCCCAGGTCCGTTGGTTGGTTGGTTATGCTTTCACTATGGCCAATATACAGCATTTTAACAAACTTCCTGAATAGGTAGAAGATTGAAATTTTGCAAATATGCTTGATTAACATATTTTAAGTTAATGATGAAAATAAATCTCCAAAAGAGTCCTGGATTCGACTCCAAGGTAGACATTTTCATTTTCTGTAAGGTAACATGTAAAAATCAATTTTTTGATGTGCAGGCTTTTATTGTTTTGGAAATTAAAATTAGAAGGAATTAACCTACGATCTTCGGATCTGAACCATTTTGAAGAAAATATTACAAAGTTTCTTATTCTGTTCATCTTTTTCCGCATACAATTCAAAATTGCTCGTGTTATACGTTTAATTCACATATTTTGTGGAAATATTGCCATTTTAACGGAATGTTGCCTTGGCTACCAATTATATTGTTAGACCTCAAAATCCTATTGTTGTATCAATCCTTATGGGTGTAAGCGTGCTTTGTATGCTTTTAATATGAGAGAGAGGGGGAGAGGGAGAGGTAGAGAGAGGAGCGAGAGGGAGGGTGAGAGAGGGAAGTAGAGGGGGGAGGGGGAAAGAGGGGGAGAAGAGAGAGGGGGAGAAATGAGGAAGGAGAGGGAGAGAGGGTTTGAAAAGGGGGGGAGGAAGGGATGGAAAGAGAGGCAACTATTTTAAGTTTAACTAAAGATAGCCTGTCAACAACAGAATATTCACTAGAAATGTTGTATATGACAAAATATTTCATATGTAAAAGTGTGATATTAATTATTTTAAATGAAAATAATAATAATAATCTATCTATCTATCTATAATTCTTCCATTGATATTTCAACGGGCATTACACTAGTATAATAATAGAATACGTACTGTGGCGTTCTGAATAAACACCACATTTTATTAAAGATCAAGGAACCGATCTACACACACTTCGATGACGTTGGCGATATCCCGTTAGCAGACCGCGAAACAATTTAAGATATAATGATTGTGCAGTAGCTTGGCTTTCTCATGAATGACAATTGAACTCAGCAGGACTTTCTTGATCGCTTCTTCACTTTTCTTAATCGATCTTATTGTGGACTCGTTCACACCAAGTAATTTACCAACTGATGAAGCAAATTCATTATGCGCAAGCCTATCTAAAACTTCAATTTTCTTCTCCAAACTCGTCACTTTTTTTGCCCTTTTTACCGACTTTTCTTTCACTTCAATCATCACTTTCTTTGGGGCCAAGTTTAGGCAATATTACAAAAAAACTGAAAATAGCAAATGCTTTAATGAAAAAAAGAGGGATTTCGTATGTGCACTTCAGGCGGTCCTCAACTTCCTTGCGTTCGATATTCGTACAACTCGCACATTAATAATAATAATATTTATTTACAGCCGGTAATCACATTGTAGTCACAAATCACAGAATAAGTTTCATTAATCACATAATAATTGATTATCCAACTCACAGTCTGTAAAACAGTATTGGGGTTCAGCAACAGCTGGTCTTCCACCTCTTCCAGAAAAGACACTGCCATAAACAAAGATAATTTCACCAAAAATACAAAAAAATAAATAGACATAAACAAGAAAAATGGAACTTAATACCAAGATATAATAACTATAGTCAACGACTAGATTATGGTAAGGATGGAAGCACTGTGATAAAAACAGTATGAATAAATGTAACTCTTACAGAAATAAAAATTTCTTGAGAAAAAAGAATAATGAAAAACAAATAACGATAAATTATAAAAAGATAATAATCATTTACACTATGTGTGCGATAACCTTAGGATCTGCCTGAATAGAAGCCGACCTCCCAAAAATTTCCATAATTTTTCGGCAAAAACGTAAATTTCGTAGATTTTATGCTGAAGTGTGCCAGGCATTCATGCACATCTTAGAATACATTATTCGAGATCGAAGAAATGTGGGGGAAATGGTTTAGTTGTTGACATTTTGAAATATTACTCCAATTAATAATTTTGTGTTGCTGAATAATGTTCCACATTCAGTGGCAATAATTTTATTCATCTTCATTTTCACAAAAGGTCAAATATAGTAACAGCGATCTTGCCAAGATATTTGTTCATCCAAGTCTATTTCCAATGAAATTAGCAATTACATTGTCTTAAGACATTGCATTTTTATAATTATACACGGTCCATGTGAAGTTTTACCGAAATTCAAACAGTTGAGCATTCAAATCCGTCAACGCATTTTGCGTTATCGTATATTTACGCAAACGATCCCGCCAAGATATTTTTTCATCCAAGTCTATTTCCAATGAAATTAGCATTTACATTGCCTTAAGAAATTGCATTTTTATAATTATGCACGTTCCATGTAAAGTTTTACTGAAATTCAAACAGTTGAGCATTCAAAGCCATCAACACATTTTGCGTAACCGTCAATTTACACAAGCGATCTCGCCAAGATATTTTTATATATTATCATCGTAAGTCAAATATTTACTTTACGAAAAATATAGTATTATCATTTGAACGCGAAGGCAATGAGAGACATCAGATTTAACCATAACCCAAATTTTCCTTGGACTCACATTTAAGCCGAGGGGTGATTTTTTCATGATAAATTTTGACAAAAAACATCGGCTTGTATTCGGGCAGATACGGTATGTTCGACTTTCATACATTCGACTTTCGGACATGTTTTCATGAATGCATTATGTACGAAAGTCGAGGACTGCCAGTAATTGTGCTTAAGTTGATGTTGAAACCTCCATAAATTATTAATGTAATTTTTTGTTGACCGAGCTTAGTGTAGATAGACATTGCTATAACTAGCTAAGCAAGGTTTGTTTGGGGTGAATGATATGTGGTACCAATTAGTAATTTATCTACAGTAGCTTTTTCAAAAATGTTGCCTTGAGTAAGTTTAACAATGTTATTTATGTTTTTAAAAGAATGTTATTTTCACAAATTTTCAAACTCCTCTATGAACACATGATGTACAACAGTAAGCTGATGCAATGTTATATCCTTCAATATTGACAGATGATACTTCATTCTCAGTATAACTTAAAATGGAAGTACAGGCGACTCCTGATTTTTGTTGGGGATGCGTTCCTGGAAACGTGTTCGAATCTCAAATATTCGAATGTCGAACGCCATTTCTCCATATACTACTTGCATGTTATAATCAACAGATACGTTCCCGCATCTCGGGAAAAAGTCTCCCCTCATGTTCTATAAAGATAAAATAACATTACTAATATGTTAATACAACAATATTATATTATGAATAAATTATATAATAAATATTTAAAATGTATAACTTATTTTTTGCACTAAAAAGGAGAAAATAAATTTTTGTTTCGAACTTCAAAGATAGATGTATGCAATATGCTGTGCAGACAGCTCGGTCCGGATCGTGCGAGTCGTTTGTTACAAACGACTCGCGTGAGCTGGATAACATACCTACATAAATCTATATATACATACAACTATTTATCGCAGCGAAATTAATATAACAGTTATTAAAAGAGCACAAAATAACTTAAGAATAAAGAAACAATAAAATTAAAAATATTTTCATACCTTAAATCTTTTTCAACTGAGCTTACTGGACATGGTTTATTAATTGAGAAGTTGGAAGATTTTAATTGGAAGAGGAGGAGCTATTGGGTGGGGAAGTTTATTGTTGTTATCAAATTACCTGAATTTATCACGTTCTAGAATTTTCTCCTTCTGTTTCACATAAGTGCTAATAGTTGAACGACACATTCCCAACGATCGTGCGATTTCAGTATGGCTTTCATCTATCCCAACACGCTTTAAAATTTCTAATTTCAATTCATAACTATGAATCTTATGAACTCTTTTATTTGATTCCCTTACATTATCACTATTACATTTCCTTTTAGATGCCATGTCAAGTGATAAATTTATAAATAAATCAATAAAATAAATAAATTTAAATAAAAGATTAACAGAAAAAAGTGAAATCAGCACAAATTCAAACAATTAGAGCAGATATAATTACATCTACACAAAAACTAAACCTCGCGTGGTTGGTCAGAACCAATTACTCCGCGAAATTACTCTGCGTAACAGTGGTGGCTCACCCATAAGGGCACATGGGCACGTGCCACCCACCACTAAACCATGAAATAAATAATACTTGAAATGCACGTTACTCTTGCAGCATGTAATTACGTATTTATTAGGCGTATCTACAGGTAATGAAATCTGACAACACAGCGGCAACCACGGCAACTCTTAAGTCATATCCTAAAATAAACAGCCCAAATTGAGAATTGAATTCTCGTGAAGATCTGCGTGCTGCCTCTGGTGCGACACCTCTACTGCAATTCTTCTTGGAAAATAACATGTCGCATACGTTTTCAGAATGTGTGTCTGTTCCGAAAATAATAGTTACCATTCCAATGACAACAGTCGAGGGTGAAAGGTGCTTTTCTACCCTAAAGCGACTGAAAACATTTCTCAGAAACACAATGTGCTCTGAAAGATTGCACGCATTGGCCATGCTGTCTATAGAAAAAAGGGTGATACACAGTATTCCGGACTTAAACAAGCGGGTAATATAGGAATTCGCTGGCACTAAAAACAGGAAGATGGAGCTGCTATACAAGTATTAAAGTACCAGGTAAGGCTCTTTTTTATCATGACATGACTATTTTGAAAACAATGAGCCGTGTGTGCCCTACTCATTTCAAAGCCCATGAGCTGCCACTGCCGCATAAATTAGTTCCTAGTTCGATAGGCTGGATCGAATCTCGAATTAATCGAATCTCAAACAAACGAAACTCAGGAGTCGCCTGTATCTTTGACAGGACTAGGGGGATGCATTGATCTGTAAGGTTATATTTTTAATACTTTGCACATCTTGGAGCAGAACATTAATGTCTGGGTATGAGGGTTTAGTCCCAAGGTAAACTTTATTTTCTGAAATGGAAACAAGGATATTATTGATTTTTTTTGGCAATCTTTAAAACTTTGTTCTTGTCAAGATCTTCCCCTATACTATGTAAGTGCAGGACATGTTACATTTGGAAGTTTCTGTCAATAATAGCAATACAGTATAGAACCTTTTATCAGACAAGCTTGCAATATGGGGATAGCCGGTTATCTGTGTTTACGGTTATCTGGAAAATACTGATAAACAATGCTAAGAAAGAGCTAGAACTCACTGGAACAGTGTTCTGGTCCGTCACATTTGCCAATAATATCGTTCCATCTCGTTAAACATTTAGTAATACTGTTTTATTAACTTCACTTATTAAAAATAATACAAAAAATTTTTTTTATTTAACTTCAATTTAGTACATAAGGAATAAATCTAAATTTAACTCGATTGTAAATTTTCTATCAGTTATATCGCATCCACTACATTCAGTTCCACTACCAGAATGTAATACTTTCCATTTCGATCACTATTATCCTATATATTATGCACGTAGTGAAGCTGCGTCCGTGCGTATGAAGCCTCGAGTAATTCGTGTATTTCTCGAGAACCGTTCGTCGTAAAGATATGCTGTAAACGGAGTTTTGTTTCCATTGGCTATAAGGTCCCTGGAAAAATATTTTCATTTGTTAAAGTGTCCCAGGTTCGAATCCAGAAGACAATTATATTTTCCCCTAAGCTAACGTGGGATTTTCGATTTTTCAGAGTGTAAGGTTTTTTTCCTTCTTTCATTAAAATATGTAAATATGGACCGATTTTTTTTTTGTTTTATTCGACGACTAAAGCTCCATACTATCTTATTCTTGCAATGTTCACACATTACATGGTCGAATTTTTCAGAAATATGCATTATTTTTCGAAATTTTGCGAATTTTTCGTACTCATTCCGGATGTTGCCAAGGAGACTCTCATTGTTGCCTCCGATTCATTTAAGGCCAATTAAACCTTCAAATAGACAAAAGTTATCTTCTCTTCACTGATAATCTAAATAAATGCTTGCATTGACGTCACCTTTATAGTAGGTCCTGTAAGAAGTTAAAAGCAGTCGTTGATAGACACGAAGGAAAGCAACTGTTTGTGAGTTCATCTATAAGGGTGCAACGATAATCATTGGAACTAAGGTAAGGTAGGATTAAAAATTTTTCCCCTTTGAATATACCTCGATATTAAACTAGCATTGAGTAACTTTGTGACATTGTGATCACGTAATTGCTCTAATATATTGCTGTAAAATTGTAGAAAATTTTAAAATGCCAAGGGGTAGACCAGTGAAAAGGAGAGCTATTAGCCCATCTACAGCTGCCAGAGAAAGGAAGAGGAGCCAGAAATCAAAGGAAGAGTATTGTAGGAAAGAGAGAGAAAGAGATGCAGCCGCTCATAAAATTGCCCGTGAAGATGAGGAGCGAAGAGTACAAGAAACACAAAGAAATAGGGAAACACGACAAATGAATAGGGAAACACGACAAATGAATAGGGAACAAAGATCTAACCTAGGGCCGAACTATTTAGATTATTTGCAAGCGTAGCTGCAATGGACTGCTAGTAATACATACCTGTACTCAGCGATGAGCAATGAACCAGTTGTTAATTTTATGCAGAATCCCGACTTCGTATTTCCATTTTAAGATATTTTAAAATCCAATGAAGAAGCAGATGTCAATATTTCTCTCATTATTTGGAGAAATTGTTTCATTATTTGAATTTGGTACCATTTAGAAATGAATATGAATGTTAACATAGGTGGGAGATCGTGAAGGAGTAAGGAAAGCTAGTATTCGGAAAAGCTATAACAAACGATTTAAAACAGATTTGGGATTTCCAAGAATCGGCAAGTAAGAGAAAAAGGGTAGGCACCTGGTATTCTTCCAGAGAAAGGATTTATGGTAAAGGTTGATGCTACATACTTTACGAAAGGATTTCTGCCTGAGCTGGAGCTCCTAGTTAGGGTCGCAGCAGGAATTAGCACAGTAGCCCCTCCCCCCCCTTGGCGAGTCATACAGTGAACCCATTTTCGGTCGTCACTGATGTGTGTTCTAGCGACCCTGAGTCATGCGACCTCGTATCGTAACGGATCGGAAAAATTTTGCATGGAAGATTTTGAGTCATTTTAGAATCTCTAACTTTCCCTTTTCACTCCAACAAAGTTGGAAACATTCCCAAGTTGAATTCCAATAATATATAGATACAGATACCTTGATGGGAAGGCACCCTGGCAAGTTGGCACCCGGGTGCATTGCACCCACTGACCCTGGGTAGGCGCGCCCCTGGGTATTACTAAACTAGAGATATCCGGTGCCCCTGGTATGTAGGCATCCCCTGTCACCTTATCCAAATTACCTTGATGATCTTTTCACTTTCTCCATACGTAGTAATGGGAAAGTTTGGGATTACGAAAAAAATCGACTTCAAGATTTCAACGGAAATACACGTTTTGAGGTCCCTGGAACACGTTTAGACTATTTTCGGAATGATGTCTGTGTGTGTGTGTGTGCATGGATGTGTGATTGTGGGTGCTCTAACTCAAAAAGTACTTGTCATAATAATACCAAATTTCATATATAACACTTTATCATGAGCACAAAGAACTGATTAGTTTTTGGACAATAACAGTTAACCGGAAGTCGAGGTTTATTCGAAACCCGATTCGGTTTTTGCAACATTTCTCCGATAATAGGTCATTATTCCATACATTACAAAAAATGTAGAAAATATAATTTCGTACAACTTTTATTTGAAACAATTTTCCATAGCAGTTATTGTTTAGGAATTATTTATAAATAATCGGTTTTTTCGCTTTCCGTCAAATATCTCCTTAAAAACGTCGTTATTGGTAATCTTCGTGAGGACCAAAGTTGTAGATAATAATATTTCTTCCAAGTTTTGTTTGAAACAAATTTTCGTAGAACCATCCATTTCGGAGATATTTTGCTTTTTCTTGTATACAGTGCCACCACCACGTAGCAGTGAATTCTGTAAACATATTTAAAATATACGTAATTTATGGCAATAAGGACGACTGTATTCTTTTACGATACGAAATAATAATTTTGCCTTACAATTCTATTCATAATAATTTAAATATCTATACCCCAAATATGGAGAAAGTCATGTGTTGGCCACATCAGATTTTTTAAAGAATGTTTTCTTTAAAATGGATATATTTCAGTTGTTATGAGTTTGATATATGTATTGTTTTGGATTTTGTTTTTTTTAAATAAGAGAGTCATATTATATAGCTAAATAGAAAGAACATGAGAGCCACAAAAAAATTATGAAAAGAACCACGTGGTCATGGGTTGCCTAGGTCTGATCAACATTCTTGTTAAGTTCACCTTTAATTGTAATGTATTTGTTGGTTTTTGGACTTCTTCCCAGTTTCATAGTACATACTTGATAATTTCTACAATTTTTTGTTTGTCTTTTGAATTTACTATCAGGTTGTTATTGTTTAACCTTTTAGCAGCTTGCAGAACCTTCTTATAGATTTCTTTGTATTAAAAAAAATAATTTATCAACTTTTTGCTTTTGTCCATCGTATTTTCTTTATAGGGTGTTTTTAAATTCCACCAACAAACTTCTAGGGCTTGTAGGTCGGTTCGAGGTATGATCCAAAAAATTAATCCAAGTTGTCTGCATCGCCTCATTACCAAGATACAGACCGATGAATGTACCGTTGCCCCTAGAAATATTGGAAAAATGCATTTTTTTTATAATAGCCAGTTAACTAGATTTCCAGATAACTGGAATCAGGATAAAAGGATCTATACTGTATATATCACATAGATATTTTTCAACTGCCTGCAAACTTTAGAGATTGCCACAGTTTCTCTTTGTATCATTATTCACACAAGAGGTATAAGAAAGATCATCCCAGTAAGGAATGTTAACTACAATAACATTTTTATAAGTCATACATGGTAATTTTTAGTTTATTGATAGCATCATCTGCCTTATTGAGATATATTTCATTAGTTTTCTTCATAATTATAGTCATCATGGTGAGATTTTTACAATTATCTAACTAGGTAAGTACCAACAACTTCATCCTTGGTGACAATGGGTTTTATTGTTTAAAATGTTTATGTTATTTCCAACCTTATCAATATATCGAATTCAATATGGTGGTCGTCTCTCAAAATGTTTCCTCATAAATTTCAACTTTTTATTGAGTAATAACCTTTTTGGGTGTCAATAACAATAATAACAGTGAGTTTAATAAAAAATATTTGTGTTTATGTTGGTGAACTTCTATGATTTAAATTGAGAAAAATATCTTAATTCAGAGTGCAAGTTATTTAGATCCCGGTACTTAATTTGTTTATATCATATTTTGTACTCAAATGTTGTGTCAACTATGTTCCGAAGAACTCCCAAGGGATGGGGACTTCATATATTGCCATGGATGCCAAGGCAATTTACATTACCATTGTGCAGGTGTAAGAGACGGGACATAAAAATACGTCTCGCACTAAAAAAGAAGCATGGAGATGTGTGCTCTGTAGAACAAAACTGAAGCTGCTAGTGACCTGTTATAAGGATCACTGAGTTCTGCAAAAGATTCAACTAGTCCCACTGCTGGCGCATCATCCATAAGCCAGTTAACAAGTGAATCAAACACATCTAAGAAGTCAGTGGAAAAATCACTAGAAGAATTTATGCTAAGTACCTCTTTCATGTCAGATAAATATGACTCTGTTATTAAAAAACTTGATAGTCAAAACTCGTTGATAACTGAATTGATAGATACAGTAAATTCATTGAAAAAGGCGTTGAGAGAAAAGAATCAGATAATTGAAAATCTTGACCATAAAATAAATTTGTTGAAACAAGTACAACTAAAGAATACAACTGAAATAATTGGAATAGAATGTGAAATAGTGGTCAGATTTATTAACTGAAATAGCTAGAAAAATTGAAATTGACAATTTTAATGTAAATGTTATAGATGATGTCTTTTTTGTCAAGAAGAAACATTCTGGTCAAAAAAAATAAACTGAATGTTAGGATCATAGGTAAAGATAAAAAAACTGAGTGGACTATGAAAAGAAAACTCTTGACAAATAATGATATAATAGGCAATGATAATTACAGTAAAATATTCATTAATGAGTCTCTGACACCATATTTCAAGACTCTGCTTTGGAATGCCAAAAGCAAAGGCAGAGAGTTGGGGTACAAATACATTTGGACTAAGAATGGAATCATATTTGCTAAAAGGGATGATAGTTCCCATCTTATTAAAATTCAAAATAATAAAGACCTAGATAAAATTGCTTAAGTTCTTGTATTATTAATTATATTTGTCATATCCATAGAAAGTAATTTAAATTCGTCTATAACATGTTTTTACCAGATTGTATAACTGATGAAATAGTGAATTGTATTACATATGACTCAGTTTTTCTAGTTAAATTAGTAGATAAGAAAAATATTGTAATCTTACATCTTAACATTAAAAGTTTAAGGAAAAATTTTCATGAGTTAAAGATTATCCTAAGTCAATTATAAAATTTTTTTTTAAATTACATTTTGTATTAACTGAAGTAAACATAATTGAACAGGAAGTTTCTCTATGTTGTATTGATGGGTATAACATGTTTCATAAACTAAGGGATAATAAGAGAGGAGGTGGAATTTTGGCTTATCTGTTGAAAACTGGGTTTTTCAGTTATATAGATGTGTATACAACATCCTGTGAATCATTGATTGGTAAATTTAAGTATCAAAAGAAGGAACTCTGGATTTTATGTATATATTTTAAATTTTCTAGATGAATTATCTACAATGATGATAATGAGGTACTTATCTGTGGTGATGTTAATATAAATATTATAGATAGCTATAATCTGAATGTTGTTATATATAAAGACATGCTTGCTTATTTAGGGTTTAAACAGATAGTATACGGTTTCACTCGGGAAGTTGTTGTTAATGGTAATTTGATAAGATCTTGTTTGGACCATATGTACTATAAAGGAATGAATTTCAGCACTGAAGGTATGATTATTAAAACCTACATGTCTGACCATTATATAACTGTTACCATTATATTAGATTGGATGGAAAATTTAGATAAAAGCTACACTAAATTCATGCCTACAGTAAAGAGAATAGATAATAAGATTAAAGATTTAATATCCAGATATGACTGGGATGCTGTGACAAACAACCTGAGGAACAGTACAGGAAGATTCATGAGATTTTTAAAGAAATATATAGCAAGTCTATGGTTAATGTAAAGAAGCGAGATTTAAATACTAAGAAAGAATGGGTTTCTCAAGAAATTCTCAGTAAAATGAAATACAGGGATAAATTGTATAGAAGATGGAAAAGTTGTCCAACTAATGCAATCTATCAAATGCAGTACAAAAATAGTAGGAATGAAGTTAACAAAATTATTAAGAAAACCAAAGTTAACTATTACAGAAATATATTTTATGAAGCCAGAAATAATTCTAAAAAAATATGGGATATAGTTAATGGTGTCATTAGTCGAAAGAGGTCTAAAAATGAAGAGGATATAATCAAACATTTTAAAGGTAATATTGATAAGGAAGAAATCATTGAATTGTTTGTTAATCAATTTAGTAATGAAGTAGTTAAATTAATTCCTAAATGTGATAAGCAATGCTTACAAACCAAAAAAAGTACAACTACAGGTAGAATTTTCTTGCCATTAGTATTGGAGCATGAAATTAAAAAACTTATAAATGATATTAAAAATAAAGCACCTGGTTGGGATGAAATTAGAATGTCTGATTTAAAAAATAATTATAAATTAATATCAGTGATGACTGCTTTAATTAATAATAGTATTAAAAATGCTGTTGTACCTGATGGTCTTAAAATTGCAATGGTAAAGCCTATATATATAAGGAGGGCTCACATAGGGACCCAAATAATTATTACCCAATTACTATTCTACCATCAATTGATAAAATCTTAAGAGAGGTCGCAAATGTTCTAAATAGCTACCTCAGTAAAAACAACATAATATACCAACACCAATATGGTTTTCAAAAGAACAGAGGTACAAAGCAAGCATTAGAACGATTCACACAGCTTATTTATTACAACCTCGATAAAAGTAATAATATATTAATTTCCTTCATTGACTTTAAAAAAGCCTTTGATACAGTTGATTCAGAGCTTTTGTTAAGCAAACTACACTATTGGTATTAGAGGAAATGTTTTAGTGGTTTACTAGCTATTTAAAAAATCGTAGTATGAGAATTAAGATAAGCAAGGATATTACAAGAGATTGTGTTCCTATCAGACTGGGTGTTCCACAGGGATCAATATCGGGACCAATTCTTTTCCTGGTGTACATCAATGATATGAGATCAGTAGTTAACAATTGTGAATTGGTCTTATATGCTGATGATGCTTAGTTTTATCACATAAAGATTTAATACTGCAAATATGATGTTGCAGTCCGATATAACTAATATTATAAAATGGACCCATGATAATAAGTTAGTGATTAATTTTAAGAAGTCAAAGGTTATGCATACTGTATCAAAAACTAGTTATAAAAAGCATATTATTGTTAAGGCTCATAATCATGAATGTATACATGAAATCGCTACATCATGTAGTTGTGGTATTTTAGAACAGGTACAAAATTACAATTACCTTGGTAGAGAAATAAATGAAATATTTAATTTTGCTTCACACATAAAAAAATTGAATAGTAAACTTAGAAAGATAATTTACAAATTCAATTATCTAAAGGATTTTGTACCCTCCTCTATGTTAAAAATGGTTTATTTGAGTCTAGTTGAAAGTTTGCTAAGATACGGCATAACACTTTGGGGAAACTCTGGAAGTACATACATTAGTACTAGTGAACGTGTGCTTGCATTCTGCAAGCATTTTCTCTCACCTGAAAGTAAAAATAAAAGCCTAAAAATTACTTTCAATGCATAAGTTCGCATCCGGGCTCCGAATTACGTGTTTTTCTGTTTCGAAAATATTGGGTTAAAAACAACCCCTAAAATTTATAATTATAATACATTTATAGGTTTTTATCATTTGTTACGAATACCTCACATTTATGCGAAATTTCATCCATGCAGCACCTCTAAGTGTGCATTTATATGAATTTCATTGTTTAAATTTTTTAATTTTTAACAGCCACAGCAATAAATATTTCTAAAATTTTCAATGTTATTTACCACCGGGACATTATTTCCTAACCCTGTTAAAATTTTCAGCTTCCTCGATCTACAGAAAGTACATAAACATTAGTCAATTTGTTAAACATTTGAGAATTAATTACGGCCGAACGAATAAAAAATTTCAAATTTCTATATTCCCGTTTTCATTATTTGGCGAATTCTACAGGTAGAAAAAATTTCAGCTTGATAGTGCATTTAGAAATACCTAAACCATGAAATGTTAGTAAAATTGTTTATAATTTTTACCGGCCAAGAAAATAAACATTGTCGCAATTTTCCAATTATTCCTCCGATTATTTTTCTCATTTCACCTATGTATTAAATTCCAGCTCTCCAGCTATTGTAGTTTGGGCTAGACATTAGTATCCTCCTATATATATCCTATATCCTCTGTAAGAAGAGTCGATATAGAATGATATCAAGCAAAAACCAGCATAGACTGGTAAAAATAATTTATAATAAAACAGTTAAAAAGTGTCATAATACTGGTATTGATGATATGTATGAGATTTTAAATTTATTACCAGTTACCAAACTTCACAAGTTCATACTCATCCTGGACAATTATTTTGATAATAGATACAAAACTCCTATTGCACTGCAAACGTCAATGTCCCTGAGATTAAGAAGCAAATATCATGTGCCTCTATGCATTACGGAAAAGGGTAGTAAACAATTTCCAAGTTATTCAATTCATTATCTATGGAAATTATAAATCTTAATGGGGTTGCCCAGGTAAAAAAAAAGTAAAACATTGGTTATTGCACACATAATTGAAACCAGAAAGATTTATATGCTAGGCAAAGGTTTCTCAATTTGAATTTATAAGATGTTTTGTCATTGTTATTGGTTAGCACTACTCTAAATAACAAAGCAGGAACCTGCTGACAGGCCTTATGTTAGGCCTAGCAGGACCAGACTGTAATTCGATATATCGATTATGTACATATATGTTTGGTACTATAAAAGTGAACTTTTTTATCCCTTTCTACTGTTGTATAAGTAAATTTTTCTTTTCCGTATTTCTCTTAACTGGTGGAATTATAAATTGTATTGAAAAATGTGCTCCAAATACACCTACTCTACCATAGATTATAGTTAGCATGCATCATTAATTTAATTTATATAGGGTCGTTATCTATTATTTTTTCGTTCATATGTAACTGCACGTGTAATGTATTTTCCTATTTGTATTTATTGTTGTCTCACTCTGGCATGCATCTTTGTGACTGAATAAACTAAAGTATTCTTTTTAAAAAAATAAGTTTACTTGATATACACCTTCCATGGCAAACAGCATATTCCTTTGCTCTAGTTCTTGTTCCTTTGACAAACTGTTTTAGCATTAGAAGGGAAGTAGATATTTATTTCCCAGTTGTGAATCTTTCTTATTGTTATCTATTGTTTTTTGAGGAATTACTTTGTAATAGATATGCACTAGATCCATCTTTGTATTTACAATACAATTAAAAATATGCATACTAAAACTCAATAATAAGAAATAACAAAAGAGATCATGATAAGTAACATATGATGCAATCAAGCTCACGCTTTACCTGATAAAGCTCTATCTATACTATGATCAGCCAACAAGAAAACCAAATTAATAATCTGTGGTGATTTCAACATTAACCTAAGAGCAAATACCAAAATCAAAACTGATTTCCTAAACATGCTCAATGCATTTTCTGTGAAACCTATGATCAATTCATTTACCTGCATTACCCTTCATTCAGCAACTTTGCTTGACAACATGATGACAAATATTTGCGATGAACTCTGTAAAGCTGAAACATTAAATCTAGGGATATCTGATCATCTTCGTCAGCTACTCTCATTAAAGGTTCATTCTAGAAATATTTCAAATAAGCCCCAAAAAATCTTCCTGAGGCATTTCACCTCAGCAAATGTATCAAAATTTAATAACTTATTAGTCTCAATCTTGGCAGGCAATGCTCTCAGTTAACGATCTCAAAGACAAATTAGTGATATCATAAATGACTTCATGCTATCCTTCTAAACTTACAGCTGGGTATTCCTGAAAAGACTACAAAACAATGGCTAACTTGAGGTATACTAATCAGTTCCCAAATGAATAAAGAAAGTACTACCAACAATAGCCCTTTTTATAAATTATTTTAAAAAATACAAAAAATTTATAAGAAGGTTCTACAAGCTGCCCAAAGATTACACAATAACAACCTGGTATTAAAAGCAAAAGATAAACAAAAAACATTGTGGAAAATTATCAAGTATGAAACTGGGAAGGAATCCAGATAGATGATCCCACCCAGCTTTGTAAATATATGAACTACTAATTTGCTAGCATATTCTCAAAATTAGCTAACAAATTAACAGCATGTGTCTTCCTACAGCAGATGAAAAAGATATAATAAGCTGTATTTAAAAAACTTAAAAACAAACACTTTAGTGGTTCTGCTATGCGACCCCCTAAGTGCAGATATTCGATCTGCGCGACCCCTGTGATTTTTTGAGTAGTAATAAAAATACATAAAAAACTTTTTTCATTTATAATTTTTTATAAATCACACTGAAACGTATAAAATCAATTTTGGGTTCAAGACAACATCTGGATCTTAAGGGAAATTTTCATTAAATATGATCATGAATCTCTTTAAAAAAGATGCATTGGATATGTTAATCAAATTATTCACTACATTATAAATAGCCTGGAATATCTTTGTTGTTGCACACAGATAACTACAGGAGAATTGGTCTGGTATGGCAGTACAGTGGTAGAATATCCGCCTGGCAAATGGAAGACCAGAGTTCGATTCCCGGTCATAGCAGATTTTCTCACTTGTTTCCACATTCCCCAAAAAGAAATTAGTTCAACAATAATTCAGATATAGCCATGAATTAGAATAATGATGAGAAATGTGATGACTAAGAAAATGAGAGAAGCTAGTATAAGTCACTATAATTTTATTATTAAATTATATTTCTTATATTAAACATAATATTAAAATTAGCAAATGCCTAATTTGAAGATTCCAACCCTCAATCAAAGAAAAATTAAACTTAAAACCTATAAATTAAAATTGAAGAATTGATAAAATGAGGAATAAACAAGTTGGCATAGCAAAGACTGCTCGTGACCCACCCAAAATTGTCTCGAAACCCCCAACGGGAGGTTGCGACTGTACGTTTGAGAATCACTGGTCTAGATAATGTGCCTTGCTCTGTAACCAAGACATCCTCCTATGCTCTTCTGATGCCCCTGTCTCATCTTGCCAATGAATCCTTTTCTCAAGGAAAATTCTTAAAGTATTAAAAAAATCTAAAATGATAACACTTCACAAAAAAGGCAATAGCTCCAAAATTGACAACCACAGACCAATATCCCTACTCCTAGCCCTATCAAAAATCTTTGAAGCCGTAATGTTTAATAGAGTAGTGCAATATTTTGAAAAACATAGCTTACTCAGTACTTCCCAATATGGCTTTTGCTCAAACATGAGCAGCGAATCTGCAATTGCTGAACTGATATATGAAGTAGCTGATAGTATGAAGGCAAAAGATAGTCATTCGTGTCCTGTGATTTATCAAAAGCATTTGATACTATTAATCACAGTATCCTAATAACAAAATTAAATAACCTAGGAGTTCGAGGTATAGTCAATAATTCATTCAGGTCCTACTTATTAGATTACAATATGTTGAAATCTCATTCATGGATGAAAATGATTATATAATGAAACATATAACTGAACCAACTACTGTTAAATCTGGCATTCCTCAAAGAAGCATATTATGGTCTTTGCTGTTCCTAGTGTACATTAATGAATTTCCAAACCTGGTTCTGCCTACAAAAAGTGTTTTATTCGCTGATGATCATCATCAGAGCCAAAAATCCCAAAGCCATAAACAATATAGCAATTAACATTCTAGAAAAATTAGAAAATTGGACTGCTTCACATAAACTTATCCTTAATACAAGTAAAACCAATTTCATGACCTTTTCTGCTTCTCATGTCAATGATGCTAACCACTCCCTTTGTCTTTATGGAAACACCATTTCATCAGTTTCTCACTGCAAATTTTTGGGCTTAATAATTGACCAAAATCTAGTTTCAATCGCATGTTGATATACTTTCTATAAAGTTAAGTTCCATATGTTTCACACTCAGAATCTTAAGTGGAGTTCCAGACAAGGCTATTGCAATCACTGCCTACCATGCATACTTTCATTCCCCAATAACCTATGGAATATTTTTCTGGGACATGCACAAAAATAAAATAAAATATGCTTAAAATCCAGAAAAGGGCCATACGAATCATTGCAAAACTGAAACCTAAAGATTCCTGCAAAAATGCATTCACAGAAATTGGAATTTTTAATGTTCCTTGTATATTTATAATGCAATGTATCTAACAGGTAACGAAAAACCTGGTGAATTTTGAAATAAACCATGACCATCATGACCTTAATACAAGGTCAAAAGACCACATATGAATACATAGGAACAGGTTGGAACTTACATCCAGAAGTTTTCACCATAAAGGGATCCAACTCTACAATAATCCTCCCAGTTCTTTGAAAGAAGATATGCCTCTCAATGTCTTTAAGACTAAATTGGGAACATCCCTGAGGCAAAAATGCTTTTCTGTAGATGAATTCCTTGAATAAGCACACGGTGATATTTAATTTTCTTTCATACTTTGATCTATACCCATTTTCTACTCTTATGAAGCTTGACCTTGGCGCAGCGAATAGCCAATAAGAACGTTTTCCCCTTCCACCACCATTTGAAGTTTTCGAGAGGTGCGGGAATGTAGTACACTTTTGCCAGATTTCCACACTTGAAGAAAGTCGCATGCGAACGCTAAGGTGTAAACGCGGTAGATCTGGTAACACAGTCGAGCTCGGAGCGATGTGAACAGCACGATGGCGAAAGAGCGACTGACTTTCTCCCCTCCCCATCGACAGTCTCTCGAGCTTTCATTGGCTGCAGCAGTAAGCATACAACTAGGATTTTCAAGGCCAAGCTTCATAAGAGTAAAAAACGGGTATAAGAGATCGCTGTAAGTGTACACATATATTGAATTGATATCTCCATGCAAATGGGTAATATATCGTGTTTTAGTATATAGCAAGAATAATATTGTATCAAATTATATTTTACAAAATGTTATCTCTGTACAGTATGCAATTCCAATTCTCCATTCCCAAACTTGTACATACTCTTATAAAAGTACCTTTTCATGAAATATTTGTACGCTAATGTGCATTTTAACTTTGTATTATGTATATTGTAAGCCAGTGATAAAATAAACTCTATTATTATCTTCAGCATAGTTCAAAATAAAAAGCACAAGTTATGTCAATCTTGATGCATCAATATTTGTGCAGTGAACTAAAATACAACAAAATAAACATACTAAATACAAGGAAGAAATATATGATAAAAATCTTTTAGCCAGCACATGACTTTCTCCATATATGAAATTTGGTAACGATATGGCAAGTACTTTTTGAATTAGAGCGCCCAGATCACACACACACACAGACATCATTCCAAAAATAGTGTAAACGTGTTCTAGGGGCCTCAAAACGTGTATTTGCACTGAAAGCTCGAAGTCGATTTTTTCGTGATCACAATACTTTCCCATTACTACGTATGGAGAAAGTAACAAGAAATGAAGCTGGATTTGGCAAATGTGATATGATAGGAAATACAATTATCGTTATATTTGAATGGAATACGTTCGGAAACGAATTGTTACAAGCAAATATGATTGTTAAGAAAAGCTAATTGTTATTTAAAAAGTATCTACTATATAGGTATTTTAAAGAGTTTGTATGTTGTGCTGTAGTAGCTTCACTTAATCCATTGAAATACAACGGGAAATTCTGCTAGTAACAAATATAGGATATTTCAAATGAAAAAAATATTTTTAAATAGACATAAATGGCTAAAAATCTACATAGAAAAAATACTGTGCAACTTCGAGAACAATAAACAATATATATGCCACTTTAACTTTTAAAACAAGTATACCATAGAAAAAAAAATCTGAAACTATTTTAATTACCTAATTACGAAAACTATCTCTAAATCATAAAGCAGTGAAATTCAGAATCAGATAAACCAGTCCTCTCTAGAATACGATTTTTCGTCTTTCACCAAGATGTTCGTTATAAACCACGCCACATATGTGCCTTCAATACAAAACAAATACAATGCGCATACATAATGGTATCTCGACGCACATAATTTCAATTCAAACCTTCAAAGGCCAAAATATAACACAAGTGAATTGTTATTTTGAACCATGTTTTTAGTAAATTAATTGCGAGAATGAGGTTATTGCTAAAGAACATATAACCGCTGTAAATATGAAGCAAATGCTGGGAAAATGGTTGGAACTGCTGTTTCCCGTAACCTTACATAGCACAAAGATGTATTATCAAAACAATTCTCGACAAAGTGTTCGAAACATACAACAAATGGTGTCCATCCAAATCTGCGAATTGCTTTTATCCACTACTTCTTTCAGGATTTTTTGGAAACCTTACGAAGAAATATTACAATACATATTCACAGAAAGATTCATTAAATTTCCATTAATAAATAAACAGTAACTTCTTTTTATCAAACTGCTGTATTCTTCTGTAACAACTGATGAAGTTTTTGATCTTACCTATGGAATGTTATTTTCTTCCAATTTATTTGCTTCTTGCTTTTCCCTCCACTGCGGTTGCTACATCCATAAACAACACAAGTTGGCATTGTGCCAAATAAATGCTGCGTCCTTATTATTTTATATAATTAGACAATGAAAATCGTTTTCACCGCGTTTACTTCTAACTTTAGTCGAAAACCTGACAGCTCAATATGGCGCCTACGCGTATGAAATAGGCTTCGTTTGAAATCAGAGCTGCAAACCACTTCAAAATTTGGAAGTGGTTCGGTTCTAAATTTTTGGAAGTGGTTCGGTTAATGGTTCGGTTCAGAAGGGAATTTTGACAAGTGGTTCGGTTCGGTTTGCGGTTCGGATCGGTTCAACTAAATTAATCATTTGAAATACTATCCTGAAATAATTTATCCAATATAAACATTACACAATATCAATCTGTAAGTAAATCAATCAGCAGCCATTATTATTTAATAAAAGAAGAATTTATTTAAAGAGAGGAAAAATTTATATTTTAAATATATTACAATCCCATCATCATCTTCATTTATTTATATTAAAAAATCTGATGTGGCCAACACATGACTTTCTCCATATTTGGGGTATAGATATTTAAATTCTTATGAATAGCATTATAGGCCAAAATTATTATTTTGTATCGTAAAAGAAGACTCGTCCTTATTGCAGTAAATTACGTATATTTTGAATGTGTTTACAAAATTCACCGCTACATGGTATTGGCGCTGTATACTGAAAATTACGAAAAAAGTTGAATATCTCCGAAATGGATGGTTCTACGAAAATTTGTTTCAAACAAAACTTGGAAGAAATATTATTCTCTACAACTTTGGTCCTCACGAAGATTACCAATAACGATGTTCTTAAGAAGATATTTGACGGAAACCGAAAAACCGGTTATTTATAAATAACTCCTAAACAATAACTACAATAGAAAATTGTTTCAAATGAAAAGTGTAGGAAATTACATTCTCTATAACCTCTGTATGGAATTGTTTGTACAATAATGATGTTTTAAGGGAGAAATATTGCAAAAACCGAATCGGGTTTCGAATAAACTTTGACTTCCGTTTAACCGGTATTGTCTAAAAACTAATCAGTTCTTTGTGCTCATGCTAAAGTTTTATATATGAAGTTTGGTAAGGATATGACAAGTACTTTCTGAGCTAGAGCTCCCACAAACAAATACATCCATGCACACACACACACAGACATTCCGAAAATAGTCTAAACGTGTTCCAGGGACCTCAAAACGTGTATTTCCGTTGAAATCGCGAAGTCGATTTTTTTCATGATCACAATACTTTCCCATTACTTCGTATGGAGAAAGTAAAAATGTGATGTTGCCAACACATGACTTTCTCCATATTTGGGGTATAGATATATAAATTATTATGAATAGAATTATAAGGCAAAATTATTATTTCGTACCGTAAAAGAATACAGTCGTCCTTATTGCATAAATAAGGTATATTTTGAATATGTTTAAAGAATTCACCGGTAAATAGAGGTGGCGCTGTATACTAGAAAAAGCAAAATGGAGAATTTAGATGAAATAACCTCTTACCTTTGATGATTCCAACGGGTTACGAATCTGGCAACTTCTGCTCACAAACACTTTTCCAGTAAGCACTAAAGTCCGCTGATGAGGTCCCAGATTATGAATTTATCCTCAGGAATACAAAAATCCGTCACTTCCGAAAAAGGTGTACTTTATCGGAACTATAGAGAAAGAACACGTCCGCCCGTTTAGGAAGGCAAAGTTTGACTGACTGGCTAAGATGGCGGCAAAAAAAAGACGCTCGCGGCGCATGTGCGAAGGTTGATTTTCAGTGGGTAGATAACTATCGCTTGCTAGAACCAACCTAGGTAAACGTGCCCGAGCCATTGTGACGTACCCGATAAAAAGTTCCTATACCTGTTCCATTTCAGGAACGCGACGAGAGGCTCATAGGAACTATTCCACAAGCTCTGGCCGAAAGTCGAGGCTCCTGGAGAAAGGCAGGTTCAACCTTTACGTAAACCAGGAGACCACCTATCGCGGCAGTATTAGGAGGGCGGAGACAATAATGTGAATTAATTTCTTGCACATAAGTAAGCGACCTGGCTTCTACAGTGGGAAATTAAGGGTCTAGGGAAGGGTTTGCACAAGTGGCGTGCCAAATTCATGTCAATATATGGCCTCGCGTGCCATTAATAAATTTTAATATAACTGAATGATCATTCTTTATTAGTTGAGCACCCTGATTTAATTAAAGAAGGATAACAATGTAAACGGTGTACATTTGTACGTATCAGTCTGAATTTCCGTATTTTGCATTGATTCAGTCATATAGGCGGCGATACAGAACACGAGACTAAACACACATGATTTATAAAATCTGATGTGGCCAGCACATGACTTTCTCCATATTTGGGGTATAGATATTTAAATTATTATGAATAATAATACGAGGCAAAATTATTATTTCGTATCGTAAAAGAAGACACGTCCTTGTTTCCGTAAATTACGTATATTTTGAATTTTTACAGAATTCACCGCTACATGGTGTTGGCGCTGTATACTGGTATTAAGATAAAGCGAAATATATCAGAAATGGATGGTTCTACGAAAATTAGTTTCAAACAAAACTTGGAAGAAATTTTATTCTCTAAAACTTCGGTCCTCACGAAGATTACCAATAACGATGTTTTTAAGGAGATATTTAACGGAAACCGCAAAACAGGTTATTTATAAATAACTCCTAAACAATCACTCCTGTAGAAAATTGTTTCAAATGAATACTGTAGGAAATTACATTCTCTATAACCTTCGTATAGAATTGTATATACAATAATGATGTTTTAACGAAGAAATATCGCAAAAACCGAATCGGTTTCGAATAAACCTCGACTTGTCCTCGTTATTGTCCAAAAACTAATCAGTTCTTTGTGCTCACGCTAAAGTGTTATATATGGAATTTGGTAACGATATGGAAAGTACTTTTTGAGTTAGAGCGCCCACAATCACATATATCCACAAACCCACAGACATCATTCCGAAAATAGTCTAAACGTGTTCTAGGGGCCTCAAAACATGTATTTCCGTTGAAATCTCGAAGTCGATTTTTTTCATGAAAACAATACTTTCCCATTACTACGTATGGAAGTGTTACATATGAAGTTTGGTAACAATATGGCATGTACTTTTTGAGTTAGAGCGCCCAAATTAACATACCCACACACACACACAGAGACATCATTCCGAAAATAGTCTAAACGTGTTCTTGGAACCTCAAAACGTGTATTTCCGTTGAAATCTCGAAGTCGATTTTTTTCATGAAAACAATACTTTCCCATTACTACGTGTGGAGAAATTAAAAGTCAAAAAGCAAAATATCTCCGAAATGGATGGTTCTACGAAAAGTTGTTGCAAACAAAACTTGGAAGAAATATTACTCTCTACAACTTTGGTCCTCAAGAAGATTACCAATAACGATGTTTTTAAGGAGAAAACCGAAAAACCGGTTATTTATAAATGCCTCCTAAACAAATACTACAATAGAAAATTGTTTCAAATGAAAGTTGTAGGAAATTACATTCTCTATAACTTTTGTATAGAATTGTACATACTATAATGATATTTTAACGAAGAAATATCGCAAAAACCGAATCGGGTTTCGAATAAACCTCAACTTCCGGTTACTCGTTATTGTCCAAAAACTAATCAGTTCTTTATGCTCATGTTAAAGTGTTAAGTATGAAGTTTCGTAACGATATGGCACGTACTTTTTGAGTTAGAGCGCCCACAATAATATATACACACAGACATAATTCCGAAAATAGTCTAAACGTGTTCTAGGGACCTCAAAACATGTATTTCCGTTGAAATCTCGAAGTCGATTTTTTCATGAATACAATACTTTCCCATTACTACGTATGGAGAAAGTAAAAATGGTATTTTTGATACTAACGTGATTTTTATGTGGATAACAACAGTATCAGAGAGGTAAGAGTTAAGCACTCTTTCCTTTGAAGCAAACCCGCTGGCTTTTTCAATGGAAAATCCCGGTCTTTTCGTTCGTCTGTACTTTGTGGATTGAGATCGAACCGCAACCGAACCACTTTTGCATAAAATTACGGTTCGGTTTTCGGTTCATTGAAAAATTAATCAGTGGTTTCGGTTCGGTTCGCGGTTCAGCAAAATGGCTGCGGTTTGGATCGGTTCGGTTTGCAGCTCTGCTTGAAATTGACTTGGAAGGTGACGACGCGCCATCTATTCTCTTACTTAACCTATGCTTTCTCCATACGTAGTAATAGGAAAGTATTGTGATCACGAAAAAAATCGACTTCGAGATTTCAACGGAAATACATGTTTTGAGGCCCCTAGAACACGTTTAGACTATTTTCGGAATGATGTCTGTGTATTTGTGGATATATGTGATTGTGGGCGCTCTAACTCAAAAAGTACTTTCCATATCGTTACCAAATTCCATATATAACACTTTAGCATGAGCACAAAGAACTGATTAGTTTTTGGACAATAAAGGTTAACCGGAAATCAAGGTTTATTCGAAACCCGATTCGATTTTTGCGATATTTCTCCGTTAAAACATCATTATTGTATATACAATTCTATACAAATATTACAGAGGATATAATTTCCTGCAACTTTCATTTGAAACAATTTTTCCATAACAGTTATTCTTTAGGAATTATTTATAAATAATCGGTTTCCGTCCAATATCTCCTTAAAAACGTCGTTATTGGTAACCTGCCCGAGGACCAAAGTTGTAGATAATAATATTTCCTCCAAGTTTTATTTGAAACAAATTTTCGTAGAACCATCCATTTCGGATATATTTTGCTTTTTCTTAATTTCCAGTATACAGCGCCACCACCATGTAGCGGTGAATTCTGTAAACATATTCAAAATATAATTTACCGCAATAAGGACGCAATATACTTTTACGATACGAAATAATAATTTTGCCTCATAATGCTATTCATAATAATTTAAATATAACCATACCTCAAATATGGAGAAAGTCGTGTTGGCAACATCATATTTTTACTTAATGTCTTGCGGAATTTAATCTTTAAAGAATAACAAACCATTAGGTGGGTATACACGGTGCGATTTATAGGCCGATCTCATCGTTCGATAAATCGGGCAGATTTCTCGCGAGCAATAAATCTATACGATTTATCGTTACCAGGACACTAACGTGTACTTTTTAGTCTAACGATAAATCGGCTGATATTTTAATTTGAACGTTTTTTCGCTTCGTTTGTTGCCATTGTACAGATTTATCGCTCAGTTTGACCGATAAATCGTTGATCGCTGGTCGTCTGGAATTTCCCAACCAACGTGGCCAACCTGAACGGAGCGAGATATCGTTGGCAACTGAACTCTTCGTTTATATCTACCCGTCGATAAATTGATCAGATTTATCGGTGATAAAATATCGGCAGATATATCGTTCTTGAACCATAACATACTACCTATCAGGTTTTTCTAACGATTTTTCAAATTGAAACGATAAATCGCTCAAATCGGCCGATAAATTGCATCGTGTGTACCCACCTATTATAAGTGGTAAGCCCATGGTAAGCCTTTACGTTCCCCATTGTTAGAAGCGACGGTGGCGCCATATTGAATTGCGGTGAAAAGATGTATCAACCCGACGAGAAATGATAAATGTCTTCGAGGGTATTGGTGACCTTGGTGAGCTTTCGGCTTGCTTTCTTTTTATAGATATTGTTGTCTCCGTGCGCTATCGAGTCCTTCGCCTCTCCCGGAACCAAACTATCCCTCCCCGTTGTCCGGTGATTGGGTTTGTATATGTCGAGACAGGCCAATCAGGCATGGTTGACGTAACGTAAAGTCTAGCCTTTCTTTGTACCATAAAAAGTAACACAAACAATGTAAATAATATGTCAAAAAACTACTAACCTCAATGTTAAATTTCGTCAGTCCATAGCTTACACCGCCGCACACACCCGTCAGAAATATCCTCTTCACTAATCTCATCAAACTTGCACATTTTTCAATTTATACGAATTCCCTGTCAATCCAACATTCATACATCATTCAATCACTCGCTCATGCCCTTCATTCTCCAGTTTCATCAAGTATTTAAATTTATATTTTCGTCCATTTTTACCTTGGTATAATTTATTTCTAAAATTACACTAAAAATATCTTGCACGAAACAAAGATCGCTGTAATGCAACAATAAAAGAAATAATAAACAACGGTCACTGGAGACGCCGCTTCTAACAATGGGGAACGTACTATTGGGTACATTTACTTTATATTGTTTTAGTGGATTCGTCTCCGGCATACATGCTATAAACTCATCTGAAATAACCAGAGATTTTATAGAAACGAGTAGTGGCAGCATAGCTATAGTATATGACACGGTAACATTACTTGCACTTAATACACCGTCTTCCTCTGGAATGTCTTTATATTGAATTACTTTCAATAAATTGGGCAGTCTATCTTTCAATGATAATATCTTTTTAACTTGAATTTTATCCTCTACAACAGCTCTACATGCTACAAACTCATCTGAAATAACCAGAGATTGTATAGAAACCAGTCGTAGCAGCATAGCTATAGCATATGACACGGTAACACTACTTACACTTAAAACACCGCCTTTCTCTGGAATATCTTTATACTGAATTACTTTCAAACAAATTGGACAGTATCATTTACTGATAAAATCTTTTTAACTTGAATTGTATCCTCTACAACAGCTATGCTGCCACGACTCGTTTCTATACAATCTCTGGTAATTTCAGATGAGTTTGTAGCATGTATAGCTGTTGTAGAGGATAAAATTCAAGTTAAAAAGATATTATCAGTGAAAGATAGACTGCCCAATTTATTGAAAGTAATTCAATATAAAGACATTCCAGAGGAAGACGGTGTATTAAGTGCAAGTAATGTTACCGTGTCATATACTATAGCTATGCTGCCACTACTCGTTTCTATAAAATCTCTGGTTATTTCAGATGAGTTTATAGCATGTATGCCGGAGACGAATCCACTAAAACAATATAAAGTAAATGTACCCAATAGTACGTTCCCCATTGTTAGAAGCGGCGTCTCCAGCGACCGTTGTTTATTATTTCTTTTATTTTTGCATTACAGCGATCTTCGTTTCGTGCGAGATATTGTTAGTGTAATTTTAGAAATAAATTATACCCAGGTAAAAATGGAAGAAAATATAAATTTAAAATACTTGATGAATCTGGAGAATGAAGCTGATGAGCGAGTGATTGAATGGTGTATGAATGAACGAAACAAAGATCGCTGTAATACAACAATAAAAGAAATAATAAACAACGGTTGCTGGAGACGTCGCTTCTAACAATGGGGAACATAATGTAAAGTCTAGCCGAAACTATTGGCAGAGGTTTTGGGAAACATTAACATCATGTGTACAAACGGTACGAAAGATATTCTTAGATTTATGAGTTAATCTGTCGATATCATATGATTTTAACAATGAGTTCCATTATCTAGGGCCGGATCAATTACTTCAGGCAGATGAATACATCACCAATATTGCCGAAGGTGCAGTTCGGCTTCGTTGTGAAGATGAAGAAACAGCATTAAATAAACCATTATCTATTCCTACTGTAATGAGAAATACGGCCAACAAATTCCCTAAACGTGCAGCTTTGGCAGAAAAACTGAATGGACGATGGAAAAAAATCAACTTCAAAGAATATCATGAACTAGTTCTTAACTGCGCAAAAGCCTTCATTAAGATTGGGTTACCGAGATTCCATTCTGTTTGCGTGGTGGGATCAAATTCTCCTGAATGGATAATATCAAGTTTGGCTGCAATTCATGCTGGGTAAACTATTTTAATTGTATTTCTTTGCCAACATGCATACTATTGGGTACATTTATTTTATATTGTTTTAGTGGATTCGCCTGCGGAATATATGCTACAAACTCAGCTGGAATAACCAGAGACTGTATAGAGACGAGTCGTGGCAGCATAGCTGTTGTAGAGGATAAAATTCAACTTAAAAAGATTTTATCAGTAAAAGTTGGACTGCCCAATTTATTGAAAATAATTCAATATAAAGATATTCCAGAGAAAGACGGTGTATTAAGTGTAAGTAGTGTTACCGTGGCATATAGTAAATTTAAGTAATGCAGATGCATGCCTCAGTGTATTTTTACTTTCTCCACACGTAGTAGTAATGGGAAAGTATTGTACTCATGAAAAAAATCGACTTCGAGATGTCAACGGAAATACATGTTTTGAGGTCCCTAGAACACGTTTAGACTATTTTCGGAATTATGTCTGTGTGTATATATTATTGTGGGCGCTCTAACTCAAAAAGTACGTGCCATATCGTTACGAAACTTCATACTTAACACTTTAACATGAGCATAAAGAACTGATTAGTTTTTGGACAATAACGAGTAACCGGAAGTTGAGGTTTATTCGAAACCCGATTCGGTTTTTGCGATATTTCTTCGTTAAAATATCATTATTGTATGTACAATTCTATACAAAAGTTATAGAGAATGTAATTTCCTACAACTTTCATTTGAAACAATTTTCTATAGCAGTAATTGTTTAGGGATAATTTATAAATAATCGGCTTCTTAGGTTTCCATCAAATATCTCCTTAAAAACGTCATTATTGGTAATTTTCGTGAGGGCTAAAGTTGTAGAGAATAATATTTCTCCTAGGTTTAGTTTGAAACAAATTTTCGTAGAACCACCGATTTCGGAGATATCAACTTTGTTCGTAGTATCCACTATACAGTGCCACAACCCCGTAGCGGTGTATACTGAAAACAATCAAAATATAATTTTAGATATATATATATATATATATATATATATATAGAGAGAGAGAGAGAGGGAGGGAGAGATTGATAAAGGAATAGAGGGAGAGAGAGAGATTGATAGAGGGAGAGAGGGAGAGATTTAGAGAGAGAAGGACTGAGAGATAGAGAGAGAGTTCGAGAGAGAGGGAGAGAGAGAGATAAAGAGAGAGATAGAGAAATAGAGAGAGAGAGATAGATAGAGATAGAGAGAGATATACAGAGAGATATAGAGAGTGATATAGAGAGAGATATATAGAGAGAGTTAGAGAGAGAGTTGGAGAGAGAGAATTAAAGAGAGATAGAGAGAGAATTAGAGAGAGATAGAGACAAAGATAGAGAGAGATAGGGAGAGGGGTAGAGAGAGAGAGACGAAAGTTGTAGAGAATAATATTTCTTCCATGTTTTGCTTAAAACAAATGTTCGTAGAACCATCCATTTTGGAGATATTTAGCTTTTTCGTAATTTCCAGTATACAGCGCCACCACCATGGAACGGTTAATTCTGTAAACGTAGCTATTCAAAATATACCTAATTTACTGCCATGTGGACGACTGTATGCTTTTAGAATATGAAATAATAATTTTGCCTTATACTGCTATTCACGATAATTTAAATATCTATACCGCAAGTATGGAGAAAGTCATGTGTTGGCCACATCAGATTTTTTAAATTGCGATAAAATACCAAATCAGACATTGTACCTCTTACTTTCTCCATACGTAGTAATGGGAAAGTATTGTGTTCACGAAAAAATCGACTTTGAGATTTCAACGGAAATACACGTTTTGAGGTCCCGAGAACACGTTTAGACTATTTTCGTAATGATGTCTGTGTGTGTGTGCGTGTGTGTATGTGATTGTGGGCGGTCTAACTCAAAAAGTACTTGCCATATCGTTACCAAACTTCATATATAAAACTTTAGCATGAGCACAAAGAACTGATTAGTTTTTGGACAATAACGGTTAATCGGAAGTGGAGGTTTATTCGAAACCCGATTCGGTTTATGCGATATTTCTCCGTTAAAACATCATTATTGTATATACAATTCTATACAAAGGTTATAGAGAATGTAATTTCCTACAATTTTCCATAGCAGTTATTGTTTAGGAATTATTTATAAATCGGTTTTTTCGGTTTCCGTCAAATATATTCCTAAAAACGTCGTTATTGGTAATCTTCCTAAGGACCAAAGTTGTACAGAATAATATTTCTTCCAAGTTTAGTTTGAAACAAATTTTTGTAGAACCATCCATTTCGGAGATATTTAACTTTTCGTAATTTCCAGTATACAGCGCCACCACCATGTAGTGGTGAATTCTGTAAACATATTCAAATTATACGCAATTTTCTGCAGTAAGGACGACTGTATTCTTTTACGATACGAAATAATAATTTTGCCTTATAATGCTATTCATAATAATTTAAATATCTATACCCCAAATATGGAGAAAGTCATGTGTTGGCCACATCAAATTTTTTTATGTAATTAAGGGCAGTCTAAAACTAAAAAATCAATAATTAGATTTTGAAAAACTGAGCATCTTCATTGCATTGTTTTCTAGTTTCTTTAACAATTACTTATCATAAATTGGGAAATATAGTACGAATGTCCTTCGGATCCGAAGAAATACCATGTTTATAAAATGGTTCTTTTGGCATACCTAGCTGAAATATACACAGACCTCGATCTATATTACAAGAGTACTGAATTATTACAATTATATATATGTATCAATAATTAATTATTTGCATTGAGTTTATTTGGTTCACAAATTACGTTTAGAAGCATTTTCCATCGCTTGTATGTAAGATTGTAATTTGAGAAGTCATTCATTTTTTCCCATTATTATAGTGGAAAGAACTCATAAATATTGGCAAAAATGAACCAGACACTGAACTGCAGGAACGTTTGAGTACAATGGCCGTCAATCAATGTGCTCAATTAGTTTTTACGGTACGTACTTCTGTACGGAATTAATTTTAATAAACTTGTCTGTATATTTATACTCAATTTCTTCATTGATTCTTGCAGTCAGGTACAACAGGTAAATACAAGGCCGTAATGTTGAGTCACGATAACATTCTATGCTGTACTTATGCAGTTGCTGAATATATGAGAATAAAACAGCACGAAATAGTTGTCAGCTATTTACCTCTGAGTCACGTTGCAGCAGCGGTACGTACATGAAAATTCTTCTTTTATTTATTAGCTAGAAACGTTTTATGTTGCATTGACATTGTAAACATAGTCAATATATGGTACTGGTCAGTTATACGCCCTATGCAATTAATTACAATTTTATTTATACTTGCTAACGAAACGCAATTATTTATTAGTTTTATTAATAGTTACCATTTCTAATAATAAAGGATTAACCTTTTGAATCCAATTCTAATTAAAGGAATGTTGTAAAGATGCTTGGGCACTTCTTTACATGGGTTCCCCCTACTACAAAATGTAAACAAAATGACAAAAAACAAATGGCACTACTGTAGTTGGGTCCCCCCCCTGTTGCTCGAGGGTTTGGAGGCGGAGCCCCCATAAAATAAATAATAATAATAATTATCTGATTGGCCGGTCTCGACATTTACAAACCCAATCTCCCGACAACGTGGAGGGTTTCTTTGGTTCTGGATGAGGCAAAGTGTGCAGTAGCGCCCGGAGACTACTACCCATTACAACAAAGCGAGCCGAAGGCTCGTCAATATATCCTTTCAATGTGGGAGAACGATGAAACTTAAAAAACCACAACATGGACATACTTACGGGAATTAAAGTTTTTTATCTCATCCATTATTCTATTTTACCTTAGTTTTTCTATGTATATTCCGTGTGGGCGTATAACTGACCAGTACCCAAAATTTAATTTACGGCAACAAGGACGACTGTATTCTTTTACGATACGAAATAATAATTTTGCCTCATAATCCTAATCATAATAATTTAAATATCTATACCCCAAATATGGAGAAAGTCATGTGTTGGCCACATCAGATTTTTTCATAATATTCCATTGAGAATGTTGAGGACCGAACAGGTACAAATTAGAATTTTTGTGTTAATTAATTAAAATGTTCTATTACACAGCTAAAATGATAGAAATTAAAAAACAAAGAATAACATAATAATGTTTGAGGATTTTGCCCCCTCCAAAGTAAATTTCTGGATGCGCCACTATGAATGTGGTTTGAAAGTTCATATGGCCAGAGTGTATCAATGATATATGAGACAACTGGATTTAAGGTGGTGGATGAAAATGATGTTACAGAAGAGCTGGAAAGCAATAATGAAGAACTCACGAACGAGGAAGCAATACAGCTGGAGCAACAGCAGGCCACGTCAACTGGTAATGGAAGAATTAGAAATGGGAACAATAAGAGAGATCAACTTACAATAAAAAACAAAAATTAAGATTCAAGAAGCACTGGACTTTATTATCGAGGAAGATGGTGATCAAGATAAGGGCATAAAAGTTAGCAGCATCCATTAAATGGTACAGACTACATATGAAGAAATGAAATGGCATTCGCATCAGACTTCCTTGGATGTAATTTTCATTCCTTTTCAGAACCATTCATCTTATATAAATGTTGCAAGTTCTGCACCTTCTTTCACATCAATAACAACAATTATAAATGTAGTAGTTTCCTCCAATTCTAGCCATAAAGTATTATATCCTGAGTATATGACAACCCATGTCATGGATTAGGAGATGGAAAATGAGATGCCTGCTAATCTGCCCTCACACCAGTACAGTTCTACACCAACCCTCCGCTTAATGTGGAAAATGATATCAAATTCGAAGAATGAATAAGTTATAATTAAAATGCATTTCTTAAAATCCATTATAATTTTTTATGTTCTCATTTTTCTTGCATGTGTAAGAGAAAAATTCATTTTGATCACTTCCCATGATTTTAACACTGCATTTATGAGAAAATCTCTCCCGATTTATGAACATTCAGTTTATGAGCTACTTTTCAGGAATGCATGGTGTTCGTAAATCGGGAGTTTATGTACCTATATTAAAGGTATTTTCTCAAATTGCATCTTTTGGGGATTTTTCCTATCAAACTCCTCAATTACTGACTTTATGTTATTATGTAATATATCACTAATTTATTAATACTATGAGGGATTTTGGAAGATGTGCAAGGATCTGAAGTAATTTCTCCAATAGTTACCGATACAGGCAAGACAAGAGACAGGTCTGGTGCAAAATCAGCAAGGTAATGGGGATATATTAACAAGGCCTTTCACAAAAAGATCAAAGGAAAAAATATGTCTAGTATGTTTTATTTAACAAAAATGTTAGCAATCAGCTCATTAAAAAATCTATTTTATCTAAAAAAATAAAGAATCAACACCAATATCGTTTTGAAAATGGCTTTATATTTTATACTTTAATATTCAAATCTCTATAAAACAATGTAGTTCTTGACCAAATGGAATGAATAACTATACTATTATTATTATATTGGCAAATTCACTAGCATGAGTGCAAGATTATAAAAAGAAGTAAATAATATTATGATAAACTTTCTAAGATCAGTTTTACTGTTTCAGGCAGTTGACATTTACCTCACTATGGTTTATGGGGGAACTACATATTTTGCATCCAAAGATGCTTTAAAGGTACTTTTCCATTACCTAGTTTGTAAATTACATACTATTATTATGAAAGTATCAACATTAATATGGAATTAGTCATTCTTTTTAGTTTTGCAGCTTCATTGCATTGCATACATTTTTTCTTGTAATAGAAGCTGACATGCATATAAATGCATATTAAACATCATGTTATCTGGATTTTTATATATCTAACTATATAAAAGAACTATAAATGATTTATTTCATATGGATATTTTTTACATATCGCTATGGATTTTTTTCTTTCCCTACGAATTAAAATGTTTTTAGATGGAAGTCATGATAGGTGTTGAGTCAACATTTTTCTTAATAAACCTCCATATGAACCAGCTATGATGTCAAGAACTCATGCACAAATAAAATGCATACAATTTTTATCAGAGGGTATTAATTGAATTTTTCTTTGCTTGGCCTTGTGAATAAAATGTGCCCAGGATGATTGTTATCCTTAGCCTGAAATATAAATTTGAAGAAATAATAATAAGCATACACCATTTTGCATTTGAATATGGTATATTTTTAATGTGCAAATTCAGGAATCAGTGTGTGAAATGAAATTTTATTCATATCAAATTAATTTTTACGAAATTTGCAAAGCCCTCTAATTGGTTGAACTTTTCACATAAATATGTACATTAAGTTATCATTTAAAAAATAAATGTCTTAATTTTTCTGACAAATACTGGCTCTAATATGTAGCTAGGCCACTCAAGGAGATCAAATTATTCCTATTACTATTTACCTTCAAACTTTTCGCCTTCCAAATATTGATTCATAGATTACTAAATTTTCAATTATTCGCAGCTTTCACAATTAATACAGAATAACAAAATTAATCACCATCAAGCATGATTACAATACCCAATTACTTGCTACTAATAAATATAGGAAATATCAGTAAAAACTTAATTCTGACCCCTCTAGATAACTCAAATATTTTCCTAACAGGATGCAAGTATCCTTCATTGAAAAATGTTTTATCAACTATCCAACTGCCTTCTTAATAACTTAGAAGTCACATTTTGCACTATTTTTGCTATCTCAAATTCATGGTAATTACGATAACAATTTTGAAAAAATATCAGATCAGATGTATACAATAAATACAATGTGAAGACTGCAACTTAGTTTCAAATGATAACACCAGGATAAACCTCCAAATCCAAATTAACAAACATTTTTAATGTTTTTGCAATAGAAGACCCATCTCAGCAAGCATTTGATAAAAATTTATTATAAGATTGACTTTAACCATTAAGAGTTCATGCATGGTCTTTTAGACTGCACCCTTTTTGTTTTCTTGATTTTATTTTTAATGTTTTTGCAATTGAAGACCCTTCCATTTCAGCAAGCATTTGATAAAAAATTATTATAAGATTGACTTTAACCATTAAGAGTTCATGCATGGTCTTTTAGACTGCACCCTTTTTGTTTTCTTAATTTTATAGCCTTATGTTGAACTTTTATCCCAGGCCTTCTCAGTATCTTTCCTCTAATTCACTATCTATTGACTTATGGGTCTGAGGTGCTCTTTGTGCCAGAGTTTCTATTTATTTAGGGATTTTCTCTACTGTGCATTGGTTTCTATTTGCTGGTTGTGCACGGTCTAAAAGACCAAATTCTTTTGTTTACCTTTCATTATGATGTCAGGTGTTATCCACACCACAAACTTTGCGGATAACTGTTTATTTATCATATCCTCAGTAAAAACTCTATCATCCCTCAACAAAACCATCGACTGTGATTTTTACATTACATCAAAAAAATCTACCTAGGAGCCTAAATTAAAAATTAGTCAATTAACATAGATTTCTGAGGAAAAAAGACCAGCTCAGGATATAGATGGACCAGGGAAATGTTTTTTTACTGGAAAGGAACCAGGAAGACCCACACCTGTTGTGTGTTGTACTGAAAATATAATTGCAGAGAATATGATGTTACTTCATGCGTCTGCTGTTCCGAAATTCAAGATGAGAAAGAGAAAGATGATGAAGATTAAGTCCAATAAAATTTAAGAGATCTTTATTTACATATGAATGTTTATAGTTGCTCAATTTTCATTTGAAACTAAATTTAATTTAACATACAACGAAGTATTCTGTTCCTTGTAAAGCATTTTTGAAAATGTTATTGTAAATTTACCCACAGATTACATGTAGCTATATTAATAAAAAATATGGCATGAAAGAAATTTTTTTAAATGAAAGAAAAAATGAAATCACAATTGGTAATTTGGATATTTTGCCTGATTTTCCAATGCAGTCAAAATGACCATGTGCGACCTCTTACGTTACAAAATACCATGCAACCTCTTAAGGATTAAGATGAGTTTCTTCACTAATTTATTTGGTTTCAGCAATCTTTTATCTTTCTGTTTTTTTTACATTTTTGCTCACTAAACTAACATAATTCTATCCTTTACTCCAAATTACCCTAATTCACTCCCTTTTTGCCTTGAATGCTGAGAAAAATGTTCCAATTTTCTATATGGGTTAGTTTAGATTAGGTTCCTTGAATATTCTTTTAATTAAATGCATAACTTTGAACATTATTCTGCCTTAAGTTACACCTAGCTCTAGAAATGTACTAGTATGTGAAAATGCAATAGAAATAGTCAATTAATTTATATTTTTCAATTTTATAATATAATCCAAATAACTGTGTAATAATCATACACAGGGAGGTTTACTAAAGACACTGAGAGATGTGAAACCAACAAGATTCCTTGCCGTTCCACGCATTTATGAGAAACTTCATGATAAATTGAATGATGATGTCATGCGACTCCCAATGGTTAACAGAATAATATTTAACTGGGCAACCTCCAATTTATTGAAAGAAAACATGAATAAGATTAATGGGTATGAAATGTTTTGAAGCTTATAAACCTTGTATTATTTAAATAGGAAATTAAATACTTTTTGTAGTTTAAGCACAGGAGCCATGAGATGGAATGTGGTTCTTTCAAAAATGATTTCAAGAATAATAAAAACCAGAATTGGTTTAAACCAATGCAAGTCTTGGATAAATGCTGCTGCACCCCTATCTCCAGATATTATAAGATTTTTCCTTAGTATTGACATTCCAATATCAATGGTGAGTCTTTGTCTTTTTTTCTCGGCAGCATTTGCTGATGTGACTAAATCTGTGCATTTAAATTAGTGATACATTGGTTTATAACTTTGTTAATATAAGTAAAGATTTTTCATCTGTAAACAATAAGTATGAACAGTTTTGTTATATTTTAATTTATCAAGTCAAATATAAAACTCATGCATAATCCAAACTTCATATTCATTAAAATAACCCTAATTCTAATCATTTGGGAAGGCTTATGGCCTCTCAGAAACTACAGGGGCTCACACTCTAAATTTGGATTTTAAAGATGGAAGTGTTGGTCGAACATGTCCTGGACTTTATACCAAGTTATACAAAACAAACCAATATGAAGAGGGTGAGGTAAGATAGTTTTTAATATAATACAAAAATAGTTAATGGATTTCCTAAATAAAAAAATAAGAAAAACTATTTGAAAATATTCTACTTTCCCTACTTTCAAATTCTCAGAATTCCCATGAATACCTATTTTACAGGATTTTTGCTAGGTGTATGTATAATACAAACTTAAAAATAATTATAAATCCAACTTTAATTTTATTCTGTAATATCCTATGTTACATGATAAAACCAGACCTTAGATATACATCCTTTCTTTTTCAGATATTCTAGAGAAAATTTCAGTCCAATAAGAAAATTTATTATCCAGTTTTTTAATACTGTGTGATTATGTGCTCACATAATTGACCCATAAAGTAATTGCCCCCTCTGAAAAATGAGGAAGGAATAAAAGTTTTTTTAACACTTCATAATTCCTCTTTTATTTTGATAAGATGATTCTCTTGCCTATGTCCAAATGTCAGGTTTTTATCACATTTTTAAAAAATTTATAATCTTTGCGCCTCTCTTACCATGCTGAGAGAGCATTTAAATTACTCTATAACAACTTTACTCCTCTTTTACTTCAATGAGATCTTTATCATTGCTTACTCTGCAAGGCACGGTCAATTTTTGGTAAAGTAAAATAAACAGTGTTCTTATGAACCAGTTTGTGCCAGGAAATGATAGCAGTATTTCTATTAATCTGGATTATCAATATACTTCATCCTGAAAAGAAAACTTTCTCACTACAAAGGAAAAATCAGGTATTTTCCCCTCAGTGCAAACAATTACTTGAAGAAGTGGGGCAATTATGTGGGTAAATATGATATATTTTAAGTGAACTAAAATTACAAAAGCATATTTCCAGTATGATAATTTCTGATTATTATTAATATATTGAACAAGTTTCAAATACAGTCAATCTAATATAAAATGGAATGTATGACTACAGTGTTCAATATTTAAAATTCTAAATGTATAGAAATTCAATTTGATTCCTTAAGTTTTGTATGAAAAACAACCTTTTTCATTTCCTATATCTAATTCAGGTTTTATTATATGGGCGTGATATCTGCATGGGATACCTGGGTGATAAAAAATACAATGAGGAAGCTTTTAATGAGGATGGATGGTTGTACACAGGGGATCTTGGTAAAATTGACCCTCAGGGTTTTCTTTACATTACCGGAAGAGTTAAGGTATGGAAATATATACTACCAACAGGGCCGCCCCAACAGAGATGTATAGTCATGGGCAAACCACCAAATTTAATTTACACTTTCCTTACGCTAATATAAAAGCATGTGGCCTTCAAAATCACAGGGCCTGTGTTGGTCGCCCCTATTTTCCTTACTCTAGGGACGGCCCTGATTACCATTATATTGAATAAATATAATATACATATTATAATATATAATTGCTCTAACTATATTTGAATAGGAGTTAATTATTACTGCTGGAGGTGAAAATGTTCCTCCTGTTCCAATTGAAAATAAGATAATGAATGAGCTACCAATTGTTAAGTATGCTGTTGTTATTGGTGACAAAGAGAGATTTTTGAGTGTTCTCTTGACAATCAAGGTATGTTGGATTTTTATTTTATTTTTACAGCTATAATGTAGATAAAATATCAATATTTGCACATATTCCATAGAAACTTTTTCTAGAAGAAATATATATGTACATGTACATTGTACATATATCAGAGATATTCCCCTTGAGTGGTATGGCTGTATATGTGTGTGTAGTGATTCCGTTTCTGATGCCCACATCTATTTGCTTTGGAGTATTGAGTGAATGAATAATGAAAATACAGAAAAATACAATAGACCTGTAACCCATTTTTTGTAAAATAATCAGCATATTTGTTTCCTCAAATCTTGTCAACTTTTGAAGTCATGAAATCTTGTTGGTATAATAGTAAGCCAAATATGGGTGACCCCCACTGTGCATGGCATTGCCATGTGCAAATTTACACTTATGAAGTTGAACTATTTGGGATCAAGATTGTCATGGTTCACATTAGCATGGTTTTTCAAAATGCCTCACTAGCAGTGAATGAATAGGAATGTCACCTATACTATATTACATATAAAGTTTCTATTTTTGTACTGAGCTCTACATATTTTGGAAGGTTTTAATAGCAATTTCATATGGATTTTAATTTGCACCATTTGGATTATCAGTCAGCTATGGTCTAACATCACTCAGTTTGTAAAATTAAGTTTAAAATTGTATTTGTGTCAATATTTGCTTGAAGCTGGAAAGTAAGTTCTATCAGTGCTGCCATAGTAAATTGCATTTGTCTGATATTGTAACCAATCGACACCATATAACTACTCAAACTGTTGTTTAAAATGCTTATATTTCCAATGTTTTTATGATTGATTATTTTCTATCAAAACTACAGTAGAAGATCGTTTATTCAGAATGTTTGGTCTATTCCAGATAAATGATATTTTTGGATTTTAGATATCTTAGCCCTAAAATAGCACAACGATAATGGAAAAAAACATTTTAGTAAGGTTGGTAAGAAATAAATAATTTAAAAAAACCATATATACTTTGAAAACTTTTTATTTAATACAAATATTGTATGAATTGTAGCACTCAGGATGCCATGCATGCAGTTGTGTAAGCAAAATGAATTCTTCCTACGTGCACCCTGGCAGTCCATGAGTCAATAAATATGCGTTTCATGCTGGGACAGATTTTAAGATGGCACACAAAAACATGAACGTTGACGACATAGCTGCTATATTAGAAGAATTCGAGATGGATATTGGAGTATCTGAGGATGAATCAGAAGAGGGGCATATTTTGGAACATGAATGAAGTTCAAAATAATAGTACAGTAATCCCTCGCCAACCGCGGGGGTTACGTTCCTGAAAAGTGCCGCGGTTGGCAAAACCGTGGTTGGCAAGACCAAAGTTCCATAGAAAATACGGGGTTAGGGGAATGACAATAAAAATGGCATTAAATACGTGTATAAAAACAAAGTAAACTTTATTTCTGTTTAATCTGCGATAAAATTACTAAAACCGATTGTAAGGTTGACAAAACAATATGAAAAAAAATTAAGAACAAGGTGATAGAACAAGATTTACTTATCTCCAAAAAGGTAGACTATTATTCTAGTTCGCGTCTTCATTTAGTACAACGATATCTTGGTTAGCTTGAGCATCAGTGGTAGTTTTGTCCTAAAAAAAACTCAGAATGGATGATTGGGTCCTTTTACTTCTCAAATCCCTCTGCACCTCCTTATAGGGCCTCAACAATTCTTCCAGCCCTCGCTTAAAGTTTAAGCTACGCTCTGTAACTGGATCAATTTCCATAAAATGGTCAGCAAGGTTAAATGCCATCAACATTCCCTTGCTAAGGTTATTGAGAGTCAAAATTCGTTTCTCTATAACAACATCGTCCTCCTCCTCATCGCTACTGGAAGATTGAATAGCAATTTCTTCAAGGTCCCCTTTTGTTAACTCCTCGGCCTGAGACTGAAGGATCTCCTCAACATCAGTAGGCTGCATGTCGGTGAGCCCCTCACCTTCCAAACGTCTCGCTACCTCTAAAATGCACTGTACCTCAACAGCAACCGGAGGTATGTCCCTGAAGTCCTTCACTGTGTCCTTCCAAATTTTTCTCCAACAGGCGTTCAACGTAGATGGCTTTATCTCTTCAATCGAATCTTTTATAATGCTTATGCAATCCGCGATGTTGTAGTTTTTCCAACACTGTGGCACTGTTAGTGTTGAGTCCCTGTCCATGGCATCCAAGATGTGTTTAAAAGTACAGCGAATATAATAACTCTTCATTGCTGCTATCACGCCTTGGTCCATGGGCTGAAGAAGTGATGTTGTGTTGGGAGGAAGAAACATAACCTCAGTGTTTGGATGAGCGAATTGGAGTGTCTCAGGATGACCGGGTTCATTGTTGATGAGGAGTAACGCCTTAAATTGTAGTTGTTTTCTCGAAAAATATCACTCAACCTCGGGGACAAAACAGTTGTTGAACCAGTCTGTGAATAAGGCTGCAGTAACCCATGCCTTGCGTTTAGACCTCCAAAAGTCAGGGAGATGGTCCTTATTCTTGCCCTTTAGTGCACGAGGGTTAAGCGACCTGTAAACAAGCATAGGCTTGATGAAGCAATCTCCAGAAGCATTGCTGCAAAGGAGAAGAGTCAATCTGTCCTTGGCTACTTGAATCCGGGAGCAGCTTTCTCATCCTTAGAAATAAAAGTTCTAGAAGGCATCCACTTCCAAAACAAACCAGATTCGTCTGCATTAAAAACCTGCTCCGGTAAGTAACCATTCTCCTGGATCACATTTTTCAATTGTTCAGGAAACATTGCTGCGGCGTCATGATCTGCTGAGGCAGATTCTCCCACGAGTTTTATGTTATGCAGGTTATACCTCTTTTTAAAGTTTTCGAACCAACCCTTACTGGCCTTAAATTGAATGTAGTTTGCACTTGTATTCCCTCCTGTTTCTTTTTCCCAAGTTTCGGTAAAATGCTTGTGTAAACGCTTGGCCTTTTCACAAATCATTGCGGTGCTTAAGGGCACATTTTTCTGGGTCTGATCTTCTATCCATATATTAAGGGCCTTTTCCGTCTTCTCTACATTATGGTCACGAGGCATGTAAGACACTTTAGAACTTTTTGATGTTCCACATGCAACACTTGCCCTTATAGTAGCATCATTCTTCTTGATTGTTCGAATGGTTGATTCATTCACCCCTAAAACCCGCGCCACCGTTGCTGCACTGTCTCCACGTGCAAGTCTATTAAGCACTTCTATTTTCTTCTCCAATGTCATAACCTTCCTTGCTCTTTTTACACATTCACTTGTAGCACTTTTTGAACATTTAGTTGCCATATTAATGGGTAAAATAAATACTTATTTATAACACGGTAATCTTCAAATTGTTACGAAAACAAGTCAAAAATACTTTCGGGAAAAATTAAAGTCAAAAAACATAAAGTTCTCCAGAGAAATAACAAAATGTCCACTGAGTAACACAGTTCAATTGGTACTGACGAGTGCGTCATTGAGAGGGTGAAGCGTAAGCAGATCATTCTGTTAACGTTACATTGTATTTTAGAAGACAGTGAGAAATACAAATTGAAACAGATCGCAAGCGAATTCAAAATGAACATTTTTCGACATTACTCACTACTTCGACCAGGCACCTTTATACATAATGGCATATTGAAATGGAAGATGTCATCATTATGGATAGCGTTTGTATATAAAAAGTCTCTGAATAAGCATAATCAAATAGAAATTCAGAGTAGGGATCAAATGTGAGGTCAGTATGCAGAGACGAACCAAAAATTAAAACTAAGCACCAATACTTCTCTGGCTCTGCCATTTCTGATGACATGAAAAACTATGTACATACATGTAGTAAGATTGCAAAACTACTAAATTACTTGTGTTCTTAGTTAAAATACGTCAAGATTACATAAGTCAGACTTAAGAAAAACAATTTCGGAAAAAATAAAAATATGCACCTCAAACCGCGTATACTCGAGACCTCATACCGCGTTTGGTAAAACTGTATACATTTCACAAAACGCGTATACTCAAAACCGCGGTTGGAAAAACCGCAGTTGGCGAGGGATTACTGTATGTAAAAATGTGTTACTCTTACAATTGATATGTCTAAATAAACATGGCAATTAAATTTATTTTCTTTACATTTAAATCGTAAATCATATGGATGTAGCACAGTGTGCCATGCTCGTAGTTACATCCCGTAAGTGAAGGCATGTAGTTCAAGGCTAGAGGCGGTGATGGCTTTCAGAATTACTAAACCAAATTGGTCATCAATTAATTAACATTAAATGATGTTAAAAATGAAATATACATAGAAAACATTTTATTAAATGCAAAAAATCAAATGAATCCTCTTGTGACGTAAATACCTATATTCATGCACATGTGGTTAGAAAGCTACTTGAGGCAGTGGTCACTTTCATAACTAAAAAATCAGTCATAAATTATTCTGTTGTTTGGAGTTCCAGATAAACGATCTTCTACTGTATATCACTAGCCTGTTACTTGTGGTATATTATATGTTCGTATGTAAATAATTAGTTTTATATAGGCTAATAACTTTTTAAATGGGCTGTCAAATCATTATTTATCACATCTTCCTTTTCATTTCATTTTAATGCAGCAATTATATTTGTTAGCATAGCCTGAAAAACATTAGTCTTTATCTTCCTGTTGGAATGTCATGAATTTTGCCTGTCTCTGATAAAATCATTAGGATTCTCAGAACACACCTTTCCACTTAACAAACTGTTTGGGATTTTTAATCTCCTATCAAAGTTCATTTCCAAACAATCCAACAGTGTGTACTGATACTTCATTATAATGTTCAAAACTAAGATATTATTCATAACCATGAACTATACTACCACCAAGGGAAAACTCACAAATACTCAAAGAGTCTTCTTTATTCTTTTCCTTATCTTTAATGCTCTCTTGCTTATCACACCCATGGCTGATAGGGGACGGAAACTGTTGACCAACTTCATCTAGAAATTTAATTAGTGAACCAGCATATATGTGTTTAATAACAGTGACATTTTTACAAAGGAGTTTAAAAAGAAAGGATATAAAAAGTGCCTCACTCTAACTGATGATTTCGTTTCACTTAAGAGATAATGGGTGCTTAACTTAGAGAAGGTTAAAATCCTTTCTACTCATCAGTGGACTCAAAGCTTGGTAACAAGAACATTACTGTGAATCCTTTGAGTGAAAATAATTTTTTAATCAACAAAAACCCTGAGAAATGGCTCCAAATTTGCTTTAACATCAGTAAGTGATTCAGGGAAAAAAATCGAGGATTATTGTATCTCTCCATTACAAGATGGTTATTTTGGGGAAAAAATGAGAAGAGTGGAACATACAGATTATTAGCAAAAGAATATAGTTGCAATGGGTCATCTGTTTGAAGGATTACAAATTGTGAGGGAAAAATTAAAATCGGAGTCAAATCATTTACAAGTACTATGAGTGCAAAATCAACATTTGTTAGTCGGCATGTCACAATTATTGAGAAAATGGAACTCTTGCTGAATGTTTGAATTGAAGGCCAAAGAAATAGAAATGTGCAACTCAGTACTAATATACTAATCTAAAGCCTCAAACATATTTAATCATAACAAATCTAAAACTTCTGGTGGTAGTGCTGGTGATGAAACAAGTTATGGTGCAACCAATGGCAGATTTGATAGATATCGTGCAGGTTTATCATTAAATTTACTGGTAGGATTCGAGTAGAAGAAGCAACAAAAAAGTGCCAATCTATGATAAAATATCTGAAGGATAAAAATCAACAGTCCTCCTGCAGTCATATTGCGACAGGTAATGAAATCACCAATGAAAGTAGTGATGTAGTGAAAGAAGGAAATACAGAAAAATGTGATAGTGGAAGAAATGTGCAGGTGAAAAATAATGTGATTGTGAAAGAACGTGTGAGCATGTAGTGGAAGATGACACTGCAACTGAAGAAGTTGGATTAGTAGCAGACCCGCATGGGCGAGATGATTACGAATCTGCAAAAAATGAAGACCTACAAACTGTCCGGGAAACGACCCTGGTATGTGGCCTAAATATTTTTCAAATAATTTATTGCAAACATTAATAGAGAATGGTCCACTTCAAGTAAAAAATTATAACTATCCCTTGAATGAGAGTGGAAGAAAGTTTTCCGATGCCTATTACATGCACACTCTTTCAAATGGAGAGAAAAATTCGAGAAATTGGTTATTTTATTCAATTTCAACAGATTGTGTGTATTGTTTTTGCTGTAAATTATTTGGTCAACAAAATAATCCACTGTCCAATGAAGGAGTATCAGACTGGCAGCATTTGTCAAGAACATCATCCAGACGTGAAAAGGGTATGATTCACATTCAAAATTTTACTAAATGGTCAGATCTCTTGTCAGCTTTAAAAAACAAGTCGACGATAGATGAGTACAATCAGAGAATCTTTGAAGGAGAAATGAAGCATTGGTATGATGTTATAAAACACATTGTTTACATAATACAATATTTGTCTCAACAAAATTTGGCTTTTCGGGGAAAATCTAACAAATTATTTGACTCTAATAATGGAAATTTTTTGAAAGCTTTTGAAATGATTTCTAAATTTGATGCAACAATGTCCGAACATATTCGAAGGATACAGATCTCAAAAAACATTGCATATATGCCAACCTATATCGGAGAAAAAATTCAAAATGAAATCATTAGTTTAATATCTGACAGAATAAAGGAAAAAATACTGGAAACGGTAGGGGAATCAAAATATTTTTATTTGATTTTAGATTGCACACTCGACATAAGCCATACAGAACAAATGGAGATAGTTATTCGTTATGTTGAATTGAACAATGACTCGAAAAACATTATAATTCATGAAAATTTTTTAGGTTTTTGTCCTATCACTGATTCTACAGGAGAAGGGTTGACTTTGTTTGTAATCGAAGAGTTGAATAGACTACATTTGAATATTCACGACATGACAACGCTGCAAATATGTTGGGAAAACATACCATATATCTTCGAGTATAAGGCAATTTGAGTATAAGTCGAAATGTACATTTTAGCCTAAACAAGCGTATAAATCCAAGACTCGAATATAAGTCAAAGCAAAGAAAACAAGATAATTTTGTAATTTACAAAAAACTATTATATATACAGCTGAACCTCTACTTACGAACATGCAAGAAACAAACAATTCGTATATATGAACATTCCTCATACCAATGAATTGCGCCTCGCACTTCATTTACGAACACACCCTCACTCACTCACGAACATCAGTCACAGTAAGAACACATAAACTTGTCAACACGTTTGTCATTTGTATTCGAAACCATACGTGTTAATATACGTATTGTTTTTTATTACCCTTGAAATACGGAAAACAATTGTAAACGTAGTGTTCGTGAAAGTGCTAAAAGTGGTAAAAAAACGTCGAGTGCTTTTGATGGAAACTAAAATGGACATAACACATAGATCAGAAATAGGGGATCATATTCGCAATGCAGGCTCTGTTCAGTCCGTGATTATAAGTAAAAAACAAAATGCCGTCGTTGAAGAAATGGAACGGTGTGTAACACTTTGAATTCAGGATCAAAATAAAAAAACCAACACTTGAGTACTGAATTGATTCTTCTCTTCAATCCACTCATTTGGGCAGGTTTTTTAAAGATAAAATATAAATTTTAAGTTTTCCTTTCAAACTACGTAAGTACGGTGATGCTGTATAATTCGCCTTCGCATTTTCTGCTAGTTAGCATGAATTTTTCATACTAATGCGCTTCAAGTCAGTCAAATGTTGTTTTTCAACAGTCATGTTTAATTATTGACCCAGAAAAATGTCCAGCTAGTTTGCGACTCGAATATAAGTTGAAAGTAGGGTTTGATTGGCCTAAAAAAGGAAGAAATTTCTCGACTTATACTCGAAGATATACGGTAATGGCTTGCAAAGAAAAATTTTGGATATCAATTCACGAGCTTTTTTTGTTCCATGCTCTGCCCACACTTTAAATCTGGTTGAGAATGACGCTTTAAAGGTCAGTTTTGAAATTGTAGACTTTTTCAACATCATACAAGAACTTTATGAATTTTTCTCGTCGTCTGCCCGAAGATGGGATGTTTTGAAAAAATATATATTTAATTTAACTTTGAAACCAGTATCATGCACAAGATGGGAAAGCTGAAGTGAGTCTATAAAACCGTTGCGTTTTGAAATCGATGAAATTTATGGTTCTTTGTTGGAAATAATGGATGACGAAAAGAGAGACATGACTACACGCCATCAGGCGCAATGCTTAGCATCTAAAATAAAATCATTTAAATTTATATGTTCAATAGTAATTTGGTATGATATACTATCCAAAGTAAACATAACTAGTAAACTTTTACAACAACCAACCCTGAATCTAAAATCACCTGAGAATGTTTTAAAATGTTTAATTCAATTTTTCACAGAAAACGTTCTGAGAGTTTTTTAGAATTCTTAAATATGGCCAAGAATGTAGCAGATATACTGGAAACAGAACCTAAATTTGCAGAAAATAACATGGTTAGGTGAAGGAAAAAGAAATTTGAGAATGAAAATCCAGATGAATGTTTTAAAGATCCTCAAACACGCTATAAAATTAATTTTTACTTTGCAATTTTTGATAGTGTACTAAATTCAATAAATGAAAGATTCTCATTATTAAAGGAACATAGCAATGCTTTTAATTTCCTCTATCATATCTCAAAATTGAGAGACGTAACTGATGAAGAAAAGATGAATTTTTGCAAGAATTTGGAGACAAAATTAACAGATAATATTAAAAAGAAAGTTGATATTGATGGGTTAGATTTGTACCAAGAATTAAACATTTTGCAGGAAATATTAAAACCAGACGGATGCATATCAAGTTCTGGAATACATTTAAAAGAATAACTTAAACACAGCATTTCCAAATGTTGTGGTAGCAATACATAATAATTTTATTTACATGACCAGTATCAGTAGAGAAGGGTGAAAGATCTTTTTCAAAATTGAAAATAATAAAAAATTATTTAAGAAGTACCATGTCTCAAGAAAGATTAGTGAGTTTAGCAATGATATCTATTGAACATGAAATGCCTGAAAAATTAGATATTGATGATATCATAAGAAGATTTTCCGATCTGAAAGCTAGATGATGTAAAATCATCTGAAATGTGTATCCTATCCTGGTTGTGTTTGTTAATTGAATTGGAAATATAATTTATTGATTGTATTACATAACTGTGACATTATTAATTAATAAAAAAATCAATGTTTATTACTAAATTGACTGTAACATTTAATCTCGTAAATAAAATATTCTTCTAATTCTCAATATTAATTCATGTATTACTAATACTACCCTATAAAAATGCAAAGGCCTAAATCTGATATTTCAAAGAATGCCTAAAAAGGGCAGCCAATGAGTGACTTGCACACGGGCGGCCTCTGGATGTAACACTGACAACAATAATTGAATATGCTCCAGATATATTCATTACTTGCATGAAAAATCTGTACTTCGTTGTGGATTATTATGTATGGAACAACATTCTGTGCAAAAATCTATCATGCATATAACAGCAAACCTCAATACAATTCAAACTCAGGTCTTTTCATGGTTTAAATTAGGTCAAAAGATTCAATGCTGTATTAACTGAGGTGCAGTGGTGTAGTTGGATTAGAGGGGCCCAACGGAGACCTCAGATATTTTGTGTAGAGGGGGGGGGGGGGGGTGGAGACAGAACAGTCTTCGAAAAATTGTGCGCCAGGGCCTCGGAGTCTCTTAATGTGGCCTTAAAAAGATAGACAGTAAAATTAAAAATATGACTACCTACTTACAATCTTGAATCATAAAGTTTTTAGTAATAAGTAATTATTCACTCTTATTTTGATTCTTTCTCTTTTAATTTAAAAAATTCATGAAATACACTTTGAATTTTCAGAGAAAAATCAACTTAATGTCTGACTTACCTTCGGATGAGCTGGATGATTCAGTTATAGCATGGTGCAGAGAAAATGGAAGCTCTGCAACTACAATCGATGATATTCTTGCACCTGATCCCAAGGTATATACAATTATACAATCAGCTGATACCACAGATGGGTTTTGTATAGAGATAAGTTTATAACTCAAATAGTGTGTGGCAGATTATACTACTATACATTAGTAATTTACTAGTATACTAGTTGCCCGTTGCAGCTTCGCCAGCAATTTTATAAAACAACATGGAATGTATAAAATATTATAACCATTTCTTTTTTAATATTCAAATTTTCCATATATAACAAAAACATTTATTTATTAGTATCATATATGGCATTATAAATATCAATGATATAAATTTAACTTTTAAGCTAAAGCTTCTCTATAAACAACATTTAATGTTGTTGTATGTGGGTAATTGGGCAAGGCAAATGGAAGATTTTGTCGATTTTTAACTCTCGATGCAGCTACATACAATTGTCCATGAGAAAAAAGTTTCTTTCAAAAAAACACCAACTGCTTTTAAAGTTTGTCCTTGTGCTTTATTTATTGTGAGCCCAAAAGCTGGTTTAATGGGAAATTGACGTCTCTGCCACTCGAATGGAAAATCAGTATAGGTTGGTTGTAGTGTTACATGGGGAATAAAATAAATTTCACCCGTTTGGCATACTTTTACTTTAAGAAGTCTATTATTACTTTAAATAGAGTTACCTTTGCTCAAATTAAATATTTTCAAAGATGTAACATATAAGAACACCAATTCTGAATCTGCGCAGGTTGATGCAAGGTTTCATAATCTCCAAGATTATTTCCGAGAAAATTTTTTTTATTTTGTGTTGGACCAAAATATTTCTTCAATAATGGAGAGGTTTCAGTTACTTAAAAACCACAGTGAATATTTTAGTTTCTTGTATAACTTGAGTGAATGAACCAAAGAAATTAATTAATTTAACGAAAGACAAAAAGGTAAATACATAACCTTTAAGAAATATTTGGAATTAATGAAATGATTTATCCAGTCACAATTTGTGGACAATCTAATTCTAATTATTTGAGTTACTTACTTTGTTTTAAAAGCGGTTTGCTATGTAGAATACATCGGCAGACAAAAATATTACTAAAACTTAGTAATATAAATAGTAGAAACGCCTATCAATAATACAGGCTATCTTTAATTGTTTATATTGTTGCCTTCCTCCATCTCTCTCACCCCCCCCCCTCTCCCCCCTCTCTTTCCTCTTCCTCCCCCTCTCTTGTTTTAAAGCATTCAAAGTGCATTTATATTCCCTTAAGGATTGATATAATAATCGGATTTTGAGGTTTAACATTATAATGAGTCGCTATGACAACATTCCGTTAAAATGGCAATATTTGCATAAAATATGTAAATTAAACGTTTAACATGGAATACTTCAAACTGTGGGCGAAAAAAGTTGAACAGAATAAGAAACTTTATAAATTTTTCTTCAAAATGGTTCAACTCCGAAGGTCGTAGATTAATTCCTTCTAATTTTAATTTCCAAATGAATAAGAGGCTGCACGTCGAAAAATCGCGTTTTACATGTTAAGTAATGGGAAATGGAAATGCCTCCCTTGGAGTCGAACCAAGGAATTTTTTCGCGGTTTAACTCGTCATCACCTGAAAAAGTGCTAATCAAGCAGCCCTGCCAAATTTCGAGTTTCCATCGTTATTATTTCTCGAGTTATTAGCTTTATGAATCTTAGCGTGACGTACACTAAGCAATTTATTATATAGATAGTAATGAGTGTAGAGCATAATATAATATGCATAAAAACTCCATTTCCCTACATATGGTTTTATATGTTGGACCTATCTTACTTTCTTGAATTTAAGTTGTGGTATTTTATACTGTGCCTTTATGAATATGTTCAATATTATAAGATTTGCTACTTCTCACAATAAACCAATGCAACAATTAAATGGTTGAGTAAACGAGATGTGAATATCAGTCACATATTGAGCAGTTATTTGCTCATTTGCTCAAATAAGCCTCACATTGGTAAATCCAGGGTCGGCTTGATGGCGGTGCTAACGGTGCGACTGCACCGGGCGCCTCGCTTAGAGAGAACCCATGTGGCATGGGTCACGCCCTCTAAAACAGTGTTTCCCAACCTATGGGTCGTGACCCACAGATGGGTCATGAAGCCCATGCAAGTGGGTCGCAAAAACCCTTTACTATAAATCGTATTTTTTTCAAAAAATTCCGCATTAATAGGAGTTTAGAATAAAATTTCCACGTGGATACCTCTGGAAATTATTATAAAATCTGCAAACTGCTGTTAAAATGCACCAAACAGATGACTGCCGAAGACCGAATATCCAAAAATCATGTGACAATAAATCGATGAGTCTCCATACCTTGAAAACTTGGATTTGTGGGTCGTCAAAACAAAAAGGTTAGGAGCCCCTGCTCTAAAACATACCTGTTGTACTTATAAAGTACATGCAGTGATGAACTGGAAAATAATTAAAAACCGGCTTGACTGTCAGATAGGGCAAAATGTACTTGAAAAGACAAAATCAGTAAATTATGATATTTTCTAAAAATTTAGCAATTCAGAGAAAAATTAACAACCGTCTCACGCGAGCCAGATTCAGCTCATCACTAAGTACATGCATTTTTTAAAAATCGGAAATATTATCGAACACTGTCATAGTGAGAGAGATAGCTTTATTTATTAAAATTTACTATTAACATTTTTGATGTGTTAAAGGTCCCGCACGCTCACTTCTCCAAGGGCTCCGTGATTCTCTTAGCCGGCTCTAGGTAGATCAAGTGTATAATTGCCATAATAGTTTAACTACAATAACTAGATGAGTCAGATATGTAATGTAGTTATTGTGGGTAGAAATATATTTAGGTACTTACGTATTAACGGGGAGCCCAACTTAATACATAAGTACCGATTGCTTTCTACCAAGATATCTGTAGTCTACAGAGGAATTATATCTCGTTAGACTGTTGTGCCACTTCGTTTTTATATCAGTTGTCATCTCCGGGAGCTACCGTGCCCTTCGTCTCGCCTGGAACCAAACTATCCCTCCTCGTTGTCCGGTGATTGGGTTTGTAAATGTCGTGACAGATCAATCAGTTGACAAGAAACAAAGAGGAACAGCACGCCACCATCTAGAATCATATTTCAACATGGAACTCCTTAGCCGTAAAGATCTTTACGGTTAAGGAGTGCCAAATTGTAATACGTCTATTTCGCCGTAGTCTCCAAACCCTTTTTTACTCATATAGAATCATATTTAGCAGAGTTTATGTGGTTTAATTCTCTCGACAATCGAGACGCTTATGGTACCATTTTAGAAGGAATTGCTAAATATTGGCCACCAGAAATTAAAATGAGATTTTTTTTTCAATTGTTATCTATAACAAATCATTTAAATGTTAATTAGTTTCTGTTAATGTTGTTATGAAAAATTAAAACAATTAAAATGGTATTTGTTCCATATTTATATTTTTAAGTTGGGCTTCCCGTTAATGCGTATGTACCTATATTTATTTATAAATGATATAGGATGACTAAACCTATCTTTATGGGACATGTTCTATTTTTCATCTACCTGCTTAGAAAGCAGGAGGATTAGTCTGCCTCACAATCACTGGCAGATCCAAGGGGGGCGCAACAGGGTACGTGCTCCCTCCCCCCCCCCCCTCCCCTGTCGTCAGACCTGAAAATATTTCATTGAAAATTTATTAAATTATATATTAGTATTAATTCATAGCATTCATTCCCAATACCCAACCACATAGTATAAATGCTACTTCAACTTCTGTATGGGTAACAAAAGAGTAAAATGTATGGTTATTCCTCTCTGTACCGTTCCACTTCAACCTGATATGCATAATCTCTTTGGGCTGATGAACTTCTTCTTTGTGTTAAGATACATTAGCCTAATGCAGGGGTTCCCAAACCCTTACTTTCAAATATTTCTTCTCATGGAACCCTAACTAAGAGATGATAAGTCTAATTGTATTAAAATTAATTTTAATATCATTCTATTGTGCTTTGTATCCTACAGTATAAAGGTTACAAGTGTGGCTCATGTCTTTTACTGTAAATAAGAAAAAGAATGTATCGGGTCTCTAATACGGAACCCCATTTATCTTCTGCGGAACCCTTGGGTTCTGCGGAATACAGTTTGGGAAACCCTGGCCTAACGTATATTTGTAGATTTTATTTATTTAATTTACAAATTGCTACTAGTAGTTATGGACAGGACTTGAAAAATATGGTCGCCCGCTCGCCAGTGGTGAGTTGATCTTGCCAGCTGGCGACAGTCTATTCACAATAACAATTTTTATTTGTAAATTTAGCTCTCCGCCGATCAAACCAACTTCCCTTCCTTTTCAAAATAGATTCGCCTGTCGCAATTGTCGTTGAAACGACTGTGAAGTAGTTAAACATAGTAGCTCTCCACCGTAAAAAAATGCCTTGTTCGCCTCGCATCGTCGGAAGTCTTAAAGTATCTATCTATATTATTAGTATCTTACTAGATCCAGTATCTTATTTGATGGTGAAATTAATACAGTGAACTAATTAGAACATGGTAAAGGATTGACGGAGAAAACATTTCCTTGAGAACACGTCAATGAATGGAAAATTTCTAGGAGTTCAGCTATCTGAAATACCGTATTGAAATTTGAGAAAGTTATTGAAAATATTCTTAGCCAGTGATATGAAGTTAAAGTTTTATGTAAGAAATTGAAGCTAGATGATATTCCTAAATCAATAGTTTCACACGGAGAAAGGTTCAGTAAGTTGATATCTATAATAGCAGTTCTTCCAACTTCAACAGCATCGTGTGAGAGAGGTTTCAGTGCTATGAATATGCATAATTAAATCTAAGAATAGGCCTTCATTGCAGAATTCTAGTTTAGATGACCTCTTAATGATAACACTCAATGGACTCCCATAAAATTTATACAATCATTTTCTTCAAGGTTGTGCAACTGTTACCAATGGCTACCTATGGTACATATGTATGTGGATATGAGGTTCCTGTCTTTCCTGCATAGGGTTGCCACCTATTCGGGTTATCCTAAGAATCTTTGGGCTCCGGGTTGGAATTAGGGCTGCCACCTCTCTGGTTTTCATCGGGAGACTCCGGTTTTCGAAGTACATCTCCGGTCTCTGATTTCAGGCGACAGATGTTCTATTGTATACACTCAGTCATCAATTCGTCAAAAAGTATTAAGATAGTTTTTTTAATTATAAGTAAATACTCAACATTTTCCACAAATTAAATCAAATTTAGAAAGTTACAGATTTTCCTAAAATGGCATTATACTTAAGGTGGCCAGATATAAGATTAGCAAAAGCGGGACAAACTATTTCAGCCCCTGCAGTGTAGGCAATTTACGACTTCATACAAGAGTTCGTCGTTTTTAAAGCGGGACTACTCTGTTAGCCATCTTCTACATGCTTTCACTTCTTATTTCCATCAAATTAATGGAACGTGGAATAAAAAGCTCAAAAAATGAAATATAAAACGAAGAACAACAGAGTCAAAACGTCGAGATTTCGTCAGGCCGGTTAGGTACAAAGTAGTACACCATGGTAATATACCGTATAAGGTAGAGAAAAGATAATGACAAGATAATCTGAATATGTATTTGAAAAACTGGGTACACAGGCAAAAAAGAGTTACAATATAAAAAGCTATAAAAATTTTAAATAGACATTGATGGTCGCATGTAACATGATCGACCAAACATGCCCTCTCGATCAGTGAGGTGGCAAGGTGAGTTACAAAATTAAAGGTGAGATACATACTACTATATTGCATTAGAACGAACAGAATGTCTACAACTCTGGGGCGTCAACGCCGGTTGAGCGAAATGATGATTATCGATTGTGACGGCTATCAAGTTCGTACTTTACTTTTGTGCCTGCTAGAAAGAGGGACATTTCTGGATTGGAGTGAGCAGCGGGACAGATTGTCAAAAGGCAGGACTGTCTCGCCTAAAGCGGGACGTCTGGTCACCCTAACTATACTCGCATTTACCTTTTAAACCTACATATGTACATTCTTCGGCCATACAGAAGAGGCTTCATTAAATGTGCTCGATGATTTTCCGACAGTAAGTGGGGAAGGGCGGCTGCTTTAGAGATTGGAATTCTTCCAACATGAGATTGAAAGAACAAAAACTACAAAGTATATTTACTTTATGTTCATACACACAAGGTTTGTGGAAAAGTAGTCTAATTGATTATGAGTATTTAATGTACATCCACGAATTCATGCCTGGCACAAATAATTATATAATTACTTTAATTTATTTTATCGTTTTGGCAAAATTCATCAATGTCATAATGATCGTAATATATATTTAATGTTACATCAAAAATGAAATCTAAAGTGTATTTTTTGTGGGGAAGAGGCGATGCCAGGGTCAAACTTTGAAATCTCTGGGTCAAAATTGGAAATATCCGGGTTGTCTCTGAGGAAAAGGTTGCAACCCTATTCCCGCATCACATGTAGAAACTTACAAGAACACATGATAATGTTTGTTCGATTATAGATTTTTTATTATGTGCCTCCCTGTCAAAATTTTTTAGATCCGCCACTGCTCACAGTCAGTAGTTTAGTGGTACAATATCTGCTCAGCAAGGGTTAGGTTTCCAGTCAATGCAGAGTTTTCCCTTACTTTTTCAGGACATCTTCATGTCCAGTATATTCATGTCTGTATAGAGTTTACTTTAACACTTTCAATTGAGTTTACTGGAATCTAGTCATCCTAGCATATTATTAACTTATTTAATTTATTAAATGGTAACAATTAACTTTTACTAAATAATTAACATTCTATGTATTAGGTTCAAAGAGCAGTTTCTGAAGCAATAGAGAGGGCAAATATGTATGCTATATCTAGGGCACAAATCGTCCAGAAATTCAAGATTCTCCCTGCAGATTTTTCACAAACCACAGGCGAACTAGGTATGTAATTCTGATTCAAATTTATTGGGAAAATTTTGTTTTACACAGAATTTCATCTGACAGAAATCTTTCAGGACCTACAATGAAGTTAATGAGGACAGTAATAACAGAGAGATATCATGATTATATTGATGAAATGTATGGACGAAACTGAAGTATAGAAGAGAAAAAAGGCAATGACTTGCTATTGGTCACAGAATTATCTAGCATTGTTTATTTGGATTTCTTTCATGGCTGAAGACCTTTATGCTTTAACCATTTCAATTGTGATTTTTTTAATTATCAGTTGAAGAGGGAGAGTTAAAGAGCATGTAGACTCTGCTCACAAAAAATTAGTTTTATTGTACTTGAAGTTCACGTATTTAATAATGTTGAAACAAGAAAAATTTGTCTTCTATAAAAGTAAATCAGTATGTCAAATAGAAATGTGTTTTAAGTGTAATTTTCTAAAATAAATGTCCTCTGGACAACCAGTGGAAAGTGAATAATATTAATCATTTATAGAATTTGAATGTAGCTGTAATGTTTTCCCTTTATTTATTTTGCCAGAAGAATAAATAATTATATGTTAATATTAACCTGCATACAAATTTTAGGCCATCTTTAATACTCTGTAGTCAAATTAATTGAGTTAAAAATTGTAATTTTATCAAGAAAATACCCAGCTTAGGTGGTTCATTCTAATTAAACCAATTGCATGACCTTTCAATCAAAAACATTTACAAGATTGTATTACAACAATATACTTAATTGTAGAAGTTTACTGGATGATTTATTATTGGATAAAAGATTATAAAGTGAGCTTCGGTGATTCATTTTTAAAAGTTTTATTCTATTGGAATACCGAATGTATTTACAAGAAAATTTATTGGAATACAAAATTTTTTTCTAAAGTTTAATTTATTTTTGGTATTTACTGATAAATTTTGCTCAATATTCCCCTTCCATGACCACTAATAGCTAATCTGCCTCTGGTGGATCTTGAAATACTTTTCTAGGTGAATTGCTACAGCTGCCAAAAGATTACCATCAGTAACCATAAGTAGAGGAATTAAAGTGATTTTTATTCAAGTTTAAGAATAAGTTATCTCCCCCCCTTTAAACAATGTTTGTATTAAATATTTTCCTCCCATCTACTAAAATGTGTTCATAAAGAGTACCATTCTTCATTGGATATGGATGTTTGACACAGCTTTTATTTTTTTATTTTTGTAAAACTAAGAGTTATATTTAAAAACACTTTTATCATATACAGCAGGGGTCAGCAATGTATGACCTATGGGGCACATGCAGCCTCCAAAAGCAGTTTATGTGGCTTGGAGTTCTATGATGAAAATGTCAGCAGTAATATTTAACATAGATAATTTCATATTCTTTTGTAAAATTATCGTCTTAAAAACTATTCAGGTGAAGCTTTCACCCTTGTAATTTATTTACACTTGATTTTCACTAGTATGAGACCACATAATATTCACACCTACTGATGTAAATGCTCATCCAGACCATTGAAGCTGTGGCCTTCTGAAACATTCAGAACTATGAATGTGGCACATCATGCAGAAAAGGTTACTGATACCTGATATACTGCATAAAGTTCAGTATTTATACTTGGCAGTAATAAATTAATGTTAATCTGTGAGTTGGTTGGAACATTTTATAGGGAAGGTTGGTACATGCAAACATAATTTAAATAATTACAAAAAGATTTTTATTTGCATTTTAACACGTTGAGTGCCATGGCAGTCACCGGTGACCGCTCTCCCTTTTCCTCCTTCAGAGACCATGTGACTGCTCTTTCTACATTATAGAATACACGCTGTGTCCGCTATGGCCCAGCTAATACATTGTCTTGGTTTAAAAAATTTGTTTCTTTATCTATTTTTTTAAATTTTTGTTTTCTTTTATGTACCTAAGTCTATCCTTAGAGTATTCAGCAATAGTTTATTTAATCAACAACATATGTGTTTCATGTGCACGAGTATTTATTATAATTATATATCAGAATAACCATATTAATAATTGATATTACAGGAATACTGATTTTTTTGTTTATTTGGCACCACGAAAATTATTCAATGACATTCTTTTAGTTTTACAATATTTTTCGGAGAAAAACTAATGGATATTAACAAATTTTCATAATATACAGAATATAACTGATTAAATTTCCTTTTAATAATACGAAGATTGTTCCAAATAATTTAAAACATTATGCACATTATCAAATGTCAATACAATACAATACAATACAAAAATAATACAATTTATTTGTAAAATATATGGAAAAGATCCAAAAAATATAAGAAACATAACATTCTAATAAATTTATAGTACATTTTACATATAATAACTAATAATACTGTTTTATTTATGGTAACTGTTAAAACAATCTAAGCAATACCTTTGCTTATTCGGACAATCTTGGCAATAGGTGACTACTTTTTTAACTTTATTTTTTGTTATTTTTCCCATTATTTTCTTTTTGTAACACCCTTTGCAATATTTGCGGGTTGTCCTTACATTGCCCTCTTCTCTCATGAACATATGAGATGACCTCCATCTTTTTGTGGTTGGTTCTGAAGGGCCAGGTTCAGGATCTTCACTCTCGTCTCTGGTCTCCAGCAAAACTTCAGTAATACTTTCTCTAAAGCTTGTTATTTCAATATCTGTATTTGTTAATTTACGGTAAAGGAAATGAGAATTTACAATGGCTGCCCCTAAAATAACTTCAATGGCGTTCTTTCTATACCACTTCAACGATCGCCGCAATGGTGTGGAATATGATGATAGCTGATCAGAAAGATCTACCTATTGAAGTTTTACCCTTACTGTAATCTATGACAGCCAGCGGCTTCAAAATAGTGTTTCTTCTTTTTCCTACATTTTCTGTGTCGTCAGAGTGGACAGTGGAAAGGAGTAGGACATCTCATCAGTCCTTCCATTTCATTACCGTAATTCCCCTCTCATTCTCCCTCACAATCATCTCTCCCTTTCTTAATTTTTTGTTCGTCACTTCCTTAGGAAGACCCTTCCTATTTTTAGGTAGTGTCCCTAAAAGGTGTGTCCTATGATCAAGTAAGGAATTTACAAGCTCCAAACTGGTGTAATAGTTATCTGTAACTATTCTCCAACCAACGTCAAGCAAATTTTCTCCTAATTCCATGACTACTGCCATGGGAGTTGATCTTCTATCATTACCACTACGACCTGAATAAATTTTCATATTCCAAGTATAAACCTTCTCTAAGCTTAATTTAAACATTTTTATGCCATATTTATGCCTTTTTTGGGGAAGGTACTGCTTCATGACCAGTCTTCCTTTAAAAGAAATTATGGTTTCATTTATGCATACAACTTCTCCAGGAACATACATTTCCTGAAATGTAGTTATGATTTTATCTAAAATCGGTTGCACCTTATAAAGACGGTCATTTTCTGGGGCCTCCTCATTATTAGAAAAGTGAAGCATACGAAGAAGCAACTCAAACCAATTTCTAGACATAGTGTTTGGGGCCACGTCATTACGAAAGAGACGCTTTCTACTTCAATATTGAGCAATTCTGGGCATTTTTACGACTCCCATGTATGTTAGCAAACCAAAAAATTTCTTAATTTCAACAACATCAGTAGGTTTCCATGAGATTACTCTAGATTTTTCTTTCATTTGTTTTTCTTTGCTAATACTCTGTTCTGCATATAAGTTTGTTTGCTCAACAATTAATTCAAAAATATCATCACCAATTAATTTTGAAAATATTCCAATTGGCGTAGCGTTCTCTAGTCCACGTAAATCTGAATGCACTCTGAAATCTCCAGTAAAACGAAAACCCCATTGTTGCTTTTTCGGTTCCGTCCAAATGTTTCCAAAAGAATCAGGGACTGGTTGTGAAGTTTGAGAACTTACAGGATCACTGGCACCTTCAGATGAGCTTTCCGATAATGACTGTTCATATTCAGTTTCACTGCTGCTAAGTGAATCAATGTCTTCGTCGCTTGACGGGATGTAATCAGAGTCTTCATTCAGCTCACTTTCTGAATGATGTTCTTCCATCATATCCACTTAGATTGTAGGACTTGAAGGTCGCCTAAATTTATTTAACAAGTAATACCATAGTAAGAAAATTATAAAAAATTACAGTATACTGAAGCAAAAATTTGAGCAGAAGTAAAATAAAATAAAACTAAAATATAACTACAAAAATCGTAAAACTTTAAAAGCAAAAAGTATAGAATAAATTTATCATTACTAAAGTAAATAATATCGAGAAATAATAACGGGGTCGTTTTACTTACCAAATGACAAAGGACCTCTAGATCAGAAAAATCTGACTAAAGGTATGTCCAGAAAATTTTCTTACAGGAACACTATTCACAAAAGTAAAAAAAATATTTCACTCATTCTTCACTTGGCTTACAAATAAAACAGGATAAAATCCATTTTCTATCCCCACAATCTGAAAAAATGGAGAGTATGGAAAACGTTCCTCTTCACCAATTTCTCCTAAATCTTGCTACTACGAGTCCTATGACGAACTAGTTCACACACTTAGAGATCAAAACACTGAATGAGGGTCAGAGTGCAAAATGTCCAAAGGTATCCCTAGAAGAAGTAGCTTACCCATGAGAACCATTAGGATGAAGCAATAAATGTGCCTTTCTTTTCAAAACATTTGTGATGCATATGAAACCTCCCAGAGGATTGAAGGAAAGAAAGGAATCAAAAATTGTAAACACTGAAAAGGAAAAACTTTCCTTTTGCAGCCGAAAAAATATTACCCCACAATTGAGGTCTGGGAAAAGGCATGCACCGTAGGGTTCCCCCGTACCTCCCGAATTGTGGTTTACAACCCAGCTGTGCATACGCGGTTAGGGTTGGCTGACCTAAAAGGAGCTAAAACAAAATGCTAAAATGCAGATGCACCTGGAGAAACATAAAGTCGAAAAATTTGAAATGACATTACAGAATTTCGTCTTTAGTTGCCAAATAGAATTTTCTGCTGGTTCAAGTTATTATTTATATACTAGCATAAGTGCCCGTTGAATTTCAACAGGTTTAATGAATCTAAAATTTCGTCAATGCAACATAGAAAAATCACAAGAATAAAATTGTGCACTGTTTTAATCATCGAATATTTCTATATTATAAGTCTGTTTTAATTAATTAACTAAAATCTCAAAGAAATTCCTTGTGAATAAAATAGTACATTTCTTTCTACTAAAATAGCCACTGTTATTAGTTTTAAATTAATTATAGCATTAGGATTTCAATTTCATTAAATAAACAGAATTCCGGTTCCAAAAAATTGGTTCAATCTTCAATTGCCTCTGATAATACTTGAAATAGATTTTGGAATATAATATACCTCAATATCGTTTATCATCAATTTCCGAAACAACCACTTTCACCAGTTTTAAATGAATTTCAAACTTAGAAGAGAACTTGATTCAATTCAGTTAAAATAACCACATAACAAACTTCTTATTCCAAAGAAAATCCTTTTATAATATGCAATGTTAACCTAGAATTCATTCATTCTGAAAAGTGAATAAAAGTACCGTGTAGGTACATATATTTCTTTCAACTAAAATAACCACTCTTAACAGATTTTAATGCATTAATGCATTAGCATTTCAATTTCATGAAATAAGTAGAATTCTGGTAGCAAATAAATTTGTTCAATCTTCAATTGCCTCTGATAATACTTTAAATAGATTTTGGAATATAATGTACCTTAATATCGTTTAGTGTCCGTTCACCACTCTGGACTTCTCAGTTTCCGAAACAACAACTTTCAATAGTTTTAAATTGATTTTTGCTTTGAAATATACTTGAGTCAATTAAGTACAACTTCCGCTTTACATACTGTAAATCCCAAAGTAACTCCTTTTATAATAGGCAATGCTAGCCTAAAATTAATTCATTCTGTAAAGTGAATAAATAAAGTTCTTTCTTAAACTATAATAGCCACTGTTATTAGATTTAAATGGATTATAAACCTTAGAACTTACTCTGTATTAAATAAGCACTGAAATTCCTTTTATAAAAACAAATCAATTCATTAAAAGATTCACTGTAGTTTCTTCGAAAATTGCCTGTTAACAGTTTTAAATGTACTTTTAATTTTAATTGAATTTTAATTTATATTCGTTTCCAAACTTCGGCCATTGTTATGAAATTAATTCGAGAATAACAATATAAATTCGTAAGCACATATGGTTTACAAAGAATTTAATTTAAGAATGCTTTTTATTTCCAATTTTTTTAAAATGACACTGTTGATACAAAATTTTTTATATTTATGTTAATATACTTATTTTCCACAAAACACGCCAATCTCTCCCCTTACTTCCTCTCTCTCTCGTATTGAAGCACTCAAGGCACGCTTATTCCCAGAAGGATGTATACAGTAAAAATGATAATGGTTGACATAGCAACATCACGTTAAAATGGCGAGATTTCCACAAAATATGCAAATTAAACGTTAAACATTGAATATTTCGAACTGTGGGTGAAAAAAGACAATCGGAATAAGAAACTATAAATTTTTCTTCAAAATGGTTCAAATCTGAAGGTCGTCTGGTAATTTCTTCTAATTTTAATTTCCAAATGAATAAAAGTCTGCACGTCGAAAAATCGTGTTTTACATGTTAAGTAATGGGAAATGGAAATGCCTCTCTTGGAGACGAACCAAGGAACTTTTTCGTGATTTAAATTCTTCATCACCTGAAAAAGTGTTACTCAAGCATCCCTACCAAATTTCGAGTTTCTATCATTATTATTTCTCGAGTTATTAGCGTTTGCATAGCATGACCAACCAACCAACCAACCAACCAACAGACGACGGCTAATATTATATTAAATAATCCTTCAGGCCCGCACCAGGCATACTTGCTGCCAGGGTACAAGCAGTTTATGCCACCCCTTACGGACTTATAAAAGTACCCTGGCCCAGATTTTTTTAGATTTTTAGATTAAAAGTTGTATTTAATTTAAGAAATAAATTGTGCAAAACACAAAATTAAGAGAAATTCTCAAAATTAAGAGAAATTCTTGCCTTCGCCCATGAATTGCCACCTCTTAATACGTTGCCGCCCGGGTGCGATGCACCCCTTTCACCATAGGGCGGCACGTCCCTGTACTCTTTGTATATACTGTTTAGAAATACATATCATGAAAATCAGATTATAGATGGCAAAAATTGATGACGAATAAACTTACACAAATGCAAGCTAAAAAAAATCTCAATGTATGCGTTCTCCCGGTGACCGCCTGCTTGCAGGTCCCCCCGGGCCATAGCGGTCATCAGTGACCGCTGCATAAAGTTTGCAATAACTTTCTCCTTAATGGTTTTTTCCAATTTGTTCTATTTTTTTATGTATTTTGTTGATAACTAGAAGTCATAGACCAGTGTTGGCCTGAACAGGAATTTTTTCAAAATTTCCTTTGGCAGTCAACGTGTTAAATACACAAAAATTAATTTCTATTAACCCTAGAGTACTAAGTATGAGTAAAATTTATGCGCTCTCTCCTGTTTTTGTTTGTAACTCCCCACTCCTACGTCCTTGAGTGCTTTGTCTCCAGCAGTGCTTTCACCAGTTAGTAAGACGTTAGACTCCGTTGAAGAACATTCTCGCTATGTGTTTGACTCAACCCTACAGCCATTTTCTCTTAAGCCTCTGCATCTATTTTACGCATTGTTAGTATTTGTAGAAAATCCATTTACGTAAAATATACACATGGTTAGGATTCATGAGTATTTACTCTACGTAATCTGTACGCATATTTAGAATTAAAAGATGTATACTGTACATAATTTTTACTTTTATTTAGATTTACATTCATAATATGTTCTGTAAAACTGGCATAAATGTGACTTTTTTCAGAGCGATGGAGAGGATATATTCCGAAGAAGAAATTCGTCAAACCCTTTTTGAGTTAGACGAGGAAGCTGATGATTTAGGAGAAGACGTCCTCGAAAAACTTTCGGAATCTGATGATAGTGATCAAGATCCTGCTATTGTCCTAGGAATGAAGAACATGAAGTAGAGGAAGATGGTCAAGTAGATGTTATCCGAGATATTGAGTGTAAAGGAAAGCAAGCAGAGACTAGGAAAGACAAAGGAGGGAGGAGACATAAAAGAAGGAAGGTTAGTGAAGAGCCATGTAAGTCTTCTTCAGCAATTAGTGAAGAGCAAACATCATCTACTTGTCTTTTAGTTCCTGAAAAATCTGAATTGGTGGGGAAAAATGGTTTCTGTTGGAAGACAAAACCAAATGACAGACATAGTGGAAAAACACCTAGTAAGAATGTCGTATATGTTAGACCTGGATGTACAAAAAACACTGATCCTGATCCAGCAAAATGCTTCAGTTTATTTTTGACAGAAGATATTTTAGATGAAGTTGTTGTAAGAACAAATGAAGAAATGGAAAGGCAGAGACAAAATTACAAAACATTGAGTGCTACAGTTAGGGACACATGTAAAGAAGAACTGCAGGTTTTTATTGGCCTTCTTATTCTTTCTACTGCTTTGAAAGATAATCACTTGTCTGCAAAGTTGTTATTTGACAGTGAATATTGTGGCGATCGTTATCGTGTCACTATGTCAAGAGAAAGGTTCATGTTCATAATAAATTGTATTAGGTTCGATGATAAAGAAATGAAGGAGGAACGAAGGGCTGAAAGCAAACTGGCTCCAATAAAGAAAGTCTGGGACAGTTTTGTGTCAAACTGTACAGCAAATTATAAACCAAGTTCGTACTGCACAATTGACAAATAGTTGGTAGGCTTTTGAGGAAGATGTCCATTCAGAGTGTATATGAGCAATAAGCTAAACAAATACGGACTGAAAATCATCATGATTTGTGATAATTGGACCAATTACATGATGAAGGCTATTCCTTATTTGGGCAAAGGAACAACACCTGAAGGAGAGGTAGTTGCTGACTACTTCGTAGAACTACTAGTCGATGTAATGAGAGGTACAAAAAGAAATATTACAATGGATAACTGGTTTGTGAGTGTACCTCTTATTCAGAAGCTTCATCAAGATTACGGACTAACGGCTGTGGGAACAATAAAAAAAATAAGCGAGAACTCTCACCTGAATTTGTTGATTTGAAATACCTAAAGGGGGATATAAATACGTCTTTGTTCCTATTTTCTGAAGAAATTACGGCTGTTTCTTTCAAACCAAGAACAAACAAACTTGTGACTCTTGTGTCAAGCATGCATGACGACACATCTGTTCAGAGCAGCTCAAAGAAACTGGGAATAGTCCTCACCGACAACCAGACGAAAGGAGCAGTCGACACTCTGGATCAAATGTGTCAAAATATGAATTGTAATCGAAAAACACGAGGATGGCCTCTGTGTATGTTATATAATATCTTGAATATAGCGGCAGTAAATTCCTATATAATATATGTCCATCAGTTCTTCAAAAATACATCAGGTACAACTCAAACACCTCTATCAAGATTGAACTTCATGTTAGAACTGCATAAGCAACTTACAAGTCCTTGGTAGATGCAGCGAGTTTCAATTCCAAGACTGAGCAAGACCTGAAGACCACAATACACAAAGTCCTTAACACCACTGAAGAACAACCATTGGTTCCCTCACAAAAAGGACAGAGAAAATATTGCAGCTACTGTCACTACTCCAAGAGAAGGTTTACCACTATCTATTGTGCAGCCTGTAACAAGCCAATTTGTGGTGAACATCAGAAAAAACTGTGCCACACTTGCCCATAGAAGGAGAATATAGTTCTTTTTTCTTTATATGAACACCATAAATAGGATTTTTTAAATTAAAAATGTTTAAAGGAGGTTATAGTATTTTTGTCTACAAATGTATGCCATTAATTTTGATTTGACAGTTTTTGCTATTATTTTGTATATTTCTATTAATTTTACAAATAAAGATTATAAAATGTAAACCTAACTTTAACAAAATAAATTAGAAAAAGCAAAACTATGAAAATACCTTCATTTATAGTATAGTTATAGTATTTTTGTCTACAAATGTATGCCATTAATTTTGATTTGACAGTTTTTGCTATTATTTTGTATATTTCTATTAATTTTACAAATAAAGATTATAAAATGTAAACCTAACTTTAACAAAATAAATTAGAAAAAGCAAAACTATGAAAATACCTTCATTTAAAACAACTTTAAGCACTTGTGCATAAATTTTACTCATTGTTAGTATTTAGTATGGGTAAATTATCATTAGTACTCTAGGGTTAAACAAGCATGAACTTAAAGATTAAAATAAAACATCTTATTTTCTAAAAATATGGTAACTTTCAGTTAGATTGCCTAATGATCAGTAATCGCTAATGCAAAACTTGCTGCCTTCAAAGCTTCATACATACACATATTGCATGATGCACAGCTTTAGTTTGATTGGCTGTTTCAATTCAGTTCTATGCAAGCATTGTAGAATTTTTCCTCAGATTTTAAAAATAAATTTTCTGTCACTTATCTTTCTTAACTTCTTCAGGAAACTTTTATTTCCTTAATGAAAACAATAAGATAGCGCTCAATTGTAACACAGTTTTTTGGGGTTGAGTTTTTTACTCGCTTGAGAGTTGCATGGAATTTTGTTTCTTATTGTCAACGTTATAATTTTTTTAAATAATTTCAACATTGGGGAACTTGTCAGAGACATCATTTTCTTGTATAAAATCTAACATATCAGTGGGAGTAGTTTTCTCCAAAGTTTTCACCATGTATAAAAAATTTTATTTGAACAGCTAAATATCAACCACACATAAAATTTTTGTATGTGTGTTTCAAATCATCTGGATTTAGGTTACTGAAATGTGACGAGGAATTTTTATATACGCTTCTGTAACCTTGGATCGTGCTTACAACCGGGAGTTACAGTATCGCAAATAACAAAACGTTCCATGATGCAAACAGATTCTCATTTTTATTTTCTTCTCCAATTCCTTTGTCAAAAATGTTATCTGTTTACCCAATCCATGTGTGTTTTCATCTCGGATATTAATTCTCACTTTTTCATATTCATCAAAAGTATTTTGAATGAATTGTTTCAAGAAAGCTCTCTCGAAAGCGTGGCATAGGCAATGACTTTGTCGGCTTAAGCCAGGGTTTGGCAACATTTTTCTGTTGGTTGCCACCAGAGCTGGTCTTAGGGGCGGGTGAGTCGGGAGTCGTCCGGGGTCGCCAAATTGTACATTATGCATTGTATAGCAAAATTTTTGGACAGATATTTTTATATTTCTCCCGGCTGAAATTAGAAGATTAAGCAGAAATACAAATTTTATCGTTTAAACGTCTCCTGGTGGCAGATAAAAAGAGCGATGGGAGGGTGTAAAGAAGGGATAATGAAAAATATTATTGATTTGAGATTGTCCATTTATAACTGCCATGGTCAAGGTTACAATAATGGAGCAAATATGGCTGGTTCAAACAATGCTGTACTAGCTCAAATATTGTGTAATAATTGGCGAGCTTTCTTTATGCACTGTGGTTCCATAATTTAAATTTAATAAAGCCATTTTTCGGGTGGAATCGACTGTTCGATGAAGAAAAACAAAGAAACAATTTTCATATGAAGCCGAAGACGAATCAATAAATGATCCTGAGGAAAAATTAATAGTTGACTTTTTGAACAATTTGTTGGACAAAGCAATTTTCTCAGTAAGGGAACGATTTCAGCAAATAAAATGTTTTAATGAAACCGGCTTTTTTTGCGGTATTTCGACACTAAAAAACATGTCTGATGGTGATACGCTTAAACAGTTCAAAGACCTAGAATTATTGCTTTCTGAACAATGGGGTGGTCTTGCTATCATTTCAATTGAAAATTCTTTAGCATCATTGCTTGATTATTCCACGTTAATTGCTTATTTTGCAATTCGTAAAGCAAGAAAAATAAACCTTTGATTGGTAGAAGTTGATTATAAAATACATTCGTTAAAATGACTTATTGGTGTGTCACCCACACCAGCGCCACTATTGACGAGGTTTACTACTGCTTACTTGAGACAAATTCCGGTCAGAAGGAAGGAAGTAGGTTTTACGAAATATAAATTTGGAAGTACTTTATGATATAGGAAGTCTTTATCGAGGAGTACAAATCTTGTTCCTTTGTAATAAAACAACGGAATGTAAGTTTACTATGAGTGAATATTTTTGAGTAGATGAAAATTGATTTTATGTTGAAGTTATTTGGTAGACAGCATTGAAATTGTAAAGATCGTATAGGATTGGAGCGAATGAAAAATGTGTGTATCTTATGTTAACGTGTAATTCCTAATAATTTAATTGGTACTTAGGTATTATCTCCAGGCCCTTCGCAGACTCCGATAACGTAAGCATCAAATAATGATTATAACGATAGACAAAACGTAAGGTTGCTAACCCATGACTGATCGGCCCGTAGAGACATTTACAAACCCGATCACTGAACAACGGGGAGGCATAGTTTGGTTCCAGCGAGACGAAGGGCGCGGTAGCGCCCGGAGACAACTAATTTAAAAACAAAGCGAGCCGAAGGCTCGCCAATATCCTCTTGACTGTTGCGCCACAAATTGAGAAGATATTATAAATTTTACTTATTAGCCAACTCGTTTGAATAGCCAAGATAACGCGCTATCTCTAATCAGTACTAAATCCCGGCACTTGTGGCGCTAGTGTAGGTGGCACGCCAATGGTAAAGTAGCTCCAATACATTAAACTTAAAAAATATTGTACCTTATAATGATTTTTTGAAATATAAATTTTCATATAGTTATTACCATTCTTGATTGTATCAGTTTGCGGCTGTTTCTCACAATATCATGCTATTAATAATGGTTAATGGGGCCGCCAAAAATGAGTTTGCCCGGGGCCGCCAATTGCTTACGACCGGCCCTGGTTGCCACTCTTTATCAATATTCATAATACGTCACCCTACGCGCGTGACATCCTTAAATTCGTTTCGTCCGTAACGATTACAAAAATTATGTATTACGAGGAATCCCGAATATAATGCAGTACAGGAATTCTCCGGATAGCGCTATTTATCGGTTTCATGAATAGAGAGCGCTAAGCGAAACCGCGCTAATCAAAGCACATTTTCCCATTGAGTTCATGATACTTTAATTTGAAGGATAAATTGAAAGAAAAACACAACAGAGTCGAGTTGTTTACACTCAAAATGGCGTCGTAGATACAGATGTCCATCAGTTGTGTCTGTTGGTGCGCGTCGACAATGCGCAGTGGGCCCGTGTATGCCGAACACAAAGTACGTACGTACGCTGCTCAGAAGGTGCACACTCCAAAACCAGAACATATATATGATTAAGTGTCAGCCCGGAGCGTTATAGCAAAGCGCGCAAGCGTTATAAGAAGCATAGGTATTAATTATTCAGAAGCGCTATAGCAAAAGGGCGCAATAATAATCATTAAAATACAAAATAAAATTGAGTAAAAGTGAAATTCTTTTAAAAATACATACTTTTTCTGTAATTATTCTCTGAAATATCGTACCTCTTAAAATCTCATTGCGTGCCACTTTTTCGCACGCGTTCCATAGGTTGCCGACCCCTATCCTAGGCGGTCAACAGCGTACCGACCGAGAAACGTGCGCGGATTAACAAGCCCTGATTCACTCAAAACTTACTCTTGTGTCAAGTATATTTCCTTTCCTTAAAAAGTGTGCATTACTCTTCTAGTTTGATATTATATTATGGCTTTAAATGGTTCTTTATATATTCATTATCTTAAATAAATATTTTTAACAACCGGTTCGGCCGAACACCACTGCCCTTTTGAGCTTGAAGCACAGACAAAATGGAACTCCTACTCCCCTCCCCCTCCCCCCTCACAGAGGCCCTTATGTTTAGAATAGATATAGTACGTATATTGGCAAGCATATCGCCAGAAAACTTTTACGAAACCTTTTTTTAACTTACGTACTCTTTTAGTTATTAAAACGATTATATAATGCCATAGATAGTCTCATTGTCAGCCTTTGGGTGATTACATCCTGTATTCATCTACACGCAAATAATCTATGTATAGACCGATAGGAGGACGCCACCAAGTTTTGGTGCCCTAAAAAGCCACTCGGTTAGCCGTTATGGCGGGACGATCTCAAATGAAAGCGAAAAATGATTTTTCCGCTACCATAGCTCAACCAGAGCCGTTTTATCATCTAACTAGGCCAACAAGGCCATGCCCTAGGACCCGTTGTCAACCGGGGACCTATGGGCACTATTTCGGCGAAAACAAAACTCAAAACCCAAGAGGCTTAAAACAGGCAAAAAAAGACAATACTTATCGTAAAATATGACAAAATAAATTAAAATGTGGAAATTCTTTAAATTCTTTTAACGACGCCCGTAATCAATCCGAGTTTCAGCTCCCAGCCAAAACTATCAGAGCTATCATTACTTTACATTGAAAGCGAGGAAGTTGAAAAATTAGGCTGAAATGATATAATAGATAGTTTTGCAGCAGAAAGTCAAACTACAATAATAATTTTCATGGTTTGATTGCAAGGATTTTCATTTTTTTTTGTCTTTTTTATTATCGTTTTCAATTATAATTCATGATATAATGTTTATTTATTATTGCATCTGTAATAGAATACAATAGTAAATATAAATGATTGTATTTCTGAACAATACATTCATTGTTGCTGTGGTCTAGGGTCCGTAAATTGGATAAAACGGCCCTAAGCTCACTACAGACAACTGATTCATTAAAGACTCTCATTTGCAGCCTTGGGACGGCCGGATGCATGATGCATCCAAAAAGGAGGTTACTTCCGAGCCTACACGACCTCGACCGAACAGCACTTGTATTATCTCGAATAAGAAAATTGGCAAACTTAATTTCGTCTTCCTGTTAAAGATCCGTCTCGACTCATTACACGCACAACTTCCCTTGTCTTCACCTAGGGTAACGGCTATAGAACAAGGAAAGTTAAGCTTGTAATGAGTCGAGACGGATCATATTTTTAGAAAATAAGATGTTTTGTTTTAATATTGAAGTTCATGCTTGTTTAATAGAAATTATTTTTTATATATAAATTGTAAATAAAATCTTTTTAATAACTTTTATATTAACCTCACTCGATATATACAGGGGCACCTTAACTATATGGGCTAAATGGGCTGCTCCACAAATAAAATTATATATTTTTAAACTTTGCATGTTTGTAATTTAAACTCAAAAAGTATAAATTGTCATAGCCTTTTATTTCTCAAGAGGCTCACCATCTATTACATGCTTCAGGCAGTGAATATGTGGCTACTTCCCTGTAATTCATAAATATTTTGGGCAATCGGAAATGCTAAGAGTTTTCTGAAAGTACGTACTACGTAGGACGGCAGCATTCAAAAATTTCACTCGTCGCACGCTGTATACTGGACAGAATCATAATAGTATACTTCAGAGACTCCGAGGAGAAGTGAAGGTCTGGCGAATTTACGAGGGCTTAACGAAGGTTCGGGTTTACCTTGGAAAATTCTCGGGCCATGTGATTTCTTTCCATTAGCATTTCTCGATGCCAAAACATGATGATATAAAGGTTCATTAATATAGAATGCACACATCTACGAGATGAAACGAGTATAAGCTATGTCTGTTTGTACAAAATTCCATACCACTTGAGATGGCAATCTGGACCTATACGCTGTTGTTTCTCGGTTCCCAGGAATCTTTCTCGTGCCCTGTGGCTAGTCCGATGGAAGTCTTTACAACGAAAGGTAGTCGGCAGTATTACTGTATTAAATACGTATTAAATTTACGTGAATGCAATTGCGATGTACATGTACTTACACAGATTGAATCGTGTTGTTATTTTCAACATTCTCCGCAATCTACACATTAGGAGTTTTGTCCTTCTTTAGAATGGATCGTGAAGTAGAAAGAAAGTTCCATTCCAGTGCATCGAAAGAAAAACAAAGACGAATTGGAGAATATGGATCAAGGACTACATAAGTGAGTCTTATATTTTTTTATCAAATCAATTAATTACTCAACCCGACAGTCGTGGTAACCTGTCCTTTTGTACAGAAATATCTAGTTTTAGGTTTACCTTCGTTAAATGGTCAAACAGGTCTTTATTTCGTAACGAGGGAGCCCAGGATTTCTTACCCTCAATTTGTGGCAAAACATGGAAAGGTTCATATGCACTTACGCTTGCATATTTCTTGCCTCCTTCCACTTTGCCCGCAGTTTTCCTCCTTCGCCTCTCGGTTTTCCCAATTACTTAACCTTATCCCTTCCCAGAGGCTGGAGAGGAGTCGGTCGAGGCAATAGTATTTTTTGCCCTTCTTCCTCTATTGGGACCCTCCCGCCCTTATTTACCTTTAGCGTCTTCTCCCTCACAAAAGTACGAGATGCTACGCAGCGCTTGGATTCTTTTTTCCCTTAGGCCACAAAGTAACGACGAGAGACCGTTTATTGCCATCCTAACTGAAACACCGCGCAAATACTTTCTTTTTTTGGAGTCCACACCCTAAACGGCACGTGCGAAAAGTCTATGAATGACCTATTTTTAAATTAAGTTCGGTGGGAAGACATGCGGGATGCACTGTCTGGAAAAATATCAGTCTAACTAGAACATCCTTACTGACAGTGTGTGATAGCAAATGCAGACATTAAGTATTTTGTGTCTTGGTAAAGTTATTTTCCTTGAATCTGTATATATATCTATATACTGAATTCTTATACGTCATGATTAATTAATACATAACTTTATATTTGGAACGAAACCGTATTTTAAAAACAAGAAAATAAACCAATATCGCGCTTAAACATTATTTCTTCGAGCGCAGGACCCCTTTTAGAGGCTATTTTTTCGCTATAGGGAAGAATACATGGGAATCGAAACTCCCATAAGAGCCTGTACTGCACAGTGAACGTGAGACGCACAGTAGTTAGATTAGATGTGTATTGTTTTCATTTATGATTAATAAATCGATGTGCATTTACTTTTACATTAAAAATTAGTAACCCCCACTCCACTACAAGAGGGCGCATCATGTTGCTAGCCCAGGGCGCCCAAATGTCTTAAGACGGCCCTGGATAAATAAATAAATAAATATATATATATATATACAGGTAACCTCCGATTTACGTCGAGGATGTGTTCCTAGAACCGGCGACGTATATCGAAACGACGTAAATCGGACATGTTTTTTCCCATATATTTATATGATATAAAGGGATTGATTAATTAAATGATTAACTCGAATTCTCCATCTGCCTAGCGATTGAAAGGAGAAGCATTAGATACATTGTAGCAGCTCGCTCGACTAAAGTCGGCCATAGAAACGATGAACGATGTAAAACAGAGAAACTGTACCCTATTTGTAAACGACGTTATATCGAAACAACGTAAATCGGAACGACGTAAATCAGAGATTACCTGTGTGTGTGTGTGTGTATATACACATATATATATATATATCGGTTTGTGGCCCCTTCATGAAGGCTTGTATCACCCTAGCAGCTCACGGGAACGGTGCAAATACATCCGGTGACGCTTCCGACGCGGCTAATGAGGTAGGGATTAACTATTTATTATTTTAATAACTCAGAATCAGTAATATATCCTATTAAAATGACAATTACTTGTAATTTTAACTTTTCCTCTTTGTCTGGCATCTAGCGGGTATCCATAAAATCTGAGCTTCCTCAGATGGACGATAGATGGAGAGGTATACACAGCGTAGTTGAACAATGAAAACACTGAGGAAATGTTTGTTTATTATATCGTATATTTCTACAAAGTAAACTCTTTCGTAGTATGACACTTTTTCTAATATAATTAATAACTGAGAACCAGTAAGGGATAGAACAACGATTTCTTACGTATAATTAAGTATACCGACTCTCGTAAATGTAGTTATTCGGTTGTATTCATTCGTTTGTTTCGGGTTGTTATAGAGCTTCTAACCATGCTTCTAACTTATTTACACTTTTAATTAAGCTACGTCATACTGGTTTAGAGGGCTTGAATGGTGAATGATAACATTTTTAGTTACATCAACAATTAGAGATAAAATTTGTAATTTAACACCCTTACCTATAGAAACCATGGAAGAATGTGAAATTTCATTGCTTGAGACTAAAAAGAAAAAATAAATTCATTAAAAAAGGTTTTTTAAAAAATAACTTTTATATTATTCACTAAAAAGGAAAAAATACATTTTTATTTATTTATCAGCGTGAGTTCGGCTGGTAAGGAGGAACAAAATTTACAACAATTTCAGTGGAATAAATTCCATCTTGCTCAACAGTGTTGATTTACTAAACTTTATTTAGAACTTTTGTAAAAGTTATATGGTGCAAGATAACCTGTAAGGCGCCATATAACTTTTAGAAAAGTTCTAAATAAAGTTTAGTAAATTATAAATAAATAAAATTTTATTTTTTACTTTTTGGTGCATAATATAAAAGTTATTTTTTAAAAAACTTTTTAAAATTAATTTATTATAATTATTTAATTACGTTAGTGTGGTTTCGCCAATCCACACAATATAGCGAAGGAAATAAGTGTAAGACACTCCTAAAAAATAACGTAAATGGCCAATGAAATGTTATTAATTCCATGTTTTTACTTTCTCCATATGTAATATGGGTAAGTATTGTGATCACGAAAAAATCGACTCAGAGATTTCAACGGAAATACACGTTTTGAGGTCCCTAGAACACGTTTAGACTATTTTCGGAATGATGTCTGTGTGTGTCTGTGCATGTGTGTATGTAATTGTGGGCGCTCTAACTCAAAAAGTACTTGTCATATCGTTCCTAAACTTCATATATAACACTTTAGCATGAGCACAAAGAACATTAGTTTTTGGACAATAGCGGTTAACCGGAAGTCGAGGTTTACTCGGAACTCGATTCTGTTTTTGCGATATTTCTCCGTTAAAACATCATTATTGTATATACAATTCTATACAAATTTTATAGAGAATGTAATTTCCTACAACTTTCATTTGAAACAATTTTCCATAGCAGTTATTGTTTAGGAATTATAAAAAATAATCGGTTTTTTCGGTTTCCTCAAATATCTCCGTAAAAACGTCGTAATTGGTCATCTTCGTGAGGACCAAAGTTGTAGAGTATAATATTTCTTCCAAGTTTTGTTTGAAACAAATTTTCGTAGAACCATCCATTTCGGAGATATTCAACTTTTCGTAATTTTCCAGTATACAGCGCCACCACCATGTAGCGATGAATTCTGTAAACATATTCAAAATATACCTAATTTACGGCAATAAGGATTCTTTTACGATACTAAATAATAACTTTGCCTTATAATGCTATTCGTAATAATTTAAATATCTATACTCCAAATATGGAGAAAGTCATGTGTTGGCCACATCAGATTTTTACCTTTTATATTAAGTTATATGAAAAAACACAAACCGATATTTGATTTAACCAAAGAAAGGTTGGAAAAAACCTGTGAACATGAAAACAATTGAGGATAATATTGGACGAAGCAGATCAGCCATGACAAACTTTCTAAAATATCTGGAAGCCAAGAGTTGAAAATAGTTTCCCGACTGACACCCGCAAGTGACAGCTTTGCCGTGAAGTTATCAAGTGCTATAGGCCTCATACAAACGAAAAAGTTTCTTCCTTTGGATCCAGGAGAAAATTACTTGTAATGACGAAAAATGGAATTCAGCAGTATTTTCCGATGAATAATGTAATAATGTAATGTAATGATGTAATTGATGATTGGCAGGATTGTTCGCACCACCTAAATGTATGTTTCGTCGATTTTTTCCTAACGATTGCGATGCAAAAATAGGAACTTAACTATAAGGTACCTATGTATTAAATTGACTTTTACTCCTCAAAACAATTCCATAAAATTAATTAAATTTCCTCAATATTCAGGGGATATATATATATATAGCTTTGATCGGAAGTATATATATCTTACAAGATTTATTTACTTTTTTGTGGTTTTTCTTTATCTTTCCCGGGTTTCCTTTGCTAATGCTATTAATAGAAAGCTCTGGCATTCGATTGTATTATAATAGCGGAGTTTTATTTTTTTAAGTTCTCCATAGGAGCTCAACTTTGTTGCTCTCAGCTAACTGGTTAGCACAGGAAACATTTCTGTAAATACTCGTTGCTGTAATAAACGTTTTATGTGGCCTGAATATATGCCCGAATTAACTACAGGGGATACTGGGAGAAATGAAACTGCTCTCGGCGCAAATAAAAGAAAGAGAGCGTGAGAGGATGACTGGGTTATCTTCACGTCAGTCCACAAAGCTTCCGCTGGCACAAGCGATCTTATTTGTATATCCTCTTCCGTTAAGCAACATACAGGAATCCATTATAGTCACATAATTTCATGTACGATAGTATTCAGTACCACAGCCAATGACAAAACACGCTGTTTATTTCCTTGGAAACGGTCTTGAGGATAGGCACGGTGAATTATTTACAAATTTAATTCAAACACAATAGCTTAGCAAAATGTTACGCGAAAATTCTTTCAGGATATTTTTGCTTGTGGTTTTATGTGCATCAGTTGTAAAAGCGAACGTCTGCTCATGTCCGAAACACATCCTTTGCCTGTATTCTGTAAGGAAAAAAAATTATCCCTTTAAACGAGTAAGTGAATTAAGAAATTTTAAAGTATTCTTTTAATTACAGAGTTCGTCGCCAGGTAAAAATTGTATAGGACATAAAAGCAGTGGGTTCAGTGCGAGCGAAAAGAAATTGGCCATAGAGAAAATAAATGAGTATCGGAGCAAAGTAGCAATGGGTAGAGAGAAATTGGGTAGTCCAGGACCTCAGCCATCTGCTGCAGATATGATTGAAGTGGTAATTATCCAATATTTATAAAATATTAGTTTTGTACTAAGGAATATCAAGATTTGTTCTCTGTTTGTCATTTAAGTATTCTCTTAGTAAACTCCATTTAAGTATCCTTGAAAACATGGATTTCTGATATCCGTAGATATTGATATTCATTAACATTACCCACGGATATTTCGTCGGATTATTATTAAAATTTATTTAACAACTTTTTACAATTTTTTTTCCGTGAACTATATTATAACTCATATTTATTATTATTTGTTTTAAAATAAAACAATTTTTTATTCTCGAAGATGTTGAAAAGGAACAAAAAATTACCCGAAAATTTTGTACAACTATACATGTGCAACATTTTTTTCAAAATTCACTGCCATAGTTGCTTGTTAGTCGCAATTTCAAAAGTTATGAATCATTAATGCGAATTTTAAAAGCGACCTATACAAATAATATTTGGTCAAATGTTCCAATGCTAATCCACTAGAAACATAGCGGTAGAAAAATATAAGATAAGCGTTTCGATTACAAAGCAACCATCATTGCTGGTGATACACAATTCGTTGATTCCAAAAACGAAAATTAGATTCACAATTGTTCAGCGCCAATTCGATTATTCAATTACGTTGCTTTCGTTAACTGGATTCTTGCTATAATAATAAGCTGAGTCGATATTTCATTTTTAGAAGTTAATTTACGACTAACACCTGTTTTTGGTTCCTATAAAAAAATTTCAAGGGAATTTAAAGCTATAAATTGTACTTATAATTTTTCTTTAATTTGTTTACATATTTTAATTAGACATGGGATGACTACTTAGAAAAAACGTCTCAAAGATGGTCTGATCAATGTATATTCGAGCATTCGGACAATACTTGCAGAGTGACAGGTGAGTGACTAATAGTTCTAATTTTGAGGCAGGAATTTGCATATTGGATGGAAGAACTGAAGTCGATATCAGTAAATAAAATAATATGAGATAAAATTGTCCTCTAAAATAAATTCTTTTTGAGCAAGACTTTCCGTGAGCGTTACGCTGATAGCAAGAAAACATAAAAGATCTCTCAATATTTCTCAATTCAAAAATATAATTTGAGATTTTATTCATATCCTATACCTGCGAGAAATTCCCAATTCTGGAGCGGGAAAATTACTCTTCCTCGTAGTTCAGTGGTCAAAATATCAAGTGGTCAAGGAAGAATTCTCCGCCTGTCGAGAAAAAATCTGAAATAATAACTTGCCTTGACAAAATTCAGGAAGATATAATAATTGGCAATTCTAACAATGTAACTTTCTGCCTTCAATCATACGAGAATGTCTATAATTAATAGGCTAAGTAAAAAATAATAATCTTTTTATTTATGTTTGCGAGATATTTTGTTATTTGACCTAATATCAGGAACTAAAAGGTTCAACCATGTATCAAAAAATACACAAAATATTTTACTGCTAATTTCATCTTTATTTAAATAAGTACGACGTAAACTAATAAGTTTAACTTATAATAAATGTCGATACAAAAATTAGACTATATTTATTATTACATAAAATTTATGAATGCATTATATTTAATGATTACAGAACTAAGTGAATATTTTGGGGAAAATTTGGCTATTAATTCGTATTCACTCGAATCCATGTATAATGAGACGATTTTTTTGGAGCAAATAAAAAATTGGTATGATGAAGTCAAGGATTTTCCTCAAGAACAAGCGGATAAATATGAACCGTAAGTTATTACGCAAAGCACGCAATTTCAATTCTATTTATAATAACTAAATAATATTAATTATATTCGTTAAAAGAATAGCACATCGAGTAAAGGTGTGATTCATGAGTAGTTTATTTTGTTTCACCAGAGTATTTTTTCAAAAAAGGATTTATGCATCTTTCCATAATGATGTAATGGATAAATCATTAACACATTTTAGTGATCAAATATGAAAAAAAATCATTTTAAATATGCAGGTGAACTAATAGTTCTACTAGAATTTATTATAATCTAAAGAAGACTGACGTATGTGAAAAAGAAGTTGTAATAAATTGAAGCTCTTTCCTTGAAGTTCGTATTTTGTCCGACTATAGCTAACGTTTAATCGCATTTGTAGGTGGACACAAGGAAAGGTCATTGGACACTATGCACAACTAATTTATGGATCTACATACCGCGTTGGTTGTGGAAGAACTCGATGGGCTGGAAAAACCATGCTGGTTTGCCATTTTAAACCTGGTATTTATCAATCTAAACCGGTGTATAAGCGCGGAAACCCTGCTTCAAAATGTCCTGAAGGGAGTATTAAATCGAGATACGAAGGTCTATGCGCTTTAGGTGAGTAAAGAATGAATAGTCATAATCATTTTATGAAACTGATAAATCGTCGATAATCGACCACCTTAAGAATATTTAACAGCAAAGTTGTTTATCCTTTTATCTTGATCTTATTTGAATAAAAAATTACACTATGTGGGTGCAGTGTATCTATAATTTATCCGTATTGTTATTTCAGAAAAGTACTCGCAAGGATCCACAAGTCGCCATTCAATCATTTTATTGTCTTCGTTATGTACCCTTATTCATTTTGTTGATAAGTGTTTCATTTGATTGTTTGTGATTTAGAATTATTGGATTGAACTTAATGTTTCACGGAATATGGCTATGACTACGGGATGGTAATTAATTTCATTTGTTACGCTGCTATATATGAAATAATTAACAACAAAACCTAACGTTACGCGTTTTCACAAAGATAAAAACCAATTTCTAAATAATTTAGAAAATGTTTACACAAATTTCATAAAAACATCATTTTGATTTAATGAGAAATTCTTGGTTTATCTATAACTGATTAGTTACTATTTTCAATGTATATAAATGTTTGCGTGAGTTAATTTTCCAATTAAAAGCACTGAAACCTAAATAAGCGATTTATTTCCCTATTAATATATTATTATCTACTTTTAAATTACCATACTTTTTAATAAAGAACTAGCGGCTTGCCCGTTAAAATTTAACGGGAGAATTAAGAAGATGCGAAACACCCAGAAAGTGAAGCGTTCAAATATAATACATACGAGTATATATATTGGGATACGCTAAGTATTCGATAAGATCATTGTAATTTTCTATGGTAAAGTATGTGATCACTGGTTATTAGAATAAGCCGCTTTGTATATAGAATCAAATTTCAGAGAACGGGTTCAAATCAGGAAATCATTAAAATTATGAATGCTTTAAAAGTTATTCTTTCCGTAAATGGGCAAATATAGACTGAGTTTCCGATTTACTCATCGCGATGATAGGGTTTTTTACTCTAATGTGTATAGATATAACACCGTCGCCACTTGCCCGCCACCATGAGGCGCAAGATACCTACTGTTGTAAAAGGCTGTCATCTACAGCGCCCTCACCTACGCATCACTATCTTGGAGCGTCCGCCTAAACAGCTCCGGAAGATGTCGCCTGAACGTAGCCTACGCACCGCTCTCAACCTCGGTTAGACCGACCATTCCCAATGAGGATATAAGAGCTTACGGACGTCCAAACCATCGCCGCTCGAATTTGAGAACAAGAGCGCCGCTTCTTCCACGACCTTCAGCGCAAGAAGACGCCGATGCTACAGGAAATCGGAAGATAATGTCTTGTGACAGGCATCGAAGATCTACCTCTGCAACGGACCTTGAAGAAGACCTTCCTCCAAATAAGAGAAGGACTTAGGGAGACGTCTCCCATTCTTATGCGGATTGCAGTCTACAACGCGTTCACCTCCATTCAGCAACCCAAAGGCGTTGGGAGTGGACTCAGGGGAAATAGAGAAGCTAACTTTCCCACTTCATCACATCACCACTTGCCGATCGTACTCGCTTCGGCGGTACATATACAGTACCTGATTATTCTGACACACATACAAAATGCATTTAATATAGAAAACTAGCTGACTTTACACTTCCGAAATCGGAGCTCTGTTGAGGTATTATGGTAAAAAGGCCCTCCGCTGCCCTACCCGCGCGTCCCCGACGCCCGCCGCCCTGCACTACCGCTTTCGCGCACTGAGGCTCGACGCCATATTCCAGCTACCCGCATGCCCTCCTCGCGCCCCGCGCATATCCATCCCCTCAAGCTTGGCTGAGTGAAATTGTTAGAGAAGATTTTACTTACTAAATAGGTAGTATGGTTTCAGTATTCAAATTCAACTGCTTTGACCAATAGTTATATAATAATTATCTACGTCACTGCCGCCGCCGCGCCCTGAGAGTCGAAGCCCTCTTCCAGATACACTCGTGCCCCCTCTCTCTCTCCTTCTCATCCACTTCCCCTAAAGCATGGCTGAGTGAATGTGGAGGGGAAACGGCGGATCAAGTTGTGACTGACATAGGCCTTACCTTACTCAATTAATATGTACCTTGATGTAAGACTTTTGTGCTGTAAGTTGGGTAACATTTTCCTCGAAAACCTATTTCATCAGTAGGCTCTCATTAATATACTTTATATTGATCCTTGTCCATAAAACCAGTGATGAAGAACATGCAGCTCTTTCTAAGGTGGCCCATGGACCCTTTCGATTTTGAGGAAGTAACAGGATTCAAACTGCCCCCAGCTTCTCGGTTTGCAAAGCTAGTATTACACTGACTTAGCCACGGAGGCTCCAACGTCTGCACTGGACATTGTCAATTTAAGTAACAGATGTGAAAATGAATCGTTAAGAGATAGATCGCTTTTATTTTTCTTTGTTTTCTGAATAACTTTTGGATTAATTTCAGCCACAATAATTGATCTCTTTGTCAATTTAAAACTACAGTCTCTTTAATTGCTAATTCAATAATGGAAAATTGGATGCCACAAAAGAGTTCAACAATTTAATTTAAAAGTCTGTGTAAGAACAACTCGTTTACATTACTGCTCTAAATTTTGCTTCTGTTGTCGATAAAAGATCAGTTCTTGCTTTTGTGAGCCTCTGCTAAGGTTTTGACCGTTTGAAATTAAGAATTTTTTATTTAAAAAGACAAGGTAAACATTTAGTTACTTTCGTAATAATTTTGACATTACAATTTTGAATTTAGATTCTAAATTTTGCTCATCTATGCTTGAAGCATCGTATTACATTGCGTTTTTGCTAGCTAAGAAAAACGCTTTTTTCAGCCAGTGAAGAATTGATCAAACCCAGCTCAGAAATATTTGCTAGATAGCTGGGTGATTGGATCATTTTGAGCATTTAAAAACGTGCAGTGAGATAATTAAAATTAGCTTTGATAAATATAGATTTAAAAAACAACACATATCCTTAAGAACAGCTTTGAATCCCGTTTTAATGAATTTTTAGGAGAAGAAAACAATATTGCTGTCTTAACGATATGGACAGTAATATTCAAACCAGAGCTGCAAACCGAACTAAACCGCTGAACTTTCATTTTGCTGAACCGCGAACCGAACCGAAACCATTGATTAATTTTTCAATGAACCGAAAACTGAACAGTAATTTTTTCCAAAAGTGGTTCGGTTTCAGTTCGATCTCAATCCACAAAGTACAGACCGACGAAAAGACCAGGAATTTCCATTGGAAAAACCAGCGGGTTTGCTTCAAAGGAAAGAGTGTCTATCTCATCCATCTCTGCTACTATTGTTATCCACAGACAACATTTATGGCGAGGGTTATGGGGACACCAACTGTGAAATATCCGGGTCAACCACTGCAGGCAGAAACCGACCAACAGAATATAGAAAGATCTTTATCTGAACGCAGGCAAAATGGTCATTTTACAATGATCTAGAAAGGAGCCTTAATCCACTTTCGTGCCGAGAGAAAAATCCATGCCGTTACCATCACCATCATCCCCTTCAGCATTGCAATTAGCAGACCTGAGAAAATATGCCCCGCTGCGTCTTTGTTAGAACACCATTAACTCTCCTCATATCTTTTTCTTCAGAAAAATTCAAATTGTTGCTCTCAATGGCTTAAGCTTTCAACGACGTCATTCCTTTTCGAACTCTCGTGTGGTGTTCTTCTATGATAGGTATTTCCATTACTTGGTGGTTTATATTCCAGCAAAAATAGGCGAGGACTTCGGTGGATCCCTTGGATCGGAGGCATTCATTTCCCGCAGAATTCCCTGAATTATCTAAAGTGTGTATTTTTAATAATATTTTAGTAAACTTTATTTAAGAGACAAATAAAATGAATTAACATGTTAGTGTTATTTAAAGAGGGTCACTCTACATTTTATAATCATTTGTTTTGAACCACAAGTGTCCGCACTTCGTATATTGAATAATCTGCCCCGAACTGTCGATTAATTTTAAATTATTCTTGTAACATAATTTTACTATCATATTGATTTTTTGATTACTTTTATAAGGTGGCAAAAGAAAAAAATTAGCAATATGTAATATGTTTGGAATCAAGCTAAAAGTGTCTTTTTGAATTTATTATATAATAATAAGAATTAATAATCGAATTTATTAGAGTTTTACATATCATAAATTCATTCGGAGTAATATTTTATTCCATATTATTTGACCAATTAACTAATTAAAATATTTTATTTACATAAATTTATTATTGAAAGTTGGAAAAATTGAGACGCCGTGCATCATTGCCATTGGAAAGCAAGAAACTGTCTACTTCAATAATTAAATCTATCACTCAATCAAGGAAATCTTAATAAGGGCTTACGGAAAAGAATTTTCCTAGACCCTTGATAAATATAGCGAACATTTTCTTTTATTTGTTATAAATGAACCAAAGGAATAATGCTTTGTAACTTCCATTGTTTTTATTTCTCTTACGACCCGGGTTTCGACGTTACAATGCTATCGTAAGGTGCAGATATGGTGAGAATAGAAAGTATATATAGAGAAATGGGTAGAGATGGGGGAGGAAGGATAGTTTGTAAGACGGAAAGGAATGGAGGGGAGGGAAAGGAGGAACCTATCTCATGTCAGAGGGTTACTGTGGGGGGTAGGTTGTAAAGGGATAAAGGGGGAGGGGAAAGGAAAGGTTGGAGACGGGAGACCATCTCGGGACGGTTTGGGGAAAGATGGGAGAAGGACTAGGACTAAAAAGAAAGGCCTTGTGGAAGACGGGGAGAGGGTAAACCCTAGAGGGAGGAGTCAGGAAATTATGGGTATGTGTGTGGGAATAAGGAAAATAAAGGTAAGTGTGGGTGGTAGAACTAAAGAGGTTAAATATTGGGAGACGGGCGGTAAGGCCCTTGTTATAAATCTTTTTTCCTCTGAATAATGTGTATTACAGGTAAGAAAAAGAAATAAAATGCCTAAGGAACTAATTTTCTTTGATTTTTAATGATTTCTTTAAAACACTTTTATGTTTTCGGTTTGTCCGTCCATCCAGGGATAATCTCAAAAGCGGTTGAAGCTACAGGCACATTTTCTTTCTGATTATGTATGATTGTGTATGTTGGTAAATGAATTTGAAGTGAATCCATGCAGAGAATTTTTAATTGATATGTAAACAACAATGAACATAAAAATCATTTTAGGATCAAAAATACATTTTAAAATATAAATAAATGAAGATGATGATGGGATTGTAATATATTTAAAATATAAATTTTTCCTTTCTTTAAATAAATTCTTCTTTCATTTAAAATAATAATGACTGCTGATTGATTTACTTAAAGATTGATACTGAATTTGTAATGTTTATATTAGATAAATTATTTCTGAATAGTATTTCAAATGATTAATTTAGTAGAACTGAACCGAACCGCAAACTGAACCGAACCACTTGTCAAAATTCTCGTCTGAACCGAACCATGAACCGAACCACTTCCAAAAATTTAGAACTGAACAGTGAACCGAACCACTCCAAATTTTGAAGTGGTTTGCAGCTCTGATTCAAACAGAAGTAATTGATTTAAAATTCAAAACTGCACTAATAAACAAATTTGATGAACTTTCTGCTGTCCCAACTGGAAGTGACATGATTGAATTCTGGAAAATCTTGCCTTGAGAAAATTTTCCAAACCTCAGGAAATTTTCTCAAAAATATATTTGTCGGTTTGCCAGCATGTACATTTTTGAATTTACATTTAAATGAATACATTTTGGCAATGAAAGTAATCAAGAATAAGCAAAGGTCTCATTTAACGAACAATTTTGTTTGGCAGATGTATTAAGGTAGAGAGATGAGTTTTTAGTAATATAAAGTGAATATTAAACACCAAACTTATTATATCATGCAACATTAGTGAGACAAATGATATCAATCAGTCTGGTCACTCCCTTTGACATTTAATGCTCAATTTTAAAAATCCATGCCGTAGAAAAAGTTAGTTTAAGTAAAAGTGTACAACCTACCCCTGGATATAATGATACAATATCAACAAAATCTTCAGGAAAATATAATTGCAGATAATTCTAATTCACTATTACATTTAAACTATAATACTTTTATCAGTCCAGACAGTGTTTTTTACAAGAAATATTGTTAATTATAGGGCATTCGACTATATATAATAAAACAATTAGTTTATAAAATTGAAGGTTAAATAGAGTCTAACTTTCATAATAGTTGAAATATTATAGTAAAAGAAATAATATTTGTGTATACATCAACAAAATCACCAAAATTTTTGTTGTCAACAACATTTTCCCAAACCAAAGCAAAATGTGGAACATGACAGCAAGTCATTATTTCTACAAGCTGTTTTGCTCTAAACAATTTGGTAGTTCTGAAAATAGGAATTTATAACAAATATATGTTTGCTTGACCTTATGTAAAGAGTAAATGAACTCTATATTTTAACTTTGGAGTCCATAGAGCTGGCATGAACATCTTAAGAGGCAGTAACAAAGAATTAAGTGCAGTGTCTAAAAAAAATAAAGGATATAGAAAATGATACTTCTATATAGTTAAGGGGTCATACATCTTTTTACTAATAGTGTCACATGAGCATTCAGATATAACTGACAATAGAATAGAAATCATAAGACATCAAAAACAAGTAAGGAAAGAGCTGCTGAAGCAGACAGTAAAAGTCGGTTTTAAAAAATTGTTGGTACAGAATGTTAAAATTTGTTCACTAGTACGATTAGTCTGAAACAATATCAAAATAATTTAATATAATTAAGAAAAATAATATTAAAATAAAACTATCTAAAAAAGGAAATTTAAATTAAATTTTTACCCCCATTATGATGGTCAATTAACCTCCCCAAGAAAACTTGCAGAATACTAAATTGATTTGCAAAAAAAGTCTCTATATGCTTTCATTTAAGAATAGTTTGCACATCACACAAATGAGCGCACAGAACACATAAGTAGATTTTATAAAATCACAAATGTCTAATTTTGCCCTGTATAAACGTCTCTTTTATTTTAGTGAAATTTTGGAATGTTTATTATATCGTCTATGTTACAAAAACAAGACATGTTACATCCATATACACTATAAGTTACATTTAAATCTCAAAAGCAATGTCTTGTAAATACATGTGTTAAAGGAAGTTTGAGAAGATAAGGTGTGCTTGACAATGAAGGCTTGATGAATAGGCTGGAAGTTTTGTGTAAGCTATAGATTTACCCTTGGTATAATTCTTTTGGGCAATGGCAAAGTGGTAATTAAAAAAGTTCAATCCTGTGTTCCCCTTCAGTTTTGGTAAGCTGGTTCATGAAGATAACTGCATTGAGTTTTTAGAGGTATGAAAGTCAGACAGTACGCCACAGTCATAAGTCACAGAAGATACCTAGAAGGCTGTCATATGCTTCTAAGCTATCAAGTAATTCATTAACAAGTTCCATAATTGCAGATTCAGTGTGCATGTTTGGGTAAAAGTTATATTTCTCAAAATATTGCACTGCTGTATTATACATTACAGATTCAAAGATTTTTTATATGGCTGGAAGTAAGGATATTGGTCCATATTGTCAGTTTTGGAAATATCACCTCTCTTGAGAAGTGTTATGACTTTAGGTTTTTTAAAAATACATTTGGAAATTTACCTTGAGAAAAGGTATCAGTGAATAGAGGAGTCAGGGGCATCAGAAGAGGGTAGGAGAATTTCTTGAATATAGGTCGCATTGTCTAAGCCAGGGGTCGGCAACCTGTGGCTTCTGAGCCGCAAGTGGCTCTTTAAGGACTTGCATGCGGCTCCCGAAAGCAACTCTTCCTTATAAAACCTCCAAAACAAATTGGCTTCATAAATTATTTAATAGAAATATCAGAAAACTTAAAAGGTATGGACACATAACGTACAATAAACATTTGTTGTACAGAGATAATTGGAAAAAGTAAAATGGCAAAGTTAAGAGGGGACGGCTTCCCATAGATCCTTCAATGACTGCGGCTCTTCTTATGTTGTGTGTTATACATAATTTGAAAAAGTGGCTCTTCTTAGGAGAAAGGTTGCTGACCCCTGGTCTAGGCCAATAGAATGCTTGTTTTTAAGGAAATTTTGAAATGATGCTGGCAAAGTAGACATTCATATGTTTACAAAGTTGGGTAGTATCATCTACATCAGGGCCAGACAACCCAAACTAAGTGAAGAGCCACTCAAAAAAAACAAATTATTTTCAAGAACCCACAGAAAAAAATGTATTGATAAAAAGAAATACATATACAAACTTGCTAATGAGTAATTTGGATTTTCATATTTATACTGAGATATATCAGGTTGGCCTCAATTGCGGATATAACAATTTCTAATTGATTTTCCAAATTTGTATCAGTTATCAAAGCCCTGGTCTTATTTTTTGCAAATTTTAATTTGAGAAAAAAGATTCACATCAATATGTACAGTACAGTCTCCATAGTTCGAGGTGAATGGGACCGAGGTCACCTCGAACTATCGAAAAGCTCGGACTATACAGAATATATCCTCAAAAAAATAAAAGGCAAATTAACAATATGTAGGATTTTACTGATAATAGAATATTGTATAAATTTACTTATATTATAAAAAAATCAAAATGTTTCCTTCTAATTTAACGTGCAAAACATTTTTAAGGCTTGTTTGCATTTGAAATTGCGATCGCTTCTTTGCTGCAAAATCACGCCATATTTTCAGAAGCAGAACATCAGTTGGTGTTGCTTCTTCCTGCTGTTCTATATAGCGTGGTGCTATCTCAAGGGCAGCTAGTCCTTCGGTATGAAGCACCCGGTCTTCTTTGATGTTACGTAGCTCACCTTTGTCACTGATATCATTGTCTGCTTCTTTGTTCACTATCTCAATTATGGAACTGTCTGTGAATTCGTACTGTTCGTCTTGGTCAAACCATTCTCTTAAGACATTCTCATCAGAATGTTCACATCCTGGCAGTTGTTTGATCAGGCTGGTCAAGTTTCCCCACTCATTGTCTTCTGCCATCTCGTTCTGGACTTCAGTATTTGTCAGCAGCTTTTTCCATGACTTTACTAGAGTTTCAGACGACAATTGGGACAATGATTCAGCTATCCTATATAGAACATCCTTCCTATTAATTTTCTTCTAGTAGCCAGCAGTACTGTCTTCATTCGCTCCTGCTTCAAGTAATGATTGCAACAACTTTCATCTATATTTTCTTTTTAAACACTCCAAAACACCCTGGTCCATCGCTTGCATCAAACTGGTGACATTAATTTGTAGGAACATAGCACGAATACCATCACTAGTCAATTCTTCTTCATTTGGATGGGAAGGTGCATTGTCTGGTATCAATACAGCCTTACGAGGAATATTTATCTCTCTCTGTTTTTGGAACAAATTCTTCAAAAAACCAGTTTGAACTGCTCACCGTCCATCCAAGAGTTTTTCTGGGCTTTATATGATACTGGCAAGGCCGTCAAAGAAATGTGCTTTAAGGCCCGGAGTTTAGCTGATTTGCCAATGCATACAAGAGGCAATTTGTGATATCCGGAAGCGTTACAGCAAGCAATTATAGTCACCCTTTCTTTGCTTTTTTTGTGAACCAGAGCTGCTGTTTCTTGGCAAGAAGCTAGAGTTTTAGATGGAAACATTTTATAGTTTAATCCTGTCTCATCACAATTGTACAGTTGGTCAGTCGTAAGATTGTCATTTTATATGAGGTTTAGTAATTTATTTTGGAACGTTTCAACTGCTTCTAAGTCTGACAAAAGTTTTTCCTCACAGATATTCGGTTGCCGCACCCCATGCCTTTTCTTCCATCTATCTAACCAACCTACGCTGGCAGTAAAGTCACTATCACCATCATGAAGTTGTTTCTGGAAATTAAGTGCTTTTTCTTAGAGCATTCTTTCTATCTCTGCTGTGAAAACCACAGGAACAAAGCTTCACGGTTTTTTTCGTATTCAGCTTTCTTCATGTTTTTCAGGAAATCGAGGCAGTTATCGTCTCGGACTAAACGGAACCTCGAACGAACGGGACTCAAACTATCGAGACTGTACTGTACTTCTGAGAAGACACTGTTTTTTAAAGAATGTTTTCTTTAATATGGGTATATTTCAGTTGTTATGAGTTTGATATATGTATTGTTTTGAATTTTGTTTTTTTAATTGAAAGAGTCATATTATATAGCTAAATAGAAAGAACATGAGAGCCACAAAAAATTATGAAAAGGACCACGTGGTCACGGGTTGATCAACATTCTTGTTAAGTTCATCTTTAATTGTAATGTATTTGTTGGTTTTGGACATCTTCCCAGTTTCATAGTACATACTTGATAATTTCCACAATTTTTTGTTTGCCTTTTGAATTTACTATCGGGTTGTTATTGTTTAACCGTTAAGTAGCTTTCAGAACCTTCTTATAGATATCTTTGTATTAAAAAAAATAATTTATCAACTTTTTGCTTTTGTCTATTGCCTTTTCTTTATACAGGTAATCTCCAATTTACGTCGGGGATGTGTTCCTAGAGCCGGCGACATATATCGAAACGGTATAAATCAGACATGTTTTTCTCATATATTTATATGTTATAAAGGAGATTAACTAATTAAATGATTAACTCTAATCCTCCATCTGCCTAGCGATTGAAAGAAGGAGGCATTCGATATGTTGTAGCGGCTCGCTTTTCGGATAGCAATCTTTTCCCATTAGTCCAAGTTTGAGACACGGTGTGAGACAGGTAATTACTAGCGAGGCTTTAAATTTAAATTTCTTTCTCCTAGAAAATTTTGGGAAAATGCATTTTTTTATAATAGCCAGTTAATTGGATTTCCAGATAACTGGAATCAGGATAAAAGGTTCTATACTGTATATATCACATAAACATTTTTGAACTGTCTGCAAACTTTAGAGATTGCCACAGTTTCTCTTTGTATCATTATTCACACAAGAGGTATAAGAAAGACCATCCCAGTAAGGAATGTTAACTACAATAACATTTTTATGTCATACATGGTAGAGTAATTTTTAGCTTACTGATAGCATCATCTGCCTTATTGAGATATATTTCATTAATTTTCTTCATAATTATAGTCATCATGGTGAGATTTTTACAATTATCTAACTAGTTAAGTACCAACAACTTCATCCTTGGTGACTGTGGGTTTTAATGTTTAAGCTATTTCCAACCTTATTTGCAATTAGTTTACTTGATATACACCTTCCATGGCTATCAGCATATTCCTTTGCTCTGGTTCTTATTCCTTTGACAAATCATTTAACATTAGAAGGGAAGTACATATTTATTTCCCAGTTGTGAATCTTTCTTATTGTTATCTATTGTTTTTTGAGTTACTCTGTAATTGATATGAACTAGATCCATCTTTGTTTTTACAATACAATTAAATAGGTGCATACTAAAACTCATTAATAAGAAATAACAAAATAGATCATGATAAGTAACTATGCTATGCTCAGCAAACAAGAAAACCAAATTAATAATCTGTGGTGATTTCAACATTAACCTAAGAGCAAATACCAAAATCAAAATTGATTTCCTAAACATGCTCAATGCATTTTCTGTGAAACCTATGATCAATTCATTTACCCACATTACCCTTCATTCAGCAACTTTGCTTGACAACAAGATGACAAATATTTGAGATGAACTCTGTAAAGCTGAAACATTAAATCTAGGGATATCTGATAATCTTGGTCAGCTACTCTCAGTAAAGGTTCATTCTAGAAATATTTCAAATAAGCCCCAAAAAAATCTTCCTGAGGCATTTCACCTCAGCAAATGTATCAAAATTTAATAACATATTAGTCTCAACTTTGACAGGCAATGCTCTCAGCTAACGATCTCAAAGACCAAATTAGTGATTTCATAAATGACTTCATGCTTTCCTTCTAAGCTTCCAACTCGGTATTCCTGAAAAGACTACAAAACAATGGCTAACTAGAGGCATACTAATCAGTTCCCAAATGAATAAGGATCTATATAAAGAAAGTACTAACAACAATAGCCCTTTTTTATAAATTATTTTTAAAAATACAAAAAAATCTATAAGAAGGTTCTGCAAGCTGCCCAAAGATTACACAATAACAACCTGGTATTAAATGCAAAAGATAAACAAAAAACATTGTGGAAAATTGTCAAGTATGAAACTTGGAAGGAGTCCAGATAGATGATCCCACCCAGCTTTGTAAATACAGTAGAGCCTCGCTAATCCGAACCTTAGTAATCCGAAATTTCAGTTAATCCGAACAGGATGTAAAAAAAATTCGAGCGCTTGCTCATCTTGGACATCATCCATGATACTTGGCAACAGCTTTTCCATGACTTTTTTATAATATCATATTTCACATTGTCTCAAGATTCAGTCACCCAATAAATCACATCCTTTATTGTAATCTTTTTAAGTTTCTCCATTAACATAAAATTTTCTTCTTCACCCTTGATAAGAGATTGCAAATGCTATTTCCTGTAGTCGCATTTCAGATTTTGCAACACTCCCTGATCCATTGGTTGCACCAACGTGGTCACATTTGGAGGCACCACAGATAAGTTCTGATTCCCGTGAAGGGGATGGAGCATTATCAATGAGCAATAATACTTTTGAAGGTCAATGCATTTGAACAATTCCAACTTATCTTTTAACGAACATGAACAATGCTTAACTTTTTGGACATTTCTACAAGATGGCCAAAACGGCGAGAGTAATTTAAAACACTGGGAAAAGCCCTGCTAGGACGTTAGCACAGTCGCGACACTCAACGTTAGAAAATGAGGCATGAATAAACATGTCACATTACCCCTCCAACCCATCTACCGCCTTATTAGAGCGTTATCTGAGCACTTCCTATTGGTCCATGGCATTTCCAGGCAACGAGTCTATGTAAGCAGTCCCCCCCCCCCCCCCCCCCCCCCCCCCCAGTCCGCCGAGTATTTTGTAAAACCCGGTTAATCCAAAAATTCATTAATCCAAACATACCCGAGTCTCAATTAGTTCGGATTAGCGAGGCTCTACTGTATATGAACTACTACTTTGCTAGCATATACTCAAAATTAGCTAACAAATTAACAGCATGTCTCTTCCTACAGTAGATGAAAAAGATATAATAAGTTGTATTAAAAAAACTTAAAAACAAACACTTTAGTGGTTCTGCCATGCGACCCCTTAAGTGCAGATGTTCGATCTCCACGACCCCCCGTGATTTTTTGAGTAGTAATAAAAATACATAAAAAACTTTTTTCATTTATAATTTTTTTATAAATCACACTGAAAAGTATAAAATAAATTTTGGGTTCAAGACAACATCTGGATCTTAAGGGAAATTTTCATTAAATATGATCATGAATCTCTTTAAAAAAGATATACGGAATATGTTGATTAAATTATTCACTACATTATAAATAGCCTGGAATATCTTTGTCGTTGCACACAGATAACTACAGGAGAATTGGTCTGCTATGGCAGTACAGTGGTAGAATATCCACCTGGTAAATGGAAGACCTGAGTTCGATTCCCGGTCACAGCAGATTTTCTTACTTGTTTCCACATTTCCCAAAAAGAAATTAGTTCAACAATAATTCAGATATAGCCAAGAATTACAATAAAGATGAGAAATGTGAGGACTAAGAAAATGAGTGAAGCTAGTATAAGTCGCCATAAATTTTATTATTAAATTATATTTCTTATATTAAACATAATATTAAAATTAGCAAATGCCTAATTTTGAAGATTCCAACCCTCAATCAAAGAAAAATTAGACTTAAAACCTATAAATTAAAATTGAAGAATTGATAAAATGAGGAATAAACAAGTTGGCATAGCGAAGACTGCTAGTGACCAGAGACGGCCCGAGGAATATCGGCGCCCCGGGCAAGATATCTCTCCAGCGCCCCCACCGTAAATGTTTTTCAGATATTTACAAAATACACATTAATTTTTTCATCGATTTGTAAAACTTATTGATAATGAATAATAAAAGGATTGTCATCAAGATTCCAGCCTTTCCCATGGTATAAATTGTTGTCCAATATTTACTCGCCTGCAAGTAATGCATAGATAGATGATCGGGATAGTGCCCCCAACACTTTGGCACCCGGGGCAGCTGCCCATATCTCAGGCCGGCCCTGCTCGTGACCCACCCAAAATTGTCTCGCAACCCCCAATGGGAGTTGCAACTGTACGTTTGAGAATCACTGGTCTAGATAACGTGCCTTGCTCTCTAACCAAGACATCCTCCTATGCTCTTCTGATGCCCGTCTCATCTTGCCAATGAATCCTTTTCTCAAGGAAAATTTCTTAAAGTATTAAAAAAATCTAAAATGATACCACTTCACAAAAAAGGCAATAACTCCAAAATTGACAACCACAGACCAATATCCCTACTCCTAGCCCTATCAAAAATCTTTGAAGCCGTAATGTTTAATAGAGTGGTGCAATATTTTGAAATACATAGCTTCCTCAGTACTTCTAAATGTGGCTTTTGCTCAAACATGAGCAGCGAATCTGCAATTGCCGAACTGATATATGTAGTAGCTGATAGTATGGAGTCAAAAGATAGTTATTGGTGTTCTGTGATTTATCAAAAGCATTTGATACTATTAATCATGGTATCCTAATAACAAAATGAAATAACCTAAGAGTTCGAGGTATAGTCAATAATTCATTCAGGTCCTACTTATTCATGGACGAAAATGATTATATAGCGAAACATATATCTGAGCCAACTACTGTTAAATCTGGCATTCCTCAAAGAAACATATTAGGGCCTTTGCTGTTCCTAGTGTACATTAATGAATTTCCAAACCTGGTTCTGCCTACAAAAAGTGTTTTATTCGCTGATGATCATCATCAGAGCCAAAAATCCCAAAGCCATAAACAATATTGCAATTAACATTCTAGAAAAATTAGAAAATTGGACCGCTTCACATAAACTTATCCTTAATACAGGTAAAACCAATTTCATGACCTTTTCTGCTTCTCATGTCAATGATGCTAACCACTCCCTTTGTCTTTATGGAAACACCATTTCATCAGTTTCTCACTGCAAATTTTTGGGCTTAATAATTGACCAAAATCTAGTTTCGATCGCATGTTGATATACTTTTTATAAAGTTAAGTTCCATATGTTTCACACTCAGAATCTTAAGTGGAGTTCCAGACAAGGCTATTGCAATCACTGCCTACCATGCATACTTTCATTCCCCAATAAACTATGGAATATTTTCAGGGGCATGCACAAAAATAAAATAAAATATGCTTAAAATCCAGAAAAGGGCCACACAAATCGTTGCAAAACTGAAACCTAAAGATTCCGGCAAAAATGCATTCACAGAAACTGGAATTTTTACTGTTCCTTGTATATTTATAACGCAATGCATCCAACAGGTAAGGAAAAACCTGGTGAATTTTGCAATAAACCATGATCATCATGACCATAACACAAGATCAAAAGACCACATACGAATACATAGGAACAGGTTGGAACATACATTCAGAAGTTTTCACCATAAAGGGATCCAACTCTACAATAATTCTCCCAGTTCTTTGAAAAAAGATATGCCTCTCAATGTCTTTAAGACTAAATTGAGAACATACCTGAGGCAATGCTTTTCTGTAGATGAATTCCTTGAATAAGCACAAGGTGATATTTAATTTTCTTTCATACCTTGATCTAAGAGATTGCTGTAAGTGTACACATATATTGCACTGATATTTCCATGCAAATGGGTATTATATCGTTTTAGTATATAGCAAGAATAATATTGTATCAAATTATATATTACAAAAGGTTATCTCTGTACAGTATGCAATTCCAATTCTCCATTTCCAAACTTGTACATACTCTTTTAAAAGTACCTTTTCATGAAATATTTGTATGCTAATGTGCATTTTAACTTTGTATTATGTATACTGTAAGCCGGTGACGTGTGACTGTACTAACTTTGCACATAGGATGATAATAAACTCTACTATTATCTTCATCATAGTTCAAAATAAAAAGCACAAGTTGTGTCAATCTTGATGCATCAATATCGGTACAGTGAACTAAAATACAAAAAAATAAACATAAATACAAGGAAGAAATATGATTAAAAACAGTAAGTAATCACTACATGCTAGAAGGATCATATAGTCAAAGTCCATCCAGCAACTGGTGAAAATGATTAAGAGAAAGAAAAAATCTGTAAATGAACCTTTTCAGGAATAGATAAAATATTTGCTTTTTTAATCTTTTCAATTTTAGGATCTATTCTGGCAGTTTAACTTAGCTGTCCGAAACCTTTCTTGGAGAAGATATTGTATATATTGACTAGAAAACCATATTATTTCAAAGGTAGATTGATTTAAAGGCTCACGTGGATAATATTATTACTTAATGTCTTGCGAAATGTAATCTTTAAAGAATAACAAAGCATCCAGTTAGTGTCAGATACTAACATTTAATCTGCCGCCCATCGTGCAAATACAACAGAGAACTGGAATAACCATAACTGTTATCGAATTCAGGAATAAGCGCTTATGCATCAAAAATGAAAAAAATAAGCAATTTTCTTAGGTATCTCATTACCTTGTTATTGCGATTGGAGATACCTTAGATAAGTAACGTATTTACCCGAATCCAATAAGACCCTCTTTTCCATATTTCCGCGTGTGAAAATCGAGGGTCTTCTTCAATTTGAATATGAAGTACGATTACGCGTTTTATCGATGGATTTATAACGAGTGGAACATATGATAAAACAATAACAATTCACAACAAAACAATGAAAGAAATATAAATAATAACGAATGAAACATAAGAATAATAATAGTGTCGTCTACAACGAAGGTTACCACGGATGTCGTCATGTGGTCCGTGATAGAGCTTGCGCATGTCCAACAAATGACGGCGTAATTCATCTGGATTCCCGTGTTCAAACGTGTTGTATAGTGTCAAGTTGTGATTTTGTTTTATACATGTTCGTTTTAAATATTTCACCCTCCAATTTAAAATGGCAGATCATGTTGAGATAAGAGGTACAATTAGGGTTGCCAATCGTCCATCTTTCGGATGCACAGTCCATCTTTCACAAGATTTATCCTTTGTCCATCCCTAACGTTGAAAAAATTCTCTAAACCTAATCAAAAAAATTAACCACCTCCTCTCTCCCCTCCCTTTTTTTATATCACTATTTATTTCCTATCTTTAAAACTTCAAGATGTCACTTTCTTCGGAGATACAATAAGTTGACAACCCTAGGTACAATTGCAAAGGGAAAGAAATCAAAAGGAACTGGAAGTAGTTATGATGGAAATTTTAAACTTCTTATGATTAATCATGCAGAAAAAACTAATAACTGTGACGCGAGTAGAAAATTGAATGTATCTGAGGCAAATGAGCGTAGATTGGAACTCTCAAAACAGGAACTAGAAAATGCTAAATATACAAGTATATCATTCAGTGCACTAAATATACCACGACAGAAATACGAAGAACTCCCTTGCCATGTACTTCATCCGGATTACCAGAAACATCCATGCACCACCGCTAACTACCCGCGATGCATTTTCTTCACAACATGTAAGACTACGGCTGTTACAATAGTGAGTAGTACCATGAAACTTATTAATATGTTTTCCATTAAATAAATTTATATATAGAATACACGGGTATTATTACACTTTCCACCATATATTTTAAGGTTGTAATTTGTTAGGCGTATTATGCTATTATTCACCATAGTATTTAGTGTATAGTTACTTTATACACTATAGTAGATAGGAAAGAATAATAATAACACTTGGTAAATTCCACTTCATTGACAAAAAATCAGTCCGTTTTTTGTCAATAAAGTGGAATTTACCAAGTGTTATTATTATTCTTTAATGGATATGGAGTTCCACCATGTGAAGACTAGTACCTATATCTGCCGAGTTTATTCTGAGGTTTATAGTAGATAGTATTTATGACTATATTTTATATTTAATGTGGGTTATACAGTATCTGTTTGTCACTTTTACAAGAAATTTTAATAGGCACGCTTTTATGAGGAAATCATTGAGACATAATAAAAATTTCTTAGCAAGCAGTATAACCTTGCAGCCCAATTCGAGCACTGACTTTATTATATTAAAATGTTAAATGACAATGATATTCAAGAAAATTATGAGACAATAAAAATTTCTGCCAGGAGTGTAGATATTAAAATTTTTGTAGTAATGTAGGTCATAAAATCTTTTCTTTTTTGATAACCATCCAAATGGGGGGTCGTCTTGGATTTAAGTAAATGTGGTATTTATTTTTTCCATTTTTAATACTCAAGTGCTAATTCTCGAATGAAACTTTATATATAGAAACAATAGCTTGCTTGAATTTGGGGGGAATGATTTCACATAGATTAAAATGCAAGAGGAAATGCATTACTTTTTAACTTTCACTCATTGCTTATATTTTTTATACCATCTTAAGATGTGCATAATTTATCATAAATGAATTCATAACTATTTTAGTCAGTTAAATGAAATAATGTAATACTTTTGAAAATAACATCTCATAAAGCTATAGCTACAGTTATTTATGAATTGAAATCGACCCTCTCAAAACTTTTGCTCTTGTCATGAAATGTCATGTGTCCATGCACGGTCAGTTCTAAATATTTTGGAATCCTAGGCAAGAGGTCTAAATGTACCCTTAAAAAAACGTAAAATTCACTGAAACCATTAAGATTTTGATTGTAACAATAATTTAAACATCTAGCTTTCTGCATTATCAAATAATGAAAAAAATAAAAATATATACATATTATGATGTAAAAGATGTGGCCATAACCATATGGAACCCTACGCAACTGTCTATTATGCCTATGTGATAGAGCCAGCCCTGTGTTTATGACATTGTTGGTATTATTACTTTCTCCATACGTAGCAATGGGAAAGTATTGTGATCACGGAAAAAATCGACTTCGAGATTTCAACGGAAATACACGTTTTGAGGTCCCTAGAACATGTTTAGACTATTTTCGGAATGATGTCTGTGTGTGTGTGTATGTGATTGTGGGCGCTCTAACTCAAAAAGTACTTGCCATATCGTTTCCAAACTTCATATATAACACTTTCCCATGAGTAGAAAGAACTGATTAGTTTTTGGACAATAACGGTTAACCGGAAGTCGAGGTTTATTCAGAACCCGATTCGGTTTTTGCGATATTTCTATGTTAAAACATCATTATTGTATATACAATTCTATACAAAGGTTATAGAGAATGTAATTTCCTACATCTTTCATTTGAAACAATTTTCCATAGCAGTTATTGTTTAGGAATTATTTATAAAAAATAATCGATTTTTTCGGTTTCCTCAAATATCTCCGTAAAAACGTCATAATTGGTCATCTTCGTGAGGACCAAAGTTGTAGAGAATAATATTTCTTCCAAGTTTTGTTTGAAACAAATTTTCGTAGAACCATCCATTTTGGAGATATTCAACTTTTCGTAATTTCCAGTATACAGCGCCACCACCATGTAGCGGTAAATTCTGTAAACATATTCAAAATATAATTTATGGCAATAAGGACAACTGTATTGTTTTACGATACAAAATGATAATTTTGCCTCATAATGCTATTCAGAATAATTTATATATCTATACCCCAAATATGGAGAAAGTCATGTTGGCCACATCAGATTTTTCTTCTCATTTATTCAGGGCCGGGATGAGAGCGATTCGTTTTCTTTGCCTGGACAACAAAATATCTTTCTAATTTTATTTATACTTTGAGAATATTTTCACTTAGAAGAATTGTTAATGAACTTTTCATCAAAACAGGACTTATTGCAAGGCTGATATAATCAGGGATGAGCTGTCAATGTGTTAACAATGTGCTCACTGTGTGTTAATGAAAAACTTATGGATTGTGAATAAACTTGTATAGGAATGCAATGTTTAATTTTTTCATTTTATAGTTTCAATTATTTATTTAAGTAAAACTTTTGAGTTTTTATCACAAAATTATATGAGGCATTTCTATGGGAGAACTCAACAAGTTTCATAATGACTGGAAATGTGCTTATTATGCCAATGAAAAGATCAAACTTTCTTATCATTGTATACTATACTGAGATATGAACTTACTGTATAAAAAAAATATTTTAACATCGCTTAATCAACTGTTTTTTCACTCGGAGTGAGCAATCAGAATGGAAGAAAGGAGGAAGTTAACAATTCGATCATAAATTGAGAGGAAGACTGGACTTGAAAGATAATAATATACAATGTAGTGGTCACTACTAGAATGACTACTTATTTTTAGCTTTTATGGATTTAAATGTGACCTTTATTTTTGAGGGTTTAAAATATTGTGTGATTATTAGAAGAGTAGTGATTAGCACAGCATTATCAGAGATATGGCAAAAAAGACTGAAAATAGTGGCCTGAGTTTGGCAGATATATGAAGGTAGAGAGATGAAAGATTTTAGTAATATAAAGTGAATATTAAACCCCAAACATCATATTGTGCAACATGAGTGAGATAAGTGATATCAATCAATTTGGTCACTCCCTTTGAGATTTAGTCAAGGGCATATATTAAGGGTGTGCTAGGACTGCGGTGCACACCCACTGAATATCACGATATATACAGGGGCGGATTGGGCCGCCGGGACACTGGGCAAAATCCTGGTGGGCCGGCGGCCTAAGGGCCGGTGACGCCGCCTACACCAAATCATATCAAAACCGAAATGGATCCTTATACTGTAACTAACTCCACGACTGAGAACTCTAACATGGATGGCTGGGTGTTAGGGCAAACAAACGGGAAGTTTTTCTTCACTCTTAACTAGAGCTTGTTTCATTTGGTTATCTGAGAGACAAAGGTTGCTGTTGTCTTCCAGAAAGATTCTGCTTTGTAAACATCAACTTAGCATACATGATTTTGCACCCATTAAAAAAAATAATTTGATTTTTTTTTATTATCTCTCCCTGATGTTTAGAGCTAGCCCTTGGACTGGGATGTTTAGGTTGGAGTTTTCTTTTCCATCTGTGTACCTTTGGTTGGCATCTGTTTCATGTGCCTCTTAATGAAATTTGAGTCAGCGTGTATGCAGTTTCATAGCGTAGAGCCGTATAGTTCTCAGTCTAAAGAAATCTTTTGTGAGTGGATGTCTAAAAAGTCTGGTAGTAGTGAACTGAGTATGAATTTTGTTTCTTAATCATTTCTACTCCAGTCTGGTAAAAGAATTTAGTTCGAGTGGTCGTTTACGTCAGCGCAATGCTTTCTTTGACTGAAGTGAAAACAGAGTCAAGTAAGTCTCGTTTTTTTATTTACGTAAATCTACATTTGGTTAATTTAGACTGTACATATAGTATAGGTTATCTCTGAGAAATTTTGTAAGCCGATTTTTTATAATAAATTTTGGTCAATATACAGTATAAAACTGTTTATTTATAAAATAACATATTATTACCATATTATTTTAATACAGGATTTCAGGATATCTCGGCAAGATTTAATGAGATTTCTCGTCTCGTCAAGGTGAAATTTGAGAGCGTGCTTACGATTTTCTTCTGGTGAGCTATTTCTTAAGAGTTTTATTAACTCTGAGCGACAGTTCTTTTCTAAGAACGTTCATCTTCCAAAGTTAAATTAATAAAAAATGTTTGCGTTTGACCATGTCACAGGAGCAATTAGATGCATTAGCAATTTCCATAGAAAATGAATTATCGACTGTTTGGATCTAGAAGAAACGATTACAGATTGTGCTGCGCTAAAAGCCAGAAATAAATTTAGTTATTTTTGCGGTTTATAATTTTATTATTTTTATAATATATTCAACTTAAATCATTATCCCATTTTGTCATGTGCATGTTTTGTCAATTATCGACACTTCTTTATGTAAATCCCTTAACAAATATCAAGTTTGTTCTTTCGTTAGTGATCATGTACTTTATTCGAATGAATCTCTTGGTTACAGTGCAATATAGTTTAGTAGTTTTACTTCAAAATCTCGCTTAGTAACTATTATTCTCCTGGCATGGACATTCCGAATTATATTGACTTTTATTAGTTTTACTACATCTTGCTTAGTAACGATTATCTCTTGGCACGGACACTCCGAATGAGTGTCACAGTTGGTTGGGGGATTGTAAAATAAAGCATTCATTCTTCCATTCAAAACAGCCAAACTCTCTCTACAAATCATTAAAACACTATGTAAATTTAATATTATAGCTATTTTTTGCTGGGAATTGTAATACTTAATTGGAAGCAAATATTGTGTTCAAGGTCATAACAATAAATTATTTCTTAAGATTTTTTTCCCCAAATAGTCCTTTCCCCGATCGTGGAGAAATCGTGTTAAACTGGATAACCAGTCATGTTAGTCGAATATCAGCCCTACTTTAAAAATTGTGTTAGTCGGGAACTAGGTATACATAGAAATTTCTTGGTTAATTTTCTCCTTTCATTCTAATTTTCAAATTAGGATTTTTGCTAGGATCCTATTAAAAATATAAGAGATTTCATTGATTTTATTATGTGGGTGATTCATAATTTCATGTTACAGTCAAACCTGGTTAATTCAAAATTTACAAAAAAGCAGGATTTATCACTTTTAAAAAATGCAAATATAAATTATAGAAAAAAAGAATATGACAATATTAACATACAGAAAACACCAGGTTTTACTCTATCATATTAATGGGTATTGAAAATGTTCAGATTATTACATTAATCTTTATGTTAAGGAAGATATGAAAAAATTGTCTCGATAAGTTAAAAAATTTCCTGAAACATAAAAAAGTTGAAGTCCATTCAAATGTAAAGAATAATTTTATTTTCTTCTGTATTTTTTTGTTATTCAAGCCTTCAATAATTTAACAATATGATTATCAATATATATTTAATCAAACATTTCGGATTGTCTAATTTTGCCTGCAATACATATATGAAACTTTTAATAGAAAAATAATTACTTGAATATTCACCCTTTGTAGATGGAAAAAAACATAGAGGAGGAGCAGAAAAATTACGTGAAAAGAGAAAGAAACTATTCCTCTCAGAAGCAAAAAAGTGTTCGAAGCTGACTGACATATTTAATGCTAATGCTGTTGGGTCATCGATGTTGGAACATCATTCAACGGATTGTGAAAGTCAAGTCATAATTTCTGAAAACTCTAGGGTGCATGATTATTCTGTAGCACAGGAATCCAAAAATAAAAGTGATGTGAGGAGAATGAAAATCAGTGTGACAAGATAGATACAGAACCTGAGTTTACAGAAAGAGAAATTGATATACTAATCGAAAGTGATGCTGATCTATTTGCCAGGCTGAGAGTAAATGAGAGAGCATTCTTTTTTCAATCACATCCAAGACAACCACAAGATGATAATTCTCTTCCGTTTTCATCAAACACTGTATTTAGGAGAAAAAATGGTTGTCATCGTCATTGGTTATGTTATAATAAATCTAACAATGTACTCTATTGTACGGTTTGTCTTGCATATAGTAAAGAACATGAAAGTAATTTGTTTATGGTAGGTATGAAAAAATTAAAAAACTGGAGGCATGCACACCAAGGGATTAATTAACATGAAAACAGCAAGCACCACAATCATTGTGCAGAAGCCCATATTCGTAGCATGAATCATAAGGGCATTGAACAACTACTTCTTACAAATCAGAATCTTATGAGAAGAGAAGAAATTAAGAATAATAGGTGATGGAAAGAATAATCGAAGTTGTAAAATTAATTGGTAAACGGGGGTTAAGTTACAGAGGAAGTAGTACAACACAAGCTGCCTATACACTTGATAATTCATTGATAGACCATGGGAACTTTCTAGAATTGCTTATTTTGATAAGTAAATATGATCCGTTACTAAGGAAACATTTAGAGTGGTAAAAAAGTCAGATGGCACACAAGTCTGGAAGTAAAGGTCGTGGTAGTTCTTTAACACTGATATCCAAAACGATGGTGAGCAATGTTATAATTTCTATTTCCTCATTAATAAAGAAGGTTATAGTCGATGAAGTAAGGAAGGCTGGTATGTTTTCAGTGCAACTGGACACAACATATTTCAGTGAAAGGCCAATGTTCAGTTGTAATTGGGTACGTGGATAGCAAAGTCATTCAGGAGAGGCTGCTAGCACTTGTGAATTGTATTGACTGTACAAGAAAAGGTTTATATGAACTTTTGAAAAACGTGCTGAATGATAATAACTTAGTTATAGATAAATGTATTGCCAATGCGACAGATGGAGCAGCGAAAATGCAAGGTATATACAAAGGCTTCTCAACCTGGTTAAGCAGTGAGTCACCAGAACAAATTCATGTTTGGTTTTACAGTCATATATTAAATCTTGTAATTGGTGATGCCACTCGGTCGCCTACCCCAGCCACTTTACTCTTCTCTTTGTTAAATGGAATTGCAGTTTTTTACTGGGGGTCCTATAAAAGAATGAATGTATGGGATCAGAGAAGCAGTCAAAATAACCTGCACCGCTTACAAACTATTGGTGACACACGTTGGTGGGCAAAAGATGTCGCACTAACTAATATATTTGGTTCTTGGGGAAATCCACAGAGTTCCCTCTATGTAAATGTAATTCTCTCTCTCAATACTATTGCAGAAACAGAAAAATTTTCTCCTGAAATACGATCAAAAGCTATGTCTTATAAGGAACTTCTATTAAAATATGAAACAATAATGACAGCATTCATATATCTTCGAATTTTTTCTCTAACTAAAATCTATCTAAATATCTGCAAACTGTTGGTATAGATATGCTAAAAGCACATCAGTTGGTGATGGTTACTCTAGATCTACTAATTAAAATTCAACAGAACTGTAAATGGGTGGAAAAAAATGTGATGGATTTCATTGACTGGGTAACAGATAAACTAGAATAGCGAAGCTCACTAAAAAGTATTGTCGTTCAAGAGGGTTTTCCAGAAAGAAGACAACAGAAGAGAAGCAAAATTTCTGGAGAAGGCACAAGTGATGAAACAACATTTGATGTTTATAAAGAATTTGAGTATTGTGTGCATAATAGAATATTAGATACAACTATTGAAAGTTTAAAGTCAAGATTTGAGCAGAATGGAACTTTATATAGGGACCTGGCTTTTTTGTCTCCTGCACAGTATGGAGAGATAAAGATATACTTGCCTCAATCTGCAATGCAAAAGCTAAGTGAAGTTTTTTCAAAATTCGACGAGGAATTAACTTGTGAGCAACTGAAAACTAAACTCGTAAGTTTGGCAAATAACTGGGATAGGCTCAAACATACACTAACTGAGGAGTACACCCTGCATACAAACTGTCAAGACTCTGTTAGTGAGATAGATCTTAGAGTAAAGGAAAATGGTGAATTAGAATATGACGACCAGAATTGTATGTGTAAACATTGCCACAATTGTGCAGTTTTTGTTTCTTTCACATTGGACAAATACAACCTATTCAGCAAGGCATACAAAAACATTGGGTTAGCTTATAAATACTTATTAACACTCTCTGCTACTCAGGTGTCTTGTGAAAGAAGTTTTTCAAGCTTAAAATTTATCAAGAATAGGTTAAGCACTTTGAATTCATATCATTTAGAGGCGTTTATTCTGATGTCAGTTGAAAAAGACATTCTCCATGGTATAGATCATGACGCTATCATCGATATTGCGCCAAAAAAAATTCTTTACTACAGAAAAATTTGTATTATCATTAACTTATCTTTCTAATTAAAAATACCTTTGTAATTTTTTCTCTTTGTACTTACAGGTCTCTTTTCAATGTGCCGGTTATTGTTAAACTGTAAATAAATGTTTAAAAAGTACAAATTTGCAACTTTTAAGCTTATTATGTACTTTCACCAGAAAAATCTTTTTGGTTCATATTTTTAACTACCTATAAAAAGTATGCAATGTTTTATATAGTATCATTGTGTTTTTATTCTAATGACATTTTCAACTTTTGTTTTAGTATGCTGATTCCATAAAAGCACTTCCTGTAAAAATAATTGTAGTGTACTTTATTTATGACAAATTTTCCTGTTTTAAGAAGGAACAGAATTATTATATTTGTGTTATTTTGTAAAACATTATATTGGCAGCTGTATTTGCATAATTTTATTTTTCAACTTTTATTTATTCATAATTTTTAAATAACTTTCTATTGTATATAAAATTGTATTCGTATGTAACTTAATGGGCCGCTTGTGGATATTTGCCCGGTCCGTTTCATGCTCTCAATCTGCTCTGGATATATATATATATATGTATATGCATATGTGTGTGTATATATATATATATATATATATATATATATATATATACACACACAGTAAAACTCGTTTAATACGTATTTGAGGGGACCGACTAATTGCTTCGTTATAAGCGTGACTACGTTATATACGAGAAACATGGTTTTTGGCCTATACATCCCATATAACACTTATACACATACAGTAAAAGCTGTGCTATCCGGCTATTTAGAACCGGCCAGCCTTAGATACCGGCAATTACACAAATACAATTCATTTTGTATTTATTTTTCTTTTTTTGTGAATTTTTGTGTGAATTGTATGAGTAATACCACAACTTCCACTTTAAAATTTCTTAAAATATGATATCTATATATTACGTATTTACTCCTTATACTTCTGTGGCTGCCGAGTAAGCATGGCGTTTTTGGTTACGTAAGCCATTTGCATTGTCTAGATATTTTGGTGTACTTCTACAATTTCCAGTTTTATCGCTTTTTATTATTTAAAAAATTACCCATCCATTGAATATGGCATCAAAATAAATACCTAAAAGCAAGGAACAGGAGAGAAAAGGTTGGTTTAACGCTAACACAAAAGCTGGAACTGATCAAACGAATTGAAAAAGGAAAAAATAGAGCAGCCATAGCAAAAGAATTCAACATCGGATCTTTTACGCTCTACGATATCAAGGCTCATAAGGCTAAATTAATGAAATTTGTGTCATCTTCTGAGACGAGTAAATCGATTAATAAACATCATACGCTTCATAAGCCAAAAATTGAGGAACTGGATAAAATATTATACGACTGGTTTTCACAGAAATGTTCAGAAGAATTAAATAATTTCGTCCTCCTCTAATAGAGTAAATAAAGATAAATAAGAAAGATATAATCCAATAAATTCAATTTTGGGAACAGGTTCACTGCCGTAATCCCCAAACTTCCCGGACGCCCTAAACTTTTCAATAGTCTTTTTGTTTTGCATGTAAGCGTAGCAACGTATTAAATAAGAATGGGTAAATAGTGTCTATATCTAACTATGTATGGAAGAATTAAAATGGAAAATGCAAACCCCATGCACAGTTATGTTTGGGGAGTACGATAGTGAACCTAAGCCCAATTTTGTTTGGTTATTGCTAAATTTGCGATGTCAAAATCGAAAATCGCTCCCCTAACCGGATATTTCTCCTAATCTCCTTTCCACAATCCCCAAGATAGCCGGATAACACAACTTTTACTGTATTTGCAGTGAGTCGACTTCAATGCCGTACTTACATATGCAAAGAGATGCTTACCAACTTCGCGGCATGTAAAATGTTCGACTGCTATTACATACGATTTTTTAAATGGTCAATTAATATTATTATGGTCATTAATTTACATAAACATTTCACATTTTTAATATCAATTTCAAAACAAAGGGAGCGTGGAAATTCATATGGTAGGGGACCTCTACGAACAAGTGCGCGGTAAACGGGCGGAAACTATTCATTACTTATCGCTCTGCTCGCCAAATCTCGTTATATATGGGGCATTTTTTGCCACGGGACCAAACATTTGTTCGTTACAGCCGAGAATTCGTAAAATGCGTGTTCGTTACATCCGAGAAATTTAACCAATGCTCTTATGGAGAAGTTCAAGGGACCGAGACATTTCTTCGTTATAGCCGAGATTTCGTTTTAGGCTTGATCATTATAAACGAGTTTTACTGTGTATATATATATATATATATATATATATATATATATATATATATATATATATATATATAAATACTTAAGGAAAAGGAAAGGTAATAATAAGGGTAGCAACAAGGTGTTGGAGGAAGCCCAGTGGACACTTACCTAGAATGAAGAGCCGCTGGGGGTGCTGAGGACACACGAAAAACACAAAAGAACAAAAACTACACAAAAATGGAGCTTTCGGGCTGATGCCCTTCTTCAGCGACGGAGAAACATATATGTTCTTCATTCTAGGTAAGTGTCCACTGGGCTTCCTCCAACACCTTGTTGCTACCCTTATATATATATATATATATATATATATATATATATATATATATATATATATAGAGGGCTGTTGTCTATCGCTGGTTCTATTCAATATATATATGGAGAGAGGCTAGTGCAGGAAACGTTAGAAGGCACGGGAGATTTCAAAATCGGAGGAAGGATTATAAGAACAGTGAAATACGTGGGTGATCAAGTACTTCTAGCAAGAAAGGAAAAGGAACTCCAGAAAATGATAAATAGACTAGTGATAACAGGTAGAAAATATGGTATGGAAATTAATACAGAAAAATCCAAGGTTATGCGAATATCAAGTAAAGAAGAAGAAAATTTGAACATAAGTATTGGAGGAAAGCCATTAGAACAAGTTTCAGATTATAAATACCTTGGAAGCGTCATAATGAGAGAAGCAAAATGTAATGATGAAATCAGGAGTAGAATAACAAAAGCAAAAGCCGCTTTCAGAAGAAAGAAACTCCTACTTACGGGAAATATAAAGCAGGAAATCTGCAAGAGGTTGATAAATGCTTTGTATGGAGTACAGCTTTGTATGGGGAAGAAACATGGACGCTAAGGAAAAATGATATAAAATACTTGGAAAGCTTCGAAATGTGGACATGAAGAAGAATGCTGAAGGTAAAATGGACAGATAGGGTGAAAAATGAGGAAGTACTACGAAGAATAGGAGAGAAGCAAATGATTATACAGACTATCAGAAAGAGAAAGGTGAACTGGATTGGGCATTACCTGAGGAGAGAGTGCATGATTAAAGAAGTGCTAGAAGGAAAACTGGATGGAAAAAGAAAAAGATGTAGGAAAAGGTTTCAGCCTTGAAAGGGAAAGAGAGCTATCAAGACATGAAGAAAACTGTGGAAAATAGGAGTGTATGGAGAACCAAGTTTAACCATGAATAATCACGAACCTGTCAACGGACAGTCTACCTATGATGATGATGATATATATATATATATATATATATATATCTATACACACACACCGTATATTTCGGCATATAGGTCGACCTTTGAAGCCTAAAATTTTTTCCCTAAAACTTAGAGTCGATTTCTACGCTGAACATAAAATGTAAACTTTAAATTACAGATGAATAACATCGATATTTGCAAAGACCGTTGATCTTACGGTGGAGGTGATCACTATTTTGAATCAGCTGTTCCAGTGTTTACATTTTATGACATTTATTTTAGAGGATTTATAATAATCAATTTTAATGCTGTATTTACTCACTTACCCGCATCCTCATGTACGATGCGCACCCCTTATTTCGGACCAGTTCGAGGAGAAAAAATAAATTCGTTCATTAATATTAATGAATATCTTTGGTTTGAATTCTATTAAGGTGCCTTTTCACAGCTTCTTCAAACTCGGCTAATAGTAATTCAATTATTTTCAAAAAATTTAACGCTTTTGGTATAAAGGGTTTCGGTTGAACCTCAGAAGGCCATATTCTCTGTGGCAAGTAATTTAATCACAGCTATTAAATGTTTTAGAACACCTACCCATTGTTGTTTGTTGTTTTTCAGTTCTCATTAAAGTCTGCAATTCTTTATCAATTGCCAAATCAGTTTTGTCTTTTCTCTAATTCTAACAATTTTTGGAAACAGTGAAAATGTTCTTGGCTCCTTTAATGCTGTTGAAGAACCGAAGACATATGTTTCCAATTGTTATATCCCTTTGAAGTTAGTGAAATTTCATATTTACAAAATAATTTACAGCAAAAACAAAATACTGCATCCTTTGAGTATGAATAAACCAACTATTGCCTATCAATTTGTTTGCCGTTGCTCAATACTTGAGTGTAATAGGATATATTAAAAAATCTTTTGTTTTTTTTATCTTTTGGAAAATTAAACTGTGTTGGCTTTGCAGGAGGCCCTTTTCTTACCAAAGTATCTATTACTGCACTGTCAAGCTTTGGCCATAAAGCTGGATCCCCCAAAATATTGTCACTAAATTCTTTATAATCAATTTCACATTTTTTTCAACACTAGTTTGTTCAGTTACTACTGGCATGCCAACATCCTCTGAAATGGTTTCTTCAGTTAGTCCAAACACTTGTAAATCCTGATTTTCTCTAAAATGGAATCTCTATCAGTATCACAGCTGGTCGTTGTACACGAACTTGGAGTGTCTCTATCAAAACTCCCTTTTGCTTTAAAATATTTTAGGAACGCACCTTTTTGCGATGCATCAATCTCTTCTTTTTCCGCTTTCCATTTTTTATATTCACAGCCAGAGAGATGAATCTTCTTTTTTATTTCATCCATCAGTCTAAAATTGAATATTTAAACCATTTTTTTATAAATGCATTTTATGATCAATGTTAATTTTATCACAGAAGTTTAGTATTATAACTAGTAGCAATAATATAAGTATTAAATTTGTATACCCTATTCTTATTCGGTGTGAAGTGTCTTGTGGTTATAATTCCGTCGGGATATGGGACGACAGCAGTGAAGTGAGAATGAGGAGAGGGAGTGCAAAAGAGTAAGTGAAAAGGAAGTATCCTTCAGTATTTTGTAAAGGAAACATAGAAGTGGTCAGAAGGCCACCCATGTCTTTTGCCCATGCCTTGGTCCAGTCCAGTATATGTAGCACCTACCAGATGGAATTTTATATCTTGATTAACAAATACAGTGAAAGATTACAGAAATCAATGAATTGAATTTTTTTAATGTTATTGAAAAATGGGACCGATGCCGGTGTTAAAGCAGTGGATTTTTTTGCCTTCTTTCAAGATTTTCTAACAATTTTGTTCCTTGAAATTTTTTCAAAACACGATTAATTACGAAGATGTAATTTGCACAATATCTGCAAGATGGCATTTTGTCATTTTACTGTACTAGTAGTTCCATTATTTCCTTAGAGGAGACAGTTGGATATTGCCTGATGCCATACTGGTTGCATAATACATTTTTTTGTCCTAACCGGCCACCCACCACTGATGATCAGTATATGCAGGGGTGCACCTTGCCTCACAGCTGCCCATGTGCAAGTCTCTCATTTGCCGCCCTTTTTAGGCATTCTTCAAAAAAAAAATTTTAAATGCCTAATGGTTTGATAAATTTTCATAGCCAATAAATATGAAAGAATGCACGACATATTATAATACAATCCACATTACTGTAAAAAATACTGTACATGTCTGATGATAAATTGGCCGCCCCTGTTGTTTGGCTGCCCATGTTCTTTGTACACATCACACGGACAGAGCTCACCTGAGTATATGCCACTGGATTTAGTGCTCAATTTAAAAATTCATGCCGTATAAAAAGTATTAGTGTTTAAGTAAAATATGTACAACTCACTCCTGGATATAATGATACAATATCACCAAAATCATCAGAAGAAATCCACAATTGCATTTAAACTAGAATACGTTTATCAGTACATGCAGTCTTTTTTACAAGAAATATTGTTAATTATTGGGCATTCATTGATTATTTATAATAAAACAATTAGTTTATAAAACTTAGGGATATATGGAGGTTAACTTTCAAGTTGAAATATTATAGTAAAAGAAATATTATTTTTGTATACATCAAGAAAATTTACAAAATTTTTATCAACAACATTTTCTTAAATTGAACCAAATGTGAAATATAAGAGCAAGCCATTTCTATAAAACGTTTTCCTCTAAAAAAATTGGTAGTTGTGAAAATAGACATTTATAACAAATATATATGTTTGCTTGACCTGATGTAAAAAGTAGATGATCTCTATTATCATTGGAGTCCATAGAGCTGGCTTGAACATCTTAGAGGCCAAGAACAACAAATTAAGTGAAGTGCCTACAAAAATAGAGTAGCTCTTTTCATAATTTTTTTGGCTATCATTTTCTTTCTCTTTGGCTATATAATATGACTCTTGATTAAAATAACAAAATCTAAAATAATACGTATATTTAAAAATCAAACATTATGAAGAACAAGCAACTATAATAACAATGATAAAGAATAAACGAAAAGAAGAGTTGAACAGTGGAAGAACAGCATAATGATTAAATATATTGTCTTGCAGTAACTTATGACACTTTCCAATTTTCCACATCTCCTTACTCTTTTAAACAAGCGTAATTCCTTCCACACCTTTTATCCATTTTCCAACAATTTGGAGAAATTTTTCTTTGCGATAAACTTCCAAAATTTTCACAAGTCCATTTTACATTGATGTGAAATCCTTTCCAGAAGAATATAAATTAGGATTAATAGAATCATGGAATACCAAATTTCTCATTAGCGAGAAGTACCTATATCGAGTCATATAAGTCGATCTGGCATATAAGTCGATCAGAACTTTTTGGCTTGAAAATACAGTATTAGGCATGGATTGGTATCATTTTCCTGGATATCACTTTCCCGAATGATTGTTTTCCCCAAAATCATTTTCCCGAATATCATTTTCCCAAAAATCATTTTCCTGAATACCAATTTCCCAAATATCATTTTCCCGAATACCACATTCTCAAAAATTATTATCCTGAACATTTTTTCACCAAAAACCATCCACCGGAATATCATCTTCCAGGAATTGATTTTCCTGAAAACAGATTATCCTAAAGTTATTATGTCAAATAGTGTATTTGCCAAAAGTCTCTTTTTCCGAATACATATTTTTCAAACATGGGCTCCTTGAGTGAGGGACATGGAGGTAGCAAGGCAATTATAAATTGTGACCATTACTATTGTTAGGCGTGCAAATTCCACAAGGTTTTGTGATGAGGGAAGATTCAAAAGAATCTGAAAATCTCCGTGGGGTGGTGTAGGGAAGGTAATAAGCTGACTAGACGTACACGGGATAAAGCTAAAGTTAGTGTTAATGGTCTTTATATATGTTTATAATAGCATAGTAAAATGCAATAAATTAGCAAATTTAAATAACGATGATCAGGGGAGGGGAAGCAAGGGGAAGTGTAGGAGAAATACATGTTAAACACAAGCAATATAGGTATCCATTGGCTGTAAATAATGCGTAGATCAAGATTATGCATTAAATTATCAACTTTAGATGAAGTTGGGGGAGGAGGAGCAAGGGGGAGGGTGGGAGAAATACTTACACAGAGCCACTATATTGCAAAAAATTGATTTTTTTTCTAATATTCTGTTGAGAATATTGAGGATCGAACAGGTACAAATTAGAATTTATATGTTTTTTTAATTAAAATGTTCTATTACACAGCTGAAATGATAGAAATTTAAAAAAACAAAGAATAACATAGCAAAGTTTGAGCTTTCTCCCACCCTCTCTCTTGCACCCCTACCCTCGTTATCTAAAGTTGCTAATTTAATGCATAATCTTGATCTGCACATTATTTCAAGTCGATGGATACCTATATTGCTTGTATTTAATAAATATTTCTCCCACCCTCCCCCCCTGCTCCCTCCCCCTCCCCCCCAACTTTGTTATCTAAAGTTGCTAATTTAATGCATAATCTTGAACTACATGTTATTTCCAGTCGATAGACACCTATATTGTTTGTGTTACATTAGTACATACATATTTTATAATTACTATATACTATCAAAATAAATACAACTTTGCCTTTATTGTTATTCTCGTCTGTGTCCAAAAATGTAATTATCAGAAGCAAGTTTTCATGAATAATAAATTTTATTTTTATCGGAATAAATACAACAAAATAAATTAAATAGAAACATTCGGGAAAATGGTTTTTGGGAAATTGAAATATTCGGGAAAATGATATTTGGGGAAGCCATCATTCAAGAAAATGATATTCAGGAAATTGATATTCGGTAAGTTGAAAGCTGCGATTAGGCGTATCTTCACTGTATTAGTCGACCCGCACTGTTTCACTTATAATTACTTCTCATGAAATTTATGTCAGACAAAATCAAGGTCCTGTACAATCCAAGTTTTAACATAACATGAAAATAAACAATAAAAATATGTAAATATTATTTAGAGTCCATGCTATTCTTCTTGAGCCTTCCATGTGGCAGGCGTTTTAATTTCAACCAATAAGAAACTCATTCTCGGAGAGCTTGACCCACTAATTAAAGTTTCCTATAATTCGATTGATGTCAGCTGTTAACGATACTATGGAAACTTACTATAGCTTGCGATCTATTAACAAAAGCATACAACTTTTTCCAGTCGGTAAATAATTGATATTTTCGGACGTATTTTAAATAATAAATCGTACTTGTCATTGCATTACGATAGCATTGCTTTTTTCGCTCCGGTTTTCGTTCCGATTCACTCAAAACAAAATTTCGGTTCGGTTCCGGTTTCGAACGGTTTTTTTCGCTCCGACCTTAAAATATTTTTAGGAATCTTACGATAACTGATTTATTAATTTAGGTAATTTTATAATTAAATCAAATGCATCTTCACTATATAACAATAGTAATATTAAAAAACCAAAATAAATTATTCAAATGTAAATATTTTGTATGTATTTTATTTATTTAAGATTTATTCAGAATAGAATTACTACAAGCCATACATGCGTCGCAAATGATTTCAACGGGTTAGGAAAGTGTAAGGTGAATTATAAATAAGCACGTTTCCTGCGATAGAGTATTCTAAACTTATTATGTTATGCAAACCATTCATCTCATTATCTAATTTACTGCGCTTAGTCTTTAGCCCTGAAATTCATTAAAATCCGCTGAATATCTAAGAGGAAAAGAATTGCATTCGGATAGAAGAACGGGCAGACCGAATCTAATATGCGCTAAAGCTGTAATGCCTAATAATGAATTATTAATATTTTAAATCATAAATCGTGCGGCAAAATAAGAGGCCGCGTTATCTTAATGGGGTCAATAAGTTGAATAAGTCATGAAGTTCTTTTGATTAACAATTTGTAGATCACGTGCACTGCTCATATTATAGAAACTGTAAATACAGGGCTTCATTCAAAGATCACGTAAATTGATGAAAAAATGTATAAAATTTTTATGAGGAAGAAGGCCGCGGAAATTGAGGGTCCGAGAATCCAGAAAGGATGAGAAATGTTTATTAACATGATAAAAATTTACTATGGCGGAATTTTGCAAACGCACAAAGAAAACGTTCATTGACACTAACTTAAAAGCAACAGGATAAATGAAAGGTTCTTGAAAATACCACTTAAAACAGAATTTTGACGCTTGAAACTTTGCTTTCAATGATATCATTATCAAATACGCAAGTATTTGCGTAAAAGCCACAACAATGAATTACATTGAATCAATTTCTCACTATACGAAATATTCTCTTGAAATTAAAGTATGTACATACATATATATATAAAATGAGACTTACTTATTCCACGCTGGATGATTTATCTTTTCCTTAATGCTGGCAACACTTCGTTATTCATACCGATAAGTTAAATATTTTGATGGAAATAACAAATATACATAAATTTTTTATTTCTATTTTCAGTAACGATTAACATCCGATATAAAATTTAATTTTTCGAGTTTACAATATATAGTATACGTATTTAAAATTTCTAACCTGTAACAAAGGGCAACTAATGAAGAAATACGCATAAGGAACAAACGTGGAACAAGCCTTCTTCAATAATTAACAAGGCCAGATTGATGGATTCTAGTTCATATGAAGGAATGAAAGGTTGTGGACATATGTAGCAGGTGAAACATAGGAGAAAACTTTCCTTCTCCCACTAGACATTCATAAGTTTCAAGGAATTCTACATGGAATTTCCGGAAGTCGTTAGATATTATCTTAATGTCATATTCGTGGAATTAACCAATGGACTTGAGGATTAGTGAACTTGGTGGGGGTTTGGACCCCATGTTGACGGTATGAGAACGTGAGGGAGGAGACGACCATTTGAACATGGAAGGTTACTGAGCGGTTGGAAAATTCCGTATTTCGCTTACACTGTTTACGCGAACCGAAATAAAGGAGCGAAATAAATATGTTTTCGGTTTCGGTTCGGGTCAACACATTTAGTTTTTTCGGTTCGGTTCCACTCCGGCCAAAAATATCGTTTTTTTCGGTTCAGGTTTTCGATTCGGTCCCAGTCGATCCCCTGCTTTGCAATATTAATCAACCAAAAATAATAATTTAATTACATCTGGCTGTCGTTATCACGAAAGCCTCTGAATTATTTATCACTGCCCTAAAGTAGTTCTTCGGCAATCTTGTGTTCCCTCTCATCCTCTGCGTAAATGACATCGCCGCGGACGTCCTCTTCATCCTCGCTATTCACCTCGGTGAAATCCTCATTCTATATAATGTCGTTTCAGAATTATCCGTGATGTGTATGAGGCAATACTTTTAAAACCCACGTTTATATTGTAAACTCTCTCGCACATATCTCGCTTGTCAGCAAGGCGAGAACTGATAATAACCAAGTGAAAAATTACAGTGATCCTCTTACGAAAAATGAGGTGGGTATTATACATGGTGATAAGACAATTTTCATATTTCACTCGTGTGAAAACATGGGTTCGTATTATAACCGGAAATTACGGTATTAAAATTAATTATTTTAAATCTAAAATAATTGTCATAAAATGTAAACTGGAGCAACTGATTCAAAATGGCGATCACATACACTTACAGATCAACTGTCTTCGTTAATATCAATGTTATTCATCTGTAATTTTTATATTCGGTGTATACGTCGACTTTAAGTTGAAAAATTTTAAGCTTCAAAGCTCGATTTATACGCCGCGATATACGGTACATATTTTTGTGGGGCCCAAATAGTCTTGGCCTTCCCACGCAATGCGTGGGTATGCGCCCCCAAGTTTCGCACCTGTTTCAAAGACTACGTTTTATCTTGGTTTTATATAGAGGCGCCTTAACTAATGGCTCGTAGAAACTTTAATTTGAAAATGAAGCAGCATTTGCGTAAATCACACTCAAGCTTTAGTATAGATGACATAAACTCCGTCGATATTCTTGTCTAAGCAGATTCCAAGTGAGGACAACCGATACATAATCAGAACAATAAGTGATTTTTAGCCTTTCTTTGTCAATATGTTGTATAAGCTAATAATCATAGTTGATATGTAATTATTTTCAGTATGTAACATTATTTTTACAAATTCAAAAAATACGGATACAATATCATCGGGATCAGGAAATCAATAGGAAATAAATAAGAACATATTTTAGCCATACGCGATAAAAATTACCGACCTATTAAAAAAATATTTAGTCCAAAGTTTTGGTCGAATATACAGATTTATGGAAATGAATTAAATATTTATAATATTGAAACTAATTACTGAAATGCTACACAGGAGTTCATATATACGAATATGAATCGATAAAGAGTATATTTGTTTAAGCTGCATTCACAGTTCAGGCATGTTTTTTCGATCAGACATAAGACAAAGCGAAACTCTTATTATCCTGAATATTTAAGATCGATGGATTGTTGGATTTTTCATCTCTCCGGATTTGCGCGTAAAGTAATTTTCCTCTGTAAAACGTCTAAAATAGCGGTGTTTTGTTAGCTGTCAGTGTCGTGCAACTTAATCAAATTATCTGTAAGTTTTCTTTTTTTCTAGATCTTAAAATACCTCTAGCATTTACTAGCTCTACTAAATGTACAATTTCTTGTACTGTAATCTTCGACTGGATAAATCGGTGCCCAAACTCTTCTGCTGGGGATCACACGACCTACTTCAGCCCTCATCGTATGCCATATCCACACGAGGAAACAATTGAAGGTAATTTAAGGAAACTAAAGGGCTCAGTATGAGGTGAACAATATCCAATTTGTTTTAAATGTTTCTATTAATTATGGGAGTAGAGAGGTAAAGATGAAACATAATTCTATAATCAGTGAACAACCCTCCTAATAACCATAAAATTATTTAAAAAGAAAAGTACTCAGTACTGGTTTAGGGAGAATTACTCCAACGCCAGGGACCCCTTCTTTTGTGCACACACACGCCCAAACACACACCAGCCAAAAACCACACGCGAGTACTCCCTTTCTAAAAAATACCTAAATATGTACGCATTTCGGAATCAACGATTCCATCATCAGTAGGCCGATCAAACAAGACGAAGAATCATGAGTTAGGGAGAGTATATATATAAGAGTACATGGAATGAAATGAGAGGGGATGAAAAGGAAAAGAAATAGTCATATTGTAGTGATGGAGCAGTTAGGAAGTGCGTTGGAATGACCATTATTCGAAAGAGAAAGCAAAGTAGTTTTCCTATTGGACCTTGATTAAGGATAATTGCTTTGTTTTCAAGAATGGCTTAAACTTTCTGCTTCGTCCAGAAGGTAGTGACTGGAAATGTTGGGAAATGTTGGGTCTGAAGGATATGAGTTGCTACGCTAGATTTATCAAAGTTTGCATGTCTAAAATATGGTAAGTGTTCTTTGAACCTTTTAATAATTTTTCCTTTTGTTTGACCAATATAATTTTTTTCACAATTATCGCACATAATTTTGCAAATCCATGTCAAGGCAATTTTATACCCAGAATCGCGGAAAATCTTTTTGAGGCCTCGTGTGTACTGCGGAAAGAAAGGTAGTTTTATATATTTTTCTTTTTTGGAAATGTTGGGAATTTATAGGGTTGTGAAACTTGAGCGTTTAATTTGTGCTTGTTTCTTCACTAAATTATCTATGATGTTTTCAGGGAACTCATTTTTAAAGCTGTTTTTTAAATGAAAGATAATTCTTTCTGGAAATCTGACTGGTTGGGTGGCACACGGAATAATCTATGAACGGAATTGAAAGCTTCTATTTTTTGGCTATGGAAATGTTGTGAGTCACTTGGAATAAATCTATTTGTGTGTGTGGGTTTTCGGAATATATTATATGGCAAACGGTTATTTTTATTAGAAAGGAAAATATCTAAGCATGGTAGAGAGTTATTTTTTTTCTTTTTCAAAAGTTAATTTAATCGATGCATACTGTGAATTAAGATCATTTAAGATATTGTAAATGCTGCTGTCGAAAATACTAAAAATATCATTTACATACCTAAGCCAAGTGTCAGGAAAATATTGAAAACTGATTTTGCATTTATGCTCAAATAAATTCATAAATAAATTGGCCCTAAAAGGTGAAAGTGAGTTTCCCATAACTGTTCCATCATGTTATTTGTAAAATATTTTATTGAATTGGAAAAATTTTTGTCCATGCAGAGCTTAATCTAAGTGTAGTATTTATTGGGATACTAGGGAAAAGAGACGAGACATTAACGAAATCTTCAGTATTTTTTATACCAGAATCATTTGAAGGAGAATGTAGGTTATTAAATTCATCAACTAGCCATTTTGAAAGAAGATAAGTGAAGGAATACATGACACAATAGGTCTCATAGGAATTCCAGGTTTGCGGACTTTAGGCAAACAATATAATTTTGAGATGGTAGGATTTAAAACTGTAATCTTATAACGTAAAACCCTGTCTATGAGTTTTGGACAGTTTTTAATAGTGTCCTTGGTAGAAGAAATCAAGTTATTTAAGGGGATTTTTGTGAGAATTGTGTAAGGTCCGTTGTTTAGTAATTGTTCAACTTAATCATAATAATCCTGCTTATGCATGATGACAATGAAATTTCCTTTATCTGCTTTTAAATAAAAAGTCTTTTGATTTTAAATTTTTGATGAATTTGTAGTCGTAACTGGGAAGGTGATTTATAGCGCTGTTTTTCATATTGTGTTCCAGTTGTATTTTGCAAGCGGTTTTTATGAGATTTTGTATACGTGTGAATACTTTACTTTTTACATAATTTTATGGTTATTAGGAGGGTTGTTCACTGATTATAGTTAATTAACCATAGGGCTCTTATTTATCACGGTGAAGCAACTTTCGTGTGTGGTATATTTTACTGGCCTCGTAACCCGAAATACGTAACCATCCCATCTCGATAAAACTGCATCTGAAATAAATTAAAAAGGTTGGTTCTTTTCGGTTATATTCCACCCCCCCCCCCCCCCCCCCCCATTCTAAGTATAAGAGTATAAGTACAGTTCTGAAAGAAAGGTTTTATATGTAGTTTTTAATAAATGGCGTTTATTAAAAATCGTATTATCATAACCGTGAATTCATAGAAAGAAACGAATTTTTTAAAGACTCAAACTATTCGGCAAAGGAAATATTTTTCATGTGATTGCTGCAAAGAAATGAGTCAAACTTCAAATATCGCAGATATTTTTGGCAGGATATTAAATCTGCATAACCTTTAGACAGTGTTACCATGGAAAAAATATTCTTCCATGGTGTTACGAAACAACTTCTGCATCAGGGCGAGGGTGTGTTTTATAAATGGTTTAGTTTGTAAATATCCACGTTTCAATCAGTGATAAGCATCGTTCGATAATTAAAAAAAAAACTCGAAATAGACGTTCAAGTCATAATGCACATTTATTCATCGAATAGTATGTACACACAATCAATACGTGAGCCCCAACTCCATCCACTCATTCCAAACGAATAGTGCATTCAAGTGATCTCCGGTATTCGAGGCATACTCGTTCACATCTAACACATTTTCAGTTTCGTTATTTCACTCTTCCATTTTAGAGCTTCAATGCATTCACACCGTTTCAAAGCGTTCATCGATACGCGTTCCTGCTTCATCTTCCTTCTTTATCTCAGCTGACCACGTCAGCAAATGTCTCCGATGAACGTCTTTCCACACTGAGAATAAGAAAGAGATACAATTTCCAATCCCATAAACCCCTCTCTTTCTCTCGTTTAGTCCGTCTCCCGTACTTCCAGGAGCTCGTGAAACGAACGAGAATACAAAACATAAAAGCACGGTTTTCGATCGCGCGTCCATCATCGATGTCCTCCTAGATCTAGGAGTCCGGGAGAAGTCGAACCGATACCGGAAGGCGGCCTGAAACCCACTTGCAGTCCCGTCCTGAGGGAACTCGCGACCGGAGGCATGTACAGGTTGGGGTGAGGAGGCGGAGGCAGGGGTATGCCGTGGTGAGGGGACGGCGCCGCGGCGGAACCCGGAGGGTGACCGAGGTGGTGCCTGTGGTGCATAGGGTGGTGAATTGGGAGTAGGGGACCCGCCAGTCTTCCAGCCGCCGCCGCCTTCTCCATCTGCTGGTGCCGGCTCCTCACGGCGAACCGGTTGACGTGAACCGGAATGGGCACCACTATTTTAGACACCCTTCCCGCGTTCGTCCCGGAAGACGATCCGGAAACGGCCGACGCCGCGCCCGACGCGCCCGGGCCCCCCGACCCGACCGAACCGGAGGAAGTGGAGGACGTGAGGCCGGCTTTGACCCTCTTCCACTTGGCCCTCCTGTTCTGGAACCATATCTTTACCTGCACTTCGCTCAGGCGCAGTGCCGAGGCTATCTGCGACCTCTCCGTTAGGCTGAGGTATTTCTTGGCATGGAATTCGCGTTCGAGTTCCAGGAGTTGTTCGCTGGTGAATGCGGTGCGTCTCCGTCGCGTCTTACCGCCCGGGCCGGTAGATCCTCCCCTTCCTGCGTTCCCGGAAGACTGGGACGAACCCTTTTGCGGAGTTTTTTTCTTGGAGGAATCGGTCTCTTCGTCGCAGGACCTCGTGCCGGAACCCTCGCTCCTCGATCCCGTCGTCTGTTCTTCTTCGGCTTCCGTCTCTTCGTCCTCCGCGAGGCACTCTTCGTCAGCCTCGTCCTCTGGGTCGATGTCTTCGTCGCCCTCGGCTCCGGTTTCGCTCTCCTCCTCTGCTTCGACGGGCTGAGCGGCGGGACACGATCGTCTATGGTTCAAGCCTCCTGTGCGATAAAATAAAATTAAAGCTTTTTAATATCTAAGCAGTGGTGCACAACCTTTTTCTATCAAAGGGCCGCATTTCACTTTTTTTCCGAGTCCGCGGGCCGCATTGTGAAAAAAATTACATTGAATTCGTAAATTTAAGAAAAATCTTAATTAAAACATATTTTATTACATTTTATGGGATTTAAATTTTTTTATTAAATAATGATTATTATAAATAATAATATTAATTACAACTTAATTTTCTGCATAAATTAAACTTTCCATTTAAATAGAAAATAGGATCTATTTTAAAGTGAATTTAATTTGCCTCAGTGCGGTCGTTGAGCCTGCATTCCCGCTGTTAAACGCTTAATATCTGGTGTAATGTTTGTTGTGTTTAGACACAAGATCGAATACAGATTTTAATCCGTCAATTGTTTCCGATTTTTCGATTTGATTAATTTCATCAATGAAGAAGCGTGTTCGCATATAGGTATAAGTGCTTCCAAACAGACTTGTGCAAATAGCTGTCATCCGTCGTAGATTTGAATAGGATTCTTTAGGAGGGCAGAATTTCCTCTGCCCCCTGCCAAACGCTTCTAGCGACTTGCAGGGTATTGTTGTAAAAATTTTGACCTCAGTTCATCATTACTCTGAAGATTGATGAGTTCGAGCTGTAAACTGGAGTCAGCGTCTTTATATGATGCTTCAAAAGGGATCGTACATGTTTTTAACGACGTTTTGTCCCGCTCAAAGTCTGTAAATCTCTCACTGAATGACTGCTGGATACGTTCTATATGAGGGGCATATTTGAAATTATTCACATTATATTTTTTAAATATTTGTTGGCAGTTAGGAAAGTGACAGGTATTGTTCTTCAACAGTTGCTCCCGAAATAATGATAATTAAATTTCGAACGCTGATACATTGTTAGCAAGTTCAAATATCAGGTGGTTTTTACCTTGTAATCTCAGATTCAGTTCGTTTAAATGTGCAGTAATATCAGTCAAAAATGCCAAGTCACATACCCATGTTGGATATTCGAGATGATTTACTGCTTGTCCTTTTTATGCCAGAAACATTTTTCTCCTCGAAGAGCGATATAAAACTTTGCAAAACCTTGCCTCTGCTAAGCCAAAGAGACTTCAGAATAGTACAGAACATCGCCATATTCACCTTCAATTTCCTCGAGAAAAGCTTTGAATTGTCTGTGGTTAAGCAATCCCTCAAGCAAATCAGATCTTTTGGTTTGATCTTTCAACTCTACGATTTCTTCATACACTTCAAAATCTGGCTTTACACCACGTTCGAATATACACATTTGAGAGGTTGATGTGACATATGTCGATTCATCTACTGCCAGTGAAAAGTAAATGCACTTATTGAATAGTTCCGAAAATTTGGTTTCAACATCACTGGAAATATCTAATTTTAATAAAGTCTGGAATGTAAATTTCCCGAGACTCGAGAGACGAAATCCCCCACCCTCTTCCTTAGAGCGTAAGGTAATTTATGGATGATACCATACAAATTGGGTTAGTTCACCCCAACTATTATAAAAACCTGTCAATTTTTTTAAATTTTAGAAGTTTACGTAAGCGGCCGCGGGCCGCACAAAACGCCGTGGAGGGCCGCATGCGGCCCGCGGGTTTTGCACCAATGATCTAGAGTAAGGATTTTGTAGGTCCATACTTTTATTAAACGATTAATACCTAAGAAGTCCTTAAAATTAGGAGTAATTGTGAGATCTCGATCTTTTAAAAAATGGCGAGTACCAAGTTTTACCCTAGAATACTAAATGAACATCACTATGCAATATATTAATTACAGCAAATGAAATCTAACCAATGCCCAAGTTAATCGTAATATTCATAAATACTTTTATCAAGACAACAATCGAAGAAATTGTATTATTGGTCTAACGAACGTGATTTTAAACATTATAAAATCGCGAGCACGAGATTAGTGAGATAACCCTGATTAAATGAACAATTCAGTCATTCTCGTTCCAATGGCATGTCCTCCCTCGAAGTATAATCTCATAATTGCATTATAAAGGATTTAAATTATGACTTTCGACTATTATCACGCAGATTACAAAATGAAATTGAGCAGTTACTATGCTCCACCTGATAATTACTCTTCAAATTCAATACAATGACCTTATAGGAGTTCCTCGGAGATAAATGGTCGTCCACAATGACTGAAGCATTATTGGATTTAAGAGGCGGACATAAAGCAGATATTATTAATATAAAGAAGTCGCTATTAATAAATGTATCTATTGCTGAAATATTTTTAACCCGAAGAAAGCGTTTCTTCTATATCAAATACATTATAAATGTATTTCATATAGAAGAAACTAAGTGCGATCATGGTCATACATAAAAAATCATCGAAGGATAGCTTTATAATCCCGCTTAAATAGTATAGCTATAATTTCTGAAATATATTTGAAAATACTGCAAGGAATAATAAAAACTGAAATAGCTAACAAAATGGCATGAAACAGTAGAACATGAAATTTGATCTTTGCAAAAGACAGGATTTGTTACATTAATTGCAGAACTATTTTAATAATTGTCACTTTATCTAGCTAGATCGAAATAATCCGCAAAAGTTAAACTTAACTACGAGGTGAAGTGTAGGATAAAGAAACGGTTAAATATTTGGCATTGAAAGATGACGGGAAAGTTGCAGCTGGAATGTAGTTCTTCGAAACGAGGTTTTCTCTCTTTCTAAGCCAAAATTAATTGTCAACTTTTTGTCCTATTTTTAGCTCCAAAATAATGTGATTTTCACGAGGAAGGGATCTTTTGTGACAGAAACTCGTCCGGCTTCTGTTGCCACACACTGAGCTCGGAGTCGCAATTAAGAGGTGAACCTACCTAAACGTTTCTAGCAAACATTAAAGCTTTGAAGCAAAGCTGCTCGTGGACTCGCTAGTTTTATCGTGTATCCTCAGAGGTACAATATTAGAAAAATTTTTATGGGAAGAAAATGTTTAGCGAAAGGCGACAAATCGAGTACAGAAATGTCCCTTTCATCACGCATTATAAGAGGTATTTATCAGTTCATTAAAGCTTTTTATTAGTCGCCAATCTATAGATTCCTTCCTCCTTTCCCTCCACCTTTTCGCAAAAGCCCTGCCCCCCCTCCTAACAAAGGGGGAGCTACGTGCGCGCTACAAACTTTCATCTTTTAAGGAGGATTCCAGAATTAAAGGACTCGAGAGGCTTGCACCATTTAAAAGCTTAATTTTTTCGCTAATTACTTTTTAAATGACCTTTCTACTTGAGCTGATTGCCTTTCACGAGCCCCACATATCATCGATTCCCCACCCCATCCTCCTCCCACCACGCAACTGAATTCTCTAAAGCATTTTAGTTCTTAGACTATTCATACATCGATGTTACCCACAAGATATATTTAAGTCGTATGCTTATATGTAAAAGCTTAAACTTTTCACGTAAGAAGAGTCTGAAGAGTCATAGGCAGAGAAATAAATAAAATTATTTGGTTACGATTTTGATTTGGTTAATAAAATCTCTGTATTGTTTTAATCCTTAGAGAAACGCTATATATTTGACTTATACCTCTATATTTACCATTTTCCTAGTGATTTTTCGTGGAGAAAATAAAAAAGTAATAGAAACCGGTCAAAAAATATCGTATTTATCCAAACACTATTATAACCTAAAAATATCAACCTCTCTCTCTCTCACACACGACTCACACACACAAACAAACACACATTATTAATGAGATCCAAATTCAGCTAATGATACACAGCATTTTTACAAGATTATGACATATATAAAAGGAGGCATTCGTTGTGTCAGCTAGTAAGATGTCCCACGAGATCGAACAATATATTAGATTTACTCGTAACGAACTACCTCGAGCGTATGAACAAGCTTTCCATAGAGGAAGGAATAAGCGATCATAATGCTGTGTACGTAGAATTTAAGCTAAAAGTGGAGAAACAGGTTAAGCCTAGAAGACGCGTATATATGTACGCCAAAGGCGATTTCTCAAAATTTAGGTCTTCCTTACAGACACAATTCCCTAATTTCTGCGGGGCATCTATCGACGCTAGTACAGAGGAATTATGGTCCGTGTTCAGGGATATGATACTAGAGGTTACGGATAAATTCATTCCACATAAACTTAAACGTGATGGTGCGGAACCAAGATGGTATAACCAGAAAGTTAGATGCGCTCTTAGACGGCAAAGAAAACTTCACGCTCGCTTAAATACCAATTCTTCAAAAGTCACAGAGGAACTGAGGTCAATGATACGGCATCAATACAGAGAGGCGCGGTCAAGAGCTAGAGTAACAATGCGAGAAGCATTTAATGACTACAAAAAGAAAGTTTTGCATAATAATTTGGAAGAAAATCCGAAAGCATTTTGGTCGTACGTTAGGGAGGTTCATGGTAGAGGCCCCACCATAGCGTCATTGAGAACGGAGGCAGGTGATATAGTACATGATAGCGCGGAAAAAGCGAACTTGTTAAATGAACACTTTCAGAAAGCGTTTACTTCGGTGAGCAACGAATTTGAGGAACCAGCTTTGAATGATGAGGGAAATTCGATGAAAGAGTTGATATTCTCTGAAACAGGTATCGCGCACCAGCTAGAGTCGATTAAGCAAAATAAGTCTCCCGGGCCGGAGGGCATACCCGCGCGTGTGTTGAAAGAGCTAGCCTCGGTAATCGCACCTTACTTGAAAAAAATATTCGAAAAATCCGTTGCACATGGTACCGTTCCAAAAGACTGGAAGCTAGCATACGTAACGCCCATCCACAAAGGCGGTGATAAAGAGAACCCCGAAAATTATAGACCGATTTCCTTGACGTCATTATCGTGTAAGATTCTAGAACAGATAATCGTTAACTCTGTTCTGCGTTATTTAGATGGTCGTTCTTCGCTAAGCAAAAACCAAGACGGGTTTCGGAAAGGTAGGTCATGCGAAACGCAGCTCGCCCTGTTCGTAAACGATTTGTTGCAATGCGGAGAGAAAAACACTCAGGTGATGCCATTTTCATTGATTTTAAAAAAGCGTTTGACAAAGTACCCCATAATAAATGAATAGGAAAACTAGGAAAGTACGGCATAAACCCTAATATCGTGAGTTGGGTAAAGGACTTCCTCTCCAACAGAAAACAGATAGTAGTTATTGATGGAAAATCTTCATACCCGGTAAAAGTCGCAGCAGGTGTTCCACAGTGTCGTAGGCCCACTACTATTCCTGATATATATAAACGATATCTGCTCGGTAGTTCGCTGCAAAATAAGACTTTTCGCAGACGACACCGTTTTATATAAGGAGATAACGAGTCAGGATGACCAAAAATCGCTCCAGGAAGATTTAAACGCCCTTTCAGCATGGTGTCAAGATTGGAAAATCGAAGTTAATCACAGCAAATGTTCCCTATTGAGTTTCTGGAAGAGTAAGAACAATGAATTAGACTCGGAGTACAGAATTGATAGATTGAATATTTAGGAGTCACCATTTGTCGTGATCTATCGTGGAATATGCATATTCGAATGATCGTAGGCGCAGCTAATAAGAAATTGGGCTTCGTAGACAGAATAGTAAGAAGTAGCACAGAACAGGTACGAGAAACGTGTTATTTATCATTAGTCAGACCTCAGGTCGAATACGCTTCCAGCATATGGGATCCGTACAAAAAGGGACAGATACTTGAGGTAGAAAGAATCCAACGCAGAGCAGCCAGATTCGTAAAGCAAAAATATGAGCAAAAATTAAGCGTCACATCACTCTTGAAGGAGTTGAATTGGATATCGCTATAGGATCGCAGAATTAGCGCTAGGTTAAGGCTTCTGGAGAAATTTAGGTCGGATGTTCTCTTAGAGGAGGTCTCAGGAATACTAGAGGTATCTGCGTACATGGGCAGGCACGATCACGAGAATAAAATACGAGAGATCGACTGTAGGACCGAGCGATATCAGAGCTCGTTTTTTCCAAGGACCATACGGGATCATAACAGGAGAGTGATTCCCACGAGGGACGTTATTAGGTAGATTTTGGTGTGCTGCACCCCCTGCCACTCACCAGTCTGGTGATTTACAGGGTATCATGTAGATGTAGATTAGAATTTAACATATTGTGCGAACAAAATATATTTTTAATACAAATTTCCGGCTAAAACACCTCGGAAACAAATCAAAAAATAAAAACGCCTGGAAGAAAGTTTTAATCATGCAGCTAGCTAGAAAGGTGAGAAATAATTATGCGACGAGAAATAAAATAAATGTATACATATAGATCAGTGTTTCCCAAACTTTTTGACCGCGCCTTTTTATAAAGATCCAAATCTCGCGAACCCCATCCTAAAAATTAAAAATTTTCATGGATTATCTTTCTTACCTGAGTATAAATTATTATGATGTAAACAATTTTTTTATATTTATTAATTTAACAAGACAATATTTATTATAACATTATTATTTCCACCTTTTATGTATATACTTTTCCTTTGCTTCTTTGTGTGTTTGTAACCTTCTGGTCATTTTAATAGTTCGTAATGGGAGAAGCGTAATTTTCTTTTGCATATTAAAATTACGAAGAATTATCATGAAAATTCGAGATTTATAACAAAGCACGCCCAGAAGAAAAAATATACTTTTTTGCAATTTGCGTACAATTTTGTCTCAACATTCGTCCTTGTCTCTTTCGTTAAGAGTGCATTACAATTATATTATCCTCTAAGATATTGATCTGTGCATTGTTTCTTTGTCTTCTATAAACTTAGATCTTACAATGACGAAGGCCAATACAGTTTGCGTTGTTATGAAAGGTTCCTCTACGTAGTTAAAAGGGAGCGATGATCTCCTTTCCTAAGAACGATAAAATAGGTTTAGATATTGAAATATTCCTTTCTTCAAACAAAATTATGATATAAATACTGCTTAACTAATGGGCTATTTTCCATTTTAACAAAACAGTAATATAGAATTTGTTAAAAACTTGAATGCCATCAAGGACCAAATTAAGCGATTTACCGAAAAAAAACTTTGCTCGCAATCACGGATTTTTTTGCCACGAACCTCCTGAGACGTCTGGCGAACCACAGTTTGGGGACCTCCGATATAGATGAAGACCGATGCACGCAATCGTGATAGTATACGGTTAACCGATGTATTTGAACGCGTACGTGTGAGGGCGTGCTTTTATAAAACCGGCATGCGGTTCGGTTTTTGGAAAAGGAGAAATATATACGGTAACGTTTTAAGACTGGAAAGGGGTAAGGGCTTTTTTTTTAGAGATAAGTGTACGTGAGAGAGGGAGTTTGGATTGTTTATTGTATCTATCTCCGCATTCCCGTCTTACGCGACACGTAGAGAGAGAGAGAGAGAGAGAGAGAGGACGGGGGAGGAGAGTGGGAGGAAGACCGTATTCCTTATACCCGCATCGGCGGCGGCGGCAGGAGAGAACGCCAAAGAGAAAGATGTTCTTCCCGTCTTTCCCCAGCGGCTAATTCAGATTCATGGAAGGGAGAGTGAGAGAGAGAGAGAGAGAGAGGAAGGCAGGGGAGCGAGAATAGGAGGAGAAAGGTAAGGTAGGGATAGAAAGAGGAGGGGAAAAAGGGTTTGTGTAGGGGTAAAAACGGGGGAAGGGATGTGAAGAGAGGAAAATATTTCTCTTCAAAGAATCCCGTGCCGCGAAAGAGGAAATATAGTCGTCGTGAGCATAGTATGGGACCTTATTTATGTTCGACTCTCCTCCAACCTTTCCCTAGAATATCTTCAATGAAAATAAAATAAAAATGGAGGAAGGAAGCACGGTTTGTGTGTGTGTGTGTGTGTGTGGAAGGAGGTGCCGTGTGGGACATTTCGAATTTTCCCGACTTCTTCGCGTATAATTCTTTTTTCAAGCAGGTGCGAGTCGGTTCTTTTTATTTTATTTTTTTGAATATAGATTGTCAGGGCGAGGGAGCCGAAATCTCCTTTATATATTTCTTTTGATGGGAAATTTATACTCGGGCGTGAGTTGGAGGATGGGAGTAGGATGGAAGGCGGTTATTTCCTCACCTTCTGATCCTGATTCGAATGCATAGTGTTTTCCAATAGCATTTATATATGTATATATAAAGGTGAAATGATATATGGTTGGCAACTTGGTGTCGCGCAGTGGTCACTTACCGTTTGGAGAGGCCCACTGGCCTTCTGCGACATTCCCTTGCCACCAATATGTGTATGTGTGTATATAATACTATGCATTCGAAGGATGTATGTTTGTATATGTGATCATGCATATACGTAGTCTCGGATTTACGAGGCTAGGTATTGTAGCGTTTATCTTTTGAACACATATTTACGTTTTACCTGATAAAATAATAATAGGTTGGGACAGATTTTTCAAACACGCCGTTCGTCATTTGAAGACATTTCAACCGTGTCACTAGTTCGTAACTGCTATAACTACAAAATACTGACGCAAGTTGGCTGGAGATCAAATGTGTCGACGTCGGGATAAGAAACGAAATTAAAACGTTCAGTATTCAGTAATCGCATGATATTTTACACGCTTTGTTAAAATAAACGCCGATATTAGTTGTAAGTTTCGACAAAATATTTCGGTTCCTCACGGTAACGTGCGGCGCCCTGCGTGTTGCAAAAACGTCCGTATGGCACCTTTGCGATTTTTAGTTTTAGATTCGTGGGCTAAGTCGTCCGTCTTCCTCGTAAAGCCTCTCGCCATGATTGCGCATTCGAAATTTTATTTGGGCAATGAGCATCTTTTGCGAGAATTCTTTTTTCGCAGTCCCGTTTACTGTCTCGGAGCTGATTTTGCGCTCAAATGGGGGATTAAACTGCCTCAGTTTACCGCTCGACACGTTTTTAAACTTCTGTTCTCTTTTTATTGGCGAAATTGGAAGTGGATCGCTCTCTGCCCTTGTGCACGTAAAAGGGTTGTCTCTCTCTCTCTCTCTCTCTTGACGTACGCGTCAGCGTCACCGCGTGAATTTCAAATGAGGAAAATGGTGAAACTTTTAGCGCCTCTTCTTTTTTTTTTGGTCGGCGTCCAAAAGGTGAGAGATATTCTTCATAGCTTCTGCCACGCCGAATTTAAATGGAAAAACATTTATATGCGGATGGATATGGCACGGATAAAATGAGGTTTAAGAGGCCGTAGATTGACTGACTGGCTTAGCGGTCTCGAGAATTTTATTTATATGTTTTTTATTCCGGCGTCCGTGAGGATTTTTACGAGACCATCGTAATCTATAAATCTCGTTGCGGAGAGAGCACGTCTCCCGCGAAGAAAAAATATTACTTCAGCGATTAAATGCTTGCACATCCAAAAGTAACTTTCGGCGCTTTGACTCGCGAATATCATGAGAATTTTAAGAATGTCCGTCAGCGTTCGCCAAATATTTACATAATTGAGTTTAGGAGATTACATCGGTATGGCATTGCGTCATCATTCAGGTACTCTTGTTATAAAATACAGCTCGCAGCTTCCTCTCTAAATATACTTACTTTAAACGTGCAACGACGTCTTGTTCAATGTTTGTCTATAATTACATACGCATACACTCGAATATATAGTTATTGTGATTTTTATTTAATGCTGTCAAAATAAATCAGAATTCGGAAAGCTATGACTCTCTTGAGGGCATTTTTCGGCTGACTAAACCGTTTCTCCTGGATAAATCGCTAGGAACGAAATAATGTCTCCAGGATGAAATGAAGGAAAGTGCATGTTCAATTATAAGAGTGGTTGTATTTTAATATTTACCGTACATAACCTGACCAAATCTCTTGATCTCCTGATAAAACAAACACGGAGACAAGAAGATGGTGTTGCTAACCGAAATGCGTGGAGTACTAGGTACTAAGAAAGAAAATTATTTGCGAATCACTTTTCGTGTCGAAGTGTGTGTGTGTGAGGACCTGATTTTTTAAGTCACTTTTACATATAAGTTTACGTTTGTAAATCTTTACTACGCATCTTCTGATGTCGAGTTTAGCGTTACCGAATATGAACAAGTAAGAATTTTAAGAAATTCAAAAATTAAATCTTTTTGCTTTATAAAATAGGCGGCCTTAAAAGAATAAAACAAGAAAATTTTCAGATTCTTTGTTCGTTATAAAGGATTTTGGTGTCATATTCTTTTCCTATTATGGTTGCCTTACGTATCATTTACGTAATAATTTCGCGTTGATAGGAGGTTTTCAATGTTGAGCTTCATTTAAAAAATGTGTTTTGCTATTAACTTTATATACAAAATCCATTTACTCCATCTTATGGAGTGAGATTATTACGTAAATGATATGTAAAATTATAGTAATGACAAGTACATGACACCAAAATCTTTTATAGCGAACAAATAATCTGAAAATTTTCTTGTTTTATCCTTTTAATTTAATTTTATGAAGTAAAAAGATTTTCTTTTGGAATTTCTTTTAAATTCTTACTTGTTTTCATCTTTTTAGTGCGAAAATGAATAACATTCTGTGAAAAATAACGAACAATGATTGATGTCAAAGTTTGCGATTTGTGGAACTTTGTGACTTCAAACGAGTCTAGCGCTTGTAGGCTCGTCAGTTTAAATAACAAAGCAAATAAGATGAGAGACCCGGTACCGGCAACAAGGAGGACAACGGTTTAATGTCCCTTCCGAAGGATGAAGTGTTGATTTGCGTATCGTCAGTTTCTTATCAGTTCGAAATTTTTCACACACCTTTGAGAACCCTCCTCAACAATGCCTCCGAGTCAATCATCGATCGTTAGTATTTGATGTAGTTGTATTCTTTTGTTATTTTGCCTCAGTTTCCTTGCTCATTTATAATTTGATATATTCTTTTGTTGATTTTATGTGATGTGTTTATCATGTTGTGTTAATTCCTTGTTGACGAAGCCTGCTGTATTTGGCTCTGTGCTGTAGGTGGATTCTTTCGTAATAAATAAAAATCTGATGTGGCCAATACATGACTTTCTCCATATTTGGGGTATGGATATTTAAATTATTATGAATAGCATTATAAGGCAAAATTATTATTTCGTATCGTAAAAGAATACAGTGGGCCTCATTGCCGTAAATAATATTTTGAATATGTTTACAGAATTCACCGCTACATGGTGGTGGCGCTGTATACAGGAAATTAAGAAAATGCAAAATATCTAGTTCTACGAAAAATTGTTTCAAACAAAACTTGGAAGAAATATTATTCTCTACAACTTTGGTCCTTACGAAGATGACCAATTACGATTTTTACTTTCTCATACGAAGCATCGAGACAGTATTGTTTTCGCGAAAAAATTCGACTTCGAGACTTTTACGGAAATACACGTTGTAAGTGTCGCTGGATCCGAAAAAGTGGTTTTCGCAATGCCGTCTGTCTGTCTGTCTGTTACTGGCTCTGGAGCCTAGACGGTATAGCGAAAATGAATGAAATCTCGTACTTAGGCATTTTATCATACTGATCAGAGTATACATAGAAATGGTTCACATTGCTCAATAATTAAGAGTAGTTTATCCTACGCATTTTTAACAACAATCCGATTTTCTCGAAAACGGCTGCAACGATTTTGATCAAATTTCGTACAGTTACTTGAGTTTACGTTCTCAATAATACTGTATATTTCATATTTCTCAAAAAATGATTATAAGGCTAGTTTATTCTAGGCAACTTTAACAATAATTCGATTTCCTCAATAACAGCTCTAACAATTTTGGTCAAATTTTGTAGTTACTTGAGTATACGTCTGCAATATTACTACATATTTCATTTTTCTGAATGAATTATTATAAGGGTAGTTTATTCTTGGGCAACTTGAACAAAAACTGGATTTTCTAAAAACCGGCTACGTTTTTCATTTTCTAAAGATAACCGAACGATGCATTAGTATATGAGAAAGTTTGTACAATGTATGTTGTACCGATTTTTTTAAGGAGGTATTTGACGGAAACCGAAAAAACCGATTATTTTTTATAAATAATTCCTAAACAATAACTGCTATGGAAAATTGTTTGGAATGAAAGTTGTAGGAAAATACATTCTCTATAACCTTTGTGTGGCATTGTATATATAGTAATGATGTTTTAAGGGAGAAATATCGCAAAAACCGAATCGGGTTTTGAAGAAACTTCGACTTACGTTTAACCGTTATTGTCCAAAAACTAATCGGTTCTATGTGCCCATACCAAAATGTTATATATGAAATTTGGTAACGATATGGCAAGTACTTTTTGAGTTAGAGCGCGCACAATCACACACACACAGACATCATTCCGAAAATAGTCTAAACGTGTTCTAAGGTCCTCAAAACGTGTATTTCCGTTGAAATTTCGAAGTCGATTTTTTTCGTGATCACAATGCTTTCCCTATACTACGTATGGAGAAAGTAAAAATCGGTAATTATTGTGCAATGTCAACCATTTCTTCGTAGTTTTTATTCTGTATGATGACATGCCTAATTGCGTGATTTCATTCCTTTTCACTCTACAGTTTAGGCTTTAGAGCCGCGAACGGACAGACCCACACAGACCACTTTTTCGGACTCGGGTACACCTAAAATGTATATTTCCATCAAAATCTCGAGACCGAATTTTTTCGCGATTAAAATACATGCTTAGTATATACTACGTATATGAGAAAGTAAAAATGATTAAATAAATAAATCCAAGAATGAACTATCGAGAAATTCAATCTACAATCAAGGTAAACTCGATGCTCGTTTCGACGGCGAAACAGCACGAACGAACCGGCGACCGGTAGAAATGCCACTGACGACGGCTCTTTTGTTACAGGAGAGCGCAACTGATTATTCGCGCGGCTTTCATTCTCGGTTTTGGAGTAACTGAAAAAATTATCTCGCGGCTGTTCTCGAAACACGAATATAAGCCACCTGAGCAATTTAAACTCTTCACATGAAATGCAATGAAGATGAACTAGTTCGTGGCAGACGTGTAAATCATATTGTTCGAGCTCGAAGAAATAAAAACAGACAGCCGAGATATTAAAACATGTGCTAGGGAAAAACCAACTTAATCGATTCATGATTCAGGGGATATCATGTGCCGAAAGATGCATCGTTCTCTATGAGGATTCTAGTCAAGGATCAAAATGTTTTTTTCGAGTCTGTTTTTTTTCGCCCTGTTCGCTACTTATTTGCATAATTCATTGTGCGCATTAAACATCACGTATCGTTCGCTCTTGTAATCGCCGCATCAGTTAGTCACATGCGAAGCAGAGGGTTAGCGAAGGACCCCACGACGCGGTCCCATTTATCACAGATTAAATCACTCTCACGTCGCACTCCATAATAGAAGTGCAGCCACACAAACGACGCTGTTGTGGTCCCCATGGTAATAAAATTTGAGGCATTATTCCTAATGACGTTAAGCCCGCCTAAATCTCTTCTCGATTTAAAAGGTTAAATTTTAATATGACACATCGGAAAGCCCGAGTTCGGCTTTGAATAAATTACAATGGCGTCTCTTTGCCGGAAAAAAGCACGCGTATTCAATCCCTGTGAGAAAATAAACAAGCTTTCACACATAAAATTCGCAGATCGTTTGCGCGTAAGCGAAACTGATGGTAATTTCAGCGTTAAGATTATAACGTTCTCGTTAAAGCACCTAAAGCCATTTTGTCACTTTTATTCGTAATTAATAAAATTATCTTGTACTTGCATTGGTAAATTACGTAACATAGTGCAACTACATAACGAAAAATTAAATAAACGATATCCTCGTAAGTGCATATCAGGGCATCGAACCGTAATTTTTTTCGCTCCGTTTTTCGTTGCGAATCACTCAAAACAAAATTTCGGTTCGGTTCCGGTTTCACTCCGGCAATCATCAGTGAACCGGTTCGAACCGGTTTTTTTCGCTCCGACCTTAAAATATTTTTAGGAATCTTACGATAACTGATTTATTAATTTAGGTAATTTTATAATTAAATCAAATGCATCTTCACTATATAACAATAGTAATATTAAAAAACCAAAATAAATTATTCAAATGTAAATATTTTGTATGTATTTTATTTATTTAAGATTTATTCAGAAGTGAATTACTACAAACCATACATGCGTCGCAAATGATTTCAACGGGTTAGGAAAGTTTAAGGTGAAATACAGTTAAGCACGTTTCCTGCGATAGAGTATTCTAAACTTATTATGTTATGCAAACCATTCATCTCATTTTCTAATTTACTGTGCTTAATCTTAAGCCCTAAAATTCATTAAAATCCGTAGAATAGCTAAGAGGAAAAGAATTGCATTCGGATAGAAGAACGGGCAGACCGAATCTAATATGCGCTAAAGCTGGAATGCCTAATAATGAAATATTAATATTTTAAAGAATAAATCGTGCGGCAAAATAAGAGGCCGCGTTATCTTAATAGGGTCAATAAGTTGAATAAGTCATGAAGTTCTTTTCATTAACAATTTGTAGATCACGTGCACTGCTCATATTATAGAAACTGTAAATACAGGGCTTCATTCAAAGATCACGTAAATTGATGAAAAAATGTATAAAATTTTTATGAGGAAGAAGGCCGCGGAAATTGAGGGTCCGAGAATCCAGAAAGGATGAGAAATGTTTATTAACATGATACAAATTTACTATGACGGAATTTTGCAAACGCACAAAGAAAACGTTCATTGACACTAACTTAAAAGCAACAGGATAAATGGAAGGCTCTTGAAAGTACCACTTAAAACAGAAATTTGACGCTTGAAACTTTGCTTTCGATGATATCATTATCAAAAACGCAAGTATTTGCGTAAAAGTCACAACAATGAATTACATTGAATTAATTTCTCACTATACCAAATATTCTGTTGAAATTAAAGTACATATATAGAAAATGAGACTAACTTATTCCACGCTGGATGGTTTATCTTCTCCTTAATGCAGGCAACACTTCGCTTTTCACACCGATAAGCTAAATATTTTGATGGAAATAACAAATATACATACATTTTTTATTTCTATTTTCAGTAACGATTAACATCCGATATAAAATTGAATTTTTCGAGTTTACAATATATACCTATTTAAAATTACTAACCTGTAACAAAGGGCAACTAATGAAGAAATACGCACAAGGATCAAAGGTTGAACAATCCTTCCTCAATAATTAGCAAGGCAAGACTGATGGATTCTACGCACAATGCATATGAAGGAGTGAAAGGTTGTGGACATTTGTGTAAGACGAAACATTGGAGAAAACTTCCCTTCTCCCACTAGGCATTCATAAGGTTCAATGAATTGTCAAATGGGTAGATTTTCCCATGGAATTTCCGGAAGTAGTTACATCTTAATGTCATATTCGTAGAACGAACCAATGGACTTCAGGATTAATGAACTTGGTGGGGGTTTGTACCCCATGTTGACGGTATGAGAGCGTGAGGGAGGAGATGACCATTTGAACATGGAAGGTTACTACACTGTTTATGCGAACCGAAATAAAGGAGCGAAATAAATATCGGTTTTCGGTTTGAGTTCAACATTTAATTTTTTCGGTTCCACTCCGGCCAAAAATATCGGTTTTTTCTGTTCGGGTTTTCGGTTCGGTTACGGTTCGTTGCCCTGGTGCATATAAAACCTCAATAAGTGTTCTTACGATTTTTAAGGAGAGGCTAATAAGCAAGCATGTATGGCAGTTCAAAGAATTACCAAACTTCTCTAATAGCTGAAATCATACTGATAAGCCATAAATTCTTAATCTTCCGTGACTTTTAGAGAACTCTGACCTTTCATGAATATCACTGTTTCCCCGAGTGCCGCTGCACATTCGGGTATCGTATCCTATTTTTAGAAATAATTTGCTAATTAAATAAATCAACGATTTGGAAACTTCAATAGGTCACTAGAGCATTAATATTTCCTCTAATAAATTGCTTACGGTGTAGTACCAACAAATTGATACGTCCAAACGCTCTGATAGGTACACGTAATGCGCAATTATTAAAGCATGTTCCAGGGTGGTGATGCGGCGGAATTCTGTATATCTTCAGAAGGGTGACATAGTTTGGAAAACATAAACGTATTCTCAACTTGAGGAGCCTCATTCCATTCTGCTTTTCGACAAGAATTTTCTGCGTCTCCATTGTCACCTTCCCTCGATGAATAAATATATTATTAGTTATAGTAGCGAATATAATTTGTGGGATTGGTTATGCATTATTCTAAATTTTGCCTTACGTTGAATAACTCAATTGCTAATAAATCGAATCTTTGTAATCGTGACCATATATTATATAGAGTTATTAATATAAATAGAGATACTATTCGTCCTCAACATATCTCTGGCATTAAACTGAATGTGGACTATCTATCAACAAAAATTAGAGTCATGAAGTAACGATTTTTTCCTGAGTAGCCTGGTTTATTTTATTCTCTGTGTGGGTTTTGGACTTGCCTCAAGCTCGATGAGAGTTCAACTAGCGGTCCAACGAAAAGTAACACGCTTCTCGCGTCTTCTCCATGCGTTTGCCAAGCACTTTAAAACGAGCGAAATCTAGGCCTCTACCTGCTTTTACATTACGAGCACTGAATGTAGATCGTTGGAGTTGCTTCGTGCGAAAGACGAGTGGCCATTAAATTCGACCGCAAGCGTTAGTAGTTGGTCGTTGAAACAGCCATTTACATTAACCTTTATTTCCTTGAGGATGTAGTTCAACATGGAATCATCCTGCAACAACGTAAGGCCTTTATCTATGCTCGAATAGCTTTGAATCACTCAAATGTTTCGTTTACAGGAAGAGCGGTGAAGAATATTTAAAAGAATTTTGAGGACTGACAGTTAAAATATTATAAATCCGAATCTGGTACTTTATTATATGTTGACTTGCTTTTTTCATCCACGCGCATCACGCATCCTCTTCGTACACTCTTAAAATAAGAAACGCTTACGTAATCTTCTGTTAAAAACATGCGTCATAATTTTTGAACGAGTCTAAAAATGCACATGTATTTATCGATCAGATGGGGAATAGCTTGAGATAATACCCAGGTGCAGTACGTATAGATCGTCAGATGTATTAGGAACGAAGAAACGCTTAGTTAAGCAAAATTTATCGCAGTAAAATTAAGCAGTCCTCAGAAGAGTGCCTAACCAAATAAAGAGGTGTCAGAAATTGTGGGTTCTAATAGATCACCATACCAATTTTATTTTCGAAGGAAATTCATTTTATTTTGATAATTTGAAGCTTACCTGGAAAATGTATTTTGCTGTCCCGGCAAACTAGCCATTCCTGTGCCCATTTTTCATAAATCTTTCTTATAGACATTTGAAACATACACGCCAACATTATTGTCTTCCTTTCAAATGTCTCTCATATGCCAACTTCTTGTCTATCACATAGGGATCTACGTACTTTCCTTTCTATCGCATTGCAAATTCCACGTATGTAGAGGGTTTAAACGTTCCCAGAGAGCTTTGAAAAGTGGTCTCCTCAAAACTCCAATTTAAATCTTCACTCACATTTGAGGAGATTTCAAGTGATGATAAAAATTTGGAAACCACGCCTACATTAACGGGTGGTGCCACAGTAGAGTATTACTGGTCTATGTGAAGAAATAAGTAGTCTCTGAAGTCGAGTTAAGAGGTTGAGCCAAGTGCGACATCATTGGTGACATAGGAGTGTTTGGAGAAATTAAAATTATTTATCATAAAATCTGATGAAGTGCCAGAGACTTTGTTTATATCATTCGACGATGTAGACAGTTATGTTAGGTACCAAATTCTAAAATAGATGAAACAAAAGAAAATTTCAGATTATTTTGTGAAGCAATAAAGTAGGGTTGAAGTATGATCGTTTTATTTTCTTTTTGCTTTCCGCTATATTTTCAGTACACCGTACTTTCAGCATAAAGTATAAAAATTCATGCTCTGTAGAGAAACGTTGTATCGAGATTTTACTATAGTTTGACTAGCTCGGTCCAAAAAAGGAAAATATCCACATTAAGAAACACGTAGAATTAGCTTGCCGAGTTAACCCTGTGCTATATTATCCGACCGGCAAGTGGAAGACCGGGGTTCAATATCCGTTCATGGCATAACTTTTCCGGATTTCAAATCTCTCACAGATCAAAGGAAGTTGAAACATTGACGAGAAAAAACATTTAATTCCACAGGGATTCCAGATATAAATCACTGGGTAGAAGGGTGGTTAGTGTGTCTAGCTCCCAATGTTAGGGTCACAGATTCGAATGCTGCCGAGGGCATGGTCTTGCGAGTTCGTTCTTGTTATTTTTGTTACAATATTCAGTGTAATTGGCCTTGTTCTGTCTTTGAATTCTTGCTTAAAAAAAACATATCTAACCGAAAGTGAACTACTTGTAGACCTTCGGAAAAGCATCCCCAGGATTATTAGCGCCTTGGGCAGTCTCCCGGCTGCCGGCTCGACGTTTACCCTGACCGTCTCCGATTTGACAACCATTTTAAGAGACACGAAGACACGAATTAAGAGGAATTCCGACTCAACACTCATTTTTTCTTTGAATGCAGTCGAATCACCTGTTTGCTCTTTTTATTCAGTCCAAAACAATCCGCCCTCCTCCCTTCACTCCTTTTTTTCTCCCTCACTCCTCCGCATAAACCACGCATCAATCACGCAACGGAGTGAAGTCACCGCACGGCGGTCTGAGGAGCGCACACATTGACTACTCATCGCCATTATAATCTCCGGATCCGCTCTCAGGAACGAGTGAAAGAGAGAGAGAGAGAGAGAGAGAGAGAGACGACGCTCTATTCACATTCTCGCAATGACACACGTCCCTCTCTCATCCTCTTTATCTCTCCTTCTCCCCGTGTCCATCCCGTAACTCTCTCCGTCCTCTCGCTGACAATTCATGAGCCGACAGTCCTTTACCTACCGCCCGCCAACGCATGTCATTTGTGGCCACCGCTATGACGGCTAGGGAGGACCCCATCTCCTACCTTCTGCGTGTGAGGTTTGAGGAGAAGATAGAGAGAGAAGGAGAGGATGGGGAATAAGGGGTGGAAGTCGACGAGGAGGGGTGGGAGAAAGAGAGAGAAAGGGCTGGACGGTAGGGTGGGGGAGAAGGAAAAAGGGGAGGGGAGGGGCGAGGAGGTGGAGAGGGAAGGGCGGAGCGCCTCCAAAGGGGAAGCCATAAAGAGTTAGTTAAGAACGTGAGAAGAAAACGGATCGGGGAGAAAGATGAGTTCTCTTTGGCGGTCATCTCGCGTCTTTTATTTTTTGTTTTATTTTTAACTCCGCCGCCTTCTTAGGGGCAAGGCTTTTGCCACCGGCAGCCACTATTCCGGCGCGGGCACGCACACACCACCCTCGCACAACTCGAGGGCCCGAGGTTCTCTTTTATTTGGGCTGGATGTAACCGCGCGGGAATCGAGTGAAGAAAGGAGAGATAGCGGATCTCGGAGAGGAGAAAGGGGGAATTTTCTCACAGGAGAAGGGTATCCATTTGTTAAGGTCGGTGCGCGATGAGACACTATCGCACGGATCTCTTGAAGACTTATCGTCGTAATTCCTTTCAACGCGACTAATCTCATCCAGAGGATGATTTACCCCATCAAAAAATTGAGCGGAGGAAGAAGCGTGGGAATAGTCCTCTTGAACGTAATACCTCCAGGTTAGAAAAATATTCTAGCGAATATTTGAAGACGAGTTAAGGATTCCAATGTTTCGTTAAGAAACCGTATTAGATATTTCGACCAAAAATTTTTTTCATGAAATGAAATTTAAAATAGTAATGGAGACGTGAGTGGTTAGGAATGTGTTCATTCATAAAATGCTCGCTTTTTTGTAACTTCTCACAACTGTTACCATTCGCGAGGAAAAATTTTTAAAAAACACTCCAAAACCAAAATAAATAAATTTCGAAATCAACGATATTGTTTGCGGACTACTTTTTCCACGTGAGAAATCACCTAAGAATATTCCTTCCCCATCAAGGATGATTAGTTCGGTGCGTCTTCTTTTTTTATCGACTCGCTCGAAGTCGGCTCCGGTAAAACGTGGGCGTGGAGAGGGTTGAGGAGAGGGGTGGGTCGTGGGCGGAGTGAGCATCGGAGTTCTTTGCGCTGACTAAGCCGCGTCACAGAATTCTCTCTCCTTGGACACTCCCATGCGGGAGTAAGTACACGGCGTAGGGTCATTCGAATGGGAGGAGAGGCGAGAAAGGGGCGGGGTGAGGAATACGAGAAAGAGAGAAATAAAAAGAGGGGAGGAGAGTGAAGGAGGGGAGAGAGGTCGTTTAAAGAAAATACGCCTTGGGTGTAATCATATATTCTTTCTGGAGGGTGAGGGTTGTGCGTTACAAGATGTACCCCAGTCGGTTTTCTTTGAAAGAGTGAGAACATCGTTTGTGTACATAGGATGGAATTTGTGAGATAGTCGAAAAAAATCGAAGAAGCGAACATATACTAGACAGAATTCTTGATTTCAGAGAAATTTGTAATTCAGAAATTACGTTAATTATATATATCTACCTGCTGATTCTTAACTTACATTGGCGGCCTTATCGAGGACACATTCCGAAGTGTCGATATTCAGCTGCGACATTTTCATCTCTTCGCGAAATTGCGATGTCTCGCTTGCTTTGCCGTAATTTAGCTATGCAAAAAAAACAGGCGGCCGATCTATCGGGCGCTAAGATTCTTTACACAAAATCTTTAAAACAGTCGCATGTCGACTGCATTTAACGAATATATTCTTTCTCTCATCTTTTGCTTTTGATTGTCGAAAATTTGCCCGTAAGAGCAGTTAATATGTTGGACACGTGTGTTAAAGTAACTTCCTACAAAGTGATGACTAACGGATACGTTCGTTGGATTTAATAATCAACTACTCCTGCTCTTGTGTTTTGCTATGAGCGTCGAAACTCAGCCTTGGTATCTACATAACATAAAAACAGCAGATGAAAAATTGCGATAGATCAGGTCCATTTCAAGTCAAACTAATACATTGGAGGGTAGCAATATTTGAAATTATCTTCCAAAGTGATTAAAGACGATGCAAGAAAAATTGGTTGTCAGTGTTCCAAAATTCGGAAACAAAGCGAGGAAATTTATTGTTCGAGCAAATACTTTCATGCAACAAGGCTTTTTTTGAAGCATTCGGCGACCTTGCTCAATGTCGGCAGTGTTCGAGTCACTCTCTACTTACAAAGTATTATCACCCTACGTAATATAAAAATATAAAATTCAGCAGTGAAAGATATTTTGAATGGATTACTTCAGTTCGACCGTAGATTATCAAGCGAAGTGATATAAAGAAGTTTTAAGCATTAGGTGTGTATTTTTATTAACTTCCGATATTAACTCCTAATCATAAAAACAAATGGCCCAATACATATTTATAAGTACGCTTCATTTCGCATAGAGCCTATAATAATAAAATAATTTATAAAATCTCGTCATAGAGAAAAATATATAGATTTCACGAATAACTCAAAAATCTAGTCCGGTTACATTCGATGAGATTGATTAGTTTTGCGATTATTGGAGTGCATGTGGACTTTCGGAGGTGTGGCTAGAACGAAATCCTATAAGTTCTTCGTGTGGTCGACTTAATCGTTTTTGTATTTTGTATTGGTGGCAGTTATTTACAAATTGGAATATGAAAAATGTCTAAATCAACATAAGGCACGAAGAGCAACTGATGGCGCTAAAAAACGTCACGCATAAAACGAAATGAATACATAGTTTCATAATGCATCAATTCCACAGATTATTCTTTTGTGAAAACGATTAAGCAGTGCATGAATGGTAACGAAAATGTGTTTAATAAAAATAAGGAAAGGACACAAAATCTCGAATTCATTTCCTTACACTCAAGTGAAGAAGCAACGCCTTGCTTCAAAATATTCGTAGGCTACTATTGCGAAAAAAAATCAATTACTGGCATAAAAAGTGGGTAGGTTAAGTTTTTACACGGCTCACCTGAGATTTAGAAAATTGTGAGTTCGCATAAAGTTGTTTGTGTGTGTGTGTATATATGTGTGTGTGTGTATATATATATATATATATATATATATATATATATATATATATATATTCTCGATGTATAATAATTTTAATAAATAATTCGTATAATTTTGCGCGCAAGAGAGAAAAAAATATCTCGGATATGAATTTGAGGTACGCGAATGGCATTCCCTCTAAAACAAATCTATAACAATTTTCTCATCTTACGAAAGAAATATTTATTCAATAGGCCGAGGCTTTGAACAAAACAAGGAATATTAAGGTAAACGATTTCTCTCTCATGCGTCGAGAAGCAGCAGCAAAAAAAAAGTATTTTTCCAACTGCTAACTACCAAAACTAAACGACGATCATTCCTCCTGGTTGCGATGGTGGACGATATGGAATGACCGCGAAAGAGAAAAGGGTAAGAAGAATGGGAAGAGAGAGATTGGGATCGTGATGAAAAAAAAATGGGAAACGGAACGGGCATGAATAGAGGAGAGGTAAGGCAAGAACTAGTTCTCCCTTTAATGCCACCGTTTAAGGCGAGAAGTCAACACTCAAAAAGACAACTCCACGCCAAACACCACACCCTCCTACCCAAACCTCCTTTGCCCTCCTACCTCCCTCCTCTTTTCATCTCCCATCCTCCGCCAAAAACGCCCTTTCACACCCATCCGATCTCTCTCTCTCTCTCTCCCTTTCATCCTCCTCCCCGCCAAAACACCCCGTCCTAAATACGACTCTCTGTCTCTCTCTCTCTCATTCTCTTTCTCCAACGCCGACTCAGCCTTCTCTCCTGCCTTTACGATCCGTTCCGCCCAAAGCAGTAGCCGACTGCCCTTCCCCCTTACCCTTCTCCCCGAGGCTTACTCTACCATTCCCCATTCCATACCAAAACCCTTCAGAAAGCAGACCCCCCGAACAAATGCCAGTCAATGGGATACTGAAGAATGGAAGGTGGGGGGAGGGGGGGGGGGGGGGAGGTAGACGGGGAGGGTGAGAAGTCGGTCGGGAAAGAGAGGGGAGGGTAAAAAGGGAGAGAAAGGGGACGGTGGGGGTTGTATGTGTGTGTGTGTGTGTGAGGTTTTGCTCTTTCGGGTTAGGACAAATTCGCCCCCGGCACATAGAATCGGTGGTGCGTAAGTTCCGGGGGCGGAGTGGGAAGGAGACCTCCGGGGAGGCCGTCAGGGGGATGGGGGACGGAGAAGCTCTCGCTGACGGGGAAGAAGGCAAAAGGGAACTAGGAAAGGGATGGGAAAGAGTTTTTAAAATCCGCGTCTCAGTTTTCCCCTTCTCGCCATCCAAATGAGAAAGGGAAAAAGTGGGTGGAGGTGGTTGCTTGAAAAGGGATCTGTCGGCTAATCCTTCACTTCCCCGTATTTTTTTTATTTTTTCCCCTATCCCCCCCCCTCCCCCCCATCTCTTTCTCTCTCTCTCTGCCGTCTTCCTTCTGCGGTGGATTTACTCGTCAACATTTCACTTTTCAAATCTGTCATATCCGCTCAAGAGGTTTTTAGTGGTGAGACGGCTATATTCCTCGGGAAATTTGAATACTACTTTTCTTTCTTTCTCTACTTCTCTCTTTCCGAGGGGATAACCAAGGGGAAAGTAATTTATTCACCTCTCTCTCTCTCTTCGCGGTTGATGTGCTCGGCCGAGGATTGAGTGTTTTGGATGTGTTAGTTTTTACGTACAAAGTTAAATCCTATAATTAAAATTTATGAGATAAGATAATATATTAAATGCCAAACATTTTTTTAACCCAAGAATCGAAAGATTTTGGATTTTTATAGGGTTTGATTTTTGATGAATAGCAGTAATGGAAAGATTGCGCGAGGACAAAAATCCAAGATCAGAGAATCAATTAAGCGCATGGAAATAAATGTTTTGTTGATTAAAATGAAAATTGTTTTGGAATACCATAAACCACATGGAGAAATCGACAAGGAAAGTTTTATAAATATTGGTTTATCGCAATAGTTAGTCGATATTTCACCAAAACCTAAAATTTAGAGATTCAACCTCCATTTTTATGGCTAACATGGTAGATGGTGCATGTTTAAGGCCAATAACACACAAAGTCGTTTCCTTAGAGGAGTCCAGAATCACTGAACGTTGAGATGAAAACATAGTTTTGTGATAAAGCTAATTAAATATAAAAGGCAGAGGGTGAGTTACGAGAGGAATCGTAATTCGATAGGCTAATCTTATAATCTAATACCTAGTCATTATCGTAATAAGATAAGTGGTTAATATTTGTTATAAAAGCAATTTTTAAACCAAACCAGAGACTCGAGTCTAATTGATAGTATGACAACTTAATGAGGTAATGGATGCGTTCGTTTTGGTTGTAATAACATGACGTGTGTCAAAATATTTAAATCGCTATATTTTAGACTGCAACGAGCATCTCATCTTATAAAAATATTTATTTTGTGATTTTTAATGCCCTAAAAGAAGGTACTGCGAAAAACTAATTCCGGCCGTGCTAGCGATGAACATTAATTTAACATAGGATGTTATATCTCTGGATCACCGTGGTTACACCATTCTCACCGAGAAGCAGGTGATAGCAAATCCCGTTGGTATTTTTTTTTGAAAGAACAAAAGTGTTATTTTAGGCGCATAAAAATATAACTCCGCGTGTTCGACAACGCATTTCAATCGGCATCGCCGCAAGTGGTTTTTCGGATCGTGTCGACGTCGAAAAAGACCTCCCACGAACCCACCACGAAGACCGATAAATAAAAAATATTACCCTTCTCAGTTACGAAATCAAACATTTGGAGGAAAACCGTCGATTTCTGCCTTTCATTACATAACAGCCGCCCTCTCACAAAATAGACAGGTGACATTAAAGTAGGCACCGCTTCCCTTTTACGCCACCGCTCTTGTTTGCTCAGGGCCTCCTAAAGGGTCGCCTCAATTACAGCCTCCACGCCCGCTTGTTTGGCTCCCGCACAGCTCAGAGGAACCCACACACACATCCTCCACCGACACTTTGCCTCCCACTCGTTGCACTCTCCCCCATCGTCCACACGGGTCAGAGGTCTCAATCGCCCTCGCTTGCCTCCCCACAGCCTTTCCGGAGGCCCCGCGACCCCTGAAATTACAGCAGCGACAGGGGCGGAGGTATTGGCACTGCCCTTTGAAGCCTCCCGCAGCGCATGCGTGGTGGCTCATCGCTCTGCAGACAAAAGGCACCGATAAAGTGCCGGTGTTACTTTTTTTTTATCATTATGACCACCGATGCAAAAAGAGAACTTTTTTCCTTTTGAGACAGGAAATCTCGAATTAACCGGAGTCTACCGTAAGACTAGATAAGGGACACGCATAATCGGAAGCAGGAAACAATAATATTGCTTCGGAGCTCAACGGCGATACTCAGCCGGAGGGAAGGTGAGAGGGGAGACGAATCCATTACTTGGGCGAACAGATTCCTCGGTAAACTATCCGCTTGGCGTCACAGATAACTTCTTTGGGACAACGGCAAAAAAGACCTTGTTGGCGGGAAGGATATTAAAAATTTCACTGCCGGAAAAATTTTCAAATCCGCCTCCAGAAATAATAATGTATTAATTTTCCTAGAATATATTATCAAGATCTTTATTAATTTTTCGAAGGATTTGCCAGCCCTAAAACTTTTGCTAATGAAAGCACTAATACAAAAAGTAGAATCTTTTATTACTTATAATGATGTTCGCTTCATGCAGGTATTGATAATTGACGTCAGGAGGAAAAAACGGGTGCGATGAGGCTACATCTTACATTAGATGTAGGCGTGAAATTGTTATGAATCTCATCATAGATCATTAGTGAAACCAAAAGATCCATGCCTGGCTAAACCACTGCAGTGTTATGATAAATATAATTTTGGATGAATTTAATTTAGTAGTGATATCAAAAGAATTCCTTAAGCTCTCGGGTTAGTTTTCTGTGGTGAATAATAAATGCGCGGCCTGTAATGAGATTTAAACTCAGCAATTCGAAGATTTTAACTGAAAATTTGGATGACTCAATAAAGATTCATCATAGAATTAGGTAGCTCGTCATACGGCTAAAAATTTTCAAGAATAAGCCCTTAAAGATAACAAACTTATAATTTCCTTATCTCAGTGTCCCCAACAAAGTCATGAATAACCATTTTAGCCTCGGATAATCATTTCGAAATGAAAAATTCAAATATTCTTCAGGCCAACTACGATTAAACTCGTATTAAAGCTTTTCAGGATATACATCAAAAAGGAAGCATGAACACCATTAAAAACTAAATGAGCAACGCTCAGTGATGAGGATTACTTATTTTAACCTTTATTCCCCTTATTATAGTACATTATTTCTTTATCTGAGGAAATTACATTTCCGAAAATTAAAGGAGCAGTGAAATGTCTTACTTGGATTTCATGCGCTTAAAAATCGTAAATATTCACAGTTAGGGAGTAGATTTGGATTGCTTAAAGAAAAGAAATCTTTTCGTCACGCCATTGCGTAATCCTAAGCTAATAATTAGCAGGAGCAAAAGTCGTTTTTAATTTTATTTTATTTAACGTCCACATGGTTGAGTGCTTGCATGGATCTACCAAGTTAAAAAACTAAGGAAAATAGTATTCTAGTAACCATAAATTTTTAGAATACGCAATCGGTTTATTTCTTACGCAAAGCAGCCATCCTTAGTGGAAATTAAACTATCATTTGTCCTAATAACAGCTTTAAGATTGCAGTAGGGATATTGATCTTCAATTTCATTGTATAATTAATGGGAGCACGTTAATGGACACATAAATTTCTCTGTTTTCTTAAGTAAAGGAGACAAGCAAGATTGCTTAGATTTCATTCGACATCGCATCCATCTAGGTGTTTCTTCCTTACCAGAGAGTATATCAGGATTAACTTATCGAACGCCATATTTTTACGTTAATTTTTTATTGTCAGTATATTTATCGTCCGATGACATCCATCAATAACAAGTGAAAAACCTGTAAATTATTATGTTCTGCCATGATCTAATGTAAACGCTTACATGTTTTGTTCATATTGACATGAATATTCTTTTGTTAAAGGGAAAATGCATACATGACTATGTTGTATGTGCTAAACGAAATGTCTCCAAAGCATTGAATGACATTAAAAACATTTATTCGATGTAATTCACCACATTCATTTTTAATAAAAGCTAATTGCAAAACAACTAAAATATGATAGATTTCATTTTTGAACGTTTAAATAGAAATCATATATCGTAAATAACGATACATTGACGATGGCATTTATATAACTAATATATAATTTAATGCCTCTATAAATCTAATCTAGACACTCGTAGCATCCTAGGGAAAGTGTTCATTATAACAATTTTTGTAAGATAAACCAATCATTAACCTCAAGAAATTCTTAGCTTACACTCTGAAAACGCGAATTTTTAAAGGATAAATACCTTTGGCGGGATAAGTATTATTCGATAAAGGAACATGAGAATTAAACAAAAGAAATAAGCTTAAAATATAATTAAATATGAAAACATTAGAAAATAACTTGACTCGTTTTAATTGAAATACCTATAGTAGTAGCATGGCATACCTGTATGGTCATTATTATTTTTCAAGTTTCAGTGATTATATATGTATATACTTGAAATTCGCTTATTCAATCAATCTCTTGTGATGTCGTTATGATATCATTAGTTCCATCTACATTTTGAAAAAGACAAATGAATTTTTGTAAATGTATGCCATTTTCCTATTAATGCAGAGGTCAATTTAAGGCATATCATTGAAATTTTAAATATGATGCTTAATTAAATAGATTGCTTGAGTTGGATGCATTTACTAATACTTTACAATAGCATGTTTGGCATTCATTCTTTGAGTAGTAAAATTTTCTACTACTGTAATAAATTTAAAAACATTGCACTATATCACATATACTGAAAATTACCTTAGCAAAGGTTATTTCATTCAGTAAGTCGCTTTAAATTTTATTCAAGGAAAAACAACCTGTAATCCAAGTAAAATATTTAATCCTTTACGCTGTGTAATGGTGTTAATTCTATCATATTTTACTGTTAGGTTCCTGCAAAACAATCTTGCGATATTTTAGTTTGTATTTTTAATAAATTTGGTGAAAATGTGAATTGGTAAACATTTATTTTTCTTTGTTTAAACGGGCAATTCAACTGTTGTAAGCTATCTCTACAGTATTGATTTAATCCACTTATTATGAAGATATTATTCCGAGATTCCTAGTAAGTAGTATTTCATGATATTTTAAATCGGGAGTCGATTACACTATGCATAAATTAATCGATTCACACAATCTCAAGGAAAATGTCCTAATCATTAATACCAGACGAACCGTTGTGTCATCATAGGTAATCATACAATTCGTTTTTCTGTAGCCATAAAAGTCCTAACAACCGCCAGCTAAAACCGAATCTAACGTCCGCAACACATATCTGGCGTCCGTCACAAGCCATAAAACGACCACCAAAAGATTTTTAATTCATCCGAACGTAGCTCAACATTTCCACCCGTTCCTGACAGGGCGGATTAACTTTTTTCAACTCAACAGGCACCACTCGATGCTACAGAACCTCACACGGCGTCCGCCGACGGTCGCGGAATAGCAAATGAACCGCAATCTCGCATTATCGCTCCGAAAATATTCAAGTCGACATAAAACGGACATTAAAAAAACGGGCGCGCAGAACAATAGGCACTTGGATCACCGCGTTAAAAAAGAAGCGGCCACAGAGGGCTACGCCCGCGGACTTCCCTCGCCCGGACGGCGCTCAAGGCAAAAAATTTTCTGACACTGACATCTCTCGGAATTATAAACAGCGACGATAAAAGAGTTACCAACCTGATGGGACCGCAGTGGACAAGTCAGTCGGGGCGTAATCTCTCGCGGGCAGTGGAGGCAGACCGAGAGGCGCCGAAGAGGTGACGACCGGATCCTCCAATCCTCCGGGTATCGGAGTCCTCCCCGGAAACAGGCCGGAGTGAGCTCCCTCGACGAATCCTCCAGGACGGGGGAAGTGACGGTGGTTGTGAAGCCAGGAGTGATAGAGCAGCGGCAAAGGGGCGTAGGAAGAGGCCGCAGCAGCGGCGGCAGCCGCCAGGAGGCCTCCGAGGGCCATGTCATCTGCGGAGGTGGGAGGGAACTCCGGAATCCTTTGGACGGCGTTGAAGTTGCAGACGGGGACACCCCTAGGATGTCGGTGGGTGGTGGAAGAGATGAGGGCCTCGATGGAGAACGAGGAGGTTGGTGCGCTGGAGACCTGGGGAGGCGGAGGGGGCGGGGGAGGCGTGGGGGGAAGGAGGTGATGGTAGGCTTCCATCATCGTGCACAATTCTGTCGGCCCTCCAGTCCTTCGGAAAAGTTTGTCCGACCGAGTGCGAAGGAATATCCACCGGTTTATAAGCTTCGTCTTCCGGCTATCCTCTCGAGGAATTGGTTTCCTATCACATCGGAAGAACTAATCTTCCGGTGAGCTGGGCGAGGGGCCCATAATAACCCTGTGTTGCGATATTAGGATACCAAATACTTGAATCCGACGATCACGAAGTATTTTGCGTTATCATCGAAGGAAAGACTCTCGTCCTAACGAGAGACTTAGTTTGCCAGTGCGAGCCTCTATTCCTACCGTGTTAACAACAGTCCTCTTGGCCTTGAGGAGGAAAAGTCTTCCCTGGATCAGAAAAACTGTCTCACCAACCGATTCCAGCAGGAGACTGCCGAAGATCGTTACTTCAAGCACGAGGGTCCTTCATCCCAGAAAGAGGCTCATTCTCTCCTCTACTTGGCGGCTCTGGTTTGGTAGGAATGAGATGAAATGGTGGGAGTGAGTGGAGGATGGGTTTGGGAAGGGGGGAGGGAGAGGGAGGGAGAGAGGGGTTGAAGGAGGGTCGTAAAGGACGTCCGTGCGCCCGCACCCCTTCCAACCTATACTTCCCCTTCTCCTCACTCCTCAATCCCTCTCTCTTTCTCTCAATCCCTCTCCTCCTTCCATAACCCGCTCCGGGTCGATGACGCCCTCCCATTGGCCCTCGGCGGATCGGCTCGCCCAACCGGGAGGCGTCCTCATTAGCCGCGCGCCGCCGTATTGGGCGAGGGGGAGAATTATATGCGGTATCACGTCCTCCTCTCCATCCGCCCCGCTCACTCCCTTCGTCAATCCACCCCCGCCATCTTTTTACCCCTTCCTTGCCCGATCCCTCCCTTTCTCTCTCTCTCTCTCCCTCTGCATCTATCTCACCCCCGTCGAGAGAGAACCCCCATGTCCGCATAACTCACGCCCCGCCCCCAGATGGCGTGGGGATTGGTGTGTGTGTGTGAGGGATCGAGAGAAAGGGAGAGAGAGAGAGATAGAGTAATTTGCCGGCACTTAGTGTTCGAATTAACGCCAGCCCGGGAATGGGGCGGGATGGAGGGTAAAAAAAAAGGAGGTAGGAGACGAAGAATGGACCGCGCCGTTGCCAAACGTATCCCTTTCTCCTCCCCCTTTTTCCGGTGCGACCCGATCTTTTGCGTGCGTGCGTGTGTGTGCGTATGCGCGCGCTAACGGGGCGGTTTTTCGGAGCTCCGAGATTTGAGAGGACGACGGGGGTTTTGTAGGAACAATTACGTTCCGGAGATGAATTGGCGTAACATGGCGGCGTAGGGTGGGGAGAGGGGGAGGGGGGAGAGAGTGATGGGGGAGGGGGATGTTTAGGAGAGGGAGTGAGGAGAAAATAGAAGAGAGAGAGAGAGGGAATTTTACTTCTACGGTGCATAAAAGGAAATTTATTGCCTCGTCCTGTTTGGTAATAGTCCAAAGGGGGGAATGAAATCACGAATGAGGATGATTAATGCGTCGAAATATTTATCGCAAACGATTTACCCAGATTAGTGAAAAGGAATGAGGACGGGAATAATTGCGACGCTAATGCTCTTAAGGAGAGGAAAGAGAGAGAAATACAAAATAATGCGGCCATGAGATAATCTTGAGTTGCGCGTTTACCGGGGATATAAAGGTTGGGAATGGCACTGGTAAACAATATGGGCGAATGTCCCTTTTGAATTTCGATCTTTCCCTCTTCTCTCTCTCTCTCTCGTAATCCTCGGCGGAGGAAGAAATATCGCAGCTGTTTAATCATTTATGGGTTTCTAAGCAGATGAGAAAAACACCTGTTTTAATGGTGGTTTAACTATATAGGATTATCTTGTGCGATCAACTCGTAATAATCGACAATATGGAACGTAGGGGAGTTAAATGACGGAAACCCCAGGATGTTAGTCTTTGGTGCAGAGTAGCAAATTTGTATCCGCGCTAACAGAGATGATTGTTCGCGTTGTGGCGACTGATTTGTTTTTATAAACCGATCTGGATTTGGAATTTATAAATGTTTTGAGAAAAATTTGAACTATATTTGTAATACAAAAATGACAGTGTAATATTTGTTCCTATTTTTAAACTTAATACTTCTAATATCAAATTTTCAACTGCCACCTTTCATTGTATATTTATCGTAGTTGCACCTTCAAACTATCTCTGGAAATTAAAGGAAACATGTGACTCGCCAGGTTATAAAGGCTGAATTTTTACGCCATTTGCATGCTTCCTCGCCATCTTAATATATTAATAATTCTTGACAATCCAGTATCATAAAAAGTCTTCATTGAGCTTTGTTTTAATCTTTGAACGACTTCATTAACAAAATTAGGAGCACGTCGTTACGAAAAATAAAGAACTCGTATTTGGCTTGTGCACAATAGATTAAATTAGTGGTTCCCAATATTTTTGTAGGCGTGGCGCTCTTTCAGAGATAATCATAGATAATATCGCAACATCTCCCTTCTTTAAACAAGGTTGTGTATTTTTAGAAACAAGTTCCACAGCGCTTGGATTCATTCATTTGTTGGTGCCGCATCATTAATAATTTATGAAGGGGAAAATTATTGCTCTAATGACTTATCAACAGTACCAATGGCTGTATTCTATTGACAAAGTTTTTCGCGACGTCCCTAACAATCAGCTGCGGCATCCCAGCGTGCCGCGGTACCCAGTTTGGGAACCACTGGAATAAATCGGTTGAGAGACCCATGCTCACATTTCAGAAATATGTAAATGTCACCCTCGGCATTTCGAGCCAACGATCGGTGAAATAACGTCGAGAAAAGGTAATTTGTAAAGTGCATCTGGTTTACTAGAACATTTTATGGACGAAGGAATAACCCCTTATATATGACATACTGTGATCCGTATCCAAATTAGTGCAGATTACTTACGATAAAAACTAACAATGTGACCCATTTCAGGCATAATTCTAATTCAAAGCAACGTTTTAAACATGTATGAAGTAATATACGCTTGTAGATCAGTGGGTGGTGCGTTGGGATCGATTACGGTAACTGTGGAGTTAAAGATATAACTGAATCGATAAAACCACAAATTATGGGATTTTAAAACTTGGCGACATTATAGATCAAAATAAGTCTATTCGAATATATATATATTCCGGCTATTTTGAAGTTAATCTTAAAAGATTATTCGGAAAGGTGCAGATTTTTATCTCGGTAACCGATACGGAAATTACACAAAATCATAAAATCCCAAGAGGAAACAAATCTTTTGAAATTGTTCTCATCGACCGATGTTTACGTTCCGAACAGCTTCTATCCAGATATCTCACTCCCATCGCCATCTATAAGAAAACCCGACCAAATTATCTTCGAATGTTTTTAAATCGCCCTTCCATCCCTCCTCAATTCCAGCTTAAATGCAAACACACACACACGCACAAAAAAAACCTCGCGGGTACAAATAACAGGATTATCCCTTAATGACCACGAGGAGTGGTCCCATGACCTCACCCCGACCATTCATACTCGTCCCCTATTCATGAGAAAGCGAAGAGAGAGAGAGAGCACCCTAGGAGGCAGATGCTAAGGGGGAAGTCGGGGTTCGACCGTTAACATATACGCATTCAGCGAGTTCTCCCCCCCTCCTCCCCCCGCGCTCTCTCACTCTCCCTCCAATTTTTAAAGGGTGGAGGTGGCGGAGAAGCAGAGGGTGCCCCGAGGTTATCTCCGCTATGACTACGGAGGGATCCTAGGGAGGAGGAGGAGAGGAACAACCTCCAACTAAAAGTCTGCAAGACAGCCCATTACTACTCCCTTCAAAGTGGACATATCCAGACACAGTCCGCGAGGTAAAAGATCTGATTTTTGGTAAACCGGTACGTAGTTACCCGGAGTAAGACTTGGAAGAAGGAAGGGGATATAAATATAGTATATAAACTGCAAGGTAGCTTAGGATGGGATGGGGTTTTCTCCTATTCGTAGGCGTGGCAGGAAGGCGGAATGGAGGTTAACCACAGGGACTGCCCAGAGAAGGGGGGCCTAAGTACGGTGGGAGTCAGTGGAAAGGGGGTGGGTGGGGCTGGGTGGGGCTGGGTGGCTTTGTGAGTCGGAGGCTTTCCTCCCCTCTCCTAAAACTAGGGGTTGGGGATGAGGGAGGTTGGCAAATTGACTTCCGAAGGGGGCCGGCGCTGGAGGATGCCTGGAGATATTCTCTCTCTCTCTCTTACTCAGTGCGACTGCGTGTGTGTGTGTGTAGCTAATGGGTGGGGCAGCGGGGACAGAAGAAGGGGGCGAAGGGCAGTGAGTCTGTCCGTACCCTCCTACCCCCACCTCCCCATGCCGATTGCTGGCAGGAGGTTGACCAGAGAGGGGTTTTTAGGTCTGACCTTACGGGAGTCCCAGGGGGTCATATCCTTTTCCTGTGGCATATCACGTGTGGGAAGTTTTGCGGATTGCAATATCGATCCTGTTGGATGACGTCCTTCTTCACACACATACGTATATATATATTTTTTCTTTTTTTTTAATGGATGCTGAAAGAGAGTCAGGAAGGGAGACAGATATTGGAGGAGGTACGCATTAGGTCCGACAACTGGCTATTCTTCCTTGCCTAAGGGAGAGGAAAGAAATATTTGTGATGTTTGAGGCTTTCCGTTTTCATCTTTTGCGTCAGTCTGCGACATAACGTCCGATTTTTCTCGCGAGACAGATGTCGGATTTTCAGATAAAATTTTGATGGATTAATTAACGGAAAGGAAACTCTTGCAAGGATATACTTGAATAATAAGGTAATTCACGTGCGTTATTGTTATTTTAATTTTTTACTACCTAAATAGAAGTATGACGTTTTAATAACCTAAACCCGTTTAGTAATACAAAGCAAAAAATATTTTGTTCACTTACTAATTTATGTTCATCGTCGATGTAACAGTCATAGAATAAATTTTAAAATTTCATTAATACTGTGTGGAAACAATTCGAAATTTCGTCTTATAATTAAGCATGCCCAAATTTATATATTTTTCCGAAAAAAAAGTTTGAGGCCATAGAGAAAATAAATATTTTAGAAAATGTCGTCACAATGTACGATATATGTTTTTCCGTTTGAGCGATAGTTTTTATAGCTCTTTTGGCGTTTTATTGATTCATAATATAACATAAACAATATGAACGGTAAAAAAATTATAATGTACGTTATGATATACATCTACTCTGTTATATAGTAACCATTTCTCAGTTATGTATTCCCCTGCAGGTCGTTGTGCAAAATTTATTGATTGCGATGAACGATGCGAAATGTACTGCTGTTGAAGCGAGCGGACGTGCCTTTCACTTCCTTCAGTGGAGCCCAACGGACTTACGAGCGACCATTGTAGCAGTAGCATTAGAGTAGAAGTAGACGTATTGTTAAGTAGAACTAACTTTTCTTTTATATTACTTGTTAACCTTTCCTATAGCTTATTTACGTATAGTAGTAGTTATCTTAACTAATAACCTCCTTGTCATTTTTTTTTATCGTAATACTTATTAGTCGTATACCGTAGTGTAGTAAATTTTCTAACACTCCATACTCTATAAACGTAACTTCTTCCTTTTATTAGAATTGTAAGGTGTTTGTGTGCTAACCTCTGTTTTATTAACTTCTAACGTTGTTTGTAGTATTTGAGTAATCCTTGTCATCGTTTTTGTGTTAACTTAATATTTCATTGTTGAATACCGTAGTATCGTTCTTTTTCCAGCACCCAGTTTTTGTTTTTTTATAAGTCCGTTTATTTAAATAGTAATTGTATTTTTTAGTATTTTTTTTCCGTAACTCATAGTTACAAATTTACACGTTGATTTTGTACTAACCATCTTGTGTGCGAACTAACGTTGTTTGCGTTGTGACTAACTTTCACTTTCTACCTGCGCTTGACCCTTGATCCCTTCACTCGAGCACTCCAGGAATAACTTCCCCGCGTATATTAAGCGTTAGACTAGTCTATTAGATACGTTATTTAAGAGCTTATAGAAACCCGTACTTGGGAAAGATAGGATGACTCCCCTTAGGCCCTCTGTTTCTCTCTTCAAGAGTGCTGCTGATTGCGAGTCCTTGCGGGCCCGGGTCGCGGAACTTGAGAAGTTAGTTGCGGAGCTCCGCTCTAGGGTGGAAGGTTGCGAGGAGTCTTGTGTCCGGGTGGGACGCGTGAGGCGCTCCTCGAGATCCCTCCGCGCCGGGATGGCGGCTCGGGTTCGCCCAAGTGCTAACGCCGGCTGGGTGATCGAGGAGTCTTGCGTGGTCTCTCCACGGGTAGGGACGACTCCCTCCATAAAGCCCGATGAGTGGAGGGTGGCTACACGTGGTAGTCGTGGGGTGGTGCTGCGGAAGCAGGTGGTATGTGAACCTACCCCTGTTAGCAACAGGTTTGCGGTGCTGTCGGAGGATAGCTCAACGAACTCTGTGACCGTACCTATCCCACCTAAGAGGAGTCGGGTTGCGAAGGGAGGGTTGTTAGTGATAGGTAGCTCTAATGTCCGGCGTGTGATGGCGCCTTTGCTATCAAGGGCCCGCCGGGAGGGAGTGGTGGAGCGGGTGTTCTCCAGGTGTATACCAGGAGGTACGGTGCCCCAGGTGACGAAGGTGGTTCGGGAAGAGGTCGTTGGCACGGGCTGCTCTAGTCTGCGGGTGGTGGCGCATGTTGGCACCAATGACGCCTCGAAGCGCGGCTCCGAGGAGATTTTGAGTTCCTTTAGGGACTTAAACTCCGAGGTCGGTCGTGTCCGAGAGGAGTCTGGGGTTGATGTGCGTTTAACCATCTGCAGCATTGTCCCGCGGATTGACTGTGGCTCTGAGGTTTGGAGTAGGGTGGAGGGGCTAAACCGAAGGTTATGGTCTTTCTGTAGGGACATGGGGGTGGATTTCGTTGACCTTCGTCCGATTCTTGGATCGTGTGGGGCACCCCTAAATGGCTCGGGGGTTCATTACACGCCGGAGGCATCCCAGGGTGTAGCGCGTAGGATCCTTGAGCATAGTAGGGCTTTTTTAGGCTAGAGAGCAGGGTACAGTGTAGGCGTCTTAGGGGAATAGGTGTAATTAAGAGGGTAATAGAAAACAATATTACGAGAAATCCGGCCGATACCGCAAATAAATTAGAGTTACCGAGCGATGAAGGCGCTGACATCCGTGATGTCAATAGTGTTAACGTTTGGGATTTCGATAAAAATGGTGAAATAAAACGCGATCAGAAAGAAAATGCTATATCAACCAATTGGCGGAATAATAGTATGAAGAACGCATGTAGATGTATTCCTAGAACGATTACGAATGGTAAGGCTGAGGTTTATCTGAGAAGCGATAGTGAGAAATTAAATGTCGTCGTATTGAACTGCCGCAGCATCCGTAAGAAAATTGCCGATTTTGAGCATATTATTCGTAGTCTAGAAGCCGATGTCGTGATCGGTACAGAGAGTTGGCTCACTGACGAGATTGCAAGTCAGGAGGTATTCCCTCAAGACTATAGAATTTTTAGAAAGGATCGTAGTATCCGGACGGGAGGTGGAGTATTTATAGCAGTCAGCAAGGCATACGAAAGTTTTCCACTACCGATTAATGACACCGAAATAGAAAGTGTTTGGTGTGGAGTTAGAGGAAGCGATTACACTATAGCAAATATATGCGCATTTTATAGGCCTCCCAATGCAAGTTTAGAAATTATTCATAATCTCGAGAAACAAGTAGCAACGCTAATATCGAAAAATAAAGAGAGGGCTATTATAATAGGAGGAGATTTCAACTTACCTTCAGTAGACTGGAATCATAATTGCTTTGATCCCGGTGGTAGAGAGCGTGAATCATGCGAAGCACTTATAGAAACCTTCGTTAAACACTCGTTGTGTCAGCTAGTAAGATGTCCCACGAGATCGAACAATATATTAGATTTACTCGTAACGAATTACCCCGAGCGTATGAACAAGCTTTCCATAGAGGAAGGAATAAGCGATCATAATGCTGTGTACGTAGAATTTAAGCTAAAAGTGGAGAAACAGGTTAAGGCTAGAAGACGCGTATATATGTACGCCAAAGGCGATTTCTCGAAATTTAGGTCTTTTTTACAGACACAATTCCCTTATTTCTGCGGGACATCTATCGACGCTAGTACAGAGGAATTATGGTGCGTGTTCAGGGATATGATGCGAGAGGGTACGGATAAATTTATTCCACATAAACTTAAACGTGATGGTGCGGAACCAAGATGGTACAACCAGAAAGTTAGATGCGCTCTTAGACGGCAAAGAAAACTTCACGCTCGCTTAAATAGTAATTCTTCAAAAGTCACAGAGGAACAGAGGTCAATGATACGGCAACAATACAGAGAGGCGCGGTCAAGAGCTAGAGTAACAATGCGAGAAGCATTTAATGATTACAAAAAGAAAGTTCTGCATAGTAATTTGAAAGAAAATCCGAAAGCATTTTGGTCGTACGTTAGAGAGGTTCATGGTAGAGGCCCCACCATAGCGTCTTTGAGAACGGAGGCAGGTGATGTAGTACATGACAGCGCGGAAAAAGCGAACTTGTTAAATGAACACTTTCAGAAAGCGTTTACTTCAGTGAGCAACGAATTTGAGGAACCAGCTTTGAATGATGAGGGAAATTCGATGGAAGATATGATATTCTCGGAAACAGGTATCGCGCACCAGCTAGAGTCTATTAAGCTAAATAAGTCTCCCGGGCCGGAGGGCATACCCGCGCGTGTGTTGAAAGAGCTAGCCTCGGTAATCGCACCTTACTTGAAAATAATATTCGAAAAATCCGTTGCACATGGTACCGTTCCAAAAGACTGGAAGCTAGCATACGTAACGCCCATCCACAAAGGCGGTGATAAAGAGAACCCCGAAAATTATAGACCGATTTCCTTGACGTCATTATCGTGTAAGATTCTAGAACATATAATTGTTAGCTCTGTTCTGCGTTATTTAGACGGTCGTTCTTCACTAAGCAAAAACCAACACGGGTTTCGGAAAGGTAGGTCATGCGAAACGCAGCTCGCCCTGTTCGTAAACGAATTGTTACAATGCGGAGAGAAAAACACTCAGGTTGATGCCATTTTCATTGATTTTAAAAAAGCGTTTGACAAAGTACCCCATAATAAATTAATAGGAAAACTAGGAAAGTACGGCATAAACCCTAATATCGTGAGTTGGGTAAAAGACTTCCTCTCAGACAGAAAACAGATAGTAGTTATTGATGGGAAATCTTCATACCCGGTAAAAGTCGCATCAGGTGTTCCACAGGGAAGTGTCATAGGCCCACTACTATTCCTGATATATATAAACGATATCTGCTCGGTAGTTCGCTGCAAAATAAGACTTTTCGCAGATGACACCGTTTTATATAAGGAGATAACGAGTCAGGATGACCAAAAATCGCTCCAGGAAGATTTAAACGCCCTTTCAGCATGGTGTCAAGATTGGAAAATCGAAGTTAATCACAGCAAATGTTCCCTATTGAGTTTCTGGAAGAGTAAGAACAATGAATTAGACTCGGAGTACAGAATTGATAGATTGAATATCCAATCTGCAGAGTACGTTAAATATTTAGGAGTCACCATTTGTCGTGATCTATCGTGGAATATGCATATTCGAAGGATCGTAGGAGCAGCTAATAAGAAATTGGGCTTCGTAGGCAGAATAGTAAGAAGTAGCACAGAACAGGTACGAGAAACGTGTTATTTATCATTGGTCAGATCTCAGGTCGAATACGCTTCCAGCATATGGGATCCGTACGAAAAGGGACAAATACTTGAGTTAGAAAGAATCCAACGCAGAGCAGCCAGATTCGTAAAGCAAAAATATGAGCAAAAACTAAGCGTCACATCACTCTTGAAGGAGTTGAATTGGATATCGCTAGAGGATCGCAGAATTAGCGCTAGGTTAAGGCTTCTGGAGAAATTTAGGTCGGAAGTTCTCTTAGAGGAGGTCTCAGGAATATTAGAGGCACCTACGTACATGGGCAGGCACGATCACGAGAATAAAATACGAGAGATCGACTGTAGGACCGAGCGATATCAGAGCTCGTTTTTCCCAAGGACCATACGGGATCATAACAGGAGAGTGATTCCCACGAGGGACGTTATTAGGTAGGTTTCGGTGTGCTGCACCCCCTGCCACCCACCAGTCTGGTGATTTGCAGGGTATCATGTAGATGTAGATGTATACCCCCTGCCAAACGCTTCTGGCGGCTGGCAGGGTATTGATGTAAATGTATAATATAGCTAACTTTCTTAGTAACTGATGAAAGGTTATTAATCGGCGATAATATATGATCTGTGATAATTTGACAAAGTTTACAGAGAATATGTATTTATAATATTATTATCTTTATATTTTCTGGCATGTTTGCCAAGAAGTATGATTTAAAATTGAAGCTACTATAGTACACTTCAAGAGGTTGTACGGCTGGGTCGTGTCTACGGTTAGACCCGTAGAGTGAGGAGAAGAAAGTGTCAGGCAATAAGAGCTCTTAAATTTCCCTCACCCTTCAAAATTTTAATTATAGTGTTCGTGTTTCGGTATTCAGACATAGTTTTATTTTTATAGGTGTAGATTTTTTTCCTTTTCATTAAACTTTATAATTACAAGCGTAGTTTTATCATTTTATCTGAATTTCATTTTTATCTGTTAATTGTCGAAAATGAATAGTCTGGGGAAGAAAAACTCCGCGTTGCGTAGGGAAGGGAAACGGTTAGTGTAAAAACTGCTAATTATGTTAAGTGCTAGATAATCAGCGAGATTGAGTTGCAAAATAATGGGTAAGTCAAGAGTTTAAGAGTGATTTAGAAATTGGTGGATAGGAAGAGAGAGGGAGACTTTTCATTATTATAACCATTCCTCTATGGCAGGGTCTGCAACCTTTTCAATGTGGCGAGCACCAAGTTACATTGTAGAGCACCCAGCGAGCACCGCTATACCTTTGTTAAAGTTAGAATGATCATTAATAAAATCAAATGAACGTCAAAGTGAATGAAAATGTCCTTTCGTATGTTTAGAAAGATAACAAGCGAGCAAATGGTACTAAGAAAAACCTTTTTTTAAGCGCTGCAGAAGTATACGGAAAGACTTAAAGAGCACCACGATGCGAGCACCAGGTTGCGGACCCCTGCTTTACGGGATTCACAAATTGCAAAGCGTCAGTATATAGTCCCTCTCTTCCAAATACTTTCTCTTCCATTAATGTTTTCTTAGAAATGTTTTCCTTTTTTAATCACCTCTGTAAACCACCTGGTGATATAGATACGCATTCTAAGTACGATCGCTTTCAGCGAATTGTACCCTTTCCCCAGCGGGGAAACCAACCAAGGTTCTTGTTTAAGCTAAATGGAAGAAAACGTTTTGTTCACGGCTCTTATATTGGAGAAGTTTCTTAAACGACATTCTCATGGTATTGAAACTGTCTTGATTTTCTTGTTAAAATTCTACGAAATGAAAACGTGAGAGTATTTGTTAAATAAGACCTTTTGAAATCTAAATCCTCAATAAAAACGGAATACGGATACTATTATCTCCATCCATTACTATTATCTGTTCATTCTATCTTTGCGACTGGGAGGGAAGGGGGAGAAAAGCTCTACCTGTCACGTGACTTTAAGGGAACCAATTGGAACGAAGTAGGAGGTTTCTTTCCCGGAGAAAGTTCATTCTCTCTCTGGCTTCCTTGGTGATCACACGAGTCTTAGAGTGCGCTGTTGCCACGTGTTTATCGTTGAGTTTTTGAATTTGCCTAGAAATGTTAGTTTTGGGACCTTCAGTTCTATTATTTTTCGAGGCACTGTAAGCTAGTAAAAGTAAATAGCTGCATATGCATTTTATTTTACGGGTATTAAATAATTCTCGAAAATGTTACGTAAACGGATAGCTGGCGCCGCTGCGGCGCCATGAAATATTGTAGGTATTGATGCCAGTTCAATTTGCATTACTCGTCATACGGATCTTAATTAAATTATATACTAGTAGTTTCCTGTTAAATATAGTTATTAATAAGAAAAATTTTAATATTTTTGTTGTTCTGTGAGAGTAACGTAGAATTTTATGTCTTATTTGAGAGAATTTTGAATGAAATTTTGTGGTAGGTTGTCACCGGAGTTCTCAGTTAGGAATCACACCGTTGCGTTGGTTGTATTATTGTTATAGCAATATCGTACCCAACAAACGTTTTCTATTGTTCATTCTTGATGCGCAAATATTTCAATTTTCACTTCGCTGCTGGTCAAATCCTTTGATCAGGTAAAGTTTGTGCATGTTTCGAGACGAATCCGTTGGGGAATTCTCCAATCCGTTGGGGAATTTTTTCCTAGAATATGTTATGTCTATTTTTATACAAATCGTCCAATATTCTATTCCTTATTTGCTGATCCTCCCAGGTTTTCCCCTCTATTCAATGCCTCGGTCTGAAATGTACACCACCTTCCACCGCCTGCTGTTTAGGGATTCCCAAATGGATACCAAGAAAATTGCCGCTGATGATTTTCTAGGAAATAAGTTACTTTCACTTTACGAGGTAGTTTGTACTTTTGTTCAGTTCGTTGAAGGCATATATGGAACATTCTCATATTATTTGTGGTATATAAAGATTGCAAAAAACTACATAATTTGTTTTAATTTTTCTATTTTATACTGTTATTGTTTTCAAAGTATACGACTCTCAAAGAAGTCCTTCACAAGCATTTTGAAAAGAAGGAAAAAGGTAAATTAACAATGTCATTATGTTACATTTATTTTTGCAGTGATACACAATATTCGATAAACATGTATTCTTGAAAATGTTTATTTTTTCCTTAACACCTCCATATTTGACATACCAGCGTTTCAGCGCCGCGCCGGCGCCGAGAATCCGTTTTCGTTACAAAAATCAGGAATCCGCATGAGGGTTAATATGGGCTGTCCTGAATAATTTCATATTCCGGAGAGAACGATTCTCAACCGGTGTGTAGAGAAAATTTAACGAAAGGGCAAGCTTTGCTTACGTATTTCGTGTTTTTGCGATATTGACGAAATTACATTGTTTAATTAGGACATTGGATGGTTTTGTTATTAGTTCGGGGTGATGAGTCGAGATTTTCTTAAAATATAACCAAAATCAAGAAATTATAATTTTTATTTCATCGCGAGTCGAGGGAGCTTTAAACGTATGACGCCAAAATAAAAGGTCTTAAAAGCAATCGTGTATTTCACTATAGAAGTAACATTTTCGAGAATTATTTAATACCCGTAACTCAATAGTAAACTCAACGATAACAAAGTAACAAAAACTCAACGATAACAAAGTAACAAAAACTCAACGTTAACAAAGTAACAGAGTAACAAAAACTCAACGATAAACACGTGGCAACAGCGCACTCTAAGACTCGTGTGATCACCAAGGAAGCCAGAGAGAGAATGAACTTTCTCCGGGAAAGAAACCTCCTACTTCGTTCCAATTGGTTCCCTTAAAGTCACGTGACAGGTAGAGCTTTTCTCCCCCTTCCCTCCCAGTCGCAAAGATAGAATGAACAGATAATAAAAGAAAGCATCATAAATAAAAAATATAGAGATTCTTATAGATGCAGTCACGGCCGCGCCTAGGGTATTTCGCACCCGGGTGCAAGATATCTCTGTGGCGATAGAGAGTGGAGACAAGCTGATGTATTTCTGTCGATGTATCCCATAACGACTTGATTGAAGAAATTACTTACATAATTATTAATATAAACATCATTTAATATCTGCTTGAAGGAAAATTATAAAACTCGCTGCACATATGATTATAATAAGAAATTGGGCTTCGTAGGCAGAATAGTAAGAAGTAGCACAGAACAGGTACGAGAAACGTGTTATTTATCATTGGTCAGATCTCAGGTCGAATACGCTTCCAGCATATGGGATCCGTACGAAAAGGGACAGATACTTGAGTTAGAAAGAATCCAACGCAGAGCAGCCAGATTCGTTAAGCAAAAATATGAGCAAAAATTAAGCGTCACATCATTCTTGAAGGAGTTGAATTGGATATCGCTAGAGGATCGCAGAATTAGCGCTAGGTTAAGGCTTCTGGAGAAATTTAGGTCGGAAGTTCTCTTAGAGGAGGTCTCAGGAATATTAGAGGCAACTACGTACATGGGCAGGCACGATCACGAGAATAAAATACGAGAGATCGACTGTAGGACCGAGCGATACCAGAGCTCGTTTTTTCCAAGGACCATACGGGATCATAACAGGAGAGTGATTCCCACGAGGGACGTTATTAGGTAGGGCTTGGTGTGCTGCACCCCCTGCCACCCACCAGTCTGGTGATTTGCAGGGTATCATGTAGATGTAGAATTCAATGCTCTGTCCCGTTACCTTAATGATCAATCAAAAATTCCAATATTTTTGTCCATTTACAGGCCAAATTAGATTCGATATTTATTCTGACAATAAGAAAACAAAACTTCAATTATTTATGCATTCCTACATCAAAGTCCCAACTTCGTATTTTCATTTTAAGATATTTTTAAATCCAATGAAGAAGTAGGTGTCAATAATTCTCATTATTTGGAGAAATTGTTTCGGTATTTGAATTTGGTACTATTTAGAAATGAATATGAACTTTAGCGTAGGTGGGCGATCGTGAAGGAGTAAGGAAAGCTAGTTTTCGGAAAAGCTATACCAAACTGATTTAAACAGATTTGGAATTTCCAAGATTCGGTATGTGGGAGAAAAAGGGTAGACACCTGGTGTTCTTCCAGCTAAAGGATTTATGGTAAAGTTCGATGGTACTTTACAAAAGGATTGCCGCCTCAGCTGGAGCTCCTCGCTAGGGTCGGGATAGCAATTAGCAGAGTCTTGGCGACTCCTATGGTGGACCCATTTTCGGTCGCCACTGATGTGTTCTAGCGACCCTGAGTCATGCAAGGGATCGGAAAAATTTTACCTGGAAGATTTTGTCATTTTAGTATCTCTAACTTTCCCTTTTCACTCGGACAAAGGAGGAAACATTACGAAGTCGAATTCCAATAATATATACGTAGATACAGATACCTTGATGGGGAGGCGTCCCGGCAATTTGGTGAAATAACCCGAATGCGGGCGGAATACTGCTAGGATAAATGCTTCGAAACAATTTTACATTACATTATTCTAGACTAGGTACAGGTCACGGAAAGTGTTCAAGTCATAATATCAAATGTTGGAATAAGTAGCAAACAGGAAAATGAAAATCAACATCTAAAAAGATTTTTATTTTTATTGGATGATGATCAAGACGCATTAATACGAGGTTAACAGAACGTAATCCACAAAAATCATAAATTGAGTCTTATAAGTAGATGGAATATATTATTATTATTTCTATTACAATGCAATAGGGCGCCTGGCCCGGTGGCAAGGTTTTAGACTTGTTACATTTTAGTATCCAATATACAGTTTTTATCTATACAATTTACAACTTTCTCTACACAATATACAATTCTTCTAAACTATACAGACAGGAAAATTTGCGCAGGTCGTTTTTATGTTAATAGAAATTTATTTAGAAGCTACAATTTCAAATCATACTTTTTGTCGAACATATTTCCATTAGATATACTTTTACATTATAATAATTACTATATCTAGAATAAAATATTGGCGGGATAATCTTTTAATATTGAGTTTTGGAGCTAACGTTAATTAGGATGTTTTTTCATTAATAGAAACGCACTGTTTATGAGCAATTGTCTTCCTTTTAATTAGAGTGCTTTATTTTATGATTCATCATTATAAGCGAGGTTTGAGGCGAGAGCGAATGTTGTTTGATGACGGGTTTTGCAGATTAATGGAAGTTGCGAAATAAATCATGATTCAGTACACATGGATAGGGGATAATGCTAGTAATTTGCTATGCATACGGAAAGAATGCAAATTGACATTTGTAAAAGAAATTCTTCAGGGATGAGTCATAAAAGCATACTTAAGTGAGGCGCGCATTAAATTCAGTACTGTCATAATCTTTATAATGTTTTTTCTGCATAGTAAGTGCTTTATATGACCATCAGTGGAGAAACTAGCAGCGGATAGAGTTTAATTGCTAGTAAACAGCTTCATTCGCGACGGGAGAGGTGAGTGGAGATGAACAGTGGATGAATGAAGTTCGTCCGAAGCCTACCAGATTTAAGACGCTTTCTGTTTGCGAATATGTGGTTCATCCAGTGGCGTAGCCGGAAATTTGGTTTGGGGGGTGCACCATAATATTTTTTGCGGTCTACTATCACAATTAAGCATTTTAGAATTTATATTAACAATGTAATAACCATAAAATACATGCATTACGGTTGCGTTGTAATTAACATTACTGCGTCGGTTAAGGAAGTGAAAATTTCATTATCTGGAGCAGTTTGGGGGGCGCACATGCACTCTTGCACCTCCCTGGCTACGATACTGGGTTCATCTGTTACTTTTACGTCGCGAAATAGGCGGCGTGTCTATGACATATAGTTTAGATTTCAATTGAACCAGGGAAAAAACCATTGTATTTTGTATTTCTATGAAGTGAAAAGCGAGGGAGAACTTACTAGCGGGAAATAAAAGAATACTAGTTCAACACGAACTAACCCAAAACTCTCAGGATTGGAGAATTTTCTATAAGGAGAATAATTTTCATTTGGGTTTATGTTTTGAGATAAAATCAATTGCGTAAGCCTGGTCAGTTTATGCAATTAATTTTCTGTCCTCAGACTAAATAAGAAAATCATAACCTAATGACTGCGATTTTTTTTAAATAAGGAAAAGTTTTTGCATTTAATTAATGGAAATCTTTTATTATCGTATTTCAGTAAAATAAATGGCAGGTCTAAATATCTAAATACCTGTAAATCCTCAAGACTTACATTTCCACAGCGGAAAATCATAGCCAGTTGGGTGTAGAATATTTTTTATTTACGTTTTTATGGTGGTTAATATATTAGCTCGATGCGAATAAGTTTCTACCCTCTAAAAATAATTTTAAAAATTACTGTGCAAGACAGTTGAGCTCTATCATGCACGACTTATATAGTCGTTCTTCGCAAAACAAATGCCAGCACGGATTCCTAAAAAACAAATTATGTAAAGTATAACTTGGCCTTTTTGTAAATGATTGCGATGCGAGGATAAAAAAAACATCGGGAAGTGCCGTTTTCATTGACTTCAGGAAAGTGTTTGACAAATTACTTCATCAAAAATTAATGGCGAAGCTAGTAAAATATGGTATAAATCCGAAAGTAGTGAGTTGGATGAGAGATTTCCTCTGAAATAGAAAACAGATAGCAGTCGTTGATTGGAATTCCTCATAAATTTTCAAAGTCGCCTCGTGAGTTCCATAAGGAAGTGTATTGAGCCCTTTTCTATTCTTAATATACCTAAACGATATTTCATAGTAAAATCAGATTTCTCACATGACACCGTCTTATATAGAGAGATTAACAACCAGGATGACCATCAATCGCTGGAGGAAGATTTAAAAGCTACTTCCGCATAGTGCAAATGATGGCAAATTGAAATTAATTACCGTAAATTTTCCTATATAACACTCTGGAAAGGCAAAAACAAAGAGATTACTAATACAAAATCGATGGATTGAATATCATAGCAACGGAGTATTTTATATGTTACTAGCTGAAGTGCCCGTAGAATTTCAACGGATTTAGTGAATTTAATACATCACAACAAAAAACAATTTAATTAATTTAATTTCGTATCATATCACTCACGTAAGATCCATATTTGCCAACAAAGCTCAGCCATAAACGAATGGGAGTCATTAAACAAAAGGCATTGTAGAAAATATGAATGGCACATTGTCAACATGTAATATATCTTACAAAAATGCTGATTATATCGTTATCATTATATCTGTATTGTATTGAAAGTTGGGTTATTATGCGCAATCCCCCCGCCAGACTCGTGGCGCCGGGCTACCGCTCAGAATGAGAACTACTGCCTGTGGCGACATTTACCCAACGGGTACTACTGTGGTATCCCGGATCCCTTCTGAAACCTAATTTTTTGCTATAACCCTTTCCCGGATAAAAATATAAAACAAACTAAGAAAATGAGAAAGTGTCAAAATAAACTTTTTATTTACAAGTAACCGAGGATATTGGCGAGCCTTCGACTCGCTTTCGTTTTATATTATAATGCCTTTTATATCGGGTGTAGCCGTCTCCGGGCGCTATCGCCCCCTTCGCTTCTCTGAAGCGAAACTATCCCTCCCCATTGTCCGGTGATTGGGTGGGTAAATGTCGCCACAGGCAGCAGTTATCATTCTGGCCGGTAGGCCGGCGCCACGAGTTTGGCGGGGGGATTGCGCATAAGAACCGAAAGTTGATTTGTCATATGTCTAGTTTGTCAGAGGGTAAGTAGGCTTTAATAAAAGTTGCAATCGTTCTTTTATTTTATCAAATGACAAAATACATAAATTAATATGTTAAAATATTATGAGCTTGGTTTGTATGGCATGTTTGTTTTTATTGCTTCCACAAATCTTTCTCTAATTCGCTACATCTTCCCCAGGGCACGATAACCCGGCTATATAGATTACTGTAAAATTGTTTATTTCAATTATACTTTTGAAACAATGAAACGATTTATCCAATCACAATTTGTGGAAAATCTACGTCTAATTATTTAAGTTACTTACATGGTGTTAAAAACAGTTTGCTTTAAAGAACTGTACGCCACACGAAATTATCATTAAAATAGTTTATTAGTAATATTTCAATTAAAGGCATCGAACCGTAATTTTTTTCCCTCCGGCTTTCGTTCCGGTTCACTCAAAACACAATATTTAGGCTCGGTTCCGGTTTCGCTCCGGCAATCATCAGTGAACCGGTTCGAACGGTTTTTTTTCGCTCCCACCTTATAATATTTTTAGGAAACTTTGAATAACTGATTTATTAATTTACGAAATTTTCCAATTAAATCAAATACATCTTTACTATAAAAATAGTTATATTAAAACACGAAAATAAATTATTCAAATGTATATATTTTGTATTTTATTTATTTAAGATATGTTTGGAATTGAATAACTACAAACCATATATGCGTCGCAAATGATTTCAACAGGTTATGAAAATAAGCACGTTTCCTGCGATAGAGTATTCTGTACTTATTTTGTTATGCAAGCCATTCATCTCATTTTATAATTTACTATGCTTAGTCTTTAGCACTAAATTTCATGAAAATCCGCTGAACACCTACGAAGGAAAGAAATGCATTCGGATAGAAGAATGGACACCGAAGCTAATATGCGCTAAAGTTGGAATGCCTAATAATGAATTATTAATATTATTATTAACAAAATTAGAGATCGCGTTGTCTCAATAGTGTCAGTAAGTTAAATAAGACATTAAGTTATTTTCATTAACAATTTGTAGATCACATGCACTGCTCATGTTATAAAAACTGTAAATGCACGGCTTTTTCCAAGATCACGTAAATGCATGAAAAATATAAAAATTTTATGAGGAAGAAGCCCGCGGAAATTGATGGTCCGATAATCCAGAAAGGATGAGAAATGTTTATTAACTACTACGACGGAATTTTGCATACTCGCAAAAAAAACGTTCATTGACACTAACTTAAAAGCAACAGGATAAATGGAAGGTTCTTGAAAATATCACTTAAAACAGAAATTTGACGCTTGAAACTTTGCATTTACATTTACATTTACATAAATAGGCACTAGGCATTCATAAGGTTTAGTTGATGCAGTTTAGTTGTTCCGGAGTCTCATGCAATACGTCAGTACGCCGATAGGCAATACGTTTATCATGAAAAGTTCTCATGTTTATGTTTCATATTAAAGCAGTATTTTTAGCCTTCGACACCGTTTCTCACGTGAAAATAGTGCAAAAATTAAGGGCTTATTCAATTAACGAGAAAATTGTAAATTGGATCGCCTCGTTTCTTTCCGATAGAACCCAGAGAGTAGTTCTCGATGGAGTTGCATCAGACGTCGTCAAAGTGACTTCCGGCGTGCCTCAGGGAAGTGTAATCGGACCTCTGTTATTCTTAATATATATAAATGATTTAGCGGATAATATAAAGTGTAAAGTTAGACTCTTCGCGGATGACACACTTGTGTATGGAGAAATCAACACAATACACGATCAGGAGAATTTGCAAAAGGACCTTTAGGCTATTACGAAATGGTGTAAAGATTGGCAACTCGACCTGAATATAAAGAAATGCGCCGTAATGAACTTCACGCGCTCCACGAATTTCAACCGTTACCCGTACCAAATATCTGAACTAAAGCTAAAATACGTCAATAGCTACAAATACCTAGGAGTAACTCTCAGTAGCAATTTGTCTAGTAGAGAACATATCAAAACCGTTATAGCATCGGCAAACAGAATTCAAGGGCTTTCCTCTAGAGTCCTGCGGGGATGCCCCTCGAATGCGAAGGAAATCGCATACTTTTCCCTAATACGACCCATCGTGGAATACTGTTGCGCCGTCTGGGACCCTTTCGAGGAGGGCCTAACTAGAGAGCTCGAAATGGCTCAGCGTAGAGCGGCTAGATTTGTAAAAGGAGAATATCGGTATGATGCGAGTGTATCAGAGTTATTGAGGGATCTGAAATGGCAGACTTTGAAGAGTAGAAGAATTGAATAAAAAAGGATACTATTTGAAAAATTCGAAAGCTTCAAATTCGTTGAAGACGTACGCGGCATCGGTGTTAGTGAACGTAATGTTAGATCAGAGTACAGGAGAAAATATGTCGAAACAATCGCTAGAACAGAGAAATACTACAGATCCTTTTCCCCAGACGCGATAAGACAGTCCAACAGAGGAATTAGTTAGAGTTCACTTGGTGTTGTGACACCCCCTGCCAAACGCTTCTAGCCACTTGCAGGGTATTTATGTAAATGTAAATCTGTGGAATACGTTAAATATTTAGGAGTCACCATTTGTCGTGATCTATCGTGGAATATGCATATTCGAAGGACCGTAGGCGCAGGCAATAAGAAACTGGGCTTCGTAGGCAAAACAGGTACGAGAAACATGTTATTTATCATTGGTCAGATCTCAGGTCGAATACGCTTCCAGCATATGGGATCCTTACGAAAATGGACAGATACTTGAGTTAGAAAGAATAAAACGCAGAGCAGCCAGATTCGTTAAACCAAAATATGAGCGAAAATTAAGCGTCACATCACTCTTGAAGGAGTTGAATTGGATATCGCTAGAGGACCGCAGAATTAGCGCTAGGTTAAGGCTTCTGGAGAAATTTAGGTCGGAATTTCTCTCAGAGGAGGTCTCAGGAATATTAGAGGCACCTATGTACATGGGCAGGCACGATCACGAGAATAAAATACGAGAGATCGACTGTAGGACCGAGCGATGTCAGGGCTCGTTTTTCCCAAGGGCTATACGGGATCATAATAGGAGAGTGATCCCCACAAGGGACGTTATTATGTAGGTTTTGGGGTGCTGCACTTCCTGCCACCCACCAATCTGTTGATTTGCAGGGTATTATGTAGATGTAGATGAAAAGAAGGACGCGAGTTTACCCGATTTTACGTGAATGTATCCATTTTCATTTACATAATACCCTGCAAGCCGCCAGAAGCGTTTTGCAGCGTTTTCCGATTGAAATTGGGGCTGGGTGTGCCATTGTTTACGTGGATTAAAAGGGGGGAGCGGCCTGAAAAGTTTGCGCACCACTGAATGACCACAGTTCGAATATAGGATCTGTATATGAGGCCCACATCACTGAGTTAGAATCCTACACAGAGCAACCAGTTTCGTGAAACAAATGAATCATCAGAAGCCAATCGTAACATTAATATTGAACAGTTTAAACTAGTTACCTCTGGAAGATCGCTTAGTTAAGCTTGGCCTCTGGCGAAAAATAGGTCGGGTGGTCTAGCAGAGGATGTTTTTAAGAATCACAGAAGCAACAACGTATGTACATAGATAGACACGATACTTGAAATCACTTGTAAGAAAACGTTATCGAGGTTCATTTTTCCCTAGGACAATACGAGATCATAACAGGAGTCAAACGTGCGAGAGAAAATGGTGAGGTAGGTTTTGCTGTATTGCATCCCCTGCCAACCATAAATTTTGTGAACTGAAGTATAACATGTATTTGTATGTCAGCTCACCTCCTATCCACAAATCTGGTGCAGTGCTAGAAAATGTCGGAATGACGTCATTTCAACTTTTTACTCGTCATTGGGATATAGGTATCTTTCGCGAGCAAAAAATTCATATTTTTTCTATCTTTAAACTTATAAGTTCTTCTTCTCATGGCCTGTACAACTTTATTCATATTGTGGTTTATGCATAAATAAAGGTATAAATATTGTCTCGAAAATAACACACTTCCGTCCGAAAGAAATTTTTTAGATCGATTTTTGCAGGCGTGATAGAGAATCCAAAGAAAAACGCTAGGACTGGTAATGTCGAAATCCGATGGCGTAGTATTTCATGTCGCAGGGAAATAGAGAAAGGAAACGAGGACGTAGTGCACGCGTGTTCGCTCATCGAAAGGAAGATAAAGTCCCGGAACTCCGCAAGGAGCAGACGGCAGCCCTCCCACCTGGCGATAAATTTCCTCTCCGGAGGAAAATGGTCGAAAATTTTCCGCCTGGTTTAGCTCCTCCTCGAAAAGTTCGCCTCAAATTGCAAAGGAGTCTTCGGACAAATCGCTTTCCTCTGAAGCATCCTCCGCCTTCCCTCTCTCCTCCCAGCGAGAGAAGAATCAAAGAGAGCAAAACGGACGAGTTATATATACATATATATATATTTTTATGTATGTATGTATATATATATACCTATATATATATATAACTCGTCCGTTTTGCCCTCTTTGATATACACACACACACACACAAGGAGCAAAAATGCTGGGTCCTCTGAGTGGAGGACAATGGCATGAGAAACGAGAGAGAGAGAAACGTCCCTCGAGGGCTCCCGTTAAAGCGTGCAGATTCGTCACGCTCTCTCGGGTTAGAAGTGTCTGCACAAGGCGGGCGGTAGGCCGACGGTGGTGCTTTTCTCCGGAGACCCTCTTCCCGTTTAAAACTGATGCGCCCGTCGAGACAGATGCGTGGATGATTGGACGGAACGTTTTTCACCCTTTCCCATGAGAAGAGCGTAGGGGTCGATCCCCCTCCCCCCATTCCGAAAAGGAGGGTTGGGTGCTATACTATTGAGGAAAGGGAACGGAAGCGAATCGGATTTATTTAAATCGTTCTTAAGAGTGGGGAGTACGCTATAATTTATTACGCGAGAGAGAGAGAGAGAAAAAAATAAACGTCGGAAGAGATGGTTATTTTTTTGATGTACGAGTAAAGAGAGGGGATGTTTTACGCCTCGTTGTGACCGTGACCGATGGATAAGGTTTTTCGGTAGTGTCCGCCTTTCCTTTTTATTTCTCGTTCGATCGTCCAGATATCTGTTGATGAAATATTTGCGCCGACGTATAACGGATCGTGTTTCCACGACTTTGTAGCCGTCGAAGAGGGGCCTTGGTGTTTTTTATAACATCATTTAACCGATAGTGTCCCAAAGTATCAATTCGGTTTCGTGTTTAGAATCGCATCAAGACCCATGGATTTCTATCCTTTCCCACGTCATGCGTATACCAGCGGTTATGTTTTCCATTTGAAGCATTTGTAGGAGAAATGAAGTTCATACGAAATTATCCATGTCCAGCCATTCCATAACATAGTATACTAGATAGTTTATTCGCCTTTTTTAAGGCTGGATGCTTTTCCTATAGAAGTTAAGTCGAGATGAAATTGAAGCGTTTGAAATAATTGACGAGAAACGAAAAAGTCGAAAGCGACGCTTTGAAAGAAGTTAGATGAAATTTTCAGCTTGATGGTAGAATTTTAATATCATGATAATACATACCTTCAAATTCTGCTGACAGCTGGGTGGCAATGGGGTGTAATGCATTTTTTTCGCTTATAAGGTTGAAAGTGCACTTATAATCCTTGAATTTTCTAAGAAATAAATACAAAACCTCGTTATTACCATCGCGATTCTGCCTCCCAATGTATGTACTTGGTTTCAGTTATTCTTCAAAACTTCTCGGCCAACCGCCCAAACACTCCAACTGATACTTCTCTTGAACCGTCAATATAGCGTTGATTCGTCGCTCCTCTATCGCTAACCAATTCAAATTCTTTAATAAGTGATTGAAACTGAATAATCTACGATTAAACCCAACACTGAACGTTGAGCGATTCGCCGGAATTCTGCGGCAGAATAATTACCATTATATACATATGAGCTGCTGCTCAACGAAAACTTTCAGCCTATATCAGTACCATACCGAAGACCACTAAAAGCAACATGGTAAAATTATACACAGACAAAAATTACGATAGTAAAAAAAACCTAAAATCTGAAGGAGGAATGTCGACCACAAGCTAGATTTAAACTGCTAGAAAAATATATGTCGGAGGGACTAGCGAATGAGATAGTACATCTGATCAGAAGTCCGACATATCTGAGAAGGTAGGACAGCGAGGATAAGATTCACAAGATTGATAGTAGGACGGAGCGATATAGGGGATCGTTTTTCCCTAGGATGTTAAAAGAAAATAATAGGAAAAGGTAATGTAGGAAAGCTAGGGAATTTTGGTGTACAGCAACTCCTTCCATCGATCAATAAAGTGGCTTTCAGGGTATCATGTAGATGTAGATGAATAAACAACGGTCACTTTATACGGTCTCCAAAATATTAATGAAACTATTAAACTCAATAAAAGGTGAACTAGGGCGAGAAACGATACATTTAATATTTATATTGATTAAGCAAAATTTCCTTAATGCAACTTGATCTTTATTATTTCTGTTTAACACTAAAATTCTCTCTTTCTGCGAAAAACGAACAATAAAAAGTTGAGAAAAATTCAAAAAGCATTTTATTAACTTTCTTTACCATAAAAATTGTCGTAGTTATCTGTTTTCCTTCATATGTCGACGTTTCTAACGCTAGTTCGGCGAATTCCTTGATCTTAAAGCACATATATATATTGTGTCAAACTAGAATGGCCCGATTTCGCTGAAAGTTATTTAAATAATACGCCCGTTTGCACTTGGCGCACAACTTCGTAATCGAACTACTCCCTTATGGAACGAACGAATAACGTTTTACGATTCGTTCAGTGCTACGTACAGAATCCCTCGCTTACCGGATTCGTCGGAAGATATATAGTACACTTGCCACACACCACTCGGGGATATTATACAAAGATTTACAGCTTAATATACACTTAAATGCTGCACCGCAAACATAACCAGGATGAATAAACCATGACAACCTTTTCCGAAGTCCCAAGTCCAGTCTCCAGCATCTTTCTCTTCTTTCTCTCTCCCCCCCCCCCCCCCACCTACCCACATGTATTCCCCACTGTCCACTTCTGACCTCTCTCGTTTCTTGTGTCGCCCATCTTATCCACACTCACTCACACACACGTGCACATACCGTCAACCTCCTCCCTCAATATCCTTCTCCCCCTCTCTTCCATCCCTCTTTCCATTCACTCCTTCAAATGCATGTCGCATCCCATCCTCCCCTTCCGCCTCCACCCCCCTCCCCCCCTTCTTCACCGTTGGCTCCGACCACGCCCCCTGCTGGCGCTATTTATGATCTCCGTCGTGGTATCTTCACGGACGGAGACATCCAGAGGGTGGCTCATGGGTCTCCGAGCTCCCTTGCGGAACGATCTTAACAATGTCTCGCAGCTACGCCGAGGATAACAATACCCTTTACTTGTAATCTCGGTGGAATGAAAGGGGATGGAGAAGAGAAATATATCAGGATAGGAAGTGGTTTCGGAACAGGGTTTTCCTAAGATTTTCGGAGAAAATTAATGCTTTTATATAATAAATGTTGTAGGTTAAATACTGTTTCTCGTAATTCCACCCTATATGTCATTAATATTTTATACGTTGGTGGAAATTTCGTTTTCGGTGATTCTTTTCTTTGAATTAAAATTATAAAGTTTGTGAAAAATATGGATAATCGATTTACGTTCCACGTGGTGTTTTCCAAATGTTTTAGACTATAAATCTTATGGCCTCACAATGCAAATTATTCGGAATAATTTTTCATATTTTAAATGGAATATTTAACATAGAAAAGAAAGGAAGTGGCAGAAAAACATTTAGGCTATAACAAAATTAGAGAGAAAAACAACATAGCTCATCATAGCTTCATCAATGCTAGAGACGAAAAGATTGAGATGCTGAAAATGTGTTGAATATTGAGCATTCATATGAGGATTTTTATAATTAAATTATGTACATTTTCAATCTAATAAAAACGAAAAAGAAATTATCTAATCTTATACAATTATTGTGTGTCGTTATATCTTACAATTAGCGTCAATATATAAAAATATTTTTTGATGAATGTAATATAATTCTAAAAAGTAAAAAATAAGGTGAAGAAGAAAGTTAAAATTAGGCCAATAAAATAGAAAACGTATTAATGAAGTCACCCTCATCTTAAAATTGCAAGTTATTGGGGCATAAACCTTATTTATAATTCTTACCAAGTTGAGAGAAAATGACGAAAACTGGTATTATTATGCATCCATTACATTGCCCAAATAATGGAAATTTTGTTGAAGTAATTTATCATTTATTGAAAATGCATAAAGGGATACTATATTCCAATAACGTTTAACCGCAAGTCGAGGTTTATTCAAAACCTGATTCGGTTTTTGCGATATTTCTCTCTTAAAACATCATTATTGTATATACAATTCTATACAAATGTTATAGAGAATGTAATTTCGTACAACTTTCATTTGAAACAATTTTCCAAAGCAGTTATTGTTTAGGAATTATTTATAAATAATCGGTTTTTTCGATTTCCTCTCTCTCTCTCTCTGTTGCTAGCGTCGACATGCTTTTTATGATCCTCATCTTGCTGGTTGCACAAATAGCCTCATTAGGCCTTCCTGCCTCCTTAATATGGGCTGCAATATTTATTGTAAAGGGTACATTTCTACAGCATGATTGCTGTCAACGGCATGAATTGCGTCTCTTTTACTGAAGACTGGTGTTCGCATCTCGTTCAACAACGAACGTTTAGAACAGAACATACATATCAGAAACTCACCGGTATTATTTTAAATAAAATAGGTGTTTCTCTGACAAATGTTGATTTTATTAAGGCAATCCTTTAAATACAGTCCTAATCATTAATCAAAGAAACAATAATAACAAAATGGCGATATGTGATTCGCCACCTTATTTCACTATACTTACATTTAACTGTAGATACTAGCCAACCGTTTCATCTTTCAATCAGTACATACGGAGATGGCTCATACTTGTATTTTCCAAGCTAAAATTAAACTTCAATATTTCTATGAACCTGGGCACGTAGGAATTGGTGGAAATGAAAAAGTCGACTCGACTGCTAAGGCAGCTCTGAAGAAAGAGGGCACTGACATCAGAAAGGTACCATCCCAGGACCTAAAACGCCTTTTTAAGAGCACCCTGCTTGCAAAATGGGAAAGGTCCTGGGAGGCAGTTACAAATAATAAACCGAGAGCGATCAAAGCAAGCGTTTCTCCATGGCCAACCTCAGTGCGTAACAACCGCCGCGCCGGGAAGAAGTCTCACAATCAGTCACCCGACTAAGAATTGGCCACTGTGCTTTGACGCACTCATTCCTATTTACGCGGGAAAAGGAACCTCCCACATGCCACACTTGCAACTGCCCCATAAGCGTAAGACACCTTTTGACGGAATGTGTCAAATATAGAGGTGCCCGTCAAATTTTAAATATCAGAGGCAGTATATCTGACATTTTAGCTGACGATCCTCAAAAGATTGATATTATTTTAACGTTCCTAACGTATACTAAACTTTTAAGTGCTCTATAAATATTTCCAGTTTTACGTGATTGCTTTTATTACTTTTACCTAACTTAAGCGCTTATTTATTTTAATTTATTAATTTATTTTATGTATTTTAACTTTAACTAACAGAAATTGACGGTGCAAAATAACTTTCGCTGTCCGACGAACAATTAAAACCGAATTACTACTACTACTACTATGAAATGGAGTTAATATTTCTAATACGAAACTGATCATGACTGCGTACACTTTTAAAGGTTTATGAAAATCTTTTAAATGACTTTAAGCAGTGGCAGATTTGGAAACTTGCCGCCCCTAGGTCAAATTATTTTTCCGCCTCTTAAAAAAATACAATGAAATTGATTTAATTTATATATTATACCAGAGGAACAATTCTTTCCAATTCTGAGTATTTACGGTTATTACCTTGACAAGCTTCCTTAAGTTGGTTTTCAATAAAATTGATTCAATTTATATAATATACCAGAGCATTGGCGAATCCAAGGGGAGGGGGGGAGGAGGAAGATCGCCTCCCCCAGGATATTCTTTAGTTGGAGCAAAAGGGTAAGCCGAGAGGGTTTTCATGCTGCAGGATGTTTTCCCGAATAGGCTTCACTATCGGTGCAAATGAGCCCTACTATTCTATCGTACTCCATGGTTTACTAATAAAAAAATCTGATGTGGCCAACACATGACTTTCTCCATATTAGGGGTGTAGATATTTAAATTATTTTGAATAGCATTATAAGGCAAAATTATCATTCCGTATCGTAAAAGAATACAGTCGTCCTTATTGCCGTAAATTATATTTTGAATATGTTTACAGAATTCACCGCTACATGGTGGTGGCGCTGTATACTGGAAATTACGAATAAGTTAAATATCTTCGAAATTGATGGTTCTACGAAAATTTGTTTCAAACAAAACCTGGAAGAAATATTATTCTCTACAACTTTGGTCCTCACGTAGATTACCAATAACGACGTTTTTAAGGAGTTATTTTACGGAAACCGAAAAAACCGAATATTTATAAATAATTCCTAAACAATAACTGCTATGGAAAATTGTTTCAAATAAAAGTTGTAGGAAATTACATTCTCTATAACAGTTGTATAGAATTGTATATACAATAACGATGTTATAACGGAGAAATATCGCAAAAACCGAATCGGGTTTCGAATAAACCTCGACATCCGGTTAACCGATATTGTCCAAAAACTAATCATTTCTTTATGCTCATGCTAAAGTGTTTTATATGAAGTTTGGTAACGATATGGCAAGTACTTTTTGAGTTAGAGCGCCCACAAACACACACACAGACCATTCCGAAAAGTCTAAACGTGTTCTAGGGACCTCAAAACGTGTATTTCCGTTGAAATCTCGAAGTCGATTTTTTTCGTGATCACAATACCTTCCCATTACTACGAATGGAGAAAGTAATAAATAGTAAAAAATTAATAAAAATAATTTTGACAAGGACTGTGTGTTCAAATTAAAAATATTCCCCATCCCCATGGAAAAATAGTAATTGCCCCCCCCCCCGTCCCTTTAGAAGTTTCTAAATCCGCCCTTGTACCAGAGGAACAATCAATTCATTTCTCGGGTATTTATGTTTATATTACATTGACAAGCTTCCTTAGGTTAGTACGAATGGTCTTGCATGATTTCGATGTAATCTTCTTCGACCTCCATCATTTCAAAAATCACACTGAAAGCCCTCTTTACAATGCTTTCTTATATACAGTATGTATATTGACGGTCTTGCAACTTGGCGAATGAATGTACAAATCCGACCGCCCCGAAATCCTGCCACCCTTACAACCCCGCCGCTCCTAGCCCATTGCCTACTTTGGCCTTATTGAAAATCAACTAATGACTTTATTGTTTTTTGAAGGTTAACTCTTTAATAAATTAACTAAACCAGAAAAACTTAATTATTAATGGAACAATATTGATTAATAGCCTAATTTTTATATTAAGAACGTAATAATCGATCGCAACATAGGTTGTGCCTGAAAATTGTCTTGTTCATTGGTATAGTGTACGAATTGAAAAACTTCTTATCCCGGCGTGCATTAAACTTTGATAAGTATCTATAATATAATTTGCTTAAACCGATCGGCGCGCCGCGGCGTGCGCCGTGGCTTTTTTGGTGCATGTGTACTTGCAAGTATGAATAAGGAACATTATCTTATCTTACTATTAATAATATATATATGGCCTAAGAACATAATATGGACAAATTTTGAATTAGGAATAATTACACAGTTCCTAATGATTTTTGTTTTCTGTTGTCGTGACGCTTTCCTCGGAAATAAATGAGCCGTTTTCTGTTGTCTTGACGATATTATGCAACGTTTCCGCAAACAAAGGAAACGCCAGGCCCGTTGTATTACGACCACACCGGACTTTTCTACTTGTTTTACTATAAATTTCGGGAAAAATATCCCAAGAATTGGGAAATCAACCGTTCTCCATAGAAAAACCATTTCTCCTCGTCCCACGAACTGCACATTCTAGCTTCTATCTATTCCCAATTACAAACCCTCCCGCTCTTCTCTGGCCTCAAACCTTCCCCTCCTCTTCAACTCTCTCTTCCTCATCATCACCCACGCGCCAATCCACACCCATAAATCGCCCCATTTATCACTGAGCTTACGTGTTTTCCCTTATGGACCAGCATCTGCCAAGGCCATCAGGGGCACATACGAATCTCCCTTTACCACTTCTCCCTTTTAGCGCTCTTTCTCTTCTCGTCCAGGAAAGAGACCGTGTTGTAGATTCTGATTCGACTCGCTTTACTTCCTCTTTCACCATTTTCTCTCCCCCCTCCACAAATTCCCCCCTACTAATAATACTCTTTCTCTCTCGCCTCGTCCACCCCATCTATAAGCTCTATCGTTTGCCGTGCAGCAGTATTTTGCATTCAGCATTCATACTCGAGCAATGCAATCGCTCGCATTGAATAGTAGCATGCCTCTATATGTAGCTGAATGCTCGAAACGACCGGATGTTAATTGTGATCCGTTAATGGGTCGATGGAGAAATGAGATGAGGCAGGTTAGGAGGAGCGTGGAGATAAGGAAATTATATTATTTATTGCGCTTCCTGATCTAATAAAGGTTCATTCAGAATATGCATTCAAAAGTGTTCTAGAATTTTATAAATTTCAAGGAACCGGCGAATGAGGAGATATATATTACGATGAAATGATTCACAGTTTAAGGACGGCACAAAGCAAACTTATTTGAATATGCCATTTTAAAATTTTCTTATTGCACATTGTTCTAAACCGTTACCAGTGTACTATTTTTATGCAAAAATATCAAAGTTATTCTTTACTGTGATCCCTAAGACGGATGACGATAATTTTTATTTGTATTTGATTGAATGACACTTTTGTGTAGAAGGGGATTACCTCCAAGGAGCAAAATTTAAATACCAAACCAGTTGATATGGAATGAATCGAAGCAATTTTATAGAAAACGCTCACAAGTGACGGTAAGAACGACTAGGTTATAACAGCTCTTCAAAATTTGTATCAGTTGTTTCGATTCCTTCAATATCAACCTGGTTCTTAAATAAAATCTTTATCCTCGGTAGTAACTCATGCCTCATTAAAACTTGTATTTCGAACGTTGTTCCGTCCTGTTTCCTTTCTAGTAATTATTCTTCTATCATTTTTTTCTTGGGTATATGATGCTAAGCAATATTAATTTTAACTAAACAAAGCTAACGTATTTTAATTACGAAGCACCACAATTCGGAGTTGCAATTTCCCACTGAAAGTGAACATTTTAATTAGATGAGAAATATAAAAAATGTTCCATACAGTTGACTCTGGTTATACGCGAGGGTTTCTTCTAAGAAACTAGATGGAGAGCAAATAGTCGTTTTATGGAAGTCGAAACTTCCCAATAAAAAGAAAAGCTAACATAATACCCGTTTTGAAGAAATCGTCTTGTACTGTATGTTGGTTGGACAAGATTTCTACATTCTAAAAAGCTATTTTGAATTACCTAATGTTTTATGATTATTAGATTAGAGGACAAAAAATCTCCCTCTTTACTCTTCGAATCATTGTCTGCTAAGAACATAATGATTATTTTATGGTCTTTGATATTCATTTACTTTATTTTCGTTTACCTGACCTATTCTTCGTGTTCTTTTAAGACTGTATACATTTTCAAAAAGAAGACTGTGGCGAATAAACTCCCTTTTATACGAATAGAAAATTCCATAGTTGGTTTTTACTATAGTCACTATTTGAACATTTATACTAGATTTCAACGATTAAAATCGAAAGTAGTAAGTAATACGACGGTTCTAATGGAATAATTACCTGAATTTTCAAGACTAAAGAGAAGATATAAAAAATGAAATTAATTACCAATTCATGATTTATCTAGGATCACAAGTTTTTGCGAATATTTAGCCTTTTCACCATGAAGTAAAATCACTTGATTTTTTTCAACCTTAACCAATTTGAACCGGAAGAAGCTTTGCAATTTTCAGCAATAGTCGTGTGAAATTAAATGGATGCCTCAGGTTTTTAAACATCGACAAAATAATAATTCCATCGTACTATCGATAGGTCATAATGAATTGCATTTCAAACAACTTCGACAGAAATTTATCCCAGAAAATGTCTGAAAAATAGGTGGAAAATCCTGTTTCCGATATCTTGTGTTCGCCTAAGTCCTCCAAGCATTATTGACTGCAAGACTTTCATATTGGGCGATTATGTCATTGATTTGATTTGCGGCATTTGAATGCATGAAAACGAGCCCGGAGTTTTCTTAGTATAGAATTCGCATGTGCAAAAATGTTTTTTTGTTCGTTTAGTAGAAGTCGGTGATTAACATCTTGAACGGGAAGTCTTATGACTCATGCCCGAAAACGAGGGGTGCCAAACTTCGGAAATGGCATGGCGCCCGAAATTTATCCTGTAAATGGAAGGACAATCAACGCATGTGTGATGAGCAACTGCCTATTATGCTAAACATTTTAATCGCCCAATCAAATCCTGTGGGATTCACAATAGGCGCCACATTAAGAATACATTGTGGAAACTCTATCGGAGACAATGGAGATTTATTGCATTCACAATTAGACTCCTAATAACAGGTGCGTGTTTAAAGATACTGGACGGTGTGACAACCTATCAGATTTGGCGAGAAGTTAAATCATGGTGTTACAAAATAATGATTCTTATGGAAGAAAATTGGTAGTTCTTTTGATTTTTTTTATTGATCGTGTGACGGAGATTTTCTGAATGCTTCTTTACTAATTTGAAGACGGACAAGTCGATAAATTAATAAAATTTGTTTATATTCGCCGATTCAAATATCATTGAGGTGATGTTGCAAAAAAAAGCGCCGCATTTTTCTTCGAGCAGTATGCCAAAAAATAACCAACAAACGTAACCTCGGACACGGAGCTGAATTACAGCACGTTGCGTCACATTCTCGATCCAGCTGTCGATTTCCTGGTTGAGAACAAAACAAACCATGTCTCTGAAGATAGTTGCGCGCTCGGGGAAAAAAACCTTGACTTTCGAATGCGAAGCAGACGACAGATTTGCTCGAAGCGAAGAGTTTTCAAAAAATTTTTTTGTCCTCGGGGTCATCCTTCTATAAAGACACCTTCGATTTTTTTTTAAATTTCAATATAAGACGTTCGATCATGTCCCATCATCTGCCCCCAAAAATCATTGCAAAATATGATACCTTTCCTTATGGCACGCTCATGACGCCGTAAAAGAGAATATCGGAACGGTTTCGCTACGGGTGCAGAATAAGTTTCATTCCGATTACTTGGAATCTGTGATCGGAAGTCGTATTTTTCTCGGAGGACCACGCCCTCCTCACGACGGATTCCTAAGCGTGCGGCATGGGGCCGTGCAGGCGCGGAGGAAATTCCAACGGAGGAGCCGCAGTATAAGCACTCTGCCGCCATTTTCCTTCCCTTCCCACTTCTTCGGTAGTGGATTCGTGAGAAAAGAAGACTCTCCTATCGACCACTGTATAAAACTGGCGGTGTCACGTGATTAACTACAAACGTAGCGGAAGCTTAAAAGGCTGTGCCGTAATCAATAAGTTCACGGAACACGACTGATAATTTTTTCCCGCCCTTTATGGTCGTTCCGATCACACATTGCTTCGTGGTGTAAAACAAAGATTATTACGCTCAAATAAGGCGTAGATCTCTGTTGTTCGTTCACTCAAAGGATACTCATTCACTCAAAAACATCTTGGCGACAATCTAAACGTCAAGGACGTTATCTCATATAGCTCTCTATAATCTTCCTCGAGTTGTGGATGCTGTAAACCAGCTATTCTCAAATGCGGCCACCAGGAAATTTCGGTGCGGCCACCACTAACTTCTCCGTCATGCAAGGGGTCCTCAACCCAGTAATTCGATTCGAACCTTCTAGAGCATTTTTGTGAATTAACAGAGGGAATGAATAGTCCCTTGTTCGGAATATGGAGATATGATCCAGATGCCTCTGTGTATATACAAAGGAAAGGTTAATTGACTGTAACAGCTGGCCGAGTACGTCTCATAACTTAATAGAAAAATGCTATGCATCCATTCATTATTCCTCCCTCTCTCTTGTGGCGGCAGTAGGAAGTTTGGTTCATCTAGAAAACAAATGAATGTTTTAATCACTAAGCTTGAGGGAATGGCTGTAGGAAAATCATTCGTAAACGAGCGCATCTGAAAGTAGGGGATAGCTATCTGTTGTTCTCTGAGAGCTTCGTTTTCATACTTTTCACTCTTTTTATCGTAATATTTCATTAACTACAGTGCGTCTGTATAGTGATAATAATATGATAAGTGTGATTATAAGTGTGATTAGAAGTTCCAAAGCTTAGTTCAATAAATCGCCAGTTACAGCAACCAAGCTTAGCCATAGTTGGTACTGTTTATATCATTGAGAAATTTCAAAACACGATATTTAAGGTGATCAGATATTTTTGACCAGCAGGGAGGACATATCCCGATTTTTTATACAAAAAGGAAGGACACATTTCACTATCAAAAAACTGTTTATATGCTTTATTTCACATTTAAAAAAATAAAATAAGGGTTTTTATGTAAGGGGATGCTATATTAAGAGCGTTTTGGTGCTTTTGGGAAAGATTGTGCTTCGTAATACTTGAACGCAACCAACTGCGATACTAAATACTGCTGAACACATACAACATTTAATGACAGTATCATTATTTCCAATAAGTCTTAAATGTGGATATTCCTTAGCTAACGTTACATTTAAGTGACATTTTCTTTTCTTGGCTGAAGACATTCCGTAGGGCATAACAACAAAGATTTAAAAATCAATATAATAAAATGGAAGATTAAATTGTAAGTTAAAATGAGAAAATTATATTTGCCGTAATAATGAAGTAAACGCAGCTATTCAAATTTCACTCATGCAGGAGACAGTATATAACTATTTTTCGCAATTCACTGATAGAGGAAAAACAAAACAAGCAATAGGAATCTGTAAGTTTATCTAGCACGCACAGAAACAAAAACCTACTAAAATCAGTCAACTCCATTGCCGCTAACAACTAAGTGAACAGGAGTGAATTGACTTTGTTTTACGAAAGAAATATTTTGAAGAATAGGATGGGATGCATTGTACGCTGTATAAGCAAGGATTTTAATAAACCAGAAACCAAACAAATCTAATCAAGGAGAAAATAAGACATTTATTCTAGCAGACAGTGTTCTTTATCGCTAATAAAACATAATAAGCGAGCTGGACAAAGATCATTTAACAATCAGCTTGTCGGAAAGCTTAGTGTACTCTGAGAATCGTGTCTTGGGAGAAAGACGAACTCCCTGCACGTATAACAATGTCACAGACAGGAGCAAAGAAAGCCAATCCACAAAAATCACATGATATTGGTTAGCATAAGTCTGAGTTCTCAAAGTAGGTATAAATGTTCCATGGATACACAAAGTTAAAAAACCCTGGTTTAAGTAAAAAAGGAGAACATGGAAGCAGGGCCGGCTCAAGGCATTTTGGCGCCCCAAGCAGATTTCAGTTATGGCGCCCCATCGATACATAAATTTTACGTTAAAATTTAGTAGTTTAGTAGTATAATAGAGTATAAATATTTTGATGTTTTGTGTATTTTATGATTAAACGGTTTAATAAAAAAACAGGACTTTATTCACAGAAAAATAAATTTGAAATATCACAAAGAAATTATAAATTGTGCCGTACTTATTTCAATGAAAATGAGATTGATTAGAACTATTGAATCGATGTATACACACGTGGGGTTCAATCAATGGTTGCCAAACTTGCTGGTGCAGTAAGTTTAAAAAAAAATACAACATCGACACATTCCCTTATTCATACACAAGAACATGTTGCCAAACGCATGAATAAAGGCAGTGACGCCCTTATCTAAAGCTAATGGTACAAAATGCCCTTGGAATGAAATAGAAAGGATGAAATTGATTCTTGATTGCTAAATGCACTCGGAAGTTTGTGAATACTGCAAACGAAGGATGCAGCGGAAAAAGAAGCGACGAAACGAATGGAATAAAAATCTTATCTTGGAAGTGATCTTGGGAAGATGTTCCGAAAAAATTTTAAAAAATATGGGTTGGAATGAAAATGGGACCAACTTTATGACTGATTACGAACTTCAAGAGCAAGATGATCATCGTCTATTACTTGGAATCGTTACAACAAGTCAAGACAACTTTCGTTAACAGAAGCAGCTTACGAATTTGTTACAAATTGAAAATTTAAAACGACCTTCAGGATGAATTTCTTAAAAGGAAATAAAATTGCCCAATAATAGAGTTAATTACCTCAACTTTTAAAGAGAAACCCTCTACCTTAAACTACTTATCAAAGGTTGGTTCAAGAAAGAGTATAATAGCAACAAACTTATTTGAATTAAACTAAAAAATAATTTAACCATACAACGTTAAAAAAATACCGTATTTCATCAATGGTAAGTCGACCTTTTTTTAAATTGTCACTCTGCTAAGAATCCAGTCTTAAAAATCGAAATAAATGTTTCGATAAATTCACTCCCGAGCCATCTCTAGTATGCGCGTAATCTTAGGATTTCCTGAGTCAATCGTAATTTCCTCGTTCCTTTGCAAGCGTAAGTTTTTGTCATTTACTTTGGCGAGTTTTTCAGTTTTTCTTAATAATCCCGTAATGGGACGAACGCATTATTCTGCGGACTTGAAGAGAAAAGTGATTGAATATACGGAAGAAACATCAAATCTTGCTGCACAATGGCACTATGGGATTCATGAGTCGAATGTGAGGCGTTGGAGAAGACAGAGAGAAACCGGGATATTCCTGTTGCGAGATTAAAAATCATGGACGTAACCGGGACAAATGACATTTTATTAAAAATTGTATTGAATGCTTGAATGTAACGTAATTTGTGTTGTCGTAATTTTAGTTGATACCGTTTTTATTTAATTACGAACTGAAAAAACCAGGGCATTTATACTTTTCGGTATTTTTTCGCGACAAATCCCAGAAAAATAGGACGTCTGTACACCCAACATGGAATTTTCCTCGCGTGCCCTTGTGCGAATTAGGGGGTCGGCTTACAATCGATTAAATACGGTATATAAAAAGATCGAATAAAATATATATAACATAACTTCCTGGTTTAGAAAATCTTCGTTAATCTTATGTTAGACTAGGTATAGCTCCAACCTCAGGATGAAACACCCGCTTTTATCAATGGGAAAAATAATATTTACACTAAATATTGACGTCACTTCTGGAGCAACGACAAAAACATATCAATTACGCCCAAGGAAAACTAACCTGCTATAACTTGATAACAGATTATTCAAACACTAAAAGACGCACACTGGCGTTTCCACAACGATGGACGTATTGGAACTAATGCAGACAAATAGTTCTTTTTCGATGTCACCAATGCAAAATGCGAGGGAGGAGGAAATGTTGAAGGAGAAGGGGTTGAAAACGGTGGTGTGATAATATGTACCCAGTCCTCACACACCCTAACACAGCAAAGCAACTGCTAAGAAACAGTAAAAGAAACTCAGAATATATATATTTCGTCCTCAAACAAGAGCCGCAACCAATCAACCGATAATTTTGAATGTGCCTGAATGAATGCACGTGGAAACAAAGAGTAACCGCAGGAGGGAGGGTCTTGGGATATCCCGTATCCTCCTCGGACTTTCTAAAGATTTCCTTGTTCTTGGGCACCTTTGCAAATGTCTCCCGCTGGCCAACCTCGGACTGTAGCAGGCTAGTAAGGCGGGAGCGATGCCGAGGCATGAACTTTCTTATAATCATTCATCTCACCCCCCTCCAACCTAAGGGAATGCTTCTCACTTCAGGTCCGTGACTACATTTGGTGCAAGGGGTGCATTGCACCCAGACAGAAACCCTCGGGGGCGGCAAATCACAGAGGGAATCAGCTAGAAATATTAGGTGCGGTGAGAACTGCTTTCACCCGGTCGCCAAAGACCCCCGGCGTGTAACAGCAATAAAATGTTGGAAAACCACATCTAGGAAGCAGCTTTCGCAAATACTATTTTACCATTCGGAGTAGAGCCTGGTTGCTGCCCCTGAACATTAATTTGAAGTCACATTTTCACATTTATTCGCCAGCTGCAAACACTAAACATATCAATGGAAACCCAAACGGAAAAACTTAATTAAGGTATTTTTGCCAGGAAAATTTGGCGCCTCTAAAAATGCGGCGCCCCAAGCGGTCGCTTGGTCTGCTTGTATTGTTGGGCCGGCCCTGCATGGAAGTACAAAATATTAAGGAAGGATAACGATTGAAAAAGGAGGACTGTCCTTCCAAAAGGTGGATGTCTGGTCACCTTACGATATTAGACATTAGTTTACATGGGAAAGAAGATGATGTGTGAAATAGCATTTAGTGCATTTCATTTCCTCAAAAGTAAATACCGAAACAAAATGAAGTACGAGTATCTTGAAGCTGATCTCCGGTTATCTGTAGAAGACAGGGGTGTGGATGAATTTCCGTTTAATAAACTTCTTTAACTATAAGAGGTATGTACATTAATGAGTTATTTCATATTTATAAAAAGTGTTGATCTTACATGAGTCTGAAGACTTATATACTAAAAATAAAAAAAAAATACAAATGCGGCCACCGGACATTCGCCATGGCCGCACGTCCGGCAACGACAATTTTTTTACATGAGAACCCCTGCTATAAACTGTGTTTCGTATCACAACTTCATACCGAATAGTAGTTTAGGATTTGATAAACCTTTGCAATGCATGAATGCCTTTTGTTACATAATTTTCTATTAATTCTGAGAAACACGAAGACAATAGGAACGCATTGATTTTAGCGAAACAGATACAAATTTTATGTAGGAGAATTTTTGGTGCGGCATCAGAACGATTGTGAAGCAGGGTTAATTGCAATGAAAATTTCTGTTACCGAATTTTCAGCATGACCCCGAAAATGGATCATGGGATAAGAAGCATTTCTTAGGACAGAAAGCGTATGATATGCGTAAATATAAATTCATCAAACTGGAAAATTATTTCTTAGCATACCCCAACTTTAAAAGTCGCTCTTCTGTTTATTTTTCATCGCTCCGCGCCATTTTCTCACATTATATTCATCCTATCGAAAGCCCCATCCTAATATGTATCTTCAGAATAATATGAGAAATTCGATCAAATAATCAAAACCAAGTACAGAATTTAATCTCAGAAAAAATTGAGAGCCCTCAAAGCGTAACAGAAACTTCCATCACAATCATCTTCCTCCCAAAATCGTTCCGAGATAAAAAAAACCAAAAACTTCTCCCACAGAAATCCGACGTTTCAATTTTGCTCTTTATGGCAGGAGAGAAAAAAAATCAAACCCTCCCGGAATATAAAAAAAATTCTTTTCCATTCATTAGCGAATCCCTTTATTTTTTCATCGCCGCTGGAAAGCAAGGAAGCTTCGCATCAGCGAGACATTTCGCCGAATTAAGACAGTTCCATCCCAAGCAATCCCCATAAACATTCCCGACCGAAAGCGTAAATCCTAAATCGTCTGTAAGTTTGCGAGAGAGATTTTTTTCTTCCTATAACCGCGCGCACTTTTACGACAAGTTTCGAACCTCTTTACCCTTCCCATAGCGACCGGATCACATCCCAACCCATTTTTCCTTTCGGGCCAAACGATTAGCGGCTATGCAGTGGGAAATCGGCAATTGTAAGACGAGAAAGCTCGTTAGACTCCACTAATTTCCCAGGCGAAGCCGGACGAGTCGTTAGTCGTCTTGGCGGGAGAGGGCGTACAACCCTTCCGCTAAGCAAGTGTCGCCGGTCGATGAAGGGGAAAGGCGGGGAGACCCTTTCTAGAGGGCGGCAGAGAGAGAGAGAGGGAGAGTAAGTAGGGGGCGGAGGAGTCAAAAGAAGGAAATGAGGAGTTGGATGGGTTGGGTCAGAGGGAGAGGTTGACAACCGGACTGTTTGAGGGTGGCGTAGCACATTACCCTTCTACCCCACCTCCCCTCCCCCGAATACCCCCCCCCCCATCGCCGCCATCATCTGCGAGGCCGAATGAAATAACGTAATGGGGGATATCCCGTGGGAAGTCTTATTTGCTGCAAAGATAAAAGAGAAAACATTTTTCTCGGAGGAGGGAGTTTATATCTGCGACGACAAATTAAGTAGTGTTCGAAGTATCTGGCGCCCTTGAATTAAAAAAACCGCGTATTATCTTTTTTGTCTTGTGTACCTAAAGAATGAGCAATTCTAAGAACCCTGTTTACAATGAAAGCTGTTGGCTTGGTTGAATAAAGGTTACGAGTTAGCACCAACATTTTCAGCAACAAGCCTAGGGTTTTTACCCTGAGGTTATGAATATAGTCGGTAACTAAATTTGATCTAAATCTGTGCTTAGTTAAGGAAGAGTGCTTTACAACATAGCTGTCCAACCTTTTTTGCTCCACGGCACACCTTCGTGTATGCTTAAAAACATCGTGGCACACCAAACCACCCCTAATTAATTTCACGGCGTAAATACACATTTTAAAAGAAAAAAATAGCATAAAACAAACAAAAGTCGCAATTATATTAGATTGTTATGATTGGTAAAGTAATATTCAAATAATTGTAAAATTTTATTGTAAATTAAGTACACACACAATTCAAGGTGTAAAAATGTTATGCTCTTCGACAGAAAATTTGGGCTTGGATTTTTGGTACAAAGACGATTTATATTTGGCTCACTAATAGAAAAAGCTACAAGAACTTCTTCATCTAGGTTCTTTAAACATGTCCTTTCAATTTTTTAAATGTGGGTTGGAGAACAACTAAATTCGCATAAATACGTTGTTGAATTTGGAATGTCATATCGATGGCATATTCAGATATTTAAGGATATTCACTTTTAGCTTTTATCCAAAATGCATCTAAAGGTAGCATACTAATTTTAAGTCGTATGATCGTTACTAAGGTCTACCAATTCCTCTGGTAATTTCAGAATAAATCCTTTGTTTGTTCCAAACGCTGTTGTGAAAATTAAATATCCTCAGACTGTGCGACACAGTAGTGCCTTCTTCGCGGCACATCGGTTGGAGAGCACTGCTTTAAAACGTCCCATGTAAAGTAAAGAAATTACGAATTAATTTCAGCTGAGTACATTTTTACTTCCGAATATTTATTTGTTTGAAGTTGCGAAATTAGAGGGATAATTCGAGTGATAACTAGCATTAAGCAACTTTGGATCGTCTTCGCAAGTACCTGATTCGAGGATGGATTCATTCAACCAAATGCTTCCTCATTAAAATATGTGCGTTTGTTAAACATCATATGTTGCATGCGTATAAAATCTAAAATCAATATTTAAAACAAATTTGTGTATATCTGAAAAACAACTTTGATTAATTCATTAAATATGGATTGAAAATATGAGTCCCTTCATTTCTAATATTAGGTGTCTAAAATTCTGCCATGCAATAGTGAGAGGAGTTGATATCCATTTAAAAGCGCTAAAAGTTTTAATTGGTTGTTTTATTTTATATTTAATATTAATATAAATAATTATAAAATATTCTCGCCTATTTTATCTATGAACGCAAGAATGTACAGCAGTAAAAGATTATTATCGAAAAGGAAGAAATAAATAAAGATGCCTTTATTGGAGAGGTTGAGACTTAATTACCCCGTCTACCACTTCACCAGGGAATGAGAAGCACAAAAACGCAGTACGTGCATTACATTGGATAAATAAAATTTCAAATATGACTACACCGTGAAAGAAGTAAAAAAATTTTAATTTGAGAGGATGAACATATATCTCGTTTGCGGATGGGAGAGGCGCCGTAGAAAATTAACATTACCTTGACATTATGCCAAACAAAAGATAAACCAGAAATTTTCGGAAGTACACGCATATAGAGATTTCGGCTTGGTTAGTGATTCTCACGCATTCAACATATATTACACCATCTATAAATAGAAATCCGTCCGCTTTTGAACAAAATCAGAACCACGAGAAAATCTTAACATTTGAAATCATTCCGGCCGAACCTTATTTTCACACCGCCTCAAAAGAATATTCCACCGGGCGACGCGATTAATCCGACCCGATGAGTAGTTAAAACTCCAAAGGAAAAGCAAAATTTTTAAATAGCGCGGCCCTTTCCGGTTCTTTCATCTCCGAAACGGCTCGAATGGAGAAAGAGGATGGAGGAGGGTGGATATCCGTAAAAAAACTCTCTTTTAAGGGTATGGAGGATTAGAGATAAAGAGAGAGAGAGAGAGAGAAGAGGAGAGAAAAGGGGATGAGGGGGCGTGGTCCCCCGGTGGGCTTGCGGGATATCACGGGACCTTCCTCGCCATCAGCGCTCATTACGTCCCGGCGGCGTCAGTTGAACACTCTTCGCTCCCATATTACCGACCTCCGCCCCCACCCCACTCCACCCCCTCTCGCCGCCACTCCCACGCCTCTCCCTCCTTCGTACACACCCCCTACCACACCTCCCTCCCTCCCTTTTCATCTAAAACCTCGCCCCCCCCCCCTCCCCCGAAAAGGCCTCCCAGAATCCTCGTCGGGGGCAAATGAGGCGGCTAGGACCAAGTGCTTAATTTCCTCCTCTCTTCTTTCCACCCTTCCTCCCCTCTTCCCTCCTCATTCCTCGCCTCCGAAAACCCGGCTTTAACATCCTCGCCGTGTTAAAAATCTCCCCTTCCTCTCCTCTCGCTTCCTCTCATCCATCTCTCTCTCTCCATCTCTTTCTTTCATCTTCCTTTTTTTACGCTCTTTCTCCACGTCCTCACACGCCCACTCCCATGTCTCTCTCTCTCTTCCTCTCTCACTCGGCCGTTTTCGAAGCGAACGTCCCCGTCATGAGAATGTTTTCTCTATTTCATCTCTTCCTTGGCGTTTCAACCTCGCCGTCAACTTTATGCCGTCTTATCGTGACGCTTTTTTTATCCTCTTTTTATTCGATCATCGCTTTCATCTCCGGTTTGTCTCAGGATGTAGCAATTTGTTATTTAGATGACTCTTGCTATTTAAAAAAAATCCGCCATACAATAGGTGTCGTTTATTATAACGGTTATTGTTACCAGCAGGTTGCTACAATTAAACGCGGGATTTAAATACCAAATCTAGTTTGAGAAAGTGTGCCTTTTTATTGCCATCGGCCGTTTAATGTTATCGACAAAATGGAATCCATTGTTATCGCATTAAACGGCATCTCTTCAGCGTCCCTTCTTCTTGTTGAATATTAATTTATTTCTCCATTCCTAATTCATTAGAAGTTATCGAACTTGTCTATGGCTGAAAAATTAAGAATAAGCAGTTAAGTATCGAAAATTGAAAAAATAAGTATGTACTTAACTTAGGTACAACTAATAGCCATTGTTTTTTTTTGCTTAAGTCCCTATTCTTGAATTTTTATATAAATTTTTAGTTTATTCCTTCCATTTTATACTAAATCCCTTTTATATGTATGTATGTATATTGATAAAAGACTTGGCGGGTTGTTATCCTCCCAACGCTAGAGTCGCCGGTTCAGATTCTGCCAAGGGTGTGGTCGTCTTAATAAGAGGCTAAATGTGGGATGCCGTTAAGTGCTGTTCATGAGCTACTTATAAAACAACTAAATGCCCCGCGTTTTTATAATTATCTTGCCTTTGCGTGGCCGTCTTTACAAAGTTTTTACTTTTGTCTCGCTCAATTTGGTCGTCTATTTTTTTTACGTTCTTTCTCCATTATATTCCTTTTACTCTTTCTCCTCCCTTCATCGCTTATCTTTTCCTTTGACTAAAAAGTGTGTTTTTCGCCGTCTTTTTATCTTTCCCTCTCACCCCTTTATTTCTCTCTCTCTCTCTCTTTGCCCTTTCCTCCATTTCTACAAATCCTCCCCCTTCTCCGTGAAACCAACCCTTTTGCCGCCTTCAAACGACGCGTCGACATTTTAGCGCTCCATTTCATCCTCTCACCTCCTCTCTACACCCTACCCAATTTTTCTTTCTCTCTACATCTCACTCTCCCCCTCTCTTTCTCTCTACCTCTTTATCTGGCTTGTCTTTGAATCGTCCTTTTCCTCCATTTTCCATTTCCACCGATAACTCCGTATTTTTCCCCACTCCTCTCACTCTTTCTCTCTCTCTCCCTCTTCTCTCTCCTCTCCCTCTTCTCTCTCCCTCTTCTCTCTCCCTCTTCTCTCTCCCTCTTCTCTCTCCCTCTTCTCTCTCCCTCTTCTCTTTCCCTTCTCTCCCTCCAATCACTCTCACCTCTTCCTGTCCCTTCATTTTTCCACTCTATATTTCTTTCCTCTCCCTCTCCTCTCTGTTCCACTCTGTTTCATTCTATGTTCCAATTCCGTTTACTCAAGTCGGACGCCTCCAAAGGAGTCTTAGCCGTATCTCTCTCTCCTTACATCTCTTTCCCTCTCTCTCTCTCTCCCTCCATTTGGCAAAATTTTGGTCAATATTCCGACGCGTCTCGCACTTATTTTTACTGCGATGTGGCGACTGGACGGGATCCTGTTTGGCCAAATGCCTGCTTTTTTCCCAAAACGTTTTTATTTTTCCACGATCCATACCCAAAAATCGTTTGCACGAACGGATGAAATTTTTTTCGTTCTAGGGAAGCATATTGTTTGTAATACACACACACACATATAAGCCGCATTCTCTTTTCTAAGTGCGGCCATAAAATCGTTCGACCAAAAGGTAATAAAGTTTTTGTATTCAGATCACGCGAGTGAGTTCGTCTCGTTCTCGGAGAAGGTGTCTTTTTTTAGAAATACTGGTGAATGATGTTGGAATGGTGTGGGGAGAAATGTTTAAAGTTTTTGGATATTTAAAAAATTATAGAGAATGCCTCATAATGTTTTGTTAAACAGGATCAACAATTCTGTTTTATTTTGTTAAAATTTTATCACCTTGAATGATTGTTGATTTGAAATACATGTATAAGAAGAGGTCGGAAAATTTTGACCCCCTGGTCGTATACGTTCGTCGAGAGCATTTTATGCGTTCTGCGAAGCTATGGAGAAAAAGTAATCCGTAAAATTTGTTGCAGACAATTCCGTTGTTGCTAACTAATTTCTGTGGTCATTAAACTTTGAACATTGTAATTATAAAACTCAAAATCATTTGGACTTTATTTTCACATATATTATAACATAGAATCTCTAGATAACTTCCATGGTTAAATTTTTTGCAGTACATCGAAGTATTTGCAACGTCCGATGCGAACCTTCATGTGGAAAACTCGACGACCATCTAATATAAACTATTTCGATTTTCTGAAATAATTTAGCTGCATAGCCAAGAAACTGTCATCGTCATAAGAAAACAATTGAATAATACTTCAGTTTAAATGTGAAAAATTAAAGTAACTTAGACGACTGAAAAATATACCTTAGAGATACCTTGAATTTTGCTTATTTCAGTCAACGCTCAAGTCGGAGCTCGTTAGGCAGATAAGACATTTATTCTTACTAACGGAACATGCTTTCCCTAAAAACTCCACCTTTGTGAAATATCACCGAATCCTAATTCGCGCGTTAATCAGACATTAAACGCCCATTTGCACACCTCCCGGAATTAAAGCCTTAGCCGTCCACCTAGATACGGATGAGGTCAGAAGTAGTTCCGAGAAAAACCAAATCACGCCTGAGATATATATATATATATATATATATATATATATATATATTTCGTTTTACCTCGCCACCCAACCACCCATTATCCGTTCTCGGTTACTCCATTCTCTCTTTTTCTCACCCTTTTCTTGTTCCACGGGCGATCTTCCATTCTCCGTCGACGGAGTGATGAGGAGCGGGAGGAAGGACAATCTCTCCGGAGGAGTCCCTTGAGATTAGGAGGGTTTCTTGCGGTGATCACCCTTGAGCCCAGCAATCCCACAGAGCCATTATCCCTGGATGTCCAAGACAGCCTCCTTCTTCCTTCGCTCCACGCCCACTCATCTCTTCTCTAACTCCCACTCCTCCCTCTCTCTCTCCCCCCTCCCATTCTCCACACTTCTCACACAACTTCCCCCTTGCCCCTCTCCACCCTTTAAAAGACCCCCTTTCTGCCTCTCTCGCCCGTGGTTTTTCGGCTTCCCTCGCGCTTCGGTTGCACCCGAACAGTCATCCAGCCTTTCGGATCCTCCCTCAGAATCCCACTCGTTCTCCTCGGACAAGAGGAATAGTGGAATGGAGAGAGAGAGAGAGAGAGAGAGGCGAGGAGATAAAATGCAAGATTGAGGTTAAGACGAGGTTGAGTCCCTCTGGCCCGTCAACTTCGGAGATCGATTAAAATCTGTGCTGTTTCCTTCTTAATGATCAAACCGGTACTGTCAGCGATACTGTACTGGTTTTTTTCCCTTATTTGAACGTTGATAAAAGCATAAAATGAAACATTTTTATCATAAATTTGTTTTATCTTTTTGGACAAAATTAAAGAATTTTAATTAATGCTACTGAGTAGAAAATAATCATTCGCGGCATCACTATGTTATTTGCACAAAACCTATGCAAAAATACGTCACAATTACAGGACTACGGCACGAAAAAAGTCATTTCAGTGTATGAATTTTTGTAATTGACGACGAAAGAAATAAACCGAGGGCACATGAAGAATATGCGCACTTATGCCAGTTGCTGAAATTTCAGTGGAGATTTTTTATCAAACTTTCATTTATATTCCCACCACCTATTGCTGGGAAATGGTATCTGAGAATTAAACAGGAAGGAAAAAACATTTCCGTAAATTATGGAAGAGGATAATTCGCGGCTGAAAGTACTTCGCTCCACAATTTTCCATGTAACATTTTCTCTCATAAAGATTATTCTGTTTTTAATACGGAGATAATCTGTTTTGCATGTTTTCCATAAAAACTTATGAAATTTGTTGTCGCAACTTTTGCGGAGCAAGCTTTCGCTTTGGTTAAATGAGCAGTAATTTTGTGGCAAAACATCTTAAAAACATTGTAAAAATATTTTTATATCGTAAACTTGGATTAAAACGAAATGTCGGCTCATATAGTCAATTATGTACTCAACGCTATTAATTTAAAAGCAACATTATATTTTATATCCACTTTTGTGAGTATTCATTGTGAACAATGTCTTACTTTTCGCGTGCTTTCCAGAAAAATAAACATTTAATTTGGAAAAAAACGTTTCGCAAAACTGTCATTCGTAGCAAACATGGTCAGGTTAGGAAAATAGTATGTGTGGAGGAGAGAGAGAGGAAGATAACACGAAGATATAGCACATAAGGCGTTCGAAGGAAAGGACACCCCTCCCTCGCGATGCGTGTAACTGAGATTTTGAAGAGAGGAATTGTAGGGGCGAGGGCGTAGGGGTAGAGGAATGATAGGGGAATAGGGAGTGGCGGTGTGGGAAAGGAGAGAATGGAGGGAGGTAGAGAGAGAGAGAGAGGGGGAAGATTTATTTGGTATGACACGCCCCCTTACCGCTCTCCTTTACTCAGTCGCCGTCGCAAAAGAACTTGGTCGCTCGCGGAGAGAAGTTGGTAAGACGTCGGGAGGAAAAGAAATGGTAGTGGGGTAAAAATTTCCGCTCTTAAATCACAAAATTAACCAAGGAGAGAGAAAAACCGCCTATAAAATGGACGGTAAAAACCGAAATAATTTTTAGAACTGTAATGTCTCTGACGAAATTACTTCTTTTCGGAAACATTGTACCGCAAAATGGTGCGGACGTAGTTTCAAAATACTTCTCTAATTATTCGTTCGTTTGTCGCACTCGAAATATTTACGCATGGTTTTGCGTGTTTATAGTTACCTACTTTTACAAATCTCCGCCAATTATATGTCCAAATACTGCAAATTCCACTAATTTATCTGATATGTAATCACGGTATTAATCGAACGCAGCATTAAAATGGTACTTGCAAAAGGGGCTGTTTTTCTTCGTCTCAAACAAATAGTGAATCAAATGAGTGTAAACAACTTGCATGAATTAATCGATGCTTTTAAGTGATATTTTTACGCAGGAAGCACAGTTTAGACAATTAATTTGACTATCAGTGGCATTTTATACTTCATTCAAGATTGCTTTTAAGAGAAAGATTTAAATGATACAAAAATTTTCGATCAAAATTATATCACCTTCATCTCATGATATTATTAAACTCTGCAGGATTTAACGGAATATCAGAGAAGATTAATAAAGCGGAGAACGAGAGTATTTCTCTATGTTTTTGGCGGAGAATTAAATAAGAAGCAATCTTCATTAATCGGAATTCTCTCCCGTGAGAAATGTCACCGCTTCAACTGCAACTACGATTATTTATAATTCAACTAAACGTACCCAGCGATGGTCACGAATAGCTACGAACGCCAAAAAAGACGAGGGAGACCATTAATGCAAAAATAACGTGATGGAGGACCACCAAAAAAATCATTCCAAATTGCTTCGCGGAGACAATAAATATCTTAAAATTCAAAACTAAATCGAGCACCCATGATCTCAGAAGCGGACCATTTATTAAAAATCATAGCCCATCTCCATTATTTTTTCTCTGCTCGTTTAGAACGGTTTTAATCCGTCCGAACGAACATCTCCGGAAATTTACGATAAAATCTACACCGATTATTTCATCCTCGCATACCATTAGTCAAACTGTAGACGGCGAGCTATTCGTTTCCGTCGCTGAACATCAATTTACACCCCCTCCGGCGCCGGCGCACGGTCTCATTAGCGCCAGTTTTATCTCTCTCTTCTCAAAATCCCTCCCCGCCTTCGATTTTCGTCCAATTTCTCCCTAAAGAGTCTTCTAACGCCCCTTTTTTCTCCTCTCATTTTCCTTCTCATTCTCTCCTCTCTCTCTCTTCTCTCTTTCTCTACTTCGTCCTTAACGGCTATCCGCCTCCTCATTCCTTCCCCCTCACGTCCTCTCCCCTTTCCCGTCCCCTTTTTTCCTCTCCACCCATCTCGTCGTCTGGAAATAGCTTCTCCTCGCAACACCACCGTCATTTGTCCTATCCTCCTTGTCGCGGTCGGCCATTTTGGGGGCGTGCGCTACGTAATAACGCTGTCCCCTTTTTGCTACCCTTCTTGTTCCTCCTCCTCCTCCTCCTACTCTCACTCTGTCGAAATCTTTTCTGAAGAAGGAGATAAAAGGGAAAGAGTGGATAGCGGAATTTGGAGGATGGAAGCAGAAAAGAGAGGTCGAGATAAATGGTAAGAAAAGGAAGGAGTACAGCACAAGAAGGGCAGAAAAGGGGCGAAAGGAGCGGAAATTTTTTAGGGAACGAGGGTGTTAGAATGATGGAGAAAGAAGAGAAGAGAGAGAGAGGATTTCCAATGACGATGAAGAAGTAATAGGGAAATTGAGAATGGAAGGGGAAAAGATGAAGGCGGAAAAGATAGGGAGAGGGGATGAGAGAGAGAGGGGGTGACGGAGTGGGGGAGAGAGAGAGAAACAGGAAGAAAGGGAGAGGAAGGAAAAGGAAGTGATTAAAGAAGGGTGGGACACCAATCAGGTGGAATCCAAAATTAAACGTGTGGAGAGGAGGGAGGAAGAAGAGATGAGATGATGGTGTCCCAATGTAGCGGCGAAGTAATTCTACACTAGATAAATTAGTGTAAGACAAAATAATTGCTTACTAAACTGTCTGAAATAACCATAAGAAAGTAGTGAAACCATGTGTGAGCTTTATTAACCGTCATCAGAGATATTCATCGATAATACATTCTAAAATATGTAATCAGCCTTATAATTACATTCATAACCTTTTCACGGTTATTGTAGATACGTAAGTTCTGATTTTGTCTGTTTTATTTTTAAATAATTATTTTTTCTTATATTGTTTTACTTACGCCATAAGAGGAGCTATATAATTCTCTATCGAACTTGATAAAATTATCGCCAGGAAATTGTCACGGACTATCATATTTTGTCTATTTTTAGCGCAATTTTGCTGTGTCATGTGTTTACGAACGAATTACGGAGGTTGAATTGAGTTGCAGAGGCTGTGAATTATTTATTTGTGAAATCTTTAACTTCTGTATTACAGAGACTTGGCATGGATCATAGGAAAATATTTCTTGTAACACGCATATAAACTTAAGCATTTAATTAGTTTTGCGAATGCGTCTTAATCGACTTTAGTAAAAATAATCGAATTTAGTATGATGGATTTTATAGTTTTTTCTTTAATCATTTTCTTCAACTAAAAAAGTGTATTTAAAAACGTGTATAATGTTTAAATGATTATTAGAACATACAAAACAATGTATTATTTAATCAAAACTTCTTTTAAAATGCCGTAAGTTCATATTATCACAATTCAGAAGTTCAATCTCACTGCCACGTTAGTGAATGCAATTCGTTATAACTTCCAAACTTTCCGCAGTGGTACGTGAAGAATTGACTCGTTTAAATTAAACGAGCGACAGAAATTTGAATCGAGACTATGGGATAAAGAAATTAAGAGATAGCAGCCGGGCGGAAACATGAATCAAAGTAACTACGTATGAAGTTAACGTATAATTTTATTTTAAAAAAAAAAACGTTAAGACCCTTCACTGCTCACTTTTGGTTTTTCGCCCTTTCCGTTGCGCCGAATCCTTTGTCGACGAAAAACCGGATCGCTAACGTGCGCTCGCGAACTTTATCGAGTGCACTCGAGTGCTGGACGAAAGAGTCAATACGAGCATCAATTCTCACCTGCCCCTCAAAGGACTCCGTCCTCCATTTCTCCCTCTTCAATCGCAGGTTAAAGCTCGGTAAGTATCCTGGAGCCCTGGTGACCGACAAAGGACGGAGTCATCCTCGCGAAGGAAAGAAGAGTCTAGAAGCAGCTGACACCACAGAACCGCGAGGAACCCCACTCTCGATCCGTGAGTCTTACCCACCCCACCAAAAACTCCTCCCCAGCCCATCTCCGGATGACATTAACGGGCACAACCGGGTCACTCGAGCAAGAAAGACATAAAAGAAGCGATGTTGGAAGATCCCCATCCTCTCTCGCCATCTCTCTCTCTCTCTCCTTCTCTCCTTTTTTTTTAACCCGGCCTATTTGTCGCGCGGAATTAACGAAGCGTTGAAGTCCCATAAAACGCCAAAAAGAATTCACGGAGACGATGCTAATTGGTGATTATCTCGGCGTTGAAAGAGATTCCGATGAGAAGAAGAAGACTAGGGAGGGAGTGTTAGAGCTTCGAGGAGGGCGGAAGAGTCATAAAAAAAAGGAGATTAAAAAAATTACGAAGAGGAGAGGAGAAAGACGAAAGGAAAATTATACGTGAAGAGGAAGAGGGAAGGAATTTTGGAGAAAGAGAGGAATATTAAGAAAGATGGAATGGTGGCAATAGGAGGATGAAGATTATCGGGGAAACGGGGAGAATTTAGAGGGATATAAAAAGAATATAGCGAATGGGAGACGAAAGCTGCAGAAGAGAAAGAGGGATAAAAACGTGAAAGTGTCAGATGAGAGACTGAAAACGGAAAAGGAGTTACGAAGAAGAGCGAGGGGTGGGAAAGAGAGAATAAGAGAAGGAAAAAAAAAAGGCGACGATTGGGGAAATGAGAGTGTGGAGAAAAGATAGAGAGAAGAGAGTAGGGCGTGAAGAAGAGATGGACGAAGAGAGAGAGAGGAAGGATTGGTGTTAACTCCGTTGAGCCGTGGAAGATAAGTGGCTCGACACTCAAGAGATGAAGATGCTTCCGTGCACACCACAAGAGTCCCTTTTCGGCGTTGAAGCGTGAACTCGAAGACAAGGCTGCGCGGTGTCTCTATACACACACACTCTCTCTCTCTGTTCTGTTCCTTCCTTGCTCATCTTCCTTTTCTGTGCCCTAGCCTTGCGTGTCTTTGCCGCATGCCCATCCTTCTCCCCTCTCTCGCCGCACTGTCTAATGCAGCTGCTCTCCCCGCCCCGCCGGCGCGGAAAAGGAAGAAGCGTCTTCATTTTGCGTCCACCGATTGCAAAAGCGTATAATTTTTTTCCCAGCCGCGGATCGATTCAAATCCTGTGCCTTTCGCGTGCGTTCAGGGAAAGATTCGTCTTCCGCCATCGTGCTAGAAAAATTTCATTGTCAACGGGGACCGCATTGTGTCCTCGATTGCGGGAATTCGTTGAATATATACGTAGATTATTTTCTGTGAAATTTGAGACATGAAACCTTTTTATAAAAGTATTCTAGATATGCTATGGAGTCTTGTAATTTATTATTTATGGTAATTGTAATGGAAAGATAGAAGAAGAAAATAATGCGAACCTTGAGTGTTTTCATACAACTTTTTAAAATGTCTTTTTTTCTACTTTTACTCACGCAGAGTAAAACATCGAATCTTTCACTTCAACTGTCAACTAATCTTAAGATTTTTTGTTGCTGGTGAAAAATTCAGTACACCCACCGCACTCTTTGCACAATTACACATTATAGGCTTTCGGCTTAACAACTTTTTCACTTTAGAGAACTACCTCGTATTGCACTACTATCAGTTTAGTTATAGCACTGTTTTGAAACCGTCTCCAAGTATTTAAAGTCATAACAAATTTTATTTTGAGTTTAATGGTATAATAAAGAATAAACTAATTAATTCTGAATGAAATAGGAATAATTGTTATATGTGGAACTAAAGAGAGCGCTCAAATGTAAGCTGGTAATTTTATGTGGAAGTCTATCCCACCATGTGCACGGTTTCGCTTTACACGGACTTTTCCAGGAATGCATGTACAGTGAAAACTCGAGGAATGGATATATTGCTTATATATATATATATATATATATATATATATATATAATTAGGAGAGTTAAATTCACTATCACGCGTTTGATAATTTTGAAATAATTAACCACGTTTTGTCGCAGAATGCATATGAGGAATCACTCAGATTTCTTCCATTTTAATATTCTTGTATTTTCGGTAATAATACATTTAGCATGCCATAAAATTTCATTATATTTTCTGTATCACATACGAATAAAATATATCTCTTTGTCACCGAACCCTCAAAAAGCATTAAGAAGAATATTCTAGGCTATCTCAGTGATTATGTATATTACTTTAGTCTACAACGCTTTTAAAATTAGTACATTGTTAATAGTACAAAACGTTCTGCTTAAATGTGAAATCAACCTCGGAGTTGATAGTGAATAATTGCATTTTTAATTGAATAGCTAAATGAATACCGCCACAATTTTTATTCTGAAGGCATTCACCCTTCATATTTAAAAGCATATAACTCTCAAAATAAGAATCTCAAGAGAGATTGTGCGTGTCAATAATTATTCAGCTATTCACTGAGCATTAAATGAAAATAATTGCCAGTAAATAAACACGGAATGTGGTTAACATTATTTGAAAAAGTACAAACTAGAATAGAGGTCATCATTTTACAATCACATCAAATAATGAAACAACAGTCGCTGTTTAGTTTTTGTAAGCTTTTGGCCTTATGACACCCTTGGTCACTCCTTAACACCTCTCTTAACCTCCAAGTAGCTCAGGGACACAGATGTTATCGTTTATTTCGTGCAACGCCTTTAGTGAGTAGACGACGCGGTAAAAGATTCGAAACAGATGAATAGTGTACGTCCATCAGACTTAACTGGGGGGAGGGGATATTTTATGCGCACGAAATGAGCGCGTGCTTCAAGTATAACAGTAATACCACTTGGAAATAATAAGTTTAGCAGATCGCCGTTACCAGAGGAAAATTTGATAAGCATCATTTTTTTAATTAACTCATAGGTTATCTAATTTGACATTTTATTAGACACCACTGTTAAATTATGGAAAAAATAATTAAATATATAAATATAGCAGTTACAATAACTTCTAATTTAATACTGATATTATTACTGCGAATAATTGGCTTTCTTTGCTAAAACAACCATGAACACATTTTTCTCTGACTACGAGATAGTGACTGTATAGCTCTTGGCCAAATATTTATCGCATAAGTGTAATCTGGAATTATTTTAATAAAATATTTATTTTTTCACATACGGAAATAACTAAAGTAACTTTCTGATGTGAATTTTTCTATCTGGTAACAATCTATAATAACTACAAAAATAGAATATCAAGTACTACAAAACAGAGTGGAATGGCTAAGTACACCAAAAATAAGCACAAGTTAATCATTATTGAATTCCTTCTCACATGTCGCATCCGAAAACTCTATTCATCCATCCGATCCCGGATGCTCCCGCAAAGAAACTTCGGTGCAGCTTCCTCTTAATTAAGAGAGGAGAGAGAAACACAATACTTAAAAACCAACAACAACACACTGTTCAAAAAGTGCGAAAACCCGAAGGAATATGCACCCGGAGAGAAAAAAAAGAGAATCGAAACGCGAAAGCGCCGCATGCTCTTCATTTATTTTACCCACACGTGTCCTCCCTCATTTCTTGGCAAAGCCCTCCTCATAGAGAGGTATTTAGAACAGAGGTGTGCACTCAAAAGCAAACGCACTCAAACACCCTCCCCCCTCCTCCCCCCCACCCTCTTCGCCACACGTCAGCCAAAAACGGTTCCGCATCATCCGAAAATGCCCAATTTCGCCGACAGCCAAGCGTGGTGTTTGTCGGCGTCGCTTTGAAGACGCGAAAAACTTGCACGGGAGTAGTATAGAGAAGCAAATGAAGGAAATCACTGTACGAACCAACGGGGGGGGAGTGTTGGTGGGAGGAGGTGGAAGAGAAGAGGGACGCTGGGAGTGGCGGGGCGCGGTGGGGCGAGGCCGAGCACCTCCCTCCCTCCCACGTCGTCTTCTTGGGCCGTCGGTTCCACATGTGCGGGCGGCGAAGGCGTCGGAGCGGGACAGTAGACACCATGCTTCCCACTTCTCCCTCCTTCTCCTTTTCCCTCCTTTTCCCTCCCTTTCCCTCCCCGCCTTCCCTCTTTCCACCTCTCATACTCGCTCCCTCCCTTTCTCCACTGACTTCTTCCACTTTCTTCGAACTTCTCACCCCTTCCGTTTCCCCCACTTTCTCTTATATATATTCTCCTTTCTCTTCCTTTCATTATTACATTCTCCCTTTTTTCCCATTCTGTTTTCTTTTCTACGACTCTTCTCATCTCCATTTCTTCACCTATTCCATCTTCTCGTGATTTTCCATTCCTATTATTTTCTATTCCTTTATTTGGCTCCTCCTTTGGTTTTCGCCCCATTCTCCAACTTCTACCATCTCCTTATTCTACCATTCCTTCCGTCCTTCCTTCTCTCACATCCTCTTGCATTATTCTCCCTTCATCATTTCTGTTCCTATTTCTTCCACCTTTTCTTATTATTTCAAATTTCCAGTTTTCAGCACCCTCTCAAACATTCTCTCCCTTTTCCTCCCAGTTAAATTAACCGCCAGGAAAAGTTTCTTGTACTTCTTTTTCTAATTATGGTATTGCTGTTTCATATCTAATATCGCTTACCTACCCATGAATATTTGTAACATACGAGTATTGTCTAAATACTGTACTAGATATTTAGCTTTCGCTAACGTATCGACCTATGAGCATATACTGTAATTATTTTGTTGCAATGAAAAATATATGCTATAAAATGCTCGCAGTGAATGTTAACCCCGTAACATGGTTAGGCGTTGAACAGGACTTTTTAGCCTCGAAGTCGTAAAATGGAGACATTTTCCTCCTATTCCTCCCTCCACTCTTCCCTTTTCTCCCATTCCCCCTGCACTTCTTGGTTATTCTTCCCTCCTTTTCCACCTATATTTCTCCTTATTCCCCCCTCCGTATTCTTCCTCTCCTTCCATCCAGTCCTTCCTGCGCCCACCCACCCGTGGATCCAGCCCATTCACCCTCACTCCTCCTTCGCTTCGAGAGTCTTAACACCGCGCCGCCGACTCCGTCGACGCGTTAAGCGCCGCGTTGAAACTAGCCGTGACTAAATTATTGGCTTTCTCCCCTTCCCTCTCCCTCTCTCTTAGGATTTCCCGCCTTCCGACCGCACATGTTTGTGGCTGGGAGAGGGATCTAAAGTCGGCTCGTAAGAAAGCGAGGGAAAGAGAGTTTGAGGAGGAGGAGGAGGAGGGAGGGACCCCAGAGAGGAGGAAGATCCTTTGGGAAAAAGAGAGCAAAGATCGCTTTTAGGGTTCGCGCGCGCGAGTGTGTGTTTATACATAGGTGAAGGGGGGAAGAAAGGAGAGAGGTGGTATGGGATTTTTACGTGTGCGAGGCGGACAAAGAGCACGCGACTGGATTTGTGGGACTGGGTGGCCAGGTGTTTATGTGAAGAATGGAGATAGGATCTAGAATCCATCCGATCGGACGCCGTGCGCAGTTTTTTTTTTATTTATGGCCGACGAAAACTTATTTCGCCTATTTGATTTGGCAACCGTCTTCGCCTTCGACGTGTGTCGCATGATATCGACGATTAAACTTTTATTTTCCATGATACGAATCTAAATATTTTAGATTTTTTAAAGATATACATGTAGAAAGAAGTGATGTCATTCTTATGTATTATTCAATCGTTTCATCTGTCAGTTTTCAACGATGAAAAAATCCACGGTTATTCTGTGGAACAGTATGACTTGAGCCTCATTTCATCTGCAAAATGAAATTCACGCATAAATTATTATCTCTACGTTTCATTCAACAAGGTATTTGTAAGAAAAGATTCGACAAAGACAAGGCAAAAACTTAGTTGAAGTTATAACAAATTGGTGGATTTTTGTTTCACTTCGATTATCTCGATCTTTTTTGCCCTTTTTTCCTAAAATAAAATTGCTTGTGCATTCAGTTTCTGTCATTCTGAATTTACGAAAAATATCTCTGGATTTCTGCAACCTGGACAAGCCAAAATTTTGGGATAGATCAGCATATAAAAGAGCTAAATACGGTAAAATCTGGTGGATATAATAGTAGCCGCTGGAGATTACAGGAAAAAATCTCCAAAAAGTAAATGGTTACAAACGTCGGCAACCAACAGCAATTCATCGAACCTGCGATTCTCTACTCCGATGGAAAGAAAGCAGTCTGTAAAAATAAAGCGCCTTACGTAATTTTCTCTACAATTCTTCCCTCATTAATTAAATTAACAAATACGATCAGGTGAAATTTCCTTTTCAGCGACATTTGCGCTTCACTAGTTTTTCAGCCATCTACCCTTAACCTGGTCACTGTTTGGTGAGATACACGTCTGGAATCAACAAAAAACGAGAAGATGCGGATCTACTGAATAGCTGAGAGTGAGGTAGCCGCGATGACCTGAAATGTCTATGAATGGAGATTGACCCTAAAAAGTCAGGATGTAGTGACGTCGAAGAACTTTCACACGAAAGGAGTATAAACGAGGGGTAAATAAAGAGGTGTGTTACTCGTTATCATACAGCGTCTTTTATAACGCAGTGAAAAAGGCTGATGGTTAAAAATATATAGAGATAGTCCCAAATCACCATACGGAGGCAATTTGATAAATTAATTACCATACTGAATAATATAAAATTATAAATTCAAATGGGCTCTTAAACGCATATATAGAAAACTCTCCCCTGACAACGAAATCAATAACTTTAACTACATCCAACTCCAGAGCAAGAAATAAACACGAAGCTTATGTAACCTTCTTCGCCAAAATTACGCTCTGCAAATGACCAAGACAAATTGCACGTGATGGGCAGACCGTAACAGAACACAAGATGAGCCAACGTGAAACCAGAACGGAACGTCGTGGCATAAATAATAATCCGAAGCGCTAATATGGGTAATTTATTTTTACCTGACAGCTTTCAAAACTTGCGTCTGACCCCTTTGCCACAAAATATCGTCTCCAGCTCCAGTGGGTAAACTCTTCCTTTCGCTTGCCAGTTGCTTTCTACGCCCGCTTGTCTCAATCTATCCATCCCCTCTTCTCATTCGTACCAACCCCTCCCTCTCCCTTTCTCATCTCCTTCCTACTCATTCTACGCAGTTCTCCTTCTCTTCTTAATTCTCTCAGTATCCTCCCTGTCTGAATTCCCACCCTCGTCATTCTCATTTTCTGTCTTCTACTTATCCTCTACCCTTTAACTTATGAGATTTTCCTTCTCCCCTTCCTTCTCCTCATCCCCCCCCCCCAATACCCCTTCCCCATCTCCCTCCCCAACACCCTCGCTCACTCACTCCTCCTCTCGGTAGAAAGCCATCGTCAAAATCTGAAAGACTTGACGCCAGAGCCTTTTCATCTGCCCCGAAAGAGCAGCATTGTGCGCGTGTAAATCTGTTTGGTCCCTGAAGGGCGCCTTGCGGAACCCTCGGATTTGACGGCGGAAGTCAGAAACGGAGGAGTTTTCGAAATGCCTCGGCGTTTATGCGTCAATTACGGCGGTTCATTTAAGTGGATTTTCGCATCACAGGACGTGGCGCTGCAGTGAGAGAGCAGGAGAGATAGAGAGAGATAACCAGCGTACATAATTAGGTGATGATGTTCGTCTGACTTCGTTATGCATAGTTCATAAAGGATTAATATCGTGTGATTATCATCGGTTTCGCAAATTCCTGACGTTCAATTTCTCGAGTGAATTGTGTGAAAGATTTGGTAGAGATCTTCATCCTCTATCGGTCTAGTATCTTAAATTAAAATAAAATGTAATCATGGAAATATTATTTCATTGAAATTATTTTTCAGAGGATTACCGGTCAATAATTTCATTTATTTATTTAAATTGCTCTCACATTTCTAAATTAATTTGCTCGTGTATTAATGAGGAGAATGAGCTTAAAAATTGTTTCTTATGATCTATTCAGATATATATAAAATGCAGATTTGACTATGAATCAACGACGTTAGACCGATGAAATTGCATTAATTTTAAGTACATTTTTATCAGAAAAATAAATATTATATATAATATTGACATATTAATGTCACAATCTAAGCTCTCAAAGCGTATTAAAACATTAGGTTAGTTAAGAATTCTGCGTAGAATTTTCACCAAAATTTTCATTCGTGATTAGATTATTTATTTTTGGCGAAACATCGAAGTTGGCGGGTTTTTCTAAAATCGTACCTTATGTTTTTGTAAACCGTTTTTTTTCAGATGGAAATTCTAAAATCTCGCATTTCTTTGACGCCCGTTTCTCACATCCTTCCACCGAATAACAATAAAAATGGACGGCATTGACGTACACTTGAAAGGCATGTCAGAGGAATTGGCACATTGGAGAGGTTTGACAGTAATTCCTCACCTCTTTCAAACCACCACCCCCCCCTCCCCCCCTTGAGAGGATGAAAAAGCTTCTGCCCTCGGTTAAGTGGATGTGACTCTTTTAAGCGGAGTGGTCCGTCTCGTCGCATTCTTTCCCCTGATCTCGTGTAGACAATGTGGCCTAGGGCAGCCTAGCAGTCAAACCAAAAGTAGACGGCTGCAGGTCCCAAAGGAGTCGCTAGAATTGGCGTCTAAGGGCAGATGGGGTTAGGGCGGAAAATGGAATGCAGTGAGAGGCTGGGGAGGACAGAACGGAGGCTTTTAACAGAGAGAATGAGGCAGAAAACTAGTTAAGTCCATCGGACTCATCAGTCCACTCGGAAAATCGGGCGTATCTTTATTAACAATTTAGCGCCGTTCTTTTCTAATGCTTGCCGAGTGGTGTTATCGCGCGAATGTGTGAATTTTAATCTTTTAAATAGCCGTCTCTCGAGCCGGGGTAAACGTTATAATAGAACGGAATGTATAAATTAAAATTTAGAAGTTATCCCAAAGCTCGAGAGAGGAAAAAAATGTCGGCTAATTCCTTTTAAGTCAACTCTATAAACTAAACTGGTGGCGAAGACTAAAATTAATCATCATCTATATTTTGCTACAGGAGCACGCGTTATTAAGGGTTTATACTGTTATTTTACAGGTACCATTGTAACACAAAAATCTTTTGGTTCTGGGCCTAATAATTTAATACGTAGATTTGAAAAAGCAGAACGAAGGCTAAAACTCTAAAGTAACATTAGCGTGGATTTGTTAATGAAAACACACACTATCTGTTATTGTGCCTCGAGAGTTTCTTCGGAAAATGTTTTTTTTAACGTCATTTCATTCGATCCTACAAGACCAAATACGAAATCTCGACGAAGTAGCCATAAACACGCATTACCCCGAAATTCATCGGATTAGTGGATAGCAGGGTGTGCAACGCACCGGGCTATTTACGCTATATATATCTCACGTCTTTTTTGTCCGGATTAGTTAGTTGACCTTTGCAAAGCCCTAATAGAGGTCCTAATCTCTTTTTGAAGCACATTCTTCCGATATAATGACTTCCCAACGACAATATTCCGTTTCCTTCTCCGTCCATTCTCCCGTAAATTAAATCCGCTCGCGTGTAAATAAGAGTCGGCGACTAACGGAATTAAGTAAGGGCGAAAGAAGGACGTATAACGACAGTAAACCCATCAACTACGGTGTCAAAACGTCTCTCATAAAAAAAAAGAGGACTTTAAGCCATCGATGCCATCATAACCCTCTTGATGGATTACTCGGATCGCTATGGGAATAAGAGGGAGAGAGGAAGGCCAGGGACACATCCGCGACTCTGCTTCGGTCGCCATGACGAGGGAGGGAGTGCAGTACACAAAAACCCTCTCTCCACTTAGCAACGGAGGGAGGAGCATGTGACAAGAGAATGAGGGGAGGAGGAGGGGGTGCTGAGTTTGGAAGGGGAGGGAATTAGACACGAAAGGGAAGAGGGTGGTGAGGATAGGGAAGGAGGGTGAGGTCGGAGGGGAGGAGAGGGAGGAGAGGGAGGAGGGGGGGGGGGATAATGGTACGGAGGGAGGGAATAGTAGATATATAGAGAGAGAGAAATGGAGATAGGACCTCTAAGTAAGTGTATAAAGGAAACCCACAAACGCATTTCGGATACAAAACTCCGAGACTCGCCGCAGTAATCATCCGTTTAAGTATATACAGGAGTCGGCTATTCACTTGACCCAGTCAGATGACTTAGTTCCCACGGGTGCAGAGGGGAGAGTGATGCGGGAGAGGGGGGGGAGAGTGCTGGGGGAGGGGGGGTAAGAAACGTGACGTGTGGGAGCAGAGAAAGTCGGGGGTTGATAAAGAGGGGGCGAATGGATGGATGGAGGCAATGGACCATACGGGATATAAGTTACCGAAAATAAGGGGTTCGATATAATTCGTTTATTGTCGCTGTCCTTTCTGCCTTCGGGAAAATGAAACGGCTAGCAGTTCGGTCAGTCGGACGAAATATGAAGGTTTTTTTGAGTGTTAAATTTATTATCTTATATCCTTTTCATGATTTGCAAGTTACATTCAGGATTGGCTGTCCGTCTTGATAATGATTGTTTTATGGTGTGTGGGATGGAAATATCTTGATTTTTAACAGCGTCCTCGTGTTTCTCTTTCGATCATCCAGCTTTTAGGCATTTGAGAGTCTAAGGATCTTATACAAACAGCGGTTCTTGATTTCAATAAAGTAATATATTTAACAGCCATATTTCTTGCTTTATGCTCTCAATTTAAAAATTCAATATGGAGCTTCATTCGTAGGTATCGAGGTCCACAAAATTTCCGAAAACTCTATATCAATAAAGAAATAAAATTTTGAATTAACAACTAACAATTATCTGAAATTAAACATATGGAAAATGATAGGCATGGGTAGGCGTCATAAATTTAAAATTACCTTGAAAATTAAGTCAATTGTAAAAGTCTTACGTTAAAAGAATAAGGTATTAAAATGTGCACACTAAGACCATCTAATCTCCACTAGTAGTTCTATTCCGTTAGAATATAAGAGATGACATGTAGTGGCGGATTCAAAGGGAGGGGGGAGCGATCGTCCCCCCCCCCCCCCCCCTTGGATATTCCTTAGGGGTAGCAAATGAGGAAGCCGAGATGGTTGTCATACTGCTGGATGTTTTCTTCAATAGGCTTCACTGTGATAATTTTCATACTACGCTATCGTGCTCTATGGTTTATTAATAAAAAATAATGTTGACTAACATTTAGTGTACATATTTAAAATCTCCTTCCCCCCCCCCCCCCCCCCCTTCCTGGGAAGTTTCTAGATCCGCCCTTGATGACATGATGTATAAGTACTAACTGCTGCACGACCCATAGAACCATTATCAATCGCTACAGATTTTCTTTTGCTTGGTCTGAAACAATAGAAAATCAGAATTAAAGCAGCTTTCTACAAATTTAAACTGCTGATACACTAAATCTAGGATAGAGAATTGATATGCCACACAAATACGTATTGGTTACATTACTTCACCAGAAAATTCAAAACATCTCATGGCAAAACCGAGATTAATTGCAAATATCGAAGCTCGTTTTTTTCCTAGGACAATCAGGGATCATGAGAGCAAAGTCAAACTTGCTTGCCGAAATTATTTTGGGGATATTTCGATGCATTGCCACCCATCAGTTTGACGATTTCCAGGGGAACGTGTAGATTAAGATATAACTTAACCTTAAGATTGAAGACAACAGGACGATAAAGTATACCATAAATCCTTTAAACATGTAGGAAAGATAAAACGATTCTTTTACTTCCGGTACTTCAGGAAGGATTCCCACCCTTCATTATAGCGAACCATCTTTATTCGGACAGGAACACGCGCAGCAGCATATCTAACTCGGCCATCGGGGCAAACTGAGTGACAAGGGGGAGGTAAAACAATGCGACGAACAGATTTTGGCTTCCACGAAGAGTAAGAGGGTTGAGGACGGAGGTCGGAGGTTATGTGACATTGTATAGCTCAGTGAGGCGAAAAGGGGTGTACTTCAAGAGGGGGCGGAATATCGGAGAGTTTGCTACGCCCCTCGGTGAATTGGGGGATAGATACACTCAACTCGATCCCCCTCCCCCGTACCGCCCCTTTGGACCTACCACCCCTCCCGCATTCGCACGGCTCCAAACGCTTCCTTCTTAATTCTATCTTGCGAATGATACTCTCCAGTGAGTACGCGTGCCAAGGAAGAGGGTTGGGAGGAGGAGAGGAGAGGGTAGTAATGACAGTGCGGGGAGAATGGAATGTGCAACGCTGAATGAGAAGAGGGAAGAGTAGGGAGGGAGAATAAGGAACGGAATGGATGGGAAAGGGAATGTAAAGGGGGAGGAAAATAGGGGTGGGAGAGATGGGAAGAGACGGGAGATGAAAGGGAAGATTAATTTTATGGAAATGGGGAAATAAAGGCTGTTGTGGTTTTTCTCGTTCCTTGGTAACGGCGCAAGTGCGTAGTTCGAGGATCTCGTGATGAAATTGAGACTTCATGTGGTACAAAGTAGAGATCATCATCATCATCATAGGTAGTCTGTCCGCAGACAGGTCCGTGATTAATTATTCATGGTTAAACTTGGTTCTCCACATACTCCTATTTTTCGCAGTCTTCTTCGTGTCTTGATAGCTCCCTTTCTCTTACAAGTCGTCTATCAGCTGGATTACTAAATGTTTAGAGAGAATAATCGTGGCAATATGGTGTTAACGTATCATTACATAGACATGGTGGTTCCCAAACCGTGTACCGCGGCACATTGGGGTGCTCCGAAAAAAATTGGTTTTTTAATAAATAAATCAACGATTTTGATGTGTTGTTGGGTAATTACGGCAATCGTTTTTATTATAGTAAATCGATTGTGGTATAGTACCAACAAATAGATGCGTTCAAAGATAGTAATAATCGTAAGTGAAAATATCAGAACCTTGTTTCGAGGCTGGGGTGCACCTACTGGTGGGCACGTTTTATCCCGAATTTCTGCATTTTTAAACGAGGTGACTATTTATATTAAGTGGTTTGTTATGTCAACAGAACCGGAAGATAAAAAGCATATAGCGTAAAAGTATGAGCCTGCACCATTTTAATAGCGGCTACTAAATTCTGTTACATTTAAGTGAAGAAATTTGTGTAACCAGGTTATAATCTTTCGTTATTAATAATATGAAGATTGGACACGTAAAGCCTCATGAAAATGGCAATTTCAAAATAATGTCAATATTTGCAATTTGAATATAGGTATGTACTATATTATCCCTTAAATTTGAATTTTAGCAGATATTTTTGCTTGGACAAAACATTATTGCAGTGGAATTCAAAACGAATGATTCCAAACTTAAACACTAATGAATAGTTTAAATATCGAAATCAGACTACGGCTGGGGAAATATTGACGACCATAATGATTTACTAAAACCTTTTCTGGTTAATCTTGATCATCATCTTTTTTTCGCAGAGGAAGGCATCCAGATGGATCAATATTGTCAACATTCACGTATATCTCCATAATAATATTCCTTGGAATTGCTAAGAATTTGACATTTTCATGCATTACTGTCATAGTCGAAATATTCTTTGAGAAAGAATAAAAATAAATACATTTTTACCTTATCACAGTGGCGTAACAAACGTAATTTCATGTGACGAAATGTTATAGGTCTTTGTGGAAGCATTATAAATTGAAAAAATTGTGAATTTTCAAAACCATTTTAGATCAATCTGAATCGAGTTTTTGATATAAATCAAGTTAAGCTTATTTTAAACCCACTATGCACTTAACATTAATAAGTGGACCTAAATTCTTGCTATTCTAAAATAACATGCTTACAAAGACGTCCTCAAAGAATCATTAATTTCTCCTCGTCAAATGATAAATTATTTCCATCGACTTTTAGGAAAAATTTTGTTGTTATTACGGCAAGCAAAAGAAATCATATGTATTAGGAGGTGGAGTGTACCTGTTAAAAGGGAAGTGAAGTTCTGCAGTCAGGATGACAGTCCTCGTGGGAGTGAAAAGAGAGAGGGAGAGAGAGCGGATAGGGAGGGTGGGGGGGGGCGGAGAGGGGTGAGGAAGGAGTGTGACTCGGAAGAACCGAATCATAATCATTGTCAGCTGGAGTGGGTCCCAAAGGGGACCACAACCACCCAGTTAACCCCCCCCCCCCTAAATATGGAGAGTTTGAACCCACTCACATCCTTCTCCTTTCTCTCTCTCTCTCTTTTTTTAAAGCGCCAAACCTCCCTCCCATCTTCCATTCCCACCCCCGTTTCAAACTCTCGATCCAATTCGAATATTCCCCTACAGTCTCGGCACAACAGTTTAATACGGAGGGAGCCGAAGCAAAAACCTACCATTATCTTTGTGAAAGGTTTTCATTTTCCATGCCGACTCAATGTCAGATTGCGACAACCGTCGTGAGTCATTTGTGCCTTATGAATTGTTGAGATCCGTAGCTTCCACGCGGCGTGGATGGGGCATCGCTGTGTCTGCTTACGAAGAGGCCTATAATTTTCTCAGACTGGCATTGATTTCTTTGTTAAATTAATTTCGAAATTTTTTCTAGATCGATTGAGGTTAGATGGTGCGAGAAAGTTTACGTTCGCAAGAGATACGGGATAAATATTATCTGAAAGCGTTCTTTCATACTTTGAAAAACCATTCAATAAACCAGTCAAATATTGTTTAAAAGCTATGAATTCGGTTTGAAAAGAAGCGTTTACGTTTGTAATGAATGGAAGTTACAGGCGAATAATTTTTTTGCGTCAAGCAGCCTTCGGTAAAAATAGATATTTTTTGAGAAATTTTCTGCTAAATTGGTTTAATTCTGCTATCGACGCACTTCCGTTTTAGCGATACAATTTAATGGTTAGTTTGTTTCGTTTCAACGGACGCAAACCGAGCATTCCAACTTGGAAGTGCCTCTTAATTTCCAAATTGAATGATTCTCCTTTCCATAGAAGAGGTCAACTACTTTGCCGCACGGCTTACCTTAGCCATTAAATCTCTCAATGCGATTAATCGCTCGAAACGCGAGCAACGTAGGTTAGGATTGGTGCCAAAGGATGTCTGCGGAATTTCACTGTTCCGCGCCATCAAAGCCTTCCCAAATGAACCCTCGTGCCTCAACCTCTCCCGTTTTCACTTAACGACCGTCCGTTAATTATAACTGACGGGCATTAGGGCGCGTTCTATGAGCGTAATCGCGATTATTTCCAGCGCATTTAAAGCTCTACATGCTAGCGAAATTTCAGAAATACTGTTTTTAGTATCTATATGATATTACGCCATTTTCAAGAAAATGGTACAATATCGTGAATTGATAAATAGCAAGCATTCGATTCACTTCCTACACACACACACACACACACACACACACACTGTTTCTATTTTTTGTTTTAAGTAAACTGTTGCATGTAAATGAACTTCAATTTTTAGTTTGAATATATTACCCGTTTAAATGGATCGGTTAACAAAACAATGTATATAAATCGCTAAATACCACGCTCAATATATTTGCTGTCTTTTATCATAATTCGCTATGCAATTAAATGTACAGAAAATTATAAATTTAAAGTGTTGAAACTTCTTAAAATTATCCATATACCTCTGGATATATTTCAAGCAGTATAAACAAATATATGCTCAACTCGGTATTAAATTAAAGCGTAATTTTCTATGTATGTATGCACAGATATTTGTCTGTTTAATAGCGAGATTATAACGAGACAAAGTCAATTCAATTTATTCTCTTGCTTTACCAACATATTCGAGCACATTTTCTCATACACCTAATTGTGACCAGATGTTCTTTTTTTTTAAGGTTTAGAAAAGGTTTAATACGAATTAGGGAAATAGGAATTTAATTAATAGTATGGCAGAGCCGAAAATTTCGTCAAATTTACCCCATCCTATTACAACGCGACTCCATTCCTCCGATTCCTTTGCTTCACGGTTTGGTGAGACGTGTGGGAACTCCCTTACCCCTCTTACACCCACCTCTCTACTCCTTCCCCTCTAGAATTTACAACCTCTCTAACCAACCCTATTTTGCTAAGTATCGCGGCTTGGCAACAGTGGAGGGAGAAAGGGAGGAGGGAGTAGAGGGAGGGAGGGTGAGAGTATATGGCGGGAGAAAGGGGATTGGAGAAGGGGGGGGGGGAGCAAGAGGATAAAACGGGACTCCTAGCTGGGATTCAGTTTCCATCCGACAGAGCGAGCTGGAATCGGGGGCTCAGCGAGGCGTGACCGCTTACACCCCCGCGACAAGCCCCGCCCCCTCCCAGAAACCGCCATCACCCCCTTCTCACCCAACCTTCCACTCCGCCACCTCCTGCATCCTAACTCACCCTCTTCCGCGAACACACCCAGTGAGAGAGAGAGAGAGATTAGGATTGGCACTAAATTTGTGGCGTGGGAGATAGAGGGGGAGGGAAGGAGGAGGGAGAGGGAGAATGGGAGGAAACCGGGCCTGGAAATTTTGAAGTCCGTGACAAACGCCATCAATCTATGCCTTAATTGAATGATTTCTCCGGATCTGTGAAGTGCGAATCGCTCGGTTGGGTTGGAAATGGACGGTTTATCGCACGGAGCATCCAAAGCGAGGGAAAGAGGATAGGCGTTGAAAGGGGTTGACGAGGTGAAGAAGTTAGTACACTGCCACGTGTTTTAGAGGGGTTTTTTTTTTCGGACGGGGTGTGACGAAATGGATTAGAGCTTGCGTATGTGTGTGCGCGCGCGTTCCAAATATCTGAGACCGTAAATGTATTGTGTTTCGAGATTTTTTTAACCTGTCAATTTTAGCAGGCGTCTCCCGGTTTCTCGCGGTTTTTAATGTAATATGGTAGTTTAATAAGAAATGATTCGACGGAAAGCGTGCGATTGCCTCATTCCGCTTCATATGTCACGCCATTGCGTGCATCAAAGAACGCTGAGAAAGGAACGCCTGGGAATTTAATTGTGATAATGGGGTTAAGAGATTCAGGAGGGTTGTTTCGGGGTTCGCTAAGGAAGATGAAATTAAAAAAAGGTTGACATTTCGATCGAAGCGTAGCAACGAACTTATTTTAATTTTTCCCACTCATCCGTATAAAATATGAGTAAAAGTTCTGGACTAAAATATATCCGAGTAATGTTGCTAGAAATTTGCGGGAAAACTGATGCGAGTTGCAAAACGGAGTGTTTTCCTAGAGGCTGGTTCTTCGTTTGTCAATAGATAAACTTTCATCTGGAGTCGGATTGTTTTCTAAAACCTTGAGACAACTCACCGCAAGAAAGAGGATAATACATGGTTTTTATTTTATTTTTGCTTGATGAACTAATTAACCTTGCGAATTTGACAAATCATTGGTTTAAGAAAAGAAAAAAATGCAACTTTGTTAACAAGCTCAAAATCTATTTAAAATATCAGAAAATATTTGTTTTCATACTTTTATAAAACAATATTGTACCGGCGTTTTTTATTTTTAAACTGAACGCATTTATAATTTAGTATACGGAGTACAATTATATTTTTTAATTTGCCGAAAAAGTTATTTAAAACTTCCATTTTTAGTATAATATTTCGAAAAATTTCAATTTTTTAACTGCACGGATTTATATTTATATTGGAGAGTAAATATATTTAAGATAAAAAAATAATCGAACCACGATTACGATTTACGTGGAAATTTTGATGAAATATGTTTCTGAATTCAGATCAACTTGTCATTTATGACCAGAAAGTATAATAACAATTCAAATGTCGTAATAAAAATGACTTGATTTTAAAATATTGGCAACGTGCATATATATATATATATATATATATATAATAGATGATTCGTTATTTTTTTAACACGACGCTACTGACAACGCTATATTTTAGCTTTATCTTATATTGAACTTCTGAACTTCCCTCATACTCTTGAAGAACATTAAGAAATGCCACCGAATGACATTTTAATGATTATAAATATTTATCATGTCCAAGTTTACAATAATTGTTTTATTATTTATTAAATTTGAGTACGCTCGTTTGAGCGCCTACAAATCGTTCGCATCGCAAAACGATAGCGTGCTAAAAAATAAGAAAACGTGAAAAACATCGTCGACAAGGGTCTGTATCTGTAGCGATTCCGGCAGCGAAGGGACAAGGAAAATGGGAGTTGGGTGGAAGGGGAGAGAGAGAGAGAGCGTGCGTGAGAAGAGAAGACAAGAGTGGATTTTCCGATCGCTTGAGCTACACGCGTCCTTAACAACTCACAACGGATCCAGTCGAGCGAGAAGCAATTCTCGCAGTGACGCGTGTATATTTTACGACGATAACTTATTTTCCTCGAATTTCCTCAAAATCGCTTTGAAATTTATTCTGCGAGGGGAAAACCCAGGATCCCTCTTTTTCCATACGTATGAGGCGGAGAGAAGATGGGAGAGAGAGGAGAGAAAGAAGAGGGAGGGAGAGTAGGAAAGGAGAGGGAGAAGGACAGAGAGAACGAAGAAAGTGGCGGGAGTGATAAGAGAAACAGAGAGAGAATTTGCGGAAGAAAAGTTTGAATGAAAGAATATTGGCCTTAGATTGTTATCACTAAAGGAGAAATAACCGATGGAAAAGAGTGGATGAGGAAATAAGATAAAGAATCAAAACGGAAGTGTCTACTTTACGTGTGTGCATAAGGAATAAATAGGGAAAGAAGAGTTGTTGAAAGGATACAAGATAAAGGAAATTGTGCCAATATAATAGAATCAATATAATTGAAGTGTATAGGAACTAGAGTAAAAACAACTGAATTACAAACGACGAATCAGTGTTGTACAAGGTATTAAAGGTGCACGAAAAGAAGAAATCAGAGATAAATTTCGTGAAGGAAGAGAATGGAAATAAGGACTTCAGAACAGCCAGAGGAACGAGGGCGATTATGTAATGGATTAAGCCTCGTAATATTCCAAGAACGAGGATTTCACGAAATCAATGGAGGGCTCGAATAAGGAAGAAAGGGGGTGGGAGGGGGGGGGGGAGGAAGAGGACGTCGTCGTCGCGATTCTCAGCGGCAAAGAGGACTCCAAACGATCTATTTTTCAATTTCCCGTCGGATGGCTCCTTTTTCATCGATGTCATAAATGTTTCTCGCTTATTCCATCGCTTTTGGAGCGTGCTCCCGACGAGTTACGCGGTCCAATTTCATTCCTTTCGAGGCACATTTATTTCTTTCTGATTTCGAATTTTAGGTCCTCAATCGGCTTCCTTTGCTACCGAACGTAGTTTGCTTTAGGATTCGTTCGCCCTTTCCGGATCATCGCTCCTTCTTCGTTTCATTTTCCAGAGACTTGATAAATATTACTGCGTGGGTCTATTTTCAGAATATTTCCCTATCTTTCACGTCGCAATGGAATTACGTTCGTCGCTAATATATACATATGTGATTTATACAGAAGTACTTCAAAGTGTTTGCTAGATTGTTGATTTTTAGTCGCAGAATCACTTAAGGAAACATTTACAGTCATGTTACATTACTATGCATTAGATAGGAGAGATTACTGCAGATTATATACTGTAAATTACCACAGATAAAATTTAAGGGATTTTTGTTAAGAATCATATCTGAAGTTGTTGCCATACAATTCACAACGTCAGAAAAACAGCTGACATTTAAATAACATATAGCACAGTATATTTTTTGGTAAATATATTTATTTTACGCTATTTGAAATGATCTGGAGCCATGATTTTGATTCTATAGATGCCTAAAATCTATTTAACGTGTATCCTAAAAAACTAAATTTATAGTACTTAAGTGAGGCACTGCCATTCTTACAACTTCGCTTCTTAATATTGGCCAGTGGTATGACTAATAATTTTGGTATGTTCATTTCAATTTTGAGTTAATTTTTAATTCAATTTTAACTTTAGTTTTCTATTATACTTACTCAGTTTTTATTTACCGAAATAATTACTGAATTAGAAAAATAAACCTTTTTTATCTGTTTTTCGAAAGATTCGATTAAAAGCACTTCTATTTCCGTAAATCTGTGGATTTACAAAAACGCTTCCGAGAAATTATTCGATAATTTACCGCTTATAAAAAAATCACTCGGGGTTCCGATGCTGGAAGATATTTATGGGGCACGGATCGGAAAATTCATCGACCCTTCGGCGTACCATATAATATATTATAGAAGAAAAGCGAGGGAAATCTCAGGGGAGTCCCCGAAATCATATCCATTGATATCTCCCCTTTTGGCACACACACACCCTCTCTCTTTCTCTTTCCACTTTTAATCCCTTCACCCTTTTGTTTTAGATTTAAGGGGGAAATAACACACCCCTCTTTCTTCCTTTCTCTCCTTCCGCTCTTCCCCTCTTCTCCCACCTTCCAATTCGTGCATTTTATAGCCCACCCGAATTTGCCCTCATCGCCCCACCGAACAACGCTCACCCCGGGACCTTCAAAAGGAAGCTTTTTTTATTACTGGCTTTCAACATCCGACTACTAATCCCATTCCTATCACCTTTTTACACCTCACACCTTTAACCAAAAAATATCTTCGCGCTTTATCGACTTCTCGTCGTCATATTCGACACAACCGTTTTCTCTCTGAATTCTTCAATCAATGCTCGCCTTTTTGTGAACCGTATTCAGTTCTGAACGAAATTTCTGGCTATTAAGCCCTTTATTTTTCTCGTTTCTTTTTAATTTCTCATATACGAAGTATATTGTGAAAGTATTGTAATCGCGAAAAAATTCGACCTCGAGATTTTGTCGGAAATATACGTTTTAGGTGTAGCTGAGTCCGAAAAAGTGGTTTTCGCAATGCCGTCTGTCTATCTGATATTGGCTCTAGGGTCTAAACGGTAGAGCGAATATGAATGAAATCTCATAATTAGGCATTTATCATACAGAGTAGAAGCTATGAAGAAATGGTTGACATTGCTCAATAATTAAGGGAAGTTTATTCTACGCATTTTTAACAACAATCCGATTTTCTCAGAAACGGCTCTAACGATTTTGATCAAATTTCGTACAGTTACTTGGATTTACGTCTTCAATAATTCTGTATAGTTCATATTTCTCAAACAATGAATATAAGGCTAGTTTATTTTAGGCAACTTTAACAATAATTTAATTTTCTCAAAAACGGCTCTAACTATCTTGATAAATTTCGTACCATTACTTGAGTATACATCTGCAATAATGCTACATACTTAATATTTCTCAAAAAATGAATATAAGGCCAGTTTATCCTTGGGCAACTTTAACAATAATTGGATTTTCGATAAACTGGCTCAAAAGATTTTCATATTCTACAGATTACTAAACGACGCATTAGTATATGAGAAAGTTTGTACAATGTACGCTGTACCGATTTTTTCTTCTTCATTTCCAATTCTGCCTGTCAATTCTATCCTGTTTCTTTAGAGAGCTCGATAGAAATCCTCTGTAGAAGAGTTAAATTTCGGTACTCCGTTTCTATTTAGAGAATGGATAATAACCATTAAAACATTACTTAATAATTATTATTTCCAGGGGTAATTACAGAACTTGTCTAATAACTCTCCAGATGATACTTCTACATTTCCCATCTTTTTCTCTATTCCTCGCTTCTTTTCCCTCTGCCTCCCTTTCTTACCTCCGACTCCATCCGTACTTCCAACACTCCGCAATCATCCACCGCAAGCCCCTCAAACCAACTCTACCTCCGTTTTCCCCTCCTCCTTTCCACTCCCGCAATTCTGACCCCTTTCCTTTTTACCTCTCGCCGCCTCCTTTGACTTCCTTCCTCTCCCTCTTCCGCCTCTCTCTCCCTCCCTCCCTCTCCCCCAAACCCTTCTTATTCCTCTCCTTCCCTCACTTCCTCCTTATATATATTCCCCCTTGTACATCATCTCACCCTCCCTGCTCCTCTCCGCCGCTGTCGACAAAGTCGGCGTTAAAACGCGAAACGTATCGGATTCGCGTCGCCGGCCACGGCTCGAGAGGAAGAGAGAGAGGGTAGTAGGAGGAGAAGAGGGAGTAGGAGGAGGAGGAGAATGAGAGGGGGGAGGAAGGGAGGGGGAAGAAGAGGGAGGAGGAAAAGACGAGAGGGAGAGGTAGGATGAGTGGGAGAGGAGAGGAGAGGAGGGTTAAGAGGAGAGGGTACGAGGAGAAGAGAATGGTAAGAGGAGGATAAGAAGTAGGAGGAGAGGTAGGAGGAGGCGGGTGAAAAGATAGGAAGAGTGAGTAGTTTGATGCCGGCGACGTTGAGGGAGTACGTAGGTGCAGAAGGGTTGCGACTATAGGTAAAGAGTGGGAGGATTATGGCGCGTTTAAGGGAGGGGTGGAGAGAGGGAGGGGGAGGGGGGAGGAGAGGAGGTGTTTCATGCTCCATTTTACTCCGCACCGCTTACCCCGTGCCATGAATAAAACATTCGCGTTCCGAATCGTCCTCCTCCTTCCCCTCCTTCAGAACCACGCCCTCTTTCCCCTCCTCCCAACCCCCGCGTCCTCCATCCATCGCTCAGTTTCCTCTTTCTCTCTCTCTCTTCTCTGTTCTATTCCGTCTTCTCTTTCGCCTCTTCTTCGCTGATATCGAAATCCGCCGATTAAATAGTATTCAAGATCACGAATTTGGAAATGATGAACTCGATTCTAATTGAAAACCGCGATATTAATCACGGTTATAACGACGAGTTACAGCATTTTCTATTACAGGGTTTCCCAAACTGTGTTCCGCGGAACACTAGGGTTCCGGAAAAGTTAAATGGGGTTCCGTTCTTCTTTCTCTTATTTACAGCAGGAAACATGGGCCTCACCTGTAAATTGCATACTGTAAGATACATTAGCTATATAAATCAACATTGAAATGATTTTAAAGTTTATGTTATTGCGATTAGGCTTACTATATCTTATTTAGGGTCCCGCGAGAAAAAATATTTGAATACGTGGGTTCGGTGGCTTCACAAAGTTTGGGAACCACTGTTCTATTAGATGAGATGATATGATTCGGTGGTAGTCTAGTTTGAATATATTTTATACTCGATATGGCTTCTATATTCGTCGCTGTAAAAATATCAGCGATCGTATTGGAGAAAGTGAATGGCGTTTGCGGCGGAATCTTTTGAATGTAACTCGGACTCAACTCGCCGGCCGTTTTATTATTACTTTCCGTATCGAGAGGACAGTAAAACTTGACGGTAAATGAATTATGATTATTGATGAGCCGGGAACACGGCACATTATAAAGGCACAGCTGCGTGGCTTTCTTTTTAAGGCTCGCCGTTTAATGACACCGGGACACGTTTTTCGCCCACCTGTCGGCCAATTGAAGGCGATACTGCGAAATGCGCGAATAATTGCGCAACAAAGATGGCGGAGCCAAAACAACAGGCGGGATTTCACACCTGTGGACTGCGACAAACAAATCATTTCCACTTGACGAAAATATGAATAGGATTTCATATTTGTCGAGGATATCTCATCATTATATCGTCATATGTGGAATGTCTTAATGCATCAAGATTGAGAATTATAATAAGTGCCAATTTACGCGAATCAAAGACACAAATAATATTAATTGTTGTCATTATGACTGCATCATTAGTATCATCGTAGCAGGGAAGTTTGGCTTCCGGGTACAGATCGAAAAAATATCCCTTCAAACTTTTATGTATATGCAAATATTAGCTTACAATGTCTGCTAGATAAAAAATGTAAAATACGCTGTCGTTTGTAGAAAAGTAATATTTATAAAAAAACAATATTTATTAGAAAACATATTTTTTGTTTGAAGTAACTTTATATAACCACTCGTCTATTAAATTATCACAATCGGTTTCGTTGCATTGCAGCATCAGTCTCCTGATGTTGTTGTCACTTAGAGAAAAGTAATTATACCAGCAATTGTAAAAAGTTATTTTCACAGTATGAGTGGCAAGTTCCATGAAATTATACTTCAAAGGGTAGGCTGTATTTGTAACGAAATTCGGCTCTACTGTTGCGGCCTCTTTCGCTTCTGCACCCAGAACGATCGTCCCGCATCACCCTCCCTCGCTATGGCACTGAACATTAAACTTTTTACCCTCATACTCATTTCATCGAACAAAGTATTTTCAGTGCTATCTCCGTTCTTTAAGAATCAGTATTCTTAATGTAAGTGCGGATTTGTTTGGCTATACTTTTAAGCATAAGCAAATTCATAATTGACATATGAAGGATTTTAGCTATTCTTTGACGAAATTTCGATGTTTATTAGATTTTACGATCTCCTAAAAATAAAGAAATAACTATGTATTCTCTTAATTCAGAGTTTTTACTAGTTTCATCGGATTTGTTATGAAATTTAGCTTTATTTGAAATACCACTACCTTATTTAACAGTTTTATAATTTATCCATATTGTTAATTAGATATATGTAAAAGCCATCTTGGTTTCCATATAAGATCAGAAAAGGTTTCGATGTTAATTCCCGTAAATGAACAATTGAGCCTATGCATAGATCAAGGATCTAACCAACATTTTTAAGAATAGTGAGATTTTGGTGGAACGTGGATCTAAACATCATGTTCCGACAAGTGGTGCCATCTGTTCCTCATGTTTGCAAACAGATGCATTGTAAAGTCATTGCAAAAGTAGGAACAATGATCTAATCGTTTTCAAGAAGGTGGAGAGAGAAGGAGCGTTTGTTTCAACCAGTGTTAAAATAATGGAAATGTTGGTAAAAAAACATTAAATCTATGTCCAGTTGAAAAGACAACAAATGTAAGAAGCTAACTGATGCTGGCAAAGCATACATTTCCAAAAGAGGAAAAGAAGTTGTTGTAAAAAAATCACCTAACCAGGTTAGTGGAACAAGGTTATATCTGAAATGTAACATGTGAACTGCAGTGCATTATTAGTTCAGCGCATAAATGAGTTGCAATCTTTGTAAAAAGTGCATAATGTTTTATTAAATATACAGGGTGATTAGAACTCTACCGACAAAATTATAGGTGTTGTAGGGGTGTTCGCGTAGAGCACGAAACGCCTTGTCTCAGCTTCCAGAACCGCTTATCCTCCGAGATATGAGGTTTGGAAGTTGACGCCCCTCGCCTCGAGGTAGACAACCCGATCGTGTGGTAAGCCAAATGCATGCCGTGTGTTTGCGTCCCTTTGCTGTGAGGTACAAGAAAGAAGAGTGAATGTAACTGGCTGTTTGTGTAATGCATGTTTCTAATACTTACACCATGCTCAGCGACCACAGATATGGATTGGTAATGGTGGCCCGTGCCTTGGCCGGCGCGGTCCCCAGACATGAATCCACTGGACTACATTTTGTGTGGGCATCTCAAGACCCAAGTGTACGACACAGCTGTTGAATGCGAGGAAAATATCGCCCCCCCCTCATTTAAGCTGCCTGTGACGAAATTAGGAACACGCCTGGTATCTTTGAACGTGTTCGGCAATCAATGTCACGTTGGTGTGCGTTGTTTTTTGAGGTTTGAGGCCGCCATTTCGAACAGCTTCTGTGGTCGCTGAGCATGGTGTAAGGGTATTCAAAACCTGCATTACACAAAGAGCCAGTAACATTCACTCTTCCTCCTTGCATCTCACAGCAAAGGAACGCCAACACATCGCAAACATTTGACTTACCACACGGCCGGGTTGTCTACCTCGAGGCGCGGGGCGTCAACTTCCTAACCTCATATCTCGGAGGATAAGCGGTTCCGGAAGCTGGGTCAAGGCGTTTCGTGCTCTACGCGAACCCCCATAATACCCCTATAATTTTGTCCGTAGAGTTCAGAATCACCCTGTATAATTTCTATCAAAGATAGTTATCAAATTACAACTTTTGTGTCTGCAATATGGCTACAGATGACGCTTCAATGTATTTGTGGAATGAAACAACGGGAAAGCGTGGGTCATTTGCCATTGCTAGTTGCAGTTTGAAATATGTAACTGAAATATTTTGCTGTTTTGAATCCTCACATGTCGCGTGCCTTAATAATTTGGTCCGACAGAGGTATTGGCCAAAATAACAACTCGACGATGCTGAGTTTGCTGTGTTATCGCAAAAATACTTCACTCAAGTCGATCAAAAGTTCCTGGTGAATGGGCACTCATTCTTACCATGTGACAGAAATTTTGGTCTCATAGAACAACTTAAAAAACGCTAAATAATGTATGTGCCAGATGACACTCTGAACCTAATGAAAGAAACAACACCTTCGGAACCCTTTGTTGTTTCTCAAACGACTCAGGAGGGCTTCAAGGATTTTTCAGTACTTTTCACCGTCATTAAGAAAACATAGCAGCTTAAATTAGCAGATGTACATATGAGACAGTCCAACTGAGCTGTACACCAGGAAGTCACATAACAATCTGCAAGGCTGGAAAGTCACAGATATTCGTGTGAAGAAGAATGGCAGGGAACAAGTTCTTGTACCAATGCCGAGTGTCCTTCCCAATCCATACAATGGATTTGTTCCTCTTAATCCCGAGAAGAAAAAAAGATCTTAGTGATATGCTACAATATTTAAAAATGATCACAAAATGTTTTTTTCAAGTTTATTGTAGTAGGTTCTATTCTGCATTAATTTCTGTGAAATGTTGAAAATGTCTAAATCATTGTGAAAAATGAAACATGGTATTAAAAAATGTCGATAATAACAGCTTCTCAATGTGTGGAAATTACTTATTTATAGCCTAATTAAAAGGCAAAACTTTCATGCATACACTTATTTATTTTATTTTCTGCTCCAAACCTGAACCTGGTGAAAATATTAAGATATCTTGAAAACACACTATAAGAACAATTCAGATAGGTCCGTGTTCCAGAAATTAACATTTTATTTTCTTTTTGTTTTAACAAATAAAATTTAACCTAGTTATATTTAATATATGAAATAATTTAGATGCAAGAATCAATTTTGCAAATTATTTTTTAATCTGGTATTGCATACACATAAGAAAGGGTATATCTACAAAAAATAATTTTGTTGGTTAGATCCTTGTTCTATGCATAGGCTCAATCAAAGGATAAAGAAAAACTCAATTGTGACCCACGAAATTACGTTAGTTATGAATTCCCGCATTTTGTTTTTAAATCGTAGAAAAATAGTTCCACATTATTCGGATAAGTTTTGCGTATTTGAAGGGTATATCATCGAATAAATATATACTTCCCTTTAAGCATCATAAAGAGCAAATTACGTCGACAACGTGTACAGGAGGAAACCTAATTGAATGCTTAGAAAGTGCGCAATATCCTTCGTGGATAGCGTCTCCAAGTGAGTGAGAATTAGGAGTATGCCGTCCTTAGAGCTCATTTCTCCCCTCTCGCCTTGTTTCACTTGACGGGTGTGGTCGATCGCCATCTTGCACACTCACCAAGAGTTTCGAAACCACTGACCTCAATGCAATAGCATGTTCATTCCTTCATATGTGAGCGAAAATACAATTAACACCTGAAAAACACCATTTCGTGCTTCAAATTCACTCGGAGGTTTGCGAAACTGCGCTCGTAAATCTCTTCCTTTGCGAGTAACTTGCCTAATCTGTTGAGAAATTTATAGAACTGTTCGCAGTGTATTTCGTGTAAGTACAACGCAAGTTGTACGCCTGAGTTCATTTTTTTAAACTATATTTTATTTTCTTCGCTTGTATGGCGAGTATAATATGTTGGGGATTTAATTCACTCTAACAGAAATAAAACGAGCACACTGAAATTGTGTACTATAGCAAACCGAATCGACGTAAATCTAGTAATTCTGCTAATGGGGAATAAACAGTTTTAAAATTGAATATCTCTTCATAATGATTTACGTAAATAAACTAGCGATGAACGGTGTTGCGCTTTTTTCCCAAGTGTATATTTAAAAGAATATACTATTATTTTGAGTGTTTCAAAGTAAGTTCATGTAGTCTGCTTAATTTCTCTATTTATTTTTAATGAAATTAAAGCCTATCAATGCAACATATGTTATTTATTTTGTTTGCCATTTGTAAACAAATTGTAGTGACTGTAAAAGTACTTCGTGTGAACTAGATAAGACCGAAATTGAATTCAAAATGGCACAAGTCGGCTGAGAAATGCTTTGGTTAAATAAAAAACACAATTGTTGAAAATGTGATTTTGAGTTTAGGTTTCTTAGGGTTTGTTTTACTTCGACAGAATTAATCATTTTCCGCAATGATTAATCTCTAGGGAACATTCTAAAATGTATTTTAAATGATATTGTGAAACCCGACAATATTAATCCTAGCACAATTTAAGTCAGTCTGATATTTAAAATTACAAAAGATATTTTTTCGTAGGTTTAGTATTTCTGTCGATCGGCACGTTAAAATTATCAGTTTTAATGACTTACATTTAAGTATTTTACTATAATTTCACGAAAATTTACTGTACGAGAAGAAACAAGATGCGGCATTCACCGCTATGACGATTCCTAACGACGGAAAAGTTGATTACAGTATGAAAGTAGAATGAAGCTAAACAAAGATGTGAGTTACAGTTCCTATTTTAGTACTCTCATCATAGACATCGTTTTCTTATTCCCGATGGATAATTTTTCATTCATGCTAATTACAAAACGGTGAAGTTTTACGGTCGCAATTAAGGTCAATGAGAACTACTTAACTGGGCACTGTACGGTTTAATTTTCTAAGATTTATTCTCTAAGAATACCGAAATAGATTGACACGTGAGCTTGAAATTGAAATGCTACATTTCGACAACAGCTACGAAAATGTTGAGAAAATAAATGCGTATTTCGCCTACAAAGCAACCGTATTTAGTGGTGATCTACCGAGAGTATATTATATTTCAATGCCAATAGGCGAGATTGGACTTCAGCCATTGTAATTATTATTTCTTGAATGGACAGAAGCTCAAATTTAATGATAAATACATTTGTTTTAAACATCTGCATAGTAATCGTCAATCGAGCAGCGTTCATGGAAATGTGATTTCTTTATGGTGCGCATACGGTATTCGTTACAACTGGTGTTTTCGAATCACCTCGGTACGTATGGACTTCAAGCTACGTCGTAATAATAAAAAAATAGCATTTTAATGTTCGCGAATGATTACCTCCTCCGTTGCCGCTCGTTTAAATTTATTCCGCGCCGACAGCGACCCGTCACCTGGCGCTTTTAAAAGCCAATTGATATACATATTCATAACCCGTCCGTCACTTTTCCTGGCGTCATTAAAACATTTTTTTTACGACCATCGCGAACCGACATCCTCTCGTTATGACACTTTTTCTCCGAACGAAATAAACCACACAAGAGTTTCCCGGTATCGGATTTCGACTTCCGAATCCCTTCGGCCCGTCGATAGAGACTTAAAAAGGACCGCGGTCCATCGTACAGACTTATCGGATGTTGTTCGGAGATCAGAGATAGCGGGCGATAAGAGGAATGGGGAGATTTTATTGGCGGAAAGAGTTATGTTTTGGAGAGAGGGAGGGAGGGAGTGAAAGGGGAAGGAGGCGATAAAGGAAATGGGGTGAGGGAGAGGGGGAAGGGAGGTGGGAGCTAGGAAGGGTAAGATAGATGAAGGAAGAAAGAAAAGATAGGAGGGCGAAAGAAGAGAGAGAGAGAGAAAATGAAGACAGGAGGAAGAGAGAGGAAAGTGATAGACGAGGGAGAGAAAGGCGGGAGAGAGGAGAGGGAGAGGAAGAAAAAGAAGAGAACGGAGAGGAGGAATTGAGAGGAAGGAGAAAGAGAGAAGGGAGATAGAGGAAGTAGATAAGGAAAGGATGTAGTGGAGAAAGGCAGAGGGGAACAGAGGGAGGGAAAGGAAGGAGAAAGAGGGGAGTGAGAGAGAGAGAGAAGAGAGAGGGAGAGAAAATGGGAGCGGGAGAGGGAGAGAAGGGAAAAAGATGGAGGAGTAAGAGTGAGAAGGGAGAGGAAGAGAAGGGGGAGAGAGAAGAGAAGAGGACATAGTGGAAAAATGGAGGGAGAGAAAGGAGGGAGGGAGAGGATGGAAGGAGAGAGAGAGAGGAGGGAGACAGGAGGTAATGAGGAAATATAGAGTGGAAAATTGAGGGAGAGAGGGAGGATGGAGAGATAGAAGAGAGTGGAGGGAGGGAGGGAGAAGAGAGAGAGAGAGGAAGGAGGGAGGTAGATAGAGAGAGAGAGATAGAGAGAGTGATAGAGGACAGAGGTAGAGAGAGAGAGATATAGGAGAGAGGCAGAGAATAGGTAGAAAAAGCTTTTATGTATAAGAAGAATAAAGAGAGGGAGGAATGGAGGAAATGGAGTGAGAAGGATTGGTCATGTATTCAAGGAGAGGTGAGGGATCGGTGGGAGTGAAGGGAGTAAGAGGGGGAGGGGAGAAGGAGTAAGAGAGGGAGCGGAAGGTGGTTTGTAGCAGAGAGGGAAGAAGCCCGGAGTAGCGGCTTCTCCATCTTCAAAAGCGACCGCATCCCGGAGTGATTATTAAGTCTTCCAGACGCATTCGCCGGCGAGGGCACTCACTCGGGCGTTTGTGTTTGTGCGTGCGTGCGCGTGGTGTGTGTGTGTGTGAACGCGCGCGTTTGGTGCGTTGCCACAAAACGCCGCCCTCGACCTCCCCCACCTTTATTTTTTTATTTATTTATTTTTAAAGACGCGCATGAGAATGAGCCCTTCTACGAAAGAAAGGGTATAAAAAAATCATGTTTCTGTGGGACAATATACCACGGAGGGGTTGAATAGAGGTGAGGAACGGTTAGGAAGAGAGGTAGGTGGAAGGGGTGACACCGAACAAAGTTTCGAAAAAAAATAAATGAATTCCTTTACTATTATATTTTCCCGGACGATGGAGGGTGGGTGGGAGAGTGGGATGAGAGGTGGGGAGGCATTAAGTCGGCGTAGACTGAGGAGAAAGAGGGATGGTTGGGTTGGGAGGGGAGTGGGGGGGTGGAGAGGTGGAAATAATGAAAGCGACGCCAACAATCGCCGGACGCCGCGCGTGTACCTATGTCGGCCCCTGTGCGTGTGTTGGTGTTTTCCTTTCGGAAGTCCCTCGGATGACCGCCACCGGTGTTTGTATCGCCACCGTCGCAAGGAAGACGGCTGTTGACGCGGGGTCGACTGACACGAAGGGGGCGGCTGATTTATTGCCCCAAACCGCCACTCCCTTCCTCCTTCTCATCACCCTTCCTGTCCCATTCCCATGCCACTTTACCTCTCTCTCTCTTCCTCCCTCCTCCCCTCCTCTCCTCCAAACTCCCTTCCTTCCTCTATTTCGGTGGAATCTTCTCCTCATTCTTCCCTCCACCCACGTGTCTCTTTAGGTCTTCCGTGGGTCGAGTGCATAAATAATTCCCGAAAGATATCCGTCGTTACCGCCGCGTCGCCGCCATAAGAGACTGTGAGCGCATGCGCACCCTAAGCGTACAGAAATCCGACCACCCACTCGATCTCGGGAAGCGTTTTAGCAATTGCACCGTCCAATCGCCCTGGGGTTGCGCCAATTCTGTTTTTTTTTTTCGTTATTTACTGTGCTCTAGGAGAGCTATACCATTATATATGGATCAGCTTATGTTTTTTAGGAGTAAACAGTGACAATAAGTGATTAATTTTTTCAATTGTCATCCGTAACAATATAAACTTTGTCATATCTAACAAATGTTCCATAAAAAAAGCAAAAATAATATGTGTCATAATAGGGGTAATTATTGATCACTGGCATTTGTTGCTGAGCATTCAAGAAAGATAACCTTAATGTGAAAACAACATGATTTAAGGGGAATTGCTGGAAAAAGTTATAATCATTCCCTGTCATTGGGTAGAGAATGAATAATTTTCCGCAAGTTATCAGCAAATAGCCCGGATCAATCTTTAATTTCCGAAAGTTTATATTTGCTAATAAATATGTGAGGCGTAATGCATATGATGTCAAAATCTAAACACTGCGATAGTCGTTTTTGTTGAGTTATTAGGATGAATCAAATTACGGTGAGCTATGATAAAAAGTGTGAACTCGAACTGTTAACTCTATAAATATCAGCAGTTTAAGATAGTGAAAATTAAATATGCCATAACTAGAAGGAACATTTTCATAAAAACTGGAATTACTAAAGAATACCCACTGCCCTCAAAATCCAATAAAAAATAAATTCTTTCCGTACAAAGTCGACCAAATGAAACCTTTCTATATTCTGACATATGCATATAATAACTATTGCGTAACATAATATCATATTCCTTTCTGTTATATTTTAACAACGAGAGTGGCCGTGAGGCTGTTTACCTGAGTAATATCACAGAAATTCCACCGTCATTCTTTTATGAATTCGCCATTAAATCTTGTTCTGCTGAAAAAAACCTAGAAGAACACTTCGAAGTAGCTGGCCAGCCATTTATCTTACTTCCTAAGAGTTGGATCGAACCTCTCTTTTTTCGAATTTACAAAAGAAAATATTCTTTTTCTCATGCATTTGAATATACATTAAGAATGTATGACGTATATAAATCACGACATTTGTAAAAAGATATTATCTTCCAGGCAAAAGAAATCCTCCAAAGTTTCGATCTTCCTATGCCGTGATTAATGGCTGAAGCGTTCTTAGTAAATCTGAGAACGCGCTGGACAGACGCAAAAGAATTCATGGTGAGAGGAAGAGACATAAATTTTCTGTTAGGTTTGGACCTTAATGTAACTTCGATGCATGCTTTTCCGAAAACGTGGCATTGGATTCGCGCAATTCGTATGGTTAAAACGTATTCAACAGAATATACGATAAATAATAAAAGAAACGTTTTACCTTACCGTGGAGATAATAATCAGTGATTTCTAACAGAATATACAAATATTCGCCTTCGTCAGCAGAATATATTGAGAGATTTCTATTTGAATAGACCTAGTCCGTTGACGCATTGCAACCGCCTTTAACTCGCCATGGCCTATCCAAGTTTCCGGCTTATCCGAATCGCTTTCAGTTCCACGTAAGATGCCTTTTCAAAGCGTATACATAAACCTTCACATGTGGGATCCGTACGAAAAGGGACAGATACTTGAGTTAGAAAGAATCCAACGCAGAGCAGCCAGATTCGTTAAGCAAAAATATGAGCAAAAATTAAGCGTCACATCACTCTTAAAGGAGTTGAATTGGATATCGCTAGAGGACCGTAGAATTAGCGCTAGGTTAAGGCTTCTGGAGGAATTTAGGTAGGAAGTTCTCTCAGAGGAGGTCTCAGGAATATTAGAGGCACCTACGTACAGTGGGATTCAAAAGTCTTCGGAAAGATTGAGCGGCGCCACTTTCGCGAAGAGTGGTAGTCTTCATTCCTATCTGACGTCTGGGCATTTCCTTGAACAGCGGCTATTTTAAAATCGCGATATTATGGACACGAGTCATACGACGAAGCTTTGGTTCGACAAATGAAATAATTACACTATTTTTTCGTGAAATTCGCTTGGAATAAATTTCTTGTATTGTGATTGCTATTGTATCTGTTTCTTGGAACGTAAATAATATCGATAGCACAATTTTGACCTTAAAGTTAACTAATACACATCAGTGAACGAGAATATTAGGGGGAATTACAAGATTTTATCTCGACATTGGTAGCAAAGTTTTTCATGAGAGAGTATGTAGCAAATTGTGCTTCGATTCCCCCGTGTTTGTTGAAAAATAGATCGGCAACTAGAGTAGTTCCCCGATTTGCATGAAATTGCGCCGTGATCGTATATCGAAACCATATAAATAGAACATAGATTTTCGTGACTAAATTAGTTCAAGTATAACAATAAGGCGGTGAGTTCTAAGTAAGTATTTTTCGACATTATCCGATATAAATATGAAGCCTTTCTTTGAATGAGCTAATAGGACGTGATGAAGATAACAGTTATTTGGCTTGAATTCGCTAATATATTTCGTTATTTTCCGCATTACATATTTTTATTTCAGTCACACACACACGTATTCCTCGTCTCCTTTCACTTGTTTCGTAGTTCTTCTCCTTCGCCTCTCGCCTTTCTCAGTCTCAGGCCTTCTTCCTTCCCAAACGCTGGGGAGGAGTCTGCCGAGGGAGAAGGTCTAATGCCCCACGACTAAGTGCGGATACCTCCTTTCAGCAAGCGTTTCGTGGTCATTTTCAGTAAGGAATTTCTCAATACTCACCCGAACTTTCATCGTACCATCGTTAACAGAGGAAGGAAGTAAAAAAGGAAAACCGAACTCTTAAAACTGGAATTTATACCGCAAATATGCTTTCTGGAAATGTTAGTCGCGGACGTTATTTTGTAGACAAAACAGCATGAGTTGTCCTTTTCCTCGTTCAACAGAGCGCACGGGTGCGTAGAAGAAAGTCTTGGGAAATGCTATGCAAAAAATTTTTAAGTGTCCGAAATTCACGACTGTGTTGTATGGTGCCCCATTGAGATCCTACTCTATGTAAAACAGTAGGTAGCGGCAGCAACACGCTATCGAATCTTCGCTTCGTGTCGTTGACTAACCTGTCGCGGGACGCGTGCTGAGATCGCTCTCGCTCTTAAGCCATAAAAGGTTAATTAACCTTTTATGGCTTTTGGAGATACCAAAATCAAATTAATTTCAATCTTTAATTGTTTTTCGTTTTAGGTCCTCGTAGGAATACTTTTTGCATATATCGAATAATTTAAGTGATATCAACATTTATTGCAATTTAAGTAAGAAGAGAATGGCACACAGCAACTATCCTTGTCCCCCCTTTTTAGAAAGTAGACCCTTCCCTTCCGAAAAATGACCAATGTTAACGATGGAACGATGAAAGTTCGGGTGAGTATTGAGAAATTCCTTACTGAAAATGACCACGAAACGCTTGCTGAAAGGAGGTATCCGCACTTAGTCGTGGGGCATTAGACCTTCTCCCTCGGCAGACTCCTCCCCAGCGTTTGGGAAGGAAGAAGGCCTGAGACTGAGAAAGGCGAGAGGCGAAGGAGAAGAACTACGAAACAAGTGAAAGGAGACGAGGAATACGTGTGTGTGTGACTGAAATAAAAATATGTAATGCGGAAAATAACGAAATATATTAGCGAATTCAAGCCAAATAACTGTTATCTTCATCACGTCCTATTAGCTCATTCAAAGAAAGGCTTCATATTTATATCGGATAATGTCGAAAAATACTTACTTAGAACTCACCGCCTTATTGTTATACTTGAACTAATTTAGTCACGAAAATCTATGTTCTATTTATATGGTTTCGATATACGATCACGGCGCAATTTCATGCAAATCGGGGAACTACTCTAGTTGCCGATCTATTTTTCAACAAACACGGGGGAATCGAAGCACAATTTGCTACATACTCTCTCATGAAAAACTTTGCTACCAATGTCGAGATAAAATCTTGTAATTCCCCCTAATATTCTCGTTCACTGATGTGTATTAGTTAACTTTAAGGTCAAAATTGTGCTATCGATATTATTTACGTTCCAAGAAACAGATACAATAGCAATCACAATACAAGAAATTTATTCCAAGCGAATTTCACGAAAAAATAGTGTAATTATTTCATTTGTCGAACCAAAGCTTCGTCGTATGACTCGTGTCCATAATATCGCGATTTTAAAATAGCCGCTGTTCAAGGAAATGCCCAGACGTCAGATAGGAATGAAGACTACCACTCTTCGCTAAAGTGGCGCCGCTCAATCTTTCCGAAGACTTTTGAATCCCACTGTACATGGGCAGGCACGATCACGAGAATAAAATACGAGAGATCGACTGTAGGACCGAGCGATATCAGGGCTCGTTTTTCCCAAGGACCATACGGGATCATAATAAGAGAGTGATTCCCACGAGGGACGTTATTAGGTAGGTTTTGGTGCGCTGCACCTCCTGCCACCCACCAGTCTGGGGATTTGCAGGGTATGATGTAGATTTAGATTATTCTGCGATTCAGTGGTTAGAAATCAGAACCAGCAATAGTGAAGAGTAGTGGTCTTTAGACCCCTTCAATATTCTTTAAATAAACTTTGAATTTACCTCAGATCATACTTCAGTCTTCAGACACATGAGGTATTAAGGTTCATAACCTTGACTTAGATATCTCTCTTAGATAAGTAAAATATGAGATCAGGCAACAGTAAAGTAAACATGAAAAAGTAGAAAATTTTACGTAATGTTAGGAATGAGTAAGCAACAGGATGCCTATTGATATGGGTGGTTCGTATCAAACGACAGCAAAAGGCGGTGGCAAGGAAACGATTCTCTGTGACGAAGTAACAGAAATGTAGCGAAACGTTCAGTATTAAAATAATTTCTGTATTTACATTTGCATGTTTGTGTTTATTAATTGAAAGCACTAAAATTAACATTAATACATTATAAAGTCGTATCGTTTTTCCGTTTTATATAATACTTAAAGTTGCCACACCCAATTTTCGCTCATTCGGATCGTTTCAGGTTCCTAATGTATTTGTGTCCGTGTGTTCCAAGTTTTTTGAGGAAATATTGATGAGTAAGTTGGCTTTTTGAAAGGATTTTTCCAAGAAGTCGCGAAATAGACAGTTTCCGATAATCCGCTTAAGAGGATAAAAGAATTCTATTTCACAGAGCTCTTGCTACGTGGCATTATCCGTTGGCCTTGCAATACACACACACACACACACACAGATATATAATATTTATCATCGCATCCAAGAATTTCTTATTCGTATCTGAATCGCAATGCCGTTAATCAACCGAAAGATCCAACTTTTACTCTGCGAGTATAATGCGTCAATATTTCAAATCGCCCCTAGTCTGTTTTGTAATTTACGCGAAGACATTTTCCTGAAAAAAAAATTTTAACCCATTTTTTCCCAAGTCTTTGCGGTCGATCGCTTAAAAATTTATTAAGTAGTACTAAGGGGAGCGCTCCCTCCTGCTCGCTCTGCTCGCCAACCCCCCCGCCATCGAGCTCCGCTCGGCCGCCGGCTTTATTCCCTATTTTTTACTCTTGAAATCTTTATTTTGGATTTTAGTAAAAATGAAAAAATAATTTGTTTATTCTTTACTTAGAACTTCTTCGTACACGATATTCTTAACAGATTTATTGTTTTCTTAATTAGTCCCTATAATCTGAATCTTTTTGCCCTGTCTAGATTTTGCCCGAGATAAAGCTACATACAATTGTGTCCAAATAAAGCCATATCCTGGTGAATATACAGACCTACTTCATCGAAAATCTGGCCCTGGGCCTTGTTAATAGTCAAGGAAAATACCAGTCTGAGAGGAAACTGGGTTCTGCAGAGAACGAACGGAAGTTTCGTATCGTTTTTCGTAGACATCTTTATACGCGGTATGGATATCTACCTTGTGATCAACCGTGAGGATTTCACAGAATAGGATACGTTTTTATATCTTATGAACTATCATACGCGTACCGTTACGCAATTAGTCTTTTATGCACATGTTTCTCAGTAACATAATAATAGCTCCGACTTTCAATTTAACCTCTAAATCTATATCCTCTCTCTGTATGTAAGTATTCTTTCTAATATTTCCTATCCTTTATTGTCTCGATAGCGTTGATTTCTTTCACGATTTTTAGCGCGCATCTCTTCAAGCCGTTTAGAATTTGACGTACTTTTTCATGATATCGAGAAAAACGATTTTGACGAAGTCTTTCTTCTAAATTTATAGAGGCTTGTGGACTATCATCGTCTTGCATTTCACTATTTTGTTCCATGGTTGTTTAATCGTCGTAGTAACCGATTTAAATAAATTAAGGGTAATTTGTTTTCATCATTGCTACAATACACAGTTCAATATTGGTATCGCAATATTGAAGTCTTAGTTTTATTTATTTAGATTTAGATTTAAATATTAATTATGTCTATAAGATAAATGAGTATATGTTTTATATTAAAGAAAATACATATTTGAGGGTGAGGTTATAGTTTGGTAAATAAATGTTTTCTATCATAATAAGTTGAAACGCCTATGACACTGACAGGGCCATGGAAAGACAAACATGAACCTACAATAAGGTAGAACATTACTAGAAAGTTGAAACAGTATTACAGGGTTACGAAATTATTCGAGGTTCCGTTACCGGTATTTCTGCTAGAATAAACAGTAATAGTAATGAAAAGCTCTGGTCTTCCGTAGTTTCTCGCGTAAGCCATAGAATCTTGAGTAAATTTATGCAAATATCTTAGCCTTCCTGTAAAGTTTGCAGGAAGTAAAAGCCCATGTTTTTTTGTGTTTCCATCAGTATTTATTCAATACAAATGGACAATATATTAGGCAGGTATTGTACTGTAGTTCATGTGGTTTCTCTCCGATGGCGATAGCGTCGAGCGTAGCGTCACGCATAGTGCGCTTATATAATACATGTAGAGAGAATAGCTGTGATTTTTCAGTGAAAATGATAAATTCTGATTTTTTCCAAGTTATGAACTTTTGCACAAATTTAAAGCATTTTATTCAGCAGGCAACTCGAAATGAAGCTTATGTCCCTCTTTTTTTCATACTCAATGAAACGAGGGTATCTCCGTTAATAAAGGCTACTAAATACCGAACTTTCGATTAGATCACTCTACTCAACTTGACGTTATACTTATTGGATTGGATAAGTTTTGGATAATGCCTCATGCGAGTATGATCGTTTGATAAATTAAACTTTCTCCATCCATTCATTTTTGAAGCACGTTTATTTCTAGCGCAGGGGTCGGAAACCGAGTTAACCAGAAGAGCCTCTTTCTTCCCATTCAAATAAAACTCAACAATGTAAGAGCCGTAATAATGGCAGATAACATATAGTTCTTATTTAAAAAAATCAGTTCATATAGCAGAAAATTAGTACATATAAGAAAACTTAGAACTTTCGTTCGTTGAAGTCACAAGCTAGGGGTATGCCTTTGGTGCTTTACACGGGAGAAGAAAATGATTTAGGAAGTCGCAGTTTGTAGCTTTTCATTTAGGACCCTATAGGGTGAAATTGTAATTATATTTCCTAAAGTCGATACCTTCTTTCTATTAGAAAATATCTTTTGTCTCTTGAGCAGGAACCGAACTGGTTATGCAACTACATAAGCACTTAGAAAAACAAGTTATACCTATGAAGTGGTCTCTTTTATTTATCTTCTTTTCTTCCGTGCGTGCGAGCTATTCGTGGACTCCTATATAAGGCGTGGCTGAACGGATGTGGCCCATAGGTAATGTTTCGGGAGACCTTGGCTCATATTAACAAGGACGTTCGCTACCCGACCTACTCTCGCATCTTGAAAACTCAATTTATTTCAAGAAATTCAAAGATGAGAGACGTCCAAACAAGTGTACGCTTATGGGGATTCCTCTGCAGACTCCATTAACTTTATTCAACAAGTCCTAATGTGCTATTTATGCGTAACGAAATTATAAAAATTGCTTATACTTCACAATATAAATCCTTTATCTATTAAAAACAATAATTAAATTAGTGATCTATGGACATTTATGTTAAGTTTTGTATTTAAGTTCGTATGTTCTTATGATAAAGATGGCTCCATAAACACTGGAACGTAATATTTTTAATTGCAACTTTTTCAAGAGAAAATACGGTCGACGTTAATTCTGCTTTAGGAAAAGAAAAACAAATTACGCTCGGAATCTTAACTCGAATGAAGTAAATATAGTATAAAGGTACAGCAATGTTTGCTTTATATTAGGCTGTTAATCAGGGATTACCGTGTTATCATTTTTTCCAAAGGTAAAGTGCTGGGTCGCCGCAAATTTTTCATTTTATGAGAATTGCAATTAATAATTTCACAGATATAATGTACAGATAACGAAGGGGGAAATTCTCACTTTAATTTGAATTTATTTCTGTAATTAACTAGTAAGTGATAATTGTTCGTTTAATATTTTTGTGCAAAGAAATTATCTCTCAAATCTGACTCACGAATTACCGCGTAAAAAATTGTTACTAGAAAGGTTTTTTAATTTTATTATTGTTAATGCAAAGCAGTGTTTTTCAAACATATTTTCGCTGATTGCATCCAAACTTTATGAGCTGATACTTCTCAAGGCATCCGTCATGACATACAGGTTGGAAACCAATGATCTAAATATCTCGATTAAACTTTGATATTATCGCCAAAGGTGATCGTGGTGCATCATGATATTTAAATTACTTTTGTGTAATGTGCCATTGTACAAATGAGGAAACATTCGCTTTAGAAAGGGTGCCTGTAGTGAAATTTTATGTAAGTTTACAGATTTTGATGTGACATAAATTCACGAAAACAAATTTTTATGTATCGTATTTGACTGCCGCTTTAATAACGCAACGCACTTCAATCCCAATTCTTTTGTAAATCAAAGCACAATATACGACATAAATGTAGAAATATAAAAATTAATTTTTATCGTACATTCTTTGATTCTTCAATGGTGTACTTCACTGAAACTGGAAGAAACTTCCATACTATGAGGAACACGGTATTTACTTATAACAAAATTATCTTTATATAAGGCGCACACGGATAACAGATTTGATAGGCTACATGGCACATGTTATACTATTGTTATTAATCATGCATTCATTATTTTTTACGCATGCTGAAATTATAAGAATAGAACGTGTTTAAAATTCCATTCTAATTCACAAATACTCTTCATTTTTATAAAATGCGAAGTCAACTAGTAATCAGCATTCGGACGGCGATGGAGTTACGCGCAGACGTGCATAAAAATTTTGTTTTTGTGGCATTAAAAGAGGTAATAAGAGGGAGTCACCAGAGATATTTGCTCGAATTGAACCGGAATAGATTTTTTTTTAATTGTGACGCTGTGACTTCAAACAACGACCAGCGCTAGTGGGCTTCTCACTCTAAATCACAAAGCATGTGAGAAGAGAAACTCGGTGCCGGCATTAGCCTATTCTTAACGAGAAGCACCAAGGGGGCCAACGGATTTACCTCCCTTCCGAAGGAGGAAGCGCTGATTCGCGTGCTCTCCTCTAAACACGCAAATAGGGGGCCGCAGGATCTCTTGCAAAAATTCTCCTTTCGCAGGTTCGCACCGGGTATGCTCAGCGTAGCAGGCCAACGCCCTCGCCACTACGCCACGGCACCCACACGGAATTGAATAATAATAATAATAATAATATCGCCCGATTATTTGACATCGCGCTTAGATTGCAATCGATGACTTTAAAATGCCGACAGGAGAAATATTTGCTAAAATATGCAGCACTAGATGTATTGCATATAATTATAATTTATTTTTAATTCATCAGTGCAAAAAAAAATATAATATCCCCGTAAAACAACGTAAATAGGAATGCTTTCAAGAAAGAACTGCGTGCAATCATTTAGACGACCCTGATCAGATGCTTCTGCCCTCTGTTGCCGAGATAAGCAACCTCTTACAGACATGCTACGGAGACTAGGTTTGAGCGTCTCAGTAGAGATGGCACCCTTGAATTAAAATGGAAAAATAAATCTTCTATGGCGTCCTCATTAGTGACAGAAGTCGAGTCTAATTACAAATTAAACAGTTCTTCTCAGAATTCCTTGAAATTTCCAGAAAATGTCTATCAAACATCCTGTTATAGCAGTGGTTCTCAACCTTTTCGATAACACGGCCCATTTGAACTTAAAGAAATTTCCCGCTGCCCACCCATAATAAGGAAATTTGGCGTCTCAAACTTGTCAATGTTGCGGTTTTTGTAAATTCGTGTTTTAAAGTTAAGTCACCTGATAGTTCTACAGTAGGAGAGTATCATGTTCTATTGTGTTGCTTGGATCGGAGCAAAACAAAAAGTAATCGCAAACCCACACATTTGCTAATCTAGGATCATTTTCTTAGGTAAAATAATCTTCAAATTTTCTCCTGAGGGCTTAAAGATGTCCTAGTATTACCTTACATACTCTTTGTTTGTCAAAATTAAAATTTTCATTATATTCAAGGTCCGAAAATGTTGTGAACATATCAAAAATGTCATATTTTACCCTCAATGCCCAGATTTCTAATTCCTTCTCGAAACTCTCACATTTTTGAAAAATTGTAAAAATTGAACATTTTTGACCTTGTAGCTGAAGATTTAGTTCATTAAGTAACTTAAAAATATCCCCCAAATAAGACAACTTTACCAGCCAATTATTATCATGAAGTGTTATTTCCAAGAGTAATCGTTTCTCTGATAGGAAAACTTGGACTTTTTTATTGAGCTCATATAATCCAGTCAACGTTTTTCCTCTGGACAACCATCGCACTTCAGCATGCAGAAGTAACATATTGTCTTCAGCTCCACTTTCTATGCGTAAAAGTGAAAACAGACTTGAATTTAGGGAGTTGGCAGCATTGTAATTAATTACTTTCACTACTTCGTTAAAAACACTATTAAGTTCAGGAAGCATCTCTTTTGATGATGATTTGTTTGTACTTCGGGTGCAGACGTATTTTTGATTCTTGTTACTCCAGCATGTATTCCTGTCATAACTTCAGCACCGTCTGTACAAACACCGACATTCTTGTTCCAATCCAAACCTTTACTTGAAAAGTGGTCATCGATAACTCGAAATATTTCAGCACTTGTCGTTCTAGTTTGTAATTCTGACATAAATAAGATGTCTTCTTGAATTTCTTTCTCATATACATAACGCACAAAAACAGGGAGTATTTTATAACTTGAGATGTCTGTCGATTCGTCCAATCGAATGACAAGCCATGGAGAGTTTTTTATTCGTTCTATTAATTGAGATTCGATGGATACCGAAATCATATAAATTCTACATTTTACTGAGTCGTTAGACAAGGGAATTTGATTCATTTTTTGCAGCGTCTTTACCTAACATTTCTATAATTGAGGGCTTAATTAACTTTTCTCCTACGTTAAAAGGCTTCTTTGCTCTTGAAATGCGACGTGCGATTAAAAAGGACGATTTTAAAGCAGAGACGCTTATTGTATTACTAATGGAAATTGTCTTTTGTGTACTTCTAATGTCTTCAAGCTTTATCTCAAAAAAAGCTAGTTTTTAAAAATTATTTGGATCGATAACTAATTGTAAACCTTTTCGCGGCCCACCTACAATCACTTCGCAGCACACCGGTTGAGAACCGCTGATGAACTCGTTTATAATTATTCGACGATTCCTAAAGAAATGTGCGTATAAATTAATATGTGATGAACATAAAAAAGCTAAGATAAACCCATTAAAACTTCGAAATCTGGAATCTTGAGTATGTAGTGCTTCCTGACGTCATATTCGTAACATATAATTTGTAAATGCATTAATTCCCTTAGATAATCTTCTGTTGATCTCAGGATTTTGTATTCGTCGTATAAAATGTATAATTGCATTAAAAATTTTGGCTCAGGATGAAAATTACGTATTTAAAAAAGTCAAATAGTTCCGATGGGCTTATTTTCAGTGTGTAATCTCGTTGATCTTTTAAAAAAATCAACTGGGAATCGAATTCAGCGGTGTTGATATTTTTCTACATCAGAGACTAATGCTTTAGCCTTCTGAGTGAAAATACAGCACCCTGTCGACAGCTTTGTGAACAGTACCTGCTTTAATAAATGAATTTCTGTTAACTAAGAGGATTCCACTTTCTAACTGATATTCCACGGCCGTTAACAAAATATTTAACAGGTAAGATAGGAAGATATTTTTTCTAGATGTGTAATTTTACCTTTATTTATAAGCTAATTTACTTATTATTGTTGATTTTTAAATATATTGTCTATTACGTGGTTCGTTAAGTTGTCCTTAACCTCCTACATAGATTGAACATTCGATACGCGAGTTGAAAGGAAATCACGCTAAAAAGCAAAACTGATATAAACCTATGTAACAGTATTTATTTATAGTTAGTATTGTAAATAACAGTTTTAATAGGTGAATTATCCAATCCAATTGGAGGACCCTGTGACTTCAAACAACTCCAGCGCTAGAAGGCTTCTCAGTCTAAATCACAAAGCAAGGGAGGAGAAAAACCCAGTGCCGGCATTAGCCTACTCTTAACGAGAAACACCAAGAGGACCATACGTTCCTTCGAAGGACGGAGCGCTGATTTGCGTGTTTTCCTCTTAGCCACGTTAATGGGGGGCCGGACAATCCGATTCGCGCCGGGTTTGCTTAGCGTAGCAGGCCAGCGCTCTCACCACTACGTCACGGTTCCCCAGATAATGTAGGTGAATTATACACCGCGTTCACAATATCTTATTTTTAACCCCTCCCGAAATTACAACGGATGTATTAATTTTTATACACGGCCTTTTTCGTCCATAACGTTCTGAGTCACCCTAATAATTAGAAAATCCCGAAGAATTCAGGATCACGAACACAACGAAATGACTCGAACCAGACCCTCCAGAAAGCAAGTAAAAAGATTATTTATTCTCGTAATGTGGCGGGAACTGACGCGACACCTTTCGTCGATGTTACGTCCGTTACGCCAACACGTAAAATATACATGTATATAAACGTTAAATCCAACATTTTTACCGGCAATTTACTCTTGGCATTAAACTAAGTGTCGAATTCTTTCGGAATTACGCTCGAGAGTTAAGAGATTTTTTAAAAACTCCAAAGGTAACACCATCCTTTCCTCTAAATATCAAAGATATGCCAAGGAGAACGAGAGAGATGCGGACGAAAGAGAGTCGGTTAAATAGGAAGAAAAGAGAGCGTTAAAAAGAGACCGAGTTATGGAAAATGCATGCATTATGTTATCACGCTCCCTCCCGAGAGAGAGAGAGAGTGTAGCGAGAGAGAGAGATCATCTTGGTCATCAGACGAATTTAGCAGCGGCAATGAGAAAAAAACGTCGTAATCCACCGCATTACCTCCTCGATCCCATTCTCTCTTCCTCCTCCCCCTTTCTCCCTCCCATTATCCCCCCTCCCTCGGAATGCCACTTCGACCTAAATCTTCCTTTCATAAAAATCCCTCCTCCCAACCTCCCTCTCATCATCCCATTCCTCTCTCAGACGCGCTTCCATCTCATCCCTTCATGTCCTAGCTTCCCCTCCCCCCCCTTCTCTCTCTCCCTCCTCCTTCATTTAATTAATCTCCACTCTGCTTTATGGCTAAAGGCTTCCAGTTATTCCCTGAATTATTCATGGGAATCAATTTCGCTCCAGTGGTATGTAAATTAGCGATGGTGCCTCTTCTCTGGGGTTTGAGTCTCTGAGACCTCTCTCTGTAAGTGAATCGGAGGGATGAGGGGTGTGTCTGTCTGCTTGTGTGCGTGCGTGTGTGTGTATTCCCTCCCGTCTTCCCCTCTCTTCTATCCTCCCTCATAGTGCCACACGCATACCCCTCCTCATTTTGGCGTCGCGAACTCTTAGGACCGTGCCAACGACGTATATAAATAAATAAATATATATTTATATACACATATTATGCACATTATACATTAAGGGAAATGGGGATCATCTTCTTCCCCTCCTCCGTCTTTTCATCCTTTCCCTCCTCATTTCTACATGACTCACCGCATCAAGTAAAGGATCATCCCTCCATGCCCCATCATCCCACATTCCTCCCCTCCCATTCTCCTCCCCCTCCCCCCCGCCCCACTCACCTCCCTCCGAAGAAACCTTCATCGCCCGAGCGGTAATTTATTCAGGCGTCCTTATTACTCGAAGTGATACAGAAATCCACACTGATGAGGGGGAAGGAGAGAGTGGGAGGATAGCTTTGGTGGGGGAAACAGGGGAGAGGGTGAGGAGTAAAGGGAGAAAGAGGGTGGGTTTGAGAGCGCGCGGAAACTATATTGCGTGAAAATTGCTCGCGAATAAACTGTTGCTCGGTTTCGGATGGGTTCTATTTCACTTTGGTCTGCGCGGTTGTGGGGAGGTGATGGGAGACGGGGGGGGGGGGGGGGGGGGCGAAAGGAATAACATGGGATGGAGAGGGAGTTCGAGAGAGAGAGTGGGTGGGGGAGGGGGGTATATCCGTAAATGCCTCCGGATTAACAGTTGACAGTCTGGAACGGTAGAAGGGGATGGTAAGGGAAATAGGCGTTTTTTTTATGGCTCCGGGAATAATTTGATATAACTTTATTCCATCTCGAACGATTCCTGGCGGCCTTTTAGAGAAGATGCTATTGGGAAGGGAGGGAGGGAGATGGGAAAGAGGAAGAGGAAAGGGAGAGAGTCAGTGAGAGAGAGAGAGAGGTGAGAATTGATACATCTCTCTCCTTTTGAGGCCGGCTGTGACGAGGTTAATGAGTCGGAACGTTTTCATGAGTGTCGGTTAACAGATTGCTACCTCAGAGAGACCGAGAAGGAGAATGTCTCCATTTGCCAAGGTCGATCATCCGAAGGTGTCGATCCGCCGTTCGCGCGATTCCGCTAAAATTAAAAAATATACTACGAGCGACGATGATTTTCCGCGTGCGTTTTCGCCTCATAATTTCATCATCGAAAGTTGTATCCCAATCAGTGGAGGATTTGAAAATTCCCCCCTTCTAGGCCAAATTATAAAACTTTTTTCCTATAAATCGTTCGTGCATTCGGTTTGGCTGTCAGTCCGTCTGCGGATCATAATAGTCTCTAATTCACCAAAAGTATGTGTAACATTGCTTTTTTAATTCCTTTCATCAGATGTTTTGTTGCCGCCCTGAAATCTCGACCCCCTTCACGCCTAGACCATTGCCTATTTTGGCCTTATTGCAAACCCGCTAATATTTTGTAAACATAATCGCATCTGCAGTTGGATTTGATTCCTGATGGTGTCATTATGCCGACAAGAGATTGCTTATGAAAGCTGGGACCACGGTTTCGAATTTTTTCAATAGATTTGCATTTATCTTTGTTCGACGGATGGAGTCAACGACGAGGAGGAAATTAAAATAAAGAGACAGATGAAGAGATCGCATCCTCAGTGCGCGCGTATTGTTTGAGAGATAATATAAACACGCGGATTTATTTGTAAAACTAACCGCGGCGACAGACGGAGACAAGAGGATCTTGGGGCAGGTAGATACGGCGAGGAGAGAGAGAGGGATGGAAGGGGAGGATAGGAAGAGGCATGCAAATGGCCGTGAAGAGCACCACGTATGTAGGCGCAAAAGACGCAGAGATAAGATAAAAGGGCAGAAAGCGGAGCTTCCCCCTTTCCACCCTGGAAAAAAGAAAGAGCAGACGCCGCTTCGCTCCTCCCGGTAATTACACGAGATGTAATTTACGAACGCGAATACCTGGAAAGAGAAGAATGGAGCGGAGGAGAAAACGGCGCGCTCTTTTGTTTGACTTGGCAAACAAGAGAAGGCGGCCGCGTAGCAGCGCGTTCGCACGTCTCCTTCGAGGGGGAGAGCGGAGGGGAGGAGATAAATATGCCGCCTATTGGCACCCTCGCATCGAGAAAAGGAGTTTGGATCGGTGTATGTATAGCAGAGGTAACGTGGAGCTGTGACGACTGAGTGGAGAAGTGGGGGAGGGACGGAAAAAGGCAGGGTTGAAGGGAGGTGGGAGAAAAATGGAGATAAGATGGTTGGAGGCGGGGTAGAGGTGTAGTGGAGGTAGGGTGGAAGCGGGGTCGAGGTGGGGTGGAGGTGATGGAAGTGGGGTCGAGGTGGGGTGGGATGGAGGTATGGTGGTGTGGAGGTGGGTTGGAGGTGTAGAGGGGGCGGGATGGAGATTGGGCCGGAAGAGTGGTGGAGGCCAGATGCAGGCTGGAGGTAAGTTAGGGCTGAGACGAGATGGTCGTTGCGTGAAGGCGTGGTGGAGTTTTGTAGAAATGGAGCGGGATTGTAGTGGAGCCGGGGTGGAGGAGAGGTGAAAGTAGTGGGATGCCTGGTGATGCTCGGTTAGAAGTCTTAATGGGGAAAGATATAGGAGGTCCCAGATAGATGCCGAGTGAAGGTGATATGTACGTCCTTAGGAGGTTGGGTGGTAAATGCTGAGTAAGGGGTTAAGGTAGTAAAGGGTCACAGACCTTGCACGACTTAGCGAGGACGTCGGTTGCTCCCTCCCCCTCCTTTTCCCTTCTTCGCGCACGTGTACCTTTTGTGGAGTCAGTTGGTATGGATGTGCTAAAGAATTCCTTTAGCTCCATTTTCGGAATGAGGATGATTTCGAATGATATGGAGAGAAAGAGGAAGAGAGAGAAGTAAACCGAAAGAACACTAGACGGTTGGTTTGAAAGAAAGTTTGAAGTTCTGAGGTGACAAACAAATGTCGGGATTTTCTCTCACCGGAGGCACTGACCTCCCCTTCCGCAATAGATAGGCAGAGACTGAGTTCGCGAGCAGTGCGAATTCCTGATGAATGACTTGGACGAGCGGTTTTTTCTCTTTTAGTTATAATAATGAGAATATTGTGTAAACTTTCCATAAGGACTAATTAGAGTACTTAGAATTTCCTTAATTATCTTATAATCGGCTTTGAAGAATACTCCTAAACTATTTTTTGGATTTATTTATTGTAAAAACTGGGCGTTCCTAGTGGCAATGCATGAGTATTTCTCACCTTCAACATTTAGGCTGAGAAGAAGCATAATTTAACGTGGTTTATATGTGGAAAATTTCATCAGATTGTATTAGTATTGGATAAATATTGCCAACATTTTTTACTCGTAAATATTATTAACAGTCCTAATTTATTCCTTTGGACGTAATATAATTCCATTTTTACCGCACAAATTCAAAAACTATATTTAAGGCCCGAACGTTAATTTTTCTCTCAACTAAATTGTTAGAGATCTTATATAAATACTTCATTTTTGTGAAAAGAACACATGATTTTTTCTTAGATATTGAGATAAAATAGAACGCGCTTTTTAAATAATTGTTTTTAATAGTAAAACAGGTGATCAATCTTATAGGTAAAGTCTGTTTTGTCAATTCTGGCCCCCTTTAAACAACCCTTCACTGCGGCCCTGATGCTTCTTCGAGTTTGAAATGTCTGATTTAAGGGTTTCTTTTATTTGCTATACCTCGTTCCACTGTAATAATGTTCGGAGCACAGTTAAGTTTTATAAAAACAATGAAATATATGTAATGAACTATGCATTGGATGTCATTTATTATTATACGTTTTAAACAGAACTGGAAAATAAAAAAAATATTTTTTGTGATTACTTATTGATAATCTAACAAATGAATCCGGTACTCGTGAAAGAAATTAGTGGGTATCAGTATTTGCTTTAATATTTATTTTCATTCTCGTCAGTGATACGTTTCAAAGTAATACCTAGAACTCTAATTTGTATAATATTTCTTGAAATCAAAGACTACTCTAAATAGCAACGGACTTGTATGTCTCATAATTTGCCCTTGTTAGCAACATTATTCTAAATATATCCCTATGATTTTTATTTGAACCACACACCGATATAACGCTATATTTCAAACGACGGTTTAAAAAATCGCTTTTCATATTACTTAATTGAAAAATAACATCAACTTCCACATCGGATACCAGCAACGCATTTTGAAATTTGAACCCCAGCGTTCTTCCTCCATTAATTATCGTTTATTACAAATAGAAGCGTAAACGATGTGCGCACGCTTATCGCTTAAACGTCTCGCTCGAAATGCGTCCATCCTTTTCGGTAGAGACGGTTGCGATTTGAACGCTTGTTTGTCGTCGGTCGCACGTGATGTTTTAACCGTTTTCCCTCATGGGGGTGGGTAGGGAAGGGGTGGGATGGGGTTGAGACGGTTTCTCTTGAATGAACGCGCGGAACGTCCATAAGAGTCCCTTAGAAACGTGGAAAACTTAGAAAGAGACAAATCGCTAAAGGAGCGGATGACATCTGTAAATAGGTTGATTTATTACTTTCGCGCCGACCTCTCGCTGACGACGACGAGTCCGCGATTTTTCAAATAATTATTTTTCATCTGCTTCACCGATGGACGCATAAATTCCCTCCTCTACCTTCATGGCGTATATTATTTTTTAATTAGGATATCGTGAGCAAGGATTGCGAGGCTTTTGTTCTAACGCAACATTGGTTGTATGTTTTTTTAACATAACATCGACTGTGCTCTGTTAATCCTATGTTAATAATTAATAACACGTGTATTCTAATCTGTATTAGTCGAAAATGTAAGCATGAATATTTGTGCTTTTAATTTATTTATTCATCTTTGGGAGAGTTATACGCTGGAATATTACTTGACATTTTACGACGAGCGTATTGGAAACGATAAAAAAGACTAAATCATACGAATATCCCAATTATATGATTCGAACCTGAGATCCTATTATTGATTATTGTGGGGATCACAAATCTACCTAAATGTTTGAGCATGACCACTTCGAATCACCACAACAATAACTTCGGCAAATAAATTATCAATAATGTAACTTTTAAAAAAATTCTGCTTACATTTAATTCATAAATATATAGAGAATATATCGCAGTTAAGTATCTATTCGTGATATGCCATATTACCAGCAACAAGTGATTTAGAGAATGGACAGCTAAAGTGACTAACTTTTGTTAGCCAAAATCAGAATAAGTGGTACACAACACGGGAATTGTCCCCGGAAAAGTGAAAAAAATCAATACAAATTTATTATTCTAAAATTTGGAAAATTGACTTAAATATTGAAATATATACGTTATTACGGATATAATGCCATTACAGTTCAATAAATCGATGAATATTTTAAACTACAGTAATTCCCCGCTATACTTCGGAGATGCTCTCCTGAAAGCTGCGACTTATGACGAAACGATGTTGAGCGAAACGTTATTTTCTCATGTATGTACATAATGGTCATACATAGGGCTACGTTCCTGACAGACGTACTGTGTCACAAATTTATCACTTTTAATCCAAATAAAACATGATAATGCAGCCCATAAGACATTTAAAGTCAAAAATAGATCAAAAATAAAATAATTTAAATTAACTCATAAAATCACTCACCTGAGATAATTCTGAAGGTTACTTTGGAGGTACTTTTGGGCGGAAATCGGTTGTCATGAGACAAATTGACATCCATTGTTACGCCGGATTATATAATATACAGCACAATTGCGTAAAAATTTTAAAGATTAATTTATTGCTAGATATCTATAAACGTCGATAACTAAACGAGAAGAATATTGATGCAAAGATGACCAAAGTTAACTATTATGGTACAAAACATAGGTAAAACTATATCATTTTTGCATTGAAAATTTGGACCATCTACTCAACTGTATTTCATTTACATAAATAATCGCAAATAGATAACGTTACCATGTTTGGAATTCCCCTCTTCACGATAGCGGCGCGAGGTAAAACGAAAAATGTCCTCAGCCCATTGGAAATTATAAGCATAACGACGTAAAACGGAGAATACTGCACTTAAGCAACCACGAAAAAATATATTAAAATATACGGAACTGATATTAAGGAGTCAAAATATCGAGAATTGAGTTAACTGTCCGCATTAATGCAAATTATGGATATTATTAAAATTATGATAACCGTAGATCAATAGATAAAGATGGCAATCAAAACGTCAAAATTCATTGTATTACATTTCTGGTTGGTCAATTAGCTCATGAGTTAAATTGTACATCTCAGAAAATATCTACCTCCCTTTCTTGTTGTTATGAACCGTATCGTTCGTAATTCCTTCCGAAATCGGAGCGTTTAAAAAAAAAAAGTCTCTGTTCAGGACGTGTGCAGTGGAAGATGTCATCAAAAACGTATCCGGAGCAAGGTTTATCGACCCTGGGGACGAAAAATTCAAAATGTCCCGGGTAACGGCTGAACGCAAGTGGTTTGGAGTTTGTCATCATTTATTCTTTTCAACGAGGAGATAAATGGACTCCAGGAATCGCGCACGAATTATCGCGAGGTCGAAAATTCGAAACTGAGTCTCCTATCACGATTTTTCGGACAGCTTGTTTCCGTTTATTATGGCTTTGAATTCTCGCCGGAACGAGACAACCTACTTTGCATCCAGAGGACAGCTTTCCGATCCGAGTAACCCTCGCAAGCAAGAGCGTCTAACCCAATGGCAAACGGAGGAGTTTTCTCAAAGATTCGCCACATGCTCAACCTCATGGAAAAAATTATCGAGGATGATTATGTTCGGAATGAAAATGGCGCTGAACAGTTACTGAAAGACCGGGGATTTCGTGAAATTGACGCGTGATGTTTTTTACTTTCTCATACGAAGTATCGAGAAAGTATTGTTTTCGCGAAAAAATTCGACCTCGAGATTTTTACGGAAATATACGTTTTAGGTGTCGCTGAATCCGAAAAAGTGGTTTTCGCAATGCCGTCTGTCTGTCTGTCTGTTACTGGCGCTGGAGCCCAGACGGTCGAACGAAAATGAATGAAATCTCGTACTTAGGCATTTTATCATACTGAGCAGAGTATACATAGAAATGGTTGACATTGATCAATAATTAAGAGTAGTTTATTCTACACATTTTTAACAACAATCCGATTTTCTCGAAAACGGCTCTAACGATTTTGATCAAATTTCGCACAGCCACTTGAGTTTACATCTTCAATAATACTGTATAGTTTGTATTTCTCAAAAAATGAATATAAGGCTAGTTTATTCTAGGCAACTTTAACAATAATTCCATTTTCTCAAAAACGGCTCTAACGATTTTGATCAAATTTCGTACAGTTACTTATGTTTACATCCTCAATAATACTGTATAGTTCATATTTCTCAAAAAATGAATATAAGGCTAGTTTATTCTAGGCAACTTTAACAATAATTCCATTTTCTCAGAAACGGCTATAACGATTTTGATCAAATTCCGTACAGTTACTTGAGTATACGTCTTCAATAATACCACGTATTTCATATTTCCCAACGAATGACTATAAGGCTAGTTTATTCTTCGGCAACTTCAACAAAAATTGGATTTTCTAAAAACAGGCTCATACGATTTTCATTTTCTAAAGATAACTAAACGACGCATTAGTACGTATATGAGAAAGTTTGTACAATGTATGTTGTACCGATTTTTTTTCCCTGAGCGTCGTTAAGGAATTTCATGAAACTTTTTGATTCGGTTATACTGAGGTGTTATAAGTGAGAGAAATAGTTTTTCAAGCAAAATCTTCGTGAAATTGTATGAATTGTACAGCGTTATTAGTGCTTCGCGATTGTGTTCTGTTAACTTCGACGTTACGAAACTGCGAATGAAGCACGGTTTACGTTTTTTTGGAAATTTGGAAAAGGGAAAAAAATCTGCTATGACCGGGAAGCGGACACTGCTCTAAGGGATGCACGGTAGTTAAGCAGCGGAATATCGACCCGTCAAGCGGAAGACCCGGATTCGATTCCCGGTCATAAAAGATATTTGCTCCTGTTTCCAAATTTCTCAAACTTTCCCGTTTATGTCCACAGCATAGGGATCTTATGATCTAAAATTTCCATCTATTTACGTTTTATCTTGATATTGATCCTCACGACAGAGTAGTGGCTGGAAGAGTCGTCGTTTATGGAAAAACTTAAATAAACACCGTTCAGAAAATGTTATTGTAGGATATTATTTTTCCACCATAGCAATTAAGAACTGTCTCGTTATTATTAAATACATGTAGCATTTGAACTAACTTGAATTAAATTATATGTTTCCGCATATTTTTTTCGGGAGGCGCGAGTCACGGTTTGCGAGCTGCGCATATGGCAAATTCCACCTTATTCGCACCGCTGTTACGGTACTGCTTCATGATGAAATAATTATCTTATAAGTAGGTTTCATCGCGATTCATTTTTGTGTATATCGCAACGGTGGTACCATTTCCAACAGTACCGATTATCGTTTTAGATTTCCGACGGAGATAACGTACAAGTTGAACGAATTTCTTACGCATAAATCGCGATTCCGGCTACGATAATTTGCCAGGCCACAACGTGCATAAAGGCATAATGTTTGATTTCCGCTCTTGTGGCAAAATGTCTTCATTTTAAGGCAAATAGAACTGTGTGTGCAGCATTGCCCATTGATACTGAGAGTGAAATATTATATCTTCCGGATCCCTTTAAGATCCATGCGTTCGTCGATTACAACGGTTTAGGGGCAAAAAAAAGCGCGATGAAGTAAAAAAAAACGTACCTTCTCTGAACGGGATATTTACGACGCCAGCCGTTTAGATGGCAGCGCGTGAGGTTTTTACTGTCGCACAAGTAGGGAGCGAAGTTCAAAAACAAAAAAAAGAAAGGGAGAGGTCGACAGCAAATGTTGGGCAAAGAGGGAGCGTTATGGAAGCGTTTTAATCGTCGCGAGGTGAGCACGTCAAGAGGGCGACATAGGGATGAGAGAGAGAAAGATAAAGGAGTGTGAGACTCGCCATAGTGGTGAGAGGGAGATGGAAGGGGGCGTTGGAAACCCCTACCTCCGGGACTCCGAGGGCGGTCTGCCATATTTATGGGCGACGCAATCATGGAGGGAGTAACGCTTTGGGGGCGGGATCCGACTCCCAACGCCTCCGCACACCCCCTACCAATTCCTCTCGCGCATAATTGCACGTTCATCCCCCCCCCCCTCCTCCTCTCCCGGAATCCTCTTTGCCCTTCTCCCCCTACCCTTTCTTCATCTCTCCTCTTTCTCTCCCCCTCTCTCTCTCTCTCCCATAGTGAGCTTTAGACGCCCAACTTGCGCAGTTTCTCACCAGAGGGTGCGCGTGCTGCTAAACAAAGGCGAGTTCGCGTAAACACGGGGCGAATGAGGGAAATACGAGGGCAATTAACGTGAGCATATAAGTGGCGCAAGTATTTGCTGGATTCAAATCTCGCTCTTCAAAAATAAATAGTTTTGTAATGCTCGAGAGTAACTAAGAAAATAAAAAAGAAAGTAAAGGAAGGATTCCGCGTGCGGTACCCTTTGCATACCGGTTCGCTCGGTTGTCAAATTTAATACTCTTAAATACTATTTATGTATTAGAAATTAAAATATTACCAGTTGTTGAAAAATGCCTCCCATTTAGCTAGCTGAATGAACGATTATGCGGCTGGACTCCTAGAATGCCATATGAAAGCAGAGAAACAAAAATTAAATTACTACACTTTCATTAACTGGTAATTTTCCGAAGATGTTTATGTTAAAGGTATGTTTGAATAGAATATGGTAATTTATATGAGTTAACTACCCTCTCTTCTACACTTATTCAGTGACGTAACACTGGGGTGGCGTGTTTGGCCAAACGCCTTCAGCCCATGGTGAGCGTCCTCGATTTTTTCCGTGTACAAAAGAAATAAATATTTTTTTAAAGATTCTATTTTTTATCGTTTTCCAGTTAATCCTTAATTTTGGACAGATAAATTTAAGAAGCTTAACCTTTTTGGCATGTTCTGGCAATTGATTTACAGGTGCAACTTGATAGTCTTTTCAGTGGATTTCAGTTTTGAGTGAACATATGTATTTGTTTTTTTAAGAGGGTATGGAGAGGGACCACGGATAATATTTTACCGCGGGACTTTCTGCTCTTATTTACGCCAATGTACTTATTTGCAGCTGGTGAATTACAATTCTTTAGAAACTCGGCGCACTAATATATACGCTTTCCAGTTGTGGATACATTAATTTGCACCTTTCTAAAGATTCATATTCAATATGCTTTTTGGGCCTAATTTATCGCATTTAGTGAGTTTTCTTTAAATGGACACCTGCACAAAATGTTGTTCGTAAAAAGTCGTTCATTCGCAACAAGCTCGCCGAAGTACAGTATTAACGTCGATTTCTAGTTCAAATCCGTACGTTAAATAATATGACCTCTGCGCAATAATCCATAAAATAATGTATTATAACTCGCCGTTATCATTGAAATCAGTTAAATATACTTTAAATTGATTCGTGTAACCTTTATAGATTTAAGTAAAACTAAATCTATCTAAAGGATTTGAGTGGTAAGTTAGGAAAAATATTTCCAAATTTGCTGTATCCAACAGAAAAACCCAGAGGCGTAACTACGGTTTTGGGGCCCCCCCACGTAAGTCAAGTTTTTTGTGCCCACATTTATATAAAAATTATGAAATTATTATATCGTTTTCATTTTAATCGATTTGGATTGCGGCTGAAATTAACGAATTTGGACGTTTTTCAACGATATTTAAAACCCGAAAGTTTTCTAAGTGCTATTCACAGCATGAATATTGAATGTAAAACCCGAAGACTTCGGGTAAAACCTCCCGAGGTGGCAATCCTAATAGTCACGCACGAAGGCTGTAGCACTTCAAACTTCAGTCATCTACATAGGGGCTCTCCCTCACGCGGATGAGGCGTGCTTTCTCATAGCTTCTCCTGAGTAAACATTATAAGGATAGGACTAAACAAGCCCAAACACTTGAGATGGGTATTTTCGTCTTCATTTCGAGCGATGAAATGTTTCATTCCCATAAGGATGCTGCTACTCCAAGTACCTTTCGGCAGATAACGGGAAAAATTCTAAGTATTTTTCTGAGGCCCCAAAAATCTTGGGGCCCCCACGCACTGCGTGGGCCTGCGACCCCAAATTACGCGCCTGGAACAACCTGAACAGCATAATTTAACTTTGATTTTCAGACATTACAAATACTTCAGCGAATTTTCGTTAGAATATAAATTAAATATTCACCGAAATATCAAATCTGAGTTTCAGTAGCAGGTTAAAGCGTTCTTGAAACAGTTGAACTGCACGTCTACGCAGAGTTTAACACCCAAATAACACCGCAACAAATCAAAATTATAATTAGAAAAAGTTCACTGCGTTGTGTTAAAAACCCGCCGTTCCTCTCTTTACGCAAACCACGAGAGGTGAAAAATCTCGCCGCCGCGTTGTTCGTTATCGTATTGTAAGACGCTACCAAAATGGAAGAGGGACGCTGCGCTGTGGATAACCAAACGAGTTGCAAGGGGGAGCTTGTTTCTATATGACCAGCGATGTTTATACGGCGTTGCGCTTTTCAGGTGAGACAGCTGGAAGAGCGATTTGAGTACGGAACGTGGATAGTGCGCGCGCTAAAACGAAAAAGGTAAGAAATATACTTTTGCACCCTCCCCCTCCCCCCTCTCTTTCTATTCCTACTTTCACTCGAGTAGTGATTCAATGAGAAGGGTGACGGCGTGACTGCGCCTCATATTGTACGAAGATGGGGGGAGGAGGGGGGGGGGGGCAGAAGAAACTCATTGGCTGGTTTGCATTTTCAGGTAGTGTAGAAATAACAAATCTGCAGTCGTTTAACGCAAAGCGAGTGAATTTTCATGGCACACAGTTGGTGGGTGCTATGTAAGCACACACCGACGCGAAGGCGTCACGAGTAATTTTCCAGTATTTTTGTAGAGGTGACAGGAAAAATTAAAATGTTATTGGAAAAGTGCATGAGGAGCTGGGGGGAAAAGATCTACCTGTTTTTCTTATGCTTGGACGTAATGTGATGTCGCACATGTTAACAAAATTACCGTCAACGATTCAGCGTCCAAGTCAAGAGCAAGAATAGGACGACCTCGATAATTCTCTTTTGAAGTAACGATTGCATGTTTAGGAATTGAAATGTGTACATTAAAATGTAGAAGAAAAAAGGCTAGTAGGGGAAATATGAGCTCATTTCGTTTAAAGATAAAAAATAAATAAATGCAGTTCTGCCTCCACAACTCGAATGCCAAAAAAGCTCGAATTTTTTTTGTTACTCAATGAATAGAAGTATTTCTGACAGCATTAATTCGTTTTTCTTTGGTGATAAAGCTAAAATGTCTCATTTCCTCATAGATTCCGACGTGTAGAACCAGTTGTTTTTGCAATACACTTCTTCCACTCTTTTTTGATACAGTATGTAGGAGTCAGAAGTTTAATATGGAATATCACTATTATATTAAGCTTATTATTGTCTTTCAATAAAGTCGCATGGTTTCACGACGTTCCTTCTTCTTTAATGCACTCCAAAAATTAAATCGAACACAAAATTGTGAGTAAATTTGAAAGAACTCAAAAAACTACTCGAAATGTTAACTATTTACCTTTCGTGAATAACTTATAGTTAACGCAAAATCGGCGAGTTACGATAAAGAGAAATAATTGAAAAACTAGACGAGGCAGGGAATATTATTATATATGTTTTGAAAGCTTAGTCTTAGGTTACCATCGAAACCGGAATACTAAAAATGGGAGGGCGAAAAAGAGAGCTTCTGCTCGGTCGATTTTTCGGTGTAAGGAGAAATAAGAGCAAGATGGGCGTGATGGCGCTCCCGTCAACAATCCTAAGTGGAGGAATTAGCGAGTTAGAGTGGGTGAGGGAAAGAGGGAGGGGAGATAGGAGAGGCGACGACGGCGGGAGGTGTAATTAACGTTTAGGAGGTAACTTGTGGCGTGTGTGTGTGTGTTTGTGCGAGAGAGAGGGAGAGAGCAAAGGGAGCGCTGCGCGATCACATCTCGTCGAGATGGACGCAAAATGAAACGTCTCCGAGTTTATCGTCCGGTGAGAAGTGTCGTGGAATTATTACTGAGCGTTCCGTAAAATCGAAAAGCGAATTCGTGACTTCACCTCTAAACTTCGATAGGCGCCATGTGGTGATCGGGATGGCATAAGTATGTAAAGACCCTCCGTTTTTTGGAGACGCGCCTAGATTTGTGCGTAATTGTGGTCGCCATTTTCTCGCGGGTTCTCGTTTGGGATGAGTTCTAATATGTTCGATCGATAAAGAATATGAGGACTTTCCTTATTATCACTTTAAATATCAAAAATTGAAAACTGAAACATTTTCTTATGTGTCTCCAATTGCTACAATATTGGAGATACCTACTTAAGACAAATGTTTAAATTTTCAATTTTTGTTAGTCGTCCCCATCGGTGTTAGTGAACGTAATGTTAGATCAGAGTACAGGAGAAAATATGTCGAAACAATCGCTGGAACAGAGAAATACTACAGATCCTTTTTCCCAGACGCGATAAGACAGTCCAACAGAGGAATTAGTTAGAGTTCACTTGGTGTTGTGACACCCCCTGCCAAACGCTTCTAGCGGCTTGCAGGATATTGATGTAGATGTAAATGTAAATGTATTTAATTGCTTAGAATGGAATTTATTTTCAGCCATAGGATGAGATCGATAATTCTCTAGTTCATTAAAGAATATGACGCTTGAAATCGGTGCTTTAAACGTTAAAATATCAATCCAACACCTCAGTAAATATACTTACAGTATACCATATTTTCTATTTATATCTGTTATTGTAAAGAAAAGTTTCAATTAAGTAAACCAGAATAGAAGGCAACAAAGAGCTCTTGTCCTTAAGTGGTCTCTCTGTGTAGGTTTGGCATGCATGGAGCCCAGAATATAAGGTGCGAAGTTGTGAAATATAATACGAATCATAATATTTGCCGTTAAATATCACGCTAAAATATTCCCTAAAAATCGCGTTATTTTAAATCGTATTGGAGTAACTTATTAGAACCAATTATTCAAAATTCCTCCGCTTTTCTTTGGTGTCCGGGAAATTCGTTTGCTTAATTATTATAGCCGATGAATTCTCCGTTCTCAGCATTGGTCTGAGTTTCACTTATGTCGCTATCGGAGTTAATTTTATAAGCTTATGTAATTGATTATCAAGGTAACCCTTTTAGACAACATTTTTTTACCTTAATCATGTGATGGATTATCTTCGTACTACGAGCTTGATTATTTAGTTTTTGGATACATTTTAACGGAAGAAATGGCGGGTGAACTCCGAAAAGTCACTCTAAATTAAATAAATACAATTAGAAAACGCACACGTTGTGTGTGTGAAAGTATCTAAATTCTCATCACCTAACAACTTTTATATTTCTCATTTCATAATATATCTCACAATATTGATTCTGAAGTAGATGGCATATACTTGACCTTGAAATGTATCGAGAGACCTTGGAAGCCCATTTATTACCACAGAAGTGCAATTTAGCAGCAATTAAATTAGCGAATTCGGAACTCGCGCGTTAGTTGGATGTGGAGGTACTGGGGAGAAATATGCCTTGGAAACGGGACTTGAAGGATTGAAAAAAAAACTACTTTTTAGCCGGCTAAACACGACAAGGTAGTTGATACATATAAACCCCCTCCCTTTCACTTTTTACCTGCGTTAACCCTAGATTACAGCGCTTGTCAGCCAACGAATAAGTTAGCCAAGTATTTTAAGTTATATTTTTAAAAACATTTAGCAAGTTCAGATTAGTTTAGAGTTTAGGATGGCTACCCCAAGGACTCCCGTTTCCTCCTTTTTGCGCGACGCTGGTTTGGAGGCCATGAGGTCTCGAATCACGGAGCTTGAGAGGGTGGTTGCGGACCTCCTTCAGAGGGTGGAAAAGTCCGAGGCGGCTTTGGTGCGTGTGAGGGGTGCGGGGTCATCCCTGAAAGCAAACCGCGCCAAATTGGCGGCTCGGGTTAGCCTGGGTGCGGAAGCCGGTAGAGCGATCGGGGTTGTCCGTCACTCCTTATCGCGGGCTGAGGGTGTTCGGGCCGGGAAACCCGATGAGTGGAGAGTGGTGTCCACTCGGGGGGATCGTGGGGTGGTGCTGCGGAGGCAGGGAGCTGGGAACACTTCGGTGGACCCTCTTCCTGTTAGTAATAGGTTTGCGGTGTTGTCGGAGAACGACTCCGAAGCCGTTGCGTCCGCACCCGCTCCCGTCTCCTCGGAGGGAACCAGGCCCAAGGGGAGCTCGGGGGGAAAGAGGGGGCTGTTAGTGATAGGGAGCTCCAATGTCCGGCGTGTGGTGGCGCCTTTACTGTCACGGGCCCGCCGGGAGGGTGTTCATGAGCGGGTGTTCTCCAGGTGTATACCAGGAGGTACGGTGCCCCAGGTGACGAAGGAGGTCAGGGCGTCGGTTTTGGGCACGGGTTGCTCCTCGTTGCGGGTGGTGGCCCATGTTGGGACCAATGACGCCTCGAAGCGCGGCTCCGAGGAGGTCTTAAGTTCTTGTAAGAACTTGGCCGCTGAGGTTGCTCGTGTCCGAGAGGAGTCGGGTTCTGATGTGCGGCTTACCATCTGCAGCATTGTCCCTCGGACGGACTGCGGGTCTATGGTTTGGAGCCGCGTGGTGGGCTTGAACCGTAGGCTGTGGGACTTCTGTAGGGGCAATGGAGTGGACTTCGTTGACCTGAGGCCGGTGCTGGACTCATGTAGGGTACCCCTAAACGGTTCTGGTGTCCACTACACGGCCGAGGCAGCGGATGCGGTAGCGCGTAGGGTTTTTGAACACGCTAGGGTTTTTTTTAGGTTAGATGAGGATAACACAAATATATCTGTTAGAAAAGAGTCCGCCAACATTAACCGTAGGGAGTCCAAGAATAGCGGTAGAGTGAGAAGTAGAAAAATAAAATTGTTAGATCAAGTGGCGGGGAAATCCAGAACGAAAATATCCGTAGAAAACACAATAAAAATTATTATTATGAACTGCCGAAGCATTCGAAGGAAACAGGCTGATTTTTGCCACTTAGTTAAAAGCCATCGTGCAGACGTTGTATTGGGAACTGAGAGCTGGCTATCGGGCGACATTAATTCTAACGAGATTTTCCCACCAGATTACGTGGTGTATCGCAAAGACAGGAGGGAAAGAGTCGGAGGCGGAGTTTTCATCGCCGTCAGAAAGAGTATATCAAGCCAATTAGAGGAGATTAACGTCAGCGAACACTGCGAAACGATATGGTGCTCCCTTCGTACGAGAAATGGTAAAAAATTATTTTTTTGCTCATTTTACCGCCCACCTGACTCGGGAGTCGAGAACATTAGAGAACTCAGTCGTACATTGCAGGTGATAGCTAGGAGAAAGAACGATCCAGTAATCATTCTTGGAGGAGACTTTAATCTTCCATCGATCGATTGGAAATCCGTAACCTATGTTAGTGGTGGAAAAAATAGAGAAGTTTGTCGTGAATTAATTGAAGCATTCACTCTAAACTCGCTAGAGCAAATCGTCAACGAGCCGACGCGATATGACAACAACGGAAACGGAAACATATTAGATCTGCTAGCCACTACCCACCCACTATCGACTAGAAACCTACAAATCGACGACGGCATAGGTGATCATAAAATAGTAATTGCCGACTTCAAATACACCCCAGCGACAATATATAAGCCAACGCGATTAGTCTATATCTTCAGTAAAGCAGATCTCCCAGGCTTAAAAAATTATGTTACAAACCAAATAGCGACATTTATCAATTTTGCGAATAGTAACAGCGTAGATGACTCTTGGACGGAAATTTTGCGAATCATTCGAGAAGGGCTAAAAACGTTTGTCCCAACTAAAGCAATTCGTGATCGCAAGGATCCGCGGTGGGTGAAACCGAAACTCCGTGCCTTGCTCAAGAAACAAAGACGGCATCACGCGCACATAAAGCACCTTAAAGAAGTTGGTAGGAACCACGCAAACGAGTATTTAATATACAGAAATATTCGTAAATCTGCAAGAGACGAAGCGCGTAAGGAATTTGACGTCTACCGATCCACGACACTGTCGGACTCACTCAAAAACGACTCGAAAGAATTTTGGTCGTACGTGCGAGAAATGCGAGGAGGACAGTCCACAGTACCTCTTCTACGTACAGACAACGGTGAAAGTGTACACGATTCATTTACTAAGGCTAGTATGTTAAATCGGTTCTTTGAAAATTGCTTCACAATAGACAGCGGTGATTTCATTGATTTCCCTACTCGCATAGACTCAAATATGAGCGACATAGAAATATCCGAAAGCGGTATCGTCAAATTACTAAGTCAGGTCCACAAAAGAAAATCGCCAGGGCCTGAAGCCATACCTGCATTCATTATAAACTCGTTAGCAAACGAATTAGCTCCGTACCTTAAGCTTCTATTCAGAAAATCTTTGGATGAGGGTGTAGTTCCTTTGATATGGAAAACAGCCCACGTTACACCAATACATAAAACGGGAAGTAAATTAAAAGTGGAAAACTACCGCCCTATATCGTTGACGTCAATCTTCTGTAAGGTTTTTGAGCACATTATCGGTAGCTCAATAATGCGATTTCTCGAAAGCAAAGAAGCGCTTAACAGTAGCCAGCATGGTTTCCGGAGAGGCAGGTCATGCGAGACTCAGTTAGCTCTACTCACACAAGATATTGTGAAAGCAACGGATAAAGGAATAGGAGTTGATGCAGTATTTTTAGACTTTAGGAAAGCCTTCGACACCGTTTCTCACGTGAAAATAGTGCAAAAATTAAGGGCGTATTCTATTAACGAGAAAATTGTAAATTGGATCGCCTCGTTTCTTTCCGATAGAACCCAGAGAGTAGTCCTCGATGGAGTTGCATCAGACCTCGTCAAAGTGACTTCCGGCGTGCCTCAGGGAAGTGTAATCGGACCTTTGTTATTCTTGATATATATAAATGATTTAGCGGATAATATAAAGTGTAAAGTTAGACTCTTCGCGGATGACACACTTGTGTATGGAGAAATCAACACAATACACGATCAGGAGAATTTGCAAAAGGACCTTCAGGCTATCACGAAATGGTGTAAAGATTGGCAACTCGATCTGAATATAAAGAAATGCGCCGCAATGAACTTCACGCGCTCCACGAATTTCAACCGTTACCCGTACCAAATATCCGAACTAAAGCTAAAATACGTCAATAGCTACAAATACCTAGGAGTAATTCTCAGTAGCAATTTGTCTAGTAGAGAGCATATCAAATCCGTTATAGCATCGACAAACAGAATTCAAGGGCTTTCCTCTAGAGTCCTGCGGGGATGCCCCTCGAATGTGAAGGAAATCGCATACTTTTCCCTAATACGACCCATCGTGGAATACTGTTGCGCCGTCTGGGACCCTTTCGAGGAGGGCCTAACTAGAGAGCTCGAAATGGTTCAACGTAGAGCGGCTAGATTTGTAAAAGGAGAATATCGGTATGATGCGAGTGTATCAGAGTTATTGAGAGATCTGAAATGGCAGACGTTGAAGAGTAGAAGAATTGAATACAAGAGGAAACTATTTGAAAAATTTGAAAGTTCCGAATTCGTTGAAGACGTACGCGGCATAGTCGTCCCCATCGGTGTTAGTGAACGTAATGTTAGATCACAGTGCAGGAGAAAATATCTCGAAATTACCGCTAGAACAGAGAAATACTACCGATCCTTTTTCCCAGACGCGATAAGACAATCCAACAGAGGAATGAGCTAGACTTCACTTGGTGTTGTGACACCCCCTGCCAAACGCTTCTAGCGGCTTGCAGGGTATTTATGTAAATGTTATGTAAAAAACGGAACTCGTTCGAAACAAAAACAATGAAATCCTAGAATCCTTGTTCGGTCAATCGATTGCGTTGCCCAGGAGCTCAAAAAGGAAATGCGCAATATTCACCCTGGAGATAAACGACTGCGTTTCAATAAATTAGCGTAACGGTCATCGCCTTAATGTAATTAACTCAAGTTAAGACTGGCGAAATATGCAAGAAGTGGGAAGAGCTTCTCGAGCATATGTTCTACAGTACGTATGGGTACTTCTGGCGATGTTGTAATGCTTGGAAACACTCGCAACATGGCGAATCCATGCCTTATTTGTCGAAGGCTCGATTATGAAACTCTCTGTGTAGAATCTAATATGACAGACACATCAATCGAGTGGAATTGTGGAATTTAAGGCATGCAGATTTAGATGCATCATAACGTTATTGAAGTTTTTTCATATCATTAACAATGGCTGGCATATTTGTCCGACGGGTTTTTTATGCTGAAACACGAGGCTGACGTGGTTTCATAGCTGTGTTTGGTTGTTTAACGGATATGCTTCCGTTTTTCGTCTATTTTTTCTGCCTCACACCTAATCTCGGTTTGTTACAGTGAGTCATGTACACCCGACCACTTTCTGGGAGATGCGAGCTAAAGTACCTACTGGGAGAAAATAAAATGGAACCGCTATGACTCATAACCAGATATTACTATTGAAATGACGTGGACAACGGGCCTTCCCTTTACATTTACATAAATACCCTGCAAGCCGCTAGAAGCGTTTGGCAGGGGGTGTCACAACACCAAGTGAAGTCTAGCTCATTCCTCTGTTGGATTGTCTTATCGCGTCTGGGAAAAAGGATCGGTAGTATTTCTCTGTTCTAGCGGTAATTTCGAGATATTTTCTCCTGCACTGTGATCTAACATTACGTTCACTAACACCGATGGGGACGACTATGCCGCGTACGTCTTCAACGAATTCGGAACTTTCAAATTTTTCAAATAGTTTCCTCTTGTATTCAATTCTTCTACTCTTCAACGTCTGCCATTTCAGATCTCTCAATAACTCTGATACACTCGCATCATACCGATATTCTCCTTTTACAAATCTAGCCGCTCTACGTTGAACCATTTCGAGCTCTCTAGTTAGGCCCTCCTCGAAGGGGTCCCAGACGGCGCAACAGTATTCCACGATGGGTCGTATTAGGGAAAAGTATGCGATTTCCTTCACATTCGAGGGGCATCCCCGCAGGACTCTAGAGGAAAGCCCTTGAATTCTGTTTGTCGATGCTATTCTTTGGTGACGGATTGCCCATTTGCGTGGTAGCGATCATTACAAACCGAAAACCGTAGAGAATTAAAAAGGTGAGCTTCCAGGGAACGATAAATTATTCGCTTCCATTCTGTACTTATATCTCAATCTCAAGAAAAAACTGACAAGATAAAATTGTGATTTTAACTTGTGAAACCTTAAAAAGCAAGGAAGGAGTTCCTTTGAACTAAATTGTCGTAAAATTTCCATTTACTGGGAAACAAACTCTAGGTTACTGTGTCTAATAAACTCAAAATGAGTTTACTGAAAGTATTGTAAATAACTCAGAAAACTATTAAAATCCCAATTAAAACGAAAAAAAGAAATCCAGCCCTCATTGTAAAACAATAAAAATAATTAATTTCATTTTAGTATGTTGATTAAGGTTGAATTCTACAACGAAAATAATAAAAAATTCAGAGTTGTAAAAATTGTCGAAGCAGCGTTATGGCTGGAATCCAATCGATAACTAAGAATAACACAGGAAAAAAAGCACACTTCCTCAGCGGAAACGCGATGGACGTTTTAATTCTGACACAAGTGCCATTATGTTTTATCGATTTGAGGTGCAGATCTCGTTTCCAATTCAAGGATTTGTCTTTTACCGTATAGGAAATTTATTTCAGGCTTACAATTAGACCAAACTTTCACGGTGAACTTAGTGGTATTTTTAGCGTTTTTGGGAGAACGCAGCGCTTTTTACAATGTTTTAGAGATTAACTTTCGCAGGATTACTCTTTTTTTGTGTGCATTAGAATCAGGATTAATACATAAGAAACAGTCAGATAAAAGAGAATAATAATCATAACAGGTGTTTTATGGATTTTTTTTCAGTAAGCCACAAAAATAAACACAATCGAACGTTAGAAAACAAATCAGTTAGAAATAGATTCCAAGGAGTATTTACGTAACGACGGCGAAAAATAACACTTTTGTATATCATGCGACAAGAAATTATCCGAGGAGAGAATGATGGTAATTCCTACAAAACTATAAAAATATTCCAAGATTAACGTTGTGCAATAAGAAAAGTTTGAAGTATTTCTATTTTGCAGTAACCGTTTACGTTTACACGATTAACCTTTAAGGAAATGTTGAATAGACGCACCAATTGACAAAGGATATTTCCAAAGGTTATTTGTGAACTACTGAGCATCTCAAGAGCTTTATGAAGTCATCAAAGGTGCCGAAAGGAACTGCCATTTTTATCGATTAGCTACAGAGCGATAAAGAAACTTCAAAGTAAATACTTGGTTCTTTGTAAGTTGCTAATTTACTGCGAAAATTACAGAACGTTCTTCCAATATATAAATTTTGTAGTGCGTGCGTCATACCGGTATGAAAGAGTTGGACCCGGAAAATGAAACCTGGCAGGTGTTTAGATATAAACTTGAAAGCACCAGGGAAAAACTTGAAATACGGAATAATTATCAATTAATAAATGTTTTCAAATAAAAATTTCCCACTAAGAAATACACGGCGTTGCCATTTTAATCCCTAACATTGCTATTTTAAATTAGTTAGAATTAAAATACGAAGTTGAGCAGTGGAAAATTGTATTCCCGAATGAATTAAGCATAATTTTCTTGAAGAGGAAATCCGATTCCGTTCCTAATTAGCTTAAAATTCGTTTTTAGTCAGAAAAAAACGGGAATTTTTTAAGACTTTAATGACGAGAAATTCTGAAAAGGAAACGAGTAAATTGTTTTAAATAATGTAATAATTTGTAGTGGAATATGGGAAGGGGAATGAGTGGGAGAGAGGAGTAAAAAATCTTAATTTATACCATTAAATGTACAAACGAGAAGAAAGATATAAAGCTCCATTTATTGCAATTTTATAATATGATTAGATTATTTTAACAAAAAATCCGGAGCGAGTATGATGCTCCTATATAGACAAAATGCAAATGCCATATTGCTTTTAAGTGGGAAATGAGAAGAGGAGAGATAAAGACGGTGATTTAACCAATGCTATTTTATAACATGAAATGAAGAAGCTAGCAGATATTCACCAATTTTTATTCCGATTTTATAACGTGGTTTGATTATTTTAATAAAATCGAAATCGACATCCGATATCGTACCCCAGGCATACTATATTCGACATCCGATGCACTACGAGTCTACTTTCTTGTTCGTATTTTCGGCCGATATTCAGTTGGACGATACGACTCGTCTGCATTGTAGATATTCATTTATTGATTGTTTTTAGTATTAAAAATTTATATTATGCAATATATAACACTCATTGGTTCTTAAACTATAAATTTATAGCCCAAATAAGGCTTGGTACATATTTTTTCCAAGGTCCTAGGACGTATCTCAATTTATTCGACTTACAATGCGATTTTCAGGAATGTATTGGAGTCGTAAATCGAGAACGGCCTGTATTAATTTATTGTTTGTATTAAGTTCTAAAAATGTTATTATACAATATGTAACACTCATTTGTTCTTAAGCTTTTAATTTATAGCCTAAGTACAGATTGGTATATATTTTTTCCAAGGTCCTGAAACCTCAATTTATAACATGTATGTATGTCTATGGGAAATTGATATTCGACTTATGATAGTTTGAATTACGATGCGTTTTTTAGGAACGCATTAGAGTCGTAAGTCGGGAACGGCCTGTATTTATTATATAACTGTTTGTTGTATAAGCAAGATTTTATGTACCAAATAGCAGAGTTGTCGATTCTGAAAACGAATGTGATTCTTATAAAATCAAGGATAAAATTAGATATGTTACAACAGATAATGCCGCAAACATGCGGTATTTATCAACCATGAATCAGAGTAGCATAACGATATGCTAGATTACACTTTAGAAAATGAAGAATTATGGGAAGACGTAAAACCAGAAGTCGTTACATAAGTCATCCATCATGTAAACTCAAGAGCATCTGCAATTAAGAGACTAACATAAGTTGCTTTGCTCATACTCTGCAACTCACTGTTGGAGATGGTCTTAAGGAGGCGAAGTTATATGGTGCCCAGGCAAAAGTTTCAAAAATCTGCAGCCTTCTTCACACAAGTACACTATTCAAGGAAGCCTTTGAAAAATGGTTTGGTCTTTATGCTAGTAACCCCAAACCAATGTCATCAGGTGGAACAGTACTCTCAGACAAATAAATGTATTTTTGTCCTTGAATGAAGAAAAGCTGAAACACATGCTTGAAGAACTAAACCCAGCCAGAGGGATTATTCCCAACTAAGAGAACCAACGTTGCTACTCCAGCCATTTCTGGACGCCACAGATAAAGTGCAAGATGATCAACATGTTACAATTTCAGTAGTAGTCCCATCAATAATTGGACTATACCACTACCTTTTGGAATTTAATCCAACATATTTGGGGAATATGGTTACTGTTTTAAGAAGCAGTATTGAAAAACGGTTTATTGATGCTCGTTTGATATCATTACCAAATTCTTTAAATGACACAGAAAAATCATTATTGGCTTTCAGTGATTTCATATACTTTCTGCCGGCCGTGTTAGACCCTAATTTTTTCTACTGGTGGCTAGGAAAAATTAGTTCTGATGATGTTAAATCTAATGCTGTGAAATTAGAAATTGTTTCACAACTTAGGTAGTTTTGTTCAAATTCTCACAGTGTGTTTGCCTCTAGCTGTACTGGCTGTCAAAATGTCTCAAACTCTGATGTTGATGTCCCACTAGCTAAAAAACATGCATCCTCACTACGTTTATCGAAGGCCAGGTAACACCACCACACCACAGCCAGGAAATATTGATGATGAGCTGCGGCGTTATCAAGAGCTAGCTGCTCAAATACTCCCAACAGATGATGGAATTGATGTGATGTCTTTCTGGAAAAGTCATAGAGAAAACCTTCCGTTGTTGCACAAGGCTGCTATGAGTGTGTTTATGGTTCCTGCGAGTAGTGCACCAGTTGAAAGGGTGTTTAGCCAAGTGGGGATTGTAATGCGCCCACATCGTGCCTGACTGGGTGATAATGTAGTGGAGAAGTTAATATTTCTGAAATGTAATACTGAACACCAACTTTGTTAAATATAGGCTCTTTAATTTCACTTTGTGCACCTAGTTCTCACTTTTTAAGAACTAGTGCACACTTTCCGAGTAAGATTTACATATATAAAATAACGAAACAGGTCAGATAGTGATTATTTTTATTTATCGATATTGATGGCTAGTGCAAAAGGGACTTGACATTTTTTAAATTAAGACTTGAGACTCGACTTGGGACTTGACTCAAAAAGACTTTAGGGACTTGAGACTTGAATCGGAGTGACTTGAGACTCGACTTGGACTTGACAATGGCGACTTGAAGACAACTCTGCCAAATAGTAAATGAATTACGGATCGAAATATCCTCAATTTAGATAACAAGAATCAAATGAATGTTACATTCGAAAATGAGTGAACACTCACTTGTACTCTGCAGCAGACAGTTGCGCATTTATAAATTAATTGCACAGACAGTTGCGCATTTATAAATTAATTGCACAGACAGTTATAGAATTCTTCCAAAGTATTGGAAAGATATCTATTGTATATATTATCGGGTCAGCTGGTGATAGGAGGGGCAATGCGATATTTTTTACTTGACAATCATGAATCACAATAACGATTATCGAACTTTGTTCCTTTTTAGAAACAGAGAAAACAAACTTCTCTATAGCTCTCTCCTGCAGTCCGATGCGGTGAAAATAAGATAATTACAAAGAGTTTCTTGCTGAAGAACTAATAATGAAGTGAGTTACCAACGTCTGCGTTATTTTTAATGCTAATGGAAGCAATAAAGCATTGAACAACGCGAATTTCTTGGTAAAAGCTCCTTAGCTCATATTCCTTCCGTTAGGTAGGCCAATGGGACATGCTCTTAATAGAAGTGAACTCTCAGTAATTAGCTAGCCTTCGTATTCCAGCTTCGTATTAGCTTCCTCACGCATCACAGCTCGGTTTCTCTTTCTCACTCTTTAGATTAGAGAGGGAGAGAGAGAGAGGGAGAGACGTGCGCCGCGAAGTGAGTTCGTGCCTCAGGGAAGTTTTCCCTCTTTCTCTCATCCTGTCCTGTCTTTGCCTCATTCTCTAGCATTCCTGTCTCTCTTTTTCCTCCCCTCACTCTTCGAACACAACGGCACAAAAATCCGCGTCGCAACGAATAGATTTCCAGTTATTTGTCACGGCTGTCCACTAATCCGAAGTGCATACATCTGAAGAGGCTTACGTTACACCTGCAGCAATAGCGATGGCCGAGACGAATACATATTCAATACAGTGGATTGAATGACCATTCAGAATCACTGTAAAACTTTGTATAATGCTTTTTATGCTTCGCGTTCGTTGAATCATCGCAGCGAGTTAACCGGTGTCTAAAAATTGCAAGGAAATGTCAAAAGCTATTCTATAAGATATCAAGAAGAGGTAACAAAAACGATGTAAAACATTTGTCATAAAAATTTTTAAAATTAGAATAACGTGGGAATGGGTGAATTGTATTTTTGATTTGCATTTTCAAAAAAAACGTATAAGCGTCATACAAATTTGGGACAAATCAAAAAGAGGCTGCAAAAATGAAATTCATTTTCTTGTCGAGGTTTTCATATACGCGTGAAATTTATCCGAAGTTTTTTTTAGTGCGAAAATTTGACGATTTTTGTCGTGAATATTTTCATCGTCTTGGGCAACCGCGTTATTGCTGATTTTGCGAAATCACGTTTATTAAATTGAATTAAATCGACAATAGAAACAATTCGTCAATTTGTTGGTAAAATTACCTTCTCTGAAGGGAATTCAACTTGCCTTTAAATTAACATTTATACAGCCAAGGTTGTGTAAGTTATATTTTAAAATTAAACCAATTATTCAATTCCTATTCAAAAGGTCTTCCATTTAGCTAACCGAGGAAGGAATCCAAATTGAGGCATTGTATGGGGGAGAAGGAGAGTGAAAGAGGGAGGGAAGGAGTGAAAAAGAGAAGGGAGGAGGGGAGAGGGAGTGAGGCAGAGATAGAGAGAGAGGAGGAATGATAGGAGAAATAGATTGAGAAAATAGGAGAAATAGTGACTAATGGAGAGAGGGAGTAGGAGAGAGAGGCGGGGAAAGAGATAGGGAGTGGGGGAAAAGCGAGAGAAGGAGAATAGGAGAGATGGAGGGAAAGTGAGAGAGAATGAGAGAATAGGAGAAAGAGAGTGAGGAATGAACGAAAAGTAGAATGAGAGAAAGATAGAATGCTGCACCAGTGCACGGCAAATGGTGGCAGATCGGCGGTGTTATAGGTAACACCGTCCCTAGAAATGAGCCGCCTGAGGCGATCGACACTCAAACACACCCCACGCGAAGGACCTGACACACACATACATAGGTAAAATACGTTGCGCCCGAATAAGGACTGCGTAAGTTAAAATTTTGCACCTGTCAAGAGGTCAGGATCACATTCATGTTGCCGTGTAAAACCAAATCCTCGTTGTGTAAACTAGCGTTGGATACCCTATAGGAGCAAGACTAAGAAAAGTCCGGAAGAAAACGACGCAATAATTGCGCAGGAAGGTATATTTACGAAGGCAAATCGTACAGCTCGTAAACACGGCGCCCATGAGAAGCGAGTAGTAGGTTTTTAAGTATTTTTAGGTCGTCTCATCGGTAGTGTTGGTCGGATCGGTTGGCGCCTTCCAAGAGTGTCACCACCGACCATTATTAAAGTACCTTTGGAAACAACAAATGGCGAACCTTTAACTCCTAAAGTTTCCCCTTAATGGCATGGCGCATCTTTCGAAACCGGGCCAGACACTCATTATCGGTCCGTCCTCCCTCTTCCCTTTCCATACGGAATGTATTAACCTATCGCAAAGTCGCTCACGTGCGGTTTGACTCACTAGAAACAGGAGTTAAAAATTTCGAGCTAACCTACGTACATTTACTGTCGAGTGAAACGACCAGTTAAATGTTCGCATTTGCGCAAGGTTTTCAGAACTGAGTCCCCGTTTATTTTATATTTTTTCGCACTAAATTATAAAAGTTGTGTTTTACATAAAGGCATTTGTGTACTAAATGAATGCTGGCAGTATATGACGCCAAAAGGCCAGAATATCAATAGCATGCCTTCATTTTCATAGTCATTGTTTTAATTTTTAAATACCGATGTATAAATAAACCTATACGTTTAAATTGCTTGAAGGGGGTGCTGAAATTTATTTTCGCTATGGGAGCCAAATATTCCTGGCCGCCCCTGATTCCCAGCTGTGGTAATAAAAACTAAATCAATACCCCCTGAGGACGGCTACTTTTCGCCTCAAATGAAATCGATCGAGTATTGGCTATGGGATTTACTACCTTAAAAATGAATATATTAATATGATGTCCTTCTTTACCATTCCCATGGCAATTAATGGATCGTTTCTCGATAGTGTGGGTTAAAAAACTCGTTTTAATTTGGCTCGAGTTGGATAATGAACTTAAAAATAATAATGAATGATTTCTATTTTTGATAAATTTCTTGAATATTGCATTGAAAATGAACTTAAAGATGGCATTGGCGTTGAAAATCGACATACGGTTTTTTGCTTCTCCCTTAGTTGACTTTACATATTTGCAATTATCCGTCTTTTCCCTCTGCTTCCAGTTATCAGGCGATTGCTTTGTTCGAGTTGAACATACGGCTATGCTCTTAATCAGTTGAGGCAGGGAAATAGTTTTTAAAAGTCTTATCACACTACCCTGTAGACCTGTTCTGATGTGAAATAATCTCCCAAATACATTCTCGGTCATCATGGTGCTCTATGTCAGTCTAAGGCCAATCTTTTCAATAAAAAAATCGAAAGCTCCAATTTTTATTATATGCTCGTAATTAGCTTATATAATAAACAAGTTGAGAAGTGTATTTGTGAACATTGGAAAGTAGTAGATAAAAAAGAGAGGGGATTAACGTGCATCGAAGATATTTAAGTGCGAAACTCACAAATTGGTTGAACTCTATGATACCGAAATTTCTTTTCAGGGAACGACGAAGAACGTCGGTATATGCTGACGCACTGCGTACATTTTCATTTATTTTAGGGACCTGTGCCAATATGAATTAAATATATTGGCCATTCGGTGTTTCGAAATTATATCCCAGCTTTCTCAGCTTTTCCGATTATGATTCTCTTCAAGTCTTAATCGCGAGAGTGTTAGATGGAGACCTAGTAATTTGCAGTGAATAATTATGTACGTTTTCGTCATTTTTAAGCTGCAGGACGTTTGATGCTTATTATTTTTTCATATCCGAACTATACGTACATATGTTGTGGAGATGAAAACACTTGACTTCAAGATTTTTATGAATATGCAAGTGTAAGGTCCAAAAAAGTGGATGTAATGTATAATTCACCAATTACTTTAGCTAATAGCCCATATCCCTAATGTTTAGGTATGCATTTCCAAATGCTAATTACCACTGAATTTTTGTCTCTTTCGTTTTTGTTTTTAATAATCAACGTTTTATCCCAGTTAAACAGAATTTTAAGAGGAGCATAGATCAAGTGTTATAGAAATATTTATAGGATCTGAAGTTTATTTTGGATGAGTTGATTTTGTAAAAAAGAAGTGACTTTATCGCCAACTTCAGATATAAAATTAAGACTTTCTGGAGATTAAAGAATTGACAAAGCTAATTTTTAAATTTGAATCATTAAAAGATAGAAAAATTCCCTTTTTTTGTAGTACCTCTCAAAAAGGTTTTTAGTTAAGTGCAAAAAATTCATGATATAAATAATGATTAAGTTAAGCGGTAGCCATTACAACCTTGGTATTTTATGCCGGGAGAACATTTCCTTATCACCTTTTTGCTTGGCGATAAGTGCCTCGTATCTCTCGCAAGAAATTCTTCCAACTGTGTTGAGTAAATACCAAGAACACACAAATCCTATTTCCTGACCTTTTTTATAGTACCAATCAACCCGGATTTACGTCTTTACTAAAAGTTATCTCCCTTCTGAATAAATTAAGCAATTTCCACTTACAACGAGCAATTAAGATTATGTGCAGTTGACATTTCAAAGAGCTATAATGTGATAAACTCTTCAAATTCAGCAATTTTGTTTCTTTGAAAACTACTCACCTTCATTATGTTAAATAAAATTAATTAGTTAAACTAAATGAAGCAAATACCACTTTAATAATATTATTTTTATATTCTCCTAAATATGACACAGAGTTTATAAATAACACTACAGAAATTAAAAAAATAATTTTTGTGGTTTAAACCACATAGAATATAAGATTGTTGATGTGGATTAAAAAAACTCTCTATCCATCTTTTCTACTGTTAGATACTACTTATTTTATTATTACGATTATATCTGAAAACTCTCCTGAAGATGATACGTATCACAACTATGAACAGTGTACGAATGACATTCATGGACTTTATTTAGGCTGCTTTTCTCTATCTTTTAAATTTTTACAACGAAATGTATTGGTTAAATTAATTGTAGTTTTATAATTTCTGTTTAACGATTAATTACAACACTAATGGTTATTAAATCAGTTTTTTTAGTAAATAAAAATTGACGAAATATTTAGATTTTAAAGCTTTTTTGGGCCTCTTTTATATTTTTTAAATTTACAATTATGTTACCAGCTCTCTCTATTCAAACAAACACATTTTATTTTAAGAATTTATATTCATTAAAGAATGAAAAGTGAATTTCTATTATTCAATCTAAAATTTATGAGGATACTTCTTGTTGTAAATGTAAAACGCATGTGAATGCCGAAATGTCAGCACATACATGAGATTTTATTTTTGCACCGAAAGTGAATGATGAATTAAAAGTTTCAAAAAATTTTATTTCAGTTATATTTATAAATTATATCACAAAAAGTAATAAAATAAATAATGAAAAGGTCAATGTTACATGGTTATTCCATTTGAAACTAGAAATCGCAAAACATTATTTTGTTTGCTGTTATTAGATACGTACATCGTGTGCTGGGATATATAATGTATTAATTCTTTTCTAGTCATCATAGACAATTGACGGTATTACTCTCACTCATACAAAAATGAGTCCATTTGAATGCGACCTGAAAGTATAATACATATAAAGCGTTCCAAAAATTTTTTATCAAAATTTGTGTAAATTATTCATGCTATTTATTTTATTTGTATTTCAAAATCTTATAATTAAGCAATAATTGTGTCCATCATAAGTTTAGAAAGCAATTTTTGTTTTTTTAATCATTTTCATCAAGTGAATAATTGAAAGATGCAATTTTTATTTAAAAATTTGACGGAAGACTAATTTCAATCGATATACCCCGTAAAAACCTATTTATATAGATCTAGAATTAAAAGGTAGCTTTAATTCTTTCAATATTTATAGTGTCGGCTATAAAACTCGATAAAATTTTTATGTTGCCCAACTAATCCTCATTTCTATCCTCGTCTATTTACTCACAATAGAAGAAAAAGCTCCTACCACAAAGGCGAATAACACTCACGGAATAGGAACCGAATGTCTGTTCAATAGCAGGTGTCATCGAGGAAATACAAACGCGCCAGAAGCAGCGAAGCCACGTTTGTTTTCGTTCCTCGAAACCGACGAGGAGATTGGGAGAAAAATAAAACAATAAGAGAACGGAAAGCGACAACCGCGATACCATCCTTCCTCACTCGTTTGCACGCACAATTTGGGAAGATGGTTTGAGTTACTGTTCTACGCTCAGAGCAACAGCCATAGCAAACCGCCGCCTATAATCACCCGCTTCCATTCCCTCCCCCGTCGCCTGGTTCGTGCGCTTTCCTACTCTCGACGCTCCATCGGGCGTTGAAGTCTCCCGCCCCACACTCCTTGCCGTCATCAAGGAAACCCCTTTGTGCGACCGGGAGATATCTCCGCCTCGGTGAGATAACTGACACCGAAGGAGGAGGTGGAGGAAGAAGAGTGGGAGGAGAAAAAGAAGGAGAGAGAGTGAGAGAGAGAGGAGGAGGGAGAGGAAATAGATAGGAAAAAAGGCGTAGGGAAAGGTTAGAGCACAGGCAGAACGAGGTAAAACACAGGAAGGGGTTGCTCGTTTATTCGACTTGGTATATATGTATTTATTTACTCATAAACATATTGTATATATATATATATATATGGGGTTAAAGTTGGAGAAGGGTGGCGAGAGATATAGAGAAGAATGCTTGCCGAAAGAGAGTAAGTGCGGCGAGAGCAAACGGTGAAAAAGGAGGGCGGGAGGGAGGAGGCTGCAGAAGATATCAAGTGTCGGCTGAAATACCTGAGAGTAGGCAAGGCTTTTAAGATGTCTATTTCAGGTTTGTTTTATGTGAAATGCATGCTTATTTTTCGTTTGGGTTAGTTGGAACCCCTATGTTAAAATGTTAATTTCGGTGTGCTTTTAACTGAGATCTTGCTTTCCATTTTCTCTTATTTGCATGATGCGTACTTCTAACGAATCAGATTTATTATCAATTAATATGAGATACTTATCGTTATATACTTAATAAATTAATGTTTCATTTTATTTTTAATAATTATTTCAGGGATGAGAAAATTTGGATCCAACTCATTAAAACATAGACTCGTTTGAGTTTAAAATGTTTTAACGAAGAAGATAGCCCATAAATTTCATCTAAGGTTTTGTTCATCAATAAGGAGCTCATTTTAATGGTTAAAGTTATGTCAAAGGAGATATATGCAGAAAGCCGGTAATGCCTGAAGAATTTTTGCATTCCGAAAACAACTTTAAGATTAGCTTCGGCTTCATGGGATAAAATCAAGGTATACTAAAAGTCCTTTATCATTGAATTTCCTTCTTGAAATTCCATAAAGCGTCCAATGTGTAGCCATAGTAGGAAAAACGAGCTAATCCACTTTATTTGGACATTATTTCTCTGGTGTCGGAAAATGTGAATCCTAAATCACTATGAATGATATTTTTAAATGATCTACAAGACTGTCACTTGCCTATTATTAATTATAAATGAAGTCCTACACAAAGTAAAAAAATATAAGTACGGAAAGTAATTTTATCGAGAGAGAGATAGAGAATGCATATACCACTTTTTTGGTTATCATCTATTATAATGAAGTATATTTAATTGAAAATTATCTCATGTCTGCTATGATGCAGACTAGAATACAAAATGGAATTAAATAGCATCAATCAATTAAAAATATTTACTATTATGTTAGAGCCATTTAATCGGCGTATTTTACTTAAAACATAAAAATATTTTACTATGAGAATGAAAGAGCATTTCATATTGTAATGTGGATTCGACTGGTTCTCCACGAAGGAACCAAATATGAAGGAAATAAACGACTTTTATATAGGAACTTATTCATGAAACTCGGTTAGTAGGATTAACTCCAACCAATTTAAAATAATGAACTTTATCGTCCTTCGGTTATAAAAAATATAACTTAGCCCAGAAAAAAAATGTCAATGCGATAAACGCTTACGAAGTAGAAACGAGAGAACAATGGTCTGTGAAGGTGCGAGTTGGGACGAATAGCATGCGACCATGGAATGCGATTAGAGAGAAAGGAAGTAAGAGGTACAAGCCAACGGATGACCCGAGAACACTTTTATCACCACTGAAAAGATAATAACGTTAGTGGAACGACGGATAAAGAACCAAAGAAAGAATATGAGGGCTTTTAAAGGTTTTTTAACCGTCGATGCACGCATATGGACAAACTTTCCCTCCAAGAAAAAAATGTGAGCGAAGACAATACGCTTTGAGGTGAATTTAGAATAAATTAATCTAAATGCAGCAAAAGTAGGCTTAACATTTTGTACATATATCCAAGGGACAACAAAATAAATTTACCTTAATGCGCATCTACTCGGTTAACTTTTTCCCTCATGTATGCAGCGATTTGCCTATCGTGAGCGTATTCTTTTTCTAGGCATCGTTGTATTTTAATCTACCAGCTTCACTATTTAAATTTTTAAACAAATTATAAAACTTTCCACGCACATTCATTAATTAGAACTTGATAAATATTTTTTTTATTTTGAACCTCAGACACAGGGTAACGTAAAAAACGATTCATTTATATTTTTGATAATATTTCTTAATTATTTAAATTATCACTAAAATATTTTATAAGAAAAAGTCTACAAAAAGTACCCTTCCACCTTAAACATCAATATATTTCTAAAGTTATCCAGGATTCGCGTAATTTATTTACATTTTCGGTTTACATAATTATTTTAGATTAATGACGAGTGTGATTGGCAGGTTTCCAAAGCTGACGACTCCGGTTATCGATGTTTTTATTCTCCGTCTCAATTCGATAATCAGTCTTAGCACGAATTGGATACGATCGAAGTAATAATGGCTGAAATACATGAAGTTTTGTAGTTAAATAACCATTGGAACCAAGAAACTTGTCTCTGAAAAATTGTAATGAAGATTTATATACAAATTAATTAGAAACCATAAAATATTCTTATTATATTTAAGAAATAGCTCATTTCTACATCAATTCATTCAATCAGTCATAACCATTGAAAAGGCGTGTTTTCATCTGATAACGACGGTTTCTCACAGAAATTCATGCCATAAAGATAAGCCATTTATAAATTTTAAATAAAAAACAACTATTATTATCCTGGTTAGATAAATCTATTATATCTACCTAGAACGCGTTGTGTAAATTATTTACAAAGCTGTTTTTCAATTATTTTCCATATTTTGAGGATTGCATACGCCATTGAACGCTTAATATAAATTAACTAAATTCAAAAATTCTTATCGGCTAACATGCGCGCCTCATTTAATCTGAATCTGAATAAATACCCTGCAAGCCACCGCAATTGGTGTGTGGCAGGGGGAGATCATCTCCGACCTATCATATTATTCTCCTATTATGCTCTCTTATCGTCTTAGGAAAGAAGGATTTCTTGTATCTATCGGTCCTATAATCAATTTCTCGAATCTTGTCAGCATCGTAGTGGCGTCCTACGTAAGTTGGACTCTTAATTACGCATGATAATTCATCTTTAAGGTCTTCCAATCTAAATCTCTGCAATAGCCGATGCCTAGACTTTTCTCTCCGTTCCTCCAGAAACTCCCATCCTGGCTCTTCTATTAGGATCGTGACACGTACTTGCCTACCACATCTACGTTTCACGAAACGCGCTCCCTTATGTTGATTTTTTTCTAACTCCTGAATAAGGCCTGTCTCATAAGGGTCCCATACGCTACACGCATACTCAATTGGCGGCCTAACTAGGAAGAAATAACAAACCTGACAAGTCTTTTCATCACATACCCCTAATATTCTACGGACAAATCCTAGCCTTTTACGAGCTGATCCTATTACCCATCGAATGTGCTCCTTCCAAGATAAATCGCTCGTAAAGAATTGTAAAAACAGAACTTTTTCTTTAATTGTCCGTCATTTATTTTCGTCAAAACTGGCGGGAAAACAGAGCCGTTACGAATATCCCCACATTTCTCAAAGCGCCCTCTTATTAGCTTCGCCCAACTCCTCGACACTTTTTTTCGGAAGGACCGACATTACAGATACTAGAGAGGAGACTTTCACGGTGGAGCACAACAATTCTAGTCGCATTTCGAGCACCCATAAAGTACCGAGGTAGTCGTCCGCCATGGAGAGAGGAGGAAAGAGGCAAAGAGAGGAGGAGGAGAAGATGGAGATCCCGAGGGGCGTTATAGCGGCGTGTGTGTGGGGGCAAAGAGAGAGAGAGAGGGAAGGGGAGAGGGAGGGTAGAGGTGAGAGAGGGAGAGAGGCGAGGAAAGAAGGGAGAGAGGAGGGGCGTCAGTTAAAAGGCGAGTGGGTGACGGGGCAGGACTCACTCAGGTGCCGATGAGGACGAAAGAGACATGGGCGACGCTAGACCACCTACATAGGAGGTGCTGGAAGGAGGAGAGGAAAAGAGAGGGAGAGTGAGCGGGAAAGAGGAGGAAGACGGAGGAGACTGCAGGCGCAGCTAGCCGGTTGCCGATCAACTTGGAGGAGGAAAGGCTCTACCTCGCGTACATAACGAAAGGTATGTCATACCCACAAAAAAGAACAAACGTGCTTGTCTCGCACAATTACTTGTAAAAAAAAATGCCGGAGAATTAGCTATTAGCGGAAGTGGTACCGCGAGATTCCGAGTTCTTTTTTTGTCGACTAGCTTTTTTTAATAACGCTTTTTTTTTCGCTCTTACGTGTTTTTTTTTTCGTTCGTTCATTTTTACGGTGAATCCTGTGTGTCGCGATGTTGCGTAATGGGTCTTCAACGGCCTTGTTAACCATCGGTGTCCGTTTTGGTATTTTGAAAGAGTGCGACTCATCGTTATACTCGCTTCGTTTGTGTTTATTAGTCGCTCGCGGAAGTGCGGTGTTGGACGAGCCACGGAGTCTTTTTCGTCTTCACGCTCAAATAAAATTTTTCCGGTTTGATATGAGAGGTGGTATATTTTTTTAATTTCTCCGGGAGAACGAGAGACAGGACAAATGGAAAGAAAACAAAAATTCTATCGATAGTAAAATATGTTCGATTCTTTAGTGTGAAAAGCCACGTTTTTTTTCGATTAATCGACTTAAGAATTACACAAATAGTCAATTAAATGAAGACCTCGCTAAAATATTTAACTATTTCTAGCGAGTGAAACGTAAGTGCCTCTATGATTAAATCCAAATATGCCAATATAAAACGGTCACGTGAGATGTATCTATAGTATTTTTAAATAGGAAAATGGCTAAGCTATCATAATATTCGCTGTAAGAACCGTAGAGAAATGCATTATTAGATTGATATATACACACACACACACATTAATTTCACTCGTTTTTCCAGCACGTGGAACATTTCTTGAAAAACTTCAAGCTAATAAGCCATGTAAATACCATAACAACTAATGCGAATTAGACGAAAAGTAGTTTTTTTACAGCCATTACTGCCAACCTGATGGTTTTTTCATAGCTTTCGTCAACAAGAATGACCTCAAATTATCGTTTCACAAATGAATCGCGAAACACCATTTACTTTGCCTAACGTTTGGCACCATGTTTTTTTTTTGTAGGTAAGTTATCCGTTTCAAGCATTTCTCGTTCCGTTTCATGCGACACAGGTCTTCAATGCGACGGTCCCATACGTTACGACCGGAAGGGTACCTAAATACTTCCGGCTCTGCTCCCGCGCATTCTCTCGAAAGCGGAGCGCGGGTGGGTGTGTGGCGGCGCAGGACGTCACGGGTTATCCCAATCCCCACCCCTTTGCACTTCTCTCCATCAATGCTGTACCACGCCATCCCGTCCTTCCAGTCATTTCGCTATGCACATGCGTCTATTTAAGTAGACTTACCATTCGTCATGCTGAGAGAAAGATGCAGAACGCTCATTGTAATTTCAAGCCGATTTCGTCGATTTTTTTACACTGGTAACATTTGTAGATATGTATTCGACTGTAATCCTTAGGTATTTCCATGTATTCCTCTCATTTTCGTCATTCTTTCTTTAAAAATTTGGTATAAAATAATATATCCGAAGGCTACATAATTTTCAACCCCGAAAAGAATATTTTCCTCCCGTCTTCACAAATCCGTAGTTTAAATAATTAAACGCATATCACGCGTGCCGTTTATTTTCTTATTTCTTGTAGATCATCGATAAAATAATTGTATTAACTGAAATAAATTATTTTACAGCCGATTCCTTATATATCCGAGGGGGGAGATGGTTCACATAGTAGTGAAACGATGTTAGGCAATACAGCGATCTGATCTGAAACCAATAGTTGAATCACTTGTTCATTGTTTGCGACGATCACATCTTCTTAAGGCACCGATCGACTTTGGAATCGAATTCAAAGTCCTATATTTGGGCGAGCTAAGTATTTGTTCTTCGCCATTCCCATCCCATATATCACCACCTAACCTCCTTTTCCCTCTCAACACCCCCAACTCCAACCCCCCTCTCCCTCTCCCCTCGTCGCAATGCCGCCCGCTCCTTTCACTATTTATTCCTGTCGCGGGGCGACGACCCACCGTCAACAGGTGGTTGCTTCACATTCGCGTGACGACTACACAACACGTGTCTCATTTTCTCTCTTTTCCTCGCATTATCTCCCTCTTTTCTCTCTCTCCATTCCTGTCGACCTTCTCCCTCCACCTCTTTCTCTCCCTCCCTCCCTCTCATCTCAACTCTCTCTCTCTCTCTTCCACTTTTCATTTACTTAAGAATTTCACAATTCCTCGACGCGCGCTCTTCCACTTTCATGCTCTCTTTCCCTCTCTCTTTTCTCTCGAACTTTCAAACCCATCTCTGCGGTCTCCTTATTTTCTTATTCTCTCTCTCTCGATCCTTTCGCCGTTTTTTACATAATTTACTGTTTTCTCTCTACCTTTGTGCGAGGAAAAATTACGTCGAGGTTACCACGTGGCCGAATTCGAATCGAAAATCTCAAAAAATAGACATAAATTGGTCGGAAAAACCAGACGAGCATTTCGGCCACAAAACGGCTTTCATCAACGGTGATTCGCCGACAGCAAATTGTAAAAATAATAATCGGCGAGCCACCGCCAATGGCGGCTGGCTTGTGTTCGGAGTATTCCCCAACCTTTTCATGGCCATTGGAGTTTTCCAGCTCTGTCAAGGAATACACTAATTTTAATATCTCTCGAGTAGTCCTTCCTCTATTTCTTTTTCTTCTATTTATTAATTATTTTCTTTTATATATCATAGCGTTAATTCACTCTGTTTTTTTCATTTCATTATGCGAATGCGTGCGTTCATATACATACCTAATAGCTGTCTTTTTTATCAGATCCTCTCTTCCTCCCTCCGTTTATTTCTCTTCCTGCTATTGTATAACATCGTTTAAAAAGTGGCGCGTGAAAGAAAATGAAGGTGGGAGTCGAGTGGTAGGTGTCTAAACGCGGACTAAGCTGTTCCCTCGAGGTGACCCTTGACCCCACCCTTTTTTTTTTTTACGAATCAGCCCTTATCCCCTCCAATCCCACAATCTTGTCTCCCCCTTCATTTCCTCCTTCGAATGACTGGCCTTTCAAACGACGTCGCATAATTTACAATCCACTTCGCGAAAAGTCTTCGGCGGTCGGGGATCGGTTTGCGTTGCTGCGGCCGCCCCTGTCGTGAAACAGCGGAAGTCCCAGAAGAAACCCTTTCCACGTTCTGTCCTCTTCTCGCCTCTTCCCCCCCCCCCTCCCCCCCCTCCTCTTCCGTCCCTTTTGTTCCGATAACCTCCTGCTATTCCACGAGTCAAGGAAATCTTTCGAATTACGTATTCTTTAAGGTCGAAAGTTTAATTTTGGTTTAAAGTTTTCTAAGTATAAAAGGAAAAGTCGTGTTCCTTCATCCTGAATCCACCTTTGAATTTATATAACGACGTTATTCAAATGTTTAAAAGGAAAGTATACGTGGATATTCCGATGATGACGGTTTATGCAATTTTTTAAATTTAATACAGTGAACCAAGTTTTAATTTGAAATAAATAAATTTATTTATAAATAAATACATTTATTTATTTGTGTGTGAGTATACGCATGCTTTAGTTCAGTGTTATGTAATCATAGGAATTTGCAATCCTGTTTAAAATCTAGATGCGCACCAACACTTTTGATTTAGTGCTGAAAAGCACTTATGGATGAAGGTGATGGCTATTTCCGTTCAACGAAGCATGCATATTCATAAAAAAATTAAATTTCTTGTGGCTCAGCCAATGAAGCGAATAAAGCTGACAAAACAATGCATTGAATAGCTATTGTACATCTCGGTGATTACTTAGTAAAATGATTCTTACCTCATTAGATTTCCACGACTCGGTATAAAAAATTGATTTATTTCAAATAATTTATTTTTACGCATTATTTCGCAAATAGATTTTTTGAGATTCTTTTAAAAATTAAATCCCCAGAAAATTCCGTCTGGTTCTCCTCGAAAAAATCCGTTAATTTTCTTTTTTAAAAAACCTCTCCGAAAGAATTTCCGTCCCTTTTCTCTCCGTTAGGCAACCGTACGGGATCCCACTAATTCGAAAATTCGCTCCAAATATCGTTTCAGCCAATCACGTCCATTTAACCGTAGAAGAAAAAAAATGTGTATTTAGAAGATGGGATCGTTCGACGGTATCTCTCTCTCTCTTACTATGTCTTGCCGCGGAAAAGAAACGTTTTGGCCGACGCAGTTGTGCGAACAAAGGAGAGGCATTGTGCGTCTGTCTCCCTGCCGTGTATGGGACGGGGTTTGGGAGGGGGCAGGGGGGGAGGGCGAGAAGAGGTGTGCGAGAGGCGTTCGCCGCAGTTTAGAACGGGAGAGGACGCGGTTTCAGGTTGAGAGCCACGTGAGAAGAAGAGACGCTTATAAAAGCGTATGAGTGGAAACAAGCGAGCGAAGACTTTCCCACACGCAAACGCACGCGGGGGTACTGAGCGCGGCATAGACGCTGCTGTTACGCAAAAGTTGCACAGTCATAGCCTTAAGGACGCGAGAGGATAGATAGACTGTCATGGACGAGTTATTTTGGAGCGGGCGATCCTTATCGACGGAATGAGGTACGAGGCTTTCCGACCCATAATGCCCGGTAAAGGCGCCATTAGTAAGGTATGTGGAATTTTTGGGATGAGGCACGGAATATCCAGGTTGCGTGTCCCTGGAGTTTTAAGTAGTGATGACATTAAGCGTTTAACCGGATCGTTTGGAATGTCCGGAACCCTTTAGAATTCAATTTTATATTTTAATTTGTGTACAACGAATTGTCTTAAATCAGCGTGATGGAAAAGTTGCCGCGAAAATAGTTTTTCTTAAGTAATTCATTTGATCTGAGATATAAGAGAAGAGACATTCTAATCTGCTGGATCTAGGTAGATAAAATTTAATTTTTCCTTTTACTGTTACATTAATTAATTACACATAAAAATACGCATTTTTATAGTTGCTCCAAAAAAACCTATATTCCTATGGGAATCGTTTCAATTCACAAAAATCGTATTGCTACGCGTCTCACAGCTAACTAAAAGGAGAAAATTTGTTTGGGGATCGTGGAGTTTTTGAAGGCCGAGTTCGAAATGCTCGTTTGATGAATCAGCTTCTTAAATAGCCGAAAATAATTTGATTTGGAGATTTAAAACACTTCGTTTTCCATTACCATGTCATATGGGCGTTAAATAAACTTTATTTGAGTATATTTGTTGGTAACATTTTAAAAACGATCACGGACTATTGTCATTAGACGCATTTTAAAATAATTTTGAATATAACTAATCGAGCCGATATTGATTTTTACAGGAACGCTTCATTGAATGCTGAGGCTTGAACGGCGCTTGGGAAAACTCGACACCAGTCCTAAGGCGTTTGCAGTAGGAAGCACATCTCCCATTATGAGGTAAGTTTTCCCATTATGTGAAAAATAATTGTAATAAAAGTTAGTACTGCGCATATTAATTTTTAACGCCGTTATAATATTTAGTTCATCACTGAGTGAAACATCCTTTGGATTAGAATATCAAATCTCTAATTACGAGTAAATTCGCTTTGGAAGCATTTTAATCGCGAATCTGCATGGTTTTAGGTAATTATGTATTTTATAGCAGAACAATTTCTCGTTTTATATTCGTCATAGGAAAAATTCTCAAATAACAAAGTCTTGAAAAGTAGACAAAGACATCTCGCCACAAGATGTTACACTGCGACAATTGATGACAGCATATTCCTTCAAAATACCAAATTTAACTCGCTTTAGACATGTAGCTCGTCGGAAAGTTTTCACCCAGCGAAATTTCCCGATAAGGGAAAATTCGACAAACAACTCGAGTAGGTCGCTATCGCAACTGGGCTTTTAGGAGGGACTACTTCCCTTACCATTTGCCGGGTTCGACTTCCTCTCTCACAGTTCCAGCACGCATTATAGGTGCGGTGACCATTTTTTCTGGAGGGGAATAAAGGACACCCACTGAAAAACATGGCACCACCTGCCCGGTACTCTGCAGGACAGTCCGGTATTCACATAAACAAAATAAAGGACAAAAACGTGTTTTTGAATTTTTTTTAAATCCAAAGGACAACGCCCTAAAATAAAGGACGAATGGTCACCGTAATTATAGGTTACATTTGCCCTCACCTTTCCATAAATGAAATGGGGGAGAAATAAAAAAATCGCAAAAGTGCCCGCGAAATATCAGATTTCGTTTCAATAATAAAAACGACTCTCGTTGACATTTATTAGGAGCGTAGTTAAATAATATTATCTCCAGATTTTACCTCTTCCGACCTTAAAAGAAATACGATATTCATTTTTGAGTGGTCGTATTTCTTAGTTTCAACCATTCTTCACCCCCACCCTATTCCAACGACTCGAGGTGTGCAAGTGATGCAAATATCACCTCGGATGAAAAAAAAAAGAATAAACAAAAATGGGAAGCGTCTCTCTTCGTGATCGTCATCTTTTTTTTCTCTCCCTTCCCTCAAAATTCCCCTCATCCGTTCCACACCTCAAACCGACCTTCCGAGATCGTGCGCGTCAAGGAACTCCAATTAACATGCGCTCAAACCCTCCGGTCAGGCCGCTCTCTTCAGCACCAATTTGCACTTGGGTGACGTGGAATCGAGTCTCTCAAGCCGCAACCGGGACGGATGCAAAGAGGGTGCTAACGCAGGGAGCCGGGCTTCCCTCCGAGACTGGAGGGTGGGTTGAAAAGGAAAGGGAGGAGGAGTCGAGGGTGGGGGGTGTGGGAAGAGGGTGGGGAGGGAGAGGTGTTCCGTGGAAGTGATGATGAGGGGGTGGAGGAGAGGAGGTTTAAGGAGTGGGGGGAGGACACGAGTCGGACGTTATGGAAACCACGGTTGTCTCCTTCGTAGCGTGGGGTCGGTAGGGTGGCGTTGGACAGTGGTGAAAAAATAAATAAAAAAAAGAGGGATGAGGCGCTGGTGTCGGCGAGTTTGCTTCTTGAATTAGCGACGGGGGGGGGAATCCTACCGACTACGTGAGTTATGTGTTTTTCCCGACAGATGTACCATAAGGAGTTCGCGGAGAGAGTTTAACTGGAAGTCACGCTCGTTCCGATATTGAGCAGAAGGGGCGGTCGGGGAGAGCTTCCCCGAGGAAGAAAGTTTTTTTTTTCAGGAAAATATCTTTTTTTTACCGATCTCTAATTCGATGTCTTCGCAAATAAAATGTGTATCGACTATCGCGACGAAGATTCGGTCGTCGATATGGCGATTCTCGCTTGGCGAAAAACGGTGTTTTGTAGTTCGCGTCCTTTAGGACGATTACGGTAACGAGAAATGGGTGATTTTTTTTGTTAATCGTTTGTCCTTTTATCCGAAATTACACGGTTATGTACCCTAATTCACAAATAACCGGCGTACTCGGTGCAAAAAGTGTTTATGCCGGCTTTGATGAGATGTTTAATATCTTTTAAAGTTATGGCGTGCCTCCATTTTAGATCGTTTATTTTTTCCGTTGCTCATCATAAATGAAGCGTCTTTGCTAAAAGTTATTTGTCTAAAGGAAAATACAACTTTGTCTTATTGGAATGGCAAATAACCGCAGAGAAAATGAAATATTAAATGTATTATTTTACATGGAGCATATCACGTACGATATCCGAACAATGATATAACAGTCGTTAATGCATTGAAATTTTACTTTAAGCTTGTATAATATCAGATTACAATCAACAAAGATATTTAGAATACTTTTATAGCTGTAAAAGTACCGATAATGAATGATTGGTATAAATTAACCATTTGCTTTTCAACTTGCATTTAAATATTTTCGTGACTCAAATTTTCATTTCGTAGTGTATATAAAACTGGATAATTTCCTAAATCGACTAAATATTCATAGTAAAAAGTAATTAACATTTGAATAATTGTCAGTCAGTCTTAAATGTTACGGTTTAATAAAGATTTGATGATCGACTTTTTGAGTGCTTAGTTATTAGATGAAGAGCGCATTGACAGCGTAAAAGAGATAGCCGTAAAGAAAAGGATAAGAAGCACTTCAGAGCACTACCTATTGCAGTTCAATTGATAAATAAATTAAGAGAAAATGTTTTATAGATTTATTAAATTTCAGTGAATTTTTGCCTCTCTATGGTGCTTTCTGGAAAAAATAATAATTTAATTTAATTCCGGTTATCCCCACGAAAATATTTTGGAAGCAAGTTTAACGAAAAAGTGATTTAAAACTGCATTTGCTTTTCGCTTGTTTTAGTAGGACATAGGAAAAATTTTCATTTGAAAATAAAGTCAATTTAAATTTCCTTCAATAGGAGGAAGTGATTTATTAATAGAAATAGAACTTCATTTCGGATGAAATCATGTATCGAAAAAGAGAAATAAGCTATAAAAATTCTACGATTTAAAACCTTGAAAAGTTTGGCGATGTTTCTCTAATCTTTATGAACTAGTATTCACTAACTATTCGTTTTTAACCGTAATTATCACTCCACTCGATTTTATCTTGCTATAACCGGCTGAGTCGGCATGACTATAATTTCAGTGAGTGACTCGAAGGCTCCTGGGTTTTCCGTAGAAGGAAACATTTCTTCACAGTTAATAACTGCTTTTTTTCAAACCGATTGGAGGAAAAGAAATGAAAAAGAATCCTTCACGCGCGACGTTTCGTTTTCGAACACGCTCGAAAAACAGCATTAATATTTTCTTTTAACGCCTCTATTTCTCGCTCAAATTTCCCAACGTCCTTTAGTAACCGCACGAGTAGCCACCTCAAGTGTTTTCTATTTCAAGGATACTCTCCGATCTTCTTCGACTTCCGCGTTTGCTCCTGTTTTTCGAAATGTTTCCAGCCGATTCCTAGCCGACCCAACCTACTAAACCTTCCACAACAAAAGACTATCGAACGAACTCGCGCTCGACACATGCAGGGGACCTTATCTAAGCGACGAGACGGCTTCGGGGGGAGAAAACCTCTCTCCCCCGCTCGGATAGCACGCTCTCCTATCTCTCTGTTCCCGGAGCCGCCCATCACCCACCCACTCCGCCTCCCTCACTCCACTAGCCTCGCTTCCAACTCACTATTCCCATCCTCCAAAGCCCTCCATATCTCTTTCTCTCCAACACACGCGCGTTCGCACACACTCTGCTGTGTTGTCCGTCGTCGGAGACTACGTAACCCTTCTTTCTAGCACCGTTTGGTCCCTTTGCGAACGAGCGTATATCCTAGGGCGTACGTAATATTAAAGACGGTTAACTTCCAGAAATATGATATCCTCTGCCAAATATGAACTGTCCCGTGTCATACCATATTCATTTCTTTCTGGGTTCGTTCGAATATAATATTTTGTGTAGGTATAATTTTTTAGTGGAAGAGTTTCAGGGAAAGGTAAAGACTAGAAATCTGTGATCGAATCGAGTCTCATCAACTGGCGCGATGTCACATTCTACGAAGTTTATGGCCGAAAAAATCTTATCTCTAGCGGTTGGACGTCAGAAGTACGGTCATTTTATATTTTTCTCTTAATCATCATGGTGTTGTTTATTATAATGAATTAATGAATTCTATTGATAGGAAATATACTAAAATGACCCGTGACGACAAAAATATAATGTTTGAACAAAAATAAATTAAATAGCTGTTTATGGTCTAATAGTCCATTAAATATATAGGGAGAGAGTTAAGGGTTATCAATTGGCGCTAATTGAAAATGGCAGAATAAAGTCTCCTTTCCAATACGAGGGTCACGGGTTCGGATTTTGCCGTGATCACAGGTTTATTTTGCTTGTCACTTTTACTGTTCAATAAGCTGATCTTGGGTGATTTTGCGAGAAAAATAGAAATTGACGATAATACGTTCCAGTTTTAAATATCCACCCACGAACCACGGATGCGACTCTCCGGAAATAGTATCCTCCCCCAAAAAAAACAGCATTCTTGAAATTTTCATAACGGGAAAAAAAGCGACAACCGATAGCTTTGTCCACGACCGCCGTGTACGTTAAAGTTCAGGAACGTAGCGAAGACGTGACATTCGCGAACGAAGAAGGCGAAGTGAGTCACAAGAGGAATTTTAAAAAAGTTTAAAAGACTCGCCCAAGGCTCCTTTCAGCTCAAGAGAAAGAGAGACCGCCTGGCTTTCGGGGCACGTCGTGGGCGAGAAAAGACAGATGAGCGTCGTAGCGCGAGCTGCTGCTGCTCCGAAAAAAAAAATCCTTCCGCTGGAGTCGGAGGAGAGAGAGAGAGTTGTCTTTTGGCCGTCCATTGTGATGGGTGCTGCTTTACCGTTATGGTTCGTCGCCGCGTTCGGAGCTCGAGGGAGTGTGTAAACAAAAGACAAAGGGGTAAGGGCAGGAAAGGAATGATGAAATAGGGAGGGAGGAAAAAAACTTTTAAAACGGATTATTTGTCAACGCTGTAGGATTATAAAAGAAATTCCACGGCGTCTCCAGTGCGCACCGGTATAAACGTGTATTATATGCTAAATACGATCGTTTAAAATTTTTTTGTTCCTTCCTGAGTTGTTTTAGAGCTGATTGTTCTTTAATGTGTTCGTTTGGTTCTTTTTTATGCGACAGTTAGGTAATCCAATAGGTGCGGTGTGTTATTAAGTGAAACCTTCTTTTTGTTGATCGCTCAGTTTTTTATTACGGGCAATGTGTGCTCTAATATTGAATTTACGAGAAAAATGTGAAATCCATACTTAACGCCAGGCCCAGCATATGAAGAAGATTATAGTCCCAATATACTACTTATCCGTCCTGATAGTAGCACCTTATCTTCGGAGCTTTTAAGCGCTGTCAGTGACCTAAAATCGTCCAGTTTATAACGAGCTTATTATTTTTCATCTGCACAGTGAAAATGTAGTCAGGCCGGTTAAGTCAATTTTACAAATGCACTAAGCTCACAATATCGTATAGTAACACATTTATATAATTTTTTTTTTTATAGTTAAGTACTTTGTCAATTTCAAGCCGAGATATTAATTAAATGCAGGATATCCTGTGTCGATAGGATAAAAGAAGGTAGTATAATGAAATTATTTTGATAAAATAGGAAATTGAGGTTATTCCCATTGGGAAAGGAAGCATTCGCCCTTAAAATACGTTTTCTCCACTCGTGAGGAAATGACGAAGCATGCTTATCAATTTTCAAAATAATGACGCATTGCGATAAGTCTTATTCCATTAATTTATAAAACTATATCCAGGCGAGAGATATAAGAGAGTTTTCATAACGCGTCTTTGCTGACAGACCTAGACCGACATAATCTCGTTCTAAATAAATTCTCTTCGTAGGAAATGCCGTCGACTGTTGATTATGCGTTTTAGGAGCGTCGTACGCACATGCCGTTTCTTTGGCGTCCGCGCATCACGACACGTCTTGACCTCTCCTCGGAACAGACGGCGATAAAACGGAGGGCGGCGGATTCGATAAAAAAATCCGCGGAATAAAAAAAAACGCCCATTATGTACTGAAGATATATATGTGTGTGTGTGTGTGTATACATACACACACACATATACATATATATGTATATATATATGTATGTATGTGGGTGTATATATATGTGTGTGTGTATACATACATATATATATATATATACATATATATATATATATATACACATATATATATATATATACGGAGAGAGAAACAGGGTAGCGGGCGGAAAAAAACCGCCGCTCTCGTACAAGGAAAAAAATGGCATCGTACGATAAACGTCGACCACTCTCGCGAGCGCCCATCTAGCTAGCTAGCCGCCACATTACTAATTGCCTCGTTCGTCATTATCCGCGACGATAAAGTTAGAGTAAAAAATAAATAAATAAACAAAAATAGGATAAAAACCCTTAAAAAGAAACCCCACAACGAAACATTTCGGATAACGTGGAAGAGTGGAGAAAAAGAGGGGAAGAGGAGAGAGAATATAAAAAAGGGGAACTTCTTTATCTCCGCGCTTTCTACGTGCTTGTTACTCGGGTCGGAAAGAGACGAGGCGACGCGTGGACGAACGACGCTTGGAAGAATTTAAAACCGGAAAAGAAAGGAGAGAGAGAGAGGAAGAAACTGTTTAAAGTGAGGGAGAACGCGTGGAGGGATTCGAACGAAAGGGTGTGGAGGGAGAAAAAAAAGACACGCTTTTGTGTCGCCGTGTTAATGTGTCCTCGGTGCGTGATCGGAATTACTTAATATCGTCGGATTTTTAAAACAATTTTAAACGCTGGAATGGAGGCGAAGGTGAAGGAGTGCAGGGATAATTTTTCTTAAAGAAGGTTGGGAAAGGAGTTGGTTATGCGCGGGTGTGCGAACCGGTGTCTGTGTGCGCGCGTGTGTGTGTGCGTGCGCTCGCGTTGCGTCCGCCCGTGACGGCGTGGCTAGGACGTGACCGTGGCGACGCGTAGCGAGTGCCCGTTGAAATCACCGCGTGCGTGCCGAGGAAAAAGCAGCAGTCTTTTGCACGGCGGATGGAGCGGAAACGGAGTCTTATTTTTTTCAGTTCGGGAAGGAGGGCTGGAAAGGTATTGCTTCTGAGGATTTTGGGAGTGATATTTCGAGTGCTGATGGAATATGCTCATATGTGTAAACAATATGGCGTTCTTGTCTGGAAGGATTTTTATAGAAAATGGTATCATAGAAATGTTTTCAGCATCGAATATTTTTGTTATTTCTTGCTGTATCTTTTTTTCGAGTTGGCCGAACCTAAAGATTATGCAGTTTATCTAGTTAAGAATTTAATTTTTTAAATTAACCATCCGTCAAAAAGTTCTTGTTCCATTACAATCAGTAATAATATAGGTACTATACTTATTTATTAAATCGTTCAATTTAAGTTCAGAATTTGTGGAATTTTACTTTCAATAAATGTAATGCATAGGTAACTTAATTATAAATTTTACACAACTTAGTTTAACATTAATTAAATAAAAGTAACAGTACCCTGATTATGATTCTACGAATCGAAACGATGATCTCGTAGTAACTAGTATTTCTATTCAGTGGATTTAACTTGAGCGTTGATGCTTTTTCACAGTTTTTCCCAAATAGATTGAATCCAACAGAATATGTTGCGAACTACATGCATTTTTTTCTGCTAACAGCTTTGTTAAGTTAACAGAATTAAATCTAAAATTTACCTGAGTTATTATTGCTATATTATCATTTCCTTGTTTTTGCTGATTGCTGATGCTAATGCATGACTACAGAAGTTAGAGAAAGAAGAGTTAGGCCAGGTGAGTGATGATTATATTGAATAACATCCTATAAACGAATTTATTTAATTATCCGGAATAAATTTTATAGTAATTTTTAAAAAATATTGGAAAATTATATAGTATCAAATTTATTTTGGATAATGGAAATATTCCACAAAGTTGCGCCAAAAACTGTTGAATTTATAGAAACTAAACTCCTTAATTTGGAATATTAGTGTTTTTTTTTTGCACAGAACTAAATAAAATCCGCTACAAGGATGAGTCACATTCTCATTTTGCGGTATGCAATGAAAAAGGAACATCTATAAGGCTGTGCCTGCATTAGTTCATTGATAAATGAGTGTTTTCGATCGTTCCATCCCTGTTCGCTTATGACTTGTCACGCCCTCAGAATTTCATCCTAGCTTTTAGTCGGCGACATTGATATGGTGCCTAATGGAAAAACAGTTTATTGTAGACGTGAGATACTGTTTTCCACGTTAGATTAACCCCTGGCTAGTCACCGTTAACTGCGCTCTTAAGTGTACTGATACGTTACTTTCCTTATGACACACCATTCTTGACGCGGACATAATCCGGGCACGCTCTACAAACAACCCAACACACACCCTTTACGTACACAATTGGCCTATCTCCACTCCCTTTATCGTCTTTTTCAACAAACCATTAAGGAATTCCCTATCTGTGACTCATCAACAGCTACGAAATAAAATAGACCCTATACTATTTATAAAATAAGAGATTTTTTAAATTTATAATTCCCGCGATAATTTAATTTTAGCTCCTCAGAAGTCACTGTTGAAGGTCGCGGAGGTCAATATGACATTATATAACGTAATACAAAGCAGTATGATTCATAATCTGTCACAGCTGTTATCTTAATTAGTGCATGAAAGACTAATGCTTATGTTCCAAAAGAATCTTAAGCGTCACACCAACTTTTCCATCAATCACTCCTATTTTCCCAGTAACTCAACTTTATTGAAAAATTGACTGCATCAGACACACACACCATAAAGAGGAGAAAAGGTTGACGAAGGATGCGGCGAATTTTGATAACATTTGTCACTTCTTGAGTAAAAGTGTAAAGCTGCTGTTGTTGACAGGAAAAATAAAAGTCAACGAATGATTAAATGTTTGCTTTTCTTATTATTTGACACAGGTTCCGTGATAATTGCCTGTGGGGTTTCCATTAAATGTCAGAGAGAGAGAGAGAAAAAACAAATTAGTGATGGTCATGGAAATAGTCATGGACATGGAGATAGGTCCTTCGCGAAACCGACAAACACGAATAATCAAGCGAAATTTAAACCGAATTTAAGATTTTAAGTCATTTTTATTAATTTAAGTCGAAAAGTAAAGTAAGAACTATCTCTTAGGCGTATCGAGTGAAAATAAATATAGCTATTGGCCTTGGACGCGTCATCAAACTCCCTTTTAGTAGAAGTTCCTACTCTAGATTCAACGTATGGCAGGCCTGGAGTAACTCGCACACGTGCATTGCTACGTGTTAGCTCCCCTCAACCTCAACTTTTGTTGTGTATAGTCTAAGTATTTCTTGAATCATTCTTCCGGGAAGTTCCGTGACTGAAATCATTCCGAAAGTTCAAGCAAAGGTGAAAATAATACTATCGCAATAGACGCAACAGATCTATCATAAAAACGAAAGCGCAGCAGCGTTGCGACAAAAAAAAATGACCCAAGAAGGATGAAATTACGTGAAGAGAAGAATCGTAAGCGATTCCAGACGGCGACCCACGCGAAGTTATTTTTCCCTCGCAACCAGATGATGATGAAAACGGATGTTCGTGGAACGCCATCCGTAGGAAACGGAGAAAATGTCCCATTACGAAGCTTCTCTCGTAGGCACGACCGAACATTGCCCGTAACCGTGGAAACCTCCTCCTCGCACCCCACCCCCTTTTCCCTCCCTTCCTCCTCCTGCAGACCTCCGCTCCTTCATTCGCCTTCGCCTTTGCGGAGTCACGAGGGCATTTTAAGTGAAGAGAGAGGACGCCATAATGAGTTTGGAAGTCACCACTCCGGTGTCTGAAGATAAAAAAATCGGGCGCGGACGAAAACAACACGTTTCTCGGCGCTTTACCGACTTATGCGACCGGATTGACGGGAGGGAATTATGCCGCGAAATTTACAAAAAAAAAATAAAAGTAGGAAGGAATATTTACAGTACGTATACTTTTTTTTACTGTATCCGATCGACGGAACTGGGGAGAAAAAAATGTTTAAAGTGTCACCCGACCGCCTCTGGATAATGAAGTGGTTTCAAGATAGCTGTAGTGACACGTTTTTCGTCCACTGGGGCACGAGGTTTTGCCGCACTTTGAACGTCGCCGCCGTGTCGTTCCTCCGAAACTTTCGAAAGAGAAGTGTGAGATAAATGAAATTTTTCCTAACTTGTTGACAGAATTTGGACGTGATATTCGCCAGCCCTGTTTAAATCAGTAACCTGGACGTCTCGCATCGAAATATTTTGGATGATTTGCGAGTCCCAGGTGTAACAAAGCGACCAGGAATAAACGATTCCTGGCCAAAATCGATCCCTTAATACGCTGATAATTTATCACGTAGGAGATAGGAGTATTTCAAATTAATAATTTTTGATTTAGTTCCTTCTTCCGCTCACCGATTCAATTATATATAATATCAATATATTATAGGTATATCGTCTCGATCATATGAATAAATGAAAACTGACTCCAACCTGTTATATCCCAGCCTTTAGGTTTTTGTTCAGGCCCTCCCGCATCTATCGCGCTGACTCATTCTCCCCTCAACCGTGACGCTCTTTATCTAATTGTTCTAGTGACGAAAAACTAATCGGGCTCATTTAAGGAGGGTTGCATACCACTTAGGCGGCTCAGGATTCGGTAAACGAGCAGCATATTAGGGTTATAATGACAGATAACTCAAGTAATGACTGAAAAATATCCTTAAGGCCCTGATAATACGTACCTACCAAGTTATAGAGCCGGGTTATCTTAAACTGTCACGATCAAGGCAATAGTTCAAATATTATTTTATTGATAGCAAAAGATGTTCTTTAGGAGCACACTCGAATAATCTCCGAAAGCCTATGCGATGAATTGAAGAAAAAGGTATTGCGAGGGAACTAGATGAAACACTTAAAACGTGGATCCTTGGGTGCATTTTCGAAATTCTAGATAATTCCGTGAAATCGTGTCGACAGGGAGAAGCGATACTCGAGACAAATAAGAGATTAAATCGTATAAAAAAAAACCTCGCGCATAAAATGGAATGGATTCCATCGCGGCCGACTGTGTGCGAGCTTAGGGACAAATATTGACGGATTTCATGGAAAAGATAATTGGGATAGATCGGGCAGCGGGGCGTGAAAGGGGGCGCTCCTACGAGTTTCTGTGACGACGGGTGTTATCAGCGGGAAGCTCTTACTCGCGAGTACGTGGGGAAAAAGATATTGTAGTATAGTAGGGCGCATGCGCGCGTCATCAATAAATCAACCGTAAGGTCAGAAGCCCAGTTGCAATACAAAGTCACCCGCGTTGATAAGAAGAAAAAAAGCCCATGCGTAGAAATAGTACAAGGTGTAGTTTCGTTTCAATTCTTATTTTATTTAACGTCTTCCATCAAAATACATAGAATCAAAAACGGTGCGCGAAACGGTCAAGGTTTCAAAACGCTCATGAGTCTTAACATCGAAGGAAAAGATTTATGACACGGTTGACCACGAATTTATAATTGCCAATTTTACTTATCCTATTTATGATAAAATTGAATCGAAGTATTTTTTTAGTGGCGTCTTAGTGTTTGCTTCGTCAGTTCGCTTAACTCTGAGAAATATCTGGGGAACGGATTTTTTTGTGTACCTCGATGATTTTACCGTTCCTGTGGACGAACAACCGTTAACCAGGAGCACTTCCAATTTAAGCAGTGTACACCACAAATCCGCTTTGTTCGTCAATACCAAAAACATTTAATGAGCTATTTTGTGCAACAAATTGCCTTCAATAGCACAAATTTTAATCGTCACACAAAATGTAAACAGTTTAAAAACTGCTTTTTTCCACTAGAATATTTATTTTTCAATCTCCATATCCTTAGTCTCGGCTTGGTAAAGTTTATTAAAATTTCCATTTTATTTACAGGACCAACTTCTGCCGCAAAGGATATAAAGAAACTCGCAGTTTTATTTCAATGGTGAGTAGAAAATTTTGATTAAAACACATTTCCATAGAGTGACCGTTATCTAGCTATTCCAGTCAAAGAAACATATTATTAACCCACCTTTCTAATTATAGGAAATTAAAAGGCAAAATTAAAGGACGATTCGTAAAGTGTATTGATTTTAATTAACTCGTAACTCTCAGAATACCAACCAATAACGGAATGCGATTCAAATCCATAGCTGCATAGAAAAAACCTGGCTTAATTAGTAACTTTTTTAATTTGTACATTGCAGCGGATGAGAAGTCGCGCGGTTGCGTATTTCTTGGCAAATTCTCCGGCCAAGCCACATAAACATGGTTTGCATTATTCGTCACCAAAACCCATAACAGTTAGGCGTACAACATTCGTGCTCAAAAGTTGGTAAGCTTGCGAGTCAAAGAAACGGGAGACGATATAGTGCTTAGGCAAACATAAACTGTGTGGGACTGAGAGGGATGGAGAGAGAGAGAGAGAGAGAGGGAGAAGGTAAAGGTGAAGGTAGGATGGGAGAAGAGGACGGGAAGGGGAGAGAAAGAGAGGAGGGAAAAGAGTTGGACAAAGACTGAAAACCCGTTGCACCAAGATGTGTGCACACATTAAGAAATAGGAGAAGGGAGAGCGACGATGGTGGTACTCTGTGACACTGTGACGTGGTCTAATAGAGAAGCGAAGCTAATTATTTTTAGGGGGGCTTGGTGGTAATTATGCAATAGAATGTATGCGGTCAAAGTATCGAGAACCTCCACGTTGTCGAGTTTTGGTCATTATAACTTTTTCCAACTGATGTAGTGCGCGATTGACTTTAGAATTTTAACTTGACATTTATAATTTTGTAGCCTCTGATGTTACGTATGAGAAACTCATTAGGTTCCACGGAATACTCCTAACGAAATACTCTCTGAGCCGTGTTTTAAACGATTCGGAAATACGGATTAAATAAACATATCTTTCTAATAATATCAAAAGGGATCTCTAGTTGACAGGGTAGCAAACTTCGAGAAAGAATTTTTTTCTTCGTTAGATTTTCAGTTGTGATTCCGCCTTTATAGGACTGTTTTAATGTCATCCGAAAATTTCGCGGCATTCCAATGACGTGGCGGCATTTTAGGAAAAATATCATATATCATAGCCGAAAAGAATCGGATAAAACCGAAGATTTTTGAAGGAGTGTCGAAGATTGTAGATTTGGAAAAGACTGAGAACATGGTCGGCATAAAAATAATTGTATGTGCTGGTTTGTAATGATTCCTCGACATTATAAATGACCTAATACAACGAAGAGGAAAGATGAAGTAAGAAGGAGAAAAGGGATTTGTGACAAATGATTTACATGTTTTAATGTTTAAAAATAAGAAAACTCAATGAATTGTTGCGTTTAACACGCGTAATAGATTCTTTGAGGCGTCAAATCGCTTAGATATCAGATAAAAAAAGATAAGAAAGGAGGATGGTATGCCATCGACTAGATAAACCTTTCACTTGATGAATTTCCATTTTCAGAGGTGAAAATTTCTCTTTTCCACCACAAGGATTTTATATTTTAAAGTAAAGATTAATTTGGAAAATCGGCGAAATAAATTGGAAACCGGTTAAAACCGATCATATTGCTGATAAAGAAGGAAAGTTCGGTTCTATCTACCACTCGAAAGATCTACGTTTCCGCTTGCTTTCGTTAATCGATAGACTCCGCCGACTTACAAACTTCACGTTGTAAATAAATGAAGAGAGATTTAGAGTATTTAATTATACCGAAGGAATAATAAACCGGATGATGGTAGGATAACCGTCCATTGACTAACAAACAATGTAACGGTCAAAGGGGGATGGAGACTTGAAAGACACCGGACGATACCGAATACATGATATATGAGGCTATGAAGGAAAAAGCAACCACAGGAAATTAATCGAGATGTAATGCAGACAGCTTAAAATATCCCCGGCATTTATAGTGCCGGCACGTCTGAATATTTCATAGTATGCTCGTAGCATAGTGTTCAAATATGTCACAAATGAGCCTCATATCCTTGTCCAGTCTGCGTCACGCCGTTTATTCGGTGCTAAATTCTGAACCATTACACGCACTCAAAAATCATAGTCTCATGCGTGATAATTTTTTTATATTTCAAAAACTGAAAGAACTTGTTCCGTTTTTAGAGGATCTCAAATTTTAGACTAACATAAGTTCAAAATATAATTGATATTCCAAAAAAAGCATCAGGTACAAAATGTTAAAACGTTATACAAGTTTCGATTCACGAACGAACGTTCTCCGATTTAGCTGATCGGATGCATTTCCTTAAAAGAAATGAGGGAAAATGAGTTCGAGAAGGATCGGGTTGTCGCGGGACGTGTTTTGCGGCGAAGACAGGGCGTGCACAGACACAAAATGTGCAACCGCTGACGTTTGTGAGAAAGGAAATGGGAGACCATTGTTTAAGGAGGGTGCTGAAGTACCGTATTCGCTGCGTGAGAAAGTAAGGCGAGATTGACACGAGAGAGAGAGAGAGAAAGAGAGAAGTCGAATGTGTTGGGTGTTTGGTTGTTGTGTTACTAGCAAAAGAGCACATGAAACTTTCGCGCTCAGATCCAAACGTTTCTTTTACCTGAGAATCCGCGTTCGTTCCCTATTGTTTCGGTCAAATTTACGTATTGGGAACTGCTGTTACGAAAAATCGCATCTAAGGATGTCGTCTGAAGAAAATAGCATGTCACATGTAGCTAATGGATACATAAAATGTTTATCATTATTTTCACAATCCTGTTTGTGATGTCTGAGACTATAACCATTAATGGTTACCATAGAAACTCAGAATCTAAACTGTTACGAAATTCCCAAATGCTAAATTCTGTTTCGGTAAATTTATGATCAATGAGAAATATTTTTATGTGATAAACAATCGTTTCAGACATCATCACAGACTATAAATACATTTATCAAGTTGCATGAGTATTCGAAATATGCAGAAGATTACAGAAACATTCCCCGAAGCGCGTCAATTGCGGAAATCCTCGACACGAAGCGACGCATGAGGAAACTCATTTTCCCGTAGAAAGAATGATAAATGTAGGAGTTGCGCCTCTGACGGACATTTCGTGACACGTGATTCTAAGCATGAAACGCTTTTTGAAAAAATAAATTTCGTTGCCAACAGGTATGTTAGAATATTAGAACACGCAAAAACTGACGTAGAGACAGCTGTTCGACGCTATGCGGAAACTATTACATTTCTAAAAGTGTTGTTTCTAATATTATAAATATAAATGTTAATTTATTATATAGAATTTACTATACAGTATCATTGTATTATAACATCCAAAATTATTTTTCAATATGGAATAATCTGTAATAGTAATTAAATTAGAAATAAATAATCAATTAAAATCACATATTGATGCAAAAGTTGTCTCAGAAACTCTCGATCTAAAAATAAAATCTTAGGAAAGAATAAATAGCGCTTGCGTCGGAGATCTCAAGGCTATGCTGAGTTAACTGCTAGCTTCAAAGAAATATTAAATAAACCATGATTTAACTGGAATTCATAAAACGTCGTCTTTTCCTCTTAATAAACGACGCTCGTGCAAGGCTTATGGCGAAAAATATTCTCATATTCATCGAAAACGTATTAATTCTTGAGGTATGACGGGGGAATATTACATTTAATTTATGTTAAAATTTTGTTTGTTGAAAAGTTCATATGAAGGACGACAAACTCAGGCAGATTTATTTATATTCAGAATCGCGCGCAGCATTTATTTTTCCGACGAATAATTTCCCGAAAGGACTACTTGTTGCGAATATTTTAAGACTTCCCGAGCCTCGTAAATCATTGACTGATGTCGCAAATTCCATATTGCGCAACCCTCGCGATAATGGGAAAACAATAAACGAAGAGACGATAAATTGCTCGATCCGCCCGGAGTTATGGCTTTGCAGTTACGAAAAAGAAGAGCGGAGTGGAATAAATTTCCGCGTAGGTATCCCCGCACAAAGTGACAACTTTAGATTTAGCGTCGCGGGCTTCGGGCATAATAATTTCCTCCGCAAGAATCTTTTAAGAATGTTTGTCGGGCTTATAAACGTAGAATATATGTCTCTTTCTCTCTTTTTTCCCTCGCTGCACCGCAACTACAATCTGACGCAAGTCTCTCTCTAAACGGTCACCGTTGAGCAATAGCACCGTGAAGAAGGAGGCTTTTTTGTAATCGCCTCCGTCGGATTCTAACGCTATCGCGTCGTAATTCAGTATATATATAACTGCCTTCGGAGGAGTCTCCTCTTCTTAACGGACTTGGCTCGAAACTGTAGCGCGAGGAGGGAAAGAATATGCTGTCATTTAGAAATATGCTGGCTATATGTTTTTTTGAAATTTTAAGAGACACGTCGGCAAAACCGACTTTTTTTCCTATAATAAATGTTTTCCGTACCTAATTATCCAAAATTGCTTTATAGAGCCTTTGAGCGATTTCAGTGGAATGCATTACAGTGACCAGTTTCAGTGTTCGGAGAAACTTTAAACATTGGCAGAAGCTGATCGGTGATATTATTGTTTAATTATTATTGCAAAAAATATCGCGTCTGAGAAACTCGGAGGAGTAACTGTTTTTGCAAACTTTTGTGTGATAACAGTTTCTATCATTCTGAAATGTTTGGTGCATTTCAAAATAGATCGTTGGGCCGCCATCAAAGCAATTTTAACCTCGACAAATCTAAACAACAACCAAAGTCTCATATGATTTCATCTGAATCCTTAAAATTCTTCAAACTTAATAAACAAACAATGCTTTTTGCCATCATCATTCTAGGAAAAAAGGTGTTGATAGGTCATTTGAAAATGCTCTAGGTTTCGACTTCACAAAGTTTTAGCAGGAAAATTATCGAGGTGAAGCACCTATGTTTATAAAGTATTACAACAGGTGTCGTGAACTCTTTTCAAGAACAATTAAAAATGCTCGTTAAAACGTATTACTCTTATCGAATTGCGTCAGCCACGGAATATAAAGAAATTATATCACTTGAATCCTTGGAAGCGGTTGTTGTAAATCTTTCCAATAAACATGCCGTTAGCACTTTGAGCGATAAGGTGGAAAATGCAGGCCTTGGTAGCTCAAACAATGACATCAAACACAGTATTGTTAATCTTAAATGTATAATAACCTCACGTCGACATTATGATCTAAAAATACCTTCTGCCTTTTATTGCAGGTTGCGCCATTGCGGGGTGAGTGTAGTCTGTGAAGAAGAGATGCGGACTGGCTGAAGGTTTCCAGAAGGTTCATTAAATTGTGTTGGGATTTCAGAGAAAAATCTGTATTGTGAGGTTAGTTTTTCCGTCCAATTCGTATATTCTATGCATGTTGCAAATTATATTTTGCTTACACTTTTAGACGTAGTTACCTTATTTATTTGTGATTTATTTAGTTTCAATCCGAACCCATATCGAAAATTTCACCGGTTTCGTTCGTCTGTTTTTTTAAAAGTGAAAAATAGGATCACAGAAATAAAATCATATTCTTTAAGACACCTTTCATTAAGCCTCGCATTGATACATAGTCCGCTTTTGCATAAATTAGATTCGAGTTCAATTTCCCATAGATTCTCTGCTTAAATGCATACTTTCAAACATCACTTATGCTAGTGCAGTTTATGTAATTATTTCGTGCTATATGATTTGGACAACTTTAAAATTTGAGGAATAATTGAAATTTAAAAAACATAATCGGAAACCCATGGCCGTCATCTCCAAATAGGATGACGAAAAAATCGGATATGGATAACGTAAGAAACTGTTCTAGAAGATCAAGTAAATCAAATCCACTTTAGGCGATCGTGAAACGATTTCAAAGATTACAATTAAAGACAAACCAGTGACAGAAAAGTAATGCCCGATACCTCTGCAGCTTAACATATAACGATTGCTTCCATGGAAACGGGTTGTTAATTTCGCGAAATATTGCTATAAAGACTGGTAATAAATGAATGACCGAATAAGACATGCGTAGAGGTTACTAATATGAGATGTTTAATCTCAAACATTGCTCCTTTCTGTTTGGCTAGGCGATTACTAGATACTAGTAATTAATTAAGATAAATTATGATTTAATAACATTTTACTACATCATTTTTAGATACATGTTAACGAAAATACATTAAATCAATTGCTATACAAGAATCTGGGCATTATGATCAGTTAATTATTAAACATTAAATATTTCATGAATTATCCCGTATATATTTTAAGGAACGATCCAAAATATTTTATCTCTGACTGATGTAGCAGAAATAGTAGTTTTCATCTCACAGAAACCTTGGAAGTATTTATTAGTACTGCGTTCGCAATAAATTTAATAGCTTTAACCCTTATTAATCGAGCAAGTTGTGGCATTGCATATTGATCTTACTCATAATGTTGAGGAACGTGAAATAAATTTACGTTGGTCCTGATTATTCATTAGCGTTCACAAATATTTTCGCTTGATATTTAAGTTATAATTACATAGTATATATACTTAAAAGCTTGACATTTTAACATAAATTGCGTCACATAACCTTATCACATCTTTACATTTTTATTTTTATTTCAGAACTAACAAAACACTGAGTCAAAACCTTAAAATACAGGCGGTAAAGGTATTTTATAAACTTTAACAGAAATATTCTGCTTTTTATTGCTTTAATACTGACAGTGAGTAAGAACAACGATGAATGATTCATGAAACGTATTATTGCTCAATGCACGGTGAAAATACAAAAACTATTCGAATGCATAATATTTGTACTGTTTAACGAGTAAGAAGTTTCAATTACTGTGTTATTTAACGTGAGCTCCAATTTCTTAAATAAAGCCATTAGTTTTTGCTAGTCGATGAATTTTCGGTTTGTTAATTAAAAGTGACGCATTTTACATGCTAATTATTTATCAGTTCCCAAGATGGAACAAGTTGATAAAAAAGGACTTGCATTGAGATGCAAAGATGTGACAATAATCGACTTGCAGTAACTCTCATCCGGATTTAAAACGCTAATTAATGCCTCCCAATATTCCTTTCATGAGCTCCCGCACCAAGGACATAGGAGGTGGCGAGCTGAAGTTTAAGAAGAGCGACCTTTTACGTTGGAGACAAAGGAAGATCACTGGAATGTTATTAGAGTCGTGGCTATCAAGAGAGCTATCCGTCGACAGTATTGTTGATACACTGTCATGGAGTTGCTCTCTTTATGGACAGGCTCCAAGCGTCTCTTGAGTCCATCTGCAAGGTCGCCGGGAGGGTTGATCATCGGAAGAATGAGAGGATTTCTTACAATAATATGGCTATGAAACGGATAAATAGAAGCAGAACTGTTTATGTTAAATGTAAGAGGGAAAATCTAATTGGTCTAACGCTTTTCAAATTATTTGATTTCATCGAAACGTTTTTTTCTGTATATACAACTCCGCGGTTACAAAACGTGGAAAATTTAAACAGATAAATTATCCCAAAAAATACCTTGCACATAAGTCAACGGATTAAACCTATAGTTTGCGTAAATTTGACGGAATGTTATTTTTGGTTTGCTGAAAAGACGAAATGAGAAGGTATTAAACGCGGCAAAAGAAGAGAGAACCATTAAGGCAACGGACTGACGAAAGACGCAAAAGGAAGGAGGCAAATAGGTAGGAAAAGTATTTAGGGTGATTTGAAAGAGGAATATAGCTAGAAGATGATGAAGGGAGAGGCTTTGTGTGGAATAGACCGGGAGAAATGAGTTATTACTGTTCGTTTAACTTGTAAAACTCGGAGAGAAACGTTCAGGCAAACATTTTATTAGCAGAATCAGTCAAGAAATGTCGTAAGACAAATTTGAAAATTTTTATTTTAGTCTATTATGCAATTATTCAAAAATAAATCTATACATATTATAAAGGAATAAACACCGATAGATATATGTCACACAATACAATATATACCGTCCGTCTCACCCTGTATCTCAAAAGCCGTTCGTCGTAGAGATATGCGGTAAACTGCGTTTTGTTTCTACAAGCTAGGAGGTCCCTATAAAACTATTCTCATTTTCATAAAGTCCCGGGTTCGAATCCAGGAGACAATTTTATTTTTCCACAAGTTTACACGGGATTTTCGATTTTTCAGAGTGCAAGGTTTTTTTCCTTCATTCATTAAAACACGTAAATATGAACCGATTTTCTTCTTTTTTTGCTTAATTCGACGGCTAAAACTCTATACTATCTTATTCTTGCGATGTTTACATGTTACACGGTCGAATCATTCCGAAATACGCATTCTTTTTCGAAATTTTACGGATATTTCGTATTCTTTCCGAACGTTGTCAAGGCGACCGTAATTGTTGCCTCCGGTTCAATTAATGCCAATTAAACTTTCAAATAGGTGAAAGAATAGCGTTATTCGCTTCGCACTTTGTTTAAGCATCGAAATTATTGCTGTACCAATGTCAACCGTATGGGAAGCGTTTCTAACGATTCAATCAAAGCAGTTGAATATTCTTATCATCGTTTGAATGCTGGAATCTTATCTCTTTGTAAGTAGAACCATTACATTATACATCTGTAATGCTTATTAATGCAAATAGGCTCACGCATAAATTTAAAATTAAATGAGAATAGGGATATACGTTATTTTTTTAAACACATTACATGGGTATCTTCTCTTCATAGATATTCTACATAAACGGTTGCATTGATTGTTATATAAAAAAGAAAGGACATATATTTACTGTGTAGGGAAATGGAGAAACAGGAGAAAAAATCTGCTATGACCGGGAATACGAACCCGGATCATTCACTTGCCGGGCGCGTACTCTACCACTGAATTACCTTAGCAGACTAATCCTCCTGTTTCTGAGCAGCAATAGTTTCTTAGATTGGGACTTTTAAAAGGCAGATTTCTGAAATTGCCAATACGCACACACAGCCCTGGCCTCAGCGAGATTCGAACCAGCGAACTTTACATTGGGAGCCAAATACATTAAAATTCTATACCGGAGAAATACATTATTAGAGTTACGTGTTAATTATTGAGATCAACTTATTTTACATACTTATTAATTTTTTTATGAATCAATTGAAAATATACCGCGCAAACATTGCGCGGGTTCAGCTAGTTCCATAATATTTAGTTTAGCACTTCTACACTCTGAAAATTGCATCACCATGTGTTACATTCGATTTTTTTATCCGGGTAAGATATAAAATCGCAAATTACCGATTTAATACCAAAGCTGATATACTAAAACAAAGTTCAAATGGTATAATTAGTCCGGAAAGTAGCCATATTGCATCAACATCAGGAGGAGAGTAAATTAGTTTTCCTTTAACAAGATGGAATGTAAGGAAATATAGTTTTTATACATGAGTGCAGAAGACTAATCATAATATGAAGTTGGAGAAGGAGAAAAATTCTGAATCGGTCCAGGGTCTCCCACTTGCCGGGTAGGTGCTTGAACCAACTAAGGTATCTAGACTTATAGTTAGAGTGGCTTGATCGCTTACTTGGTTAAAAGCTCTTAACCAGGTAAGTGAGAGACCCGGGTTTGATTCCCGGTCAAGATTAGAATATTTCTACTTCAAATTCAAATTAGGTTTTTTTATTATGTACTGATATTAAGAAGTAACATTTCTTTTCGGTTAAACTTAAATTCAAAACTTATTACATAAAAAAGACGGGCCAATAGCTACAGCGATCTTTGTATAGGAATCCATCAACATCTCGCGGACGTGGTCGAGACGAGCGAGTAAATATTGTCCTATTAGCACGATGCGCTTCCATCTTGCTTATTTGATTTCACGCCCTGCAAGGTGAACTGTTTTCTTTCCGAGGTAACTAGTAACGATTTCACGTGAAGATCTTTAAGAGAATGGTTAGTGAAAATGTTGTTGAATAAGGATCAGTCATGGAGTTATCCATATTAGTTGTTTTGATTTAATATTGTTATGCAATGAACTAGATAGCAAATGGGCTAGCTAAGGGTGATGTTGTGTAATTACGAAATTATTTTTTGTGCCGAATTGCACCCGAAGTTAAAATTGAAAACTCACATTCTAAAATCACTAAATATCTCAACAAAATCAAGGTAGTCATTAAGGGCAATCAGAGCAAGACGTTGTAGTATTTCTTCATAAATGTATATCACAGAGTGTTCACTTATGTTTTTATCAGTTTATCTTAATAATGATAATTTTAACGCGAGATAAACGTAAATTTAAAAAATGATTTTAAAAATTAACTTTCACATTAACTCGCTAAAAAGAAAAATCTGTTTGAGGTACTTCGAATTTGGGATTCAGCGAATCGTATGGCTTAAATTTATGGACTTCTTTAATCATAAAAAAATAAATGTAAAAGTGTTATGGAAATTCTTCACTTCATTTTCATGATTTGTTTCAAGTCTGCTATAAAACTTACATACCTACTAATATTTGATCGCTATGAGTGAAATTAATGTAAGAATTACCACAAAGGAGTTTTACTCTAATAATAATTACTAAAGCAATATTACCTTTTGTATGATTTTTACGTCGTGTCAATTATTAATTATTGATCATGCATATTTGTCAACATGTAATTTGTGTTTTTATTGAAAACTTGATCGAATAAAAATTAAAGCAAAATTATATCATCCAATCCTTTGTCTATAATTTAAATTTAGCAAACATTTACATCGCTGTATCAGCTCACACATTGGGTCAACATAGTCGTGCCAATGACATTATATAATGCGTTCAAGCTGCTCTCGCTTCACCTAATTTTCTCTTCGTGAGTCCACTCAGGTGTGCGGCGGTTACTATTCGCGCTTATTGGAAGATTCAAGTTCCAGTCAGTATTTTATAAGCATGGCGTCACCGTTCATTACCGAGTCTCATCCAAAACACATATCCTCTAGTAATTTTACGCAACGGTACAACATCGCGTATGTTCTCAAAAGATCACTCGCACCACGACGAGTGTGATGTACTAATTTGCATGACGTCACACTGCCAGAGCGAATGCGCTCTGAAGGTGAGGGCGAGCGCTGAGGAGGAATGAAGATGGCGAATGCGGGGTTGACGTAAGACAGGTGCCTCGAACTAATGCATATGAGTAATATTCAAGGTCGGAATGTAAGATTGCAACGCGCGTGTGAATCGAGAGGAGGAAAATTGGTTCCGTCGGAGATGTTTCTCTCTCTCTTTTGTGAATGATCACATTACATAATGATATTGATTTAAGGACAATTAAAAATATGTAGGATGAGTTACATAATGAACTCGTTGATGTTCCGGCGATGTAATTCAAAATCCAGATCCACCACAAGAAAAATGGAAGAAAAGTAAGAGAGTAAATTCGAATATTAAATGGAGATTTATTAAATCGAATTTTGGTGGTGCGTGCAAATTTTCGACTTTCAACTCTAATGGCAATGACTCTTGAAAATAATTACATATTTAGCTCCGAATTAGCTCACGGTAAATATAATCTCATCATCGTTTTCTCGGAATGGGCCAGTAGTCCGTTTCGACACCCATTGGGCACTTCGTATTTAAAAGTAAATGCTTAAGGGAATGGGGTACTAGCCCATTGCACAACCTCAACCTGAAGGATGAATTCTTACCCACTCACACACACATTCACGCTGAAGTAAACCCGGTTCCGGTGTCGCAGGCAGGGCGTACTCCTTGCCTCATAACCCAGCATTAGCCCACTCCTTGAAAAAAGCACCGAGGAGACACACTGAAAACGCCAGTATTTAAGCCCAGCCCTACTACGTGGAAGGCCAACGCTGTAGCTACTCCGCCACCAATCACCTGGTATAAGTATAATTTAGTGTATAAATACCATCTAATCATATAATAGCCAATTTCTGTTTGAATGTTTGTACAGCTTTTGGAACGTTTTCATTGGTTGAATGGCAAGCCAATCAGGGTTCGGGATATCATTATTGAGGAATATGTTTAACTTCGTTACGTAAATTGTTTAACGCGAGCAGATACATTAAAAAGTAAGTGCATGAATTTTTATTCTTTTCCCTTATATGTATTAGCAAAATTATCGACAGTCAGTTCCCTTTACGAAGAAATCACAGTAGTGAAACATTAACATTAAATCTTTAAATTTTATCGTCATAATTTATTAAACAAACGTAACAGCTATGTTATGTTTTGAAATGTGAATATTAATTTATAACGATGCGACGAATCATTCATTGTTGAGAAATCATAAATCATATGTTTACCTTTGTTACGTAAACTGTTTAATTAACGTGAGCGGATACATATATATGTAAGTTTAAAAGAGTTATAAAGTAAGTGTACGAAATTTAAGTTTTTTTCATTAGATTAGAAAAATTACATAAGGTACAGTCAATTCTCTTTATGTTTGTATTTTTTTGGCATTGGTAAGATGAACGCAACAGAATTAGAAAAAACACTTCTTTCGTAAAAGAATCACGACTGTTCGAACGCATTAAAACAATTTTTTTTTCATGTTCAACTGCAGCTTAACAAACTTTAAGAAGCCAATTTTAAATTTAATTTTAAATAGAAAAGTATCGGAACATTATTTGGGTAAAAATTGTGATGTGTTTGTATAATAAAGCCTAAAATAAGATCTTAATTGAAATTAAATTAAGTCAATACAAATTTTACTTTGAGAAAGCGATATTTGTTTTTATTAGCTTTTTTTACTGTGTTCCTGATAAACTTTTTACCACATTATATGCTTTCGTCGCAGACTTTTTCGGATACGAATTTTTGTTGATATGGTGAAAAAAGTTCACAAGGCAATTTTTGGGCAGTTTTGTTTTTAATTTTAAACATAACCTAACCATGCATTTAAAAAAATTCCCGTCCTAGGACTGGCGGGTACTCTAGTTGGATTATAATATCCATAGCCAGACAATTAGGGATAAGACGAGAGGCCGCATAAGAAGGGATGGTACCTACTTCTTTACATGGGTACCCCCCTACTATAAAATGATCATGTTTCTAGGGTAAATGTTTACAGTAAATAGTAACATAGTAAATAGCAACGGAATTAACCCATAGAATAATGGATGAGTTAAAAAACTTTAATTCTAAGAAGATGTGGGAAAAATTAAACCTCTGCGAAGAGGAATTTTTTAAATGGCTGCAAGATCTACTTTTGTAGTTGGGTACCCCCTCTTTTCGTTTCCAAGGTAAATGTGTAGGATAAATAAAAACATTGCGGCGCAACAGTCAAGAGGATATAACTAGGGATGGGTCGCGAACGGAGTCGCGAAGAGTCGACTCCTGCTGCCTTGGAGTCGAGAGAGTCGACTCCGGAGTCGACTCCAGTTAAGGAGGTTGTAACGGTACGAACTAGTCATAATGGAGTCTAGTTGAAAGGTTTTTATAAGGAACAAAAAAATGTTATTATCTAATAGTAATGAAATTGAACATTTTGGTAGGTGTTTTAGATGCTTATGTTAGGGTTTGTCCGTTATTAATATTTTAGAAAATAAAAATAATGTGTACATAGTCACTCATTTGACTCGAATACCAACTTGTGTTCGTAAAATAAGAGTAAATATGAGTAAATATGAGTAAATATATTTTCATTATATTTTTGAAGGCGGTCTCTTGTAATGCATAAATAAGACATAAAAACTCAAAATATATTATTTGTAAATGTTTTACAATTAAAACTAAATAAATTATCTTCAAATATTAACTGTAAATAAGTTGTTGAGTTGTTGATTGAAAATAATAGAATGAATAAGATGTAGTTTTTGCTATTAATCTGTGATTTTAAGTTTTAGAAAAGAAATAAAAATATATATAACAGTTCCAACTAGGGATTGCAATCCCGGAGGAAATTCACAATCCTGGGATTTCGGGATTCTAAATTTCCAAACCCGGGAACCCGATCCCGTTTTATTAAATTTTATAAAAATATTAAAACCATGGTTTTATCTACAGAAAATGTTTTATCCTATTTCCATAACGCATATAAACTGCTTCACTGTAATATGTGAAGGTAGAAGACAGCAACACAGGTGAAACAGTAATAATAACACATACTATTATCTTATAAAACGCCAGTGGTTTTACTCTATGCTACTATACGAAAACGAATTCAATTTACACTTTCACTGTACAATCAGGTGCACTTATATTATGAAGCACAAGGGACGAACAGCGACGAAGATGTTGCGCCGAGCAAATTAGGTTCAAAATAAAATCCGCACCAAAACGAAAACTTGTCTCTTCAACGAAATGCGCGAGAGACGATTTTGCTACCCTTCCACGGTGACGTCATGAGAGAGTCGACTCCTCGCACGCGAAGCGACTCCACGGCGTGGAGTCGATGGAGTCGATTCTCGCGACTCCAGTGTTCATCCGCGCACATCACTAGATATAACACTGAAAGGATATATTGACGAGCCTTCGGCTCGCTTTGTTCTAATGGGTAGTCGTCTCCGGGCGCTACCGCGCCCTTCGCCTCGCCCGGAACCAAAGTATCCCTCCCCGTTGTCCGGTGATTGGGTTTGTAAATGTCCAGACCGGACAATCAGATATAGATATTGTCCTAATTAAAAATTATTAAACAATCTAAAGGGTTTTTTTTAATCGGTTATTTATTCTCAGGTCCTGATTGCCTATATCATTTACTATCTCAAATAAGCGAATTGTTCCCTTACCTTAAATGATGTATTAACGAAGAATATTAAAAATATATTAAGTTCGTCATTTTGTTTTTTGTCATTTTGTTTACATTATGTAGTAGGGGGTACCCATGTAAAGAAGTGCCGAAGGGAGGAAGGAATGGGGCTTTGGTAATAACATGTGCATAACTAATAATGATAATGAGAGGGAACTATGTGGAAAATAACCTACTAAAGAGAATAAACTCCAACGCTGTAACATAATTATGTTGCGGCTTTAAAGTTTATCCTCTTTATTACATGTGCATGACGATATATTGGAGCCCTATAAAGTTTATCTAGCCTTTGGACCGTGAGAATGCCTGCGACTCAGCGGATAGAACGCACAATTCGCTGCGAAAACTTAACGTAAAAAATATACGAGGTGTCTTTAAAGCATCTGCAAAAGGACATAAGATACCGATCCAACAATTCTTGTAGACCAGTGGTGGGCTACCTATTCTGCATGGCGGGCCGCATTGGAAATTGCCAATGGATAATAGCTAAATCGAAAATTACCCGAGGCACCATATCCGTGGCAATCAAATTAGAATTTGCTTTTTAGAGTTAACATTTTAATATTAAAAATCATGATGGAGTTCAATCTTAGAAACATCTTTGAGAGAAGATAAAAAAAACAGTACAAAAAGAATTTATCTGAATCGAGAAATATTTGGTAAGATGTCCCAATGTAACGTTAGATATTTCAACAGATGTTTCAATATGGAAAATAATATTTGATAGTTAATTAAAATAAATAAAAAAGTTTTGAAAACTATGAAACGCTGGCGTTGGGGCGCATAAAATTGTTTAGTGGGTCGCATCCTGTACGCGGGCCGGTGGTTTGGCACCCCTGATCTAGCGAAACGGTGCACCCCTGCTGTAGACTAAGAGTATTTTATTCAGATACGCAGCAACATATGTTAACGCAGTTAATAGGTTTAATTGATCAAGTGCTATTCTTTCCATTCTTGGAATTTGTTTGTTTTTCTTGATAATCAACGCCGGATTTGAACGCGGGGCCGCTGCGTGGAAGGCCCTCCAATCCACTCCTCTACCGCTACCCCCTTTTAAAACTTTTTATTTAAAAAAGCATAGACATTAAGTAATTGAATGAATTCCATATACGATATACCCTAAAGAAACAAGATGAAAATTTTTATCCTTAGAATGCATGCCTCAGCGTATGCACACATTTACACTTGTGAGGTAAAAAAGACCAACTGGAAAAACCGTATAGTTTATATCATAAAACAACGAAATTTTATTTTTTAATGATAGAAAGCATAAAAAAATTATTTATATTTATTATATATACGCTTGTCTATCGCTTACAGGTTTGGTTTTCTATTTTATTATTTGCCATCCTTTCTTGCCGAGTTCTTTTGTCTCTAAATCTCATATATCTTTAGTTAACAATATGTGATCCTGCAATGCATCATTAGCCTTAAAAAGCAAATGAATCATTGCTAAAGATACATGAAATAGTATAAATCATGGCATATCATCTATTTACATGCATATTTTTAGTTGTCTTGGTGAAATTTCTAAATAAAATCGAATGAAGACAACAATGGTTATAAATCGCAATGGAGAGGCCTTGGGTAGTATATCCAAGACCAAAAATTGATATCTTTAACAACTTCGAAGATAGAGGGATTTCTGCATGTGACTGATTGTGAGAGAAAAATATCACACATACGAACCCTAGGGTTAAAAAAAAAGCAAAAAATATGGAGATTGGGATAGGAATATGGATATTTTAGGAATATTGCTTTCTATAATAATGTATTCAACTTTCGTTCTTATTTCCCATCAGCCCTGACTTTAAAATTTAGAATTAAGAAATCTACGGTGGAAATACTAGAAAGAATATTTAATTGGAGCAACTGTGCCACAAATCTTCTTACTCTCTTAACGCCGAGCTGCAATGACCGATTTCAACTTCTTTTTTATTCTGACAAATTTATAGCTCTAAAATATTTTATTGGAATAAGTTGAACATATGGCGTCATGGTGTCGCAAAGGCTTCACAGTGACCGTTCAATTAACGTCGAAAATGTCGTCACATAAAATCGCAATATCACGACTCGAGGACAATCTGGCAGCAGGGCAACGATCCATCGATTCTGCAACCGTGGAATGCCTCATTTATATATAATTATTACCTATTTAACAGTTTTCAAGGGTAACTATAACGAACTGCTTACCAGTAGGGATGACTGGCTCAAATGCCTATGCTCGCAACAGGGTTCGAGAACGTTCCATGGGATTTCTCCAGTCTGCCCCGGAATAGATTTAATTAGGCGCACATATGCTATTTTTTGAAAAAGTTTCTGTTTTTTTAAATATGCTTTTCTCGTCAATTTGTAACATAATAACTAATGCCTTAGTAGTAATTCCTTATGTTAGTTACCTTTCATTTTCGTTGTGTACTATTAGTGCGAGTGTGCGAGGTTGCTTAGTAGGTCCCTGTTGCGGTCGTACTCTAACACAACGGTGTGATTTTCGGGTCCCTGGCGTAGAATAACTCCTGGCAAGGAATAATAACCCCTAAACATTTGGTTTTGTTGTTAATTTTTAAAAGCGCTTTATCCTTTTATTTCTTTTCCTTCTTTCTCGGCGTCTCTCTGAATACATATTTCCTTTTACGGTAAAGGAGTCAGTTTTCACTTTACCAACTAATGCCATGCTATTTTTCATGTATTAAGATGTTATGTATGTTTTTATCGTCCGTTTTACCGCACACCGTAATTAAAATCGCCTTGATATTTCTTTAAAACACAGTCGAGCCTTAATGAGAGTTTACGGTAATTCGCTAAAATTAATTACATTTATAAAATTTAATTTCAACGTGCAGGAAATTTCTATGCAACTCTTCTCAAATCACACTTGATCACGAAACGGTAGATTAAGCCGAAATACGAGCTAACCCATTATTTTCTCCTTTATCTTTCGATCACAGAAATACGAAATTAGCATACGGTTTTGCAAAACTTACAAAAGTTCTAATTTTATATCTGCGATATAAAATCTCAGTCACGGTCACAAAGAATTCTTTTCATATTTGTAGAGCAAGCGCATGGCGTAATAACAGTGCGTCCTGACAAAACAATTGGTTACTCACTCGAGTAATATATATATACTAGATAATATGTGCTTGCATTCTGCAAGCATTTTCAAATTTTAGCATTTTTACAAATTCAAATTATTCCCAATCGATGTTGTACATAATCATATAACCGTGTCAAATTTGGAGTTTGTAGCTCATTTAGAAATGCCATATAATTTTTATCCTCGTATAGGGTAATAATGGAGAAAAACAGACCCTAACATTATGAATTTTTACATTCTAAGATTTTTTCCATCTGTTGTAACTAAAAACCCATAATTCTGCCAAATTTCAAGTTTGTATCTCATGAAGAAGTGCCTTATAATTATCACACTCGCATGGGGCCGAAAAGGGGCTAAGCCACCCATTAAAAATTGGAATTTTTGCAATTTTACAATTTTATCTTAGTTTGCCATGAAAATTTTTTCCTTCGGTTGTGACCAAAAACCTATACTCCTACCAAATTTCAAGTTTCTACCACATCTGGAAGTGCCTCATAATTTTGTATCCTCCTATATATATATATCATCTGTCAGAAGCATCTATATATTATAGATATATATATATATATAGAGAGAGAGAGAGAGAGAGAGAGGTGAGGCGGACATTCCATCCAAAGGTCTGTTTATAGATGACGCACATGAATTACTCTTGGTAAAGGTTCCGTATACAACTGAAAAAATTCTAAGAAATATTTCCCACATCAAGCTGTTAAAGAAATTCTGCAGTTACAGTTGGTTCTGAAAAGGATAATAACTTTAAGAACTGTCATAATTAACAGCGTTATCAAAGAACATTAAATTGAATGCAGTGATTCGTTAGGTTACCAACCGATTGCAATCTGAAAATTTTAATTCATTTTCCCGTGTTTGTTATGTTTGAAAGTGGCTTTATAAGTACATAGTTTTAATTCATTTTCCCGTGTTTGTTATGTTTGAAAGTGGCTTTATAAGTACATAGTTTTAATTACTCATACATTTTATTAAAGGACAATTCCGCACATGAAATAGGTTATTATGGAGAAAAAATCTTTTTCCTAGATAAAAAAAGTTGAAAACTCCTAACCATCGGAAAGCGTTGATGCAACGCTATTGCAAAATATAAAATGTGCAAATCTCAGGATTAAAATACAAAATAACTTTATTATCTAGATGAAAAAAGAAGATTCTCCATGTTAATCTCTTTGACGCGGTGAAAAAATCCCCTATGCTGTATTTTCTGTATACTCGATTCGTTTAATTTGACAGCAAATGAAATCTCTGAGTCTCTATCCGCATGATTCTAAATCAGTTTACAGTTTTTAAGTACATAACATGGTAACTATGTAAATTTCAATGAGCAGAAATTACTAGGAAAAAAACCAAAATACAGTGCAAGGGAATAATCAATCTTATTCAAGATTCGCTGCTTTATATTTTGAAAAAATGATGAGGAAACTGTTCATTAGTGAATTTTCTTGTGAGGGAAAATTTTCCTTCATGCACATAACGAGTAAAATTGAAAAAAGACACCATTAGCAAGCATTATGTAAACCTCTTAGCACTAGTCGCAACTTCTTTAGTATTTAAAATGGACTACATGTTGATACGAGATATAATGTTTTTAACTTAAATCAACTAAAATTAGGATTTTAAAATGAGTGAATCGTTCGTTATTCCGAATTTCATAGTCTGTAGGTATGGCATTAAAAGGAATTAAATTTGTAAAAAGAAATAATATAAATTTCATAACATCTGATAATTTAGAGTTTACTGAAAGGTGTTGAGAAACCGCGCCTGTGTAATTGCAGAAAATTGAACAACTGCTCCTTTAAGGATGCGCATTAATAAAGATTGAAAATAATAAAAAAATATTTTGAAACGATATAGAATCGCTCTTCTTTATCTCAGCGAAGCTCAAGCAGCTCTCATCCGGCGGCAGTAACCGTGATTCTTTTAAGATAGGCAGTTACCTCGTCTTCCAGCAGCTGCATGAAACTATGATGCTCTTAAGGTGGCCAATTGCATCGTTATCTGGAGGCATTAACTATGATTCTATTAAGATTGCTTATTAACTCGTCGCCCGACGGCAATCGCTATTATTCATTTAATGTTGCTCGTTAACTCATCATCGGGTGGGAGTAACTATGATCTTCTTAAGGCGGTCAATTATCTCGTCATCCGGCTGCACTAACTATGATTCTCTTAAGGTTTCCAATTAACATATCTTCCTAAGGAAATTAGAAACGTCTCCCGTTTTTCGCAGGGGGTCGTCCATCCAAGTACTGTTCCAGCCTTTAGATGCTTCACTTCTGTGATCGGACCATAACCGGTAGGTCCATCGTGCTATGGCCGTTACCGAAACTGAACGTTTTTAGATCTTTATTTACTTTGGTTTGTCTCACACTTAATTCTGAGAAATTCAGGAATCAATGGCGGAGGATTAAGAGGGACGCCCATCAATATTTAAGAGTTTTTCATTCAATTAATATTTTTTCAACTTAACTGCGTATTTTTATTAATGTTACATTTACATTACGTATTTATGAACCTGTTTTCGCGAATCTCGCTTTCAGGAACCTATCTGTCGCGTAAAGCGAGGTATGGCTGTATATATGCTAGAATAACTTTGTTTAATTCAACATGAAAACTTCGCACAAAATGGTCTATTTTTTACACCATCATCACTTTAAATATTAAATTTAAAAAATATTCCTACGGGAAATTTTTATTTACTGCACTTTTTATAATGGAATTCCTCCGAGTAAAGATTAGCCCAATGAAATCTAATATAAGATTTCCTTTGCCACATCCCTTACTGGCACGAGTGTTACCATGAATGAGGTGGATGGAAATCCTACTTGTATAATCAGCAGAAGAAATCATTAGAGAAGGAAAATGCGAAACGAAATTTAGTGTCATATGTAATCCGCTAAGAAGAGATTTCTCCGAAAGAACGCCGATCCGAACTGTCGCCAGAGGAACAAGATGTGAACGATGCATTCCAAATGATACTGCATCACAAAATACGTCAGAAGTGCACGCGACCGTCATTTTTTTTTTTCGCTGGGCTGTAGACAGTTTCATTATATTTGTCTCCCTAGTTTCATAGATCGAAATAATGGTCATAAATGATTTTACGAGACTTCCGTTATCATTCTCTGCCCTTGGGAACATACCACGTAACTTCTTGCGCATCACGGCTCGTTATCCTTCAAACGATTCTTCCTTCTCATCTCCTTTACCCCTCTCCACCTTGAAGGAATTTCCCTCTCCCCCTTTCTTCCCAATCATTTTCCCTCTTCTTCCGTTCTTTCACGCCAACTACAAGCCACCAAATATGTATTACCGTTACGCTTTCCCTACTCTTCGCCTCAATCCACGTGTATTTCGTCAAATCATCTTTCGTTTTGGTTTCTGAAGTATCCCAATGGGAAATGCTATCGAGTGCACAAAGAAGTTCGCTGGCACATCTCGATAAATATTGGACTTGTTCTATCTATTATTCATTAATGAGTTAAATTTAAATTTCACGTGATTAGAAAATTCTTTTCTTAAAATAAAGATAACAAATCGTTCGTACGATTAATAGAGTTACCTTCTTTAAATAAATTCATTTCGCTAAAGTCGTTGAACAAAAGGATTGCGATCCTTATACCACATGATAATTGACGCGTATGCATTCATTTCCGCCTGATTTTGATTCCTCTATTCATTTCTTTTATCAATTTCAATTATTATCGAGTGATTGTAAATATTGATAAAATAAAACTGATAACTTTTAAGTGTTTTACTTCAATTTATTCCGCATTTGGAAAATTAAGTTAATAATATTCATATGATTAAGCATTGCATAGTTTTTTCTGTGCTCACCTATGGAAAAAATAGCACGTGTTGATGGCCACGATTGCACTCACGTTTATAAAACTATTCTGAAAAACAAATGCAAATTTCAACTATTAAACATCCTCCCCAGTGATAATTCACTGACATTTGTTTATGAGGGCAAATTAAATACGTATCTGCTTAACACAATCATTCTGTGGCTATAAGAATAATCTTCATCGTCCCACAGAGTGAACTCGACAGTCCATTTTTCATAACTATTAAGTTTTTAATTAATTGAGCAAACTTACATTTCATCATATTCCCCGTATGATATTTCCACACATTATTGGGTTCACAATTTCATCGCCTCTACAATTCGTCTAGCACTCGGATAAAGACCGATAACTCTTTAATCTAGGTGGCGACATCAATTTGTCTTGTAATTTCCGCACGACACACTGTTCCATTTTATCGACGTGAGGATTATAATTCAATACTTAAAAGAGGCGGAGACTGAACGATACTCGGAATTCTCCATTGCCATCTCCACCAATTAAGCCGCTGCGAAGGGTTCTACACCGTGTCCACGCCCGATAACAAAGCCGTCCGAAGGAATAAGGCATTCTTTTCTCTCTCACGCTCTCTCTCTTTTTAAGGAGCGATAAGGAGGGCGCTAAGCATGAAAAGGATGAGGATGAAAAAATCGGAGAGATATCAGATGCGAGGCGAGGGCGATGGTAATAATATATAAAGGGAGGCTATCGCATCTCCTTTCCCAATGCTTGCCAACCTCTTCCGACGCGGATCTTCACACGATGGCGACTGCATATCTCAAGCTTCTGCTCCTGCTGCTGGTCGCATCTTTCTGCGCAAATGCCGGTGAGTTGTTTTAATGAACTGAAATGCGTATTTTCACTCGGTGAGTGAGTGGACGATTAAATAATCCTTTGAATTTTTATAACATGGATGCGGTCGCCGACGCCCACGGAGAAGGGTTTGTTTAGGACGGAAACATCTTCTATGAGATATGAAGTTCAAGATCCCTTTTTTGTAACATAAAATGATTTTCGCAAAGTTTTCCTGGTAGAAAAGTTATAAAAAATTTTAGTTCTTTTAAGACATTTTCCGATAAACGTGTTCATCACGAATGAAGGGATTTCGAACGTCACGACTTCAAGAAAAAATATAATATGTTGTTCATAACATAAAATGTTCAAGGGCTTAGTTTGAAAAGTACATATATTATAAAACATATAATAAAATTCCAGCGAAGTGTTTTCGCAATGAGTTGAAATTGCTAAGGAGCATCACTTGTGCGACGTTAGCGTATTTGTATTTATTTACCAAAACAACCTACGCTATAGACTCCCGTATACATAGTTGACACTTTTTCCGAAATGATTTTCAGAAGAGGGTTCCGACGAACGAGGAGAGATGCGCCAAGAGATCGGCTTCCTGGCTGGCCCAGAGATTAGCAATCGCATCCTCCCGGGAGAAGGGGTTCTGGTTTATGAATACGAGGGCCACACGTACACCTTCCACTTCCAGACGAGGGTAACCTGGGAGGAAGCGAGGGATATATGCGCGAAGGAGGACAAAGGGAGCTACCTAGCCGTCATCGAGGACATGGAGGAGGCGCAGTTCGTAGCCGAGGCTATGGCTGGGAGTCTATGCAACTTCGTCTGTGAGTTTTGTGTGAAAAATGTGTGAGATTTGCTCGAGTCTCAGGTAAAAATAATCTTATTCGGACGAATCAATAATTAAAATCGGAAACATTTTGTATCGATGCTTGCTCCGTTGCAAAAATCGATTTAAAATCTTATCCACTTGGGAAGATTTTAAATCTTGATCTCTCCTCATGCCACAGTAAAAGCCTCTTAATAAATCTTTAAATTAGTCAAAAAAGAGAGTTATATATTGGAAATAAATTTCTCTGCCAAGCAATACGAATTTTTAAGATCAATGAAACAAAGGGAAATATTATCGAATTTTTATTAAAATCACTATAAAATAATTATGCAAATCCGTTTATTTTCAAATAAATCTTTACATTGATCTAGTAAAGAAAAATTGAAATTTGTAATCACCTTAGAATTAAAATAGTTGCATCTTCATTTTCTAGAAACCAATGAAAAGAATTGATTAAAGTCAATAAGAGCATACATCCAAAAATGTATTGATTATATGTATATGGAATTGATAAAGCGATAATTTATAGCGTGAAAGTTTTTTAAAATATGGTCCAACAATTAAAGGAAGTCTTATAAACTCTAAAACCGTTCGTTTTTAAACTGGAAAAACTTGGTTTTTAAATAATTGTGGGAATGCATTTAAATGCATTTGTAATTGTTACTCGTTCTTATAGCACTTCAGACCGTCTGGGTCGGTGGGCACTATGTGAAGGATCGATGGATGTGGGACTTCACCGGTGAGGTCATCCCTAGTAAACCAGGATTGGACGGCTACCCTCCATGGGGCCTCTTCACCGGAATAAGGGGTAGGGACTGCCTCGTAGTCGAGAGATTCCTTTGGAATAGACCACGCTTCCAAGAACTGCAGTGCGATCGGCGTCGAAGCTTTCTCTGTGAAAAAGGCAAGTTACTTCGGAGTTTTATTGGTTTTTGTACTCTTTCATGGTCGTGTTAGTAAATTTAAGCCAATGTTTGTAATTTTTAATATATGCCATGTGATAATCTTTTCGTTGGCCTGCTTTAAATAAAAAATAGCACAGAATTTGCACCATGATTTTTCTGAGTTAAATTTCTGCACCGTTGCGCGTATTTTGTTATTGGAATAAGGAATTCAAAGCCTGTGCTATTGGTAAAATAAAACTTGAAATAATACACTCAAAATAAAAGATATCGGATGTTTTCAGAAGTTCAACTTCAGATCGCAGTATTTTTTCATGCGGCGATTAACAAATTATTTAGTAACATTATCAAATATTGTCAATAATTTAAATTAAATTTAAAAATTTTTAATTTAATTTAATTTAAAACTTAAATATATTACCTTTCACGATAATCGTCCAATTATGGATTGTCTTCTGCCATCTTAGGATGTAGCCGCCTCAAGAACACCGAAAGAGGACATTGGGAACCAGAATCTTGCACGGAGCAGGCGGGTGAGATGGGAGACGAATGCAAGTATGTGTGCAACCCAGAGTACCAGCTGAGCGGAAGTGAGGTCGTCGAGTGCGCCGGAAGTGGGTGGAATGGCACGGGAGGATTCGGGAACCTACCGAAGTGTAGAAGTGAGTAAATAACGGATAGAGAATTGAACTATAATAGGATTTAACGCGTAATTAATTTACCTAAGTCCTAAAATAGAGAAAGGCCATGGACGAAGAGCGGTATGACTTTGTGCACGATCTGTTCCACGGTCGAATGGCTCAGAACAGTTTCGGAGCGGTTGTATTGCCGTTTTTCGTTGGAATTGGTGTGTCGATTCTCTTCCGCTAAAGGTCACGCTCTCATGCATCAGATAATATCTTGTGGCGTTGTCATGGACATGTGCAGATCCAGAATTTTTGCATAATGAATTTGGCGTTAAATCTTTCGCAGCTCCTGAGGAACTTGGCGAAGACTTTGTGGACAAGATCAATGACACGCTGTCGAACGTGAAGCAGGCCGGCCTTCTCTTCCTGTTGGACGAGTCAGTAAGCGTGTCGCCGGCACAGTTTCAAATGGAACTGACCTTCGTCAAGGCTCTAGCCGCCGCTTTCCCGTGAGTGAACCAATGCCATTTTTCTCGGATGATTGCGTACATTTCGTAACATTTGTATCACTTTTTTTAAAATAGGAGTTTAAAATCGAGCCACTGCAAAGGACAAATTTTTTGCATATGCGGGATGGAAGAAAGAATTCTCAGCATTGATTCCTTTTCTATTTATTCCATTTAATTGATATTTGGAGAAAGCGAGGATGTGTGAAAAAAACATTAATTATATTGATGACGTGGGACAGAATTTTTATTACTAATATAAATATTTTACGACGTGCTTGAATCTCATTCGTGTTTTATTTTCTCATATACGAAGTAGATATATTGAAAAAGTATTATAAACGCGAAAAAATTCGATTTTGAGATTATGATGGAAATATACGCTTTACGTGTAACCGAGTCCGAAAAAGTTGTTTTCGCCATGCCGTCTGTCTGTATGTGGGTCTGTCTGTTCGCGACTCTAGAGCCTAAACGGTAGAGCTAAAATGAATGAAATCTCGTACTCGGGCATTTTATCATACAGAATAGAACCGAATAAATGGTTGAAATTGCACAATAATTAAGGCCATTTATTCTAAGCAATTGTAACAACAATTTGATTAGCTCAAAAACGGCTCCAACGATTTTGATCAAATTTCGTAGTTACTTGAGTTTACGTCTTCAATAATACATACTTCATAGTTCATATTTCTCAAAAAATTAATATAAGGCTAGTTTATTCTTGGGCAACTTGAATAACAATTGAATTTTCTAAAAACCGGCTCATACGATTTTCACCAAACTTCGCATAGTTATTTAAGTTGATGTTTGTAACGATTCTACATAGTTGATATTTTTCAAAAGTTAGCTAAACGATGCAGTAGTATATGAGAAAGTTTGTACAATGTATATTGTACCGATATTTTTTCTTGATTTGGACGTTCTTAGGAAATTAAAATAATTTGTATGGTTTAATAAAAAAATTCTGTTTCATGAACATCCTGGTTATAATTGCGGTTATCTAAAAGAGACCTTTCGCTTATATTTTTATGATTTCTCCCCTTGACGCTTCTTGATCCTTTTCAGATTGTCGGAGAATCGGAGCGCCGGAGTGATTACGTTCAGTCATGTCGCCGACGTGGATATCGGCTTGGGGACGAATGACACTTGCGACTTCCTAACCAAGACAAACGGCATCGTTTACACCAAGGGTGGCACAAATATCCTAAATGCAATGAATTTGGCAGTCAAAGAAGTTGTGAATAACGCCGTGCACAACCTGACTCTAGTTTGTAAGTTATCAAGCTTTCAAATTTCTTTGGACGATCGCGGAGAGAAAGAAATCACTCTGAACTAGCAAATATAGGAAAAAACCAATACCGACAAATCTTGATCGAATTATTTATATAATCGGTATGGTTAAAAAAATATTGAAACATTAAAAGATCAAGAATTAAGCCTAGCTTTGCTGAGAAAGATACCGTTCTAAATTTTATCCACAACTGAATCGATTTTCTTTTCCGCAGTCCTTGTTACGGATGGTATAAGCACCACCGACCCAACCCCCGCTTCTGATAAGTTGAAGGCCATGGGAAACGTAGTATTCACGATTGGCGTGGCGGATTACCAACGCGAACAGCTGGAACCGCTGGCTACGCAGGATGACAATGGCTCGCCCAACTTTTTCGGAGTGTCGTCCTTCGAAGTCTTCAACGTAGTGGCGAACTATCTAAACACGAGTAAGTACTCGATGGAGAATTCACTTTCTATCTAAATGAACCTATCATTGATAACAAAAGTTGTAGTTGATTTAGTTAGCGGTAGAGGTACTATTCGAAATTCTGGTACGGGTCATACGCTATCGCAATGTCAGGATGGCCGAGCGGTCTAAGGCGCCAGACTCAAGGTTTCAACCTTGCTCGTATTAGCCGAGTATAGTGAGTGTTCTGGTCCTCGTAAGAGGGCGTGGGTTCGAATCCCACTTCTGACAAAAATTTTTATCGTTCATTTTTGTACATAAATTTAGTAATATATTGTCTGAGCGTTTAAATAGGAGAAGACATTAAAGAGCTCTCTTGCAGCTCAGGATAGTGGAAAATGGATGTGTAGGATAAGTATGCAATTTTTTTAGTTTAGCCGAAAATTGAGATCACAAAATATCTTACAGAGTAAAAAAAAATTAGTGGTTTCTACGTATGCCACTGATAGGACAAAATAATCTCTTGCACATAGGCCATGATTAAATGAAAAAGACAAATTAATTAGAACTAGCTGTAATCGCGCAATGTTTGCGCGGTTTTTTCAATTAATTTATAAAAAATTAAGAGTTTGTAAAATAAGTTTATCTCAATAATTGACATTTAACTCGAATAATGCATTTCCCCGGTATAGGATTTTAATTTGTCTCCGAATGTAAGGTCCGTGGGTTCGAATCTTGCTGATTTTTAATTTTCTTTGTTTCTTTTTATTGAATTATGTCTTTTCTTTTTTATTTATCAATCAATGCAACCGTTTATTTAGATTATCAATGAAGAGAAAATAATCATGTAATGTGTTAAAAAAATAACATGTGCCTATTCTCAAGTAATTCTAAATTTATACGTGAACATATTTGCGTTAATAAGCATTATATATGTGTAAAATAATATGTAATATAATAGTTTTACTTACAAAAAGGTAAGATTCCAACATTCAAATGATGAAAGAAGATTCAATTGCTTTGATCAATCGTTACAAACGCATCCCATAAGCTATTAACTGAATAATTATCCGTAAATAATTACGTTGCTTGTATATAGTTCGACGTCGCTACAGCAATAATGTCGATGCTTAAACAAAAGTGCGAAGCGAATAACGATATTTTCACCTATTTGAAGGTTTAATTGACAGTAATTTAATCGGAGGCAACAGTGATGATCACCTTGGCAACGCCCGGAAAGAGTACGAAATATCAGCAAAATTTCGAAAACAATTGCGTTTTTCTGAAATCTTCGACCATGTAACATGTAAACATTGCAAGAATATGATAGTTTACAATTTTATTCGTAGAGTGAAGTAAAAACGAAGAAAATCGGTGCATATTTACCTATTTTGATAAATGAAGGAAAAACTTCACACTCTGAAAAATCGAAAACCCTGTGTAAACTTATGAAAAAATATATTTGTTTCCTAGATTCGAACCCGGAACTTTATGAAAATTAAAATAGTTTTCCCAGGACCATCAAACTAGTAGAAACAAAACGCCGTTTACCACATATCTCTATGACCAACGGTTTTCGAGAAACAAATGAGGACAAACGGACGGACACTTGTAAAATTAGATATAGGATAATTGCATATCCTATATAATTTTACAAGTGTCCATCAGTCCATCTCTCCGACTGTTGAAATTATTGCTGTAGCAACGTCAAGCTTTATACACAGTAACGTAAATATTTACGGATAATTATTCAGTTAACTGTGTACGGGAAGCGTTTCAAAGTAATTGAATCTTCATTTCATCATTTGAATTTTGGAATCATATCTTTTTGTAACTAGAACCATTACATCATTAATTTCCTCTCTAACATGACTTTTAAAATGCAGATTTCTGACTGAAAAGTACGTGAAACATGACTTATTTCCATCATAATAGAAAATTTGCCACTCCTCAAAATCTGCAGCCCGAAGTCCTCATTCGCCTCACTTCATGTCCACCACGGTCAATAAATATTTATTCTATCTCTGGAGAATCAGAGCCATTTCATTAGGTGAATTGTAGAGTGACCACATCAATTTCTAAGGGCAGCACTCTGTACATTTGTGCTGTGATCTTAAATATTATAAACAGCAGTGAACTTACCATTACATTTTACTTCATGATACATTATGAATGAAGAAAATATGATTCGCAGAACTTATGGGTAAACCAAGGATTCCTGAGTAATTGACTGAAAATTCTATTACCAGAAAAGATAGCTGGATAGTAACTTTAATCATGATATTCTATTTCAAATAAAATATCAATGAAATATTTTATGGTTCTTATAGAGAAATCCAAAGAGCTAGATGAAGGAAAATCTTTTGGCTATTAGATTTCTTGAAGAGGAGTGAGAGCCATCAGGAAATAAAAAGTACCTAATCTCTTTTTACAATTTCGCTTGAAAATTTCTTGCATAAATTATCTCTTAGGGTTCTAAAATTGAGAATAATTCTATTTTTACTTTCTCCATACGTAGTATTGTAGTCATGAAAAAAATCTACTTCGAGATTCAACGGAAATACACGTTTTGAGGTTCCTAGAACACGTTTAGACTATTTTCGGAATGTTGTCTGTGTGTGTATGTTATTGTGGGCGCTCTAACTCAAAAAGTACGTCCCTTATCGTTACCAAACTTCATATATAACACTTTAACATGAGTACAAAGAACTCATTAGTTTTTCGACAATAACGGGTAACCGGAAGTCGAGGTTTATTCGAAACCCGATTCGGTTTTTGCAATATTTCTTCGTTAAAACATCATTATTGTATTTACAATTCTATACAAAAGTTATAGAGAATGTAATTTCCTACAACTTTCATTTGAAACAATTTTCTATTGTAGTTATTGTTTAAGAGTTATTTATAAATAACAGGTTTTTCGGTTTTCTCCTTAAAAACATCGTTATTGGTAATCTTCGTGAGGACCAAAGTTGTAGAGAATAATATTTCTTCCAAGTTTTGTTTGAAACAAATTTTCGTAGAACCATCCATTTCGGAGATATTTTGCTTTTTCTTAATTTGCAGTATACAGCGGCACCACCATGTAGCGGTGGATTATGTAAACATATTCAAAATTTACGTAATTTACGGCAATAAGGACGACTGTATACTTTAACGATACGAAATAATAATTTTACCTTATAATGCTATTCATAAAAAGAATTTAAATATCTATACCCCAAATATGGAGAAAGTCATGTGTTGGCCACATCAGATTTTTTTAATTTATCAAGAAGAAAAATAAGGATATTTTCTAAAAGAATTGACATAAAAGGCATTGATCTCAATATAAGCAGGTTTTTTTTTGATAAAATATCAACTTCTGTGTATGATAACAAATTAAGCATTGTTTACTTTATTGAATTATTTATAGGAACAGTTACTGAAATTTAATCAATAATGAAAGGTTAAGCAATAAATGAACAGTGCTGTAGTGGAGGGTATACAGTAGTATACACTCTGCTTTTTTTGAATGAATAGGGTATACCTTCTGCTTTTCCAAACAAATAGCATATACCCACTTATGAAAAATTATGCAGATCGATTGAAAAAACAGCTCGTACATTTTCTCCTGGAATTGTAACATTACAGTCCTGTAATTTGCTCTAAAATAACTGTGTAGAACTCTCCCTCAAAGTTTTACTTTAGTACACAGTATACCTTCTGTTTTTTTTAAACTATGGCGCTGTGAATGAATATATTTTATAAAATCTTATCCATTAAATTTTATATTTTATCACTCTTTTTGACTTACTTATGGGCAGTTCATACCCCAGTATGGATTAATTATACATGCATTATAGAAATTTAATAAAAAATATTCAGTCCAACATGTCAAGTAATTTTTCATTAATTTCTTAAAATAATTAAAGTAAATCAAAAGACACACAAAAACTCTCATTTTATATTTCAGATATAATACAATAATTTTTTAATCAAGACAAAATTTTGCATTTATTAAAATACAACATCATGGGCAAGGCAAGATTAAGAGACTCGGGGGCTCTGGCACACAATTTTTCGCAGGCCACCCACCCTCCCACACTCTTCTCTGACCAATCAGGCCTAGGTCTGCAGTAGGATCCACTGTTTACAGAGCTCTGACATATGTGTCCTGGTGACCATGGGTTATTAATGACTAAAATTTACAAATTTGAAAAAAAATCATAATTTCAGTTGTATACTGATTTTTGTCCTTAATGTATATTCTCTCTATAATATCCAGATTAGAACTCACAATTTTTAAGATCTCTTAATTCATTCTGCATTTTTTCATGGGTGTAATGGTTTTTCTTCTATTTGTTTTTCAGCTTACTCAGATGAAAAACTAAACTGTAAGTATGAAACTTTTGACACCTAGCATAAAATACTACTATATGAAATACCGCAATTTACTGATTATAATACGCATTTTTTTCTCGAAATAGTTGACAAAAAGTTAGGGTGCGCATTATATTTTATATGGTTATAAATACAACTTTTTTCAGTATGGAAATAATTTATATTTTCGAACATGTTTTTACCAATAAATTGTACATTTCAATGCATTTCGATAACATTCCTTTAAATGTTGTTTTTCAAAACAAAAATAAGAACATTTATTTATTTACTTTAGATGTCAGATTTATTAAAGCATAGGAATTCATTACCACTCCCCTCACTGTCCTCAAACGGTCCTCACCAATCTTGTGTTCTCTCTCATCATCTATTTAAACTGCATTGCCGAGAACATTTTACACACCTCGATTGGCTTGTATGAACTGTACTTGATGTTCATGTAAACGATGTCGCTGGGCAGCAAAGGACGAACTGTTATTCCAACCGACCAGGTTAATACAAAAGGCAAAATTGAGACTGAGGTTTTTATACATTGTATCAATCTTTAACGGGAGTCAAAACATAACATGATATTTTCATAAACTCTCTCCCACATATCTAGTTTGGCAGCAAAGCATGAACTCGTGATCCAACTGACCAGATTAATTTGAGACAAAATGCTTTTATACAGTGTAGAGATCTTTAATGGGAGAGTCAGAATGTAACGTGATATTCTTGTAAACTTTCTCACACATATCTCATTTGGCAGCAAGGCGAGAGCTGTCTCGATACTACACATAGTCAAATAAAATTACATTGATCTTTTACAAAAAAATAGGAGCATATTACACATAGTGATAAGAGAATTTTCACATTTCACTGGCGAAAACATGGGTGCTTATTATATAGGTTGCATATTATAATCGGAAAATTACGGTACACACAAAAAATATACACATGAATTTTAAATCAGCTATTCTAATAATAATTAAAAGAAAACGTTTTCTGAAACATCAGGCAAGGAATTTAAAATCTATCTTTCAGTGATCCAATAATAAGGAGAGCCCCACTAAAATATAAATTATTGTAATCGGAATTATTTATAATAAAATTTTTTAATCCTTTTCTGCAGTTTAATTTTTGAGGTCAAAGAAATTCAAGCCAAATTTAATATAAGCCTTTTCTCTAATTTTCTATTTCTGACACTTAGAACAAATATTTGGGAGTTTTAGCATTAAGTTGTACCAAGTCAAAGATCATTTCTGCTAGATATGTATTAGGTTAATTCTTACAAAAATATGGAAATTTTGTTTCTTAGCATTCAGGAAAAGAAAAAATATGGAAATATAAATTTTAGCAGTTTCTCTCAGATTATTTTGAAGGAAAAATAAATTAATAAAAAGCTATTAAAAGTACAGATATGATGGAATTGAAAATCAACTTCAGAAATTGAGTAAAATACACTATCAATAGCATTTTATTTTTTTTCAAATTTATATTTCACAAAGCAAGTTCCTTGCTTAATATTACCAATTTTTCACTTCAGGTTAGTGATACCAGGGTTTAAGGCACTTCCTTACATCCAGGTGCTGAAGCCTTAAAGTGAGAATAATTTCTTAATTCAGCTGCTTGGAGTTAATTTTCTCTGATAATTTTCGACAAATCTTACAATGAATAATGTTTTGTTTGAAATTGAGTCTTTTAATATTCACAAACACTGAAAAAGGAATGACTTAGAAATTATTTTAAGTTCTTGCAATTTCAACAATTGCCTTTGAAGATAATAAGAATACTAATAAATGAATTCAACTTAAATATTACTAATTTTTCAGAATATAATATTTAAATATTATTCTGATTGAAAATCATGTACTTTTGTAATATGCATTCAAATTAAAATCAATTTTTGTATAATTTTAATATGAGCACTTTTTCTGGGTACTTTGAAAAATAAATAAATGCACATTGTAATTGCTATTACACTAAAATATTTCCCAATTATTCTAGTAATATATGTTTTCATCATCTCTTGTAATGTAGTTTTTCATATTAGTATACATACTTCAAAATCCACTTTAATTGCTGAACAGCACAATTTCTCAAAGAAGTTCGTCTTCCATCTCAAAGATGTAACATTCCTGAGAAATGTTTTGAAAAAATCTATTCCAGGAAATAATTTATGAATCAGTCCAACCGATACTGATGGTTTTCTTATTTTAAAATAAAAACAAAATAGATCAAAAAAAGTGCTATTAGTATTCAAGAAGATGATCTGATATATATGCCACAAGCAGAGGCGCCCGCAGAAATTTTTTCAGGGAGGAGAAAAATGCTCACTGATTAGCATTGTTTGCTCATCTCGCAGGGGCTACTTACACAAATATAGCAAAAAACACATTTTTAAATTGATATTTTTGAGCAGGGCCTGCTTTTTGTTTTAGCGGAGTAGTATTGCACACCGCAGATAAAATGTTGGTTTCTGAAATCCTCCAAAAAATATTACCTCTAATGTTATTAGCAATGTGAGTTAGTTGCCGCGATAGATATCGAAAGATTCCAAATTACGCAGCAATGTACGTTTTTTTGTTATAGATAAAAGTAGATTGCGCACATTGGATCAGAAATATTCGTGTTCGTTTATATTCGTATTGCCGCCTGAGGCGAGCGCATTTTATGCCGCCCTTTGGTACCGTAACAGGGGGTACGGGTGGAGCAATGAAACATTGTGAAATGAAATGACATAAATTAAAATGATAGATTTAATTTTTATTATACAAACAAAATTAAATTAAACTTTTCTTTAAATAACAATATAATTAAAAACAATAAAAATTAACTTAACTGTACTTTGCACGCTTTTTCTTTAGCAAAATCGTCTATAACATCTTCAAAATTTAAATTGATTGAAATGTCATGTTTGATGGACAATATTGCTTCTGTCAACCTTTCCTGTGCCATTTTAGAACATAAATAGTTTTTAATTAATTTCAATTTCGAAAAAGATCGTTCTCAGCTGGCAACAATCACAGGAAGAGTTAGCAGAATTCTGAGTTATATAAAGATATTAGGGAATTTTTCTACTAAATTATTTTTATCTAATTTAAAACATTTAATGGTGTCATCTCACTATTTAATACACTAATAATTAAAAGTTCATTGTACAAATTTAAAGGTTCTATATCATCTGTCAATGCTATAGTATGCAAATCTTGACATTAAAAAAATAACATCTGAATCTGTATGGATCAACAATGGAATGTCGTACAAAAATTCAAATAATTGGTTATGTGTTTCTAGTTGGGAAAATCTTTCCTTGATATAATTGATGCAAAAATCTACTACATAAATAAAAACTCAATTCCATTTTTTTTAAAGGATCTACAATTGGTGTATCTCTTCCCTTGTACTCAAATTGTCTGTTTTTACGTCGAATTCTAATCAAAGGTGCAAGTTCACATTCTGCTATTTCCATTGTCATAGCAATTTCTTCGGCGGAGTAAACCATTAGTACAGTATTCTTCCATAAATGAGCTAATGCTTTTAAAAATTTTAATGCTTTCTGATATTACCATGTTTGGTCTTTGTAATAATTTTGATGCAACATTAACTTTTGATAAAACGTCTTACCAAACAACAACACTGCAAACAAATTTAAGGTTAGAAATTTTATCCGCCAACGATTTACTTTTGTTTTTGGTATCGCTGTCTCTCTGCTCATCCAAAGAAATTTCCACCAGTGCATCATATATTTCTCCCAATTGGTACCTTAATGGCTTAACAGCATCCACAGATTTTCCTACCTCGTAGTACTAACACTTTTTAAAGTCAAGGATGTTATATACTTTTTTAGTAGAGTCCATCTTTTTGTCGAACTTGAGAAAAATACAAATATCTCTTGAACTAAAAAAAATTAACAATTTCTCCAGATTTTGCTGCTGCATCATTAACCACAAGGTTAAGCGAATGACACGAGCAAGGTACAAAAAAGGCTTTAGGATTTTGATTTAAAATCCGTCTTTGGACGCCAGAATGGGTACCATTCATATTTGCCCCATTGTCATAACCCTGCCCGCGCATGTTTTCAATTTTGATGACCAATGTATCAATTCGGTCAATCCAGCTCCAGTGGTTAATTCAACAGGCAGAAATTTAATAAAATATTCTTTAGGAGAATATTCTGGCTGCTGTTCTTTTGTCACAATGCGAACTACAAACGACATTTGCTCAATCCTGCTAATGTCCGGAGTGCAATATAATATTATGCTCTAATATTTTGCTTCCTTAATTCTAGCAACAATAGTATTATGCGCTTTTTGTCTTAGCAGATAAATAAGATTATTTTGAATGTCTTTTCTCATATAATGGACACTGAGGATTTTTTGAGGCTATTCTTAAATGCTCACTTGTAACAGGATCAAACTTTGCTAATAACTCCATGACTTTTTAAAAAATTACTGTTTTTATGGTCAAACAATTTATCTGAATTTTCCCTAAGTGCCAGCAGATGTGAGGCACATAACTGAATAACAGCTATAATTCTCTTTAAAATATCTCGCCAATGTTTTTGTTCGAGTTGTGAGATTCGTTGATGTTCTCTATCAATGGTCTTGCCAATCTCCAGCCTGGTATCTAACTCCATCCATTTTTAATATGTTGAAGTTATATTGATGCTAATAATAAATGATATAATGAAGAAAATGAAATAAATAAAATAGAAAAAAAACTTACTTTTTTGCACAAAATTTACACCAGAAAAAGGAAAGGAAAGTCGCTGCACACCCTGGTGTGTGGGAAAAGAAAAGAATAGCTACACAGGAATATACCTTAATCTGTCTGCGGTTGCCTTTGTCAATGGGCACCCTTTTGATTTTCGCAAATCCGCAATGGCGGTTGATTTTTGTCTCAATATGCACCTGAAAATGCCGCCCCAAGCTATGTGCCGCCTCACCCCTGGTGCAGGTCCTGTTCATAATATTTGTTTATTTGTTATTCGCAGTCCCGCAGTAGAAGTAAAATTCCTCCCCCCCCCCCCTCCCCCCTGGCTGTGCACCTGCTTGCAGTACTGCCCTGCTAAAGTTTCAAATATTGATATATCTGCTACTTTATATTCCAGCATAGGGCACTTGGATTAATGCCATAGAGCAAATAATTACTTTAATAATTACTGCAGGCACCCATGGCCACAAGATTTAACACTGAATGCAATTAATAAAGATAGTAATAATTTAAACGTTTTTGCAAATATTAAATTAACTGAATATCCTTCATTATTCCTCTATGTCAGTGGTCTTCAACCTTTTTTGAGTCACCGCCCACTTTTACCATATGTTGTACTTCGAAATAAGTTCACCGCCCACCCAGTGGCGTATTGAGGGTTTCTGACACCCGGGGCAAAGGATAATTTTGCGCCGCCAGTAGCAAAGCGATATACGGAGGGGGGGTGGGGGAGTTCAAATCGCACCTCGACCTGACGGGTGCTAATTTGATATTTTTTCGTCCCCCTGAACTCGGCGACCGGGCAACTGCACCCCCCTGCCCCCCTCACTACACCACTAAGCCCACCTACCATATCAACTTAATAGTAAAGTTTTTAATAAAATAAATGTTTAAAAAGACAACATTTAATTATGTTTATAAATCCCAAAACAATGTTAAAATAAGCATTTGGCATACATTTCAATGCATACTTTGTGTTTGGTGCCTACAAACCAGGGAATCAATGTCTGGCTTAAAGTCTGTAAGAGTCATTCGAAGATCTCCTCTTTCTGTTATGTATTTGTAAGCGGTTTCTTTTTTTGGGCAGGAGATTGTCGACTGCACTGAATCCCTTCTCGACTACACATGAAGATGGGAAAGCTAACAAGAGCAACGATATTTTCTTACACAAGCGTGGATACAGAGAGGGCATTTTCTTGTTCTGCTAAAGTTGTGCATATCCACCTTGGTTGAAATTGGCTTTACACTCATCATCATGAATTAATTCTATTATCTCCTCTTGGTATTCAATATCCACATCACACACATTTGTGATGAATGGAGTCACCATCCAGGCATCGACTTTCAAGTCTATTAAATCGCAAAAATGAGTCATCATATCAATTCTAATGACAGAAAGGTGATCTGCAAACTTGTCTATGTCTTCGGCTGTAAGATCATCTTTGATGTTGAGTAGTTCCGGAAACTGGTAAAATTCTTTTTGCAGGATGTTTTTTCTGAATAAATCCAATTTGTCAATGAATACCGAAATAACATTTTTTGCAATCAATGAGTGTCCGTGGGAATACAGAGTATAGTTAATATCTCTTAATATCGCTTCTCTTTCATTTCACTGCGTTCCCCATATAATGTATCAAATATCTGAGTGAAGGTATCCCGTTGGGGATTTTAAACCACTGGCCGGTTTTCAGCATTTCTTTCCTAAATGGCACATACTAGTTAGGATTACCATATTCTGATAATAAAACCCAGAAAAATTTCATTTTAAACCTAAAATGTAGTATATTTTTTTTAACAAGGTATCTAATTGCTTAAGTCTATAGTATTACAATTTTGATGGGCATAACCAGAAAAAAATGGATTTTATTTGCTAAAATCTCGGTAAATTTGAAGAAAATCCGGACGAAGGGTAACCCTAATACTAGTGGGATTGTCGTTAGATGAGACTACCAAATACGGTCTCAGTGGTAATAACAGTGTTTAAAAATTTGATTTTATATATTTGATAAAATTAAACTTAAATGCTTCGCTACTTCTGCGAGAGACTCCGACCACCCTCATGGGCCTTTCGATTTTACCGCAGCATGTCGCTAGTATAGTATGATATGTTACTATAGTTAACAACAAACGAACTGTATTAGTTTTACATAAAATAGTTGTACAAAATATGTATGCGTATCATTAAGCTTTTTTATAGAATTTTATTTTTCAGTGTGAAAATTAGAATAGCATTTGGTGAGTTCTTTAACGCCCACCAAAAATCCAAAATCGCCCACCTTGAAGACCACTGCTCTATGTGAAAAGCCTATATCTTAGTAAATCACATTCCATGAAGATGTAAAGATTTGGTGTTAAATAATTCATTATTATAACCAATTGTTTAGCTGGAGAGTTTGATCCATACAACATATTTTTAGAATGTTAAAAAAGGTTCTCCCAGTTTTTCATTTATGCATGCCAATAAGCTTATCCAATAACATTGCAGATGTTCTTTTTTAAAGCCCAATTATAAATATTAATCTAATTTATAGATGCTCTGGTCATTAAATATAAATATTTATCTGAAATATAGTAAAGGAACTGAAAGATAAAATATCACAAATATCAGAAAAATATTATCTTGAAATGTTTTAAATAAAACAGACTAGCTTGCTGACTTACTTTGCACTACAAATTTCCTAAGTACAGTAATATCCCGATTTACATTGAGGATGCATTCCTGAAAATCAGGACGTAAATCAAATCAACATAAATCGAAACTCTTTTTCCCATAAGAATCAATGCTATAAGGGGGTGATGCATGCAAGGTGTCGGAAATTATACCTTAAATATCACTTATTTGGCCTTATTATAATTTTTCTTCAATATTATATATGATAGTACAATAAATTACTCAACACAAGCTTACTTTGTGTATCTTTCGGCTTTGCTGAAAACTTTTCTGATCTTGTTCGTTTGTTTACTCTGTCGCCAGTTTTGGGAATTTCATTCTTTTATTTTTTATATTAATTTCTCACTTCCTTCTTTTTCCTTTCCCTTTAAGGTTTTTTATTATTTCCTAGACTCCCTTTTTACAACCATTGAAAGATTTTGCTTTTTCACATTTTGTGGTGATTAACAAGTTTTTTAAACAAAGCAACATAAATGGATAGTTATGGTGCCATCCTATCATCTCATGTTATCACTATGTACACATATTGCAATCTAAAATAAGAATGAAATAAAAGATTGGATATTCATTCATATTTAATACAGTGGAACAGTTAAAATTAAAGCAGTAATAATGATATTACAATTTCACCAAAATGTCACAAAATGCGAAACTATCTAAAGCAGTACGAAAGGCACAAGGAAAATATTGGACTAGGGGATTTTATATCAGCTGGGGATGTTTTTGAAACCACAATTTTTGGCACTAACTACCAACCTACTAGTTAGTAGTCCATGGGTTGATAGCAACTGATGCATAGTGATTTGTTTGGTAGACATAATTAAAAGTTTTTTATTAATGACCTGATAAAGAAACGGTATTGCAGCCATATTATTTTTATTGTTTAATAAACTTACCTTTAGTTATGAAATTTTAAAATGTAATTTAAGGTAACCAATTCTAAGAATTAATTTCAGTAAATTAATTTCATATAAAATGAAACTATGGAAAATTAAACAAGATACGGCTCAAGAAGGAAGAAGATGCTATATTTGCACTTAAGAATACAGCAAAATCAGGCATAATTGATACTGAAAGCTCTGGAATAATATCCAACACAAGTATAATTATCAACTTCAACTCTGGAATACTCCCGTTAAAAATCCTTATGTTAGTACTTGCATTGGGTGGAATCGACCTTAAGTATTTTGAAGCATAAAAAGAATGATTAGGTTTCCAGAATATTTTAAAAAACTATTAGGAATGATAAAAATATTTCAATAGAAAAAGTAAACAAAAATTGAAATTATTTAAAATATTTATTGAAGAATTTTTATGTAAGTACTAATTTCAAACCAAAAATTCAAATTGGCGTCTTCATCCAAACTTTCAACCTCCTGAAATCTTGTCCTTCGATTAGAATTAACACAAATGGTAGAACAATGCTCTTGGCAAATATATTTACTACAATTTTGAGCAATTTTTTAATTGTTTTTGTTTTGCTGTCCTTTTATGTCTCACACATTTGGTACACTTATCATCTCCTGATAACGCGGGAGAGAAATTGCTTTTTTGGAGACCCTTAGGGTACTTTCTGGAGACCACCGATTACTCCCCCTCTTTCTTCAGATTGCCTTGCCAGTCAGTATATCCTCAGTCAAAGGAAACATTCCCCTTCCATTCCCATTCACCTCCGAATTCTTTTGTTGCCGACGCTATGGTGACATTTTACCCACAAACACGTGGCACCATAAAATTTTATAAAGGGTTATGACCGCACTGGGAAGCAGTTGAGAAAACCAAGGCAGAGACAGAAAAGAAAGTTGGTAAAAGACCCATTGCTACCTGTTACTCTCGGCCAAAATTTTCTTGCTGCTATCTCACGTGGATTGCTGCAAGGGTGCAACCAGAGGCGGTCTTATGGGCAGGCGAGCCGGGCAATCGCCTGGGGCCGCCACTTTTAGGGTCTGCCGAATTGTACATTATGCACTGTATTGCAAAATTTTTGGATAGATATTTTTATATTTCTCCCGGCTGCAATTAGAAGATTAAGTAGAAATACAAATTCTATTGTTTAGTAATAGTTAAACGTCTCCTGGTGGCAGATTAAAAAAGGAGCGATAGGTGGAAGGGTGTGAAGAATTAATGAAAAATATTATTAATTTGGGAATGTCCATTTATAATTGCCATGGTCAAGGCTACAATAATGGAGCAAATATGGCTGGTTCAAAGAATGTCATACAAGCTCAAATATTGCGAGCTCTTTATGTCCTGTGGTTGCCATAATTAAAATTTAATACTCAGTGACATGGCAAAGTCATCTCTAGCAGCCAAATTGGTTTTTGGAATTTTGAAGCAAATTTATGTACTTTTTTCTGGTTCAACACAATTATGGTAGGTTTTTAAAGATCATGTGACTAAGTTTACAATAAAACCATTATCGGAAAGTCGGTGGGAATGTAAAATTAATTGTGTTAGAGCGATTTGATTTAACTTGGGTGACATTATGATGCATTAGTTGAGGTTTATGAAACTGCATATGATCTAAAACACCAGACAGAAGCACTTTCGTTAGTTAAGGAACTGAAAAGCTTAAATTTTTGGTAATTTTAGTCATTTGGTATGATATTCTTGTGCAAATAAATGTTGTTAGCAAGAAGATGCAAAGCAAAAACATGCAGTTAGATCAGGTATTATCATTTTGCAAAGTATAGAAAGTTTCTAAATTCAATTAGGTAAAAGAAAATGGCTTTGAAAGTTTGAAAGCCACAGCAAAAGAGCTAGCAAAATAACTTGAAGTGGATCCAGAAGAAGCCATTTTTCGTGTGGAATCATCTGTTCGACGAAAAAAAAAGACAATTTTCATATATTTTTAATGTACTATATAATTTTATATAATAATAGGTTGGTTGGTTGGTCACGCTATGTAAACGCTAATAACTCGAGAAATAATAATGATAGAAACTCGAAATTTGGTAGGGATGCTTGATTAACACTTCTTCAGAGAATGACAAATTTAAATCACAAAAAAATTCCTTGGTTCGTCTCCAAGAGAGGCATTTCCATTTCCCATTACTTAACATGTAAAACGCGATTTTTCGACGTGCAGGCTTTTATTCATTTGGAAATTAAAATTAGAAGAAATTAACAGACGACCTTCGGATTTGAACCATTTTGAAGAAAAATTTATAAAGTTTCTTACTCCGTTCGTCTTTTTTCGCCCACAGTTCGAAATATTCCATTTTAAATGTTTAATTTGCATATTTTGTGGAAATCTCGCCATTTTAATGTGATGTTGCTATGTCGACCATTCTCATTGTTACACCTCAAATTACTATTATTGTATACATCCTTCAGGGAATAAGCGTGCCTTCAGTGCTTCAATACGAGAGAGAGGAAAGAAGGGGAGAGATTGGCGTGTTTTGTGGAAAATAAGTATATTAACGTAAATATAAGTATCAACAGTGTCATTTTAGAAAAATTGGAAATAAAAAGTATTCTTAAATTAAATTCTTTGTAAACCATACGTGCTTACGAATTTATATTGTTATTCCTCCAATTAATTTCGTAACAATGGCCAAAGTTTGGAAACGAATATAAATCAAAATTCAAAAAACTGTTAACAGGCAATTTTCAAATAAACAACAGTGGATCTTTTAATGAATTGGTTTGTTTTTATAAAAGGAATTTTGGTGCTTATTTAATACAGAGTAAGTTCTAAGGCTTATAATCCATTTAAATCTATTAGCAGTGGCTATTGTAGTTTAAAGAAAGAAATTTATTTATTCACTTTACAGAATGAATTAATTTTAGGCTAGCATTGCCTATTATAAAAGGAGTTACTTTGGAATTTACAGTATGTAAAGTGGAAGTTGTACCGAATTGACTCAAAGCAAAAATCAGTTTAAATCTATTGAAAGTTGTTGTTTTGGAAACTGAGAAGGCAAGAGCGCTGAGCAGACGATAAACGATATTGAGATATATTATATTCCAAAATCTATTTAAAGTATTATCAGAGGCACTGAAGATTGAACAAATTTTTTGGAAGCTGAATTCTGCTTATTTAATGAAATTGAAATCCTAATGCTATAATCAATTTAAAACGGTACTTTCCTGTTAACGGGAATACCTCAAAAAATAAACATGTATTGTTGTGATATCTTATGACGTATTTGTTTGTTAACAATGCGTAACAATGGGGGAATTACTTAAAAATCACACTTTTTTGAAACTTATTTATTAATAAAAGCAACATAATTACTAATACAATCTAAATTTATGTTACTAGGGGGTCAATATGTCTTTATGGCATTTAAAATAGCTGGAAATATGTCGATTTCGTTGTTATGTTGTCGCCACATGAATCCTTCTGCTGATAGGCTTTCACGTTGCATTTCCAAAATATTCTGTTGCAGAAGTAAAGTTTCATAATATGATCCTTCTTGCACATTCGCCCTTTAGATAAAATACCATGGTTTTGAAGCAAGGATACAGCTTCTTCTTCACTCCTCGGCAAGCTCCACAAATTCATTATTAAGGGTGATTAAGGGATCAACGTAACTATCTTAACAAGATTTGTTATGCATTGTTAACAAACAAAATATCACAACATATCATACGTGTTTATTTTTTGAGGTATTCCCGTTAACAGGAAAGTACCTTTAAAACTAATAACAATGGCTATTTTAGTAGAAAGAAAGGTACTATTTTATTCACAAGAAATTTCTGTGAGATTTTAGTTAATTAATTAAAACAGACTTATAATATAGAAATATTCGATGGTTAAAACAGTGCACAATTTTATCTTGCGATTTTTACATGTTGTATTGACGAAAATTTAGATTCATTAAACCCGTTGAAATACAACGGGCACTTACGCTAGTTTATTTAATAAATGCCATACATCTTTTTTACATTATTCGTGCTGAAGTCTACTAAAAAAAATCTCTTAAGGTCCAGACATTTTCTGGGATCAAAATATTATATTCTGATCAAATAATTCACTACATCCTAAATAGTAATAAATTCCTTTAAAAGTGATTCACCATAAAATCTATTGAAAAAATTTCCAAACGTCCACAAATTTTCTGCCCCAAAAATTTATTTTTTACTTTTCAGTGCATTTTTTATAAAAAAGAGTATAAATTAAAAATCTTTTTCATAATTTTTATCTTCTACTTTTTAGTGTTATAATTTTACACTAGCAAAGAAAATAGAAATAACTATTATATTGTTAGAGTTATATGTATAGGAAATCGGACAGGATCAACAAAATACGGGTGAAATTGTAGCAAAAACATGATAACGGAACACAGTGTTCCCAGGCAGTCAACCATCCAAGTACTATCTGGGCCCTATGATGCTTAACTTCGGTGATCCAACGAGAACCGGTGCCAGCTGGGTATTTCGCTCATCCAATGTTTACCTCTCTTTTCTTTTCTTATAATATTCTCTTTGCCTCGTCAATCTCATTGCCATTTCTTCATCTGTTTTGTCAGATTTTCTCTTCATGACCAGGATTTCTATCTTATAATTTACAAAATTTATTTTATTAGAAAATTAAAAGCAATATCGCGTAAGATATGTTTCACATGTAAGAGTTATTTACGTTTCAGTGGTGACTGTTTGATGTATATCGACATAAATTTAAAATCTATTGTTTTAATATTAGAAAACGAAAAACTGAAAATGGTTTTAATATTGTATATTGAGGGATGTCCTAAATTTTATCATGAACAATTCTTGTTTTAAATTTACTAATATACCTTTATATTTCGGATTTGATAACATATATCTCAGGTCAAGTTAATAAAAAAGAGTATAAAGAAAAAATATTATTTATAAATAAAAAAATATTATTTTCACCTTTGTGTAAGTTGTGTCAACGTATGAGAGGCTTGTGAATGGGTTATTTGGGAGTCGCTATTACTGGCAACTAGTAAGCATTAATTATGTAAGCAATATATGAATGACAAAAAAAGCTTTGTCACTAACAAGAGATTGCGCTAAATTGCATTAATGTATAAAATCTATTTGTAGCTAAGGAATTTATCTTATATTTCTAATGGTTTTTTATGTGGTTTTAAATTTAAAATAAAAATGAAGTTATAAAAATGATAAATTTATTCATGACCAAACAATTTACAATACAAATAATCTATAAAACTACAAATATAACAAAAATATTACGTTATTGCTGGAGGAAAATTCTTATTTTATTATCAGTTAAAAAATATTAGTAGAAATTAAGATACATATTATATGTAAAGAAATGTTACAAAAAGAGAGTACAAAAACAGAAAGTAAAATAACATTTTACAGTTTTTATAGTTTTTTGGTGGGCCCCCTTCAGCTGTGGGCCCCATGCAATGCATTGCCGTCACCCCCATTGCTACGCCCCTGTTTGTATGATAGATATTTATATTTTACTTTAGCCAATGAAACATTATTTACAGAAAGCTTTTTCCCAAACTAGATCTTTACTTTTGAAAAATTAAGAACTTTACAGTAATTTATTAGCTTAATGTTAGGTTTTGGTTGATCTGACTTGAATATTGCCCTTTTTGTGTACAGATTGCATACCCCTTATATACACAGTAATTTTTCTTAAAAGGAAAAAGATCCTATAAAATGAGAATTTCAGCTCTCAAGCATTATAAGTATCACCAATGTGGCTTGCTAGTAAAATGTTTGGAAATCCCTGCTCAAAAAGTTGTATTCTATCAAACAATCTGTATTCCTCTAAAAATAGCCAATGAAAATTCTTCAATAGTGAAGTAAACTATCTCTTAAGTCAGTGAGGCCTAATGTTTTTGGCTTTTGAGCCACATGCTTCACTTCAGCACTTATCATATGTTACATGCAGAAGAAATACTTGAAGAATAATTTGAGGAAATTAATGGCTTGCTAGAGATCAATATTACCTTATATAAAAATTTTATTTAGTTATTAGATGAATAGAGAAAAAGTTTAACTTTATTGTATTTATTATATTCTATTTTAATTGTTTGGCACAATTTGCCTTTCAGCTGTAAAATGCAATTGAACCTCCCTAATCTGGCAACCTTGGGATCTGACCGAAGACAGATTAGGGAATTTTCCAGATTACGGGAGGTATATAACCCTAAAGTTAAGCATAGCCCATCTCTTCATGATATTACATGTTGTAATATAATAAATATTGAACCCTAAACGTTTCTTGGTCGTGTAGATACGCATAAACTTCATAGAATTCTTCATCTTTTGCGAGTATAAACGTAGACCCAAGCGTGTTGCAGTAAATTTACTATCGAAACTCACAATTTATAAAACTTAGTCAGAAATCTTTATGTATGATGCGGTCTCTTTTTTTACCGACCTATTGGGAAAAAAGGTGCGCGGGGTACACAGTTGCGATATTTTATTGAATTTCATCACCGTAGAGACTGATCGCAATCACTAGGTAGAGTTCATTTCAATACTATCATTAGCAGCTGACATCAATCAAATTATATCAAATATTATCTAGTGCTTCAAGTTCTCCATGAATAACAGTTTCTTATTGGTTGGAATTAAAATCTCTGTCACACGGACTCTAAACAATATTTATATGTATTTTTATTATTGTTTATTTCTGTTTTGTTAAAACTTGGATTGTACAAGACTTTGATTTTGTCTGAAAATGATTTCATGAGAAGTATTTTAAAGTGAAAAAGTGGGGGTTGACTTTACGCTGGGTCCACTTATACACTGGAATATACGGTAATATATGCTTTGTGAAAGCACTCTTTTAAAAATTCAATATTATCTGTGGCAAATATTGAACCATGTATTGATCCTTGTTTAGAGCAATTTAATTTTTTATTAAGGAATCTGATAGGCCTGCTCCTGAAAATCCAACAAACAGCTGATGATGTGCCAGGTGCTGCCAGGAATTTACCTTGTGGATAGTAAAAATAAAAAGCATTTTTCACATTGAGATTAACTACCTACTTGTTTTTTTTATAATTTCCAATAATAACTCATAAACATCACTGAAAAATTAAAAGATCATAATAGACATTTAAAATATATTTTTATTTTCAAGTTAAAACTGAAATTGATGCAAAAGCAGTTGCAGATTAACCTTTTGTAGGTTACTGGTACAACAGTGTACCACTTTTTAAATTTTAAATTTCTTTGGTTAGTAATATAATACGATATTTAGCATTTATAAATGAAAATAAAGTGATTTTCATTCCTTGACTTCTTGCACTATAAAGAGTTACATTATGTATTGGCAATATTGGGAGAGAGGTGGGGAGGAGAGGAAGTTTCCAGCTGCCCCTGATTGATTGCACTACTAAGCAAATTTAGACCACCTTTTGCTAAACTCATTGGGCCTTGTTAATGGTCATTGTATATGCTAAATTAACTGGAAACTGGCGATGGAATCAATTTATGGGTAAGCTGGGTAATTTAATTTTTTATAGATTTGTTATTTTATATATATATTACTCCTTTTTCTGTTTAATAGCACTGTCCACTTTACATTTTTCAGAAACAGATAAGTAAATTTATAAAATAATAAATATAAATAATAAATTTCTGTTGTAAGAAGAAATTTAAGCAGCTTACTATGAATGCTTTTTGTAAACAATAAACCATATAATATGAGAATTTACTGATTTGAAGTGTTTAATATGTGTTTTACGTTGAGTTTGTATTTAAGTACATAATTCCATTTATAAGAGGTTCTTTGTAACATATCTTAATGTACTGGTATGATCAATAATAAATTTACGTTGTTTGCAAGTATGTATATTAAAATACAGAAAGACATAAGTCAGATTTTAAATAACGAATAAATATTTTACTTTATCTATGTATATTATTTACATAAAACGGTAACTCGTGAATAGCGGAAAACCTGCAAAAGGCAGAAAAAAGCTGATTTACTGGAAACCAATTTACCATCCACTTCATAAGTGGAAGGACCAATATCAGCCAGCATTGAACAAAGCATGCCACCTGAGTCTGTTCAACCTGTTGTGGGGCCCTCAACCTCTTCCACTTCGACTTGTACAATGCCAATGAGCACTCCAAAATCAGTTGAAGAAATACAACCTTACCCAAAAGCCAGACCTAGGAAATTGAATAAGGGAGGCTATAAGCCTGGCAAATCTAGTGTGTTGACAGACACTCCTGAAAGAAATGAAATTGAAGCTCAGCCATCCAAGAAAAAGAAGTTTCGAAAATTACCACAGACAGTGTCATCTAGCATTACAAGAAGCATCTTTGAAGGAAAACAAAACAAGAAGGAAAAAAGAAAAAGTTACAATTGATTCAAGTTCAGAAGATGACTATGCCTCTTTTTTATCTGATGAAGAAAGCACCATTAGCATCAGTGAATTGATTCGGTGGAACGAAGAAGAGAAAGAAACTAATACGGAAGACAGTTTGTTTGATGACTTACTGGTACCAATCCAACAAGATGAATGGGTATTGGTGTCTTTTGATACGAAGAAAGCTGTAAAGCATTATGTTGGTTACATTACATCAATCAGTGAAGGGGTTCCTACAGTTACATTTGCAAGAAGAGTTAAGAATAGCTCTACTTTTGTATGGCCTCATAAGGAAGACCAATGTGAGATTTCAATGGAAGAATTTGTCATTTTCCTTCATTAACTGATCAAAGGAAGATGGGGTGGCATGTTATTCCCTGTATCTTTTGTTGGATTTAATGTTTATTAGATTGCCAAAAACTGTGTCTATCATCATTATCATACTTTACAAATTAAGTTTATGATATCCATTACAAGTTGTATTTTCATAAATGTTATAAATGTTTTCTATCATACATTTTCTTTGTTTACTTCATCCCTTACGAGTTTTCCTGTTGTTATTTCCTAGTGTTGTTTATGGCTCAAGGTACAATATAGTGTGGCCCGAGGTAGAAGGGTACATTGTACCTCGGACCATTTGACGTTTTTAAAAAATCAATTTTTAATACTCGAGGAATAACTTGAAAGTAACACAAAAGATCATGTGAAAAGAAAAGATTTTGACAAATGCAGCAAAATGAAATCTTCAAAAAACACACTAATGGTAACGAAGTTATGAAGTATAGAAAAAATCCGGCCCAAGGTACAAGGGTTTCCCCTACAAACTTTAATTACTTACTTCTTTAACAATAAAGCATACAGATGTTAGTCCATCGATGTAAAATTTACCTTAAAGACGCAAATGCTCATAATGTCCCCTTCAGTCTCAGTGCATTGTTGACAATGACTTAGAAGGGTAGGAGATATAGCCACACAGACCTCAGCTCCTCCAGTGTCGATAACTTCCTGGCATATACTGCGTTCTTTAGAGTACCCCACAACTAAAAGTCTAGTGGTGTTAGGTCAGGGTGGATACTCCACATTTCCTCTACATCCTACCATTTAAATATCATATCGTTATCTGTATTATTTCATTTCTTATTAGTACCAAAAGTGTGTATACATTTTATTAAAACACCCTGTATATCTTCCAAAATTGCATTGCAAACTTAACAGTACACGTTTTTAATGTTATGTAGCGAAAACTAATCCTTTAAACGTGATACCATCCATTATTCACAACATGACAGCTGACAATGAGCACGTAACTAAACGCACTGAAGTTAGCTACACTTTGTTCAATTTCGCTCGCTCTCTCTAAATCCTACACTTTGCTATTGTCCTCCTACGTCCCCAACATATTTTATAGCCTTTAACTCTCGTTCCCATCAGTTTCCACCGTTTCCACGTTCAAAATTTCGATCGGATGAATCGATGGAACGATACATCGACCAATTCGATCCAGATCATATGGACGTAGGAATTGTCGATGAATGATGTCCTTAGGAGTGAGGTATTTTTGGATGGGAAAGAGAAATTATTCTTATCGAATTTATAAAAACTAACGCTATGGAGTGTAGACACGAGTTTACTATTGCCTCTGCGAGAGTCAGTGTTTCATTGATATTTTCCAAGTGAACAATGGTTTGGTTACGTTGCAGCCGAAGTTATAAAAGGTCTTTATTTCCAGGTGAGTATTATTTGCTATATTTTACTGTAATACATTCATTTCTGCACTACAGTTTATAGTATTTACATTTCGTTCATCGAAATGTTGGCAGTATGAGAACGTTCCAAGTTCATGTGTACTTTTATTTATTTACTTCCAAACGTAAAAGAAACAAACTTACAAATGCTTAAGATTGAAATTTAGGTATATAATTTGTTTTATTATGTCATTCGCGAAAGTAAAATATGATTACAATGATAGAATTGAACAAAACTTACAATTTCATATTTATATTTACTACCGCTTCCAACCTTTCGTGATTTCCATATCAAGAATTCGCTACATCGGATTAATATTTATCGTTTGCCGGGGCAATGAAGCGGAATAAAGGAAGCAATAGCGGTTTATTATAATCTATATCTACATAAATATTTGGAAGTGTGTGTTTGCTCCATATAGTCATACTTCGCGATTACCAACAGTGCTGTAGTAGATACACTAAATCCATTGAAATTCAATGGGCACTTAGGCTAGTATGTATGTATATATATATATATATATATATAAAGGTAAATGGAGGGAAGATGCCACAATTAAGGGAAAATGTTCGCCATTTTCTTCAATATGAAAAAAGTCGGACAAAAACATACATGCATTGCTGTCATCTGCCGTTTGTTATAAAATATCAATAAGTTCTTTAAACTGCGTGACAGTGATTATAAACAAAAATTAAAAGATGTGTCAAACCCCTCTCACAGGGACAAGATGCCGCACACAAAAATAACAACCAAACTAAACTAGTTGGCAAAGACAAATATGCCAAATGTAAAGTATGTATTAAGTCGTGTAAAAAATATTACCGTACAAAATAAAGACATTTAATCACAGTTTCCACATAGGTCAGTGGCACACTCCTTATACTGAGCTTAACAGATCGCTAAAGTGATATCTACTGAGTTTTACAGAGTTTCCATGAATCAAGATATATGAAGTTTGCTTATAATACTTATTGCAATATTATCACATGTTTTCTCCATAGGTTTCCGAGATGGACGGTTATCCTCACGTAATATGTTCCGTTTGCTTGGGAAAGCTGACGGACTTCAAACAATTTAAGGAGCAGTGTCAGAATTCTAGGGACATCTACAATGTGTTCATGTCGGATGGAAGTCACACTGAACATCCAGTAGATATTGTAAGCACTATCTCTTTATTGTTTGTTAGTTTGTAATGGATTCTGCAAAGTGATTTCAATAGAAATACTTTTTTTGAGGTCCACTGTGTACATTTTCACTATTTTATCGATGTGTATCGTTGTGTATACACATGAAAAAACATTGTGGGAGCTCTAACTAAAAATCTATTACTCATATAAGTACAAAATGTTATATTTAAGATTTTTAGAAGTAATTCAAGATCTGAAAAGGTTTTGGCTGAAACTGGGCATCTGGATGTGTGTGTTGTTTTTCCATTTGATCTCCTTTAAAACCTTATTTATTTTAATATTTTCAAGGTACACTGAATATAAAAGAATTGAGCTTGTTGCCATGGTAGAATTTCCATTCTTCAAATCCAGAAAAATTCCCACTTTTTTCTGATAAAAGCTGAAGTGTATGTTAAACATACACGGATTTTAATTCTGTCTTCAAATATAAAATAGTGCATTCTTTTATCTTTCTGATTGTTTAAATCTTGAGTTTGAATTGTGACGTGAAATAATTTTTAATGCAAATATAGAAACCTCTGCACCGATTTACATTCTTTCTTATGGGGCAATATTAATGGGATAAAGACAGCCCCTAAAAATTGGAATTTCAACAAATTCTGATTTTTCCGATTGGTTGTGACCAAAATCTTATAATCATCCAAATTTCAAGTCTCTAGCTCATCTGGAAGTGCCTTATAACTTGTATCCTCCTTCTCCTACGTAAGAAGTATAGAATAATTGTCTTTCATTTTGGGCCATTAGCAATAATGCAAATACTTGTGAAATTTCAGGTGAGGTGAGGTGAGCCTAGCAATATAGTAAGTCTTCGTTTGTCAAAAAGGTTGCATTCCTCAGAATCCTTGTGATAAAATTTTAAAAATTTCGGATTTCTTTCATTGGTCAAAGTTTACCATTAATGGCGTTATAATATAGCTCTCTGATTCCCAAGCTTAGACATGAAAGCGCTGAGCTCATAACCATACTAGTCGAATACGCTTATTTTCACATCAGTTATGTCGTTCTAGGCGGACCTCGTTCTTACAAACTTGGAAGAGGAAGAAACTATAACTGATGACATTCCTCCACAGGTAAATTAGTTCACATTGTTATGTATATACAAGTTTTCTGTGCTCGAATACTGCAAACGCTTAATAAAAATCTGATGTGCATATAGCACATGACTTTTTCCATATAGCGTAATGAATATGATTGCCCTGGGTACGGTTCACTATTTTCTCAATGATATCTGTCTGTGCATGTGTGATAGAATATTTGTGGGTGCTATAACTCTAAAACTAATAATCAGATCAGCACAAAACTTTACATTTAAGATTTTTATTACCAAATGAAGATATGAAAATATTTGGTTGATATTGGTAAACTGGAAATGGAGGTTTATTCTTGTCGTTTTTCTGTTTTTTCAAAATATCTCCTTTAAAACTTAATGTATGTAAATATTTGTCATTATCAAAGTTTTAGAAGTTTAGTTTGAAAGATTTTTATGAAAGCATATCAAACTCGAAAATGCATCAGGGCAGCATTGAAGCAATGGATGCTGTAGGATTACAGTTGTTCATTGAAGGTCAGACATGGCAAAATAGACTTATCTAGAAGATTGGTTTTCTATTAAAAACAATGTTTCAGAAACCACATTCTATTTCATCTCAATAACTAAGAAGAAATAATGTCCTTCTCATAAAATAGTATTTAGTTAAGAGTAAAGTTATCATTCGGGCATCAATAAGGCAGAGAAAGGGCCTCCAGGTTGACATGGCAGCTCTCAGAGATACAGTAATACCTCTTACCTACGAACCCCTATACAGCAAAGACTTCTGGATAATGAACAATTGAAAATGGACCCACCAAGCTAATATATAAATTACCTAGTTACGGCCTTATTACTATGAACTCCCCGACTATGAAAACTTCCAAGCTACAAAGGAAAAATTGTCACTTATAGTCGTATTTACCCCTTTTGAACAAAATTTCACTCGCCAAATACTTTTTTCAGTTACATACGCATGGAGAATGATTCAAAATACAGTGCACAAATCAGAGTCAAGCTTTCAACAATCATAGCACTTCTTTTAAAATGATGACGTATTTCCTGCTTCTGGTGTCCTTGCGCCATTGACTGGTGTGCCCAAGATTGGAAAAGGTGTGAAATTACAAGGTGTTCCGGTGTGAGAAACGGGTTAAATATCAATTGCTCATGGTATTTAGTGGTGGATGGAAGAGGCACTGGGAATTGGGATGTATGATTTCCAAGCATCCAACGGATGGCTGGATAAATTCAAGAAGAGGTGGAACTTGGTCATCCTTTAGGAGGCAAATGCTAACCCAGCTGTTGAGCAGAGTTGGAGAGAAAAGTTGCCAGCATTGATCGGGGAGAGCTACAGCTCCGAAGACATATTTAATGCTGATGAGACATGATTTTTTTACAACCTTCTTCCCGACCGCACTATTAGCATGAATGGAGAAACTTGTCATGGGGAGAATATGTGTAAAAAGCAGTTCACCGTGCTTATTTGTACCAATAGTGGTAGGTTGGAGAAGTTACCTCCCCTTTTCATCTGTAAATTTGTGAAAGCGTGATATTCGAAAAATGTGAGGCGAATGCCATGCCCTTATGACAGTAGCAAAAATGCATGCATGACGATTTTTTGATCGGTGCTCGATGCATAATTTGGAGGACATGAATTTAAGAAATGTTACGGTTCTTTTCTACCTATCTATCAAGGGGTCATTTTGCAGGTGAAGAGGTCCTACTGGCAGCAATTGGTGCAGCATTTGCGCAGGATGGAGGCAAATGCAGCCATCCTCAAATGAAACCTTCTGGAGGAAATGCACTGACTGTGTGCATTTCGTGGGAAGCCATCTCACCCTCTTTCATTAAAAAAATAAGTTGTTTTTAAACATGCTAGAATAACGTAGGGTTAGTTAAAACATATTTATAGTAAACTGTAGTTTTTGCCATTCCTTTTCATCCCATATATTCTTTACTCCCTTTACAACAACGATAATATGTAACTTTTTTCATTTTATTGAAATTCTTTGTCTGGCCTTAATCTAGGTGGAACTAAGGCCTGCGAAGTTGGAGCCTAAAGATTCTTTGGATACTCAGGAAGCACAGCACGAGGTAATGTATAATTATTCTCTCTTTATTTATTATAGGAGAAAGTATTATGTTCATGAATACAAATCGAATTTGAGATCTCAAGGAAAATACTTGTTTTGAAGTCCTCTGAGTATGTATTCATTATTCTCTTTATGTCTGTGGGTATGTATGTACATGAAAAAACATTGTGGGCACTCGAACTAAAAAATCTGATGTGGCCAACACATGACTTTCTCCATATTTGAGGTATAGATATTTAAATTATTATGAATAGCATTATAAGGCAAAATTATTATTTCGTATCGTAAAAGAATACAGTCGTCCTTATTGCCGTAAATTATATTTTGAATATGTTTACAGAATTTACCGCTACATGGTGGTGGTGCTGTATACTGAAAATTTACGAATAAAGCAAAATATCTCCAAAATGGATGGTTCTACGAAAATTTGTTTCAAACAAAACTTGGAAGAAATATTATTCTCTACAACTTTGGTCCTCACAAAGATCACCAATTACGATGTTTTTAAGGAGATATTTGATGGAAACAAAAAACCGATAATTTTTTATAAATAATTCCTAAACAATAACTGCTATGGAAAATTGTTTCAAATGAAAGTTGTAGGAAATTGCATTCTCTATAACCTTTGTATAGAATTGTATATACAATAATGATGTTTTAATGGAGAAATATCGCAAAAACCGAATAGGGTTTTGAATAAACCTTAACTTCTGGTTAACCTATATTGTTCAAAAACTAATCAGTTCTTTGTGCTCATGCTAAAGTGTTATATATGAAATTTGGTAGTAATATGACAAGTACTTTTTGAGTTAGAGCGCCCACAATCGCATACATCCATCCATCCACACACACAGACATCATTCCGTAAATAGTCTAAACGTGTTCTAGGGTCCTCAAAACGCGTATTTCCATTGAAATCTTGAAGTCGATTTTTTTCGTGATCACAATACTTTCCCTATACTACTTATGGAGAAAGTAAAAACTAATACAGTAGAACCTCCAAATTTGCATGCTTTGCAGTTTCGCAGTTTTCCGACTAATGCTGCCATCTTTGAAGGGATGAGAAAAACACTAAACAAATGAATTTTCCCGTCTGTGAGGTTTTTTTTATTATTTTACGAAAATGTCTACCAAGAGGAAATTAAGTGATAATACCGAAAGCAGATGCAAAAAGAAGACGTTGACTTTAAGTGAGAAAATTGCATTGCTAAATAAATTTGCTTGTGGCCAGAGTGCGGCATCAGTGGGCAGGCAATATGCGATAAACGAGTCAACAGTTCGGCACATTAAGAAAAATGAGCAGAACATTAGGGACTCTTCAGAGCGCGAAATTACTTCTCATGCTCGTGATCCTAAGTTTGAAAAAATGGAGAGAGCTTGCGTGTTTTGCATACCGCTTAATCTGGCCCTGGTTGCCGGCACTAGTACACGTGTTTTTGCCTGCATGCCATTTGTTAGTTTTCTGGTGGTAGCTGTGTGTGGTGTGATTTTTCGATCATATTCAACTCGTGAAATAAGTGTTTCTCACATGGTGTTCAGTTGTGGGCATTATCCCAATATTATTTACAGTTTTTGGGAGTTTCACATAAATTGTTTCACCGCCTGCGGTATCTCCATCAGCCACCTCCACTTCCTGCCCGCGTCTTCTGCATTGCCCGGAGACCCTGAGCATTCCTCCCCAGCCGGAAAGCTATTCACCCTCCTCATCTTACTCTCCGGTGACATTAGCCTCAATCCTGGGCCCGTGTGTAATTTCTTTTACCAAAATGTGAGAAGTATACAAAACAGACTCTTCATTGTCACCTCTCATCTTGCCGAACTCACTGCGTTTGATGTGATTGCGCTCTCTGAGACTTGGCTCAACAATAATGTCTTAGATAGCAGATTTGAACTTACTAACACCCATCAATTATTTTGTCGCGACCGGAATTCTCGTGGCGAAGGTGTTCTCCTAGTCATTTCTTTCTCCTTCCCCATGAAACGTCAAGCGGACTTGGAGTCCGACTGTGAAGTGTTATGGACTAAGGTCATTGTGCAACACTACATTAATGGTGGACCCCAAAACCGTGGCAAACTCTTTGTCGGCTGCTTTTATCGTCCACCCGGTAGTAATTTATCCGTTCTCGGAGCCAGCTTTGATTCAGTTCTCCATATACATGCTCTTGGGGAGTTTATTCTCTTTGGAGACTTCAATCTATCCATTAATTGGACCTCACCTTCCAGTGATATTGGCGCCAATCCCCTTGATGACTATTCATCAGTGGTCTAGGGCTAACACAATGTAATCCTTTCCCCACCCACAATTTGGCAACGTTGGATTACATCCTCTCTTTGACCATAGTCCAATCTGTCTTGGCTGGTAGAAACATTTTTCCAGTGGATCACGAGTCCTTGGAGTGCTCCTTTTCTCTGCCCCTTCCCTCCGCTTCGACGCCCCCACCCAGGACCCTGAGCTTGGAACAGAGCGAACTGGCCTGCAATCAACCACGCTCTCGTCCTCCTCCCTTGGGACCTTCTGGACAGCAGCACCCCCGAAGACTCCCTCGAGCTCTTTTACACCCTTCTCCATGGAGTAACTACAGACTTTGTCCCTACTCGGAGAGTCTCCAAGAGGCGTCCCATCTGGTTGACACATGAGACAACACTCACACTCACCAACAAGCGTGCGGCATGGAAACTATGGAGAAGTCATCCCAACCCCCATACTCGTGACTCCTTTGTGGTCCTTCGTAAACGTTCCCGAACCCTTCTTCGCCGTGACTATAGGAACCACATAAAATCGATTACAGACGAAATGAAGGATAATTCCAAAAGATTTTGGTCCCTTGTAAACGTGAAACGGAAATCCTCTCGTGTTCCTGTTTGTGTCATGTCGGGCAACTCTTCATAATATGGTGATGATAGGCCATCCGCCTTTAAAGAATACTTCTCTTCGAACTTTATGCCACCCACCCCTGCAATCCCCCTTCCACCTCTTCAGCCAGTCTGTCCTCACTCCCTCTCCTTCATTTCCACCTCTCCTCAGGAGGTTTTCAGCCTACTCTCCTCTTTACCTCCACGTAAATCCACTGGTTCTGACAAAATCGGTTCTCTCTTCCTCGGTCACACTGCCACCTCTCTCTATCTTCCACTTTCTAAAATCTTCAATCGTTTACTCGCCAGTGGCTCCTTCCCCACTGTGTGGAAATCTGCCAACATAACCCCCATTTTAAAATCTGGTCCAAAAAATAATGTTTTGAATTACCGCCCTATCTCCATCCTTCCAGTTCTTTCACTTCTTTTTGAGCGCATCATACATGACCGTCTACTATCTTTCTCTCTTCCTTATATCTCGCCTTCTCAACATGGTTTCCTTCCTGGTAGTTCATGCTTCACCAATCTTTCCGTTCTTCACCATCACATAAATTCTGCCTTCAAACATTCTTCTCAACTCGATGTCTGCTATCGATTTCTCCAAAGCTTTCGATACAGTTAACCATGCTCTTCTTTTACACAAACTAGTCTCATTACAATATACATGGTCCTCTTTTATCACTTCTTTCTGACTTTCTCTCTTTACGCTCTCAAAGAGTCCTGCTTGACGGTGTCTCCTCTTCTTCTCTCCCTGTCTCTTCCGGTGTTTTGCAGGGGAGTGTCCTTGGACCTCTCCTGTTTGCCCGTTACGTCGATGATATTGCCGACTCTGTACTTCTAAACTCTTGCAGCATCCTGCTCTATGCGGACGACTGCAAAATCTTTAAGAAAATTGATGAACATTCTGACTCCCATTCCCTTCAGGCTACACTCACTTCCATAGACACTTGGTGTTCTGTTTGGCAGTTAAAAGTCAACCTGGCCAAGTCCGCCCTTATGACCTTTACTCTCAAATGCAAGCCCATCCTTTCAACCTATTACCTCTCCCAAAAGCTTATACCTCTTGTTTCCTCCCACAGTGACCTAGGTGTTATCTTTGACCATAAACTCAACTTTTCCACTCATGTAAGAAAAATTTCTGCAAAAGCAATGTCAATTGTTGGAATTCTCTATCAGTTTACTAAAATTGCAGACCCTTTTGCCCTGAAATCTATTTTTACCGGCTGTATTTTACCCATTATTGAGTACTGTTCCCCCATCTTGTCCACCACCTCCCCTACTGTCCTTAACCAATTGAACCTGCCAATGAATTTCTTTCTAGCTGTAATACGTCACCGTCTTCCCTCCCTCAGAAATTTATCCCGCGATGTGATACTGTTCGTCCTCTTCCGCACAGACACGCAATTGCCGACCTGAAATTCCTTCATGCGATGATGAATGGCCATAATCGCTCTAATGAACTTTTACCCTGTTTTTCCATTCATGTTCCCTCTCGCCCTACCTGCACTCTCAGTCTCCTTCACTTGCCCAATTTTTGCCTTTCTATATTGCAAAGATCCTTATTTTACAGAATTCCATCGGCATTGAATTCTATAACCGTCAGCCATCCCTCCTTTGATCTCTTCTCCTCATCCAACTCCTTTAACGCCTTTCTCAAACACTACCACTGGTTCTAATGTATCTTGCTTCCTGGCCAGTTTTATATTATTTTTTGTTTTGTCTTTGTTTAATGGTTTATTTAAGATTATGTTTAATTTATAAATTTGTTATTGTATTCCAATGTAAAAGGTCAAATATTGCTGTCTTTGGATTTCACTAAATAAATAAAATAAATAAATAATACAATGTATTTCATCAGTCTGCTCTTCTCCTACCATTTTCCTCTGCATTCATTAGTGATTGTTATTAACCCATTTATGCCAAACGGGTCATTTGCGACCCATCTATTAAAAAAATCGTACTCGGACAGTGTTGCACAAATTGATTACATCAGCATACAGACAATGTTGCTAAGAGACTATGCAACATTTCTTTGCCACCAGCACTCATTCAGTCCTCGTATCCTGACCGATGCTAGCAATAGAAGTCGAAATGGCAGAAGGACACACGTCTCGATGCTTAAAAATGTAAGTAGCTTTATTAAAAATGCATATTTACGATTTATAATCAACTATATTTGTTTATCAGAGTCTGAGGAATATATATGCAAAGCTTGTATGCCGTATGTCGAGTTAAAAGATATTTAGAGTCTGTGAAACAGAGAGTGGGTCGAAAACGACCCATTCGGTGCAATCAATTCGTGTTCTTGTCAAAATTTACTGTTTCTTGATAATTTTTTTGCCTGAAAGAGCTGAAAATAATTATTCAGTCAGAACTTATGATGTTTAGTGTAATCTCCACATATCTGCTGTTAGGAGTAAGCAATAAATAATTTATATAAAAAATAATCTTTATATTTACTGCATTTCATTCTAAAAACAGAGGATGTATGCGTGTATAAATATTCATTTACGTCCAATCAAGGATGCGGCCGAAAGTATTGTCTATTTTATTATTGGGTCTTCATTCTCATGATCGTAGGGGTAGTCACCTAACAGTCGCCGAAATCATTGAAGTTTTGGAGTCGTTAGAGCCTGATGACATTCCAGGATCTGGGGCAGACGTCGTTATCACTCCTCTGGATGATGAAGGGGCACATACTGATGAAGACTCCAGTGATGAGGATTGCAATAATCTGGACAACCTAAGCCAACGACAACTATGGGCCTCGGCAGAGCTTGTGATGGCAGATGCTGAGGATTTGCAAATAGTAGACCCAGATACAATTGAAAGTGAAGATGGTGAGGGACCCCCTAAATCAAAAAATATTAGAAAACACCTCAACAAAGCAAAAGCCAAAAAGAGAAATTGGGAAGTAGGGGTTCTTCCACCCGAAAAATGGCTTCTTCTGGATCCACTTCGAGTTATTTTGCTAGCTCTTTTGCTGCATTTTTCAAACTTTCAAAGCAATTTTCTTTTAATTAATTTAAGACACTTTCTGTATTTTGCAAAAGTGGCAATACCTGATCTAACTGCATGTTTTCGATTTGCATCATCTTGCTGACAACATTTATTTGCGCAAGAATATCATACTAAAATTACCAAAAATTTTAAGCTTTTTCCTTTTTTTTAGCTAAGGAAAGTGCTTCTCTTCAGCGTTTTAGCTCATTTGCAGTTTCATAAACAACTAACGCATCATAAACATCGCTGAACTGAAATTGAACCGCTCTAACATAAATAATTTTACATTCCCACCGACTTTCCGATAATGGTTTTATTGTAAACTTAGTCACATGATTTTCAAAAACCTGCCATAATTGTGTCGAACCAGAAAAAAGTACACAAATTTGCTGCAAAATTACAAAAAACGATTTGGCTGCAAAATATGACTTTCCCATGTCACCGAATATTAAATTTAAATTATGGCAACCACAGTGCATAAAGAAAGCTCGCCAATTATTACGCAATATTTGAGCTTGTACAGCATTGTTTGAACCAGCCATATTTGCTCCATTATCGTAACCTTGACCATGGCAATAATAAATGGACAATCTCAAATCAATAATATTTTTCATTATCACTTCTTCACATCTCCCATCTCTCTTTTAATCTGCCACCAGGAGACGTTGAAACGATACAATTTGTATTTCTGCTTAATCTTCTAATTGCAGCCGGGAGAAATATAAAAATATCTGTCCAAAAATTTTGCTATACAATGAATAATGTACAATTTGGCGACCCCGAGCGACTCCCGACTCACCCGCCCCTAAGACCGGCTCTGATGGCAACCATCAGTAAAACGTTGCCAAACCCTGGCTTAAGCCAACAAAGTCATTGCCTATGCCATGCTTTCGAGAGAGCTTTCTTGAAACAGTTCATTCAAAATACTTTTGATGAATATGAAAAAGTGAGAATTAATATCCGAGACAAAAACACACATGGATTGGATAAATGGATAACATTTTTGACGAAGGAATTGGCAAAGAAAATAAAAATGATAATCTGTTTGCATCATGGATTGTTTTGTTATTTGCGATACTGTAACTCTTGGTTGTAAGCACAATCCAAGGTTACAGAAACATAAAAATTCCTCATCACATTTCATTAACCTAAATCCAGATGATTTGAACCACACATACAAAAATGATGTGTGGTCGATATTTAGCTGTTCAAATAAAATTTTTTATACTTGGTGAAAATTTTGTAGAAAACTACTCCCATTGATATGTTAGATTTTATACAAGAGAACGATGTCTCTGACAAATTCCCCAATGTTGAAATTATTTTTAAAAATTATAACGACAGTAAGAAACAAAATTTCTTGCCTCTCAAAAGAGTCAACAACTCCACCCAAAAAACTGTGTTGCAGTTGAGCGCTATCTTATTGTTTTCATTAAGGAAATAAAAGTTTCCTGATGAAGTTAAGAAAGATAAGCGACAGAAAAGTCATTTTTAAAATCTGAGGAAAAATTCTACAATGCTTGCATAGAACTGAATTCAAAAAGCTGATCAAACTAAAGTTGTGCATCATGCAATATGTGTAGGCATGAAGCAAACTTTGAAGGCAACAAGTTTTGCATTAGCGATTACTGATCATTAGAAAATCTAACTGAAAGTTATCATATTTTTAGAAAATAAGATGTTTTGTTATAATCTTTAAGTTCATGCTTGTTTAAAAGAAATTAATTTGTGTATTTAAAATGCAAATAAAAATCTTTTTATAATTATTTAAATTATATTTGCATGTACCAACATTCTCTATACGTTCTAACCAACTCACAGATTAACATTAATTTATTACCGCAAAGTATAAATACTGAACTTTATGCTGTATGTCAGGTGTCAGTAACCTTTTCTGCATGACAGGCCACATTCGTAGTTGTGAATGATTCAAAAGGCCACAGCTTCAATGGTCTGGATGAGCATTTACATCAGTAGGTGTGAATATTATGTGATCTCATACTAGTGAAAATCAAGTGTAAATAAATTACAAGGATGAAAGCTTCACCTGAATAATTTTAAGACAATAATTTTACAAAAGAATACGAAATTATCTATGTTAAATATTACTGCTGACATTTTCCTCATAGAACTCCAAGCCACATAAACTGCTTTTGGAGGCTGCACGTGCCCCATAGGTCATACATTGCTGACCCATGCTGTATATGATAAAAATGTTTATAAATATAACTCTTAGTTTTACAAAAATAAAAAAATAAAAGCTGTGTCAAACATCCATATCCAATGAAGAATGGTACTCTTTATGAACACACTTATTTTAGTAGATGGGAGGAAAATATTTAATACAAACATTGTTTAAAGGGGGGGAGATAACTTATTCTTAAACTTGGATAAAAATAACTTTAATTCCTCTACTTATGGTTACTGATGGTAATCTTTTGGCAGCTGTAGCAATTCACCAAGAAAAGTATTTCAAGATCCACCAGAGGCAGATTAGCTATTAGTGGTCATGGAAGGGGAATATTGAGCAAAATTTATCAGCTAATACTCACCAAAAATAAATTAAATTTTAGAAAAAAATTTTGTATTCCAATAAATTTTCTTGTAAATACAGTCAGTATTCCAATAGAATAAAACTTTTAAAAATGAATCACTGAAGCTCACTTTATAATCTTTTATCCAATAATAAATCATCCAGTAAACTTCTACAATTAAGTATATTGTTGTGATAAAATCTTGTAAATGCTTTTGATTGAAAGGCCATGCAATTGGTTTTATTAGAATGAACCACCTAAGCTGGGTATTTTCTTGATGAAATTACTATTTTTAACTCAATTAATTTGACTACAGAGTATTAAAGATGGCCTAAAATTTGTAGGCAGGTTAATATTAACAAAATTATTTATTCTTCAGACAAAATAAATAAAGGGAAAGAATAGAGCTACATTCAAATTGTTTAAATGATTAATATTATTCACTTTCCACCGGTTGTCCAGAGGACATTTATTTTAGAAAATTACACTTAAAACACATTTCTATTTGACATACTGATTTACTTTTATAGAAGACAAATTTTTCTTACTGAAATATGTCATTCTACCGCTGAAAATTTGTTTCAACATTATTAAATACGTGAACTTCAAGTACAATAAAACTAGTTTTTTGTGAGCACAGTCTACATGCTCTTTAACTCTCTCTCTTCAACTGATAATTAAAAAAATCACAATTGAAATGGTTAAAGCATAAAGGTCTTCAGCCATGAAAGAAATCCAACTAAACAATGCCAGATAATTCTGTAACCAATAGCATGTCATTGCCTTTTTTCTCTTCTATTGTACTTCATTTTCGTCCATACATTTCATCAATATAATCATGATATTTCTCTGTTATTTCTGTCCTCTTTAACTTCATTGTAGGTCCTGTAAGATTTCTGTCAGATGAATTTCTGTGTAAAACAAAATTTTTCCAATAAATTTGAATCAGAATTACATACCTAGTTCGCCTGTGGTTGGTGAAAAATCATCAGGGAGAATCTTGAATTTCTGGACGATTTGTGCTCTAGATATAGCAAACATATTCGCCCTGTCTATTGCTTCAGTAACTGCTCTTTGAACCTAATACATAGAAAGTAGTAAAAATTAATTCTTACCATTTAATAAATTAAATAAGTTAATAATATGCTAGGATGACCAGATTCCAGTAAACTGAATTGAAAGTGTTAAAGTAAACTCTATACAGACATGAATATGCTAGACATGAAGATGTCCTGAAAAAGTAGGGGAAAACTCTGCATTGACTGGAAACCTAACCCAGATATTCCACTTGCTGATCTAATGCAACATAGTAGTATGTATCTCGCCTTTAATTTTGTAACTCACCTCGCCACCTCACTGATCGAGAGGGCATGTTTGGTCGATCATGTTGCATGCATCCATCAATGTCTATGTAAAATTTTTATAGCTTTTTATATTGTAACTCTTTTTTGCCTGTGTACCCAGTTTTTCAAATACATATTCAGATTATCTTGTCATTATCTCTTCTCTACCTTATATGGTATATTACCACGGTGTACTACTTTGTACCTAACCGGCCTGACGATATCTTGACGTTTTGACTCTTGTTCTTCGTTTTATATTTCATTTTTTGAGCTTTTTATTCCGCGTTCCACTAATTTGATGGAAATAAGAAGTGAAAGCATGTAGAAGATGGCAAGTGTTCGACCCCTCAATCTGTCAGAGGGAACAGCTGACCAATAACCGGATGCCATAAAATTACCTAAACTCCAGGGGCTAACAGAGTAGTCCCGCTTTAAAAACGATGAACTCTTGTATGAAGTCGTAAATTGCCTACACCGCAGGGGCTAAAATACTTTGTCCCACTTTTGCTAATCTTATATCTGGCCACCTTAAGTATAGTGCCATTTTAGGAAAATCTGTAACTTTCTAAATTTGATTTAATTTGAGTATTTACTTATAATTAAAAAAACTATCTTAATACTTTTTGACGAATTGATGACCGAGTGTATAGAATAGAGTATAGGATCATTACCAAACATCTGCCGCCTGAAACGAGGTATGATAAACCGGAGACCGGAGATGTACTTCAAAAACCGGAGTCTCCGGATGAAAACCGAAGAGGTGGCAGCCCTAATTCCAACCTGGAGCCCGAAGATTCTTAGGATAACCCGAAGAGGTGGCAACCCTATGTGGGAAAGACGGGAACCTCATATCCACATACATATGTACCATAGGTAGCCATTGGTAACAGTTGCACAACCTTGAAGAAAATGATTGTATAAATTTGATGGGAGTCCATTGAGTGTTATCATTAAGAGGTCATCTAAACTAGAATTCTGCAACGAAGACCTATTCTTAGATTTAATTATGCATATTCATAGCACTGAAACCTCTCTCATACGATGCTGTTGAAGTTGGAAGAACTGCTATTATAGATATCAACTTACTGAACCTTTCTCCGTGTGAAACTATTGATTTAGGAATATCATCTAGCTTCAATTTCTTACATAAAACTTTAACTTCATATCACTGGCTAAGAATATTTTCAATAACTTTCTCAAATTTCAATACGGTATTTCAGATAGCTGAACTCCTAGAAATTTTCCATTCATTGACATGTTGTCAAGGAAATGTTTTCTCTGTCAATCCTTTACCATGTTCTAATTAGTTCACTGTATTAATTTCACCATCAAATAAGATACTGGATCTAGTAAGATACTAATAATATAGATAGATACTTTAAGACTTCCGACGGAGACGAACAAGGCATTTTTTTATGGCGGAGAGCTACTATGTTTAACTACTTCACAGTCGTTTCAATGACAATTGCGACAGGAGAATCTATTTTGAATAGGAAGGGAAGTTGGTTTAATCGGCGGAGAGCTAAATTTACAAATAAAAATTGTTATTGCGAATAGACTGTCGCCAGCTGGCAATATCAACTCACCACTGGCAAGCGGGCGACTGTATTTTTCGAGTCCTGTCCATAACTACTAGTAGCAATTTGTAAATTAAATAAATAAAATCTACAAATATACGTTAGGCCAGGGTTTCCCAAACTGTATTCCGCAGAACCCAAGGGTTCTGCAGAAGCTAAATGGGGTTCCGTATTAGAGACCCGATACATTCTTTCCCTTATTTACAGTAGAAAACATGAGCCGCACTTGTAACCTTTATACTGTAAGATACAAAGCACAATAGAATGATATTAAAATTAATTTTAATACAATTAGACTTATCATCTCTTAGTTAGGGTTCCGTGAGAGAAATATTTTAAAGTAAGGGTTTGGGAACCCCTGTGTTAGGCTAATGTGTCTTAACACAAAGAAGAAGTTCATCAGCCCAAAGAGATGATGCAGATCAGGTCGAAATGGTACTGTATGGAGCGGAATAACCATACATTTTACTCTTTTGTTACCCATACAGAAGTCGAAATAGCATTTATAGTATGTGGTTGGGTATTGGAAATGAATGCTATGAATTAATACTAATATATAATTGAATAAATTTTCAATGAAATATTTGCGGGTCTGACCACAGGGGAGGGGGGGAGCACGTACCCTGTTGCGCCCCCCTTGGATCCGCCAGTGATTGTGAGGCAGACTAATCCTCCTGCTTTCTAAGCAGGTAGATGATAAACAGAACATGTCCCATAAAAATAGGTTTAGTCATCCTATATCATTTATAAATAAATATAGGTACATACATATTAACGGGAAGCCCAACTTAAAAATATAAATACGGAACAAATACCATTTAAATTGTTTTAATTTTTCATAACAACATTAACAGAAACTAATTAACATTTAAATGATTTGTTATAGATAACAATTGAAAAAAGCAATCACATTTTAATTTCTGGTGGCCAATATTTAGCAATTCTAAAATGGTAAGAGAATCATGGAGCTCTTGGAAAAGTGAGCGTGCGGGACCTTTAACACGTCAAAAATGTTAATAGTAAATTTTAATAAATAAAGCAATCTCTTTCACTATGACAGTGTTCGATAATATTTCTGATTTTTTAAAAATGCATGTACTTAGTGATGAGCTGAATCTGGCTCGCCCGAACCAGTTGTTAATTTTTCTCTGAATTGTTAAATTTTTAGAAAATATGATAATGTATTGATTTTGTCTTTTCAAGTACATTTTGCCGTATCTGACAGTCAATTACCGGCAGTGTATGAAATGGAATATATTACAAACCAAACACTTGTTAAGCTAGTGGTATGGTCAGGTCCGGATTAAGGCAGGGGCTTTAGGGGCTGCAGCCCAGGGGCCCCTGCCAACTGGGAGGCACCAAAGATATCTGATATATGACAACACTGCAAATAAAGCCATGATGAAGCAATGAGGCAACGAGGCTTTTCATTATTTAGATGTGGTAGCCTCGTCGAAGCATTAAGCTGCGTTTTCATGTATGTGTCAAATGCAGCTCTCGTGTGCGAACCACACAGAAAGAAATCGAGCCTGTTTTCATAGTGCGTTCCGTGTGTCTGACGCTCTTGTCCAGTCTCGAGACCCACGAGAAACAAGTAACTATCGGCTGGTGTTCTACTTCCCATCCATCAACAGTGAGGTTCGAAAAATATGGATACAATTGACGATTTCATGCTCCAGTGGCGAATTAATGTTTTATTATTTTTAATAATCACATTCATCTTTTGGTGACATTTCTTGGGAGAGTCTTTTACTTTGAAGCTGTTTATGTTTGTTTATTCGATGTTGATTTTGACACCCTCATATTACTTTTCTTTTTTCAGATTAGTCATGTCAGAGAAAAAGAAGTATGAGAGTGGAGCGAGCAAAAGAAAAAGACAAGAAGAGATGAAACAGAAGCATGAAGAATTTCTCAGTAAAACTCCTATGTTATTTGATCTTGGGTTTCGCAAGGCAGCAGCAGAACACCAAACAGAGCAAATAGTAACTACATCCAGTGATGGCAACATGGAAAAGGCACTAGAAGTTTAAGTTGTCCCTGATGATGCCAATGTCACAGAAGTTGATGTTGTCCATCAGAAAAAAGATGACCGGGGATCTGAGTATCAAGATGACATTGGCTTGTGGACAAAGTCAAATATAACGGAGGAAGCGCATGACTTTTGGTGTAAACAAGGTCCTGTGGAATGCCAGCATGATGATGATGACTTTTCATTATCCGAGAGACAATACTCTGATCAGAAAACAAAATTTTCTCGTTCATTGATATTCCGAAAACATCTAGCTGGTGATGACATTAAAAGGGAATGGCTAATGTATTCTCCCTCAACAGGGAATGTATATTGCTTTGTTTGCATTCTCTTTGAGGGTATACGTGGATCAAAAACCCAGTTTTCCAATGGTGGAGTTTCTGACTGGAAACATGCCTCTACACGGATTACAGAACATGAGAACAGTTCTAGACATCGCAACTCTATGGTGACATGGATTTCTAGATGAAATGCACTTGGACAAATTGATTCAAGCTGGGAAATTCAGTTCACAAAGGAAAAAGAATACTGGACAAAAGTACTACAAAGAGTAGTTTCAACTATAAAGTTTCTCTTATCTCGTGGATTGGCCTTTCGTGGTGATACAGAACTACTTAAATCTCAACACAATGGCAACAACTTGGGATACTGGAGTTACTTGCTGAGTATGATCCTTTTCTTAGTTCTCATATAGCAAAATATGGGAACCAAGGACGAGGAAAAGCTTCATATCTGTCTTCAACAATATGCGAGGAAGTCATAGAGATTATGGGAGATAAAGTATTGAAAACCGTTGTAGAAGAAATCAAGGAAGCCAAATACTTTTCTCTAAGTGTCGATTCAATGCCAGACATATCTCACACTGATCAGTTGACTGTAGTTATTCGCTATACAGGAAAAGCTGATCATAAAGTTATTGAACGTTTTCTCAAATTCATTCCCATTGCAAGTCACACTGGAGAAGCCCTTGCTAACATTGTCTTGGAATTCTTTGAACAAGTTGGAATTGATGTAGCTAATGTAAGAGGACAGTCTTATGACAACGCATCAAACATGTCAGGATGCTATAAAGGAATGCAAGCACAAATTTGCGGTATCAATCATCTTGCACATTGCATTCCATGTGCTGCACACTCCCTTAATTTGGTAGGTGTATGTACTGTGGAGAGCTGCACTGGCGCACTTTCATTCTTTGGTCTTGCAGCAATTTTCCCCGCACCTATGCACTTAACGAAGCACTTGTCGAAGAAATGCGACGAATAACGCCCGGCCATCGAATAACGCCCATCCATCGGATATCGCCTTTCCTTCGTTATCGCTGTCTTTCGTAATCGCCGAACAGAAATGCCAAAGCCTCTCCACCAATGGCTCTGCCCATAGCAAAGCACTTTATATAGGGCGAATATAACCCCTATTTCCCATTTCCTCCTCTCATGGTTATGTAACGCAATCAAGAAATTAACCAATACAAAGTCAAGGAGTCGCCCGTTTAAGCTACCTGCCGAATCTCCTCTCATCCACTCCATCACATGACCGTGACTTTCAAGGAAAGAAGTTGGCCAGATATCCCGAGAGAGGGTCAGATGAGGGTCACCGCTGCGAGAGGAAGGATTCCGAGTGACGGAGAGAGAGAGAGAGGAGCATATACTGCAAGATGAGAAGATTTTCCTCGCAAGTTGTGTGCGCTGAAAGTTTCCTGAGGACACAGTGTAACTATAGACCGATATTCATGAAGTGTTTTATGTTGCGAGACTAGTTTTACGTCTCAAGAGCATTTGTTTTGCTGCTATGTTATAATTTCCTGTAAAATATAGCATTTAGTTAAGAGGTTAATGTGGCGTTGTTTTTTGGTCGCCACAGTCTTATACAAAAACTTTACAATTTCTTCTCTGGTTCGACTTACCGTTGGTCAGTAATGCTTCAGTGCCTTAAAGCTGGAAGTGGGTCTGAAAGTGGAACACAATCTCCATTGGTAGTTAAGAAAGTTTCAGATGCTAGATGGTCTGCAAGGGCTGATTCCACAAAAGCCTTTTCTGAAGGCTACAGCTGTTTTCAAGAAGCTTTGAAGTTAGTCTCAGAAGATGGAAATCAGAAGGCGGACACACGTCATGAGGCAAAGACTCCACTCAAGCATCTATCAAAGTTGGAAAATGTTCTCTTGGCAGACTTCTGGAATTTCATACTAGAGAGGATCAATCAAGTTAGCAAATCACTTCAACAGGAAACACTTGAGCTTGACTCAGCGATAAAAGTTCTTAAATCTCTACTGGACTTCTTGATGTTACAGCGGGATCAGTTCGAAGTGTTTGAAAAAAAAAAGCAAAAGACTAAGCAGAGTATCCCGAATACTCTGAAGAACAAAAGCGAGAACATCAGAGAAAAAGACAAATCAATGATGGTAATGCTGAAGATGTTGCTTTGCAAGGAAGTCAGAAGTTTAAGGTGGAAACATATCTACCCATCATAGACAAGTTATGCTCAGCTCTCTCTCAGCTCATTGAAGTGTATGGAAATGTTCACTCATTGTTTGGTTTCCTGGTCGAATTTCCAACAATGAATGATGAAGACATTTCAACAGCAGCAACCAAGTTTCAGAAGATCTACTCAGGTGACATTGAGCCGGAATTTGTGTCAGAATTTCTTCACTTCAGAAAATTTGTTGGCCAATTTGATGAATTCAGGCACAAGCATGAAACACTGCAAGCTGCTGATATATACACCCTTGTGGTAAAAATGGAATAACTTCTTCATTCCCTAATGTTGAGATAACACTACGGATTTACTTGTGTCTTATGATAACTAAGGCCTCCGGAGAGAGGAATTTCTCCAAGCTGAAACATAAAAAATGCACACAGTTCGACAATGGGACAAGACCGATTGAACAGACTCTCTCTCATGTCAATTGAGAATGATGTTCTCAATAACCTGCAATTTACGGACGTTTTGGAGAAATTCGTGTTCAAGAAATTACGCAAAGCAAATATTTGAATTGAAATTGTGGTCAGCTATGTAAAAATAAATTTAGATTTTCCGTAATTTCATTTTTATTTTGAAGGTATCACTGGGGGGCCTCACAGTAATTCTAGCCCTGGGGCCTACAAAATCTTAATCCGACTCTGGGTACGGTATTACTAAAAGAGCGATTTGGTGCCCCTGACATGTAGGCCTCCTGCCACCCTGATCCAAATTTTCTTGCAACCTTTTTTGTAGAGAGCCGGTTTTTAATTATTTTCCAGATCATCACTGCATGTACTTTATAAGTACAACAGATATGTTTTAGAGCAGGGTCTCCCAACCTTTTTGTTTTGACGACCCACAAATCCAAGTTTTCAAGGTATGGAGACTCATTGATTTATTGTCACATGATTTTTGGATGTTCAGTCTTTGGCAGTCATCTGTTTGGTGCATTTTCGCAGCAGTTTGCGGATTTTATAATAATTTCCAGAGGTATCCAGGTGAAAATGTTATTCAAAACTCCCATTAATGCGGGATTTTTTGAAAAAAATACGATTTATAGTAAATGGTTTTTGCGACCCACTTGCATGGGCTTCATGACCCATCTGTGGGTCGCAACCCATAGGTTGGGAGAAACTCTTTTAGAGGGCATGGCCCACGCCGCGTGGGTTCTCTCTAAGCGCAGGGCCCGGTGCAGTTGCACTGTTAGCACTGCCATCAATCTGGCCCTGGATTTACCAATGTGAGCATTTTATTTGTAAGGCTTATTTGAACAAATGAGCAAATAATAACTGCTCAATATTTGACTGATATTCATATCTCCTTTACTCAACCATTTAATTGTTGCATTGGTTTATTGTGAGAGTAGCAAACCTTATAATATTGAACATATTCACAAAGGCACAGTATAAAATACCACTACTTAAATTCAAGAAAGTGTGATAGGCCCAACATACAAAACCATATGTAGGAAAATGGAGTTTTTTTGCATATTATATTATGCTCTACATTCATTACTATACGGGTGTTTCAAAACACTACTGCATAACTTCACCCACATGTAGGAAATGTCATTTCAAGCAAAAAAGTTCCTATAAGCATGTGTCCGAATCTCCTAGGTTACGGAGGCCATCTGACGCAACCCCCAGCAGTTATCTCAAGTCCGTGAGTCCTTCCTACGATGATGTCGAGCGTGCATTAGAGCTAATGGAGGTCATTTCGAGCACCTGTTTTAAGGAGTTCTCGGCAAAAGAGATACTACGTCTTCCGTGAGAGGTAATGTCTGTTTTCAGTCATTATTCCTTTTTAAGGAGCATTTTTCAGATTCCGCACTTTGGCATTTCTTATAATCAAGGCCATGTTAAATTTAAATTTGATTCCGTGTTAAATTCAATCATATTTGAAGTTTAATTGGTATTTACATATCACTTTTTAATTTATTATGAAATAATTGTCTTAAACAATGTTATTAAATCGCTCGAGAAGATATTTCTTACTTGATGCGCATAACTCCAAACAGAATTTCTCTGGAACTACTGCAATTAGAAAGTTGGTTGAGGCCTTTTTGGAAAGGCCATGCTGTGTAGAATACTTATGATAACCACTTCTTTTCGCGTATCTCGATAAATAAACGTTATAATTCTGAAAATTCAATTTTCATGGGGCATTTACGTTACATTTGTGGCGTTACCAAGGAGACAGCACCAAATATGGTTGATGCAACTACTGCCAAGCATGGGTACAAATGTAATGTAACTTTCTACCAAGTTTCATCTCCCCTCATTGAACGGGGAAGACGCTATGGCATTGTTTCTAGGATACCGCATGGAGTGCCGAAAAAAATCTTTCGGTTGCCATAGCTCCGTAATCTAGGAGATTCGGACACATGCTTACAGGAACTTTTTTGCTTGAAATGACGTTTCCTACACGTGGGTAAAGTTATGCAGTAGTGTTTTGAAACACCCAAATTACTAATGTACAGTAGTATAATCTGCCACTCAGTATTTGAGTTATAAACTTCTTTCTAGACAAAACCCATCTGTGGTATCAGCTGATTGTATAATTGTATATACCTTGGGATCAGGTGCAAGAATATCATTGATTGTAGTTGCAGAGCTTCCATTTTCTCTGCACCATGCTATAACTGAATCATCCAGCTCATCCGAAGGTAAGTCAGACATTAAGTTGATTTTTCTCTGAAAATTCAAAGTGTATTTCATGAATTTTTTAAATTAAAAGAGAAAGAATCAAAATAAGAGTGAATAATTACTTATTACTAAAAACTTTATGATTCAAAATTGTAAGTAGGTAGTCATATTTTTAATTTTACTGTCTATCTTTTTAAGGCCAGATTAAGAGACTCCGAGGCCCTGGCGCACAATTTTTCGAAGACTGTTCTGTCTTCACTCCCCCCTCTACACAAAATATCTGAGGTCTCCGTTGGGCCCCTCTAATCCAACTACACCACTGCACCCCAATTAATACAGCATTGAATCTTTTGACCCAATTCATCTTTTCTTCATCAGTTACATCTCTCAATTTCAAGATATGATAAGAGGAAATCAAAAGCATTGCTATGTTCCTTTAATAATGAGAATCTTGCATGTATTGAATTTAGTACCCTATCAAAAATTGTAAAGTAAAAATTAATTTTATAGTGTGTTTGAGGATCTTTAAAACATTCATTTGGATTTTCATTCTCAAATTTCTTTTTCCTTCGCCAACCATGTTATTTTCTGCAAATTTAGGTTCTGTTTCCAGTATATCTGCTATGTTCTTGACCATATTTAAGAATTCTAAAAAACTCTCAGAACATTTTTCCGTGAAAAATTGAATTAAACGTTTTAAAACATCCTCATGTGATTTTAGATTCAGGGTTGGTTGTTGTAAAAGTTTACTAGTTATGTTTACTTTGGATAGTATATCATACCAAATTACTATTGAACATATAAATTTAAATGATTTTATTTTAGATGCCAAGCATTGAGCCTGATGGCGTGTAGTCATGTCCATTATTTCCAACAAAGAACCATAAATTTCACCGATTTCAAAATGCAACGGTTTTATAGACTCAATTTGGCTTTCCCATCTTGTGCGTGATACTGGTTTCAAAGTTAAATTAGATATATATTTTTTCAAAACATCCCATCTTCGGGCAGACGACGAGAAAAATTCATAAAGTTCTTGTATGGTGTTGAAAAAATCTACAATTTCAAAACTGACCTTTAAAGCATCGTTCACAACCAGATTTAAAGTGTGGGCGGAGTATGGAACAAAAAAACTCGTGAATTGATATCCAAAATTTTTTTTTGCAAGCCATTATGTTTTCCCCACATATTTGAGCGTTGTCATAGCTCTGTCAACGCATGTCGTGAATATTCAAATGTAGTCTATTCAACTCTTCGATTACAAACAAAGTCAACCCTTCTCCTGTAGAATCAGTGATAGGACAAAAACCCAAAAATTTTTCATGAATTATAATGTTTTTCAAGTCATTGTACAATTCAACATAATGAATAACTATCGCCATTTGTTCTGTATGGCTTACATCGAGTGTGCAATCTAAAATCAAAGAAAAATATTTTGATTCCCTTATCATTTCCAGTATTTTTTCCTTTATTCTGTCAGATATTAAACTAATGATTTCATTTTGAATTTTTTCTCCGATATAGGTTGGCATATATGCAATGTTTTTTGAGATCTGTATCCTTCGAATATGTTCGGACATTGTTGCATCTATTTAGAAATCATTTCAATAGCTTTCAAAAAATTCCCATTATTAGAGTCAAATAATTTGTTAGATTTTCTCTGAAAAGACAAGTTTTGTTGCGACAAATATTGTATTATGTAAACAGTGTGTTTTATAACATCATACCAATGCTTCCTTTCTCCTTCAAAGATTCTCTGATTGTACTCATCTATCGTCGACTTGTTTTTTAAAGCTGACAAGAGATCTGACCATTTAGTAAAATTTTGAATGTGAATCACGCCATTTTCATGTCTGGATAATTTTCTTGACAAATGCTGCCAGTCTGATACTCTTCATTGGACAGTGGATTATTTTGTTGACCAAATAATTTACAGCAAAAACAATACAATCTCTTGAAATTGAATACAGTAACCAATTTTGCGAATTTTTCTCACCATTTGAAAGAGTGCGCGTGTAATAGGCATCGGAAAACTTTCTTCCACTGTCATTCAAGGGATAGTTATAATTTTTTACTTGAAGTGGACCATTCTCTATTAATGTTTGCAGTAAATTATTTGAAAAATATTTAGGCCACATACCAGGGTCATTTCCTGGACAGTTTGTAACGTCCAATAGGTCTTCATTTTTTGCAGATTCATAATCTTCTTGCCCATGCGGGTCTGCCACTAATCCCACTTCTTCAGCTGCAGTGTCATCTTCCACTACATGCTCACATGATGAATATGAAACTTCATTGTCACGTTCTTTCACCATCACATTATTTTTCACCTGCACATTTCTTTCACTATCACATTTTTCTGTATTTCCTTCTTTCACTACATCACTACTTTCATTGGTGATTTCATTACCTGTCACTATATGACTGCAGGAGGACTGTTGATTTTTATCCTTCAGATATTTTATCATAGATTGGCACTTTTTCGTTGCTCCTTCTACTCGAATCCTTTTTTTCCTGTACTGAGCCCCAGATAGGCATTTGGTTTTTCTGTCCGACATCTGATATTATTAAAATATATTTCTTAGTGTTAGAGATTGAGAGTTAATTGTTTAACAATAGACAATTAAGATAAATGATCAAATATATGTCTGCTATGCTATGTCTAAATAAGAATAATTTCAAATCTATATAATTAAGAGAATTAATGAAAGTTTTTACCTAAATGTTTTGAATGATAACCTGATGAGAAATAAACAAAACTGCCACTAACTTTTGACTTAAAAATCGTAAATCTCACTGTAGATGATTTCCAACGAATATTCAAAATCACTAACAAAAAATACTCACAATAGCTGTTACTCGTACAGAGGCTGATAGCGAAATGATGCTTGTGAACTCTGTGAATCTTTTGTAAGAAATACTGCATAGGCAGTAAATTAGGGTGAGGTTGAGAATGGAGAACATCTGCAAAAGATTCTTAAGGGGTGCACTTGAGGAAAAATAGCGGCACATTCTCTTAGCAGCATTTTCTCAGAAGAGGCCACATCTTGTGAACAATAAAGAGACCGGCCATTGGGTTCGCCTTCAACAGCAACGAAAATAGAGTAATAAAATGATCAGATATGTTGGGTTGCACTTTTGGGACCATTTTCTTTCTCAAAAGTTATTCCGAATCTGCAGTGGATCAGCACTTTTGGGGAATTTCACATGCCAAATATTCTGCTGCAAACTATTTTAGCGATGTAGAAAATATATAGAGAATATCATCTTCAGTGCTTAATTATGAGGTCGGCTTCTTTTTCTCATCAAAACAGAGTTAGCGTGAACGTGCAGCACATGGGAGGAGAGACAATATTCTGCTGTATTTCCCGCTCCTGTGGCACTCCGATGCACAAAGCAATAAAAGGAATGCTCTTTTTCATTTTGCTTGTCAATATACTATGAATGATAAAAACTTTTTCCTCTATAATAAGACCGGGATTAGAAATATGTATATGTATTAAGGAAACAAGACATCTAGGCATTAGGGATAAGCAAATTACATTGATTCTTGTCAAACATCGATTTTTTACCTCGGATGTGTCCATGCTTTCCTAAGATGTTGTTTTTAACATTTTTAATAAGAGCAATCTTCTCTTTCAGAATCTTTGCAGATTTTATGATCTCTGATATGCCCTTGCTTTTAATTCAGGTCTTTGCTGCTCTCCATTTTCTTCTTTCTCTGGTTCTTCACCAATATCCGTACCAGAGGTAATTAATTCTTCCAATTCCTCACTGCTTAATTCCTCCTCTTAGGACTGTATGAACTCTATGACCTCTTTCCTTTGCATATCACAGAACCCTGACACTTCAATAGATTTTGCAAGGGTAAAAATTTTATCAACAAGTGAAAGACCCAGGTTCAATTCCTGGTCAAGTTCAGAATTTTTCTCCTTCTCCAACTTCATATTTGTGATTAGTCTTATACACTCATGCATAAAAGCTAAATTTTATAACTTTTTATCTTTTTACTTCTAAACATCTCTTAATGCTGAGAAATTCTTTAAAATTGTTGACAGTTTCAGGACATTCACGGTTGACTGCTTGGTTTCAGCCCAGGCCACCCCAATTATGTCAATTGTTGTTAAAATTGTAATTTCAGCAAAACACTGGTGTAAATGTTTATTTGGAAAATTATCCATTTCATTAATCATGTGAACTAAACTTCTCTTAATTGATGCAATGGCCTTCTGGTCCATAAACTTTAAATTGGAGATTGTATTCAGTGGTAGGAACATGACTTTAACATTTGGATGGCACTCAAACATTGAAAGTGGCTGTCTTGGAGTAGTGTCTAAGAGTAGCACCTTGAATGACAGATGCTTATCTTTTAAGTATCCTTCAACTTCAGGCACAAAGCAATGTTCCAACTAGTCATGAAATAATATGCCTGTCATCCATGCATTTTTATTTGAACACCACTAAACAGGAGGAAAAGATTTCTTCTTACCTTCAAAGTTCTTCCAGCATTATACATCAACAATATTTTTTATTTATAATTATCAGCAGCATGGCCACAGAACAGGAGAGAGATTGTCCTTTGACACTTTAAACCAGAAGTAACTTGCTCTAATTTAGAAATAAATATCCTGTTAAGCATTTTCTTCCGATAATGTCCAGTTTCATCATATTTACATAGGAACATACAATATACCAGAAGTAACAGGCTAGTGAAGTACAGTAGAAAATCATTTATCTGGAACTCCAACTGATGGAATAATTTATGACTGATTTTCTTTAGTTATGAAAGTGACCACTGCCTCAAGTAGCTTTCTAACCACGTGTGCATGAATATAGGTATTTACGTCACAAGAGGATTCATTTAATTTTTTGCATGGTGCACTGTGTACTACATCCATATGATTTACGATTTAAACGTAAAGAAATTTAATTGCCATGTTTATTTAGATAAATCAATTGTAAGAGTAACACATTTTTACATACTATTAATTATTTTGAACTTCATTCCTGTTCCAAAATATGTTCCTCTTCTGATTCATCCTCAGATACTCCAATATCCATCTCAGATTCTTCTAATATAGCAGCTATGTCGTCAACGTGCATGTTTTTGTGTGCCATCCTAAAATCTATCCCAGCAAGAGAAGCATATTTATTGACTCATGGACTGCCAGGGTGCACGTAGAAAGAATACATTTTGCTTATACAGCTGCATATGTGGCATCCTGAGTGCTACGATTCATACGATATTTGTATTAAATAAAAAGTTTTCAAAGTATATATGCTTTTTTAAATTATTTATTTCTTACCGTACCTTACAAAAACGTTTTTTTTCCATTATCATTTTGCTATTTTAGCGTTAAGATATCTAAAATCCAGAAATATCGTTTATCTGGAACAGGCCTAATATTCTGAATAAACGATCTTCTACTGTAGTTTTGATAGTAAATAATCAATCATAAAAAAACTTTGGACATATAAGCATTTTAACACTAGAAGCGCCAAAGCGGTCAATTTGACCATTTTCGCTTTTCAAATGATTCTGTTGCTGAAAGTTACACATGGACATTGTTCATATTTCTTGACTTTTAATATTATTTTATCTTTTACACACCTGGAAAAATTTAATTACGAAAATTAAATGATTTACTAAATAAATGCATGTATACCTAAAAGCGCCGCAGCGGTAATTTTGATCGCTCTTCTCTAAATCTCAGATAAACGTTCGTTTTAATCTTTTTCCATAACATGGCATGGATTTTCATTTTGACGAATGATAGTTATGACAATGTAGGGTTTATTGAACCTACGCACTAAAATATTTTGTTTTATTTATAACTACCAAATCATCACATCTCTTCTTACGACTTTGTAACTAGTGCCATGCCTAAAAAACTACACGTGTCGCATAGCCTCTCTCAAATCCATTATCTTTCCCCACGATGCTTCCGTTTGTCCCCAAGCCCTCCCTTGCATCCCGTTTCGAGGTCAGTCGTGCTTCGACAGCGTAGCTGATAGGGGTGGATAGTTCAAGGTGAAAAAATGTCCTGGCGATGCGGTCTTACTTCCGAGGAATTAGTTCAGGCATTACAAGACCTGTCAGAAAACGAGTCCGATGTTGACGAATCTGACCATGTGTCCTCTGTTTCTGATGGTGAAGAGATTTTCATGTCCAGCAGTTCATGTGAAAGTTCTGACAATGAAGAATCTGTGCACACAATGAGTCTTGGCTCCGGTAAGTAACTTAGTACGATGACGTTCTTAGCAATAGCCAAGTGTAACATTGTCAGTGATAAGGTTATTGTAACGTCATGTTATTATGTATGCGCGAGGAGCATATGGATATGTAGATTACGATTTGGTATGGTCAAATGATTGGGGACCACTGTTTTTCTTTCATACCATGTCACGGAACAGATTTAGCAATATAATGAAATACTTAAGTTACGATGTTCGAGGGACAAGATCAGAGCGACTTACCACTGATAAATTTGCTTTGGCATCTATACCATGGAATCGATCTATAGAAAATTGTATAGCTTGTTATAACCCGACGCATATGTCACTGTTGATGCGCAGCTATTCCCAACAAAAGCCAGGTGCAGATTTACTCAGTACAAGGCCAATAAGCCAGATAAGTTTGGGATTAAGTTCTGGATGTTAGCTGATGTCAAATCCAAATACTTTTGCAATGGATTTCCATATCTGGGTAAAGATGAGCTTCGTCCACGTGATGATAATCTAACTGAAAATATTGTCATGCGTTTACTGATTCCATACCTCAACACAGGGCGAAACGTACCGAAAGACAATTTCTTTACATCTCTGAGTCTGGCAAAAAAGCTAAAAGAGAAGGGCCACCAGTATTGTGGGGACTATGAATAGAAGTAGATGTGAGGTCCCCGAAACTATTCGTGTGTCAAAGACTACGGTCTATGAAACATCAGTTTTGAAACATGGTGACATAACAATGACTGTGTATCAAGAGAAGAAAAGCAAGAATGTATTGATTCTTAATACTGCACATCCCAGTATTGATATCGGTATTACCGAAAAAAAAATTCCAGAGTCGGTTAGTTTTTATAATAACACGAAATATGGAGTGGATATACTCGACCAGATGGCAAGAAAATACATAGTAAGAGCTGGAGCTCGACGTTGGCCTGTCCAAGTTTTTTACAATATCCTTGATTTGGCTGCCATAAACACGTGTGATATACAAAGAGGTCACAGCGCAAAAGATTAGCCGTCATAATTTCATGCTGAAGTTGGCAGAAGAATTGCACGAGGAACACCTAAAATTTAGAAATACTAGAGTTTCACGTTCTCCTCAGCCAGCGGGTCCCGCAACTGCTACGCAAGAAAATAGGAAGAGACAGCAATGCCAGGTGGCAACATGTAAAGGAAACAAAACTTTAGACGTGTTCAAGGTGCCACAAGTTTACATGTGGAAAATGTATGGCAAGAAGTGAAAGGGTCATATGCTATATGCCTAGAAACATATATCATTACTGAGCACATTGTATGTTGTGTAGGTTGATACTGTGTTGAACATTATAATGAGTCAGTATTTATAGTGCTATGTTTTTTCCGTTGCAATTTATGATATATACTATTAGCATATTAAATTCATTATATTAGTACATATATATATATCCATTGTTTGTGGTATAGGACAGTGTATATTAAAGTTTTAAAGTTATTAATAAATCTGATTCGATGAAAAATAAGTATTTTATTTGAATATTGAAACAAAGTGTTTATACCTCAAAAGTTTCGATATATAAATTAAAAGAGTCAATAAAATCCAAATGAAATCCCTTGCGGTCAAAATGACTGCTGCCGGCACTTTTCGGGATAAAGAAAATTCGGCGCTTCTAGTGTTAAACAACAGTTTGAGTAGTTATATGGTGTCGATTGTTTGTACTATCAGACAATTACAATTTACTATGGCAGCACTGATAGAACTTACTTTGCACCTTCAAGCAAATATTGGCACAAATAGAATTTTAAACTTAATTTTAGAAACTGAGTGATGTTGGACCATAGCTGATTGATAATCCAAATGGTGCAAATTAAAATCCATATGAAATTGGCATTAAAACCTTCCAAAATATGTAGAACTCAGTACAAAAATAGAAACTTTATATGTAATATAGTATAGGTGACATTCCTATTCATCCACTGCTAGTGAGGCATTTTGGAAAACCATGCTAATGTGAACCATGACAATCATGATCCCAAATAGTTCAACTTCATTAGTGTAAATTTGCACATAGCAATGCCACGCGCAGTGGGGGTCATCCATATTTGGCTTATTATTATACCAACAAGATTTCATGACTTCAAAAGTTGACAAAATTTTAGGAAATAAATATGCTGATTATTTTACAAAAAATGAGTTGCAGCTCTATTGTATTTTTCTGTATTTCCAACAGATTTAATTGTTCATTATTCATTCACTCCTGAAGCATCAATACTCCAAAACTAATAGACGTGGGCATCAGAAACTGAATCACTACACATACACAGCCATACCACTCAAAGGGAATATCTCTGATATATGTACATACAGTAGAACCTCATAAACCCGGCATTCTCAAAATCTCGGCACTTTTTTGAATGTTATATGTAAAAAAGTTAGAAATTACTTTAAATGATGTACGCTTATCTATTTTCATTGTTTTGTTTACCTCATTAGAACCACATGTTTAGATTCATGACGATAGCAATTGTTTTTCATTAATGCAATTAGTACTTTTGTTAAATTTTATTTTGACATGACTTCAATAAAAGAAGACAACCCATAAGTGGTGTTACAAAACGTAAACAGAAAAATCACTAAGAAAACTTGAAAAAGGTACTTCAGTGAAGAGACTTTGCGAAGAATATAGCATTGGTAATTCCACTGCATACAACTTAAAGAAGAAAAAAAATGGAAATATTGAAATTTTATGCAGAGTGTGATACACCTAATGCAATGTATAACCGTAAAACACAACACGTCCCGGGTTAATATTGTTAATAAGGTATTGTATGAGTGGTTTCGTCATCGAAGAAGTGAAGGTGTACCTATTTCAGGCCTAATGCAGCAAGCAAAAATTTTTCACAATAGCAAAAAGAGTGGTAGAAGATGACATTGAAAACTGGGTTGATATCGACAATGATACGCCTGTCATACTTCAGCTGATGTGAAATAGTGGACATAGCTTTGAAACATGAGCATGAAAAAGATAAAGAAAATGAAAGTGATGATGATCAAGAGATAGTTAAGGCCAAAACCTTCAATAGATCGCTGTATATAGTTGGTCACAGATACAATATCTGCTTTAGAAAAACGCTCTTCCATTGATTTTCAAGAGATTACGTGTTTGTATCAAATACAAGCTAAACATGAAGGAAAACTCAAAATGCATGAAGCAAGCTAGTTTGCCTGATATGTTTAAAAAAGATTCTCAGAATAGCGTGTGATGAAAATAATGTTGTAAATGCATATTAGATATACGCTTTATTTCACGTTCGTTATTTACTTTTTAATGGTTCTTATATAATTCATCGTTTTACTGCATGTATAAGCAGTAGTCTTCATTGATAATGGATTCCCTTTTAATTGTTATTCACCATTTGAATTATATAATCAGGTACCAAAAATGTACATTACTTATAGATTTTTTTTTAATTTTCAAAAACGTGGCGTTTTCAAAAACCTGGAAAATGCTAGGTCCCAGGTTTCCGGGATTATGAGGTTCTACTGTATATATTTCTTCTAGAAAAAGTTTCTATGGAATATGTGCAAATATTGATATTTTATCTACGTTATAGCTGTAAAAATAAAATAAAAATCCAACATACCTTGATTGTCAAGAGGACACTCAAAAATCTCTCTTTGTCACCAATAACAACAGCATACTTAACAATTGGTAGCTCATTCATTATCTTATTTTCAATTGGAACAGGAGGAACATTTTCACCTCCAGCAGTAATAATTAACTCCTATTCAAACATAGAGCAATTATATATTATAATATGTATATTATATTTATTCAATATAATGGTAATCAGGGCCGTCCCTAGAGTAAGGAAAATAGGGGCGACCAACCCAGGCCCTGTGATTTCGAAGGCCACGTGCTTTTATATTAGCGTAAGGATAGTGTAAATTAAATTTGGTGGTTGGTGATAGTGGGGCCCCACATGGGTCAGTTTGCCCATGGCTATACACCTCTGTTGGGGCGGCCCTGTTGGTAGTATATATTTCCATACCTTAACTCTTCCGGTAATGTAAAGAAAACCCTGAGGGTCAATTTTACCAAGATCCCCTGTGTACAACCATCCATCCTCATTAAAAGCTTCCTCATTGTATTTTTTATCACCCAGGTATCCCATGCAGATATCACGCCCATATAATAAAACCTGAATTAGATATAGAAAATGAAAAAGGTTGTTTTTCATACAAAACTTAAGGAATTAAATTGAATTTCTATACATTTAGAATTTTAAATATTGAACACTGTAGTCATACATTCCATTTTATATTAGATTGACTGTATTTGAAACTTGTTCAATATATTAATAATAATCAGAAATTATCATACTCGAAATATGCTTTTGTAATTTTAGTTCACTTAAAATATATTGTATTTACTCACATAATTGCCCCACTTCTTCAAGTAATTGTTTGCACTGAGGGGAAAATACCTGATTTTTCCTTTGTAGTGAGAAAGTTTTCTTTTCAGGATGAAGTATATTGATAATCCAGATTAATAGAAATACTGCTATCATTTCCTGGCACAAACTGGTTCATAAGAACACTGTTTATTTTACTTTACCAAAAATTGACCGTGCCTTGCAGAGTAAGCAATGATAAACATCTCATTGAAGTAAAAGAGGAGTAAAGTTGTTATAGAGTAATTTAAATGCTCTCTCAGCATGGTAAGAGAGGCGCAAAGATTATAAATTTTTAAAAAATGTGATAAAAACCTGACATTTGGACATATGTGCAGGCAAGAGAATCATCTTATCAAAATAAAAGAGGAATTATGAAGTGTTAAAAAAACTTATTCCTTCCTCATTTTTCAGAGGGGGCAATTACTTTATGGGTCAATTATGTGAGCACATAATCACACAGTATTAAAAAACTGGATAATAAATTTTCTTATTGGACTGAAATTTTCTCTAGAATATCTGAAAAAGAAAGGATGTATATCTAAGGTCTGGTTTTATCATGTAACATAGGATATTACAGAATAAAATTAAAGTTGGATTTATAATTATTTTTAAGTTTGTATTATACATACACATAGCAAAAATCCTGTAAAATAGGTATACATGGGAATTCTGAGAATTTGAAAGTAGGGAAATTAGAATATTTTCAAATAGTTTTCTTATTTTTTTATTTAGGAAATCCATTAACTATTTTTATATTATATTAAAAACTATCTTACCTCACCCTCTCCATATCGGTTTGTATTGCCTAATTTGGTATAAAGTCCAGGACATGTTCGACCAACACTTTCAGATCTAAAGTCCAAATTTAGAGTGTGAGCCCCTGTAGTTTCTGAGAGGCCATAAGCCTTCCCAAATGATTAGAATTAGGATTATTTAATGAATGTGGAGTTTGGATCATGCATGAGTTTTATATTTGACTTGATAAATTAAAATATAACAAAACTGTTCATACTTATTGTTTACAGATGAAAAATCTTTACTTATATTGACAAAGTTATAAACCAATATATCACTAATTTAAATGCACAGATTTAGTCACATCAGTAATTGCTGCCGAGAAAAGAAGACAATGACTCACCATTGATATTGGAATGCCAATACTAAGGAAAAATTTTACAATATCTTGAGATAGGGGTGCAGCAGCATTTATCCAAGACTTGCATTTGTTTAAACCAGTTCTGGTTTTTATTTTTCTCAAAATCATTTTTGATAGAACCACATTCCATCTCATGGCTCCTGTGCTTAAACTACAAAAAGTATTTAATTTCCTATTTAAATAATACAAGGTTTATAAGCTTCAAAACATTTCATACCCATTAATCTTATTCATGTTTTCTTTCAATAAATTGGAGGTTGCCCAGTTACATATTACTCTGTTAACCATTGGGAGTCGCATGACATCACCATTCAGTTTATCATGAAGTTTTTCATAAATGCGTGGAACAGCAAGGAATCTTGTTGGTTTCACATCTCTCAGTGTCTTTAATAAACCTCCCTGTCGATGATTATTACGCAGTTATTTGGATTATATTATAAAATTGAAAAATATAAATTAATTGACTATTTCTATTGCATTTTCACATACTAGTACATTTCTAGAGCTAGGTGTAACTTAAGGCGGAATAATGTTCAAAGTTATACATTTAATTAAAAGAATATTCTAGGAACCTAATCCAAACTAACCCATATAGAAAATTGGAACATTTTTCTCAGCAATCAAGGCAAACAAGTTAGGTAAGCTTACAACGTATCACAAATGGGGCACGTTTCGTGCAATGGAGTATTAGAAAGCAATTATATACCTGTACGTAAGGGAAATAGCGTTTTAAAGTCCTTTTCTTCATAATAAATAATCTATTTTCTTCCTATTTAATAGTATTACATGCACGTAAGGAAATTAAACGTTTGTTTGGGAGATTCTTTATGTTAGCAACAATGAAGTAACCATGCAAGAAATTTTCTAAGTTCAACTCCATATAAGACTTTCTTGTTTGATTTTCTCGATAACGGCTACTCCTACGATGAAAATATATAGAAAAGGAAATACTCTACCAGTTCACAACTTTTATTTGAAAAATATTTTGATATGAACAATACTTTACGAGATATGACGAAAATTTAATTTTTTGTCTCCAGTAAAGTGGTACCCCTGATTGGCGTACGTAATTCATTTTTGCGATTTTCTTATTATATTTGATTGAAAGTCCTTAATATCAAATTTCATAAAAATCCGTTTGGTAGAAGCCGAGAACGAACATGCGGACGGACGGACCGACCGCCGATAATAGGCGCTCACGCTGTAAGCGAAACGCGCCTAAAAAGGAGGGAATTAGGGTAATTTGGAGTAAAGGATAGAATTTTGTTACAGTTCATTGAACAAAAATGTAAAAAAACAGAGAAAGATAGAAGATTGCAGAAACCAAATAAATTAGTGAAGAAACTCATCTTAATCCTTAAGAGGTTGTGTGGTATTTTGTAATGTAAGAGGTCACACATGGTCATTTTGACTGCATTGGAAAATCAGGCAAAATATCCAAATTACCAATTGTTATTTCATTTTTTCTTTCATTTAAAAAAATTTCTTTCATGCCATATTTTTACTTTCTCATACGTAGTAATGGGAAAGTATTGTATTCATGAAAAAAATCGACTTCCAGATTTCAACGGAAATACATGTTTTGAGGTCCCTAGAACACGTTTAGATTATTTTCGGAATGATGTCTGTGTGTGTGCGTGCGTGCGTGTATGTTAGTGTGGGCGCTCTAACTCAAAAGGTACATAGCATATCGTTACCAAACTTCATATATAACACTTTAACATGAGCACAAAGAACTGATTAGTTTTTGGACAATAGCGGATAATCGGAAGTCGCGGTTTATTCGAAACCCGATTCGGTTTTTGCGATATTTCTTCGTTAGAACGTCATTATTGTATATACAATTCTAAACAAAAGTTATAGAGAATGTTATTTCCTACAGTTTTCATTCGAAACAATTTTCTATAGGAGTTATTGTTTAGGAGTTATTTATAAATAACCTGTTTTTCGGTTTCCGTTAAATATCTCCTTAACAACATCGTTATTGGTAATCTTCGTAAGGACCAAAGTTGTAGAGAATAATATTTCTTCCAAGTTTTGTTTGAAACTAATTTTCGTAGAACCATCCATTTCGGATATATATCGCTTTATCTTAATACCAGCCTACAGCGCCAACACCATGTAGCGGTGAATTCTGTAAACATTCAAAATATACGTAATTTACGGCAAGGACGTGTCTTCTTTTACGATACGAAATAATAATTTTGCCTTAAAATGCTACTCATAATAATTTAAATATCTATACCCCAAATATGGAAAAAGTCATGTGTTGGCCACATCAGATTTTTTAAAAATATAGCTACATGTAATCTGTGGGTAAATTTTACAGCAACATTTTCGAAAAAGTTTTACAAGGAACAGAGTACTTCGTTGTATGTTAAATTAAATTTAGTTTTAAATGAAAATTGAGCAACTATAAACATTCAGATGTAAATAAAGATCTCTTAAATTTTATTGGACTTAATCTTCATCATCTTTCTCATCTTGAATTTTGGAACAGCAGACTCGTGAAGTAACTGCATGATCTCTGCAAATATATTTTCAGTTCAACACACAACAGGTGTGGGTCTTCCTGGTTCCTTTCCAATAAAAAAAACATTTCCCTGGTCCATCTTTATCCTGAGCTGGTCTTTTTTCCTCAGAAATCTATGTGAATTGCCTAATTTTTAATTTAGGCTCCTAGGTAGATTTTTTTGATGTACCTAATGTGAAAATCACAGTCGATGGTTTTGTTGCGGGATGATAGTTTTTACTGAGAGTATGATAAATAAACAGTTATCCACGAAGTTTGTGGTGTGGATAACACCTGACATAATAATGAAAGGTAAACAAAAGAATTTGGTCTTTTAGACCGTGCACAACCAGCAAATAGAAACCAATGCACAGTAGAGAAAATCCCTTAAAAAATAGAAACTCTGGCACAAAGAGCACCTCAGACCCATAAGTCAATAGATAGTGAATTAGAGGAAAGATACTGAGAAGGCCTGGGATAAAAGTTCAACATAAGGCTATAAAATTAAGAAAACAAAAAGGGTGCAGTCTAAAAGACCATGCATGAACTCTTTAAGTGTTAAAGTCAATCTTATAATAATTTTTTATCAAATGGTTGCCGAAATGGATCTTCAATTGCAAAAACATTTAAAATGTTTGTTAATTTGGATTTGGAGGCTTATCCTGGTGTTATAATTTGAAACTAAGTTGCAGTCTTCACATTGTATTTATTGTATACATCTGATCTGATAGTTTTTCAAAATTGTTATTGTAATTACCATGAATTTGTGATAGCAAAAATAGTGCAAAATGTGACTTCTAAGTTATTAGGAAGGCAGTTGGATAGTTGGTAAAACATTTTTCAATGAAGGATACTTTCATTCTGTTAGGAAAATATTTGAGTTATCTAGATGGGTCAGAATTAAGTTTTTACTGATATTTCCTATATTTATTAGTAGCAAGTAATTGGGTATTGTAATCATGCTTGATGGTGATTAATTTTGTTATACTGAGTTAATTGTGAATGCTGCTAATAATAGAAAATTTAGTAATCTATGAATCAATGTTTGGAAGGCCAAAAGTTTGAAGATAAATAGTAATAGGAATAATTTGATCTCCTTGAGTGGCCTAGCTACATATTAGAGCCAATATTTGTCAGAAAAATTAAGACATTTATTTTTTTAATGATAACTTAATGTACATATTTATATGAAAAGTTCAACCAATTAGAGGGCTTTGCAAATTTGGTAAAAATTAATTTGATAATAAAATTTCATTGCACACACTGATTCCTGAATTTGCACATTAAAAATATACCACATTCAAATGCAAAATGGTGTATGCTTATTATCATTTCCTCAAATTTATCTTTCAGGCTAAGGATAAGAATCATCCTGGGCACATTTAATACACAAGGCCAAGCAAAAGAAAATTCAATTAATACCCTCTGATAAAAATTGTACACATTTTATTTGTGTATGATTTCTTGACATTATAGCAATGGGTGGTTCATATGGAGGTTTTTTTAAAAAATGTTGATTAGGTTGCCTCAACACCTATCACGACTTCCACCTAAAAACATTTTAATTCGTAGGGAAAGAAAAGAATCCATAGCCATATATAAAAATATCCATATGAAATAAATCATTTATAGTTCTTTTATATTGTTAGATATATAAAAATCCAGATAACATGATGTTTTATATGCATGTCAGCTTCTATTACAAGAAAAAATGTATGCAATGCAATGAAGTTGCAAAACTAAAGAATGACTAATTCCATATTAATGTTGATACTTTCATAATAATAGTATGTAATTTACAAACTAGGTAATGGAAAAGTACCTTTAAAGCATCTTTGGATGCAAAGTATGTAGTTCCCCCATAAGCCATAGTGAGGTAAATGTCAACTGCCTGAAACAGTAAAACTGATCTTAGAAAGTTTATCAAAATATTATTTACTTCTTTTTATAATCTTGCACTCGTGCTAGTAAATTTGCCAATATAATAATAATAGCATAGTTATTCATTCCGTTTGGTCAAGAAATACATTGTTTTATAGAGATTTGAATATTAAATTATAAAATATAAAGCCATTTTCTAAACGATATTGGTGTTCTTTATTTTTTTAGATAAAATAGATTTTTTAATGAGTTGATTGCTAACATTTTTGTTAAATAAAACATACTAGACATTTTTTCCTTTGATCTTTTTGTAAAAGGCCTTGTTAATATTTCCCCATTACCTTGCTGATTTTGCCCCAGACCTGTCACTTGTCTTGCCTGTATCAGTAGCTATTGGTGAAATTACTTGAGATCCTTGCACATCTTCCAAAATCCCTCAGAGTATTAATAAATTAGTGATATATTACATAATAACATAAAGTCAGTAATTGACTTCACACTGCGAGTGTGTGATAGTGTTCATGATATTAAAACCACGCCAAAAGTCGCAGATACTAAGTTTGTCAGAACCATTCGTCTCACGTTTTCACTGAGTGAATGTGCGACCAAAGTGAAATTCCTTGAAATTGGCGATTATTCCTTGAAATATTGGTTGAATTAGTGACATGATATTTTTTTGGTAAAAACTCTGCTCTTGCATGCTCAGAAGGGGTTGTTAGATTCTGAGGGTGGCTTGGCACATTGTATAAAAAATTTCAGCACTTTGTAGGAAAAGCTGTTTTTTTGTGAAATATTGCCTTAATGTTGGATAAAAATACACAACAAACTAATCCTTTAAACCCGCATTTTCACCCAGCCTTTCTTGTTGGAGTGCCAAATCACTGGAAAATTTACTTTTGAAAAAACTTTCATAGTGCAGGGATTTTCAGAGTGGTTACCTATCAGACGTTATAATTTAAAGCCTCCTCTGAATTACCTTCCAAAATAAGGATAAGGTGATCATTAGCTGCCTTAAAACTGGATGCCGCCTTTTCTTTAGTTGAGATGAAAATTTTTGAAGGCATTCTTTTCCAAAATAAGGCTTTTTCGTCGACATTGAAAACTTGCCAAATAGCCACCTTCTTTAACAATTCTTTTCAGCACTTCAGGCAGCAGATATGTCAGAGCTAGCTACTTCTCCGATCACTTTCAAATTGTTAAGCTCTGACACCTCTCAAAACGCGAAAACCACCTTTCACTTGTGCTTATTTTATCCGTAGTTGAACCCTCACACTCATTGCGCTTTAGTTCTTCGAAAAGACCCTTAACCTTTTCTTCAATCACTGTAGTGGTAACTGGCACATGTTTTTCGATTTGGCTCTCACTCCAAAAATTTTGCAAATGCTCTATATTTTCCATTAAATTATTAGGAGTTTGTTGAATTTTCACTGCACTAAAATTTGCCACAGATTGAGCACATTTCATGTACTTTTCTTTGTAATTACATATCGTAATTAGCTAAGTCAAAACCATGCACAATATCTGTAAGGGGGGCACCTGGTTCAAACATTCTTATTATTTATAATTTAATGCCAAGTGTTAACAATTTCCTATACTTATGTCCAATGCTTTTTTTGTGACGATACGTGCCGGTATGGCATACCTGCACCTTTTTTTCAGAGGGATGTTGACCCACGTCTAATTTCGGTTTCATTTTCATTTTTTAAATTCTTTAAAACTTAAAGTAGTAAACATCCTATAAATGTTAAACATTTTGATTTTTATTATCAACTTTGTTATTAAAAGTTTATCACTAATTCAATAGAGAAGGGGGAGAGGGTGCAGAAAGAGGTAGATGGGAGTACCGGCACCTCTTCTTTTCTTTTACAAAAGAAGCACTGCTTATGTCTAATTACTCCACTTCCTTTAGTACTTATCTTCTTAGTTGGCGCTATATTTATGGGTAAAAAACAGGAGAAATTTGGAATTTAGTGAAACCAATTCTCATTACAACTGAATTTCAGTGCAACAAGACGATATTGGAGATGATGAAAAGAGAACCCCATAATAACAATAAAATATTTTTAAATGGAAAGTACTCAAACACATTGGTGTAGGGGAATTTACTCCACTCCAGGAACCGAACACACATGCAATCTCACACACTCCAGGTTTAGGGGGAATTACTCCAATGCCTTGGCTCCTTTTCTGCTCACACACACAAATACACACCAGCAAAAAACCACACACGAGTATGTACTTCCTTTATAAAATGCCTATATACGTATTTCAGAACCAACGATTCCATCGTCAGTAGGAGTGTGTGAGATTGCGTGTGTGTTCGGTACCTGGCATAGAGTAAGTTCCCCTAAAGCAGTGTGTATGTACTTTCTTTTTAAAAATATTTTATGGTTATTAGGAGCGTTCTCTATTCATCGTCATTATTTAACCATAGGGCTTATAATTTATATTTTTGAAGCATCGCGGTGAGACTGAGGGAAGAGAAGACTTCCCTTTGAAATTCTATAGCTTTGCATGTAATACATTGTAGACACAATGCAATGAATACATTTGTAAACTCCCTTGAAAGTCTCGCAACAATTTATTTAGGTATGCCAGAAATAAATGTTACTTTTTCGTACAATCTTTCTTAATGATGGTAGTAATTGGAGTTGACTGAATTAAAGTTCGTAAGATCGAATTTTTAGGTCATAAGCCAAATTTGTGATGCAAAAATTCTTGTTCGCAAGACCGAAAGTTTGTAAACCGGATGCTCGTAAATCGGGAGTTTATATATTGTAAATAATGAAATAGACGCTGAGCTTCAATCTAGGATTTTCTTTATGACAATTCATTTTTATTTCGAACAATTTCAGATCATTCGAGCGTTTATGAAGCTCTAGAACGTCACTATATCATTTGATTTTTACTTTTCGCTAATTTTATTTGCAAAAATTTTGCAAATCAAGTCAAAACTAAAGAAAAGAATTTTTGCAAAGGGTAAATGTAACTTCGTGTACGGGCTCTACTAAACAAATAATAAACAGTGGTGAAAGTAGGCCGGTACGATCCGGTACCGGTAGAACAACAAGTGCCGGTACAGCGTACCGGTGTGACTCATTGGGGATTTTAAAATGTTTTCCAATTATAAGAACGTCCACTGTGACACATAATTAATAATAATAATCCAGAAGAAATTTGTATACCTTCAAATTTAACTAAGAAAAATTTGTCACTTAATGAATAAAGTTTTAAACCAACATAATATAAGCATCACAATCTGGTATTAAAAACTAATGTACAAAATGCACAATGTTTAGACCTTTTTTCCGGGAGAGTCCCCACCTCCGATGTTTTACATTCCTGGGTGTACCGGTAAGAATAAAAATCTAATTTCACCACTGTAAATAATGTTCCAAGTGTTAAAATGCACATAACCTAATATGTATATAAATCCAAAATTAAAGGTCTTAATCCAATACCGTAAACTTTTCTTAATTGATCCAAAATGTCAATGCAACGTAAAACGTTTTTAACTAATAAATAAAAGAAGAATTTTCATGTACGTACCGCTGCTGCAACGTGACTCAGAGGTAAATAGCTGACAACTGTTTCGTGCTGTTTTATTCCCATATATTCAGCAACTGCAGAAGTACAGCTTAAAATGTTATCGTGACTCAACATTACGGCCTTATGTTTACCTGTAGTACCCGACTGCAAGAATCAATGAAGAAATTGAGCATAAACATACAGACGAGTTTATTAAAATTAATTCCGAACAGAAATACGTACCGTAAAAACTAACTGAGCACATTGATTGACAGCCATTGTACTCAAACGTTCCTGCAGTTCGGTGTCTGGTTCATTTTTGCCAATATTTATGAGTTCTCCCCACTATAATAAAGGGAAAAAATGAATGACTTCTCAAATTACAATCTTACATACAAGCGATGGAAAATGCTTCTAAACGTAATTTGTGAACCAATTAATTAATTATTGATACGTATATATACTTGAAATAATTCAGTACTCTTGTAATATAGATCGAGGTTTATATATATTTAAGCCAGGTATGCCAAAAGAACCATTTTATAAACCTGGTATTACTTCGGATCCGAAGGACATTTGTACTATATTTCCCAATTTATGATAAGTAATTGTTAAAGAAAACTAGAAAATGATGCAACTGAAGTTACTCAGTTTTTCAAAATCTAATTAATGATTTTTTTAGTTTTAGACTACCCTTAATTACTTCAAAAAAGGACAATTATGCTCTGACTTGGTATTTTATTGTAATTAAAAAAATACACTGAGGCATGTATCTCATTACTAAAATTTAGTATATGATACGGTAACACTACTTACACTTAATACAGCGTCTTCCTCTGGAATACCTTTATATTGAATTACTTTCAATAAATTGGGTAGTCCATCTTTTATTGATAAAATCTTTCTAACTTGAATTTTATCCTCTACAACAGCTATGCTGCCACGACCCGTCTCTATACAGTCTCTGGTTATTTCAGCTGAGTTTGTAGTATATATTCCACAGGCGAATCCACTAAAACAATATAAAGTAAATGTACCCGATAGTATGCATGTTGGCAAAGAAATATAATTAAAATAGTTTACCCAGCATGAATTGCAGCCAAACTTGATATTATCCATTCGGGAGAATTAGATCCCACGACGCAAACAGAATGGAATCTCGGTAAGCCAATCTTAATGAAGGCTTTTGCGCAGTTAAGAACTAGTTCATGATATTCTTTGAAGTTGATTTTTTTCCATCGTCCATTCAGTTTTTCTGCCAAAGCTGCACGTTTAGGGAATTTGTTGGCCGTACTTCTCATCACAGTAGGAATAGATAATGGTTTATTTAATGCTGTTTCTTCATCTTCACAACGAAGCAGAACTGCACCATCGGCAACATTGGTGATGTATTCATCTGCCTGAAGTAATTGATCCGGCCCTAGATAATGGAACTCATTGTTAAAATCATATGATATCGACAGATTAACTCATAAATCTAAGAATATCTTTCGTACCGTTTGTACACATGATGTTAATGTTTCCCAAAACCTCTGCCAAAAGTTTCGTCTAGACTTTACATTACGTTCCCCATTGTTAGAAGCGACGTCTCCAGCAACCGTTGTTTATTATTTCTTTTATTGTTGTATTACAGCGATCTTTGTTTCGTTCATTCATACACCATTCAATCACTCACTCATCACCATTCTCCAGTTTCAAGTATTTTAAATTTATGTTTCCGTTCATTTTTACCTGGGTATAATTTATTCCTAAAATTACACTAAAAATATCTCGCACGAAACAAAGATCGCTGTAATACAACAATACAAGAAATAATAAACAACGGTTGCTGGAGACGTCGTTTCTGACAATGGGGAACGTACTATTAGGTCCATTTACTTTATATTGTTTTAGTGGATTCGCCTGCGGAATACATGCTACAAACTCCTCTGAAATAACCAGAGATTGTACAGAAACGAGTCGTGGCAGCATAGCTATAGTATATGACACGGTAACATTACTTGCACTTAATACACCGTCTTCCTCTGGAATGTCTTTATATTGAATTACTTTCAACAAATTCGGCAATCTATCTTTTACTGATAAAATCTTTTTAACTTGAATTTTATCCTCTACAACAGCTCTACATGCTACAAACTCATCTGAAATAACCAGAGATTGTATAGAAACGAGTCGTGGCAGCATAGCTATAGTATATGACACGGTAACACTACTTACACTTAAAACACCGTCTTTCTCAGGAATATCTTTATATTGAATTACTTTCAACAACTTGGACAGTATCATTTACTGATAAAATCTTTTTAACTTGAATTGTATCCTCTACAACAGCTATGCTGTCACGACTCGTTTCTATACAATCTCTGGTTATTTCAGATGAGTTTGTAGCATGTAGAGCTGTTGTAGAGGATAAAATTCAAGTTAAAAAGATTTTATCAGTAAAAGATAGATTGCCGAATTTGTTGAAAGTAATTCAATATAAAGACATTCCAGAGGAAGACGGTGTATTAAGTGCAAGTAATGTTACCGTGTCATATACTATAGCTATGCTGCCACGACTCGTTTCTGTACAATCTCTGGTTATTTCAGAGGAGTTTGTAGCATGTATTCCGCAGGCGAATCCACTAAAACAATATAAAGTAAATGGACCTAATAGTACGTTCCCCATTGTCAGAAACGACGTCTCCAGCAACCGTTGTTTATTATTTCTTGTATTGTTGTATTACAGCGATCTTTGTTTCGTGCGAGATATTTTTAGTGTAATTTTAGGAATAAATTATACCCAGGTAAAAATGAACGGAAACATAAATTTAAAATACTTGAAACTGGAGAATGGTGATGAGTGAGTGATTGAATGGTGTATGAATGAACGAAACAAAGATCGCTGTAATACAACAATAAAAGAAATAATAAACAACGGTTGCTGGAGACGTCGCTTCTAACAATGGGGAACGTAATGTAAAGTCTAGACGAAACTTTTGGTAGAGGTTTTGGGAAACATTAACATCATGTGTACAGCGCCAGCACCATGTAGCGGTTACTTCTGTAAACATATTCAAGATATAACTTACGGCAATAAGGACGACTGTATTCATTTATGATACGAAGTAATAATTTTGCCTTATAATGCTATTCATAATAATATAAATATCTATACCCCAAATATGGAGAAAGTCATGTGTTGGCCACATCAGATTTTTTGACATATTATTTACATTGTTTTACTTTTTATGGTACAAAAAAAGGCTAGACTTTACGTTACGTCAACCATGACTGATTGGAATGTCTCGACATTTACAAACCCAATCACCGGACAACGGGGAGCGATAGTTTGGTTACGGGCGAGGCGAAGGGCGCGACAGCGCTCGGAGACAACTGATAAAATCTGATGTGGCCAACACATGACTTTCTCCATATTTGGGTATAGATATTTAAATTATTATGAATAGCATTATGAGGCAAAATTATCATTCCGTATCGTAAAAGAATACAGTCGTCCTTATTTCCGTAAATTAGGTTTATTTTGAATATATTTACAGAATTCACCGCTATATCGTCGTGGCGCTGTATACTGAAAATTACGAAAAAGTTGAATATCTCCGAAGTGGATGGTCTACGAAAATTTGTTTCAAACAAAATCTGGAAGAAATATTATTCTCTACAACTTTGGCCGTCACGAAGATTACCAAGATCGACGTTTTTAGGGAGATATTTGACGGAAACCGAAAAAACCGATTATTTATAAATAATTCCTAAACAGTACTTTCCCATTACTACGTATGGAGAAAGTAAAAACGATTTTTCAGCTCGGAAAATTCCTTCTTTTGGGATTTTGGCGGATTTCCGCAGATCTTTCCATACTAAAGACAAAAGATACCTTCAAAATTGGTGTCTACTTGAATGAGCAAGAATTGGTTATAGTTGGGTCATTTACGGATGAAAGCATACGTTAAAATCAAAATAATCTTGTTTGGGGATCTCTGAATTTCATACGTAGTATTGAAAAGTATGTTAAGTTGAGGTACGTTATTTTGAAATATTTATACAGTATTTATACGGGAAAATTGACGGGGATTGAAAGAAAGTACGTTAATTTGTAATATACGTAATTGTGAAGTACGTTGTAACGAGATTTCACTGTATTTTGAATGTTTATAACTCAGAAGTCCTAAAATGTATCAACTTGCAATTTTAATGGCATTTACAAAGAACTATTGGGAATAACAATCCGGAAGTATTATTCTATAAATACAACAATAATACCCGATTTTGTTAAATATCCGAACTTCGGCAATATTCGTCATTCCTGGGTTGTTTTCAAAGTTCATTTTTCTAGGCGAGGCATAGCTGTAAGGCGGAGGCAAAATGAAGATGGTATAAAATTCGGTATTGTTTTGGGAAGTAATTTTTGGATATTTTTCTTTACATAAAAGTAATGTAGGCTTTCATCCGGTGACAACCGTACCTCAAACTTTAAAACCATGAGTATTACAGAGGATATAGGAGGATACTAATGTCTAGCCCAAACTACAATAGATGGAATGCTGAAATTTTCAGAAAATGTAGATGGCATGGAGAAACCGCCAGAAAAATTGAGATCTCCTACCTAAGTGTCATGGGTCCGAATCCAGAAATTCCGAAATTTGCGTATTTTCTATAAGAAAAGCATTGCGGCATATTTGAAAATTAATTTCGGGCACTTTCCGATAAGATAGAGAATTGAGACTTGGATGGTTGTTAGATATCCCCGAGATATATTGGGAACCGTTATAAATGTTACCGCAAGTATCCTGGGTTCGACTCCAGACGACCCGGTATATCTCCCATAAGAAAGCATGGAAAAAATCAATTCCAGCATATAGACGAAACTAAGAGGAATAAAGAGCTGATATTATCAGCGTTTGTAGATGTCCTGAGAATATCTTCATATTATTTCAGAACTCCTGCGTAGGTGTCATCGGTTCGACTTCAGGCAGCCTTAAATTTGAGATTAATTCCAATAAGAAATGCATTGAAATTGATACAGTCCACTTTTGCGTTTAAAATGTATTTGTCCGCTCTTACTCTTTATAATAAGGTAAAATAAAATGCTTGCAGAATACAAGCACTATTACTAGTAATAGATATAATGCTTCTTACATAGGATATAGGTAATATGAGGGATGTTCAGAAAGTAACTACCGAAATACGGTACATATGTAGGTCTGGTCACAAAACCGCAAGAATAAATCGAAAATTACAACAATATTTATTTTATTGGCAGTCAAAAATTATAAACGTTTAAACAAACATTTCATGGTTTAGGTACTTCTAAATGTCCTAATATGCAGAAATTATCTCTAACTGTAGAATTTATCAAATAACGAAAAGGAGATTATAGAAATTTGAAAATGTTTATTTATTCGGCCGTTAAAAATTCATAAATGTTAAACAAATTGACTAATGTTCATGCACTTTCAGTAGAGCAACGGTGCTGAATGCTTGGAAAAAAATTGGCAAAAGTGTACCAGCAGAAAATAACATTGAAAATAATAATGAAGTTTATTATTGTGGCTGTTAAAATCCAAAATTTTAAACAATTAAATTTAAGTAAATGCAATTCTAGAGGGGGTTCATCGATGATATTTGCAAAAATGTGAGGTATTCGTAACAAATGATGAAAACTTGCAAAATTTCCATAATTATAAATTATAGGGATTGTTTTTATTCCAAAATTCTTCATAAAGAAAACCAAGTAAATCGGCGTAGAGGTGCAAACTTTTCCGTTTAAAAATTGTCTACTCTTACTCCTTATATTAATGGAAGAGAAAATATTTGCAAAATGCAAGCACACATTAACTAGTATATAATATAGAAGAAGATAAAAGATCACTCATCGTGTTTGCCACGGGACTTGTGATCTGCGCCACTTCCCCTCCTACCTTCCCCTCACGAGTGATCATAGCGGCTCATAGCTACTCTCCGCGTACAACAAGGTCACGCGTCTCAAAGCCTGAGAAGCGAAATTATTAGCTAAGAACTTTTTGTGCATTGGATCACTAACATCTATAAACCTTATGGGTTGTATGGTGGTATTCGTACGTATGTATAAACATTATTTTTCAGTTTAAAATATACCCAGAATATATTTCTCTCCTCCATTATACACTGCGCAACGTGTCGGCGCAGGTCAACCTATGCTCTATTCCGCACTCTTGAATCACCTGTTTCCACTTCGGCCTAACAGAGAATCAGCGTATTCTATTCTCATTTTGGAAATTCATAATTCGTTTCTTACTTTCAGAATACTATGACAGGAAACCACAGATTCATCAATCTGCCTGAGATTTCGGGATTCAAGAGGAGCATAGGATGTAATGTGAGATTGGCTGAGATAGAGTTACATATTTATGTATGAAATATATTGTCTATTGTTGTTTCATAGGAATAGAAGAGAGTGTGGCTGGTGACATACTGAGTGCACGCAATGTACATATTGGATAACAATGAACTTCTGGACGGACGCATGCATCTACGTCTATGGTGAACATCTTCGTAGTTTTTGTACTTTCTGTTTTGTAGCATTTATATATTCTGTTCATTTCAGGTCCTGAAAGTATAAACTAATTTAATTGTATGTTCATAGTAATGAATTTTATATGGAATGAATGGGCGTCTCGACGCTTGCCTAGCAAAATTATTAGCATCTCTCTCTCTCTCTTCGTGATTGCCACGGGACACGTGGCTGCGCCACTTCCCCTCCTCACTTCCCCTCAATAGTGGCTCATAGCTTCTCTCCGCTAAGAACAAGGTCACGCGTCGACGCTTGCCAAGCATAGTTATATATCGCCATATATACTATGTTACGCGCAGGGTAATGTTGTAAACATATGCGAAGTTTCATGACGATATCTTCGAAAGTGTGGATTTGTGCATCGGGCAAACAGAAACAGAATTTCAGATTTATCTATATAGAAGATAGATTTAATGTGTATAAACGTTTGTTATGTATGATCTTATGTACATGTCTGTATTTACTTAATATATTTTTGTAAATAACTGCCGATCGCTGTTCTTGCGGTCAAACTGGTAACATCGTGTTAGCAATGGAAATAAAATTATGTGATAACATATTGGTGTTATTTATTAAAAGCCTCTCTCTACAATTACGCGGAAAACAGAAGTTTCAGCTCGTAATTAGTGGTTTTTCTTTAAAATTTCGAGTAAATACTAATAATTCACCAGAAAACGATGAATTAATAATCAACCACTTTTACTTCTAATATAACACGGGGTAAATTGCAATATATGTATAGCAATGTAGCTTAAAACCTATTATTTTGGTTTCAAATTGCTCATTTAACCAGATTAAACCACCAAAGTGTTTTTATTTTAATAGAAATATAGCTTATAACCTTTTAAAGTGCATTTAAAACAATTATTATATAAGCCACAGTTAATATAATAAGAAAAACAACAAGAAATACACGCAATAAATCGAAGGAGACGTTTGAATTCGCGCCAGACAGTGGCCTTGAGCTTTCACTTTCGTTCGAAAAACTGGATTTCTTGAGCAAAACGCGAAAATCGGCGATTTGGCCCCCAAAACGACCAAAACCTCACACCCAACCTGAAGTCGACCTTCAGAAAGCCAAAATTCTCACTCCACTCGGTTTTCCACCAATCACAGGCCTCCAAGCATGGAAGCCCCCCACACCCCTCAGAAATTCTCGCGGCCAGTGCCTCGGAAGTCGCGGTCAATCAAAAGGGTATACTCAAAGTGAGGTACTCCGTACTCTGCCCATGGAATGCATAAGCTTTACCGAACGCAATTCAACTACCTTAATGCGAATAGCTCTGCCAAACATAACAAAAATACTGATTCTTGATGGAGTTTTTTACAGCTGATGTATTAGCTCCGTGACAAAGAGAGCGGCTGGTAACGTAAGGTGCACGGGTTCAATTCCCGTTCATCTCGAAGTTTTTTAACGTTTCATTTTCGAGCTTTACTATACAGTTATCTGTCAGGTTAAATTGAATTGTTCTCGTTATTTATTTTAATAACGTTATTCATTCTATTTAAATAGTTTTCCCATTTTAATCGCTTGTTGCCCACCCCCCGAGTAAATTATTACTCGAACGTTAAAATTAAATACCAATGACGGTTCAATAAAAATTTTATTTCTTGAACAATACATAGCTAGGTACTTATGCATATATATACACCGCTATTGTCACAAATTAAGAAAGATTTTCTGGATCTTCATGCATAGTTACAACGTTTCTGATAATACTTATGTTCTTTGACAAATCGCCACCGAACTTCATATTTGAATTGGTAACAAAACATGTAAAACACAATATGCATCTGAAGTTGACCGATGTAAATAGATCCCGCCGACTTTTTCAATTTCCTCTGGCGTCCCGGTCAATCGCCTCTTCTCATTCCTGGTTTCGTCAGCTTCGTCCAGTTGGGGTAAGGGGACTACCAGGGGTTTCTCCTGCTTGGTAGAGGAGCTGCCGACGTAATGCCGGGAAGGAAGGCAGCGTCATGGCGTAATCCTATAGCAAAAGGCGCCACCTTGCGTTGAGGGAGGAACTACAACAATACACATTAAGACCGAGTTACGGGAAAAGCCGCTCTCTTCTAGCGCTCGACATAAACGTTCGCTTTATGAATTATTGATTTCATGAGGACTTCCCCTCCTAACTTCCCCTCACGCTCATAGCTTCGATAGCTTCTCTCCGCGTACGACAAGGTCAAGCGTCTCAACGCTTGTCAAGCAAAATTATAAGTACTGTAAAACTCGACTATTACGTATTTGAGGGGACCGACTCATTGCTTCGATATAAGCGTGACTTCATTATATACGAGAAACATGGTTTTTGGCCTATGCATCCCATATAACACGTAGACACTTACAGTAAGAGCTGTGCTATCCGGATATTTAGAACCGGTGGGCCTTCGATGCCGGCAATTACACAAATACAATTCATTTTGTATTTCTTTTTCTTTTTTTATGAGTTTTTGAGTGAATTGTATTTGTGTTATACCACAACTTCCACTTTAAAGTTTCTTAAAATATAAGATGTACTATGTATTACGTATTTACTCTGTATACTTCTGGGACCCCGAGGATGCATGGCGTCTTTGTTTACTCATAATCATTTGTTTAACACAAACAGGTCTCCCCAACTGCCTAAATGTTTTGGTGTACTTCGACAACTTCCAGTTTTACCGCTTTTTATTATTTAAAAAATTACCCATCCATTAAATATGGCATCAAAATAAATACCTAAAAGCTAGGGACAGGAGAGAAAAAGTTGTTTTAACGCTAACACAAAAGCTGGACCTGATCAAAGGAATGGATAAGCCATATCAAAAGATTTCACCATCGTATCTTCCACGATCTACGATATCAAGGCTCGTAAGTCTAAATTAATGAAATTTGTGTAATCTTCTGAGACGAGTAAATCAATTAATGAACATCATGCGCTTCATAAGCCAAAAATGGAGGAACCGGATAAAATATTATAAGACTGGTTTTCACAGACGTGTTCAGAAGAATTAAATAATTTCGTCCTTTTCTAATAGAGTAATTAAAGATAAATGAGAAGGATATAATGAAATAAATTCAATTTTGCCAACAGGTTCACTGTCGTAGTCCCCAAACTTCCCGGACGCCTTAACTTTTCAGTAGTGTTTGGTTGGGGATGTAAGCGTAGCAACGTATGAAATAAGAATGGGTAATTAGTATCTAGATCTAAAGTAAGTATGTGTGGAAGAATTAAAATGGGAAATGTTTGGGGAGTACGATAGTGAACCTAAGCCCAATTTTGTTTGGTTATTGCTAAATTTGCGATGTCAACATTGAAAAACGCTCCCCTGACCGGCTATTTCTCCTAATCGGCTGTCCACAATCCCCAAGATAGCCGGATAACACATATTTGGCTGTATTTGCAGTGAGTAGACTTCAATGCCGTGAATGTGAAGAGGAGCTTATCGATTTCGCGGCATGTAAAATGCTCGATTGCTATTACATACGATTTTTTAAATGGCCAATTCATATTATAATTATGGTCATTATCTTACATAAAAAGTTCACATTTTTAATATCAATTTCAAAACAGAGGGAGCGTGGAAATTCGTATGGAAGGGGAGAGGGAGGAACGGGTCCTCCACAAACAAGTGCGCGGTAAACGGCAGGAAACTATTCATTAGTTATCGCTCCGCACGCCAGAATCCGTTATATATGGGGCATATTTTGCCACGGGACCAAACACTTGTTCGTTACGGACAAGAATTCGTAAAATGTGTGTTCGTTACATCCGAGAAATTTAACCAGTGCCCTTATGGAGAAGTCCAAGGGACCGAGACATTTCTTTGTTATAGCAGAGATATCGTTTTAGGCGTGATCGTTATAAACGAGTTTTACTGTATATCTCACTTTGTGTTTGCTACGGGACATGTGATCTGCGCCACTTCCCCTCCTATCTTCCCCTCACGCGTGATCATAGCGGCTCATAGCTACTCTCCGCGTACAACAAGGTCACGCGTCTCAAAGCCTGAGAAGCGAAATTATTAGCTAAGAACTTTTTGTGCATTGGATCACTAACATCTATAAACCTTATGGGTTGTAAGGTGGTATTCGTACGTATGTATAAACATTATTTTTCAGTTTAAAATATACCCAGAATATAATTCTCTCCTCCATTATACACTGCGCAACGTGTCGGCGCAGGTCAACCTATGCTCTATTCCGCACTCATGATCCACCTGTTTCCACTTCGGCCGACGAGGTCTAGCGTCTAGCCTAACAGAGAATCAGCGTATTCTATTCTCATTTTGGAAATTCATAATTCGTTTCTTACTTTCAGAATACTATGACAGGAAACCACAGATTCATCAATCTGCCTGAGAATTCGGGATTCAAGAGGAGCATAGGATGTAATGTGAGATTGGCTGAGATAGAGTTACATATTTATGTATGAAATATATTGTCTATTGTTGTTTCTTAGGAATAGAAGAGAGTGTGGCTGGTGACATACTGAGTGCACGCAATGTACATATTTGGATAACAATGAACTTCTGGACGGACGCATGCATCTACGTCTATGGTGAACATCTTCGTACTTTTTGTACTTTCTGTTTTGCAGCATTTTTATATTCTGTTTATTTCAGGTCCTGAAAGTATAAACTAATTTAACTGTATGTTCATAGTAATGAATTTTATATGGAATGAATGGGCGTCTCGACGCTTGCCTAGCAAAATTATTAGCATCTCTCTCTCTCTCTCTTCGTGATTGCCACGGGACACGTGGTCTGCGCCACTTCCCCTCCTCACTTCCCCTCAATAGTGGCTCATAGCTTCTCTCCGCTAAGAACAAGGTCACGCGTCGACGCTTGCCAAGCATAGTTATATATCGCCATATATACTATGTTACGCGCAGGGTAATGTTGTAAACATATGCGAAGTTTCATGACGATATCTTCGAAAGTGTGGATTTGTGCATCGGGCAAACAGAAACAGAATTTCAGATTTATCTATATAGAAGATAGATTTAATGTGTATAAACGTTTGTTATGTATGATCTTATGTACATGTCTGTATTTACTTAATATATTTTTGTAAATAACTGCCGATCGCTGTTCTTGCGGTCAAACTGGTAACATCGTGTTAGCAATGGAAATAAAATTATGTGATAACATATTGGTGTTATTTATTAAAAGCCTCTCTCTACAATTACGCGGAAAACAGAAGTTTCAGCTCGTAATTAGTGGTTTTTCTTTAAAATTTCGAGTAAATACTAATAATTCACCAGAAAACGATGAATTAATAATCAACCACTTTTACTTCTAATATAACACGGGGTAAATTGCAATATATGTATAGCAATGTAGCTTAAAACCTATTATTTTGGTTTCAAAATGCTCATTTAACCAGATTAAACCACCAAAGTGTTTTTATTTTAATAGAAATATAGCTTATAACCTTTTAAAGTGGATTTAAAACAATTATTATATAAGCCACAGTTAATATAATAAGAAAAACAACAAGAAATACACGCAATAAATCGAAGGAGACGTTTGAATTCGCGCCAGACAGTGGCCTTGAGCTTTCACTTTCGTTCGAAAAACTGGATTTCTTGAGCAAAACGCGAAAATCGGCGATTTGGCCCCCAAAACGACCAAAACCTCACACCCAACCTGAAGTCGACCTTCAGAAAGCCAAAATTCTCACTCCACTCGGTTTTCCACCAATCACAGGCCTCCAAGCATGGAAGCCCCCCACACCCCTCAGAAATTCTCGCGGCCAGTGCCTCGGAAGTCGCGGTCAATCAAAAGGGTATACTCAAAGTGAGGTACTCCGTACTCTGCCCATGGAATGCATAAGCTTTACCGAACGCAATTCAACTACCTTAATGCGAATAGCTCTGCCAAACATAACAAAAATACTGATTCTTGATGGAGTTTTTTACAGCTGATGTATTAGCTCCGTGACAAAGAGAGCGGCTGGTAACGTAAGGTGCACGGGTTCAATTCCCGTTCATCTCGAAGTTTTTTAACGTTTCATTTTCGAGCTTTACTATACAGTTATCTGTCAGGTTAAATTGAATTGTTCTCGTTATTTATTTTAATAACGTTATTCATTCTATTTAAATAGTTTTCCCATTTTAATCGCTTGTTGCCCACCCCCCGAGTAAATTATTACTCGAACGTTAAAATTAAATACCAATGACGGTTCAATAAAAATTTTATTTCTTGAACAATACATAGCTAGGTACTTATGCATATATATACACCGCTATTGTCACAAATTAAGAAAGATTTTCTGGATCTTCATGCATAGTTACAACGTTTCTGATAATACTTATGTTCTTTGACAAATCGCCACCGAACTTCATATTTGAATTGGTAACAAAACATGTAAAACACAATATGCATCTGAAGTTGACCGATGTAAATAGATCCCGCCGACTTTTTCAATTTCCTCTGGCGTCCCGGTCAATCGCCTCTTCTCATTCCTGGTTTCGTCAGCTTCGTCCAGTTGGGGTAAGGGGACTACCAGGGGTTTCTCCTGCTTGGTAGAGGAGCTGCCGACGTAATGCCGGGAAGGAAGGCAGCGTCATGGCGTAATCCTATAGCAAAAGGCGCCACCTTGCGTTGAGGGAGGAACTACAACAATACACATTAAGACCGAGTTACGGGAAAAGCCGCTCTCTTCTAGCGCTCGACATAAACGTTCGCTTTATGAATTATTGATTTCATGAGGACTTCCCCTCCTAACTTCCCCTCACGCTCATAGCTTCGATAGCTTCTCTCCGCGTACGACAAGGTTAAGCGTCTCAACGCTTGTCAAGCAAAATTATAAGTACTGTAAAACTCGACTATTACGTATTTGAGGGGACCGACTCATTGCTTCGATATAAGCGTGACTTCATTATATACGAGAAACATGGTTTTTGGCCTATGCATCCCATATAACACGTAGACACTTACAGTAAGAGCTGTGCTATCCGGATATTTAGAACCGGTGGGCCTTCGATGCCGGCAATTACACAAATACAATTCATTTTGTATTTCTTTTTCTTTTTTTATGAGTTTTTGAGTGAATTGTATTTGTGTTATACCACAACTTCCACTTTAAAGTTTCTTAAAATATAAGATGTACTATGTATTACGTATTTACTCTGTATACTTCTGGGACCCCGAGGATGCATGGCGTCTTTGTTTACTCATAATCATTTGTTTAACACAAACAGGTCTCCCCAACTATCTAAATGTTTTGGTGTACTTCGACAACTTCCAGTTTTATCGCTTTTTATTATTTTAAAAATTACCCATCCATTAAATATGGCATCAAAATAAATACCTAAAAGCAAGGGACAGGAGAGAAAAAGTTGTATTAACGCTAACACAAAAGCTGGAGCTGATCAAACGAATGGATAAGCCATATCAAAAGAATTCAACATCGTATCTTCCACGATCTACGATATCAAGGCTCGTAAGTCTAAATTAATGAAATTTGTGTAATCTTCTGAGACGAGTAAATCAATTAATGAACATCATGCGCTTCATAAGCCAAAAATGGAGGAACCGGATAAAATATTATAAGACTGGTTTTCACAGAAGTGTTCAGAAGAATTAAATAATTTCGTCCTTTTCTAATAGAGTAATTAAAGATAAATGAGAAGGATATAATGAAATAAATTCAATTTTGCCAACAGGTTCACTGTCGTAGTCCCCAAACTTCCCGGACGCCTTAACTTTTCAGTAGTGTTTGGTTGGGGATGTAAGCGTAGCAACGTATGAAATAAGAATGGGTAATTAGTATCTAGATCTAAAGTAAGTATGTGTGGAAGAATTAAAATGGGAAATGTTTGGGGAGTACGATAGTGAACCTAAGCCCAATTTTGTTTGGTTATTGCTAAATTTGCGATGTCAACATTGAAAAACGCTCCCCTGACCGGCTATTTCTCCTAATCGGCTGTCCACAATCCCCAAGATAGCCGGATAACACATATTTGGCTGTATTTGCAGTGAGTAGACTTCAATGCCGTGAATGTGAAGAGGAGCTTATCGATTTCGCGGCATGTAAAATGCTCGATTGCTATTACATACGATTTTTTAAATGGCCAATTCATATTATAATTATGGTCATTATCTTACATAAAAAGTTCACATTTTTAATATCAATTTCAAAACAGAGGGAGCGTGGAAATTCGTATGGAAGGGGAGAGGGAGGAACGGGTCCTCCACAAACAAGTGCGCGGTAAACGGCAGGAAACTATTCATTAGTTATCGCTCCGCACGCCAGAATCCGTTATATATGGGGCATATTTTGCCACGGGACCAAACACTTGTTCGTTACGGACAAGAATTCGTAAAATGTGTGTTCGTTACATCCGAGAAATTTAACCAGTGCCCTTATGGAGAAGTCCAAGGGACCGAGACATTTCTTTGTTATAGCAGAGATATCGTTTTAGGCGTGATCGTTATAAACGAGTTTTACTGTATATCTCACTTTGTGTTTGCTACGGGACATGTGATCTGCGCCACTTCCCCTCCTATCTTCCCCTCACGCGTGATCATAGCGGCTCATAGCTACTCTCCGCGTACAACAAGGTCACGCGTCTCAAAGCCTGAGAGGCGAAATTATTAGCTAAGAACTTTTTGTGCATTGGATCACTAACATCTATAAACCTTATGGGTTGTAAGGTGGTATTCGTACGTATGTTTAAACATTATTTTTCAGTTTAAAATATACCCAGAATATAATTCTCTCCTCCATTATACACTGCGCAACGTGTCGGCGCAGGTCAACCTATGCTCTATTCCGCACTCATGATCCACCTGTTTCCACTTCGGCCGACGAGGTCTAGCGTCTAGCCTAACAGAGAATCAGCGTATTCTATTCTCATTTTGGAAATTCATAATTCGTTTCTTACTTTCAGAATACTATGACAGGAAACCACAGATTCATCAATCTGCCTGAGAATTCGGGATTCAAGAGGAGCATAGGATGTAATGTGAGATTGGCTGAGATAGAGTTACATATTTATGTATGAAATATATTGTCTATTGTTGTTTCTTAGGAATAGAAGAGAGTGTAGCTGGTGACATACTGAGTGCACGCAATGTACATATTGGATAACAATGAACTTCTGGACGGACGCATGCATCTACGTCTATGGTGAACATCTTCGTACTTTTTGTACTTTCTGTTTTGCAGCATTTTTATATTCTGTTTATTTCAGGTCCTGAAAGTATAAACTAATTTAACTGTATGTTCATAGTAATGAATTTTATATGGAATGAATGGGCGTCTCGACGCTTGCCTAGCAAAATTATTAGCATCTCTCTCTCTCTCTCTTCGTGATTGCCACGGGACACGTGGTCTGCGCCACTTCCCCTCCTCACTTCCCCTCAATAGTGGCTCATAGCTTCTCTCCGCTAAGAACAAGGTCACGCGTCGACGCTTGCCAAGCATAGTTATATATCGCCATATATACTATGTTACGCGCAGGGTAATGTTGTAAACATATGCGAAGTTTCATGACGATATCTTCGAAAGTGTGGATTTGTGCATCGGGCAAACAGAAACAGAATTTCAGATTTATCTATATAGAAGATAGATTTAATGTGTATAAACGTTTGTTATGTATGATCTTATGTACATGTCTGTATTTACTTAATATATTTTTGTAAATAACTGCCGATCGCTGTTCTTGCGGTCAAACTGGTAACATCGTGTTAGCAATGGAAATAAAATTATGTGATAACATATTGGTGTTATTTATTAAAAGCCTCTCTCTACAATTACGCGGAAAACAGAAGTTTCAGCTCGTAATTAGTGGTTTTTCTTTAAAATTTCGAGTAAATACTAATAATTCACCAGAAAACGATGAATTAATAATCAACCACTTTTACTTCTAATATAACACGGGGTAAATTGCAATATATGTATAGCAATGTAGCTTAAAACCTATTATTTTGGTTTCAAAATGCTCATTTAACCAGATTAAACCACCAAAGTGTTTTTATTTTAATAGAAATATAGCTTATAACCTTTTAAAGTGGATTTAAAACAATTATTATATAAGCCACAGTTAATATAATAAGAAAAACAACAAGAAATACACGCAATAAATCGAAGGAGACGTTTGAATTCGCGCCAGACAGTGGCCTTGAGCTTTCACTTTCGTTCGAAAAACTGGATTTCTTGAGCAAAACGCGAAAATCGGCGATTTGGCCCCCAAAACGACCAAAACCTCACACCCAACCTGAAGTCGACCTTCAGAAAGCCAAAATTCTCACTCCACTCGGTTTTCCACCAATCACAGGCCTCCAAGCATGGAAGCCCCCCACACCCCTCAGAAATTCTCGCGGCCAGTGCCTCGGAAGTCGCGGTCAATCAAAAGGGTATACTCAAAGTGAGGTACTCCGTACTCTGCCCATGGAATGCATAAGCTTTACCGAACGCAATTCAACTACCTTAATGCGAATAGCTCTGCCAAACATAACAAAAATACTGATTCTTGATGGAGTTTTTTACAGCTGATGTATTAGCTCCGTGACAAAGAGAGCGGCTGGTAACGTAAGGTGCACGGGTTCAATTCCCGTTCATCTCGAAGTTTTTTAACGTTTCATTTTCGAGCTTTACTATACAGTTATCTGTCAGGTTAAATTGAATTGTTCTCGTTATTTATTTTAATAACGTTATTCATTCTATTTAAATAGTTTTCCCATTTTAATCGCTTGTTGCCCACCCCCCGAGTAAATTATTACTCGAACGTTAAAATTAAATACCAATGACGGTTCAATAAAAATTTTATTTCTTGAACAATACATAGCTAGGTACTTATGCATATATATACACCGCTATTGTCACAAATTAAGAAAGATTTTCTGGATCTTCATGCATAGTTACAACGTTTCTGATAATACTTATGTTCTTTGACAAATCGCCACCGAACTTCATATTTGAATTGGTAACAAAACATGTAAAACACAATATGCATCTGAAGTTGACCGATGTAAATAGATCCCGCCGACTTTTTCAATTTCCTCTGGCGTCCCGGTCAATCGCCTCTTCTCATTCCTGGTTTCGTCAGCTTCGTCCAGTTGGGGTAAGGGGACTACCAGGGGTTTCTCCTGCTTGGTAGAGGAGCTGCCGACGTAATGCCGGGAAGGAAGGCAGCGTCATGGCGTAATCCTATAGCAAAAGGCGCCACCTTGCGTTGAGGGAGGAACTACAACAATACACATTAAGACCGAGTTACGGGAAAAGCCGCTCTCTTCTAGCGCTCGACATAAACGTTCGCTTTATGAATTATTGATTTCATGAGGACTTCCCCTCCTAACTTCCCCTCACGCTCATAGCTTCGATAGCTTCTCTCCGCGTACGACAAGGTTAAGCGTCTCAACGCTTGTCAAGCAAAATTATAAGTACTGTAAAACTCGACTATTACGTATTTGAGGGGACCGACTCATTGCTTCGATATAAGCGTGACTTCATTATATACGAGAAACATGGTTTTTGGCCTATGCATCCCATATAACACGTAGACACTTACAGTAAGAGCTGTGCTATCCGGATATTTAGAACCGGTGGGCCTTCGATGCCGGCAATTACACAAATACAATTCATTTTGTATTTCTTTTTCTTTTTTTATGAGTTTTTGAGTGAATTGTATTTGTGTTATACCACAACTTCCACTTTAAAGTTTCTTAAAATATAAGATGTACTATGTATTACGTATTTACTCTGTATACTTCTGGGACCCCGAGGATGCATGGCGTCTTTGTTTACTCATAATCATTTGTTTAACACAAACAGGTCTCCCCAACTGCCTAAATGTTTTGGTGTACTTCGACAACTTCCAGTTTTACCGCTTTTTATTATTTAAAAAATTACCCATCCATTAAATATGGCATCAAAATAAATACCTAAAAGCTAGGGACAGGAGAGAAAAAGTTGTTTTAACGCTAACACAAAAGCTGGACCTGATCAAAGGAATGGATAAGCCATATCAAAAGATTTCACCATCGTATCTTCCACGATCTACGATATCAAGGCTCGTAAGTCTAAATTAATGAAATTTGTGTAATCTTCTGAGACGAGTAAATCAATTAATGAACATCATGCGCTTCATAAGCCAAAAATGGAGGAACCGGATAAAATATTATAAGACTGGTTTTCACAGACGTGTTCAGAAGAATTAAATTATTTCGTCCTTTTCTAATAGAGTAATTAAAGATAAATGAGAAGGATATAATGAAATAAATTCAATTTTGCCAACAGGTTCACTGTCGTAGTCCCCAAACTTCCCGGACGCCTTAACTTTTCAGTAGTGTTTGGTTGGGGATGTAAGCGTAGCAACGTATGAAATAAGAATGGGTAATTAGTATCTAGATCTAAAGTAAGTATGTGTGGAAGAATTAAAATGGGAAATGTTTGGGGAGTACGATAGTGAACCTAAGCCCAATTTTGTTTGGTTATTGCTAAATTTGCGATGTCAACATTGAAAAACGCTCCCCTGACCGGCTATTTCTCCTAATCGACTGTCCACAATCCCCAAGATAGCCGGATAACACATATTTGGCTGTATTTGCAGTGAGTAGACTTCAATGCCGTGAATGTGAAGAGGAGCTTATCGATTTCGCGGCATGTAAAATGCTCGATTGCTATTACATACGATTTTTTAAATGGCCAATTCATATTATAATTATGGTCATTATCTTACATAAAAAGTTCACATTTTTAATATCAATTTCAAAACAGAGGGAGCGTGGAAATTCGTATGGAAGGGGAGAGGGAGGAACGGGTCCTCCACAAACAAGTGCGCGGTAAACGGCAGGAAACTATTCATTAGTTATCGCTCCGCACGCCAGAATCCGTTATATATGGGGCATATTTTGCCACGGGACCAAACACTTGTTCGTTACGGACAAGAATTCGTAAAATGTGTGTTCGTTACATCCGAGAAATTTAACCAGTGCCCTTATGGAGAAGTCCAAGGGACCGAGACATTTCTTTGTTATAGCAGAGATATCGTTTTAGGCGTGATCGTTATAAACGAGTTTTACTGTATATCTCACTTTGTGTTTGCTACGGGACATGTGATCTGCGCCACTTCCCCTCCTATCTTCCCCTCACGCGTGATCATAGCGGCTCATAGCTACTCTCCGCGTACAACAAGGTCACGCGTCTCAAAGCCTGAGAAGCGAAATTATTAGCTAAGAACTTTTTGTGCATTGGATCACTAACATCTATAAACCTTATGGGTTGTAAGGTGGTATTCGTACGTATGTTTAAACATTATTTTTCAGTTTAAAATATACCCAGAATATAATTCTCTCCTCCATTATACACTGCGCAACGTGTCGGCGCAGGTCAACCTATGCTCTATTCCGCACTCATGATCCACCTGTTTCCACTTCGGCCGACGAGGTCTAGCGTCTAGCCTAACAGAGAATCAGCGTATTCTATTCTCATTTTGGAAATTCATAATTCGTTTCTTACTTTCAGAATACTATGACAGGAAACCACAGATTCATCAATCTGCCTGAGAATTCGGGATTCAAGAGGAGCATAGGATGTAATGTGAGATTGGCTGAGATAGAGTTACATATTTATGTATGAAATATATTGTCTATTGTTGTTTCTTAGGAATAGAAGAGAGTGTGGCTGGTGACATACTGAGTGCACGCAATGTACATATTGGATAACAATGAACTTCTGGACGGACGCATGCATCTACGTCTATGGTGAACATCTTCGTACTTTTTGTACTTTCTGTTTTGCAGCATTTTTATATTCTGTTTATTTCAGGTCCTGAAAGTATAAACTAATTTAACTGTATGTTCATAGTAATGAATTTTATATGGAATGAATGGGCGTCTCGACGCTTGCCTAGCAAAATTATTAGCATCTCTCTCTCTCTCTCTTCGTGATTGCCACGGGACACGTGGTCTGCGCCACTTCCCCTCCTCACTTCCCCTCAATAGTGGCTCATAGCTTCTCTCCGCTAAGAACAAGGTCACGCGTCGACGCTTGCCAAGCATAGTTATATATCGCCATATATACTATGTTACGCGCAGGGTAATGTTGTAAACATATGCGAAGTTTCATGACGATATCTTCGAAAGTGTGGATTTGTGCATCGGGCAAACAGAAACAGAATTTCAGATTTATCTATATAGAAGATAGATTTAATGTGTATAAACGTTTGTTATGTATGATCTTATGTACATGTCTGTATTTACTTAATATATTTTTGTAAATAACTGCCGATCGCTGTTCTTGCGGTCAAACTGGTAACATCGTGTTAGCAATGGAAATAAAATTATGTGATAACATATTGGTGTTATTTATTAAAAGCCTCTCTCTACAATTACGCGGAAAACAGAAGTTTCAGCTCGTAATTAGTGGTTTTTCTTTAAAATTTCGAGTAAATACTAATAATTCACCAGAAAACGATGAATTAATAATCAACCACTTTTACTTCTAATATAACACGGGGTAAATTGCAATATATGTATAGCAATGTAGCTTAAAACCTATTATTTTGGTTTCAAAATGCTCATTTAACCAGATTAAACCACCAAAGTGTTTTTATTTTAATAGAAATATAGCTTATAACCTTTTAAAGTGGATTTAAAACAATTATTATATAAGCCACAGTTAATATAATAAGAAAAACAACAAGAAATACACGCAATAAATCGAAGGAGACGTTTGAATTCGCGCCAGACAGTGGCCTTGAGCTTTCACTTTCGTTCGAAAAACTGGATTTCTTGAGCAAAACGCGAAAATCGGCGATTTGGCCCCCAAAACGACCAAAACCTCACACCCAACCTGAAGTCGACCTTCAGAAAGCCAAAATTCTCACTCCACTCGGTTTTCCACCAATCACAGGCCTCCAAGCATGGAAGCCCCCCACACCCCTCAGAAATTCTCGCGGCCAGTGCCTCGGAAGTCGCGGTCAATCAAAAGGGTATACTCAAAGTGAGGTACTCCGTACTCTGCCCATGGAATGCATAAGCTTTACCGAACGCAATTCAACTACCTTAATGCGAATAGCTCTGCCAAACATAACAAAAATACTGATTCTTGATGGAGTTTTTTACAGCTGATGTATTAGCTCCGTGACAAAGAGAGCGGCTGGTAACGTAAGGTGCACGGGTTCAATTCCCGTTCATCTCGAAGTTTTTTAACGTTTCATTTTCGAGCTTTACTATACAGTTATCTGTCAGGTTAAATTGAATTGTTCTCGTTATTTATTTTAATAACGTTATTCATTCTATTTAAATAGTTTTCCCATTTTAATCGCTTGTTGCCCACCCCCCGAGTAAATTATTACTCGAACGTTAAAATTAAATACCAATGACGGTTCAATAAAAATTTTATTTCTTGAACAATACATAGCTAGGTACTTATGCATATATATACACCGCTATTGTCACAAATTAAGAAAGATTTTCTGGATCTTCATGCATAGTTACAACGTTTCTGATAATACTTATGTTCTTTGACAAATCGCCACCGAACTTCATATTTGAATTGGTAACAAAACATGTAAAACACAATATGCATCTGAAGTTGACCGATGTAAATAGATCCCGCCGACTTTTTCAATTTCCTCTGGCGTCCCGGTCAATCGCCTCTTCTCATTCCTGGTTTCGTCAGCTTCGTCCAGTTGGGGTAAGGGGACTACCAGGGGTTTCTCCTGCTTGGTAGAGGAGCTGCCGACGTAATGCCGGGAAGGAAGGCAGCGTCATGGCGTAATCCTATAGCAAAAGGCGCCACCTTGCGTTGAGGGAGGAACTACAACAATACACATTAAGACCGAGTTACGGGAAAAGCCGCTCTCTTCTAGCGCTCGACATAAACGTTCGCTTTATGAATTATTGATTTCATGAGGACTTCCCCTCCTAACTTCCCCTCACGCTCATAGCTTCGATAGCTTCTCTCCGCGTACGACAAGGTTAAGCGTCTCAACGCTTGTCAAGCAAAATTATAAGTACTGTAAAACTCGACTATTACGTATTTGAGGGGACCGACTCATTGCTTCGATATAAGCGTGACTTCATTATATACGAGAAACATGGTTTTTGGCCTATGCATCCCATATAACACGTAGACACTTACAGTAAGAGCTGTGCTATCCGGATATTTAGAACCGGTGGGCCTTCGATGCCGGCAATTACACAAATACAATTCATTTTGTATTTCTTTTTCTTTTTTTATGAGTTTTTGAGTGAATTGTATTTGTGTTATACCACAACTTCCACTTTAAAGTTTCTTAAAATATAAGATGTACTATGTATTACGTATTTACTCTGTATACTTCTGGGACCCCGAGGATGCATGGCGTCTTTGTTTACTCATAATCATTTGTTTAACACAAACAGGTCTCCCCAACTATCTAAATGTTTTGGTGTACTTCGACAACTTCCAGTTTTATCGCTTTTTATTATTTTAAAAATTACCCATCCATTAAATATGGCATCAAAATAAATACCTAAAAGCAAGGGACAGGAGAGAAAAAGTTGTATTAACGCTAACACAAAAGCTGGAGCTGATCAAACGAATGGATAAGCCATATCAAAAGAATTCAACATCGTATCTTCCACGATCTACGATATCAAGGCTCGTAAGTCTAAATTAATGAAATTTGTGTAATCTTCTGAGACGAGTAAATCAATTAATGAACATCATGCGCTTCATAAGCCAAAAATGGAGGAACCGGATAAAATATTATAAGACTGGTTTTCACAGAAGTGTTCAGAAGAATTAAATAATTTCGTCCTTTTCTAATAGAGTAATTAAAGATAAATGAGAAGGATATAATGAAATAAATTCAATTTTGCCAACAGGTTCACTGTCGTAGTCCCCAAACTTCCCGGACGCCTTAACTTTTCAGTAGTGTTTGGTTGGGGATGTAAGCGTAGCAACGTATGAAATAAGAATGGGTAATTAGTATCTAGATCTAAAGTAAGTATGTGTGGAAGAATTAAAATGGGAAATGTTTGGGGAGTACGATAGTGAACCTAAGCCCAATTTTGTTTGGTTATTGCTAAATTTGCGATGTCAACATTGAAAAACGCTCCCCTGACCGGCTATTTCTCCTAATCGGCTGTCCACAATCCCCAAGATAGCCGGATAACACATATTTGGCTGTATTTGCAGTGAGTAGACTTCAATGCCGTGAATGTGAAGAGGAGCTTATCGATTTCGCGGCATGTAAAATGCTCGATTGCTATTACATACGATTTTTTAAATGGCCAATTCATATTATAATTATGGTCATTATCTTACATAAAAAGTTCACATTTTTAATATCAATTTCAAAACAGAGGGAGCGTGGAAATTCGTATGGAAGGGGAGAGGGAGGAACGGGTCCTCCACAAACAAGTGCGCGGTAAACGGCAGGAAACTATTCATTAGTTATCGCTCCGCACGCCAGAATCCGTTATATATGGGGCATATTTTGCCACGGGACCAAACACTTGTTCGTTACGGACAAGAATTCGTAAAATGTGTGTTCGTTACATCCGAGAAATTTAACCAGTGCCCTTATGGAGAAGTCCAAGGGACCGAGACATTTCTTTGTTATAGCAGAGATATCGTTTTAGGCGTGATCGTTATAAACGAGTTTTACTGTATATCTCACTTTGTGTTTGCTACGGGACATGTGATCTGCGCCACTTCCCCTCCTATCTTCCCCTCACGCGTGATCATAGCGGCTCATAGCTACTCTCCGCGTACAACAAGGTCACGCGTCTCAAAGCCTGAGAAGCGAAATTATTAGCTAAGAACTTTTTGTGCATTGGATCACTAACATCTATAAACCTTATGGGTTGTAAGGTGGTATTCGTACGTATGTTTAAACATTATTTTTCAGTTTAAAATATACCCAGAATATAATTCTCTCCTCCATTATACACTGCGCAACGTGTCGGCGCAGGTCAACCTATGCTCTATTCCGCACTCATGATCCACCTGTTTCCACTTCGGCCGACGAGGTCTAGCGTCTAGCCTAACAGAGAATCAGCGTATTCTATTCTCATTTTGGAAATTCATAATTCGTTTCTTACTTTCAGAATACTATGACAGGAAACCACAGATTCATCAATCTGCCTGAGAATTCGGGATTCAAGAGGAGCATAGGATGTAATGTGAGATTGGCTGAGATAGAGTTACATATTTATGTATGAAATATATTGTCTATTGTTGTTTCTTAGGAATAGAAGAGAGTGTGGCTGGTGACATACTGAGTGCACGCAATGTACATATTGGATAACAATGAACTTCTGGACGGACGCATGCATCTACGTCTATGGTGAACATCTTCGTACTTTTTGTACTTTCTGTTTTGCAGCATTTTTATATTCTGTTTATTTCAGGTCCTGAAAGTATAAACTAATTTAACTGTATGTTCATAGTAATGAATTTTATATGGAATGAATGGGCGTCTCGACGCTTGCCTAGCAAAATTATTAGCATCTCTCTCTCTCTCTCTTCGTGATTGCCACGGGACACGTGGTCTGCGCCACTTCCCCTCCTCACTTCCCCTCAATAGTGGCTCATAGCTTCTCTCCGCTAAGAACAAGGTCACGCGTCGACGCTTGCCAAGCATAGTTATATATCGCCATATATACTATGTTACGCGCAGGGTAATGTTGTAAACATATGCGAAGTTTCATGACGATATCTTCGAAAGTGTGGATTTGTGCATCGGGCAAACAGAAACAGAATTTCAGATTTATCTATATAGAAGATAGATTTAATGTGTATAAACGTTTGTTATGTATGATCTTATGTACATGTCTGTATTTACTTAATATATTTTTGTAAATAACTGCCGATCGCTGTTCTTGCGGTCAAACTGGTAACATCGTGTTAGCAATGGAAATAAAATTATGTGATAACATATTGGTGTTATTTATTAAAAGCCTCTCTCTACAATTACGCGGAAAACAGAAGTTTCAGCTCGTAATTAGTGGTTTTTCTTTAAAATTTCGAGTAAATACTAATAATTCACCAGAAAACGATGAATTAATAATCAACCACTTTTACTTCTAATATAACACGGGGTAAATTGCAATATATGTATAGCAATGTAGCTTAAAACCTATTATTTTGGTTTCAAAATGCTCATTTAACCAGATTAAACCACCAAAGTGTTTTTATTTTAATAGAAATATAGCTTATAACCTTTTAAAGTGGATTTAAAACAATTATTATATAAGCCACAGTTAATATAATAAGAAAAACAACAAGAAATACACGCAATAAATCGAAGGAGACGTTTGAATTCGCGCCAGACAGTGGCCTTGAGCTTTCACTTTCGTTCGAAAAACTGGATTTCTTGAGCAAAACGCGAAAATCGGCGATTTGGCCCCCAAAACGACCAAAACCTCACACCCAACCTGAAGTCGACCTTCAGAAAGCCAAAATTCTCACTCCACTCGGTTTTCCACCAATCACAGGCCTCCAAGCATGGAAGCCCCCCACACCCCTCAGAAATTCTCGCGGCCAGTGCCTCGGAAGTCGCGGTCAATCAAAAGGGTATACTCAAAGTGAGGTACTCCGTACTCTGCCCATGGAATGCATAAGCTTTACCGAACGCAATTCAACTACCTTAATGCGAATAGCTCTGCCAAACATAACAAAAATACTGATTCTTGATGGAGTTTTTTACAGCTGATGTATTAGCTCCGTGACAAAGAGAGCGGCTGGTAACGTAAGGTGCACGGGTTCAATTCCCGTTCATCTCGAAGTTTTTTAACGTTTCATTTTCGAGCTTTACTATACAGTTATCTGTCAGGTTAAATTGAATTGTTCTCGTTATTTATTTTAATAACGTTATTCATTCTATTTAAATAGTTTTCCCATTTTAATCGCTTGTTGCCCACCCCCCGAGTAAATTATTACTCGAACGTTAAAATTAAATACCAATGACGGTTCAATAAAAATTTTATTTCTTGAACAATACATAGCTAGGTACTTATGCATATATATACACCGCTATTGTCACAAATTAAGAAAGATTTTCTGGATCTTCATGCATAGTTACAACGTTTCTGATAATACTTATGTTCTTTGACAAATCGCCACCGAACTTCATATTTGAATTGATAACAAAACATGTAAAACACAATATGCATCTGAAGTTGACTTTTTCAATTTCCTCTGGCGTCCCGGTCAATCGCCTCTTCTCATTCCTGGTTTCGTCAGCTTCGTCCAGTTGGGGAAAGGGGACTACCAGGGGTTTCTCCTGCTTGGTAGAGGAGCTGCCGACGTAATGCCGGGAAGGAAGGCAGCGTCATGGCGTAATCCTATAGCAAAAGGCGCCACCTTGCGTTGAGGGAGGAACTACAACAATACACATTAAGACCGAGTTACGGGAAAAGCCGCTCTCTTCTAGCGCTCGACATAAACGTTCGCTTTATGAATTATTGATTTCATGAGGACTTCCCCTCCTAACTTCCCCTCACGCTCATAGCTTCGATAGCTTCTCTCCGCGTACGACAAGGTCAAGTGTCTCAACGGTCTGAACGCTATACAAGCAAAATTAAAATATCTCTCTCTTTTTGTCTGCTACGGGACATGACAATGTTATGTCATGTCATGACATGTCTTATTGTGATCCATGTCACATATTGAGCTGCGCCACTTCCCCTCCTATATTCCCCTCACCGGTGGCTCATAGCTCCTCTCTGCGTTCGACAAGGTCACGCGCCTCAACGCCAGATAAGCGAAATTATTAACTAAGAACTTTTTGTGCATTGGATCACTATAACCTATGCGTTGTAAGGTGGAATTTATATGTATGTATAAACATTATTTTTCAGTTTAAAATGCAGCTAGAATATATTTCGCTCCTCAATTATACACTGCGCAAAGTGGTGAGGTACGTCTTCCTATGCTCGATTCTGCACTCATGAATCACTTGTTTTCACTCCTGCTGACAAGGTTTAGTGTAACAGAGAATCAATATTTTTTATGTTTTTGAAGTTCATGCTTCATGCCGTGTTTTATATCAGCTTACGTCGTCACGCTTCTTCTGCGAATGAAACATTTTCTCTTTTCCATCACGTGCGTCATAAAACCCTCAAATTAGTCGTAATGCAATTGTATGCTCAGGCATAAACACCTTAATTAAAAAAGGCTTGTTTGACATGTTTTATTTTTTGAACATTCATTTTAACATTTACATAGAAAACATCACACGAAAAGAAATAATTTTTTACCCTTACTGCAATCATCTTGCCCCACACACCTCACCTACTTGGACTGCGTGTGTAACATACAAGCGGCACCGAACATCTGATTTCGTTAGTCAAAACATGACGTGCACAATAAATGCCATAATTTTACGATCACCGTTGCCATGACTCGTCAGACGGGTCTGACGATTGACTCGGCCGGCGTCTTTCTTCGATTGCATTTCATCTTCGTCGTAGTCTCATCCTCTCGTCTCTGCATTTATCAATATACACGTATATACATATGCACTTGAGGTGGCGACTAGATTGGACACTTTCTGGACGGAGCGAACTCGACTATCGTCTGGCAGTGTTCTCCGGCGTGCTACTGGAAGAGAAATAAGAGAAATAAATATTAGTATTCAATATTAGAATTATTTATGAAAACATTCTTAGTATTTTAGGACAAGGGTAATTGTTACATCATTCATTTCTAAGTAGTTTCTTAACGGATAACTGAAGAAATAGCATCAATAGATTCCGTAGACTTGTGGTGTGTGAACCATCTGCGAGCAGGAGAGGACGAAAGGGCTAAGAGTTTTGAATCCCTTTGCCATCATTTCTCAAATAAAATATAAATGAAAAATCAATAAAATTTGAAAAGTGTTAAAACAATAAATTGATGTGTCCAACACATGACTTTCTCCATACGTAAGTTGTCAACTAAAATCAAATAAATATGGCGATAGGAACAGTTCACCTTACACGCTAGAGATTCAATTGTTTTGTAAATTCACCTTTGCCCTCACTACCACGCGCGCGAGCTGCCCAGTAACCGTCAATTTAGAAGAAAATTGAATATCTCTTGAAATATATCTCATATGAAAATATGTCACTTTAAACAGTATATGTCTCTCCGTCGCTGAAGAAGGGCGTCAGCCCGAAAGCTCCATATTTGTGTCGTTTTTGTGTTCTTCGTGTGTCCTCAGCACCCCCAGCGGCTCTTCAATCTAAGTAAGTGTCCACTGGGCTTCCTCCAACACCTTGTTGCCACCTTTATTATTACCTTTCCTTTTCCTTTAGCATATATATATAGGGCACCAGGTGTTGAAGGAAACCCAGTGAACACTTACCGGAAGTAGAGCCGCTGGGGTGTTGGAGAGACACATTTGTAGAGGTTAGAGCTGTGTCTCTCTTGTGCTGAGGAAGGGATCATCCCGGAAGCTCTAACCTCTACAAATGTCTCTCTCCAACACCCCAGCGGCTCTACTTCCGGTAAGTGTTCACTGGGTTTCCTTCAACACCTAGTTGCCCTAAATACCTTACCTTTCCTCTTCCGTAGTATTTATATATATATATGTTAACAAAAATTCAGTTTTAAGCGAAATATTTAAGAAAAACTAAAATTTTACAGGAGGAAAACGCTACTTCCGGCTGACCGATTGTTATCAAAAGCTTTTCAAATCTTAAGAATACATATAAAATCACAAATATAGAATTACATGTTGATCTAATCAATAGTTTTTGAGTTAGAGCGCCCACAAAATTTCTGTCACATACGGACATACAGACACACAGACATCATCAAGAAAACGGCCAAAAACATGTTCTAGGAACCTCAAAACGTGTTTTCCGTTGAAATCTCGAATTCTAATTTTTTCATGAAAACAATATTTTCTCTATACTACGTATATGGAGAAAGAAATCTAATGTATAACAAGTTAGGAAAGTGTAAAACGTATCACAAATGGGCGCGTTTCATGCAATGGAGTAGTATTAGAAAGAAATGTTATTATACGTGCGTAAGGAAAATAGCGTTTAAAAGTTTTTTCTTCATCATAAATAATCCATTTCCCTCCTATTTAAAAATAGTACATGCACACGTAAGTAAATTAAACGTTTATTTGTGAGATTGTTTATGTTAGCAACAATGAAGAAGTAACCATGCAAGAAATTTTCTAACAATAAGTTCATCTCGATTTAAGACGTTTTTGTTTGATTTTCTCGATAAAATGTATAGGAAAAGAAATACTATTGTTTACCAGTTCTACAACTTTTATTTGAAAAATAGGCGTTCACGCTGTAAGCGAAACGCGCTACGTTTTCATGAACGCGTTACGAGCGCACAGAGGCGCAAGTTCTACGCGTATGCACGCGTAGGAGTTCGCATGAAAGCGTTCAGCGCAAGCGTAGGTACGCCCCGCTTTCTCTTTCAAAAAATATAAAATTCTGTATAAAATATTGTGTTCATTTCAGTTTAATGACATTACTTGAATCGGAATAGGAATACCGAGAGGAAGACGACAGTGTAGGTCGCGTGCCTCCAAGCCGCATACTTACGGAGAAAACACGGTTTCATAAATTGAATAAAATACCGTAAACGAATAAAGTTAAACACTTGAAATTGTGCATACGTAATTATAAGACTACGACTCAGATTTTATTAAATTTTCATTTCATTTGAATATCCCGTTTTGTTATTACAAACCGGCAAATTGACGCCAGCCGCCGCAACGCTCAGAAAAGAGGTCCATTTTTCATTATCACTCCAAAAACATACCTTAGAATAATTTTTTAAAATTCTGATTTACCTACACTAAACGCAGAACAAAATTATCTACACGCTGATATGCATTGCGCGAAAACCCCATGAGCCCTTTTTGAGATATTAAATCTCAAACTCGAGTCTACATAATTTTGAAAACGATAGTAGATGGCACATGCGCGCTACCTATTTAAAAAAATAGGACTGCGCACTTCCGCCATGTTCACGTATACGCGCGTGAAAGTTGAGATTTTCTCATCTCAGACGACGCGAGAATACGCGAACTCGCGCGTAGTTGAGCGAAGGTTTCCCGGCTCCTGATTGGCTGCCCATACGACCTTCGCCTCTGTACGCTTCTAACGCGTTCATGAAAACGCAACAATGACGTCGTCGTCGGTGGGAAACTATGTAATACTTTTTTTAACAAATTTTCCGAGTAGCTAGAAGATTGACATTTGGTAGGAATGTTCGATTCTTAAAGTAGAAGCTATTTACGAAAAAAAATTCCAAAATCGACGCGGGCTCGATTCCCGAGAATGATTTCCATTCCTCATAAGATAACATGGAAAAATTAATATTTCGACCTACAACCTTATTTTATTTTGCTTATTAAAATTCGCATAATTGACCTACGATTTTAGGACTTGGACTGTATTAAAGAAAAATAAATGCAGTTTCTTATTCTTATCGTCTTTTATCGCTTTCGAATCTAAATCTTTCGAATTTAACGTTTTAATATCATATTTTGACAAAATTTAGCGTTTTTAACGTGAAGTTGTCTTGCCAACCGATTACATTGTTAAACTCGAAATCCTATTACTCTCACGTATGCTCACGTTCTCTCCGGACCTCCATGGACCCTCCCGGCTCAATTCATAGGTATCAGATATATCTCAGAATTAGTTTTTACTTTCTCCAATACACGTAGTATAGAGAAAGTATTGTTTTCTTTAAAGGTGGCTCGCATTAATTTGGAAAATCAATGTTTTTCTCATGGCCAACTCTTTGTTGCATGTTCACGTGTTGGATCAAGCAAAAATTTGTTTATTTATGCTAATGAAGGAAAAACAAAAAATACTGTTTACAAGCAAGCTTTGAAATAAATATTAAAACGTATTTTTCTAATTTATAATGTCTTCATCCTTTGGTAAAAAATGCGCAAAAGGTGAAATGATTTTATTACCATATAATACATAATTTTATTCGCCAAAGACGTCTGGCATAACCCGGGCATCGCCGGGTATTTTCAGCTAGTAAGGCAATAAATATTACATAACGCACCGTACATCCCAGCCTCGATATTTAAAGCGGGTTAAAAATCTTCCAATAAATTTAGGATCGAGTAATTCGTCAACGCGAGTCTCGAATCCCGGGCGATTGATATAGAACACTACTGACTTCCCTCGATTTACGCCAGGAATGCGGATTAGATATCACATAAATGGTGATTAATAATACATACCAGAAGGGAAAACCGGTCCCGGGCCAAAATCGGCATGGACCACAGAAAATTGTAATGCATCCATTTTCGCTAAACCTATTTTCACCTGTATTCAATTCTTATTCTTAGGAACATTTTTCGTTTTAACGCGGATCATCCCGCGAGTCGGCCATGTGGGGTTGGGTATATATCAATAGCGCTATATGGGAATGGCAAGGACGGATCTATGAATGGGCTTACAAGGCAGCAGCCCAGGACTCCTTCGTTATTAAGTCGAAATATACTGAAAGTAGGAAACGAATGATTTCTATATTTTGAATATAATACTAGAAGCCTCCGATACGCTCGAACTTGTCAGCTGGAGTGATTCATGAGCGTGAAGAAGTACAGAGAAATCCCTGCGCAAACACGTTGCGCAGTAGAAAATGGTGGGGAACAAGAGAGGACTTTTTACTGTAAGAGAAATACGAAAAAATTTTAACCTGCAGCATCTACATCCGAACATCACCTTGCAATTTACCAGGCTGGAAGGTGGTCCTTTCGCCAAACTGTTTGTAACAAAACTAACTCGTATGAATCACACTCCTACTAGGATCTATAATACCTTTTGGATTAAATTGTGTATCATCATCATAGTTAGTCTGTCCGTAGACAGGTCCGTGATTATTCATGGTTAAACTTGGTTCTCCATATTCTCCTATTTCCCGCAGCCTTCTCTATGCCTTGATAACTCTCTTTCCCTTTCAAGTCGTCTATCAGCTGAAACCTTTTCCTACCTCTTTCTAATTTTTCCATCTAGTTTTCCTTCTATCACTTCTTTAATCATGCTCTCTCAACTTAGGTAATGCCCAATCCAGTTCGCCTTCTTTTCTGATCACCTGTATAATCGTTCGCTCCTCTCCTATTCTTCGTAATACTTCCTCGTTTTTCACCCTATCTGTCCATTTTAACTTCAGCATTCTTCTCCATGTATCTACAGATCTAGAAGCTTTCCAAGTATTTAATATCATTTTTCCTTGGTGTCCATGTTTCTGCACTATACAAATCTATACTCCATACTTAGAATTTACCAACTTCTTGTGGATATACTCCTTTATATTCCTCGTTAGTAGGAGTTTCTTTCTTCTGAAAGGGGCTTTTACTTTCGTTATTCTAGTCCTGATTTCATCGGTACATTTTGCTTTTGTCGTTATGATGCTTCCAAGGTATTTATAGTGTGAAACTTGTTCTAATGGCTTTCCTCCAATACTTATGTTCAAATATTCTTCTTCTTTACTTGATATTCGCATAACCTTGGCTTTTTCTCTATTTATTTCTATGTACATGTTATTATAAGAAAAGCACGTAAATCGGTGAAGAAGTTAATATATATGCTTTTTAAAATTATTTTCCGTAATGATTTGAACTTGGGTCTTTATCTATAGGAACGCTTAGAAATTGTTTTCTTCTTATTCATGAATACGGAATTGAAATCCATGTAGCTTTAGCGTACATTTATAGTTTTTGTCGGCAAAAAGTGGGAATTTTTCTGCATCCCTACAATCAACTTCCATGAACTCAATGATTTTATACCGGTAAGCTTTTAATGGAAACCAGAGAGCTACATAATAATGCCTTTAATATTAAAGTACGACCAATGAAAGAAATCCGATATTGTAAAATTTTTGGGCCCGTTTTGCATCATTATTGTCCCATACGAAGGCAAAAATTATGAGACACTTCCAGATGAGCTAGAAGATTGAAATTTTCATATTATAGGTGTCACAACCAACGGAGAAAATCCGAAATAGTTAAAATTTCAAATTTTAGGGGTTATTTTAACCCCATTATTCAGAATAGTCTGAAATGCTTACAGAATGCAAGCGCCGTCCACTAGTTAATCTATAACATATTTACGCTTCTGACATGAGATATAGAAAGATACAATTTATGAGGCACTTTCAGATGTGCTAGAGACTTGAAATTTGGCATGAATATAGGTTTTCGGATACTACCAAAGGAAGAATCCGAAATTGTTGAAATTAAAATTTTTAATAACCACATTTGGCTCATTATTGCTCCAAAATAAAAGCACGTAAATCGGTGCAGAACTCCAGGTGAGCTAGAAGCTTGAAAATTAGCACAATTTTAGGTTTTTGGTCACAACCAATAGGAAAAATCCGAAAATTTTGAAATGAATTTTGTAGGGGCTGTTTTGGTTCCTTTTGAAGAGCACGTAAATCGTCGCAGGGACTCTTAAATGAGCTAAATGCTTTCAAATTTTTATTTATTTTTTTATCACAACCGTTGTATGAATTAAAAATTTGTTGAAATTCTAATTTTTGCCCCATTATTGCCACTTAGGATCAGCGGCGGATCCAAGAGGGGGGAGGGGTGATTGCCCCCTTGGATATTCTTTAGGGGTAGCAAAAAGGGGAAGCCAAGAGGGGAAGCCAAGAGGGTTTTCATGCTGCAGGAGGTTTTCCTCAATAGACTTCACTGTGATAAGTATCGTACTAATAGTACATAAATATTTGATCGTTCAAGCTATTTATGGAGATCAAATTGGCATCAGAAACATAAATTGTATTGAAAGTAATTTCCCTCTCTTTCATTCCCCCTCTCCCACTCTCTTACCCTTCCTTGGGAATAAAAAACTCTTCATCTCTGTACACATTCAAATCGCTCTACTAAAAATATCTCCTATCCCACTCCACACCTTGAACCACTCTTCCTTTCCAGGTCTTCGGAATCTTAGAATTTTTTAAATTAGTTGTACCTAGATAGGTGATGAGCTTCACTGCCATATCTACATGTTATGCCACCTTAATTAAAATTTTTATATTCAATACTGTTTGTGTGTACTCCTCTCCAACTCTCTCCCTTCCCCCCCTTTCACTCTCCATCTCTTCCTCCCTTTCTTTCTCCACTTCTTCTGCTAAATATGTATGTTTTTATCTTATTTTTTTGATTATCCTGTTCATTACTCATAAATATAAATAAATATATTTTGTAAATCTTATCTTGTTAAACTTGTATTATTGTAATTCCACTATTGTTCTTTCATGTGTCTAGGGTTTTCGCAGGTTTTTTCCACCCCCCTTCCCTTCGTTGGTGTTTTCCTGCGTGGTCTTTTACTAGGATGGCCAAGTCAGGTCTTTCCTAGGTTTTTACCGCAATTACTCTGTCTTTTTATAGAAATTTTCCAAACTTGTAATTTGGTGCTTTGCTTGTCTGTTTTTCTATTAATTTTTTTCTGGTTCTTTTCTGTGAAATTATTATTACTATTTTATTCTCAATTGTAATTGTTGACACAGGGTTAAATGTAAGAAAGGACTATATAGTCTCAATTTCGCCCTAATAAAGTCGTTTGTCTGTCTGTCTCCTTCCCCTCTCCCTTCCTCTACTTCCCTCTCTCACCCTCCCTCACTTTCTCTCGTATTAAAAGCAATCAAAGCACGTTTACACCCATAAGGATTGAAATAACAATATAATATCGAGGTCTAACAATGGAATTGGTAGGCAAGGCAATATCCCCTTAAAATGGCTAGATTTCCTCAAACTGTGTGAATTAAACATTTAAAATGAGCAATTTCAAACTGTAGGTGGAAAAAGGCGGACAGAATAAGAACCTTTATAATGTTTTCTTGAAAATGGTTGACATCTGAAGTTCGTAGGTCTGTTCTTTCTAATTTTAATCTAAAAAAGAATGAAAGCCTGCACATCGAAAGGTTATCATCTTATTGGAAATGGAAATTATCCACTGGAGTCAAACCTAGATTTTTTTCACTATATCATAATGCTATCCTGAAAATTTGATCAGATTCGGTTCAGTCATTTGTGAGACATTAAGCTTCAAAAAGCAACTCTTTTATATTAGTTTAGATTGAATCGTGTACCATGCTTTATTAATATAAAATACTTTTTACCAGCATTTAGTGTACAAATTAAAAATATCCCCCATCGCCATGAAAAAGTCAATAATTGGTCATATAATCTCCTTTTCAGGAAGACTGAAACATTTGATTTAAAGATGTTGGCATTCTTGTCAAAAAACACTCCATGCCATCTTCATTCTCTGGTTGATTTCTCCAAGAAGTGATCCATCGGTAGTGATGAGTTTACCCAAGTAAACATAGCTGGTTACTTCTCCGAGTTCTGCTCTGTTAATATATATCTTCTCAGAATTTGTGAAGGAGTTGTACATAACCTTTGTTTTATTAAGTTTTAATATGGAAATTTGAGAATCTGTCACAACAGTTGACGCCCATCCCATATCAAACTTTGATTGATTTTTGTCTTTAGTGCCTTTAATATAAAAGTTGTATAAACTAAAAAGGTTTTTTATTTAATTTATTTACTATCCCTCAATTGTACTCAGGATCTCTTGTATCGAAAGATTTTAATTTTTTAAATAAATATTCAAAGAGATATGCTTAATTTAATAATATAATGGTATCTGTAAAAAACTGAAAACAAATTATTATAAACAAATTGCAAAAGTGAAATGTCTATTGATTTGTAGTAATTACCCTCATGAATGTTAATATGCCTAAATATTCATGAAAAAACAAATGGAAGCCATGGTTTTAAAACTTTGAAATATGGCAGAAAGGGATGGAGAAAACAGCAATTCATTCAATGTAGTCAAAATTAAATATGAAGCAAATTAAGCCCTAATAATTATGTTTTCCTTGTTCCTGATAAAATATTTTGTAACGAATTGCGCAGCTTGTCTATTAATTCCTTAATTTCCAATTTTAAAACAAGCAAAAATGACTTTCCCCAAGAATGAAAGAGCAAGGGATATAAATCTCGAATCCTGCTATATCCTAGAGCAAATAAAGAAGGATATTCTAGAGAATTCAACGACAAAATGTAAAGTCTAAAGATTATTTAAATCATATGCAGCAAATATAAAAGGCTGATGTCATTTATAATTTTCCAATTGTTTTCCATATTTCATTTAACCCTTATATACCCAATTTAATTGCCAAATTCCAAAATGATTTCATATCTCCTTGTCAATCTGAAAATACTTTAAAATACTAGAGTATTTTAAAGGAAAAGTAATGATAAATTACATCATGTAATGCATTTTACAGAATGCTATTTTATAACTGTATAGTAGTAGGTAATCTAAATGACCAAGATCCCTGTCATGTACTAGTGCTGGCACTTACAACCGGCTTTGCAGCTGAAACCAATTATCAGTTTTCGAAAATTTGAAAACGGTTTTAATAAAACTGAAGACCGAATAGTCAAAAAGCAAAAATTCGATTTTCGAATAGTTACAAAAAATTGAAAACCCGAATAGTTCTAATGTTTAGCCAAGGCGAAAATTTTTAACTGCTGGAAACCCAAAATGTGCTATCGTGGGTTGGGTTGGTGCCAAACATCGAATATTCCAATTCAGTATTGCAATGTTACCGCATGCCGTTTCCTGTATGCAACGATAAATGAACGGTCTTACTTGCACTTGTCTGTTTCACATGTTTTGATACCGCTGCCTAAAAACCTTTGGCTTCTCTGGCACTGTGACCACCAACGGTAATGCCCACTCGACAAACCATAATGCTAGAAAATCGAATAATTAGAAAATTGAATTTTTTGAAAATCGAATAGTTTGAAAAAGCAGTTTTAGAGAACCAATTTTTGGAAAACAGGATATTTCGACTTTGAAAACCGTTTTTGGTTTTTCGAATAGTCGAAAACCGAATACTGCCAGACCTAGTATGTACCCACTCTTGCCTCACTTCCTAATCACTTTTTAAAATGGCATTTATCACTCTCCATTCATTCTCATTTCAGCCAGAAAGAAGAACCTTCCACAGCTATCATAGAGAAAGGTGAAACAGGCACAACTTGGCTATAAATGCTTCGACATCATGAACCACAAAACATTTTGTTCGATACCTAATTTGCCTGCTTGAAAAAGTAGATCAAAGATATCTTAACATTATTTAGAGAGCATTAGATGTAGCTTGGAATGACTCAGTGCAAGAGTATAGACTGTCACTACACCATCTCTGGTACAGCATGTAAAATTTCTAAGACAGGAAAACTTGCTTTTGATATTAAAAACATCCACTTACCATTTTCAAACTTGTAAATATAAATGAAGCACTTGAAAAAATTCAAAATAACAGCCAAAAGCAAAATGACACAGTATCCTGAATTTTTTATGGAAGCTCAGAAGTATGAGTACAATCAGACATTAGCATCAAGGCATTTTATCAAGAGAAAAAAATATGGTCAAATTTGATATTGGTTGTGAAGTAAAAGCATTATGCTTTTAAACATTTACAGTGATAAAAAATGGAGAAATCTATTTTGTGTAACCACACCAGTTAGAAAATTAGTTCTTAGAAAAGATATCCATAAAAAGTTTTATCCAAGAAGAATACAGCAATTTTAATCATTGTTTTAAATAAACATTCCACTCTTGTCCTTGAATTAAAAAAACTACCAAGTTTCCTAATAGCCGCTTATAACTCTCTAACTTCCCAAATGACTGACTAACCCATTACATTTTTAAAATCGTGCATACATTTAAATAGATTAAAATCATCATATTAATTATGCACTGTTTTTTATATTGCTCTTTTGATAAAATGCATACTGTATTTACCCGAATATAAGATGACCCCCCCCCTTTTTAAACTGGGTACAATAAACTCCCAGTTATACGGCACTCATGCAACCAGAATTCTCAAGCAACTGACATCTCCTGCCTCTATTTTATATTACACCTAGTTGGGAATGTTACCGATAAAACTGTTGTTTTCAGCAATTTTTTGTTTACATCTAATTTGGAATGTTACTGCTAAAATTTGCATTTTCAGTAATTGCAATACACAATTGTGTATGTTTCTTGGTGTTTGTGTTATATAAAATATTTCGCACACCTTTTTTAAAAGCCTCCTAAAACTTCAATATGCGCTAAAGGTAATAAAAGGGTTGTGCTAACCTTAACCCAAAAACCTAATATAATAAAACGTTTAGAGAAAAGTGAGAACCGCAATGTTTTAATGAAAGAGTTCAATGTCAGTTCTTCCACTATTTATGACATTAAGGCACAGAAATTACAGTTAATGAAATTCGTTACATCTTCTGAGACAACTAGAAGAGTTTAATATCAGTGCACTCTTCATAAGCCGAAACTTGAGCAATTGGATATTGGTATTTATGAATGGTTTTCTATAAAGCGGTCTGAGTGAGCCCATATTTCTGGACCAATGTTGATTGAAAAGGCCAAAGATTTTTATGAATAAATGAAGATTAATGAACCATGAGTATTTTCAGATGGATGGCTAATATGTTTTAAGATCAGACGTCTAGATGTTTCGGGTGATCAAAAATTGGACAACCAAGAAGCTGCCAATAAATTTTGTGAATTTTTTTAAACATTAGTTAAGGAATATATAAATATCCAACATGCTTAATTGAATTATTTAATATTTACTAACTGCATTGCAGGTAATGGTGTCATGATTGCACGTCATTATTCGCTTCTCTTTTGTTTAATATCAATTTGCCTCAAGAATTTCTGCTAATACACCTTTGGGTGTGAATAATTTCTCTCCTTTTCTTGGACAAGGAAACAATTTTTTTGTCATAAAATCCTAAAGGTTGGACAAAGTTAACCCTTACCTCGCATTGTTATTAGAACAAGAGAAATTAATAGCAATAGGCATACGAGAAATCCCATAGATGTAATGCAGTTATTAAAAATTAAAATATTGAAATTAAAAGTGTTGAATTTGGGTTTCATTAATGTCTTGAATGTCAAGGAATTATTTAAGAACAATTGAGTAGAGTACCTAGTCTACAGGTTAGCAATTCCAAGGTGAATGTACAATTCTGCATCTGTTCCTTATTTTGGTATCCAAATGCTTTATTGAAGCCTATCCAATAAAACTCTCAAGCAACCAGAATACTGTATATACTCGTGTATATGCCGACTCCATGTATAGTACGACCCCTGATTTTTTGGTGAACAAACCTGATTTTTTCATATATCTCGTTTATAGTACGACCCCAGCTTTCCACCAGGGTCGATATATTTTGTTTCGATAGCTCGATGGTTACGAGCGAGATATATCGAATGACCTTGATTTTCCACATCACCATAGAATAGACCATAAATGTCGTAAATAGTATTTCTTGCAAGTACACTAAAATTCGGATAAGTTAAGTATCTTACTTCTAAAACATTTAATAAAAAGTGATATGAATCATGATTGCACAAGATGAAATAAAATCGTTTTCAATTCTAGTGCTTCTGGATTACGTTCCGCGTACGTAATCCATCTACTTAATAGGTAGGGATAACGGATAAAAAGAAATTACTTTGTAATATTCCAGTCTTTATTGTTTCTTCAATCACACACCGACCGGTTTCCACTACAAAATCATTCTAATGGTGTTACTAACCGACGTAACACCTTTAGAATGACTTTGTAGTGGAAACCGATCGGTGTGTGATTGAAGAAACAATAAAGACTTGAATATTACAAAGTAATTTCTTTTTTCCAAGATGTCGAAATTCCATAAAGTTACGCCGTCTACGATACTTTTAGTCCAACTCGTTCCAATCCATCCCTTGTAAAAAGATGTAAACAAAGATGTACATACATAAAATTCAAGAAAGGAAGTGCCCATAAATCTTCACTTATATCAAGTATTTGTGAATTTGAAGCTGTATATATGAAAAAGATTCTACTCTTCACGAAGCAAGATAACAATGATAAAGGACCTCACTGTTAAGGTTATCCTACCATTAGAATGCGTGCGGGTGGCATAACTTCACCGAAAATACCCGTGAAGATACATGAATTTTAAATCCTCAAATGCATTACTCGTGTATAGTACGATCCCCAATTTTTGCAATAAAAATTTGGTTGTAAAAACTCGTACTATACACGAGTATATACGGTATTCACTTAACCAGAAAACCCAATTCCCCAGGCATTCCGGATAACTAGGAGTTTACAGTATTTAAGAAAAAATATTTAAACCAGCAATTTTGAAAAATGTACTATCTGATTATATTCAATTATTATAATTTTGGCATTCAAGTTGTAATAACAATTATTAAAATTGCCGGTGGGACAAGATTGTTTCTCAGCATATACCTTGGCTGCCGAGTGACCACATGTGGAGATCGTTTTTCCTGCTGCGGGACCTGGCCCTGGCAGCATGGAAGGGAAGCAGTGATGCAGAGTTATCCACAAGTGAGCACGAGCTTTCCAGCATACCGTGTTTCCCTCTCCTGTTTCTGTTATTTGTTGCTAAATAAACCATTATATAAACCAAGCATCATTATTCATGTGCATACAGTAAGATAAAATGACATCTGCAGGCACCAAAAAGAATATTTTAGCTTTCAACGAGGACTGTTCTAATTAGGTTTCACTGCACTATGCTAATGTAGTGCATGAAGTATCAAGTTTCTAAATCCCAACTTTCCATTGTGATAGTATAGAATTACATCCGCAGGCATCAAATTGATTCTCATCCGCTTTTACGATATACGATTGATTTACAGGAATTTATTCCATACTATGTGGATATAAGACAACTCAAGATTTTTCAGATGCTGAAATTGGAAAAAAATTCATCTAATATTCAGGTAAATACAGTGCGCTATCTGAGTAAAAGTTCTAAAGAGAAGGGTCTCAAATTATTTGACAAATGTTGAGGCATTTTACATGTATATTACTTATGCAAATACGAGTATGTTGACTTATTTCCTAATATGAAATATCGAACTCACCTTGTAGTTGAAATCCAAATGACCATGATGATAACTTCAATGATCAAAGAGACATTCAGAGGACAAATAAATTGGCTACAAAACAGGTGTCCTCAATGTTCGTGGTATGCAATACTACAGTCAACTTTTAGTTCTTCACTTGCCAATTTCATGGAAATGGCCAGGGTTAACTGAACCGTCCAGGCTAGAGATATGTTCCCTGCATGTGGTGCGGAGAACATACCTCTAACCTGTTCAGCATAGATTGACGCATGCATTACTCAAGTGGTAAAAATGTAATAGAAACAATTAAATCTTGATCACTGCTTTAAAGGAAGAAATGTATTCATCGGATGAAAACTTAAACAGAGGAAATGAAAAAAATACTTTGGCTCATGGATGAGAGAGTGTAACCCCAACCTCCCTCTCCCAGATATACCACTGGAGCTCAAAATGCTAGGATTGCAACTTGGAATCCCTCCTTGAGCATAGTTTTTGTGATTGTGTTTGATGTATTAATTAAAATCCCTATAAATGGCTGTTATACAAGCTTATAATATACATAATAAACACTAAAAAAACTTTTTCACAGGGCGCTACATAACAGAATTCTTGAGAAATTGCCTCACTTCACCTTGTAAATCCTCCAGGCAAAATAACGTGTCTGATCCATATGTGACATAGTATGTGGATAGAGGGATGGTTAAAGTGATTAGCTCCCAATGCTAGGATCATGGGTTTGCATCCTGCTGTGGGAATGCTTTTATACGATTCTATGTGATGGATAATTCAGTATTCCGAGAATAGTAGCACTCAAATTTATTACAATCATATAAATAAAACAAACTTTTCCCATTAATTAGCACTACAAAAATGACATTATGAACTTTTTTCATTATAAGATCTTTCAATCATTACTGGCTAAAAATTTTTATACTGGTACTATACTGCAATAATATCATAACAAATTATTCAATGTGCCACCTGAATTATAGTTATGGTGAGTACTTTTTTTCTGATTGGCTGGGGAGCAACTGATGATCATATAATTTTTCGCCATATTAATATAATACGTATAATACGCCAGATTATGTTTCTAGGAAAGGTCCCATAAGTCAAGACAAAAGAAACGATATAATACGTTCCTGACCAATGATCTGATATGAAACTATATTTAGCAGGGGTGGCCAAACAGAGGCTCGTGAGCCACATGTGCCTTTTAACTTAGTTTATGGCTTTTTAAAATTTCCATTCGAGGTTTTTGCTGCAGAATACAGTGACGTAGGGCAACTTGAGATGTTTTCGGGGTTGCCTAAGGGACATGCAATATATATGAATTTTTTGGATACAAGTTATGTACTGTTCAAAAATTTATGAGAACAGAATGTATGTCATGCTGCTCTTGAACTTTCAAAGATTATTTAATGCGAATCCAAGGGTGTGTTTAGCCACCCCTGATGTATAGATATGAATGCAGATAAATAGAAAATTTAATCAACTACCAATCATATATAAAGTACAATAATAATGTTACAATTAGTGTTTAGAAAATTCTTCATAATATTTGCGCTAAATAAGGGGATTACTTTTGGGGAGATTTAGGACGGCTTGACGGCTTTTTGAAGAATGCATCCAGGGAAATTTGTTTAGCTGCCCCTTCTCATTGTAAATGTTCTTAAAGGAAGTTTAAGCATTGGATATCATGTTGTTGGATTTGGTGCTATCCTCTATGTTGGGATCCATTTCCTCAAAAATTGCCATGACAGCATTCAAATGTTTAAAGGCTTCCATCAAAAATCTTGGTTGTATTGGCCTCTTGTAAAGGATTCTCTTCAATTGCTCCTGAAGATTAACAAGGTCTTAATTGGTAAGCTCATAGGAGTGAGAGGCAAGTAATTCCTGAACATCACCCTCTTCAAATTCTAGCTTCAGCTGGTCAGTCATCTCCACAGGGATGGCGAAATTGTGGCTCACGAGCCACATGTGGCTCTTTTAATTTAGTTTGCAGTTCTTTTAAATTTCCATTCAATGTTTTTCACTTCAGAATACAATGAAGTAGTGTGACTTGAGACATTTTGGGGATGCCTAAGAGAAATGTAATATATCTGAATTGCTTCAGATACAGGTTATGGACTGTTCGTAAATTTACGACTACAGAATGTGTCATGCGGCTCTTGAACTTATGAAGATTATACTATGCGGCACCGAGGATAAGTAAATTTGGTTACCCCTTGTCTAGATGTATGTGGGGGTCCAACTGCCATAAGTACTAACATGGATGGCAACTGATGACTGCCGGAAATGCAGATCAACATAAGTCAAACAGGCTTTAAGTCGAGGACCACCTGTATTAGCAAAATGTGTAATAGCAGTACTGAATTTTTTAGAAAATGCTATGCAACTTGCTGCCCTCTCACTATAACTTTTATTTGTTTCGTAATAATTTTTCAAATCTTAAAACATGTAAGGCCATTTTTCTATCATGAAAGGTAGACAAATTTTTTTATTCATTATGACATGTTCTGAAACAGGAGTCTCAAAATCATATCATGTGTGAACCATTTGATAGCACTGCTTTAAATATTTTGTCCGCATTTAGAAAACATACCAATCATGAAGCTATATTCCTTGTTGAAGACATTCTTCTGTATCCCAAACTGTGTAATGTTTTTAATGTGAATGAAAAATAATCTGCAGATATTTGAAAGAGTACATTTCTTAGATTAATTAAAACACTTTATAAGAAATACATATGGGTTTGGGATACATCATTTCATAAATTATCAAACTTTGACCTGCATTAAGTTGGCCAAGAATATTTTTACCCAAACCACTCAGTTTAAATCCATAGAATCTCCAGTTTTGATGCTATTATTTCACAGATTGCACAAACTACTAACAAAACTTCATTTAATAGAAAATAATTCAAGAATGATTTGATGCATCCTATTAACATTCTCAAGAAATATTTATTAAATAACATTTCATAAATTAAAATGCTTTCTACCAATTAGTTAAAAGTAAGTATGAAAAGGGTTAATGAACTACATGGACCACGTGTTTTAGATTAATATAGTTGATAGATTGCAGGAGAAAATTGTCCCATGTGAGGGAATTCATGGGTCATCCACTTGCCTGGTAGGTATTCTCACAATGAACTAATGGGTACAACGGAAGGATCCCAATCACCCTCAACTGATTTTAGTAAAAAAATTTTCCTAGGCTATTTTTGGGTCGAGGAACATGAAAATCATAGTCACCCAGTGAGCAAATGCATGCGTTAACTTCCACAGGGAGACAAATTATGCTCATTATTAGCTACACATCAATGCCTGCTTTCTCATATATTTTGTCTGCTAGTGCTGTCCACATACAGAGATGGTTATACAATGACATTGCATATTAATACAAAAATGAATATTTGACAATATTTATGATTTGTCAAAACATAGTACACTTTTCAGCCACTTGAGATGCTATCAAAAATTACTTTGTAGCTGCTCCCAATGTGGACTTCATTTCATTGTTTTCATTTCATCACTGTATTCACGAGTAAATAAGTTATTTTAATTAAATTTCTTCAATAAATTATTATTATTGGTTTTTTATTTTACAGTGAAAATGGGCAAAATAATCAATCAAATTAATGTTTTGGACATTCTGAATTGGAAAACTAGAGATAAATATGGAAGGATAAGAGGAAAAGGAATGGAAGATGAATATTTTGCATCAGTTATATTTGATTTATTTGTGGAGAAATTTGAGAAAGGAGTTCAAATCGAAATTACCGATAGTCTTGATTTTGATGATGATTCCCTGTCTGAAAATGAGGACAATATTGGTTCAGGTGATAATATCCTAGAACTCGAAAGTGAGGCAGTTGAAAATCAACCTTCTTGCAGTGAATATTCATTTTCATCACCACAAAAAAGGTAAAGAAAAGTATTGACTGAACATTTAGCGGAAAAGCTTCGAAAAATTAATGCTCGTGTTGCTAAACTGAAAGCAAAGAGAAGTAAAAATTTCATCATGCAATCTGACAGAAAATTCAAATGTTTGACTGTTATTGTGAAGAGAGCTTTGAAGTTTTGTGTAATATAATAGGAATTCAAGTTTATGTCGATGTTTGCTAGATATCAAAATAGAAATATTTCAAAGATTTAAAGAAGCAAGAGCTATTGGATTAGGTATTCATGATTACAAATTAAGATCCTGGGCAGCATTATTAGCACATAAATGCAATATTACTTCCTTTCTCGCATCAAAACATTTTCTCAAAAATTTTAAAAGTGATCAGTACATATCAAATTGTAGAATAACTAAATCTGTCAGCCAACAAAACATCAAAGATGAATATGTATTGAAGAAGATTGCAAACGATTTTGCTACAAACATTTAATCAAGAGCAAACCACTCTCATTTGACTCTGTTTGGAACATTGATCAATCGAGATTTGAATGTGAAATGACATCTTTCCCCATACATTCACACACAGGAGAAAAAGATACAACTGCTCATTGTTACACAGTGCCAATTCATGTCTCTTTCTGGAAAAAAAGAAGTTTATATTCGCATTCAAGAATCAACTGGGGACTTTGGAGTAAGAGTCAGAGAAGCAAGTGAATGGAATAGGCCATTCAATATCTATCCAGATGGTAGTATCTGGTAAATTAACCAAAGGGCATGTAAAAACCTGGTTCCAAAAGGTTTTTAGCAAAGACATGAAAAATGATAACCTTCTATTACTCAATTCATGGAGTGGACAAACAGATGCAAATATATTGGAGGATAGTAGATTTTAAAAAGCTCTTGGTGGAAGGAAAATTATATTGAAATTATTAACCCCAAAACTACAAAATATGCTCAAATGTTGGATGTAACAAGTTAGAAAACATTTCTTGAAATATGAGATAGTTTTTTTGTTTTATTTTAGCATATTTTGAATATTCATTTTTGTATTAATATGCAAAATTGTTGTATAACCATTTCTGTATATTGGCAGCACTAGCAGACAAAATACCTGTGAAAGCAGGCATTGATGTGTAGCTAATAATGAGCTTAATTTGGCTCCCTCTGGAAGTTGAAGCACGCATTTGTGTACTGAGTGACTATGATTTTCATGTTCCTTGAATCAAAATTAGCCTAGAAAAAATTTTTCATGAAAAACGGAGGGGGGTGATTCCAGTCCTTTCCTTGTCAGACATTAATTCTCCTGTTTTTAGAATGGGTATTTCTGATTGAGTTTAGGCTAGCTATGGCAGTAATAATCTTCCTCAGCATGTCTTCTTCTGAGAACAACTAATGAAAATTATTAATTAATTTAATCTCCAATGTGTTGTAGCCAGTTAAATATTCAGTGATCTGGTAAGTGAAAGACTTGGGTTTAATTCCAAGACCAATGTAGAAACTTTTCCCCCTGCTTTCCATCATCTTTTACCCTGTTTTTCTAGATACAAATTGATTTAATTTAATTGGAATGTCACTTTATATTTAAAATAATCAAATATGTACTACTATAGTCGGTCTCACGTTAAGAATTCAGTACGGGAGAGATAAGGCTGTTTCTCTCACCCTCTTTCCAATGTAATTCGCCCGTAGCTCCCTCCTCCTCTCTCTCAGCCATGTTGCCAAATTTGGCAAAATTAGCAGGAGAGGGAGACAGGGAGAGGGAGAGAATTGGCAAACACGCGCTCCATAAGCGCTGTACTGAACCCTTAACGTGAGACAGACTATAGGTGTGTTAAAATCAAATATATAAAATTTAAGTATAATCTGCTTTGTTGTTTTTACATGAATACTAATTAACTATTTTGATGAAAGAATGAGTAAGCTACTTTAAAAGTGTTTCTCAATGTTAACAAAGATATAATGAGGTTAATCAGTACATGTTCTCAAAGAAAACAAATATGTAATTTTTTAGTAATTTACTACTTATTAAGGAAACGATAAAATTCATTGTTGAAATAGTTAGACAAAAAATAAACATACTTTTACCATTTTAAAACAAAAATTTTATTAAGAGAAGGAATTTATCAGAATCCATAGTTCCCTGTGGGCCATTACTACTATACAATCTATAGCATAAATAAAATATATATTTATATAGGCCTCCTCCTTTAAACATTGAACGGAGGTGTTGGTCTGACTTAAGTCATCACAAATTAACCACATTAGTATTTAACCCATGGAAACCTTGTGAAGAGCCAGGCCAACAAAACAGGGTTAAGTAACAGTAGATATTATTAATTTCTTCAGGAATTTAAAAAAAGCAAATTGCAAAAAAAACAAGGTTTTAACAATGATTATGCAAGAATAAGAAGTGCTCAAGTGTTGGCATAGTCTACAAGGGTCACTTGTTTAAGATGATATTAGCGTTAAAAACTTTGGTGCCAAATAGATCAAATGTTGCTCATGACTGGTTTAGATTATGCCAATGTAATGTGTAAAAAAAAATGAGCTTACTTCTTTCGCTCTAGAGCATTTATACCCAAGCATAGTCTTAAAAAAAGTCAGCAAAATTTAGTTCTACCACCTTAAAGTCAATGCATTTATGCCAAATTTGTTTTTTTTAATACAGCAATGATCAACCATATGCTTTCAGCATTCTGTGATATCTAATCTCATCCACTGGCAAGAAAAGAAATTAAGTTTAAGGTGAATGCTCAAAAACTCAAACATAATTATAAAAAATGTATTCCTCTGACCTATACAACTCATTCACCTCTTCATTAATGAATGAAGTTCACATCTGCTGTGTTGAATTACCATTCCAAGTGTTATTATCATCGTCGGAATCTCCGTCCCGCCCCGTGGGAAGACGATGAACGTTTCCTTCCCTCCTCATCCTTGATGTCTCGCCTCCAGTGGTGCTGCTGCCACCTCCCATGCTGCCCCCAGTGACGCCACTGCTTGTACTGCTTCCTGCCAGGGACATTCCGCTTCCCCTACGCCTTATGGCTCCGCTGCATTAACAGTGGGAAATAAAAATCACTAAAGATCAGATGTACACAAATGTCTTTTTGAATTTGTCTCTGATCACTTTTCTTTTAATTCAAAATTAAGTTCTTCATCATTTATTGATTCTTGATAGCCTAAATATGAAAAATTGCTTCCTATTTCTAGTCACATAATCTAGTTCAGAGGTCTTAAAACTGGGTTCTGAAGAACCCTGGGGCCCTGAAGGGTTTTCACATAAAAAATTTTTTATTTAAATCCAGAGCTGGTCTTATGGGTGGGTGAGCCGGGCGGTCACCCAGGGCTGCCTAAAGGAGACATGGTATGAGCAATGGGGAAAACTGCATGATTTTTGGCTACATACTATCTCTGGCTGATATTGGAAGACTCTTAATAGAAAAACAATTATACCAGTTAGTGATGGTTGCACACATCTGGTTGTGTTAATAAACAATTGTTATAAACTTTTACTACATTTGTAAACAAAAGCAGGCACATCCTAGCTATTGAATACTTCAATAATTTCAGTGTATAATGAATTTAAAAGTCTTTGATTTTAATGTTTTTAGTTTATTTTTTTCCTTTTTAATGTTATGAATAAATTCAATTTTTATTTTGTTATAAATTTAACTTTTCTTTCCATTTTACTTCCTAATAGCATCTTTGGTTTGTTTTCTATGTGTTAGGGTTCCCAGGAAAAAAATTTGGATGAAAGGGTTCCGCGGCTTCATGTAGTTTGAAGACCACTGATCTAGTTAATAAAAAAGCAGAGAGTTTTCCTGAAGAAGTTTTACTAACAGATTTTGAGATGCAAACATTTTAGAATACTTAATAACATTAGGAATCAATAACCACCTTAAACCAATAAAAAGTAATGATCATTGGCATAAGGAAAAACTAAAAGAATATATTACAATATAGGTCTTCTTAACAAAAAAACTTCACAAAACAGGTAGCTACACAAACCATGAAAATTAAACCTTAAACCCTTTGGTAACATGTATATATGTATAATAAAAAGTGGAAAAGAAGAATTAAGCACAAATTTAAAACATTAAGCATTTCAGTATACATTTTTCTTTCTTCTAATAAAAGCTCCACTTATTCAAAAATGTCATTATCCATAAAGCAACAATGTTTTTCAGAGGGTGACAGGTTTTAAAACCTCAGGGTTGAGGGAAATGTTTCAATTAAGCTTGAGATAGCTCTATGCTACTTGGATTACAGTTGTTTTCAGAAAATCTTATGAGATATAATATCTAAACAATTTTACAATGACTTATTTTGATATTACGTAAAATTTTTCTTTTCCCTCCCAGCCATCATTTTCAAACATAGGTAACATTATTCACAAAATGAGAAAATAATCGAGCTGTTATAATGAGGAAAGTATTAACTACAATGCTATAATGTGCTGTCAAATACTGATCATCATCTGAAGTTTGAACAGCAAAAATATGGGAGTTATTTATAGTTTGATGTATATGATATAAATAGTGCAGCGTTAAATCATATGTTTAATACACGCTACAGAAGGGTTTAAGCTAGCAAATGGATGTTTAGTTCTGTGGTTATTCTTCCAAAAAACAAATTAAGTGCTACTCTAAGAAGGGAATTAAAGATGGAAGAGTGGGCTAGTGAGAAAAACTCACTGCATGGATGGAGGTGGAGAGGAAATTGAACTCGAACCAGAGTGAGTCTTTCTATCCACATCTTCCTTACGTCCGCCAGAAGACTGGCCTTGACCATCCCGCCTCTCACCACTTCCAAACACGAGTCCACGAAGGAACGTAAATATGAACATGAATGGCGACACGATTCTCCAAATAAATGCTGAAAATCCACCTCCTCCAGGACCAGCAGAGGTGATCTCAGTAGATGTTACCTGTTAGCAAATAAAGGGAAAGTGAACAAAAATTGGAAAATAAATGAAATTAATGAAATCAAGAGATTAAAAACTTGGAAACATGCATTGAAATTTCTAGATGTGTTATTTTGATACAACCACTGCTAAAGAAAATAGGCATACATAACCATAATCAATAGCGGATTGACCTTAAGGCAGGGTTAGGCAACGCTTAAGGGTGAAAAAAATTAGAGGGTGAGCATATTTTATCCTCATTTAATATTCTGTTATTTGAATACAGTAAAAAAGTGATTAAAAACTGTTGTGATATTTATTTATAAATATTACAATAAAAATGTATTATGAATTTGAATGAAAATCTTGTTTTATTTTAACTAAAAAGGGAAGGCGTAAATGTCTAAGGGTGTAAGATTTGTAAAACTGCTACTGACAATAATAGATAATGAAATAATTTAGAAAAGGGTTAATTTATGGTATGAGATGCATTCAAGTTGTTGCATCAATCCTTATCATATTACCCTAATGTCTGCTTCTGCTGCAGTTAATAGTCGTCAAGGTGATTTGCATTGTTGCTGCTTTATATTGATTGCTGAAAAGCAGCAACCCTGGCTCTGGCGGCAAGGAATTTAACTTCTTATTATACGATATATACCATATTTAATCGATTGTAAGCCCCACTTTTCACAAGGGCACGCGAGGAAAATTCCATGTTGGGTGTACAGATGTCCTGGTTTTCTGGGATGTCACAAAAAAAATACCGAAAAGTATGAATGCTCCGGTTTTTTCAACTTGTTATTAAATAAAATAGGTATCAACTAAAATTACAACAACACAAATTACATTATATTCAAGCATCCAATACAATTTTTACTAAAATGTAAATTGTCCCAGTTTCTCTCGTTGTCTCCTCAAAGTCTCAAATTCGACTCATCAATCTTGTAACGCCATTGTGCAACAAGATTTGATATTTCTTCACTTTTCTCTTGAAGTCTGCAGAATAATGCGTTCATTATGGTATTATTTAAAAAAAAAAAAACTGAAAAACTTGCCTAAGTAAACGACAAAAATTTATGTTTGCAAAGGCACAAGGAAATGATGGTTGGTTCAGGGAATCCTAGTTACATGCATGCATACTAGATATTTCTCGGAAGTGAATTTATCAAAACATTTCGATTTTTTAAACTAGATTCTAAGCCGAGTGGCAACTTTTAAGGAGGTAAAAAGGCCAAAAAAGATTGACTTACATTCAATTAAATATGGTATATATAACTGTCAGGTTATCCGAATTTTTAGATGAATTATTTCTTTAGCGGTTTTCCCGTTTTAATGCAAAAGTAGGATTGTGAAAACTCAATTCATTGGAAATTTTAATTGCTTGAATTTTATGAAATATGATCATTTGAAATGATCACCACAATATTTTCTCATGTAATTTAATTAAATTTCCAGTGTTAAATGTATTAAGTAGATTTCAATATTAAAATCTGCCTTAAATTTTGATGAATCTGCGTAAATTTGGAACTAATTGTTGTGTGACAAACATTAATTTTTCTTATGTGTTTATCTAATTTGGTTTTCCTTATTTACCATTAAATAAGTCGTAGTTAAGCGAGTCCATGTAGAAATGTAAGTAAGCAGAACAATATAATGCTGCTTCATAAAACTGACAAATTTTACAGCAATGTCTTCATGCCCCAATGTAATTAAAGTGATAAGCAGCATACAACGTAAATTTTAAACAACTATAGGCATAGAGTAACAATGTCTGGGAAATGTTTATCTCATTACTAAACTAAATATATGTAAGCCAAAAATTAACTTCTAATATGATATTGTCTTCTGCTTCTGTTTGCGAAGCTGTAATAGGTAAAGAAGCCTATAGCAGAAGGAATTAGATTGAACCTTAAAGAATATTCCTAAAGAATTAAAATAAGGTTTTGTTTTCACTGTATTTAAGGTATGTACATTACTCTTAAGTCTTTTTTATTAATAACAAGATAGCATAGCTACCATGCAAGGTAGCACACTGTCTATACTTGGGAATTTTGATGCCAAACCTCCAGGGTTGGGCCACAGAAACCCTAGTTTCATTAAATTGTTGCAACTAAGTTTAGGAATGGTGTTAAAAATTCATTGACTTGAAAAACAGTAGGGATTAATATGTACTGAAAAATGCACCACTGTTTAAATTAAAACAACAAACAGCTTTAATTACACTTTGATTTTTTCCACATAATCTACCCCACTATATTTTAGTAAGTCTGTCTGTAGACTTATGCAGGCCCACATTTCTCAACCGATTCCAACTGAATTTGGCAAGATTGTAGGGGACAGCAAGAGGAAGATCAGTGCAGGATTTTGTTTCTGTCTGTCTGTTTTATTCAAAATGGCGGCATATTTCAACATTAAACTATGTGTAATTTCCTGAGTCCTGCTACTGATTTGAATCAAATTTGGTAGATTGTGGAGGGCTCCCAGGAATAATTCTTAAATGGTTTTTGTTCCTCTCTGCCCATTTTATTAAAAATGGCAGCTGATTGAATTCTTAAATACTATGTATCATCTAGAATTTTGATCAGATTTTAACCAAATTTCCCTGGGCAATGCCAGATATTTCTGCTAACACTACATAAATGAGACCATAATTGAAAGCAGTTGTATTTATACAGTGTTATGTGGGAGAAGTTGAAGTGTGATTAAACTCTCAAGCATGTACGACATATGTCATCCAACGCAGCATCTTCTGTTACAGCTACTATCTCCTTTATTCTTTGAGTCACAGTAGCAAATGATGAACCTACATAAATGTCATGAGTCAGGGAACATTCCTAAACAAACATTATCTCTCTCATGTCACTAGAAGATTTTTTCAAGAGGGTAGTTCCCCTCGTTCAGTCTGTGACCACAGCGTCAACAACAACTAGTCACTTACTGATGCAGAAGCGCTGAATTTAATTGCTAATGATGAAAGTATCGTTTCTTTTGTGAGTGAGACTTCAGAAGGATATTTGTTAACTTTAGAAAGTGAAATTGAAGATGAGGATGTTAGTTGTGAGAGATTAGAAAATCGAAATGAACTGACTCTCCGTGTTCTTCATTGGAATGATATTGATAGTGCAAATGTAGTTTCTCCTTTTGATTGTGAATGTGAAAGTGCTGTGAACCTTAAAATTTTAAGTGATAGCCTGCTAGAGTTCTTTGAAAGTTTTTATAAAGTTTTATGAAACTAATTCTTGAAGAGACCAATCTGTATGCAAGCTGGTATTTGGAGAAAGAGAAAACTTTTTCCTTTTGTAAGTCTAGATTTTGAAGTGGTATCCCACCTCTCCTAATGAAATAACAGTACTGTTGGGAATCTGTCTTCTAATGGGCATCATTTCTAAACCAAATATAAAGATGCATTTCACTCGTAAATATCTTTTCGCAACTCCATTTTTATCAGATATTATCTTTGAGGAAAGAATTTCTCTTCTTTCGCAATTTCTGCATTTTGTGGATAATAATGACAAATATTTAATCCGCAGTTATCCCAAAGGTTAGCTGATAGTCATACTGATGCTGCTGGCACAGTAAAGTTGAACCAGAAAGGGATTCCCGCAAAACTAAAGAATGGAGAGCAGCAACACTGCTAACAGGGCATCATTTCACAGAAGAGAATCCCTCTTCATGCAAGAGAAAACTTGGACAAAGGAAGTGCACAAAGAAGGCAATAAAGAAGGAGACAGCCTACTGATGTAAAAACTGCCCTGGAAATCCTTCTCTGTGTGTTGTTGCAATATACCACACTTTATCCAATATTGCAGAATAAAGATGAAAGTACGATGGATATTTGAAATTATTAAGTAGAAGTAAAAAAAATTAATAAACTGCAAACCACCATGGTTAACCCATTTGCTCTCAAAGTATTTGCCACTGTTCACCCCAGAAAGCTCACGCCCATTTTTTGAAAATTTCATGAATTTCTTAAATTTTTTTGTCTAATATTTGCTCTAGGAAAGTGAAAATTTTCATAGTATTGTAAAATATATTGTAGTTTAAATCAAAAAAGTTTCATGCGAGACATACCCTTATTATATGTATAAAAAATATAAGTTTAAAAAATATTTTTATTGAAAAAAAAATTCATTTTCAATGTTATACAACTTCATAACCTCTATATTTGTCATACTGTTATAAGTAAATTCTAAAAGCCTATTTCATATTCTATGACATTCAAATTTCATTCAAATAAACTTATTTATACCAGAGATATTGAATATAATGTGAAATGATGTAAAACGCGTCTCATCGCCTTAGCATTTGTGCTTGGCCAAACACTCCCCATGTAAGCCTTTGTTGCATATACTGCAGACAGTCCTTGATCTTTTTCTTCTTTCCTTAGTGCTGCCAACACAGCAATTAACTTCTTTTTTCCATCAAGTTTTCACACACTCACTGTTGCTCTTTCGTCACTCTTATTTTCTTTCCTCACTGAAAGCCATTCGTTACCTAAATGCTCAATTATATTTACTAAATACGTAAGTCTCGAATGCAGTTTCCCAGGTCCTTTGAAGTTTTCTTTGTACAGAATAGGTATAAATATTCAAAACCATCCTTGAAATAATATTAGATGCAACTTTCTTCCAATATTTCACTCTTTCGTTCATCCATGTAAGTATATAGCATCATATCGGAATGGCTATGTGAAGATTACTGACAAAGTTGACCCCTATGGGTTACGTTACCAGTGAGTGAGATTCATTCTCGGGAGAAAAAATAAAACAATCCAAAAAAAATCCTCAGGAAACTTTGTTAGGCAGTTTGTTACAGACAATGTAATAGCCTTTGATAGATAACATTGTGATGAAAATGCAGCGGCAGGTACTGTTTACAAAAGGTCGGTGGAAGACAGTGTGCGTAATCTACGGATGTAAAAGGAGAATCATTCTTTGGCTGATATCTTGCTGCCAATGTGTTGCGGCAGGTGGCCACAGAGAAAGGACTAACACATCTGCTTAGGAAAAATACTAAAGTCGTAATAAAGATTACTATTTCAAAAATAAATATAAACTAATATATTATCTTCTATTTGGCAACAATTATAATGCAAAAAATGTTGTATGAAGTTTTTTAAACAGGTTTAAAGCTAGAGCTGATATATCGGCAGGTTGAGCATTTTAAGGTGACTAGGTGAGGCTGATATATTGGCACCTTGTGAGTCTAAGGGTTAATATTACTCATTTTTTTTCAATTTTTATTTTTAATATTTTCCGAGAATAAATTAAAATAACACATATTGCATTCTGGAGCATTTAAATACCTGAGAGAGCCATTTTTAAATCATGCTTGAGGGGGGTTAAAGCTGTATGTCGCTTTAATTTTAACACCCTGCATTTCCTCAATATTATAGAATTCTTGTCCATTAATTCCACTAACACGTACATGAATTCAGAAGCATTTTTCATCTCTAATGTGTCACCTACAGCATGTTCTGCATATAACTTACCAAGCATGTCAGTATTCCTAACTAGGTCAAACCTCCATCAATTGAAAACACCACAAAGTCAAATGTATTTTGAATAACTGTATTTCAATTTCATTCATAAAATTACTAATAGTATGAAAGTGTGCTATGAAATTAATAGGATTGTAAAGTGCTGCTCTAGGCGATTGCTTAATGTGTTGCACTGAAGGGTTTTGCAACGAGGGAACCTAGTGACAAAAAAATTGGAGAATTTGGATGTGAAATGCTTGGAACACCCGAACACAGCAGTGATATTTTCACATCCATGCTGACAGCAGAGTCACACAATGTCCATCTACTACTAGCTTCTACCTCTAGAATTTGTCATGATTACGGTGAATTTGTCATTTAAGTACTTTTCAGAAATGCATCCTCAACATAAATCTGGGTGTACCTGTATTTGGATTAATACATGGTGGAGCACAAAATGATCCCCTATTTGTTTTTTACAATGAAACATCCATCTTGCGTACTGCAGGAAAACTTGCACTACGTGGGACTTATATGCCTAGTGGTATCTCCACAAACTAGTGCATTCACCCACGCAATTCAGTCTTCCTCTGTATCATAGTTGCCGTTTCATTGTAAAAACAAATAGGGGATCATTTTGGTTTCCCCAGTATAAAGAAATTTAGTTTTCTAGCTTACTTAAGATTTGCTAAGAAATTGATATCAAGTTCCTAAATTATGGTTTATGATAAACTATTATATAAATCTGAACTCTCAAACCTTCAGTGTGGAGTACTGTGTTCTGCATTCCATAGTACGGAGTACATTACAGGACATGCATATTACCAGATTAATTTTATTCTTCCATGCAGCAACTACAAATTAATCTAACTGAAGATTAGTATTAAAAATATTTGAAATTTTTAAGGGATAAATATATCACCAGCATATTAGATCAGTTATGGCTTATTTAACTACTATAGTAGTTTTAGGCTTTATTTTAACCTTCTGGCAGAACCTTCTTCTGCAACAGGGTATGGATGGTAATTGAAATGCCACCATCCTAAGAGGTAAATGTTATTCTGCTATATGAAAATAAATCATTCTAACTAGTACTTGATGGAAATATATGTTAAAGGTAATTCATTGAAAAGCTAACTAAGCTGAGAAAAGTTAGGATTGTAAATTAAAGCTAGAAATATAATCTTTTTGTGATTATGCAGTCCTTAACATCAAATCAAATCAATTTAATTACTACATTAAAGCAGATGGAAAAAAAACTAAAGGTTAAATTTATGAATGAAAAATAAAGAATGAAAAATGGCTTACAAAATAAAGAAAATATCGATTGACAGATTAGATGCAATGCACAGTAATATACAGTACAAATATATAAGCAAGGCTTTAAACGCTTACAGGAAGTATAAGAACTGCAGCAGATGGAGCCAATTCCAAATCTCGCAAAGTTTTTGAATCCTCTTCAGCAGTGAATTCTCGCCTCGGAAATGCCAGTGACATAGAGAAATTCCTGAAGAAAAAATGTTGAAATTAAAAATAACACACTACAATTAACTTAGATCAACTATCTCTTTGTAGTATGACATTATTTTAATGGTTTCAATTTTAAAACAAAAAACCTGGAAAAAATTGGTGCCCTATGGTTAATTAACTATAATGAGTGAACAATCCTAATAACCAGAAAAAATATTTAAAAAGGAAAGTATTCACATAAACACTGGTTTAGGGGAATTTACTCCATGCCAGGAACCAAACACACATGCAATCTCATACACTCTGGGTTTAGAGGGAATTACTCCAATGCCGGGGACCCTTTTTTGCTTACATGCACAAATATGCACTAGCCAAAAACCACATACAAGTACGTCCTTTCTAAAAAACTGCCTATATATGTATTTCGGAATCAACGATTCCATCGTCAGTAGGAGTAATTCCCCCTAAACCCGGAATGTATGAGATTGCGTTTGTGTTTGGTCCCTGGCATGGAGTAAAATGTGAATACTTTCCTTTTTAAATATTTTTGATTATTAGGAGGATTGTTCACTCATTATATAAACAACCAAATTAAGAATCAGACTTTACATGTCCTATTTAGCCAAATATAAGGTGACCACAATGAAAAGCTTTCTATTAACAAAAATAAACAGAAGGGTACCTTCTATTTGGTGACACAAAAATTGGAATTGACAATTTTGTTCTCACAGACTCTTGGCCAGTAAATGCTAATCTTCATTCATAATATTTCACGTTTTATTTAAACTTGCATTAAACAGACTTAAATGACCAATGTACAATGCCACAGTTCTCAAATGGAGATGTAAATGGACGTCTAATGTAACACGGATGCTTTTAGGCAGTTTCTGCCGTAAGGTCACTTAAGTCTCGAGCACTTTATACGGGAGAGGGTTAACACACCTCAACACCAACTTAACCTAAAACCAACCCAACCATAACCCATTAATACCTAAGTACCATTACTATTACTACAAGTATCAACTATGCAGATGCTTACATGGTGGATGCATACATAGTGCCACCTTTGGGCCAAAATTTTAAGGTTACTTGGAACACCCATTAATACACAAGTATGTACCATGTTTTTTATAATGTTTTAACAAAACAAACTTCCTGATTAGGCGGAAGATTGAGATTTGGCAGAAATACTTCAGTCATACATTAAAAATCAATGACAAAGAAAATCTCGAAAAAAGAGCTATTTCCACTGTTTCCCATAAGATAACACGCAAAAAGCAAGTTTTCAAAAGGCAGGATTTCATCCTTTTACAAATTAAAATTAGAAAAAAATTGACTAGCGATATTCAAACCAGGACTGTTTTAAATAAGAATGAATAAATTTTCTTATTTTTATTGTGAATTTTGCCATCAATTCGAAATCATACAAATTTATCGTTTATATCACATATTTTAGAAAAAATTTGCCTTTTAACTGTTTCCTGCCTTTCCCAGAACTCGAGCTTCTATTGTTGTCTCAATTTTAATGTATGTACAAAAGAGTACATTATCATTTGAGAACATTTAAATTTGTAACCAGTCTTTATTTTTGATGGGCTCTTACTATAGTATTGAATAATAACTCACATGATGGACTTACTAGTGATATATCCTCAAGTGAGAGTTATAAGGATGTGTTATCATCTTATGTTCCATTAAAAACCAAAATCTTACAACTTTCTATATTACATAACTAAGATGATGAGGATGATCCTGATGTGACACTTAAGGGGATAAAAAAATCAAAATTTTCACATATTCACAGGGGAGTGTACCAATGATGCTCATGTGTTTATCATGGTCTTAAAAAGTTTTAAATGGTGCAGCATCTTGATTATATTATTTTTCAATAAAAATGAAATTCTGGACCATTGTGTATGGCAGACCAATTTGTATGCTTCACAGAAAAAGTCTGCATTCAGTGAAGGTGAAAAAAATAAGGGAGGAACTCCCAGTAGAGGAATTTAAACCATGGTTAGGTATGACTTTTACCATTGGATTATACACTCTTCTCAGCAAAAAGGGCTAAATGTCCACTAAATGGATCCAGGTGTTTCACAAGTGATGTCAAGGGACAGATTTCTGTCAATTTGAGACATTTTTATTGAAACTAGTAGCCCGTTGCAGCTTTGCCAGCAATTTTATAAAAAAACAAGGAATGTATAAAATATTATAACCATTTCTTTTTTAATATTCAAATTTTTCATATATAACAAAAACATTTATTTATTAGTATCATATATGGCATTATAAATATCAATGATATAAATTTAACTTTTAAGATAAAGCTTCTCTATAAACAACATTTAATGTTGTTGTATGTGGGTAATTGGGCACGGCAAATCGAAGATTTTGCCGATTTTTAACTCTCGATGCAGCTACATACAATTGTCCATGAGAGAAAACAGTTTCTTTCAAAAAAACACCAACTGCTTCTAAAGTTTGTCCTTGTGCTTTATTTATTGTGAGCCCAAAAGCTGGTTTAATGGGAAATTGACGTCTCTGCCACTCAAATGGAAAATGAGTATCGGTTGGTTATAGTGTTATACGGGGAATAAAATAAATTTCATCCATTTGGCATACTTTTACTTTAAGAAGTCTATTATTACCTTTGCTCAAATTAAATATTTTCAAAGATGTAACATATAAGAACACCAATTTTGAATCTGTGCAGGTTGATGCAAGGTTTCATAATCTTCAAGATTATTTCCGAGAAAATTTATTTTATTTTGTGTTGGAACAAAATATTTCTTCAATAATGGAGGGGTTTCAGTTACTTAAAAAAACACAGTGAATATTTTAGTTTCTTGTATAACTTGAGTGAATGAACAAAAGAAATTAATTAATTTAATGAAAGACAAAAAGGTAAATACATAACCTTTAAGAAATATTTGGACAATCTAAATCTAATTATCTGAGTTACTTACGTTGTTTTAAAAGCGGTTTGCTATGTAGAATACAACGGCAGACAAAAATATTACTAAAACGTAGTAATATAAATAGTAGAAACGCCTATCAATAATACAGGCTATCTTTAATTGTTTATATTGTTACCTTCCTCCATCTCTCTCCTTCTCCCCTCTTTCCTCTTCCTCCCCCTCTCTCATTTTAAAGCATTCAAAGTGCACTTATATTCCCGTAAGGATTGATATAATAATCGGATTTTGAGGTTTAACAATATAATGAGTCGCTATGGCAACATTCCGTTAAAATGGCAAGATTTGCATAAAATATGTAAATTAAACGTTTAACATGGAATACTTCGAACTGTGGGCGAAAAAAGATGAACAGAATAAGTAACTTTATAAATTTTTCTTCAAAATGGTTTAACTCCGAAGGTCGTACATTAATTCCTTCTAATTTTAATTTCCAAATGAATAGGAGGCTGCACGTCGAAAAATTGCGTTTTACATGTTAAGTAATGGGAAATGGAAATGCCTCCCTTGGAGTCGAACCAAGGAATTTTTTCACAATTTAAATTCATCATCACCTGAAAAAGTGTTAATCAATCATCCCTGCCAAATTTCGAGTTTCTATCTTCATTACTTCTTGAGTTATTAGCTTTATGAATCTTAGCGTGACGGACACTAAGCAATTTATTATATAGATGACATTCCTAGCAACCATACACATTTGAGCTTAATTTACATAAAATATACAAATTTAGACTCCTTTTTGAGTCATTGAATATTAATTTTCAGAAGCATTACAAAAATTAATAAAGGCAAAACACATGGTGAAATTCACAGGTTATTGATCTATGAAACAAAATCTATCACTTATGGTCAGTGTGTGGTATGATAAAAAAATATTTTTCTTATCTACAGAAATAAACTCTCCAGAATTTCTTATGATACAAAATAAGCGAACACTATACACAAATAAATATCTACATGGTTCACTCCTAACACTTTTTAATGTACACCATGGTTAATGATAAAATCAACATTATCTGTATATTGTTGGCCCAATGACTCAAAAGTCAGAAAATAACTATGAAGTCCCCAACTATACCAAATAAAAAAATCATTTTATACTGTCTTGTAGCTGAAATGCGCATTTGGTTTTCACAAACATTTTATGGTATACCATCAACCCGTCGCAGTCAATTCGTCACGCGTCAATTTGTCACACGACAATTCGTCGCATGGCAATTCGTAGCACGACAATTCATCTCATGACAAACTCGTCGCGTGTCAATTCGTCGCAGGACAAACTCGTCGCATGCCAATTCATCGCAGGAAAAACTCCTTGCGCATTGCCCCATTAGGAAAGCCCATAAATCCATGTAGGGGTTTTTAAGTTTGCTTTTTAAAATTATTTCCCGTCAAGTTTCGAACTCGTGATTTAAATTATTGTAAAGATTTAGCGTAAATTATTAGTTATTATCGAAAAAAGTTGAATCAAAGCCAGTGTTCAATCATGGACAACGTTGCCTATTCACGAGTTTCATACTTACAAAACATAAAAGTAAACATTTCAGAAAGGCATAATTACACAAGAAATGAAGCTGGATTTGGCGAAAGTGATGCGATAGGAAATCAAATTATCGTTATATTTGAATGCATTACACTTGGAAGCAGATTGTTTACAAACAAATTTCATTAACTGTTAAGAAAAGCTAAGTGAAAACGTATTCTTTGTAGGTGGTTTTCAGTTTTTCATAGAATAAATTGTTTTTGTATATTCTGCATATGCCCTAGAATTGGCAGCGAAACTAGATTCACAAAAACCATTAAAATTCAACGGGCACTTACACTTCTTTAATCATAAAACGTCACACAGGCAACATTCGCTATTTGTCCCTAATTGGTTCCTGAAAAACAGGTCCAATAGCGAAAGGACCAATAACGAATGGTGTTTTCCCATATGATTACATGTTAAAATTGATTGGACGGTTCCACTGAATCAATTTCAGACATTTAAAATTATATTTGACCATTTAAAGCAACAAAAAGAATAGGTATTTATTCATTAACATTATAAAGCATAAATTAATACCTTTAAACCTAATATAATAATGTAAAACGTAATTTCCCTACACGTATACTAAACTGGACATACCTAAACTTGATGGCTGATTTTGCTTACAAGGAAGAGTGGAAGGTTGGGATGGACTGGGAAGGGAATTAAAGATATGGTGGGGATGAAGGATTATCAGGATCTTCATCCATTTTCTCTTTATCCAAAGGCAAAGTCTTTTTAGTGAAGAAGCTGTCAATTTTAATCTGCTTGGCAGATTTCTTCTTCTCCTTCAATATATCCTTGTAGCATCTCATGTCATTTTCCATATCCCTGACAATCTTAGAACTCCTTTCTATTATGGGGTCATTCTCTTCAATGATTTCCTTCATTGCCTCCCAATGTCTGAAGAAATCATTCAGGAGAATTGCAGTCAAATCCTTGCTTGGGGTTGTCTCTCTCTCCTCCTCCTCTTCTTCTAGCTGTAGCAGTTCTTAAGTACTCAGCTCTTCATTATGTGACTCAACCAGTTCTTGCACATCTTCAATTGCAAAATCGTCAAAACCCAGTTGCCTTCCCACTTCAACAATCCTTTGCTGAATTTCTTGTTGTGTCAACAGTGAAACCCTTAAAGTCAACAACACAGTCAGGCCAAACATTCCTCCAGGAAGTGTTCATATTGTAATTGCTGACTGCATTCCAGGCAGTCCTAATGTTATCGATGGCCTTTTTTATATTATAGGATCTCCAAAATTCTTTAAGATTTATTAGGACCATCAGTTGCTTCAAAACATTGATCAAATGTAATCTTGTGATAAATATTCTTGAAGTTGCTGATAACATTTTGATCCATGGGCTGGAGAATGGATGTTGTGTTTGGTGGAAGAAACACAACCTTCACCAGTCCATCAGAGAGATCTTCTAAATTTGGTGTATGACCTGGTGCATTATCTAAAACTAAGACAGCCTTATTATCCAAGTTCTGGTCTTGCAAATATTTGGTGACTGCAGGTATGAAAGAGATAGTGAACCATTCATTAAAAATATCCTTTGTCACCCAAGCTTTCTTATTGGATTTCCACACAACAGGGAGCTTTGCCTTCACAAATCCTTTCAATGCTCTGGAGGTCTCAGAATGATAAACAACCAGAGGTTTTAACTTAATATCCCCAGCAGCATTCCCACCCAACAACACGGTCAATCTATCTTTAGCTGGCTTGAAGCCAGGCATGACTTTTTCTTCTTTGGCGATAAAGGTCTTACAAGGGGACGTTGTCAAGTCGATGTCAAGAATCCGGTTGAAACTTCTTGAGGTGAAACTAGAGACAAAATAAGCGGACACGTGTCCCGGCTTTCTTCGAGAAAGAATGGGCAAAATAGATTTGCATGCAAAACGTATACCAGTATTTAGCTCAGCCATTTCATAGAGTGATGTGTCTGCGGTCGCTAAGGCGTTAGCATTGTAAGCATAAGGTCGGTGGTTGGATTCCCACTGGCTGCTAACTTCTTTTTCGTTTTTATTTCCATTTATTTTTTCAAATACCAAGCTGGGTACGTTTCGCAACTTCGTTATTTGTGATTAAATGTTTTTTATAGTAATAAAATAATTTTTCATATTTTAATCTTTCATTTTTTATTTGCCAGTAGTAAAAAGAGGTGGTCCACTCACTATTCACCATTCAACTGAATATTTTTAAGGCAAAGGCTTGGATGGTATTTATCGTAAAAACAAGGAAAGCACAGATATTCCTTGCACCACGCGCATCTTACGAAACTTAGTGCGAAACATATGCACTTCCGTTTGCATAGGTCTTGGGGAAAACAATCCTCCCGAACGTTCATGAAAACACTTCTGGTGTCCGCTAATTTTGATGCATACCATGCATTCTGGTGCATTTCTCAGATTGCGGGTGAAGACAGCCACAAGATGCCATACTAATGTAAATTGCTTACCTATAAAAAAACGAACAGCCCCCGTTATATCTTGTTTATCGTGATTATCTGATAAAAATGAAGCACTGACGATGTCTCCATCGTCCGGTGCAAAGCTACTTCCGGAGGGTCCGGCAACTGGATCGATCTCCATCGATAAAGCGAAATGGTTCATGAAGGCAAAAGTCGAAATCAGGGAGTTAATCAAGAATCGTAAAATATTACAATAATCGTAAAAAAACAAAAAATCGCTGTTTGTTTATAGGGAATTAGTGGACTGTATAAAATTGAAATCGTGGAGCTGTATTCAAAATCACAGGATCGTTCAACCGAAGTATGCAACTAATAACACAACATGAGGCACTTATATGAAATATGCGAATAGCATTGAGAACATAATAGCACAAGAAATACAATTAACACTGAGAGCATAGTAACAAAGAAATGTAAAATTGACATTAATGATGCTCACTGTAAAGATGAGTACGTGTTGTTTTCAAATCACACTTTATCTTGTTTGGATTCGATGTGTTGAGACTCGAGGAATAAGAAGTTGTTCAACACAATTAAAGAACTTATGATTTTGCACTTATTTTAAACAAAACTTATGACGGTTTTAACAGGATAGGAGCTCCGTATAACGTGTCCATCCTGGGTAAGAGTCTTTTTGAACTGGGAACTGTTCATCATGATGGCAGCACCTGCGGTAATGCAGCCAACCATCATGTGACCGAACAGACCCGACACACACAATACAAGTAATACATCAACCAATAGTACAAAAAACATCTTTGAATTTTAAACAATCGCAATACTGAACGATCAAACAGCTAAATCGTAATCCAAAAAGAGTGCAGAGGTCGTTGACGGGAGAGTAAGTGATCCAGGAGAGCAGAGGTCGATATCAAAAAAGCAAATCAAAGGAGTAAAGCGAGAGAAGCACGTAGCAAAAGCAGCGAATGGCAATAACTGAATTGGTGATGATCTGCGGCCTTTAATTGTAAGAGCGATCCACAATAGCACGTGTATCGCAACACTGTTGCGGGGAAATATGTAGAGTTTTAGCATGCGCATCACCCCGCTTGGCGTCACAGGCACCGTGAGAAATGCTCATTTAATGGCGTGGTGTGGCTATCTTTGCGTTGCACGTTGTTTTTTCTTCATAGAAAAGCAAGGTCGGCTTGGTTTTTCAAGCTTCGACAATGCGTTGCTTCTAATTTTGGTAAACCCGAAGAATAGTTCATAGTTTCCCAAAAATTATTTTATTTAAGTCGTAAATACTATAAAAAAACATTTAATCACAAAAAACGAAGTTGAGAAACGTACCCAGCTTGGTATTTGAAAAAATAGATGGAAATGAAAACGAAAAAGAAGTTCGCGGCTGGTGGGAATCGAACCACCGACCTTGGGCTTACAATGCTAACGCCTTAGCGACGGCAGCCACCGCGCTCTATAAAATGGCTGAGTTAAATACTGGTATACGTTTTACGTGCAAATCTATTTTGCCCATTTTTTCTCGAAGAAAGCCGGGACACATGTCTGCTTATTTTGTCTCTAGTTTCACCTCAAGAAGTTTCAACCGGATTCTTGACATCGACTTGACGTCCCCTTGTTAGTAGGCATCTTCTTCCAGAAGACGGCAGTCTCATCCACATTAAACACTTGCCTTGGATCATACTTCCCTTCCTCAATGATTTCTCTAAAACTTTCAAAATAATTTTTAGCAGCCTCAACATCGGCACTGGCTGATTCACCCTGAATCTTAACACCATGCAAGCCAGTCCTACCCTTGAACTTTGAAAACCAACCATCACTATCTTTGAATTCTAAATCCTTCCCAACAGTTCCTTCTGGTTGCATCATTCTTAAATCTATGAAAATTCTCTTAGCCTTGGCTTGAATTATAGCAGTGGACATTGGCATATGTTTAGCCTCCTGGTCCTGAATCCAAAGGAGAAGCAAACGTTCCATTCTAATAAAAATTTCATCCCTATTTCGTTGAAATTTAATTGTCCCCAGTACAGATTTCTTCGATAAGTCTTTATATTTTTGTTTTTCTCTTAAAATTGTCCTTACTGTGGTTTGAGCCATGCTCATATCTCTTGCAATTTCTGCACCAGATTTTCCACTCTCAAACTGATCTATAATTTTTAATTTCACGTCCCAAAGTTGTAACAACATGTTCTCGTTCGGCAATATTACCACTAATAAAATTTTTGTTCACACTGAAAGCCATAATTAGGGGCAAAACAGACTTTAACCTTTAACCGCCGAAAGGGACACCGGTGTCCCGGCAAATTTCTGGGTAAGCCTGCCGAAAGGGACACCGGTGTCCCGCTTAGCTCCGAGGCCGCTCACAGATGTCGTTTTTGTCATAGAATCAAAATTTTTGGAAGAGAAGAAAGATGAGGCATCCTTCTTTTCCATCTGCTCTCCCAAGGCCGAAGGTCTTGCGTATTGGGGAAGGGGAGAGTAAACAAACAATCGAGAGTGCCTCACTCAAAGTGTAAGTCTCTGCTGAGGTGAGACTCTCTCGCAACACAAAGAGATGCAATTAGCTGAACCCCAAACGTCCCTTCCCTTTGTTAGTCTTCCTTTTCCGCATTTCTGTTTTACTACGTTGCAACCCAAAGAGATGCAATAAACTGAACCCCAGGACTAAGCCCTACCCCAAAGCTTCCTTCCCTTTCTTATTTTCTTCTTCCATTTCCACATATATGCATATACCTATGTTTTACTACGTTTACGTTCATTCATTTGCAGACTACGAAGTAGAGCGGATGTAGACTTGTGCGTTCAAAATATCTGTAGCTGTTCGTCTGTTTATTTTTTAGTGATTCCTTTATTTTTATATAACTAGTTGAGATAGGATGGCTAACAGCTACACCATCGGTCGCCGCACTTGGAAATGGACAAAGAAATTATTTTTTCATTTAGTCGATCTAACTATCCTAAATAGTTGGATTCTCCTTCCCTCGTGCGGTGACGCATTTTCACATCGGCAATTCCGACTGTCCCTTGTGCGGCAAATGGTTGAAGAGGGCGCTAGAACTCTTCCTTCCCAGACTCTCTCAAGGGGGCGACCTAGTGCTAGTGGAATGCAAATAAAGTGCTTAGAGGCCAAGGACAATAAGCATTGGCCCATTTCGGGGACCCTTATCTGTTGCCATGTGTGTTCCTCAAAGAGCAATAACTCAAGGACGAAATATAGGTGCAAGACATGTGACGTGGGACTATGTGTTGAGCCCTGCTTCGAGGAATACCACACTAGCTCGACTCTATAGGGAAGTGTAAATACTGGGGTTGTGTCAGCTGCAGACTGAGCAGGAACCACATTGCCAAAAAGTGACTAAATGCAGTATTTTTGCACTTTATTTTGATTTATATCAACAATAAGTTATTTCGGCATCGTAATTTAGGCTATTAGGGTTATATAACCCTTTTTATTTCTATAAATAGGCAGAACGATGTAATTCTCTGATAGTTTGACCACAAAATGCTTTTTATTTGAACATTTTATCACCAATAGTTCACGAGATATGCGATTTTTGCAAAAGACGTACACAAAATATTTAAATGTCCAAAATTAAATCCGGCAGCGGGACCCCGCCAGAGGGTATTTAAATCCGGCGGATAAAGGTTAAAATAAGTTTAGACACCAACAGCGATCCAATAAACAAAAGAATGCCATAAATCGAACAGATGATAAAAAAATGAGGATCGACATTCGTTATGCATGGATGAAAGAGGAAAGATCGAAAGGACGAATAGCGAACGACGAAACAACGAGCGGCCACTGTATCTCGGATTCCATTACTCCAATATGGACAATTATTTTTATTATGCCTCTCGAAAGATTGCATATTACAACTGTAGAAATCAAAACACATATTGTAAATCAAACGCCTTTGAAAAATTATTAACATTACTCTTAAAACCTTCTGCTATCTACGTTTTTATTTCTCTTTAAACAAAAAACGTCTTATCTCGGCTTCTATTGATAAAAAAGGACAATTTTTTTTGTTGTACCTTATGAAAGATTGCTTATAGCAATGGCAGAAATCAAAAACATGTATATATTATTACTCAAACACCTCTGAAAAACAAATAACTTTTCTCATTCACCGAAATTTTTGCTTGGAACATGAAAAAGTCAGTCTGCGGAAAACCTTTTCTGTATGTAATTTAGAGTGATACATTAAGTGAAGAAGATGTACAGAAATGTTGAAATTTACTTTTGGAAAAGACACCAATCCAATATCATTTGTAGTTCTCATGATATGGATGTATAAACAAAACCACAATCTGCGCCGGCCGATAAATAGACCAAAGCGATATTTTCACGTTGTGCCTCCCTAGCTCTTCTTAAACGAGGCTTCCTAAAGCCATCCAACATATTTTGTGGTACCCACTTTATAATTCAACTAATAAAAGCTGAGCCTTATTAATTTTAATTTTTTCACCAGAAAAATAATGCCACGTTATAATAATAAATATTCATAATTTGATGCATACTTTTGATAGTATTATAATGCTACTAGCGTAAGTGCCCACTGAATTTCAACTTCGACCGTTTAACATGTAAACATCGCAATAATAAGATGGTGCACAGTTTTACCGTCGAATAAAGCTAAAATGAAGAAAATCGGTCCATATTCAGATATTTTGATGATTGAAGAAAGAAAGTCTTGCACCGTGAAAAATCTAAAACTATGTGTAAACTTATGGGAAAATAATTATTGAATCAAGCACCCCCTGCCCCCAAATTTTTGTACTGTCAGATAGCCTATGTTACCTGAAGAGGAAAATTATAGATCTATGCAATGTGTGGTGACGATACCTTCAAAGTTATGGAAATTACAATTTGTGGAAATTTCACGTCTAATTATTTACGTTACTGATGCAGTTTTAAAAACTGTTTGCTTATGGAGTACTCTATGCGACATGAAAATATCATTAAAACCATTTATTATTAATACTAGCACTGCAAGCATTATTAAAATTTTGAATTTTTACAACTTCGTATTTTTCCAATCGGTTTTATCCAAAAAATATAACCGTTACAAATTTCAAGCTCAGCTGAAAGTGCTTTATAATTTTTATCCTCGTATGGGACAATATTATCATTAGAAACCTTTTATCTACTACTAGCAGAATTTCCCATTGAATTCAATGGATTTAGTGAAGCTACTACAGCACAACATACAAACTCTTTAAAATATATAGTAGATACTTTTTAACTTACAATTAGCTTTTCCTAACAATTAATCATATTTGCTTGTAACAATCCGTTTCCAAACGTATTGAATTCAAATATAACGATAATTTATTTCCTATCATCATGTTCACCAAATCCAGCTTCATTTATTGTGTAATTATGCCTATGAAATGTTTACATTTATGTCTTGTAAGCAAGAGTGAAAAAGCAACATACAGTTGTCCATGACTGGTAAATGTACACCAGATATGTGAGCTTATTTACGTTAATAAACATTATACAGTCATGCCTCATTTAGCGCAAAGGATACGTTCCGAACGGTCTTTGCGCTAACCAAATTTGCGCTAAACAAACTGATTATAACATGTACTTAGTAGTGATCAGTTCACAAAATTGCAAGGTTCGCTAATATTACTTTTTTATTTATTTAATATTAATTATCATTAAAAATCAATAATAATACAATTTTAAATCTTTCGCAGTGGTGCTCGCACTTATGCATAGATCGCTAGGTTCTGCGAGTTACCATTTTCGTCACTGCAGCGCTCAAATCCACGTGTAAATTACTTATTGTATGTATGTGTAGGGGTATTCACCATTTTCAATAATTGCTTGAAATTCATCAGGAAACTTTATAGTTGCATCTTTATCAGCACTTGCTGATTTACCTGTAAAACGAACGCTACGTATATTTGCACGGCGTTTAAAATTTTGAAACCAACCGGAACTGGCATGAAATGTTTCTGAAGAATCTCCACCCTCTTCTTGCTTTACATATTCAAACAGGGAAAGTACTTTACTGCAAATTATTGCTTGACTAAGGGGCATGTGTTCATTAGAACGCTTAGAATCTACCCACAACAGCACCAGTTTCTTCATTTTTTCAAGCACCTTTCTAACAGTAAATGATCGTGTGAGTTTCTTCGCAGTTACTGCGCTGGCTGCTTTAACGGAACTTTTTATTTTGTCTTTATTTAACAAAATTGTATGAATTGTAGGTTGTTAAATTAAACTTACGTGCAATATTGCTCTGATGCTCACCTTGTTCAAAACAATGAATCACTTTAAGTATTTCTTGAAGATTTATGTTTTCCCTGATAATTTAGGATTATTTTCGATACTTTGATTGCCTTTACTCAATTTTCTCCTTTCTGCCATGATTTACTGAAATTATTTCCCCCTATTTACTGTTAAAATGTTATTTTGCCATAGACACCGTATTTACTCATGTACCCACACACATTTTTCCCCAAAATGCTGGGGAAAAAAGGAAGTGCGTGTCTTACACGAGGATTTCTGAACAGGTTATATAAATTGTATTGATAGCAAATTCTCTGCAATATTCTTGTGTCTATGTTTATATTCGTAAAAGACATCGAATTCTACAAAGTATTTATGCGACCAAGCAAAGGTGTAAGTTATGCCCATGCTGCAGGCAAAAACTTGTAAAGAATATGCCGACTAACTGATAACTATAGTTCAATGACTACTGAGGGTTTGCTGGCTTGAAAATAGGTAGGTTCAAGTTTCGACCTTTACCCTCATCCACTTCAAGGAATTCGTTGTGGTGAAATTTTTTTGCAAATGAAAGATTTCATCGTTCGAAAGGAAGACGGAAACTTGTTTGTTCGTAACCTTCCACAAGACAATACGCGAAGAAACTCCCCATCCACCTAAGGAAGTTCCCATTCATAGATGAAGATATTGTTCGTGAAGCTCAATATCTGTTCGTAATATTAAGTACGTCAAAACCAGAAGCAGGGGCAAAGTTGCATAATAATACCATAAAAACAGTTAAGGTATTAACAAAAGAGGACTATTGGTGAGGAGATTTCTGCTAGTATCGTCATAAAGAGATCATCCAATAAATTGTGTCACGTAGAAGGGAGAAAATGCTTAACACGAGCGGAACTTGTTTCAGGGAGTGGAAATCGGTGACTTAAAAAAAAAAACTTATTCTGGCTCAAATTAATTTTTTCCCTCCGAATCGGCCCAAAAATAGGAGCTCGCGGGTTACATGAGTAAATACGGTATTAAACAAAACACCGCAAATATGTCATTGGAACTGATTACGTGAAAACAGCTTTCCTTTATTTTTTAAGCAAACAAAAGCCAGCCATACATAACAGTATTTATTTTATTAAAAAATAAATGAAATGTATACCATGGGCTTCCAATTGTGTTATATCGAAATTGCACTAAACAAACATGAGCTAAATGAGGCATGACTGTAATGTAGAATATAATGATTTTTACTTACAAAAAATCTGATGTGGCCAACACATGACTTTCTCCATATTTGTATTTAAATTATTATGAATAGCATTATAAGGCAAAATTATTATTTCGTATCGTAAAAGAATACACTCGTCCTTATTGCCGTAAATTATATTTTGAATATGTTCACAGAATTCACCGCTACATGGTGGTGGTGTTGTATACTGGAAAATACGAAAAAGTTGAATATCTCCGAAATGGATGGTTCTACAAAAATTTGTTTTAAACAAAACTTGGAAGAAATATTGTTCTCTACAACTTTGGTCCTCACAAAGATCACCAGTTACGATGTTTTTAAGGAGATATTTGATGGAAACAAAAAACCGATAACTTTTTATAAATAATTCCTAAACAATAACTGCTATGGAAAATTCTTTCAAATGAAAGTTGTAGGAAATTACATTCCCTATAACCTTTGTATAGAATTGTATATAAAATAATGAGGTTTTAACGGAGAAATATCACAGAAACTGAATCGGGTTTCGAATAAACCTAGACTTCCGGTTAACCGTTATTGTCCATAAACTAATCAGTTCTTTGTGCTCATGCTAAAGTGTTTTATATGAAATTTGGTATTAATATGACAAGGACTTTTTGAGTTAGAGAGCCCACAATCACATACATCCACACAGACACACACATATTATTCCGAAAATAGTCTAAACGTGTTCTAGGGACCTCAAAACGTGTATTTCTGTTGAAATCTCGAAGTCATTTTTTTCATGATCACAATACTTTCTCATTACTTTGTATGGAGAAAGTAAAAATGTAAGATTCCAGTATTCAATAGATGAAAGAAGGTTCAATTACTTTCATCAATAAACGCTCCCTGAATAATAATCAGTATCTATTTACGTTGCTATCCATAAAAATCGATCGTTTTGTTGCTTAAGCAAAAGTGCGAAGTGAATAATGCTAACTTTTGTCTATTTGTAAGCTTCATTGAAGCTAATTGAATTGTAGGTAACAATGACGGCCGCCTTGGCAAAGCCCAGAAAGAGTACAAAAAATCCACAAAATTTCGAAACAAATAGCATATTTCTGAAAACTTCGACCGTGTAACATGTAAACTTCGCAGGAATAAGATAGTATAGAGTTTTATTCATCGAATAAAGCAAAAATTAAAAAAATCAGTCCATATTTACGTATTTTGTTGCTTAAACAAACCAACAAACACACCCTTTAAAATATATTTTAGGAGATAATATATTTTGAAGGGTGTGTTTGTTGGTTTGTTCATGGAACTCCTCCTAAACGATAAAAGCTAGAATAACCAAATTTGGTACGATTCATCCTTACATCCTAACTTAGTGAATGGTCAAGGTTTGGTCAACCAGGATTAATCAGTGCTGCCAATATAGGGGATTAACATTTTTCCATAAGACAACACGTATGAATCCATTGCTTGACTTGCAAGGTATTCTTCCTTCAAGCATCAAAATATGTAAATATGGACCGATTTTTTTCGTTTTTGCTTTATTCGACAAATAAAACTCTATACTATCTCATTCCTGCGAAGTTTACATGTTACCCGGTCGAAGTTTTCAGAAATACGCTATTTGTTTTGAAATTTTGTGGATGTTTTGTACTCTTTCCGGGCACTGCCAAGGCGGCTGTCATTGTTACCTCCAATTCAATGGATAGCAATGTAAATAGATACTGATTATTATTCAGGAAGTGTTTATTGATGAAAGTAAATGAACCTTCTTTTGTCTATTGAATACTGGAATCTTACATTTTTTGTAAGTAAAATCATTATATTCTACATTATAATGTTTATTAATGTAAATAAGCTCACATATCTGGTGTACATTTACCAGTCAGTGTTCAATCATGGACAACTGTACGTTGCTTTTTCACGGGTTTCTTGCTTACAAGACATATGTAAACATTTCATAGGCATAATTACACAAGAAATGAAGCTGGATTTGGTGAAAGTAATATGATAGGAAATCAAATTATCGTTATATCTGAATGCAATAGGCTCGGAAACGGATTGTTACAAGTAAATATGATTAATTGTTAAGAAAAGCTAATTGTAATTTTAAAAGTAACTACTATATATTTTAAAGAGTTTGTATGTTGTGCTGTAGTAGCTTCACTAAATCCGTTGAAATTCAATGGGAAATTCTGCTAGTTAGTAATATTTCAAGAAATCAACATATATTTGGTTGCCATGTAACATATATTACCTACGTTAAATGTTTTCCCATTTTTAATGCATTGGATTCAACTCCGGCAACAATGGGAGTCGTCATGGTTGCTTATAATTGATATTGTCAAAAAACTAATAAAATCACGTATTTTTCTAATTCTAAATGTATTTTTATGCTATTTCGATCAGGATTCAGATTCTGAAGTATTTAAGTCTCAAGTTTGAACTATGTTTCTAAGTAATATTAAAATTCAAATGAAAAATAAGCTGCACTCATCTGCATGTTATTCAAATGGAGAGAATGAAAAAAAAAAAAAAAAAAAATTAGAATGGTCAATCAAATCGATTTAAATCCCGACTACACCAGCTAACTCTTTATTTTGGTTAAAATTATATCTTCTTCCTGCTTCTATGTGCTGTAATTGCTGATTAATGGAAAAACATCAATACATACAAACACTTTTCTTTATAGATATCTATAGACTATAGATAGACTAGAGATAGGTAGATAGATGTAGATTACTATTTAACCACTAGCAAAATTGTCCAGTGTTGCTCTGGTTGCTATGATATTTGGCACTTTCCATTGTTAAAAACCTAAAATAAATATCTTTTTTCATGATTAAATACTACATTTTACCCAAAATCGGCTTTGATGCGATTTATGACTTTAAAAAATATAAAGTTGATTCTTTCAGATTAATATGTGTTTTATATACGAATTCATTTTAAGAAATATAAATTTGCAAAAGAATAAAATTTTGCGCACCAAGCAATCAATTTTTACTTGTTATCTTATGGAAAAATGTCAATCCCCTATAATGGCAGTACTGACTAATCCCGATTGACCAAACCTTTTCTATTCATTAAGTTAAGATGTAAGTAAGAACCGTACCAAATTTGGTGGTCTAGTTTCTAGTACTTATAGTTTTGGCATGCATAATGATTATGGAAAAATGTTAATCTGAATGATTTCATGATGTAAAACTGTAAGATTGGTAAGACATGAAGTCCCAGGTAAGAAGCCATGTTACTGGTGATAAATATAAGGATATGTGAAAGAGAGTAAATCCCTATAAATAATCTTTTCGAAAACAATGGATGATAGGGGGAGGATTGAAAATGGTCGATACTTTGAAACAAACTATTTGCAGCCATGGAACCCTTATATTAAAATATTTTTTCTCGCGGAACCCTAACTAAGAAGTGGTAAGTCAAATCACAATAAAATTTATTTTATAATCACTATAATTGTTATTTACATAATTTATGTATCTTGCAGTATACAGTTTACAAGTGAAGTTCAAGTTTCCTGCTGAAAATAAGAGAATGTTGGGTCTCTTCCTCAGTCTATTGTGGAATCCCATTTACCTTCTGCGGAATCCTTGGGTTTCTTCAGAACACAGTTTGAAGACCTATGTTGTAGAATGTGTCGACAAATTCTTCCAGGGATACATGAAGGAGCGTGTCCCACGTCAGGAGGGAAAGGGAACGGTTAATGACCTTCAAGTTGGCCTACCTCCACACTCTACCTTAACCACGCATGAGGGGGGGGGGGGTGCTGGGGGGGATACACTCCGAGGTTGAAAGGGTAGAAAGTGGAGCTTCCAATGACATATGGTCAGAATCAAAAAAGTATCTTTCCACTGAAACAGAAACCTCCTCAAAGGAAAAGAAAAGATCTAAAATAGCCTCCTCACGGGTAACATTAATTTTTATTGAAGACAGAAACCGAATCTTGACCGAATTAGAGAAAAAATGCATTTACAACAAGGGTCTCGCGGCCCGCACGTGGCCCACTTGTTCATTTTATGCAGCCTTCTCAGTGGTCTTATTCTAATTATATAATTCAGCCCGGCTCAGTGTTGAAGAATTTTTTAATTTTAAAATATTATTAGTCCTCTTGAAGTGTAATTTTTTCGTTTATGGCTCGCATACAATTTGCGTTAGAGATCTCTGATTTAGAATCAGAAAAAGACATGATATTATCAGTTTTATTACAATGCCAAAGATAAATTAACATGACAACTCCCATTGTCGCCGAAGTTGAATCCAATGCATTTAAATGGGAAAACATTTACCGTTGGTAATATCATCTTTCAATTTCTGTGTGCGATTTTGCTTTCTTTACATGGCAACCAAATAATTGTTGATATCTATTATATATAAAAGCTTCTTACATAAGATATAAGAGGAGGATACAATTTCTGAGGAACTTCCCGATGTGCTGGAAACTTGATACAGTAAAACCTCTATATAGTGAACCTCTGTTCATCGTAAACCTCCGTATTTCGTAATATCTTTTGGGTCCCGCCAAAACTGTATGTTACGGTATAGACAAACCTCTTAATATCGTACCTCCGTATTTTTGTAATTCTCCGTATATCGTAATGGGAAAATGCACCCCTGATAAAAAACAACCTCCCTATAGTAAAATAATGTATTCCTGTTTACGGATAAAATAATTAAGCTAGTTTGCAATGAAAATTTGCATGTGAATAACCAAAAGAAATCAGTCGATGGTATATGCATACGTATGCACAAGGTTATCCCGTTGAAGTAACCACCGTAGTGGCCTCTCGAAAAAGTCGCCAAAATATTATAATGCAACAAATATGCACAATTTAAGTTGAAGTTAGGTTGCGTAGTTTATTACCTATGCCAGGCCCTACGAGTTCAACTCGCTCAGATTTACGGTCCCCTTCTAAAAGGAAACAAGGGCAAGCACCAATAGTCAATTCTTCCGTGATTCTCAAGTTACACATCACTGCTACTTATGTACGTATCAATTTTAATCACTCGTGAAAAGTGTCACGAGAACATTATTACAATGTTGGAAAGATATGTCATTTAAACGTAAATTAATTCTCGATCCTCAGCTAACACACCATTGCTACGTATTTATTAATTTTCACGGCCTTTGAAAAGAGCCCTGAAAATATGACTACAGTGTTGCAAAGGCATTTAATTGTCAATTCTTTCGTGATCCTCATGTTACTTTTACTGCCTCTGAAAAACCCACGAATATATAACTGTAACATTGCAAAGACAAAATTTAAGTCAATTCTTTCGCGGTCCTGAGGTTAACAACGCACCACTGCTACGTACGTATCACTTTTTACCACATCTGAAAAGAACCGTGAATACATGACTATAATGTTACATAGACATAATATTTATGATAGGTACTGCTTCTGCTGCGAAGATTTCTCGCCTGGTGAATCCCCTCACACGTCCCGGTTTATCCCCTCATGCAGGCGTCCAGCTATACGCCGGTATGCGTCAAGTTTCTATGAACGTGTAGTGCTTATGTTTGCCTAATACGAGGAGCTTGTCAAAATTACTGGTTATACCACATTGATTTGTTTCATTAAGCTATAGTGGATACATAATCTACAAATACATGTTTTTTAACGTTAATTTTGTCCTTAATCACGTGAGTATATTATTTATTATATCACAACTTTCATGTAGTTATTAATGCATTAATTTTCCGATTATAATTAAAGTTTGTTAGGTGTATAACAATATACCTCATTATGCCTTGTATAATATTAAGTGCAATATTTACAAATAATACACAAGTAATTAATGAATATGTTTATGAATAAATTAATTTTAGACCCATAATGGACATGTTAAATCATAGAAAAAGACGGCTGCTGAAAATAGAAATGAAGTTAGCAATTTTCCAAGCCATTGATGAGGGGAAAAGAAAAATAGATGTGGCAGAAACCTTTGGCATACCACCGTCGACTCTAACATCTATTTTAAATAAACGTAAAGAAACTGAAGTAGCAGCACATCAAGGTTTCATCAATAAAAAATTTCGGGCAGTGAAAAATGAAGAATTAGATAAATGTGTGTTTGATTGGTTGATGGAAGCTAGAGCCAGAAGCACACCTATATCTGGGCCTATTCTACAACAGAAGGCTAGGGAAATGGCATTGAAAATGGGAATAGATGACTTTAAAGGGTCAAATGGATGGCTACAGAAGTTTAAAGTGCGCTGGAACCTAAGAACTTTAAAAATGTATGGGGAAGAAGCTTCTGTAAGTACAATTGTGGTAGAAGAGTGGAAAAACACTGCAAACAATTTTAGTGAGTTATGATCCTAAAGACATTTTCAATGAAGATGAAGCTGGATTTTTTTATAACTTACTCCCAGATAGAACTATTGCAGTTAAAGGAGAACCCTGCCATGGAGGGAAAAAAAGCAAGGAGAGATTTACAGTGCTTTTCTGTACCAATGCAGATGGCACTGAGAAATTAGAGCCACTTGTGATTGGGAAATATAAAAAACCCAGATGTTTTAAGAATATAAAAAAACTTCCCTGTTTATACAGAAATTCTAAAAAGTCATGGATAACTGCAGCTTTATTTAGTGAGTGGCTAAGCATGCTTGATGCAAAGATGGGCATAAAGAACAGAAAAATAGTTCTTTTTCTGGATCAGTGCACTGCTCATAAAGTTGAGGGGATCGTGTTGCGACATGTTAAAATAATGTATTTTCCTCCAAATACCATAAGTAAACTGCAACCATTAGATCAGGGCATAATTTCTAGTGCTAAGAGAAATTACAGACAGCAGTTGGTGCTCTATATTTTAAGAAATGTGGATGAAACAAATGATCTTACAAAATGTAAATGGAATATATTGCAGGCCATGCATAGGCTCTGCCTATCATGGAATTATGTTCAATCAGCCTCTATTAATAAATGCTTCATAAAGGCAGGATTTATGAGGACAACATATGAGGAAGATGAAGTATCAGATGATGAACCTTTGGAATGGGATGAAATCAATAAAATAATTCATGTTCAAACATCATTTAATGATTTTGTTAATGTTGACACTTCCCTATTAACTTGTGCACCAACTGAGGGAGAAATGGTAGAAGAAGTGGAGATAGAAGTTGAAAGGGAGACTATAGCAGAGACTAATATGGAAGAAGAAGAAAATGATGAAGAGGAAATAATTCCATCTCCAAAAAAGAGTGAAGTGCAAGAGGCTTTGAGTGTGCTAGAAAGATTTTTTATGAATATGGAGGATTGCAGTGGTGATACTCTCTTGCTACTAAATAAAATAGAAAATGTTGTATCCAATGAATTTAAGAAAAAGATGACACAGACTGAAATTACCAGCTTTTTTTCCAGTAAACAATAGGTAGAGTACATATTCATTTTTTGTTCAGTTAGGTTGGTATTTATATTATAAATATATTAAATTTATGTTGTGTATATATAAATATACTTAGTAATTAAAAAGACAATAGTACTTTTAATTACCAGTTTGTGCATTTATGAATAATAATATGAAGGTCTTACGGTAAACCTCTTTATAGTGAACCTCCATTCATCAAAATGCCTAAAAATCTGGTCCCTTTCATTTCGATATATAGAGGTTTTACTGTATATGGCACGATTATAGGTTTTTAGTAACAACCGAATGAAATAATCCAAAATCGTTGAAATTCCAATGATGGTCTATTTTGGCCCCATTATTGCGCCATAAGAAAAGCATGTAAATCAGTGTAGAGGTGTTTATATTTGTTTTTTTAAATTATTTCCTGTCAAGATTCTAACTCGGTACTTCAACTATCGGAAAGTATAGTATACTAGTATGTATTAATAATAAATGGTTTTAATGATATTTTCATGTGGAATAGAGTACCGTATATGACCGAATATAGCCCCCCTGTTTTTGGCCAAAAGCGAAGTGCAAAAGTTGGGGGGGGCTATTTTCGGGCACTAAAAATTAGGTGGGTACAAACAAGTGTGCAAAGCTTCAATAATGATGAATTTCATTCGAGTCAGTAAGTGTTTCTATCCATTGTAAGACTAAACTACTCGGGTTGCGAATATTTATTTGCAAGGCTGATTGACGTCACCATATAGGAAGGATTTTTCAATTACCTGATCGCTCTCATTATTGTCAAATTGCAAGTTTTACCGTATTTGCTCGTGTAAGCCGAGACCTCGTGTATTTATTTGAGCCGAAAAAGGGTTTTTTAAATCACCAATTCCTATTTCTCAAAAATGCTACGCTCAAGTTAAGCATCTTCACATTCCTACGTGACGAATTTATTGGGTGATCTCTCTATATCGGTACTAGCAGAAATCTCGGTAGTCCTCTTTTGTTAAACACATACCTATTTTTGTGGTCACATTGGTCATGTTCGCAGAAATCACTCCGGTAGCGATCATTCTGCTGTACGTAATTTTCCAGCCATATGGTCACTGATCCCTACCGTAGCGGTCGTCATTTTTTTGGCGAACTAAAATTATGATCAGCGATCATTCAATGATCACCACGGTGGCTATGACTTTCATAGACGTATCATAGAATAAAGGAAGCACGCCGTATCTGAACATGGTAGGCGTCGTCTGCCGTGAGAACAAAACCCCCACCAACCCGAACTGGTCGCGCATGCGCCGTGGCCTCCATGACGATTGCAGCAGAAGACTTCGTCGAGTTTGGGGAGCACCCGTTAATAAACTTAAAACTCTTTTAAAATTTTTATACAATGAATGAAAATGACTAAATACACCGAAATTCAGAAATAGAATAATAGATGCGGCATGGGTGCTAGCTTAACGTATATTTGTTTACCGACACGACATTTTGGGAAAAAAGGTGAGCGGCAAATAAAAGAATTCGTGTAAGACACGCACCCCCTCTTTTCCACCAGCGTTTTGGGAAAAAAGGTGCGCAGCTTACACGAGCAAACACGGTAATACCAACAAAATTAACCTTGCCCGAGAATGGACTAATTGCCTGGCTAAGCTCGAATTGTTAATTACACAAACGAAAGATAGATCGAAATATGAACAAAGTGCGAATTTATATTGCTGCATAAATTGGTTTCGACTTGCTAATATTGCTGCATTAATTAGTATGTTATTTCGACTTTTTAAAGTTTATTTTTACTCCCTAAAAATGTATTTTTGTTCAATTCCTTGTCAAATATCTCTCTCGTTAGTATACCCTCTGAATTCTGAGGAACAAATCTGAAAACCTTAAAATTCCAATTAGCATGGCGTTTTATCACTCGCTAATTGGTACTTTTTTATTAAATGAGTGCAAGTTTGATATTTCTTCAAATTATGCAACATGTTTCATGACATTAAAGTCCTAAAAATAATCGTCCTTTCAGGGTATTAAAATATTTTCCAGATTTGTGTGAGAAAAATGGGTAGGGGGGCTATATTCGGTCAAATACGGTACTCCATAAGCAAACAGTTTTTAAAACTGCGTCAGTAACGTAAATAATTAGACGTGGATTTTCCACAAATTGTATGTATGTTACCCTGCAGGTAACATAGGCTATCTGACGATACAAAAATTTGGTGGCAGGGGGTGCTTGATTCAATAATTATTTTCCCATAAATTTACACGTAGTTTTAGATTTTTCACGGTGCAAGATTTTCTTTCTTCAATCATCAAAATATCTGAATATGGACCGATTTTCTTCATTTTAGCTTTATTCGATGGTAAAACTGTGCACCATCTTATTATTAAACGGTCAAAGTTGAAATTCAATGGGCACTTACGCTAGTAGCATTATAATATTATCAAAAGTATGCATCAAATTACGAATATTTATTATTATAACGTGGCATTATTTTTCTGGTGAAAAAATTAAAATTAATAAGGTTCAGCTTTTACTAGTTGAATTATAAAGGGGGTACCACAAAATATGTTGGATGGCTTTAGGAAGCCTCATTTAAGAAGAGCTAGGGAGGCACAACGTGAAAATATCGCTTCGGTCTATTTATCGGCCGGCACAGACTGCGCTTTTGTTTATACATCCATATCATGAGAACTACAAATGATATTGGATTGGTGTCTTTTCCAAAAGTAAATTTCAACATTTCTGTACATCTTCTTCGCTTAATGTATCACTCTAAATCACTTACGGAAAAGGTTTTCCTCAGACTGACTTTTTCATGTCCCAAGCAAAAATTTCGGTGAATGAGAAAAGTTATTCGTTTTTCAAAGGTGTTTGAGTAATAATATATATATGTTCTTGATTTCTGCCATTGCTATAAGCAATCTTTCATGAGGTACAACAAAAAAAATTGTCCTGTTTTTATAAATAGAAGCCGAGTAAGACGTTTTATGTTTAAAGAGAAATAAAAACGTAGATAGCAGAAGGTTTTAAGAGTAATGTTAATAATTTTTCAAAGGCGTTTGATTTCTACAGTTGTAATATGCAATCTTTCAAGAGGCATAATAAAAATAATTGTCCATATTGGAGTAATAAAAGTCGAGATATGATGTTTAATGATTAAGGAAGTATAAGTGCCCGTTGAATATTAACGATTTTTGTGAATCTAATTTCGCTGTCAATTCTAGGGCATGTGCAGAATATACAAAAACATTTTATTCTATGAAAAACTGAAAACCACCTACAAAGAATACGTTTTCACTTAGCTTTTTTTTTAACAATTAATCAAATTTGTTTGTAAACAATCCGCTTCCAAGTGTATTGCATTGAAATATAATGATAATTTGATTTCCTATTGTATCACTTTCGCCAAATCCAGCTTCATTTCCTGCGTAATTATGCCTTTCTGAAACGTTTACTTTTATGTTTTGTAAGCATGAAACTCATGAATAGGCAAAGTTGTCCATGATTGAACACTGGCTTTGATTCAACTTTTTTCGATAATACCTAATAATTTAAGCTAAATCTTTACAATAATTTAAATCACGAGTTCAAAACTTGACGGGAAATAATTTTAAAAAGCAAACTTAAAAACCCCTACGTGGATTTACGGGCTTTCCTAATGGTGCAATGCACGAGGAGTTTTTCCTGCGATGAATTGGCGTGAGATGAGTTTGTCATGCGATGAATTGTCGTGCGACAAATTGACGTGCAACTAGTTGTCTTGCGACGAATTAACACATAATGAATTGACGCACAATGAATTGACATGCAACAAATTGATGCGCAATGAAATGACTGCGACGAGTTGTCTTAGAACCACATTTTATGACTTTTGGAGAATTTTGATTTATTAGTTTGATTGCAGACATATAACAAGCTCGATAATTCTTTGACTAAAAATGATTTTACAGAAATTACCTAGAATTAATAATTTTGCAAGGTTAAGGTGCTAAACAGTTATTGAACACATTACCTGAATGGGAGGTTGACATTAGCTTTAACATAGGCACGCACATTAGCCAAAGTAGATCCAGCATCAAATTGGTGAGTATGAGATGTACCATCTGGCAAACGGAATTGGATGCGAGCTGTGTTGCTAAAAATAAAAGAAACATGATTGGCAAATGTCCATCATCAAAATATCACCTGTAAGATTAGCCAAAAATCTTATAACATAGTAGGGCTTTCAGAGACATTTTAACTAAACAACAATACTATAATATATCTCATTAAACTACCGTATCTGCCCAAATAGAAGCCGACCCCCCAAAAATTTCCACAATTTTTTGGCAAAAACGTAACTTTTGTAGATTTTATGCTGAAGTTTGCCGGGCATTCATGCATGGCTTAGAATACATTATTCGAGATCAAAGAAATGAGTGGGAAATGGTTTAGTTGTTGACATTTTGAAATATTACTTCAATTAATAATTTTGCGTTGTTGAATAATGTTCTGTATTCAGTGACAATAATTTCATTCATCTTCATTTTCACAAAAGGTCAAATATAGTAGTAGCGATCTCGCCAAGATAATTTTTCATCCAAGTCTATTTCCAATGAATTTAGCATTTAAATTGCCTTAAGAAACTGCATTTTTATAATTATACATGTTCCATGTAAAGTTTTACCGAAATTCAAACAGTTGAGCATACAAAGCCGTCAATGCATTTTGCGTAATCGTCTGCATAGTCAATCTACGCAAATAATGTGAAAAACTCAGCCTTAAACGGTAACAAAGCACAGGTAGTGAGTGCTAAATTCAATATTCTGGCCTTTATTATTTATTCATTAACCCTCTCAAGACCAAAGATGCCTCACGCTACTGACCCCAAAAGTCCGAAATAATCCAAGATGGCCTCCAATTTCAGGAAACATTAAATAAAATAGTTATACATTCACAATTAAAGATATTTATTGAATAATAATTTTGTTTTTACGGACTGCAATGAATCACTCAACTGGATATTTTCTTCCGTTTCTTCATACAAAAAACATTTTCAGCATCAACCCCAGATATACTAACTTCATCATCTGAAATGTTGCTAATATCAATATCTGACTTTTATTGTAAACCACTGCGAGGTTCTGCAGAAGAATTCATTCTCGGGAAAACTTTGTCTTCTACATCAAATCCAAAAAATTCACGACCCAAACTATAATTTACATCATAGTCAGAAGTAGAAGAATTACTATCAGCATTTGGGATGGTTTTTATACAGAAAAAAATAAAAAACTTTGATTGAAAGTTTGGAAAGCGTATTCGTACACAATTTGAAAAAGTATGCCAAACACACGCTACGTCTTGTTTCTATAATATACGACGTAATTTCCGTGAGGAAAAGTGAAAGTCGCAGTTTTCGGAGGTAAATTTGAAAGCATATTTTTTGGGCGGTTTCGGGCGGCTGGTCGTGAGAGAGTTAGTATTCATCGTAGGTCAAATATTTACTTTACGAAAAATACAGTACTATCATTTGAACGCGACGGAAATGAGAGACATGCTGCGACTACGAGATTTAACCTTAACCCAAATTTCCTCGGACTCGCATTTAAGCCGAGGGGTGATTTTTTCATGATAGATTTTGACAAAAAACATTGGCTTGTATTCGGGCAGATACAGTATATAAAATTGTGATATTTTTTACTTTTTTGTATAAAATGCTTATATTTTCCAAGCATGTAAGAAGCATAATTAAAAAGTATGGTTTGATAAAATACTGCTTAGCCATATAATGGAAACTAGCAATGTAAAAGGGAAAAGGTTTATATGTACAAATGGGAGCACCTTATTTTCACTGATTAATGAAGGATCATATCAATAGAGTTCATCATAATGCTGACACATAACAAACCTTCTTGCTGCTGCCAATAAGGCTGCTCTCTCTTGTTCTTCTGCTGCTTTCTTCTGGTCTTCTTCTAATTTCCTCTTTTTGGCTGCGTTCTTTTCAGCTTCATAGCGAGCTGACTGCTCTGCCCTTCATTATGGAGCCAAAGTATGTCACTTTATTAAACATAATAAGTCAATTTCATGAAGCTACATTAATAAATCTGATTCATTTTTGTCTATGTTGATTTCAAATTCAATTTTAAATTATATAGATATTTTTCAGTCAATATGGTCATTTGATAATCAGATTATTTAAACAAAAATAAGTTGAGGTATAAAAATCTGTTGGTTTCTAAAAAATAGGTCCAAACTCAGCATTTTTTATTTGAATTAACATGAGACTTCCATAAGAAACAAGATTTGTTCATAACTTTCTACATTTATAATAAAAAATAAGTGAAAACCCCTTCTTTATAAATGAGAATACTTCACTGAATCATATATTATACCTTACATATAAAAGTATTTTTTTGCAATGAGATCTTATTCTCTAAGATTATTTTCACAGGGACTTTATGAGCACTATTATTTAAAAGATTTTCAAAGGGTAATGTACATATATACTTTGCAATCATAGCATTCTTCCAATTAACCATGCCAATAGAAGGAGAAGACAGCAAAGGTAAATGAAAAAATGTACATTTCTAAATTAAATTAATCCATAATATTCCATCTTTCTTCAGCAAAACATATTCATATAGAATGTTCATGTTGCTTAAGTTTATGAATTCAATCTAAGAAAATTATTGATTAAATCCAAAGGATATAAAAGTTCTACATTATAAGAAATTACTTTTATCCAATTTAAATGCTAGAAGCACTGCAGTTGTATATCTTTTATGCATGAATTATAACCGTATTTACTCGAATATAAGCTGCCACCGCATATAAGCAGCAGCTAGGGTTTTTCAACATTGAAAATAGAAAAAAAACTTCCCTCGACATAAGCTGCGTTTTAAGCTAAAAAATATGTCTACAACCGGAGGCTACAGAAATTTTATTTGCTGTCCAATTGAAAAGTTATGGTGTAGAATAACTGAAGTTACGAGTGCATTAAAATGTTGATTTTTGATTTTCTCAGCTGACTTTGCCCGGATGCATACGCAAGAGATTTGTGAGTTACCTCTTCTTTTCCCTGCCAACTTTAAATAAGTAAGATTATGCAGCCACTGCAAACAAAAGAAAACTATGCATAAAGACATATTCGAAAATTTCCCAACCGCATATTTCAATGCGTGCACATCAAAAAATTTCATGTAACTGGTCATGTGGTTCGCTGAGTGCACCATTGCATTGTGTGGAAAATTCAAATGTAAACAGTAATAATAATGATAGATTCATTCTAATTTTTGTTTATTCAGTCTTTTAATGCATGTAATGATTTATAATTCTCATTATTGAAGTTATTGTTAGGATTTTCTACATTATATACGAACTAAAGTTTCAAGATATATTTAGTACCATATGACATTATAGCATTATAATTTTTTATTATAATATATTCATATAAATGCCACTTTAGGCACTAAGATGTAAAAATAGAAGAATAACGCTAAAAAATTATGTTATTGAAATATTTAAACTTTTACAGGCAAATCGCAATGCATGTTTAACATAGCCAAAGCGATGCACATAGCTTTGCGTCTGTTTCACTCCTCAAAAACAATAAATAAAAGGTTGCTAACAATTTGTTTGACTAGTCAGGCAATAAAGATAGTTTAGATAAGACAACATGTATGTCTTACAACTCCTAATCGAAAATGACGTAAATGTGGAATTTGTGATCGTAATGAGAATATCTCACTTAAAGAATGTTTTTCCTTTGTATTCGCACATAAGCTGCAACATAATTTTTTGAATAAAAATTTAGGAAAAAAAGTGTGGCTTATATGCGACTAAATACAGTAATATAATTTTCAGTTGCTTTTCATTTGTCATTTCTTTTTTCCTCTTGGGATCTTTAAACTACTTATGTAACCAGGTTATTGAAAATGTTTGCACAACTCTTGTTACAAGGTCCTCTTACATATCTAGAAATATAAATGCTTACATGCATATCTCTGTTATCATAACCAACTGTAACAAAGGAATACTGGAAAAAGATAATAAACCAACCTCCTTTTTATCCCAATTAGCAGACTGTAAAATCTGCATGACTGATTATATATCCTGGCATTACTTCATATCCCATTTGTACCAAACTTCCTATATTTTTGTCTCCTTGAATTCCCAGTAAAAAATAAATATAATAAATGCCCAAGTTGCCATAAATTTCCTCAGTCTCATAATTATCGTTAGTTTGTATAAATTTGAACTTTACCAGCTCAATAAACATTAACTAAACATGAGGAAAGAAGTTACACAATTACTTAAGTGGAATCAACATGACCTTACTGTAACTTGTTCAAAGCTAATAAAACCAACTGCTTCTTTCTGCAAATGAACATGAATCCTTGGATAGCATTTTCTCAAGTTATTCCCTCATAAATTCGTCAACTGTGAATTTCCCAATATTCTCTCCACTTCAGTTATACTTGCCTGGGCAGAATTGTAATTTTAATCTCATTTTATATATAAATACATTGCTGGTCCTTAAAATGAATAAACGAAAAGAAAATCATACCTGTTAAAATTTTTCCTTGACTGATGAGAGAGTTGGAAGTCAAGTCAAGTTATAGATCAACTCTTTTTGGGTTCACGAATTTTATGTTTGTATTATCACTTCTTACAAAAGACAATGATTAAAAGTTATACTTAAACATTTTCCATTTGAACAAATCTAACAAAAATAAATGACAGTATGATATTTTTTACTGTAAATACCTGAGTATAATAACTTTTTTGAAAATTTTGGGCTAATAAACAGGATGTGTCTTGTGGGAAGATACACAATTTGTTATGTATAGGAGCCCATTGAATTTTTTTTAACACCTCTGTATGTGTTAAAGATGGAATGCTAAAATTTTGAGTGTACATTTTTACCTTTACGCCACTTTAAAACAAGGCACTAGTGACAAAATATATGGGGATATAACCACATAAAAAATAATATAAACTAAATGAACACATAACAGGTATTCAATTCTACAATCTCCTCAGTTCAACAATTAGGTTAAAGGGAGAAATCTTCATAGCAAAATAAAACAAAATATTAGTGAATTTAATAATAGAGGAAAAACACTAATTTTATCCATTTCCCTTGATAACACTTTACTTGTTATTCTGATAGTTTCATGAAACTCTATCCATGCTTAGTTATTAAACAGATTTTGGCACTCATTCAAAAGTTGTGGTATAGATATTGTTGAATTTTTCCCCATAAATCTAATATATAAAATTGACTTCGTCATTGTTGTCATCGGTGGGAAATCAGAACTATGTAATGCTATTTTTAACAAACTTTCCGAGTAGCTAGAAAATTGACCCATTGACTTAGACTATATTAAAGAAAAATAAATGCAGTTTCTTATTCTTAAACCTTTTGAATTTAACATTTTAATATCATATTTTGACAAAATTTACCATTTTTAACGTGAAGTTGCCTTGCCAACCAATTATATTGTTAAACTCGAAATCCTATTACTCTCACGTATGCTCACGTTCTCTCCGGACCTCCATGGACCCTCCTGGCCCAAATCATATGTATCAGAGATATCTCAGAATTAGTTTTTACTTTCTCCAATATAGAGAAAGTATTGTTTTCATAAAAAAATTCGAAATCGAGATTTCAACGGAAATACAATTTTACGTCATGTTGCCATGATAAATGACATGTTTGTTTCTTTCATATGTTTATCAATAAGCTACTGTAAGGAATGTATTTTAACGAAACCCAGTACCTGTCAGATAAATTGGAATACGTAAGTTGAATCAAGTTTATTGATGTCAGTTCACATTAAAATATATGTCTGGAATAACCTGGGCATCGCTGTGTACTTTCAGCTAGTTACGTATAAAACAGAAGTATGGACAACACATCATGCTAGTTTTGCATAGGCAAATATGACATTCTCTCATAACAATACATTTGCCACCAAATATTTTATTAAGTAATAATAAAATGTATATCTTAATAATAATTCTTGCCCATTTCTATTAAACTCCAAAGAAATTTAAAGTACATAAAGACAACATCAAGGATACCCATGGTTTCAAGCTAGGTAACAACTACAGCAGTTAATTCCTTTAATGATTACTCCAAGCATAGAAAAATCACCAAAGAGCAAAACAAGACAAAAATATGCCAAATAAAAAGAGTAAGAAGAGTGTAGAAAGAAAATGCATGCAAGAATGGCTATTAAACTAAAATTCACATTATTTCAGATGACATAAAATGTACTGAAAAAATATTTCAAAGGATTTATGCTCACCTATCCATGGCAATCTGTTGAAGAATCCTCTCCCTTGCAGCTTTCTCTTCAGCCTTTTCCCTCTCCCTCTCCTTCTGAGCAGCTCGTACATTCCTCTCTTCCTGCTCCCTTCGGAATCGAGCAGCTTCTTTCCCAGTCCGCCTCCTTTGTTCCTCTCTGTCCAATTCTTTTGCCTTCTCCTCAGCCTCTCTCTCGGTTCGTCGCTGAGCAATTAACTGCTTTACATGTTCGGCTTTTTCCAATTCTGACTCCTTGTCTTGAGCAACAGTTTCAACTGAGTAAAAATACAAATGATTATCATATTTACTGGCATGTATGTTGCCCATTCATATAAGCTGCATCTCATGTTTTTACAAGGTGACCTAAAATATAATGAATGAGGAAACACAAACAAGGGAGGAAATATAAATCCATTTCATCTAAAACATCCTAAAACAAAAAAATTGCTAATAAATACTATTAACCACAAATATTTGTAAGTATGCATTTACAATAGTCTTGGTTATCAGAATCTCATTTGCCTGAGACTGATACTACATGATATCAACTAGAGATGAAAAAAAATTACCTTGAGAAATCAGAAACTAAAAAAACGAGACTTGGATAAGGGACATTTAATTGCATATATACAACTTTCCATATACAGTCAACTCTCGATTAACCAGGGTAATGGAGGGGAAGGAGGTCACGGATAACCCAAAATCACGGTTAAAACAAAACTTGTCAAAACATGGTACAAAATGGATTTAATGTAAACTTATTTTGTTAAAATTACATAAAATATTTATGAACACATTTACCATTCTACAGATGTCATCCAAAAGTGTAAAAGTAATAATACAAGTACAATGGTTTAGGAACACAAAATGTCACATAAATTGCTTGATGAAAAATGGCATGAAATATGAGCGATAGATCAAAAATAAATTCAGGTGATTAGGCACTTACAAATAATTAGTTTGCTAAAACCATGCATGATTAACTTGTTTTGAGTTTTTCATGTTTTCCAAATGAAAATAAAAAACAATTACATCAAATAGTTCAGCAAAGCAAAAAAACTGATGTCATACTTAAAAATAATTATAAAATGAAATACTCGTATCTGGTAAGAAAGAAGGTCTAAAAAAGCTAGATTAAAACTCCCAAACAATATTCAGTATCAGAAATTCAATGAAATTCACAAGTAAAGCACCTCTTTTCTATAACTATTCTATAAAATATATCTAAAAGTCATGCTAAATTTGAGCAGGTTATTAGCAAAGATATTATGCAAAAATGAAAGAACTAATGTGCAAATATACCATTTTCAGGAACTTGTTCCTCCTTTGTCTCTTCTTTAACATCTTGCATTGGAGTAGAATCATTTACTTCAATCTTTGAGGTTTCTACGCTTTCATCTGCCATTGGTTTTTCTGAATCTTCTGATACCTTCATAGGAGATTCAGTATTGACTTTTTCAGCAGTTTCTTCCTTGGCAATGGGCTCAGTAATTGTTCGAGTTACTTCTTGAGCTGGTGAATTATCCACAGGTACATTGCTTGGTGCTTTCTAAAAGAAGATGAAACAACATGTAGAATCAGCTTAGGATAATATTTTGAGGTAGTTCAGGATTTAATTATGGTTTTGTTTAATTTTGAAAAATAATAAGTATTTATTTTGCTCTAGAAAGTTAAACTAACAAAGGAATATGGCCTATCTTTGCATTCAAGCTACATATTTTCCATATAAAAATAACTAATGTCATTGTATAATACCTATTTTTTATACTTGGCAGTCAGTTTTACTTAAATAAGAAGACAAATTAAAGACAAGCTCCATAAAAATTTTCAGAAGTAATGAAATAATTTTTGTGGCATAAATTCAGCAATTTAAAATGAATTTGAAATTACTACTCACTAGGAAATATATTGAGGTATCCATTTGCAAAGTAATATATTCAACTGAAAAATTACAATTTTTAATCTAAAATTTTAGAGAAAGGCATTACAAGAGATAAGTTATTAAAGCACCTGAAAAGGATGTTTTGTTGAAGTAACAAAAATAATGAAGTCACTAAATTTATACAAAATTTGATTATGTAGTTTTTGTTAAAGTCTCTTACTATTTTCTACTCTCATGAAAGTTTTCAATTGAAGATTTTAAATGTATGTATACTCATTCCTCAGCTTTTGATCATTTGTTTATGACTTTTTGCTTTAACGTCATTAAACTTGTGGTACTTGAATTTTCACTTTAAGATATTATTTAGCTTTTACCAACTTTGCATCAAGTCACAAATTAGCAGCTACACTGGCACAAATATTTCCCAAAGCTTCACCCTGCTATCATCTGCCAATTAGAGTTACAGATTTAGTAAAAAATCTTACATTTGGCTTTCAAAACTCGGACACTACTAAATTATCCAACGGGCTGCTCAAATTTTCTGTGCTCCACTTCTGAAATTTAATCATGAATTTTCAAACTCCCTTTTATATCAAAATATAACCTATATAGAGATGTTATTTGTAAATTTATAAATTTTTTTTCAATAAACTTGCTGATTGTGTGATAAAAATGACCAAAGGATTAAGCATAATTTTGAAATGTAATTGATATTGTTTTGACATTCATTTAGGCTAGTGGTTCCCAAACTTTTTATAGGTGCAGCACCCTATCAAAGATAAACAGTAACCTTGAAACAAGGTTTTTATATCTTTACATATGGGTATTAAAACCTTTGAATTGAACCATATGTTGGTACTATATAATCATTTTATTAGAAGAAAAATTATTCTCTAATTAACTATCAATACATCCAAATCACTGATTTATTTAACAAAAAAGTTTGTTAGCAGCATCCCTAAAAAATTAGCTGCAGCACCTCGTTTGGAATCCAATGGTCTAGATCAGTGGTACCCAAACTATGGCCCACAGGCCACAACCAGCACACCATGAGTTTAGCAATTAAAGGGAATAATGTAACATAAAAGGAAAATAGAAAATTATGAAAACAATACATTTTGTTTACCTCTCTAATCCCATAACAGATAAATGCATTTAAAAGAAATCAGATAATTTCAACTCGCAACTAAATCCTTCATTCCCTTAAGTTATTCTTAAACACTATTTTCGACTAGGTGTGGCCCTGTGCAGAGGGCAGAATCGAGTAATGTGGCCCATGATGAGTGCAGCATTTGGTTATGTGGCCCTCAAACCGAAAAGTTTGAGCACCACTGATCTAGGCAATAAGAATTTTAACCCACATTTCGATATTAATTCAACATATTTATTTATATTCATTACTTCTCAGCAAAAATTTTATGGTATCTTCCAGATATTTCTTGACTGTTTATTCAAATATATCACCAAGGAAGATAGATGTTATATATTAGTACATTTGCAAATTGGACTACTTCTTAATCTTCTTCTCTATTGTTTTCATAAGTCACTGCTGGCCAGAGATGGAGATTTCTGTCTTTTGGTCACCTTGGTATCCGATTTTTTTAAATCTTTAAAGTAATGGTGCAAGTGTTTTCATTTTATGAAGAGTTTTATTTTTTATATGACAGATATAGTTAATGCATTAAATTTGCATGTAACAAAAAATATAAAATTATTTTAACATCACTTACACTCACTTCCCAGTGTTAAATACTATCCTACATTTAATATTATACACATTTTAAAATTAGTATAGTGCATAAAATCTACATGACAATGACATTTAATTATATATTTTACATGAAAGACAAGCTTAATCACTTTACAGATGTGTCAATATTGCAAATACTGTTTCTCTTTCATTAATACTTATGTTTTAAAAAACACTATCTAGAGTAATTTGTTTTGATTTTCTAGATTAATAAAGCAGTTAAATTCTGATATACTATCAGTTGCTGTTCCTTTCTTTTCCTATCCTATACTAATATGGTATCATTAAGTAGTCCTTTCCATACCAATTAAAGTAACTCAACAAATTGCTGATATAAGTTACACATATCCTCTTATTTACTTATTACAGCAAGTTGTTGAGTTTCAAATTAAAAAGCAACTCCTTCAACTACTAAACTTCTACATTTGAAATGAGTGATTTTATACTTGCATATCTTTTACCTTTCTGCTACTAAAAGTTAACATTCAATCCTTAGCATGACATTATCCTTAGAGAATCAATGAACATTTTCAAGCTATGAATCTGCTTCATAGATCATGCTTGTTTCGGAAAATTGCCCACTAAATAGAATTTTAAATTTTTCAGAGGTAATAAACATAACTATTAGCTTCCACAATCTTAAATGTTAATGTATTCTATATATGAGCAAAAGCAATTTTCATGGACAGCTCATTCTTATGATACAACCATTTTCTCATACTTTTCTTAATGTTGACTTCACAGTTAACAAGGAGGTATAATTTTTGCAGTCATTAAATATACCACATATTTACTGGAACATTTCTTAATTCATGTTTTCAAGGTCCAGCTTAATAAATTTGTATAGACAAGCTCATAAAAAGAATACTGAAATAAAAAATCCCTTTACATTCATAATAAGCTAAATAAAGTACTACAACCAAGATAATTCCATAAAAGCTATATAATTTTGACAAGAGAGCTTTTCATCCAAAAATAGAAGTAAGAAATTTCGATTTTGTCATAGAATTATTACAAAATTAAGTCTGCACTGATTTTTCTCATCTTCATATATACATTCTTTTGCAAAAGAAAAACAGTAAATATCAACATTCAAAATTGGCATACCAATTCAGGAAATTTTTCTTTATTGACAACTATATCATGTGTTTTTACTTGAAATAGGATGGCAACTCCTTTCTATAATAACAACTTACTTCATTAAAAAGTTCCCTTCATATAAGGGTAACTTATGATAAGAGAGACCCAACATTTTCATCAAAACTGGTTAATTAGATACCAGAAGCTTAACTTGCCTTTCCACACTTCTCTAGAACTTGGTCTATGCGGATACACAATTCTGAAGCTGTTTTTTCACCAGCCAAGATCTCAACAGGTTCACCATTTTTACCAATGAAAAAAAGGGATGGTATGGGAACTAGCTGATCTGTATATATAGTTAAGGAATAAATATAATTCACTTTGTAATTTTCCCAAAAATCCCTTAAATTAATGATGTTATAGTAAGAAAAATGAATAAAAATAACAAGATTGAATTTAGGAAACTTATCATAATGATTACATTCTTTGCGAATAAAACATCCAACATGCTTGACTGTCTTCAGTTACATAACTTGATTCTATTACTTTAGCATATTGCTCAATCTTGCACAAAATTAACATAATCCTGAAGATAAAAATTCTTTTTCTTTAAACATATTAAAACTTTCCATTTTTATGATAGCCGACCATTTTACAGTGGTATTTTCTGATTTTAACATAAATTCAATCGGATACTACTCCACTGTTGAAACAGCAAATAAAACGTTTAGAAACAAATTAACTAATATCAATGACACGCAAATTAAACCACATGAACTTTTGCTACAACTATTTACTGTACATTTTAATAAAGATACAACATAGACCCCGTTACTAATACACAGTTCGTATCAACACCAGTAATCTTGATAAATTGAATATTAATGTTTTTTATTTGCAAAGTAACGCCTCTGTCTGTGGAATAATAATTAAATTTAACAAAGAATATAGACGATATAAGCATTTTTCCATATTATCCAAAAACTTAACTAAACAAAAAATACGCAATGTATTGTATTCATCTTTCACAGCATGTGGTTATACCATCAATGTCCGAGCTTGCTTCCATATTTATGTGCCATTGACGGAAGAATGATATTCTAGAAAATCGGAGAATTCAGTTTTTTCGATGTTTCATTTCCTTTTAGTTTTGTCGTTCTTTTCAGCACTTCTATAAAACTACACAAGTGCTAGACTTACAACATGATGCATGAGAAGAAGTATTAGCATTTACATGACCATTCAAGGTGCAGTAGATACGCTTAAGATAATTATTCCTATGAATAACTTGACAGCATAAAATATAGATCATAAAGGATACAAATTTGGACGAATTGCCTATAAGATTCAGATCCACTTTCAAGTCTAATGGCAACAAAGTCTTCACATCCAAGTTTCGATGTCACTTCTTCGCTTTCAATCGCTAGCATTGTCTTTTTCGAAGCATCATCGGTACCTAAATAATAAAATTACAAATTTGTATAATGTCCACCCATTTTTTGAGTTCATATTAACTGTTAGTTAAGCTTAAAACAACTAACCAGCTACGAAGACAACGAACAGTGCTTTCTTCGCCTTTGATGCACATATTGCTGCTGCAATATCACCTTCAAACCAATGCATTCTGCCTTCGAGTTCTCAATAGACCACGGATTCCTTAATACTTCAGACAACTCGTGTTGAAATAATATAATATTTGAAATAGACAGGAAGACAACCTGTCAATGTTTTTTCTTAGAGCATCAAACTAAATTTAAATTCCGATAACATCATATTTCTTTCGATTATGTTTTCCACAACATTATCACTTCGATGATGACACTAAAAATTTTGAACAAGTGAGGAACGATTTAACTAAAAACAAAATAGACACGAATAAATATATGGGAATTAAATATTTTGTGCTATATTAGGGAATTTATAAAATCAATAAACAATTTTTGAGAACTTTGAATATTTTATTATTAGCAAAAAGATACATTTTCAACAAATAAAATGATATTAACATTATTTACTTCATTGACAAATCAATCGACTGCATTTTTACCTTCATCATCATAGAAAATAAGAGTATTTTCAAAGATTTGTTTTCGTTTAGGGTAATTTCATTAGCCACCAATTGCCACAGTAGAAAAGACCCTTCTTAAATGTAAAGGCGCAATGTAGAATGCGTCTATAAATTTTAAAATTATAAGTTATATCGGTTCATAAAGACGTTGTTGAAAAAAATAAGACGCTTTTGATGTTACTTAACCACCATTAATGCATTAAATTTTGTTTTAAGTAATCCTAAATTTATCTTTAATATACATAAGTTTTTTTGGCAACCAAATTCACCCATATTCGTACAATGAGCCACGCTTGTGATTATCTACTACCCGTAACTTGAATTTCTCACTTTTTGGATGATCCATATGAGCATTGTTTCCAGTTTACTAGTACCCTGTATAACAATATAAATCAATTTTTATAATGTCATATCAACATCAGTCACCAAATTTTATAAATTTTATTTAAGTGTCGATGATTAGGTTATTTATACATATGCAAATATAGTCAATATTAAGAAGGTTCATATTTGATTACGTGCATGATCCGCATTCATTCAAAGTTCCATTATATTTATTCAATTAGTTTAAAATTCTATATGTCCAGAAAATATAAAGACAGTCAAATACTTAATACTACATATCTTCTCATGAGCTCTAATGTCACACTATCTGACACATTGTTCACATAAAGGGCTCTTTACCAGTGCGGCACTAGCCTACAGTCATTGTATTAAGAGTACAAATATCAGTCAGGGTAGAACAGTTTAAACATACATTTATGCTACAAAATATTGCTGAAACTATTTACACACACTTTCAACACTCATATTTTTCTTGGAAAGACTATAAATGGTTATAGCACAGATGATCATACAATGGCACCCTTTGAAATTTTAGGCATATCAAGGTTTATCATAAAGTATTAAAAACAAAGAAATGCAATGGTACAATAAATAGGATGAATTTATCCCATTTAAGTATGTAGTCAGATAAATTTCATTCTAACAATGTTTTGGTCAATAGTAAGTCATACAATCACACCATATAACATATGCCATTTTTCACTCTGTATTTACAAATCTCATTTATAGAAATTCATGCCTAACCAAATAACAAATTATATTGTAGCAAAATGTGAGGTTCATTGATTTATTATTTTTATTAAAATTGTCATTAACCATGCACTTTATCGCCAATGCTACCACAAACTGGAAATGGCTAACGGCAGTGAATCTAGTTTTACAAAGACTTCGCTAGTTCAATTTGAAGCCACAATTTCAGGCCACACTCCATGTCAACAATGATTATTTTGGGACTTATTAGGTCATAAAAAAATGTGCGATGAAATTCAAGTTGCCTGTGCTTAACATTAAGGATGGTATTGGCTCTTAATAGTAGGTAAATTTAAAACGCAATTTTCAAGGCATAATTAATGAATGAACTGAACTTGGAAGCATGATCCATTAGGTATTTACCAAAACACTTCCAGCACCTTCTTTCATGAATGTTATGATAAGTAATTGTCCTTCCATAAAAATATTATTTCACTGTACTTATCTCTCACTATAAAAATTATGGCTTTGTCATATTCACTCAAAATCTTCTATGCAGATGGTCTTCTCCTCTGCCCACATAATTGACAGATCTTATCTTTCCTTGCTACAAATAAAATTACTTTCTTTTAGCCAAAACAAGAAGGTGAACAAGAATGGTTATGGAAAATAGATTTTGTCATAGATCCAGAAAAAACCAATTTATCAAAAAAATTTAGTAAGTCATGATTTTCTCTTTCCTTGTAACATTAAAATATACAGAAGCATCAGCAAGTATGTAGGGATAGGAGAATAATATACATCTTGGCCCCTACTAAAGTTTTTGTAAAATTTGATGTATTACAGCATATACTGTATATCTTCGAGTATAAGGTGATTCGAGAATTAGTTGAAGTGTACTGTTTAGCCTAAAACAGTGTCTAAAATCCAAGTCTTGAGTATAAGTCAAAGCAAAGAAAATGAAAACAAGATACCTAATTTTGAAATTTACAAAAAAATTAATATATGTATATACAGGTGAACCTCTACTTACAAACATTCAAGAAACGAACAATTTGTAGTTAAGAACATTCCACATACCAATGAATTGAGCCTCGCACTTCATTTATAAACACACCCTCCTGCACTTATGAACATTGGTCACAGTAAGAACACGTGTAAACTTGTCAACACTTGTCATTTGCAGTTTGTATTCAAAACTGTATGGGCACGTTTATATACGTATTGTTTTCTATTACCATTGAAATATGGAAAACAATCGTAAACAAGTGTTTGTGAAAGTGCTAAGAGTGGTAAAACACGTCAAGTGCTTTCAATGGAAACTAAAATGGACATAATACATATATCAGAAAAAGTGAGTCGCTTGCTTCGACTGGTCGTGTTAATGATCTCAATCGTTCAACAATTGCAACCATTTTAAAAGACAAAGGAAAAATTGGTAATCATATTCGCAATGCAGGCTCTGTTCAGTCTGTAATTATAAGTAACAAACGAAATGTGTCTTTGAAGAAATAAACGGTGTTTAACAATTTGAATTCAGGATCAAAATAAAAAACCAACACTTGAGTATTGGATTGATTCTTCTCTTCAATAAACTCATTTGGGTAATTTTTTTAAAGAAGAAATATAAATTTTAAGTTTTCCTTTGAAACTAAGTACGGCGATGCTATATTATTTTATCATTAGTCTTCACATTTTGCGATAGTTAGTCTGAATTTTTCATTCTAATGCATCTCAAGGTCAGTCAAATGTTGTTTTTTGCCAGTCATGTTTAATTATTGACCCACAAAAATGTCCATCTAGTTTTCAACTCGAATATAAGTCTAATGTAAGGTTTGATCGGCCTAAAAAAGTAAGAAATTTCTTGACTTATACTCGAAGATATATCGTAATGCTAACACCATTGCTGATTGTTGAATTGTTGAGAAATACACTCATAACACCAAAAAGTAAACTAAATTATTGAAAAACATTTTACTCCTATACAATTATCTATTGGCTTGGACGACAACATATAAAATGGAATATTTATCATATTTAAGCTGGGTAACATCATGCTGAGAAAATCTACTGTTATTTTCAAATGAATTCCTTACAGTTGTCTAATTAACATGTTTAATAACTTTTTTCAAATTCCCTAGCAAATTATGAAGATATCAAGATATCCTAAAATAATTTGCAGTTCATTCAGTAGCAAATGTTATCTTCTGCATGGTGTGGCTTTGGTGATGCAACTATACAATATTTATTCAGCCTCTCATTCTATTGCGATGACCTAACCTCATAGAAAAGGATAGTGTGAATTTTTTAGAAATGATGTATTTTTCAAATTTTTATGTATATCATTGACGTTATACCATGAAAAGCTGTGCGCTGGAGAGTAAGGTTGGCAGTACCATAACCATAAGTTAGCTGTTGCCTAATGTTTAGTGCCATCATCAGGGCATTAACTTACCATCACATTGTGCTTATGAAACATTTAAATATATCAAATCCTAACAGGCTCCATTTTAGGCCCAAATCAATAAACTAACATCTTCACATCATGCAGCATAAGGCTACTCCATCTGTGAGAATTCCTTGCATTGCTGTTTGCGTTTCCAAAGTGAATAAAACATCATTTCCACTGTTGTCATCATAGTATCCATATCGTGTCTGTGAATGGAAAAGATAAGCATCATCACAAACTAATATGAAGTATACTAATAACATTTACAATCCAAATACATGATTCGTTCAGAATTCAAATGAATTTTTTGATTAAGATAATCAGTACAACATACATTGCACAAACTTTCATATATGCCATTTCTATGGATGGGAGTTCCTTAAAAGAAGCACTTCAACATTTTGTATGAGGCTTCATGATTATTTGAAAAATGATTAAATGGACCTCTGTGAAAAATTTTGCTGTGTTCATAATTAGGCCTTTAGCCTATAACTTTCTTCCTAATATTTTTCTGGGTTCAGTAGTTTAGATTTCCCTCTTTTGGCTATTAAATTATTAAAATCTCAGATTGACAATTGCCAAAGACTGAGTGACATCGAAAAAGTACTTTGCCATGAGTAAGGTACAAAAAGTTCATTGTAATGCTCTATGACACTGCATTTTACTTACCTGGATTAAAGGTTTTTTTCCAAATTATATTTTATTGATAATTTTATGTGGGGGTTTAGTTTAATATTCATCTAAAAATGGCAACTAAAATGTATACATTTTTTGTAAAGACATTAATTTTTTGAAAATGATACCAGATATACTTAAAATGTATTTTGATAGACCACATTGTTTTCTTTATAACTTTTGCCTGGGGTGCAATATGCTGGTACCCTTTTTCTCCCATGGGACCACAACTTAATCAGAAGAATATAGGGTGACTTTCTGTCCAGTCATGACCCTGTTTCAAGTCCATATAATAACATAACGTTAATACACAAGTACCTATGCGTAGAAATTATTTTTGTGCAGTGTCTCACAATGAAGCTGCTACTGTTGGAGTATGGAAAGCTTGGGAGTAGCTAGGCATAAGCTGGATATAGGTATTGTTATGCAACTGAATGCTATTCTTTGGTAAATGATCTATATAGTATTCTTCTTGATGTGAAACTTGATGAATTTTAATCAAAATCCTCGAAGCTATTATTGAGTAAATTGACATTTTGTGAAAGTTGACAAGGGTTTATTTCAGCAAAGTTTCTATTCTGGGTGATATGTTCTGTAATTATGTGATTCCTTCAGATTTTGTTTAGCTCATAGAGCCTAGATACACCCAACAGATTAAAGAGAGGGAGAAATGTAAAACCCACTCATTAGGACACATAAGCACCTACAATGTGCATATACATCAAAATCTCAGAGCTGAATTTTCAAACAATTACAATACTATCACTGTATACTTTTTATATGGAAAAGTAAAAATTAGAGGTTGCACTTCATTAAGGATATAGAGTGTAATTTGACAATGAATACTCTGATTTTACATAGAGATAATTTTGCCTGATTTATTGCGCCTATTATTTATATAATTGCATTTGTATATATTATTCACTGGAAAAAATAAATAATTAGAAGAGCATATGATAAATAAATATAAAGTTCAAAACCATATTTAACATAATATTGCAGTATATAACGCCTTTGTATTAGAAAAAATTTATAGATATACAGTAGAACCTCGATTATCTAACATTCTGTTTTATCCAACATGACGACTATAAGGATTTTTATGAATGATTCATGAATGATGGTGTGTGAGCAGATGACATATTTTTGATCATGCAGATGTGCCTGTGGAATTGGAGGCATAATGTCATACTATTCCAGATAAAAAAAATCTGATGTGGCCAACATGATTTTCTCCATATTTGGGATATAGATATTTAAATTAATATGAATAGCATTATAAAGCAAAATTATTATTTCGTATTGTAAAAGAATACACTCGTCCTTATTGCCGTAAATTATATTTTGAATATGTTCACAGAATTCACCGCTACATGGTGGTGGCACTGTATACTGGAAATTACGAAAAAGTTGAATATCTCCGAAATGGATGGTTCTACAAAAATTTGTTTCAAACAAAACTTGGAAGAAATATTATTCTCTACAACTTTGTTCCTCACGAAGATTACAAATAATGACGTTTTTAAGGAGATACTTGATGGAAACAGAAAAAACCAATTATTTATAACTAATTCGTAAACAATAACTGCTATGGAAAATTATTTCAAATGAAAGTTGTAGGAAATTACACTCTCTATAACATTTGTATAGAATTGTATATACAATAATGATGTTTTAACAGAGAAATATCGCAAAAACCGAATTGGGTTTCGAATAAACCTCAACTTTTGGTTAACCGTTATTGGCCAAAAACTAATCAGTTCTTTGCGCTTATGCTAAAGTGTTATATATGAAATTTGGTATTAATATGAGAAGAACTTTTTGAGTTAGGGCGCCCACAATCACATACATCCACACAGACACACACACAGACATCATTCCGAAAATAGTCTAAACGTGTTCTAGGGACCTCATAACGTGTATTTCCATTGAAATCTCGAAGTCGATTTTTTTCGTGATCACAATACTTTCCCATTATTATGTATGGAGAAAGTAACAATTAACTATAGCACTGTCAGTTTGGTATAACAGCAAAAAAACGCATGGATGGGCTCTGAAATTTTTTGTAGCTGGTGTTTTTTTTAGTAAATTTGTTACTTTAGTAGAAAGTTTTTGAAATAAAAAAAACCTGCAAAGGAAAGCAATTCTTCATATTGATAATGTGCCTCCTCAGCCTAATGATGATGAGCTGAAGAGTGAAGAAATAAGGGTGATTGTTCTACCACCAAATGTCACCATTTGTCAACCTACAGACCAAGATGTTATTGAAGTGTTGAAGAAAAATATTGGCATAGGCTTCTTAAATCACTTATAGAAGTTATTGATGATGAAGATAGCATGGTAGGAAAATTGAAAAAAAAATACCTAAAAGATGTTGTTTATTGGAAAGCACAAGGTTAGGAAGAAATTTAAAAAAACATGGTACGATCATGGAGAAAGCTACTTACAGAAGATGAAAATACAATAAATAAATATCAGCCTACCTAAGAAACTTTACTACTACTTTAAAAATGAACTGTTTTATTCGCAAAATTATTATATATGTTATTTTTGTTTGTGATATTGTTTTGTATTTGATGATCATATTATGTTTTCATTGCAATTAGTAATAAATTGAGTTTATAGATATTTGTACCTGTAGTACTCTCTGTTATTGGACATTTCTGTTATCCGACCATCCTTCATTCCCGTTTATGTCGGATAATCAGGGTTCTACTGTATATAAAATTATATTTGATTAATGAATATATTACTTGTCAAGAAAAGTGTAAACCAAGAATAAAGGCAATAAGAGAAATAATCAGTGACTCCTTACTTAATCAAAATGTTACTACAGTAAAATCTAGATACAATGTATCTATCTCTACGGAGCATGAATTTTTATACTTTATACTGACAGTATGGTATACTGAAATACCCATAAGGAGTACAATACAGTGATCCCTCGATATCCGTTGTTAATTGGTTCCTTAAAAGTGCGACAGATAAGGAAACGACGGATATGCAGTATTGGACTCCCATGTTATAATAGTAATTCATTCCTGAGAATTCTTGATCACTCAGGGTATGAAAGAAAAGGTCTCAAGTTCAGGAACGTTCTCAGGTATTCTGCCACTTGAGGCATGGTAACAAATGATGAGCTTTTAACCTTCTACTGTATGAAGTCTCAGGACGTCTGAATCTGAATGCCCCCCTGACTGCTCAAGACGAATAAAATCTCGAAGTGACATTTTTTCTCCATGACTGACTTGAAGAGGCTCAATCCTTGGGAAATGCAAACATTGACGTCATAGGATGATGCATCAACTAAATGGGACCAATTTTTGAGACACGTGGGTCAGCTGGAGAAAACAATGGATATGAGAAATGATGACGGATACAGAAATAAAGGAGTTAAATAGTGGATGACAGATATGAGAAATGACGGATTCGAAGGTGGACAGTTATCGAGGGCCTCTTGGTCTCTTAGCTTTCTCATTTGACTTCGGAGACATGGGCACTGAGTTTGTTGCAAAAATAAAGTAAATAAGACGCAAAATCGGCAAGAACTGGTTTGAGAACCTCTCACTAGGAGTATTGCTGGTAGACTGATGCTGCTGAACGAAAAGGAAGTGTCATACATGATGCGTGAGACAAGTGTCGACATGACGACAGATATGAGAAGCCATGACAGATACGAAAATAATGGTGTTAAATAATGGATGACGGATATGAGAAACAACGGATTGGGAAGCCGTTGGATATCGAGAGCCCACTGAATTTTCTCTTCAAGCATCTCATTGGGAGATCTACATTCTCACAGGTCCGGCGCAAACCGAAACCGGTGACAATGAGAGTCTGATAGGAGAGATAATTCTTAGAACTTAGGATTTTACCTCAATGCTATTGTGAAAATATGAGAGGGATAACTAATCATTGTTCTCAATTTTTTAGTTAGGAAAATCTCTCCTTTTGGGAGTTTGGCAGAGTTCCACAGATCTTTTTGTACTAAAGACAAAAGATTCCTTCAAAATTGGTGTAAACGGCTTGAATGAGCAAGAAATGGTTATAATCAGTGCTGTAGTTGTAAAAAAAGCAGAGAATATACACTATACTTAAGTAAAACTTTGTGGGAGGGTTCTTACCCAGTTTTTTAAGAGCAAATTACACGACTCTGAAGTTATGATGCCAGAATAAAACATATGAGCTGTTTTTTTTAATTGACTTGTATAATTTTTCATAAGGCATGGGTATATGCTATTTGTTCAAAAAAGCAGAAGGCATACCCCATTCATTTGAAAAAAGCAGAGTATATGACGTATGCCACCGTATATTCTCCACTACAACACTGATTATAGTTGAGTCATTTACACATGAAAACATACATTAAAACCACAAAAATCTTTTTTCGGGACCTCAGAACTTCATACATAGTATTGAAAGGTACATTAAGTTGAAGTACATTATTTTGAAATATTTATAGAGTATTTATATGGGAAAATTGAAGGGGATTAAAAAAATACGTTAATTTGAAACATACGTAATAATGAAGTATGTTGTAACAAGATTTCACTGTAACAATATTTACATAAAGCAACGTAAAATCAATTCTTTCCCCTTTCAGAAGGCCCAACTCTATTTATTTTAAGCCTGATTTGATACAAATTTATGCATGGGTAATTTAAAAAAAGATGCTGTATACAAGTATAATCTAAAATTGTATTACTTTTTATGAAAACTAGATTAAACATATTGCATAAGTAAATATGAAATTATTGTTGTACCAAAACAGAACAATATTTAAATCCCTCATTATTTATCCCCTCTCTGTTGTGCCTAATAAACTATAACAGAAAATTTAATCACCGTTTAATATTACTAATTTAACTTAACTGCATACCAGCAGTGACAACAGTTCTTGGAGCCCTGAACAAGAAAGTCATTAGAGATCCCTTAGATCAAGAGTCACCAACCTGCGTTTCTAAAGCTGCATGCGGCCCACAGGGTCATTTTATGTGGCCTGCATCCATTTTAACAAAATTAGATTCCTGTGTGATTACTTGAATGAGTACCTTTAACCATAGTGAAAAATATGGCATTTTGTCTGTAACATTTTATTTCAAAATTAATTATATCTTTATCTGGACCCAGAAAGCTGAATTTGTCAGTTGTTTAGTATAAATTTCACTTATTAAATGGCAGATAAGCAACACATTACCTTCCTATATGTGACCCATAATAACAAGTTGAATAATTTCCACTTTTAAACATTGATCCAGTGCTGTAGCTAAGGCGAGGCAAGCAGGGCATCTGCCCCGGGCGCAGCTAAGCAAGGGGCACAAAAATTCAAAATAGTAACTAAATAAACTAGAAAAAATAATTTCTTGAAGGGGGAGAGGGTGCATATTTAGTAGTTTGCCCCAGGTGCTAAAATATCTAGATACGGGGCTGCATTAATCCCACACCTTAACATCGAGAAGGGCCAAAGCCATCCAGCAATGACTTTTATGAATGATTCTGTAGTAATTAGAATCACTCCAACTATTATACCCTCTTAGGAAATTGTGAGATTCATGACATATATTGTCATATTTACGAAAAACACTTGGTTAAATTCCACATTTTATTATTATTTATTATTAACATTGTGGAATTTAACCAAGTGTTTTTCATTAATATGAGTATCAATTACCACAAAGTTGAGCCAAATTCCTTGGATTTTATTGTCATTTTTATTTTCATATTGATTACATTCATTTCTTTTCATTAGATTGATATTTTCAAGTTTATTAATATTTCATTTTGTTATATTGAGCCTTAATTTTCTTGCTCTGTGATAATAACTTGAGGGTAAAGTTATAAATAATGTATTTTGCTTTAATATTCTTTTTCTTTCAAAGGCGCAGCCCTCTTGCTCTAAAAGGTTGGATCACTTCCTTAGACTATAAGCAAATCAGACATTTCTGGTTTAAATTTAAATTTTCCCCTCCCATAAAGCTGCAATGAACTGTTACCTTTGTTTACTTTATAAATAAATGGATTTTAAGCAACTTCCTTGATAAAACTTTGATCAAAATATTTTTGGCCTTCCCTAAGTATATACTGTGTTCAAAATAAGCAACCGTATATAAAAAAATAACCCAAAAAATTCTTACACCTTGATCATACCTTACACTTTGAGCAGGTGCAGCAGTGTTGCCCTTGCTGTCCTTGATTTGGCTCATATGTTGATGCCATAGCTCTAGAGACATTTTGCTGAGGGATACGGGATGGTGTTGTCACAGGAAAAGAAGAAGGTGTTGGCATGATGCTGCTCCCTTGATGATCACATGACCTCCATGAGTAAGCAGATGCTCCTCCTGGAGGTGGCAAGGCCACTGATAAGGCTCCACTGCCGCTGGATCGGATTCCTCCCAAGCCTTGCATCTTTTGTGCCAAATACTCATCGTAACTGGGAGGCAAAAGACTCTGTAAAGGGAAGTTAGACTTGTTAGTGGAAGTAATAAATTAAAAGCAGAAATGGAGTTAATGGTACACCAAAACTTTCAATATGCAAAAGAAGAGTTTTCTTGTAAAAATTATAGCATAGAATTTTTTTACTTTATGGCTGTATAGGGATTGGAAATATTACACAGTTCTCATGTTTGAAGACAAAAACAATTTTTGACACATCCCAATCACACTGAAGACTAAATAGGAATCTTTTAACTTTGACTTTGCAGTTAGTTCACCTGAACAGGACCCAGCGCATTATTAGGGGCCCTGTACAATGCTCAATTCTCATGTATTGAGATTAGACAATTTTTTAGGCTTAGGTCTGTTATTAGTCACCCACAACTAATTGTTTACTGATCATGTTTTTAATTTGTCTAGTAACCAAGGATATGTAGTCTACAGAGGAATTATATCTTGCTTGACTTGAGTTAATTTAAAGCTTGATAACCCATGACTGATTGGCCTGTCACGACATTTACAAACCCGATTACCGGGCAATGGGGAGGGATAGTTTCGTTCCAGCTGAGGCGAAGGGCGTGGTAGCACCCGGAGACAACTACCCATTAAAACAAAGTGAGCCGAAGGCTTGTCAATATATCCTTTCAATGTTATATATTTTAGAAAAAGTCTTGACAGCATTCCTTCTTCTCCCAAACATCTTTTACCTTTTTCTTGATTTAACTAGCTAATGGGTTTCTAGTGGCAATGGTGTGTTTTAATGATGGGTGACTAATAACAGACCTGTTCCATTTTTTATTACATCTATTATATACTATAGACGCTTCTTATACATGATATATATATATATATATATATATATATATTACTAGTAATATGTGCTTGCATTCTGCAAGCATTTTCTCTCCCCTTAATATAAAGAGTAAGAGTCGACACACAATTTTTAAACACAAAAGTTTGCACCTCTGCACCAATTTACGTTTTTCTTTTTGGACAATTTGTAAATGTCATGACAGGGTGATCAGTCATGGGTTAGCAAGCTTTAAATTAACTCAATGAAGTCATTGTTGATGGGTTTTATTTTATTTTTGTTGCTCGTACGCATACTTCGATAGTTCATTTTTCCGGAATCAGGTGGCACTGCGATCGTGGGTGACCTATATCAAATCTGTTCCGAAAAACTATAAAATTTTTATAATTATAAATTTTATGGGTTGTCTTTACCCCAATATTGTCCAAAAAGAAAAACACATAAATCGGTGCAGAGATGCAAACTTTTGCGTTTAAAAATTATTTGTCGGCTCATACTCTTTATATCTTTATAGTAAGGCAAGAGAAAATGGAAAAGAAAAAAATAAGTAAAATTTTAATTAATTTATTTCATAAACTATATTTTACAATTCTTTGAAACATATTTTTCATTTGAACTAATTTTTTTTGTCAATTCCTCATTTTCATTCAATATATTTGAAAATTCTTCACATGTATAATTATCAAGTTTTATTTTAACCGTTGTTACAGCTGATAATGCCTCAATAGTCAATCTAGATTTTTCACAAATCCAAAAAACGTTTATTATGGAAAAAACTCTTTCAATACAAGAAATCGTGCCAGGTAAACGCATTGCAGCTTCAATAAGTACCCTGACGTTTTTCAAGGAAATCTGTTCTTTTTTGAAATGTTTGTTTATTTCAACCTATTGCATATATATTTCTAGATTATTTTGCTTCCATTCATTCAGTTTTCTTCTGTACAATAAATACTGACTCGCCTAACTTCATCAAAAAGTTCATTGTCATCTACGATTACTTTATGATTCTTTTCCATGTAATTAACAGTTTCTACAACTTCCTCCCATTTAATTTTATCTTTTAATAAAATCCACCTGAAAACACCAAAATCCTCATAATTTCTGTCCAAGGATATCAATACCATAGACATTTGATGCATTGCCAACTATATGGATACATTTTGACAAAATATGTGTTAGGTTGACTCTATTTAGTAATAAGTGAAATGTTTTTTTAGAAAGCAGTACAGGAAGTACAACACAAGGATAAAGTACAAAAGCAGTACACATAAATCCGGCAGTACGAATTATCTCAAAGCAGTACTGTACTGCCAAAAACAGTACGGCTGGCCACCCTAATATATATATATATATATATATCCCTTCCAACTGCCTCAGTTCACTGTCTCAAAGTTGGCGGAAGGGTGTAAACGGAGGCTAAAGGGCGATGAACAATGGTGTCAACAATATCTGTCCAGCTGCATGAAGAGACGAGTGCCTTTAAGGCCGAAAAGGGAGGGAGACAAGGAGATACTATGTCTCCTAAGTTATTTACAGCAGATCTAGAGGAAGTATTCAAAACGCTAGACTGGGAGGAAAAAGGCATAAAGGTAAATGGAGAACATCTGAGTCACCTGCACTTTGCAGATGATATCATACTGTTTGCAGGGAGCCCAGAGGAGCTCCTTAGAAGAACTGAAGAGCTTGAGCAAGCAAGCCGAGAAGCTGGACTTAAGATGAATCTTAATAAAACAAAGGTTATGTACAACTCCTTCACAAATTCTGAGAAGATACATATCAATGGAGCAGAACTCGGAGAAGTAACCAGCTATGTTTACTTAGGTCAACTCATCACTACTGATGGTTCGCTTCTTGGAGAAATCAACAGGAGAGTGAAGATGGCATGGAGTGCTTTTGGCAAGAATGCAAACATCTTTAAATCAAATATTCCAGTCTTCCTAAAAAGGAGACTGTATGACCAATGTGTTCTGCCTGTTCTGACATATGGTTGTGAAACATGGACCATGAATGCCAGAATGATACAGCGCCTGCAAACAACACAGAGGGGCATGGAGAGATGCATGTTAGGGATCACCCGAAGAGACCGCAAGAGGAATGAGCTAGAAGAAATGACCAGCGTTGGACGTCCAGTGTCATCGAATGGATCCCAAGAAGCATCAAGAGACCAAAAAGAAGACCAAAAGACAGGTGGGACAGAGAGCTCGTTGAGTTCTTGGGACAAACTTGGAGGAGGGAGGCAGTTGACAGGGAAAACTGGAAGAGTCTGGAAGAGGCCTTCATCCGTCAGTGGACTGAAAAAGGCTGATGATATATATATATATATATATATATATAGAGGTACTTACCTATAAACGGAACTACCGAACTATATCCTCTTGACTGTTGCACTGCAAATTGAGAGGATATATTGAGGAGCCTTTGGCTCACTTTGTTTTAATCTTTAAATGGGTAGTCGTCTCTGGGCGCTACTGCACCCTTCGTCTTGCCTGGAACCAAAGTATCCCTCCCCGTTGTCCGGTGATTGGGTTTGTAAATGTCGAGATTGGCCAATCAGTCATGGGTTAGCAACAGTCAAATGAGATATAATAAATGTAATATTGTTGAACTAGTGGTATTCATTAATATCCTGTAGTTCGGGGTAGTTCCATTATAGTTCGGTAGTTCCGTTAATATGTAAGTACCTATATATATATATGTCTTTCTTGTGCTGACGAAGGGATCATCCTGAAAGCTCTAACCTCTACAAATGTGTCTCTCCAACACCCCAGCGGCTTCTGGTAAGTGTTCACTGGGTTTCCTTCAACACCTAGTTGCCCTAAATATCCTTATTTACCTTTCCTCTTCCGTAGTATTTATTTATATATATATATTATGTCTCTCTTGTGCTGACGAAGGGATCATCCCGAAAGCTCTAACCTCTAAAAATGTGTCTCTCCAACACCCCAGTGGCTCTACTTCCGGTAAGTGTTCACTGGGTTTCCTTCAACACCTAGTTGCCCAATATATATATATATATATATATATATATATATATATGCTAGCAGAAGTGCCTGTTGAATATCAATGGATTTAGTGAATTTAAAACTTCGACTGTGTAACATGTAAACATCACAAGAATAAGATAGTATACAGTTTTAACTGTCGAATAAAGGAAAAATGATGAAAACAGCTCCGCATTTACCTATTTAGATGAATGAAGAAAATAATTATTGAAATAAGCTCTCCCTCCCACCAAATACATATTTTATTGCCATATAGCCTATGTTACCCTCAGGTTAAAATTATTTACCTATGCGAAGTTTCGTGACAATATCTTCAAAACAAAAATTATAAGTAAAACCAGCAAGAACAGAATAATCAACAGAAAATGGATGAACAAAGGAACGAAATTAATTAATTTAAAGAAAGACAAAAAAGTAAATAGAGAACGTTTAAGAATCAGAGTGAATATTATTCTCCAACTATTAGCTCAATTCTCTCATCCATGAGTGCTGTTATGAGAAAATTGTTTATATCAGCAATACTTTGGAAACAATGAAACAATTTACCCAATCACAATTTGTGGAAATTCTAATTATTTAAGTTACTTGCATAGTTTTAAAAACAGTTTGGAGTACTCCACAGGAAAATATCATTAAAAACGATTTATTATTAATAATTTCAATTAAAATAGACAAATTTTTTGTTGCCATGTAAACAAAGCAAAATCGTACACAGAAATTGAAAAAAGATATTATGTTAAAATGTTTCGCTTATGAATGCATTGGACTCTCAACTTCGGCGACAATGAGAATTGTCATGGTAGCTTATAATTGGTATTGTCATAAAACTGATAAAATCACGTATTTTTCTTATTCTAAATGTATTTTAACACTAATTCAATCAGGATTCGGATTCTGTCTTCAATAAAAATAAACTTTGTTCTTTCCTTCATAGAACCATTCAAGTCTCAAATTCGTACCATGTTTCTAAGTAATTTTAAAATCCAAATTAAAAAATAAGCTGCACTCATCCCTATGTTATTCAAATGGAGAAAATAAAAAAGCAAATATTTTTTAAACCTAGAAAGGTTAACCAAACCGGTATAAAACCTGATTACACCACCTAACTCTTCATTTCTGTTAAAATGAAACATTCCTCGTTTCTACTATCTGTAGGTGCTGAGTTATGAGAAACACATACATATATACATACATAAATACACACAGACACTTTAATTTATATATACATACACACAAACTGCTTTTTTTGTAAAAAAAATAGGTGCCGGTACTCTCCCTCTCCTGCACCTCTTCCTGCATCCTCTCCCCCTTCTCTATTGAATTTCTGATGAAATTTTAATAACAAAGTTGACAATAAAAGTCAAAATGTTTAACATTTATAGAAGCCGTTTATTACTATAAGTTTTAAAGAATTAAATAAATGAAAATGTACCGAAATTAGACGTGGGTAAACATTGCTCTGAAAAAAGGTATATGCCATAATGGCGCATACTGTCACAAGAAAGCACTGCACGCACACACACACACACGCACGTGCGCACAGACACACACACAGAAAAATAGACCCCGCTCCCGCTCACTATCGAACTAGGCCCTGAGAATATGCATACTTATTTTCATCTAAATTATTCAAGAAAAATTTACTTTCTTTGGACATACTACCTTTCGCCTTTAAAGCACTTTCAAGTAATTTAATTTTTTGTTTCCTTTAAAGCTGTTGTTATCTTCCATAACTTTGCGACATATATGTTTTAGGACGAATATTACAATGTTTCTTAAATTTTAAACTTAAATGTTTTCTCCAAGATAATTTCTTCTTGAAATAAAATCAGTTTCTAGAAAAAAGGGTATGGCATGTGCCTAGACTTGGATTATTGATAAATATATCTCTGGATAATTATGACAAACGGCTCATGGTGCATAGCTGAGACCATGAGCCAGATAAACGAAAGTTTTGCTTGCGATTGAATACACAAACCTTGTTCATGGCAGCTTCGTAAGATGGAGGTGGAGAATGTGCTGACGGCGGTATGTCGTGGTATGAATTGAACAGCGGCAAAGAAAGAGGTTCGGTCGAAGAATATTCTGGTGGATGATCTGGCCGGCGAAAGCCGCTACTTCCACCGCTACTGGGATTGGTCCCGGAAATTGGCTGGACAGAAGTTTGGCGTGGAATCGCGGATGTCCCTAAAAAGTAAAGAAATTTTTTATTATTAGAGGTATTCATTTGAAATAACTGATTAATCGAAATTATATTATAAATGTTAATAAATCGGGAAATTTTAAAATTTGTACTTGATACCAATGGACGAATAAAAGCAGCAGAAATAAACAGCATTCGATATAGATATATATATATATATATATATACACACACACAATCTCCACCCACCCCACCCTCTCCTTCACCCACCACTCCTCCACGACAGAATCTACGTTCCTCGACGTAAATCTGTTTTAGAAATGGACGCATCTGCACTTCGATGCACATCAAAGACACCAAACACCAACAATATCTCCATTACACCAGCTGCTACCCACACCACACCAAAACATCCCTCCCGTATTCCCTCGCCCGCCGAGGATATAGGATATGTTCGGATAGCACTTCGCTTTACTACAGCAAAAATTCAGGAGGCATTCCTCAACCGAGGCTATCCTCCAGAATTAAGTCAACACCAAATACACCGCGCCATTTCTTTCCCTCCCCCCCCTCCGGAAAAACACCGAACCCAAACCCACATACTCAAAGCGACACCCCCCTGACTCTCACAACAACCTTCCATCCAGGGCTACACGAAGCCCCGAAAAACATCCTTGCCGCCGCCCACCCCATTCTTAGATCCCCACCCACCATTCTTACACTCTTCCCCAAGCCCCCTATCATATCATTCCGTCGACCTAGGAATCTCAGCGACTTGTTGCGGCGCAAAGAACTCCCTACAGGCCCAACACCACCCCCCGCAGGGTCTTCTCCATGCGAAAGACCACGGTGCCTCACTTGCCCCATCATAGAGACTTCCTCCACGTTCACCAGCCCGATAACAGACATCACCTACCCAGTTACGTACAACAGAACCTGCACCTCCAGAAATTTAATCTATTTATTAAACTGCACACAATGTCCGGCGTTTTACGTGGGCCTTACCACCACACCCCTCAACATCCTCATGAACGGTCATCGGGACAGTGTCGCTCATAAACGCCCCCTTCCAGTGGCCGATCATGCGGTAAGCCACTCCCTACCCTTCAATAGATGCTTCATAGTAAAAACAATCCGGGCTCTCCCAAAAGATTCTCCCGCACCACAATTCCGCCAATGGGAGCTGGCCCATATAGAAATCCTCCGCTCTCTTTCCTTTCCCGGTCTAAACCTCCGCTAACACCCCCATCTCAAATACCCCAGCCTCCTTTCCATGAACCCCATCCTCTTCCCATCCCCTCTACCCCCAGTGAGACACACAGTTTTAGTTTTAGTCATACTCTTGTGCCGAAGAAGGGAGGATGCTCGAAAGTTTCAAGAAAAAGCCTTCCTCTATCGCCATGGACGTCCACAACACCAAGTAAGTGTCCACTGGCTCCGTTCTATCTCTCCCAACTACTAGTTGCAGTCTTATATATATATATATATATATATATATATATAAATGCTTAAGGAAAAGGAAAGGTAATAATAAGGTAGCAACAAGGTGTTGGAGGAAGCCCAGTGGACACTTACCTAGATTGAAGAGCCGCTGGGGGTGCTGAGGACACACGAAAAACACAAAAGAACAAAAACGACACAAAAATGGAGCTTTCGGGCTGACCATATATATATATAAACGATAAATGTTTATTTCTGCGGGTTTTTCGTCCATTAGTTATATATATATATATATATATATATATATATATATATATATATATATATATATATATATATATATATATGTACATATATGGAGTAACAACTCTTTAGTTGCCATATTTGTTTATCCGCTTTTCCTCCTCTTCCTTCTCCTGCCTATTGTATACAGTCCCCCGCCTTAATCCCACCTCAAGTTGCCCGAGGGTATCTCGCGTAAGAATATCGGACGACGTAAAATAATCCTTTCGAAAGTGAGGAGGTAAACATGACCGGAAGGAAATAAAAAGGCGGAGTGCGGACAGCAAAAAGGTTAAGAAGTTAGTAGAAAATTAAGAAGTTAGTAGGAGGCTAAGAGTTGGTAGACGGCAGATGGTAGAGATCTGGTAACAAGTCACTCGGGTCACTCGTGAGCCACTCCCGGCCGCCGCGGCGGCAGCAGTATTCAATAGGGCAGCTTTGGAAACCCCTCCCTGGTTGTTATTCATCGGACGCAAGGCAGTAGGAGGAGAAATACCTACGCAGAGTTGTGAAGAAGCTCATCCCCCCCCCCCCTCCCTCCTGAAACTCCTTTGTAATCCTTTGCGAGGCCCGAGTCATATTCCTTTTGGAATGCAAACCCCACTTGCCTAGCACTAAGACTTTAAGCATTTTTGATTATGGACAGTTTTAATTATGCTTGAATGTTAATGATCTATTTGTAACTTGTATTTTCCTGTTTTTTGATCCAATTATGTTAGATTTCAGTTGATCGCCTCCGTATTCCATTTGATTCAGTGATTTATTGCCATATATTCTGCAATCTGTTTTGTGGAAATAATTATATGCTTCAGGTTTAGTAAATCGGTTCTTGATTCAATACAACATAAAACCCTTTCTGTCCACTTGGTCCCGAAAACGAACAATAGTCTTTTTTGATTTATGATTGTGCGTCCCCCGAGATAATCGGGCATCGAAGGAGTTTCATAATATATATGTACATTATAATACAAAAGGAATTGTAGATCTGCTACAATGCTAAATTCAGTAGCTGAAATATTTATAAAATGTCGGACAAACCACATGCGCATTTCTGCATCAAAGATACCTTCATCAGTGGTGATTCACAAATATATATATGTGTGTGTGTGTGTGTGTGTGTGTGAATATGCCGGCCCCGGTGGTGGAAGGGCTATCGTACTGGCCTACCATCACTGAGGTCGCGGGTTCGGATCCATCCAAGGGCATGGATGTTTGTGTTCGTACTCATAATTCATATTTCATCACTCGTATGTTTGTCTGATATGGAAGGCAACGGGAAACCACCACATCATATGTGTTTATTCCCTAGTCATATCAAACCAATATTAGGATTGAGAACCATGAATGAATATATATATCCTATATATTTATGAATTTTTGTTTGTGCATCTATACATTTCCACACCGTTAAAGCTAGAGTAATCAAACTTTCAACAGATACTACCTTCACAAATAGGAAGGTCGTAGGCTACATTTTAATCCCAAATGTTGTACTTTAATTGTACAAAAAGCAAAATAACTTTTTATGCTAATCTACTATAATATATTTTGAAGGGTGTGTTTGTTCATGGAACTCCTCCTAAACGATAAAAGCTAGAATAACCAAATTTGGTACGATTCTTCCTTACGTCCTAACTTAGTGAATGGTCAAGGTTTGGTCTACAACAAATGCTGCCAATATAGGGGATTAACATTTTTCCATAAGATAACACGTATGAATCCATTTCTTGACTTGCAAGGTATTCTTCCTTCAAGCATCAAAATACGTAAATATGGATCGATTTTTTTCGTTTCTGCTTTATTTGACGAATAAAACTCTATACTATCTTATTCCTGCGAAGTTTACATGTTACACGGTCGAAGTTTTTAGAAATACGCAATTTGTTTCGATATTTTGTGGATTTTTCGTACCCCTCCCGGGCGTTGCCAAGTCGGCAGTCATTGTTACTTCCGATTCAATTAGCTTCAATGAAGCTTACAAATAAACGAAAGTTTAGCGTTATTCGCTTCGCACTTTTGTTTAAGCAACGAAACGATCGATGTTTATGGATAGCAACGTAAATAGATACTGATTATTATTCAGGAAGCGTTTATTGATGAAAGTAATGGAACCTTCTTTCGTCTATTGAATAGTGGAATCTTACATTTTTTGTAAGTAAAATCATTATATTCCACATTATAATGTTTATTAACGTAAATAAGCTCACGTATCTGGTGTACATTTACCAGTCAGTGTTCAATCATGGACAACTGTACGTTGCTTTTCAAGACATAAAAGTAAATATTTCAGCGAAGCATAATTACACAAGAAAAATGAAGCTGGATTTGACGGAAGTAATATGATAGGAAATAAAATTATCGTTATATTTGAATGCAATAGGCTAGGAAACGGATTGTTATAAGCAAATATGATTAATTGTTAAGAAAAGCTAATTGTAATTTAAAAAGTATCTACTATATATTTTAAAGAGTTTGTATGTTGTGCTGTAGTACCTTCGCTAAATCCGTTGAAATTCAACGGGAAATTCTGCTAGTGGTAAATATTTGAAAACTAGAGATGGAAAAAGAACTGTTCTGATGCCTAAACTGTTCAATAAAATAACTGTTCTCATAAACTTCCTGTTCTCAAAGAACAGGTAACGCTATATCTTATACACAGTGAGAAAGGTGGGAAACGACTGCTTCCTCATCCGTAATTGGACGGCGGGTACGGATTAAACTACGCGTATTTTACCAAGTCCTACTATTGATTTGAATCAAATTTGGTACGATTGTGGAGGGCTACCAGAAATAATTCATACGCGGTTTTTGTTTCTCTCTGCCCGTTTTATTCAAAACGGCGGCCGAGTGAACTCTTAAATACCATGTATCATCTAGAATTCCGATCGGATTTGAAACAAATTTTCCCGGGCAACGCCGGGTATTTCTGCTAGTCTACTATATATTTAAGAAAGTTTTTTTGTTTGTTTGTTTATTTGTTTATTTGCGCATCTATATATTCCCACACCGTTAAAGCTAAAGTAATCAAACTTTCAACAGATACTTTCTTCACAAATAGGAACGCCGTAGGCCCCAAATATTTTATATTAATTGTACAAAAAGCAAAATAACTTTGTATGCAAATGGCACAAGATTAAGCATCACAAAAGTAATGCCAGCTGTATGTTGCAGCATCACGAGTTGGACCCGGAAAAAACTTATGTATGCTTATAAATAATCGAAAAACCAAAAACATTGTTTAAACGGAGCATTGAAATAAAACAATTTTTGTTAGAACATTTTTTTGTATTTTTCCCCGGGTAACGCCGGGTACTGCTGCTAGTGTGTGTGTATATATATATACACACATTGGAACTTCTATAAGTCGAACCTCGAGGGAAACAAAAAAATATTCGACTTATAGAAAATTCGAGTTACAGAAGGAAAATAACATGAAAAAGATCTTGTCCCGTAAGAGGAATTCACTTCGTGTTATGGACAAATCGAGTCATTATTGTTCGACTTATAGAAGTTCGACTGTGTGTATATATATATATTAAAAAAAACGGTTAGTAGAAAAGCACAAAGGTTGATATTCAGCCGAAATGCACATAGGAAATTTAACGGTTTTATGGTTTCTGATCTACCAAATTTCTCTTATCTGAAACATTGCCGCAATCATTCCTCTTCGTCCATAGAGCATAAAGTGAATTAAATTAAATTGGAAATTAAATACGTATTAGTTTCGTTTCGATCACAGTCAATTTCACTAGACTCGCACAGAAAATTTTAATGAATACAATGAGCAAACTAATTAATTATTAACCATTGGCGCAAAATTTTGTCTTTTTAAAACTTCCAATCGGTTTATTTAAAAATTAACAGAAATTCTGTTGCCATAATATCTTAATTAGCCTATTTGACAATGTATTTTAATGTTAACATAAAATTTTGTATAGGTATTTTATTAAAATATGGAGGAGATAAATTCGACTGATCACTTTTCAATTTTCATAAAATCCTCTGGTAGATAAATTTCAATTGAAATATTTAAATGAAGCAGAAGAAATCCGGTCCATTTTCCTGTGAGTTTTAAAATTATTCATAAGAATAAATTTTCCTTTTTTTTGAGAATTATTAAATACGATACACAAACACCCATGGCCCTAACTGCAATATTTTTCAAACGTTTTGTCTCGAGACCCAGTAGAAGAGAAGGCAATGTGAAGAAAAAATGCCGTTCCCGAGTTTTAATTAATACCAAAGGCACAATATATACGATACTAAGAGATTGGCGTGTATCTAATGAGACCATTTAGCCTCTTATCAATTTCGATAATTAAAATCCTGTTTTTACGGGGTGGCTTGGAACCGAGTTTATTCCGTATTAAAGGATTTTCCTTAAGGTGCTAAGTTATGCGCCCATTGATTTATAATGAAATACACAAAAACATGAATAACCAAGGAAAGTAACGATTGTTTAATTAGGATTATGTATTTAAAAAAACGACATTACATTAAACAATGCAACGTTATTGCACAATTAATTATTTTTTCATTCCGTAAAATAGGAATATCCAGTAAAGTGGTATTACGCAAAAACGGGATTTTGGTTTTAACTGACTATAAATTGAGGGCTTACATTTTTTCGTGAGCTTTCCGATCCAGTGTGGGGTTTCGACCCGTACTTTGAAAAATACCGCTTTACGGTACCCAACACCGCCTGAATTGCCAAAAGAGCTTTTATTAAAACAGCTCAAACGTATGTTGATAAAATAATTAAAGCATCATTTTCTTTTGATTGCGAATTCAAACAATGACGCATTTTCCCGGATTTTCCTTACATATCGACCCAGCGGAAGAAGCATTAACCGATTTATTGATTTAGCATAGTCGGTAATGTGAAGGTTACATAGCCAAACCTTCCTTTAAAGTGCATTTTATTTCAGTTTAAAAGACATTTTGATTCTTTAATCTCGTCATACCCGTAATCAAAATCAGATCATATTTTTATTTTCATCCTGTCCAAAACTTCGTACATTTCCGGACAAATGTTGAATATATGAGAGAATGAATAGAATTGGAAAAATTCTCCAAATCACCGTAAAGGCGGTACTTACGTGTCAAGGCACAGAAGACTCGCAGGACCACTTAGGACGCGCGTTTCGACAGCAACGCTGTCAACTTCAGCAATGTCAAAGTGTGTAAGGTTAGGCGGAGTATTTATACTATTGTTGACCGTTAGAGAAGTCCTAAGTGGTCCTGCGAGTCTTCTGTGCCTTGACACGTAAGTACCGCCTTTACGGTGATTTGGAGAATTTTTCCAATTCTATTCATTGTCTTCACCGTGTCTCGTGAGTTCTTCATTTTATTTATATGAGAGAATGATTATTTTAAAGGATTTTACGTGTATCTAATGAAATTGCTACTTACTTGTCACAGTTTATAATTTTCGGCCTCTAAGCTCTCAGAAAAATCATGATAACTCGATGAAGAACTTTCTTTATCGAGAAAATGGACTGCTTAAATGAGAATGTCATATTTTTCACAAAGCAGGCGGATATATGAGTTACGTTCAGAATCACTGAAAATCGCGCTAGAAAATATAGGCATATGAGTACATGCACGAAAGGAACAGGATGGGGAGCATTGGGGATTGAAGTAGTGGTAGGAGGGAAAAGGAAGGAAGGGGGAAAGAAAAGGAAGGAAGGAGGGGGAGAAAAAATAGGAGGGAAAGTGAACGTGATGAAGAGGAGGGTGCAGAAGGGGGAGAAGGGGAGGAAAAAGTGGGACATAAAAGAGGACCGGGGAGAAACTTTCTTTCGTTTACTTTAAATTAACTACCAAATATTAATTTCGTGTAACAAAATCTGTTTAGATGTCTAACGTCGAGTTGCGACCTCTTTGTAAATATTTCTCAATTCAAATAAATTCTTTTTAATGCCGTTTCTGTATTTTTATTATTTTCAAAGACATTTCTTGGATTGAATTCCATCATGATTTTTAATATTGAAATGTTAATCCTAAAAAGCTAATTCTAACTTGATTTCCAAGCATATGGTGCCTAAGAATCTCTAGGTAACTTACGATTTAGCTATAATCCATTGGGCATTTCCATTGCGGCCCACCGAGGGGTTCATTTCCAGCAATGCGGCCAACCATGCAGAAATGGTTGCCAACCACTGCGATAGCAATCTTTCTCTCTCACAATCAGTTACAGCGCAATCGTCATCTTATTCGTTTGTCTGCTTCATTAAAAAATGGCGACGGAACTTTTCCATTTTTTTGTCCCACTTGATCGAAAAAACGATTATCGATGGCGACGATTTTAGAGGTCCTACTGTATACGCACAGTAAAACTAAATAAACAAGCACAATTGTCGAATGTTTTTTTAAAAAAGTAGTTATCTATTGTATCCGCAATGGCCATAACAAACCTATTTTTCATAACCTTGTTAGGGATACTGGAGATACCTAAGATAAATACTTATTTAACAAAATTTTTAAAACTCGAGTGTTTAGTCTTGAATTTGTTTTCAGCTATAACACGAGCTCGACAATTCTCTATCGAGCAACAACGAGAATCGTTTACAAGTAAGAATTTAAAAAAAAATCTTTTTGCTTTACAAAATAGGCGACCTTAAAGGCCAAAACAAGAAAATTTCAGAGTATTTCTTCGTTATAAAAATTTTGGTGTCATATTATTTTCATTACTGTTGCTTTACATATCATTTAAGTAATAATTTCGCTTTGATCGGAAGTTTTCAAGGTTGAGCTTCAATAAAAATCGGTACAATATACATTGTACACACTTTCTCGTATACTAATGCGCCGTTTAGTTATACAGTAAAACTCGTTTATAACGATCACGCCTAAAACGAAATCTCGGCTATAACGAAGAAATGTCTCGGTCCCTTGAACTTCTCCATAAGGGCATTGGTTAAATTTCTCGGATGTAACGAACACGCATTTTACGAATTCTAGGCTGTAACGAACAAATGTTTGGTCCCGTGGCAAAAAATGCCCCATATATAACGAATTTTGGCGAGCAGAGCGATAAGTAATGAATAGTTTCCGCCCGTTTACCGCGCACTTGTTCGTAGAGGTCCCCTTCCTCCATCTACCCCTTCCATACGAATTTCCACGCTCCCTTTGTTTTGAAATTGATATTAAAAATGTGAAATGTTTATGTAAATTAATGACCATACTAATAATATTAATTGACCATTTAAAAAATCGTATGTAATAGCTATCGAGCATTTTACATGCCGCGAAATCGATAAGCTTCTCTTCACATTCACGGCATTGAAGTCTACTCACTGCAAATACAGTAAAATCTGTGTTATCCGGCTATCTTGGGGATTGTGGATAGCCGATTAGGAGAAATAACCGGTTAAGGGAGCGATTTTCGGTTTTGACATCGCAAATTTAGCAATAACCAAACAAAATTGGGCTTAGGTTCACTATCGTACTCCCCAAACATAACTATGCATAGGGTTTGCATTTTCCATTTTAATTCTTCCACACGTAGTTAGATATAGACATTATTTACCCATTCTTATTTAATACGTTGCTACGCTTACATGCAAAACAAAAAGACTATTGAAAAGTTTAGGGCGTCCGGGAAGTTTGGGGATTATGGCAGTGAACCTGTTCCCAAAATTGAATTTATTGGATTATATCTTTCTTATTTATCTTCATTATTTATATTTATTTACTCTATTAGAAAAGGACGAAATTATTTAATTCTTCTGAACATTTCTGTGAAAACCAGTCATATAATATTTTATCCAGCTCCTCCATTTTTGGCTCAGAAGATGACACAAATTTCATTAATTTAGCCTTATGAGCCTTGATATCGTAGAGCGTAAAAGATCCGATGTTGAATTCTTTTGCTATGGCTACTCTATTTTTTCCTTTTTCAATTCGTTTGATCAGCTCCAGTTTATGTGTTAGCGTTAAAACAACCTTTTCTCTCCTGTTCCTTGCTTTTAGGTATTTATTTTGATGCCATATTTAATGGATTGGTAATTTTTTAAATAATAAAAAGCGATAAAACTGGAAATTGTAGAAGCACACCAAAACATCTAGACAATGCAAATGGCTTACGTAACCAAAAACGCCATGCTTACTCGGCAGCCACAGAAGTATATGGAGTAAATACGTAATATATACATCTTATATTTTAAGAAATTTTAAAGTGGATGTTTTGGTATTACACATACTATTCACACAAAAATTCATTAAAAAAGAGAAAGAAATACAAAATGAATTTATTTGTGTAATTGCCGGTATCTAAGGCTGGCCGGTTCTAAATAGCCGGATAGCACAGCTTTTACTGTATGTGTATACGTGTTATAACGGATGTATAGGCCAAAAACCATGTTTCTCGTATATAACGTAGTCACGCTTATAACGAAGCAATGAGTCGGTCCCCTCAAATACGTATTAAACGACTTTTACTATATTTTGAAAAATATGAACTATGTGGAATCATTAAAAAAATTTTTAACAACTATTCGAAATTTGATGAAATTCGTATGAGCCATTTTTTTTTAGAAAATCTAGTTGTTATTAAAGTTTTCCAAGAATTAACTTGACTTTTCATTCAGTTTTTGAGAAATTTAAACTATGTGGTATTATTTCAGATGTAAACTCAAATAAGTGTACGAAATTTGATCAAAATCGTTGTAGTCGTTTTTGAGAAAATCAAATTGTTGTTAAAAATGCCTAGAATAAACAGCCCTTAATTATTCTGCAATTTCAATTATTTCTTCATAGATTCTATTCTGTATGATAAAATGCCTAAGTACGAGGTTTATTCATTTTCTCTCTACCGTTTAGGATCTAGAGCCGCGGACAGACGTACAGACTGACAGACGGAACTGCGAAAACCACTTTTTCGGACTCGGGTACACCTAAAACGTATATTTCCATCAAAATCACGAGATCGATTTTTTTTACGATTACAATAGCTACTTTCTCAATATATGTACTTCGTATGAGAAAGTAGAAATGTTTTGCTATTATCTTCGTATTCAGACTCCATTTATTCCAGCTTATGGATTGAGATTATTACATAAATGATATGTAAAGCAATAGTAATGAAAATAAAATGACACTAAAATCTTTTATAACGTACAAATAGTCTGAAATTTTTCTTGTTTTATCCTTTTAAGGCTGCCTATTTTGTAAAGCAAAAAGATCATATTTTTGAATTTTAAAAAAATCCTTACGTCTTTTAATCTTTTAAGAGTGAAAATGAGTAACATTCAATGAAAAAGAACGAACGTAAATAATTTACCTCAATCGCTTTCTTACAATGATTGATGCGAAAGTTCGTGATTTGTGTAACTTTGTGACTTAATACGACTCTAGCGCTAGTAGGCTCGTTAGTCTAACAAATCACAAAGCAAATAAGATAAGAAACCCGGTACCGGCGTTAGCCTACTCTTTTCGACAAGGCACCAAAGAGGACCAACGACTTTATGTCCCTTCCGAAGGATGAAGCGTTGATTCGCGTGATATCCTCTAAACACGTAAATAGGGGGCCATAAGATCTATTGAAAAAATCCCACTTTCGTAGGTTTAGAACGGGTATACTCAGCGTAGTAGGCCAAAGCCCTCGCCACTACGCCACGGTACGGCATTTCGCAAGTTTTGAAACGTTGAAGATACTTTTTTACCCAGAAGCTATCTACCGCAGCGTGAGCAATAAAAACACTTTCCAAATGAACCATCTACTGATTGCGAGTTGTTTTATGAAAAAGTTCAAAATTTTAAAACTAATAGTGAACATAATAGAGGTATAAAATGACATAATAGAAATAAGCTAAAAATGTTGTACAATTAAGCGTTATAAATTCTCTCGCCATATATTGGTCAAAATGTCAACTCGCGTTGAAATCCGTATTTCCCGCTATCATTTCTAACCTACGGACAAAGAATGCTATTACTACGTAGTAGTTCAATTTCTTGCTACTAAAACGCCCGTAGACTAGCCGGCAGCGCCACCGCAACAAAATAGACTTTTGGAAAGTTTGAACATTCACAGTTTTACTTCTAGATGAGATACGAAATTGTTTATGGGCAAAAAACCATCTGCCAGCAATAACCTTTCAAACAATGTAACATTCTTTACGATCCGATCATTCGATCAAGAGATATGAGCGAGAAAAAAAATCTACCCCAAAATACATAAGTAAATAACTAAATATCAGACGAACGCATATAAAAGATTTCATAAAAAATACAAATGCAGACATCTGGTAAAATAACAGAAATACGAGGAATTGTAACGACTTGAAGGAAGCTTAATTGATTATTCTTGAAAAAATATTCTCGCACTTAAACCCGACATGGAATGAATCTTCACTCACCTCTCTCACCCCTGTTGATCCTCAGTCCGTCATATCTCTCTGCGCTCCTCGCCCTCCGCCTCTCCCTCAGTGTGGGAGCCGGCCTCTGTGGTTGCTGTGATATCTGCCTCGAATGGGAGGACGTGGGCGTGTGCTGACCACCAGTCGCGTTAGAAGAAGCGGCCGATGCCGAATCTTCTTGGGATGCCGAAGGGTTCGAGAGGGATGTGTCTGACACGTTTGTGACGCTGGATGACGGTTCGGGCCTTTTGCTCGCGAGGGGCGAAGAGCTGGTCGACGATAGGTCTAAAGACCTTTGACCTCTTAAGAACTTTGGCTTCGTCCGGCAGATTTTGCATTTTTGGCTGGACACGTTCGAGCCGGAGGAAGGGGTGGGTGCTGAACCAGAGGCAGCGACGGAGGGCGTGGGGGCAGCGGCCTTCCTTCCGCTGATGACCGTCCCGCAGAGACAAGTCCGAAGCTCCGAGGAAGTAGGCGGCCCGGTGGCCATTGGGCGTGCCTTATAGCTCGGAGTCACCTGTTAGAGTAGACGGATTTTTAATGGGGTGGCGGAACTGGGTCCCGACCCGAGTAGTTTTCGGAGCCAATAACTGGGAATGTTGCCCAAAACTTCTGGTACTCTTAAGGCGAAAGGTTGCGATTTTTTTCGTGCGAATCTTAATATATATATATACGCACATACACACATATGTTATTTCTGAATTAATGTGTTCGCAAACATTACTCAATCATCTCTAGTCTATAACCAGTGACTCTGTTATTTGACAGTAACTGCCCACTGGATCTTCTTCCTATCCTTCTCAAACTTTTCCCCTACACTAATTGTATATGTGTATAGTATTTATTGTACAAAAAATCAATATAATGAATGTCATGATGCTCTTAACATGGAAAAACCCGTTTATATTCCCTAAAATGCTTGAAAATTAAAAGATGCGTTTCGAAAACTTAGCTTTTAAATATTTAAACAAATGTTTTTAAAAACAGTCCATAACATACATTATGATATGCGAGGATGATTTTTTATTCGAGGACCATTAATAATAGTCATATATCCAGATATAAAGCACACAGAAACTTGAAAAGTTTTGTAATTAAAGTTTCATGTTACTCAAAAGTGTTTATTTAAAAAAATCTAAAATAAAATGTTGAAAGTGAAAACCATCACGCTTGCTACGTAAAAATTCTCTCAGGTACATGTCTTTCGACCCAGACTGCACTTGGGGAATTTTCTCAACGACATCTCTAATTCTTACATTTAGTTCATCAAGAGTAGGGATATTCGCCACAACTTCCTTCTCCTCCCTTTTTCCTATACTAACTTCCCCTTCAATTCCCATCCCCCATCTTCCTTCCCCTCATATATCCATCCCTTCAATCTTCCTCTACCTTAAATGTCGAGCTGTAGAACTGATAAAATGTTATCATGAAAATAAATAATAGAGTACGTTTATGCATTCAGTGTGGTGGTGGTCACTTGCAGGATTTTAATCTAGATTTAAAAAAATAAACATGTCTGAGTGACATGAAACTTCAATACAAAACGTTTAAGTGTCTATCTGGTTTAAATCTTGGTCTATATTTTTTCCACGGTTCTAGAATAAAAAAATTCTCCGTATATGCAAGAAATATATTTAAATATTTACGTACGTTATTATTACAAGAAAAAAATTACAGAAACTCGTTAAATTTCATATCAAAATAAGGCTTAACTGAATAATTAATTAAACAAGATAAAGATTAAGATTCTGAATGCTTGTTGGGTTATGTAGCTTAAAGAGCCATCGAGGGCAAATTTATTAAATGTAATACCGCAAAAATAAGTAATTGAACGTTCTTTTACCGTTTCACGAAAATTCTACTTACTAAAAATTATGAACTTAAGATTGAAAACCGAGTTTTTCAAGTTTTTTTGCCGAATATGAATAAAAATCTGTTCTGACTTGCATTTTCATTATCAATCTATAAAAAGTAATACATAACAAAATATTGGATTTTATCTAATATGAGCATTTCGCTTTCCGCCATTTTCGATATATTTCATCTGGTGATACGTTGTGTGGATAGATTTTCCTCATGAGACTCGCTATCGTACTTTAAAAAACACTGCTATAATTGGTAGTGTACACATATGACTTCAATTAAAGAAAACGCATGAAGGCAATGCTTGCTTTAGCATAAAATTAACTGGAAGACGAAGAATCTCTTACTATCAACAGAGTAAAATCGTTTTCTCTTTCAATTCTGTAAATGTGAGTGCCTATCCTGTTATGTGTGTGGTACTAAGTTTTACTGCTGAGGGATCGCACACTAAAATTGGATTGCTTTATTTTAAATTGGCAATTCATGGTAAAAATAATTTTCGAAGAAAACAATTAGAATAGTCAATACAGGTTTTGCAATATATAACCAAAACCTTATGGCTGCCTCAGATATAATATACCATTAGGCCTGTGAACTTAAAACATACAATAACGACCGAAAATTAAAGAGAGACATCCTTTGTTTCAGCGATGTCCACTGAAAAACTAGTATTTATCTACTTGCAGTTAACCAATGGAAAGAACAGAAAATCACTCTTAGATTATGTCGCCGTGGATCCTTATTTTAGCTCTGCAATTTAAGAATGAATAAGAATAATAAATTACCTAGCGATTTTATTTTAAATCTATACGTTAGGAGCTTATCGGCATTGATGGATTAATTTATCGGCATTTGTAGAAAAGCAATAAAGCTTTCAAAACTCGAATGCTCTTCGAAGTTTATTAATTTTCAACAAGTGACAGATATAATCGATATAAACTATCGATAAAGTAATGGTTTAAATGGTTAAGCCTTCTCCTTTTTTCTTCAAGAGGTAATATAAGGAATTCGCTTCGATTATTAACCCCCGATTCTCTCAATGTGAAATTCTCCAGTAGATGACGCCCTATAAGGGAAGGGCGTGAAGCCATGCGCGCAACTGCGCACTTCGTTGAGAGCGAGCTAAATCTAGCACCAATTTTTCTTCAGTATTTTATCCTGGCTGTGAGACCAGATTTAAGGAGTTAAAACCATTTTTTTCTCAGGTAATGGAAGGTTTAAATAAATTGGTCATTAGACTAATCAAATAAATGAGAGAATAGGTTTAAAAAATAATTTTCAGAACATATATTAGAGCGAAGGACTTGGAGATCGAAAATATTACCTGGATATAGAAGAATATATTGGATCCCTTGTAAAAGCGCTGCTTAAAATGACGCGCATTATTGAAAAAAGCTATTATCTAAAACACGCATTTTTGCAGTGCAAAAACCTGTCAAATTTTCACCATTGCAAATATATATTTAAGCACACTATTTATTACGTCAAACTTTAAGACAAAAAAAGGTGAGCGGCAAGTTAAAAGGACATTTACTTGACAACAGATACATTCAGTCATTGATTTTTTTGCAAATGTCGATCCATAATTATCATTAAACGACTTATAGGGAAAATAATCAAAAGAAATGAATTATTAATAACATTATCGATGTTGTCGAATTTAAATAGAATTTATAACGGCAATATATTTTTCGGAAAATTCATCAATAATAATGTAATTAAGATTTTTGTTAGAAAATAAAACTAATTATAGGTACGTATTGAGTAAAGAGGAAGCCCGTTCTCTCTTGTATGCAAAAAGAAGATAACTTAAAATACTGAGCTTTCAGTGATATTAAAATATTCCTGCATATTAATTACAGTTAATGAAGTTCACTGTTTAGACAAACTCTCACTGGTTTCAACTGCAGAAATTCGGCCTCAATCAAAATGCTGTTCTGCAGAAATTAAAAGTTAGACATGTTCAATAAGCTTAAAAGTGCAAAACCAAAAAATTAGAAAATAATACACGTTTTAGATTTTATTATACCTTGAAAAAATACATGAAGGTGATTTTGAATTACCTAGAACATTTTTTGGGTATAAAATTCTTTTGTTCGTAGCTTTTATGATTTTTGAGAGATAAAATATAAGAAAGCAGTGGATTTATCTCTAAAAGATGGCATGCAAAATTTTAATATTCCAAAATTTTCTGTTACGAGATTTAAAAAATAGAAACAAAAGGCAGTGTGATAAAAAGCGGCGCATCAAAGAAATTCGGGGCAAGACTACTGAATCGAAATATATAAAACATCGAATGTATAGCGAGTTTCTACTCGACCTACTTCCTCATCGACACTTTATAACTCACGTGCCGCGATTCGTACCACTCAATCTAAATCCTTCTCTGTTTTACTTAGTCGACGAGATCGCCTCTCAACCCTGACCCCTGACTTTCTTTACAGCCCACGCTTCAAGGAAGGAAGGAAGTTCCAGCACTCTCTTAACGAGAGACCTCCTCTCCACGATCTCCCATCTTCCGACGCCCATACCAATAGCCCATTGGCGTAGTTCTGAACTCAAAGCAAGGTTAACTCCAGCGAAAGAAAAAGGCTAGCTATCTTTTTTTAAAGGGAGACGATGAAAAGGTACGTGAAACGAGTAACCTCGTGCCCCGGTTGTGTCAAAGTGCATGGAGTGCAATGGAGGTGCAACACACACAAATAAAATAGTGATGAAAAAAAGAACGCCTTGATCTTGAGAAAGAAGGGGGAGATAATCGAATCGAGCTCAAGTCGATCAAGTTTTTCTTTTCTATGTTTCTCTCTCTCTCTCTCTCCTCGCTTCAGTTTGAGGAAGGTCAGAAAAAAATCGTTGAATGTCAGTGTGACGGTTTACCTCGAAACGATGTTTTTTTTCAGTGTCATGTGGCGGAAAACGAACGAATAAAAATCACAATGTTCACACGTCTTTAATTAAAGATTGCGGAAAATTACGTATTTTAACGAAGTAGATTCGCTTGTTGGAGAAAGGATTATGTACGAAAAACGTGCAATTGATAGCAAGAAAATAACCATTTGGCCATAAGTACGGTTCGCAATAAAAGTCTAAAAGAATATGTTTCACTCCAGTAAAGTTCTACAGATTGTAAAATTAAATTAAAAAATTAAATATTCATTTTTCCTTCTTTGCGGCACTCTTTGGATCAGGATCCGAATTTGGGAACCGCTTGTTTGATGTATGGAATTGCTGTATTGACTATACATAGTAATGAGATATATTATTCGAACTTTTTAACCAAATATCCGAAATTATCTCATTAAATGGGCTTTAAAAATATCTTGAATTTATTTAAGGGAAATCATTAAAAAAAACTTAAACGGTCGTTGCACTTCGCAATTTCCTGCACAGTAATGAACTTCAATTTTTTACGCGTAAAAGATTGATGTTTCTTATCACTAGCGGTCGTTTTACAACGGACGTTTCATTAATTAAATAGTAGTAAATATAAAAAATGTCAAAAATACAAGACCAGGTTAAGAACGTGTACATTAAAATATTCACCAAATTGTTATATTTTTATTTGACGTTCTAGCAAAATTATAAATTTGTATGTTGATATTCACAATTTGTCATGAAAAAAATTCAAGCAGTTCGTATCTAACCCACTATCTAATTTGCAGCTTTATTTGTCAATTAATCCAACAATTTCACGCGCCAGATAAAACCAAAGCTTAAGGGCGTCATGCGATAAAAATTCTCACACGCGATAAAAAAAATGAAAACTTTATCAGGATTTACCCGAGGAAGCCAACTTCTAAACTCCGGCGTTGCAATGACCCAAAACTCCACACTTAATCTATGTCGCCTCGCCCTACCTACGCCCTTACGTAATCTTCTTACTACCGTCACAAATTCAAATTTCTCTCATAAAGCTCCTCTTACCAATTACACTTTATTTTATTGCCTTAAGCTCATCTCTCCGCTCACCTTCCTCCCTTTTGTGTTCTTATTTCATTTATTATATTTTTAGCTCAGCGCGAGAGGGGAGTCGGACCTCTTGCGCTCGCCATTCTCGAAACCCGTGCCTCTTTCCCTTTCTCCCTAAACCTCCCCATAGCCCTTACATCCCCCACATCTCTAACTCTCTCCCTTACGCCCTACAGCACTTTTTTTTTCAGTCCCTTGTCATACGCGGAATTTCTCTGGAGAGAGATTGGTCCATCTGCCATTTCCCAGGGAAGCTATTGGGAAACTAGTGGTTCGAATCGTGCGGACACACATATGCACAAGCTGACAGACACACACACACACACAGAGACATCCACATACAGACACAAACGTTTAACCATACAGCCGAGTACTTCCCCTTCCCTTCGAATTCCGTCGTGGGAAGGTCGAGAATTACGGAGAAGAGAAAGTGATAGAGAAAGAAGAGACACGGGGAAGGAGGACGGTGGATGGCGAATGTAACCGGGAATTGGAGTGGACGGAAAGAGTGAGAGAACGAGAGAGAATAGAGACGAGCGTTGGTGGACGGGACGGAGAAGAGAGAGAGAATGAGAGAGCGAGAGAGAGATAGAGAGAGCGAGAGAGAGAGAGAGTGGGACGGGGGGCGACTATGGGACGGAGCGGAGATGGGACGGGGGAACGCTGGGAGTGTAAGAATGGGGAGGCGAGGGGGAAGGGGGTGCAGAAAGGGGAACGGAGGTGCGGCGATAGTTGGACTCGCCGAGTGGGCGTTTGAGGGTGGCAAGGAAGTTAAGGGATGGGAGAGTCGAGAGAGCAAGGGACGTGGGGAGAGAGAGAGCGGGGGATGGGGGGGGGGGGGAAGGGGGGGAGGGAGAGGGTGTTGGAGTGGCACAAAGAGGGCATGGAAGAGAAAGAGGTGGAGTACGAGATGCAGGGAGTGAGAGAGGAAGGAAGGAAAAGAGGAAGTGAGATAAGTACGAGAATCTCGAGGAGAGGAAGCAGGGGGGTGTGGGAAGGGGGAGGGAGGGAATCCTTAAGGTGACGTCATCTTAAAAAAGCGAAAGATTTTCTCCTTCTCTCTCTCTCTGCTCATACTACCATCTCCGCGTTGTCATGGTTACCAAGAGCCCACCCCATCTGTATTAGACCCGTACCGACGACGCAAAAATCGCGTTTGTCTAAACTAAAATATTGCGTTTTACGAATGGATTTGTGTGAAATTAAGCTAACGGCTAGTAAATCCGCATTCATTTACTCCAAACATATATTATATATGTATGTGTGTGTGTGTGTGGACATGAAGAAGAATGCTGAAGATAAAATGGACAGATAGGGTGAAAAATGAGGAAGTACTACGAAGAATAGGAGAGAAGCGAACGATTATACAGACTATCAGAAAGAGGAAGGCGAACTGGATTGGGCATTACCTGAGGAGAGAGTGCATGATTAAAGAAGTGATAGAAGGAAAACTGGATGGAAAAAGAGAAAGAGGTAGGAAAAGGTTTCAGCTGGTAGACGACTTGAAAGGGAAAGAGAGCTATCAAGACATGAAGAAAACTGCGGAAAATAGGAGTATATGGAGAACCAAGTTTAACCTAGAATAATCACGGACCTGTCAACGGACAGACTACCTACGATGATGATATATATATTGTATATATATTTAGGGCAACTAGGTGTTGAAGGAAACCCAGTGATCACTTGCCGGAAGGAGAGCCGCTGGGGTGTCGGAGAGAGTTGTGTCCCTCCTGTGCTGACGAAGGGGCCATCCCGAAAGCTCCAACAATGTCTACAAATGTGTCTTTCCGACACCCCAGCGGCTCTCCTTCCGTTAAGTGCTCACTGGATTTCCTTCAACACCTAGTTGCCCTAAATATCCTTATTTATCTTTACTCTTCCGCAAATATATAATTTAATATATAATTTAATATATAATATATAATATATAAATATATATTTATATTTATATATATATATATATTTAAATGTACATCTTTTTTCTGATGAAATGTGTTATTTTCCTATTTATTGAACGCCTTGCTGGAATGCCTTGTAAAGAAAATGACAAAAGGAAAAGAGTAGATATTAACGGCATACGCCAATAGATGGACTTAGGAAATTACTTCAACCGAAAAAAAAATTGGTTGACTAAATAGGTATAAACGAAAGAAATTGGTATCGAGTGGGAAGTGGAGCATCTACGTTCAATTGAGGTCGCAGGGGAGCGGCTTGATTGTCTGACCTAGAAAACGTGTGCTCTACTAGCGCCGTTCATAGGAACACTCGAAAGTAGGGGACCGGGGTGAAATGGAAGAAGTGGAGCAGGTGGGCGGATTCGGAGGGAAAAAATTGGTGGAGAAAATATTTCTTTTTTCGATACAGAATTAAAGGATATAGGAAGCTGAGGCAATAAAATACCGACGCGTCGATTACAATCTTATCGCCGCTTCAAGGAAAAGGAAATAAAGAAAAAATTATCACTTCGGTATGATACGGGCGCGCCCACAATGAAAGCGATTGTCGGATTAAGAAGCTCCAATCGGAACAAAAGATTCGATTTACGTAACGTTATGGCTATTGGCTAATTTATTAATCGCTATATTTTGTTTAATTTGAGAAACGGTCCATGAAACGAGATCAATGATTCTTATTATATTCGGAAGAAAATTACGACGAAAAAACGAGTATTCTTTGATTATGTAAGAACATTGAAAAAAAATAGTCTTAAGTTTTTTTTATGTACTCGGTTTCGAATAAAGAATCTATTAAAAAAAATATGAAAAAAACGATAATCGCCGAATGAGTTGGAACGTGCTCATTTGAATGGTGGGCTTATATTGGGAGGGAGAGAGGGAGAGAGAAAGGAGGGTGAAAGGAGGAGGAGATAAAAGGATAAACGGATGAACGACTTTTTACGATAAAGTATTACCCGCCGAGAGAGATAGAGAGGAAGAGAGAAACGGCAGTTCTCGGAAAAAAGGGGATAAAAACTGGAAAAATGGAAAATTTTCGGATCGAGCATCGTGGGCGGGCGAGAGTGGGAGTAGGAGGAGAAGCGGACGGCGTTTGGGCAGTAGGCGGAGGAATTGGGTGGGTCTCTAGGGGGTTGGATGGGGGTGTGGGTGTGGGTGTGGGGGTGGAAGGGGGGAGGGGGGACGTTTAGGAAATACACGGAAACGATTGAACATTCCCGTTAACCTGACCTACATTTCCCTCAACTACGGACGTGTGTTGTACGCCAAACATTCCATCCCGCGAAAACGCTCTTAATTAATTGCCATCGACGAGTATCCCTTCTCACACAATGCGCGCCGGCCGTTAACGCATCACAACTTTCGAAAATCAATCAACGGTGGAGGAATCCCTCTAGAAACAAAAGAGAGAAAAAATACCCGCACGCACACGGAAATCCGCATAGTAATCGCAAAAAATAATAATATATACCGTGAGAATTTTTTTAAATTTCAGTTATTAGAAAGATAGGGAAAAATACGCATGCAAAAAAATACCACTCGTCAAACTCGAAAGCACATTGTACAATTTAAAATAAAACACTCAAAACGGGAAGAAGAAGAAGAAGAACAACAACAACACGTACACGAACACACGGACACGGGGATCTCCTCCTCTGGAAACCGTCGGTTCTTATCTCTGGGAGGCTTGTAAACAAAAGTTTTCTTTTCTCCCTGAATCTCCGCTCCACGGTTCCGTTTCGATTAGAAGAGATGGCGAAGAAGGAAGACGACGAAGGCGTTCCTTTCTTTTTTGGAAAAATAATTACAACCGCACTATAAGCAGGGCGTAATGTAGAAGAGATGCAAAACGTTTCACCGGTATAAGTCTCATCCGACAAGGACACACATATATGTATGTAGGTATATATATGTACAACCACGATTATTTTTATAGAATACAAAAAGACACGTATTACAAGCACGGCTTTTTACGCACTTAAATAACGGATTTATGAGCGAATATATCGAAATCTCTCACAGCTGTTTCGCGGAGACGGAGTGCTTGGTATCCCGACTTCTGCCCACTCATCGATGATCATAACGCCGAGCTGCCGACTCTGGCGCCACGATTGGTGGCCTACAGAGTAAACTTGAAACGTGAGCGAGAGAAAGGGAGAGATGGAAGACGTACGGAGAGCGAGAGATAGAGAGAGAAGGGAAATGTAATGAAGAAAGAGAAGAAAAAGACAGAGAGAAACAGAACGCGCCTCTCCACTGTGCGTACTAAACTGAGAAAACCCTCTCCTTCGCTCTAACTTTTTCCCTCGCACACACACGCTCTCTCTCTCTCTCTACGTCTCTTCTCTCCCTCCCTCCCTTCCTTTCGTGCAATCTCTCCCTCCTCTCTCTCTCTCTCTTCGCGGAACCTCCTCTCTTTCACCCGGACGTAATCGACGTAGACGAAAATCTCGACGAGGGAAAAAGGAAAGATATATATTATGGCATGATTAAAGACGTGTTCGGAGGAAAACTAGAATGAAAGAGAGAGAGAGAGAGAGAGAGGTAGGAAAAGGTTTTAGCTGATTGGTGATTTGAATTGGAAAGAGAACTATCAAAACACTGGGTTTCTTCAACATCTAGTTGCCGTAAATATCCTTATTTACCTTTCCTCTTCCGCAAGTGTGTGTGTGTATGTGCATGTGTGTGTGTGTGTGTATATGTGTGCATATATATATATATGTATATATATATGTATATATATGTATATATATGTGTGTGTATATATATATATATATATATATTGAAATATTCAAATACTCTCTATATCTCGATAGCTCTCTTTAGGTAATCCGAGACGGAGAGGACGAGGATGACAACAAAAACCCGCGCAAAAGCGCGGGCGCGGGTGTTAAGAGGTCGTAAGCGACCAGGAGGAAACGAAGAGAAAACGCGCGGATTAGAGTTTAAGGAAGAAAAGGAGGGACGTCCGCGCGGGACGCGACCAAGGTTAGAAACGCCATAAAAATCAACGGACGGAAATAACCCCGGTTTCCACACGCCCCTACGGTCAGACGCACATCTTTCATTCGCGCCCTATAAACTCCAACAGCGAGGGAATGAATCATAACGTACGCGCGGATGTGAAAAGAGAATCGAAACGTGTGACAATACACAGACGCGGGGCTGTGACTGTAAGAACGAAAAGGTGTATGGCAGGGAAGGGAGGGGTGGGACGCGGGTAAACAAAAGAGTGACGAAAATAATCAGACGGAATAAACGAGTCGGAGGAGGAGCGAGAAAGCGGAGGGGTTTATTTTACGAGGGTTTTCGCGGCAGAGGGAGAGAGGTAGGTAGTTCGAAGATGACACTAAACGGATAGATAAAGACTTTTCTTCCCCCAAAGACTCACGCAAAGAGTAGGAGAAGGATTCGGGGGTAGGGAGAGAGGAAAGGATTAAGCGTCGCGGGAGACGAGGGAGTGATAAAAAAAATGAAGATCTAGAAGCGTTAAAACACGGGGGAAACGTTGAGAGTATGACTTACCCAGTCTGACCGGATCACCTCAGTTCTTCGCCAAATCGATAGAGGGCGGCGCGCGGATCGAGCTTCGTTCCCCTTCTACCGCTTCGTTCTTGTTCCCCGCCCCTGACTTCCTCCCTTCCCCTCCTTCCCTTTCGCCTCCCCATCTATCTCTCTCTCTCCCTGCCTATTCACCAACCTTTCTCTCTTTCCCTATTAAATCCACGCGTATTTCCTTCTCTCTCTTCCTCCCTATCTCTCTCTCCTTTCATTTGTTCTAAGTTGAGCGCCCCCATTTTCATACCCCCCTTACCCTCTTCTTTTTTTTGCCATCTCTCCAGCTTTCTCCGATTTCTCCCGGATGAGAGGAGGTTTTCCTGGACAGATCCTCCTCCCACTCATTTTTCTTCCACACCCTCTCGCTCCTCTCTCTTCCTCGCTCCTTCTCCGTACTCGCCGTCTCTCTCTCTCTATCTCCCTTTCACTCGCTCGACTCTTTCTCCATCTAGCGGTGGAAGGGACGAAGCTCTGGGCGTAAACTTCTGTGGCGTACGGCGCGGAGGGAAAAGTTAAAAAAAACGAGGGGTATGAGAAAAGAGAGAGAGAGAGAGGGAGGAAGTGGAGAAAAAGATGGGGAGAAAGAGAGTGAGAGAGAGAGAGGAGATCGAGTGCGAGAAGTCTTCGACCGCAAAAGACGGCAGTTTTTGAGGAGGTGTAAAAAAGTTGCGTAATTTTGTCCTCCTCTTAACTTCCGTCTCGAGTTCGCATGTCCTTCCCTTTTTACTCCGCCATCTTTCCTTTGCCCTCTTAAACTTCTCACGTCTCCGGTATTTCCGCAGAGTTTTCCTTCCGCATGCCCAGGACGCGTCTGTTTTAACAGTTCTGTCGCAGTGGGTGAGGTAGGAGACGAGATGAACTTTTTGGAAGAATTTGTTTCCCTTATCCCCTTAAAAGCTCGTAGAGGTCAGGGTTAGCTCCTGAAACGCAACACTTTAACGCGATAACGATACTAAGTGAACGTTAAGAGGAAAACATCCGTTGAAATATAATTATATAATAAATTTTAATCGTAATTTATTTTATTATTATCATTATTGCTTATTTCCGTTATCATTTTCACGAACCGATGTAAATTAATAACGATTTAAATAAATTTCTAAAATACGTTTTATAAGGAAAATTCGGGGCATTGTTTAAACGCACATTTATGTTTGTTTCTTCAGTATTTGCTCACAAACACATTTCAAATTTAATCAGTAAAAAGCGTTAATTAGAAACAATTACGCTGTAGCTGTCATTTATGTAAAATTATCGAAAATATACATTTTGTCGCGAGTAATAATTAATTCATCAACGGGTCAATAAAATCCGCGAAAAACCAACATTTATTATTTATTGTTTTGTATTTTATAGGTGGGAATAATTTTAATTGTCAATTATATCGTTGTTTCCAAATACGTTTTTTCGGTTTTTGTTCTCCAATAGATTAAAAATAAATGATAATCAGAGCTAGACTTAATGTCTCTAAAAGCATATCAACTGTGTTTAATGATAAGTTATTTATCGATGATTGAAAAAATGGTTCTACTTATCAAAAATATTTAAAAATATTAAATTAGTACGTGCTTTTGACTTATGATAAATCAATCTTAATTGTATGGGAGGTATTTAGTAACTCATCATATTCAGATAAACAGCGTTTATTACGGAAGTTTTCTAACATAATGTTAAGTGCATTTTTTAAGGAAACAATTTCTTCTTTTCACAGTCTAACAATGGAAATGAGACTATTCCGATAATTGGCAAAATTAACAGTTTTATTAAAATCTACCCTTAGTATTCTTGGTTACTAATGTTAGTACTGTACGAGAATACTAAATTAATAAATTTTGGATGCTGCATACAGAATTTGCATTAAGATAAACATATGCGTATTTAAGAGAAATAAAACAAAATATACTATTATAATAGATCATTTTATAAAATTCATAAGCATAAATATCTTACGTCACCCCTCAAAACGCAACGTATAAACATATCCCACCGCTAATATATGATGCACCAATTAAAGTAAATGCGCATAAAATACACCATAATTAAGCCAATAGAGAATTATCGAAGTGTATTAAGGCTGAAAACAAAATCCAGGATAAGCAATTAAACACAAAAATGGAAGATTAAGTACTTTTCTTTGGTGTCTCCAACGGTCATAACAAAGAACAGTTGAGCAGAAAAACATGACAACGTGTGATTCGTATTTCAAGCAAAAGTTCTTACCTGTAACCAGAGCCAGGAAAAATAATTTGCGCCCTAGGCAACTTTGAAATTTACGCCTCTCTTTTAATGAAAGTGTATATTACTCAATTTTACATTTCAAAACAGTGGTTTATAGGTATTGTAGAAGTAAAACAAAATATATTTTATAATTTAAAACGTTACACTTAAAATTCCACATAGTAAATCCTTGCGGCCCTAAGCGTGCTGCACTCTAGGCGAGGGCCCCACTCGCCTAGCCCTTGTCCTTACTACGCCTGCTATTAGTATAAAAATAGTAACGAATGTTTTTGCAACTAACACACAAAAAATGATGTCGCGACCGAAGAAAGCACGAAAAGTAACCGGAATACGCATATTTTTAGTACCCTATCGCATCGATAGTGTACTAAAAATACTGCCCTGAGACGGAGTGGCGTAGTCCGACAGAGACAGTCTTATCGCGGCAAGCGTCGGCAATTAATTATCGGGTCGAGTCTTTAAAAATATACATGCGATCTCCGGAGCTAGTACATTTGCACCTCAAGATTAAGGGACGAGAGGGAAATGACGGAAAGTGATATAAAGAGACGGGAAGAAGAGAAAGAGAGGGAGAAAGACAGAGTGGTAGTGTTCGATTGTCTGTACTCCGGAGAGAGAGAGAGAGAGAGAGAGAGGGAGTAAAAAAGGGCGCCTATGGGTCGGGCCATTTCTCTTACTCTCCCTACCTCTCTTTTCTTTCCCAGCCATCCGTGTAGTACCTCCTCCTTCTCCCTCGTCCCTTTCCCCCACTCTCCCCTCCCTCTCCTTCACCCCTACACCCTCACCTCTTCCTCACCCTCCCTCCGAACTCCCCTCAACCGGCCATGACGCTTCACCCGGTCGACACGCGCGCCACCGCCGCGATTCAGTACACCGCAGCGTCCGCCAGACGGAGACACTGCCGTCCTAGGAACAAGATGGCGGAGACATCGTCGCGAGCGTGAAGAGACGGCTGCGGCATAGAAGAGAAAGAGGGAGAGATCGAGAGGGGAGGAGTGGGAGAGAGGTAGGAAAAGAAGAACCGGAATCCGAGAGAAGCCGTAGGAGGAAAAAAAGGGAGACGAGGTTACGTTACAAACGTCTTCCGTCGAGATAAAGAAGACGATTTTTCGGGAGGTGAAAGGAGCCAGGAGAGGGAGAAAGAGGGGGGAGGGGACCATCCTCGCTTCGCTGGAGTGAGAGAACGTCGTCCGGGGAAGCAAAGAGGGAGCGAAGTAGTAGCGGAGAACGCCGGGGAGGAAAATCATTGCGGGTGAGTAACGTTCAATTCCATCCCCCAATTCGCAACGACACGACTTCCATAATTTTTTCCGAGTGTGTATCGGTTTTTCTTTCGCGATCTGGCGATGGGGTCACTTCCAGCTCGGCGATCATGCGCGGGTGATGTTATTTTGTCGATTTTTTTCGGTGGTAACGCATCTCTCTTCTTCTGGGTACGACGCGGAGAAGGGTCGGGACGTCGCCTTTTCTTTGCGTGTGTGAGTTTGTGTGTATGTGCGTTAGAGGGGGGGGGGGAGGGGAGGGTGACGAAAAGCGTTCCGTCGTTATGCGTAGGAGTTTAGTTCGGATGGGATGGAGGAGTAGGGATGAGGTGACGCCGAAGGTAAATAGCGTGAGGTGGTGCCTGGGTATGTGTTTGTGTGTGCGAGAGAGCGTCCTATAAGGGCGGAGGAGGGGGTGTGTTTTAGGCAGGATGCCGCTGGAAGAAGGGGGCGCGGCGGTAGGTGCGGGGGAAGGTGGGAAAAGGAGGGAGGGAGCGTAAGGAGCGAAGTAGAAGCGTTAGGCGTAGTGTGTGGCGGGTCAGTTGATGGGTACGCTACCGAAATTTAACCTGTGTATTGTTCGATATTTCTGCCATCTCCGCGTTTCTTGGAAAATTTTCCGAGGAAAACTTGTTTGGAATGCTCGAGAAGGTGGTGAGTAAATTCGGTAGTATGAAGCTTTCGAAACAAAGGTAGGGGAACTCGAGGGAGAGTTACTGTTTGAGATTAATTCGTTCGAACACACCTAAAATGTATCAAAACTTGCAATCAATCAGATATATATATATAAATGCAATTGTAAATTACGATGTTTTGTCTGTTGCATTTAAAAATAAAAAAGAAAAATATTACCTCTCGTTGACATTTGGAGTTATAATTTTTAAACTTATAACTTAAGGCTTTTTAAGAATTTAAAATGAGTTTTCATCAACATTTAAAAAGACGAGGAGGAACTAGCATTTTCCCCCTTTTGATTACAGTCGAGCCCCTCGAAGGCTTTCTTTCTGCATTGCATTTATGTATCACGAGTTGCATGAGATCCAGGGGCAAAGTACCAACATCGGCCTGAAAATTTTTCTTTTTTCAACATCTTCCAAATTTTCTTTCATCCATATTTCATGAAAGAAAAATATTTCTGCATTTTTAAGGATGCCGTCTTGAAGCGAGGAAAAAAGATAGCACTCGAAATTTTGTAGAATTTGAGGGAAAAGTAGGACAGCTAAAAGGAAAAGAAAAGTTTATTCCTTCAGCGTAATGAAACGCGTCCAATTAAGATAAGCATAATGGGCTTCCTCCGAAAAGTTTATTTCGTCTTCTTTCTAAAAATTTATTTACTTGTTGATGACTTTTGATAACATTCCATAAAAGTCAATCACAAATTTCCATGTTAAATACTTTATAAGGGAAAAACGTCGAACATTTTGGTCATTTTTGTCGATAATAAACATGGAATAAATATGTTGAAATAGAATCAAATCTCCGAATATTTTAGCAAAATTACAAAAAAATCAAAAGCATCAATTAAATTTTGAAGTGACACACAGAATAACTGGTCAAATGGTTAAAATGCAAAAACATACGAATGTTGAAAATATTTTATGGATTGACGTTGAATCGCAAAAAATTGATTCCTGTTTCGATGGGACGGGGATGGAAGGAAGATGAAAGGAAAGGGGGAGGATGATATGCCGCTACACCGTAGTAAGGAGACGGGCGGAGTATGATGGGATTTCAGTGTGTGGTTAAAAACAATTTGTTAATGCACGTGTTATTATATAAACAATGATCGCGAGTGGAAAATTAATGAAATCGATCACATTAATTTGAAGGGATAAATAATCTCCCATACTTAATCGCTCGAAAGCTAGAGGCTAAATGAGTGGAGTCGTACTCAAATCTACAAATAAGAGTCTCAAGGACAGAGCCATAAAAATACTGTCAAAATATTTGAGAATGTGAAAGTTTTTTCAGTCATTTTACAATTTTGTAATACCAATGTTTTGCGAATAAAAAAGGGATTTATCGATAACAGTATGAGGTATCTTTGAAATATGTTAACTGTAGCTGAAACAGAAGAAAGCTATGTTAACGCGATTCGTAGGCTAAATACGTTCTCATAAATATGCAATGAAATTAATGCCCTATACTCTACCCAACATGAGGAAATCCTTTAGACAGCATCTTCAATCAGAAGAATTGGATTATTTTTATGCATGACTATACATTCACAGATACATAAATTTATACCATTTTAAATCTTGTTGATGAAAAGTGGCCATTACGATATTCTCGTAGGAAGCGCATTTGTTAATTACTTAGATTTAATAACTTTCGCGCAAAACGAAAGCTTGAAAAACCATAACGGATCTGCCTATGGCGACATTCACCGACCGATGGTGAGGGATACTTCGTTACAGAGAGGCGAAGGGCGGGACAGCGCCCGGAGACGGCTACACCCGAAATAAAAGGCATTATAATCTAAAAACAAAGCGAGCCAAAGGCTCGCCAATATCCTCGGTTACTAGGTAAATAAAAACAGTTTTTTTGACAATATCTCATTTACTTAGTTTGTTTTTAATATTTCCTCTATTTTTATCAATAAAATATAATTTGAAATTTGTTTGTTTTAATGTTTTTCCCTATTTATTATTGATAAAAGGAAAACTTAATCCGTAAGATAAAAGCTAGAACAGAGCTTGGATGACAAATACTGCAAAAGGTATACGGAACCCACAAGATTTAAATAAAAAAGTATCGTTGCTATTATCGTGCACAAGTTTAGTAATTTTTTTGAAGGCGGCTTATTACAACAGTTCACTCTTTTTAAAAATAGTTAAATTTATGTCCTTTGAAATTTTTATTAACGAGGCCTTATACATATTCTTATAAACATTCATGTAAATATAAATAAACTTATACGTATGCTTACACATATATAAGATGAGACCATACATGTACATTCATTTGAGAAAGAGAGAGAGGGTAAATTCTTTTTACAGTAACAGGAGTTCATGAATCGAAAACCAAGCAATAGGTTCCACATCTAACTAGCGCTGAAAGAGCGAATAAATTTTTTTTTAAAGGAGCCTTTTATAGAAGGATGGAAAAATATAATATTGAAGCGGGTAAGAATGGAGGTCAAGAGTAGTTTAAGGTCCTTGGGTGCATGCGGGACGGAATAAGGTGGCGTGTAATGAGGCGAAAGCAACAGGGTGGGCTTGCGGGGGCGTTCGGGTAAAGGGGGGAGGATGAGGAAGGCGGGAGAAAGGCAAAGGAGGGGGAGGAGGGAAAGGGAATCGAAAGGGGGCGGAGGAGGAGGGGGGGGGGGGGAGAAAGGGGAAGGCAGTTGTGTTGCGAGGATAGGAAGAAGTTCGTTTGGAAATGAATCGATGCGCGTCACGTCGGATTTTCGAACGGCGCTAATGGGCGTCCGGAATGGAATTCCTCGGGAAAGAGTCCAAATTTCCGTCGCGATAATGGAGTTTCTAAGGGATCGATAACGTTTGGTAGTATGTTTTAAGCGACGTTAGTGAGAGAGAGAAAGAGAGAGAGAAAGAGAGAGAGAAAGAGAGAGAGAAAGAGAGAGAGAGAGAGAAAATTGGCTCGGCGAAAATTCGCGACGGAATGTTTGTGGAGAAATAGTATATTCACGAGGGTGAGATATTCGATTTCGCCCCTGTTTTGGAACATGATGGCGTTTTTTTTTTTAAAGAAAATATCTTAAATTTGGGGGGCTAAATGAGAAATAAAACTTAGGGTGTTCCATCGAAAGGTTTCAGAAGACAAAAGTGGAGTACACCCTCATTCGCATGAAGCATAACGTGTGTCGATGTATGTAAATCCATAGAATGTGCAGTTTCTTATTGCGGAAATTTCTCAATAAATGTCACCTTAGTATAAACGGTCACATATTTAGAGTATTAAATTTTTATAAAGGCAGAAGAATTGTGCGAATGTTGGAGAAATTATCACATAATTAAAATGAATAGAAATGAACAAATATTTGATTTATTAATATCTTAACTTCTTCCTACGCGTAATATCTGTTAAAATATGTAATATAACTATATTAAGTATATTAATACATTTTAATTCCAAACAAGTGTCGTAGCATTTGATATTCTCTAGTCAATAGACTTGCGCAACTGGCAGAAATGAGTAGGAAATAATTTTTAAGGGGGAGTTAAAGCTTCATAAAATAAAAAAATCTAATAATATTGACGCATGGTAGGCCGATGTTCTGAACTATATTGAGATAATAGCCATAAGCAATAAATATTTTCACTGACAGAAAATATTTTTAATTACAACTTATAGTAGTACGTATTATTAATAATATATTAAGATTTCCATTTCTGTTTAAAATATTGAAAACTAAAATTTTGCGTGACCTAATTTTGTTAATATTTCAGAAATATATGTCGTATTAACAAATCCCAATTGATAGTCATTTTGGAATTCATAATCTAATGGCAATTCAAATGATAATCAAGTACGCAAATGAAAATAAAGTTTCATCGTGAGAGAAACATTTTAATGAGACACTGAGATAAAATTTAATGGATGTCTCTTAACAACTAACAATAAATGAAACAGAAAAATAATTCTGTCCACAGGTATCACTGGAATATTTTCCAGAGAAGCTGGATGACTTATTTTCTCTATTTTCGCCTCTTTGTTACCTCGTATATTAAAAAAAAGAATGACTGTTTCTCACAAACTATCGACTGTAAACACGCGATGATTACGGAAATGTATTAATTAACTTTGCCATTCCTCGCACCAGGATGAGGAAACAGGAAACCTTTTAGCAGGATTGTGGCGTACTCACTTTGAGACCGAGTCCATTCAACAGTTGAAATGTTTCATTAATAAAAGTCAAGGATTCTTTTTCAAGTTTTCTGTTTCCTGTACTCTCTTTCTATCGAAAATTATAATGACTGTAACACACGAAAAATTCAAAGTATGAAAAAGATCATTCTTCTCGAAAATTAACACGGGTCTTACGTTCAAGGCTTTTGGGAGGAAGTACTGCATGAACTTTGAATTTTGACTTTTAAAGATTAGTACAATTTCAGAGAAAATTTAATGAAATTATGCTCCAACTAAATCGAATTGTAATTAAACCCTCAATTCATAAATTAATTCATCCGTAAAAATCACGAAAAAAAAATACAGACCCTCTACCGCAAAATATTATGTTTATCATATGATATCCGTATTTAACTTATTTCAGAAAACCTATAACGACATCTATGATGTCCAAGAAATGTTTTTTAACGGTGATTAAATATCACGACTTTTAGTATTTACGTGTTTTTCTGTAATTCCGGTGATGAATGTCCTGATCCTTTTCCAAAGAAAATGCCTACGCAAAGCAAAGGCACGCGAAAAAAAATTTACTCGAGACCACCTAAGAGATAAAAAAAAAAAACACCGTCCGATATTCAAAACTAAATTTTAGTCATATCACTTAGATAATTTAAAAAAATTAGCAGCATATCAACCTTTATTAACCCATAAAAAACTTTCCCCGACAAATCTACCTTAGATACTACTCAATCTACGCAATTTACGCTCAATTTTTGTCAGCAGCGGCATTATGTGTACATTAATGTCTTTTCGAGAAGTAAGCTGTGTGCGGGGAAGGCACTTTATTCATCGGGACAAATAGGCGAGTTATGGGAAAGGGGTTGGAGAGGGAAGAAGGGAGGGGGAGGGGGGTGGTAAAGGAGAAATAGAAAGAGGAGGGTTTTAAGGGTTGAAGTAATAGGTCGGATGGGCGTTGTTGGGGGGGGGAGGCGACGGCGGAACGAAACCGGATAGCCGATGAAAGTGACCTCCAAAAAACGCGCCACTCCTCCTCCGTGCCTCTTCCATCCTTCCCCCCCTCTCTCTCTCTTTTCACTCCCTCTCCTCCACTCTTCTCCATATCTCTTTCCCACCCTCAAACACAAGACCGCCTTCGGGATATTTACCCTGCCTTTGGGAGTCGGCGGGATACAGAAACGGTGGCGCGGAAAACGGGGTGGCGGCGGCGGCGTTCAGAGGAGAGATATAGAGAGGGAGAGAGAGAGGGGTGAGAGAGAGAGAGAAAGAGAGAGAGGATAGGACGGAAAGGAAAGAACGTAAGAGAGAGAGAGAAGAGGGAGAGAATTCGAAAGGACGGAGGAGATGAAAAGAGGGAATGAAAGGAAAGGGGAGGAGCTGCTATGTGCGGAACGGGGGAGGGATATGGATGCCGGGAGGGTTGAAAAAGGAGGAGGAGGGGAGTGGAGGAGGGGGAGTGAAGGAGGGAGAGAGGGTGGGAGAGAAGATCTATAGGCGACGCCAAGACGGCGAGAATGTCCTCAGCGTCTCAACGATATGACTAAGGTCACAGAGGTCCGTCCTTTTGGCATTTCCCCCCCCAAATAAAGTGGCAGAGAAGGTGGGAAAGACACGGCAATAAACGGATGGAAAGTGGAAGGGTTCGAGAGGCGCGACGGAGGAGGAATTGGAGAGATAGAGAGAGATTAAGAAGGAAGCGGTTAGGAATGAAGGAGAGTATTAGACAGGAAGGAAGAGATGGGAAGGATGAGCGAATAAGAGGAGGAGGAAATTATTGGAGGGGATAAAAAGAGAGGTGGAACTGAGAATAATAGCTCGAGAAGCAGATAATAGGTGTAGAACAGGAGGAAAAAGAGAGAGAAGAGGAGAAGGTATGGGTGAAGATACGAAGAAGGAGAGATAGAAGTTAGACATGAGTGATAAAGAGAAACAATGGATGAAAAAAAGATTTGTTTAATCACTAAATATTTTCATATTTTATATTTTTAAATATATATATATATAAACTAGTAATTGGCTATATTTATGAATCACCGAAAAAAATACGGACAAATGTCTTACAATAACATAGTCAATATTTACTATTTCTTATTTGAGTGATGACGATAAATCAAGGATGATATTTTTAATTTCTACAAAGGCTTCACATGCTAGAAAAATCAATTCCTTCAGATATGAACATTACTAAATCTATCCCTTCAAATTGTTTTAAAAATTTTCTGGAACTCAGCGGCTTCGTAAGAAATATAAGTATGAATGAAATATACATAAAATTTAAATGTTTTACATATACGTATATAATTATATCGTAAAAAGCGATAACAAATACATTTGAAAGAAACCCGCAAGAGGACGAAGAGGAGAATGATAAGAAAATAGTTACGCACTTCATGTATGTATATATGTTATGTGTATGAGTAAAATCACGGACATGAAAGGAAGAAGATGGAAAATAAAGCGTCAAAGACCACGTGTTACATGGCAGATTACATGCCTGATATTTTTATTAGTTTCGCTTGAGATGCCCTATCAGCAGATTGATGATGCCATTGAGGGCAGATGGCCGGGCGATTACCAGTGATAATTATCCGCTGCTTCGGAAATGTCGGGTCACTTAATCTATAGCGAGGATGCATCAGTTCAGCTCTCCTCTTTGCCCTACGAGACCAACAAAAGGGATTTTGGTAAAGGAAAGAGGACAAGGAGAGATGATGCCTCACGGGGAAGAGAGAGAGAGAGAGAATGCTGAGAGCAGAGAGAGAGGGGAAAGTAACGGAGGGAAATTAAAAATTTTGAGGCGGATGGCAAACGGAGATAAATGGATGCGGAGAAAGGGACACGCTCTCCCCTTAGGCACGTTTCTCAGCCGCGTTGAGTAGTCACGGACGACCTTTTTAACCAGGTAAAGATTGATACGTATCTATGCAAACTTTTAAGAGTCTTAGTTCTATAGGAAAATCTGTCGGCAAAAGGTCTGAGCATTAAAAAAATGTAAAACAAACGTTTTAAATAAATAATCTAGCGTGTCACCATTTTGGAAATTTTCTAAAGGGTGGTATTTCGCGAAAAATATAACAAATCTTATATTCAACATTGCTCTCGGTTGTCTTGATGGGAAAATAATTGTGAACAGTTAAATAGATCGTTTTATAGGTGACTATTATTTTATGTGTGATTTTTGGGTTTTTTTATGAAACCTGAAATTATTATTTTTTAAAATATTTTAAATTTTTTAATAAATGTAATGGCATATAAAATCGGTGATATAGGCGCTTGATTAGTCTGAAAATTTATGTTTAAAAAAATAAGAATTTATGGAGGGAAAAAATGCCTCTGGATTTTAGTGAGGAAATACATATAGATATATAGATACCTATCCACACTTGAAATTCATCTGCAAAAACTGCAGAAAAGAACTAGGGAGCGTTACTAACCCTAAAGCATCCGCGTTCCAGGAATTAGTATGAAAGCCAATAAAGAGTAGTGGCTGTTGGCTGTTTCTCTTTCTTGTTAAAGGGGGTTTTAAACTTAAACTAAAAGCTCGTTGCAGCTTCGCTAGCAAATAATTCGTATTAACCTTACTACTTTCAAATGTCTATCAACGACTGCTTTTAACTTCTATCAGGACCTACTATAAAGGAGACCTCAATGCAACCGTTTATTTAGATTATCAGTGAAGAGAAGATAACCATTTAATGTGTTAAAAAAATAACGTAAGTTCATATTCTCATCTAATTTTAAATTTATGCGTGAGTCAATTGGCGTTAATAAGCATTACAGATGTATAATATAATGGCTCTACTTACAAAAAGGTAAGATTTTAGCATTCAAATGTTGAAATGAAGATTCAACATCTTTGAGACGCTTCCCATACGCAGTTAACTGAATAATTATCCGTAAATATTTACAATGCTATGTATAGTTTGACGTTGCTACAGCAATAATTTCGATGCTTAAAGAAAAGTGCGAAGCGATTAACGCTATTCTTTCACCTATTTGAAGGTTTAATTTGCACAAACTGAATAGGAAACAACAATGATGGTCACCGTAGCAACGCCCGGAATGAGTACAAACATGTTAGGAAAGTGTACAACGTATCGCAAATGTGCGCGTTTCGTGCAATAGAAAGAAATTATATACCTGAACGTAAGGGAAATAGCATTTCTAAGTTCTTTTCTTCATCATAAATAATCCATTTCCTTCTTATTTAATAATATTACATGCACACGTAAGGAAATTAAACGTTTGTTTGTGAGATTGTTTATGTTAGCAACAATGAAGAAGTAACCATGCAAGAAATGTTCAACTCGAATTAAGACATTCTTGTTTGAATTTATCGATAACGGCTACTCCTACGATAAAAATGCATAGAAAAATAAATACTCTTCTATACTAGTTCTACAACTTTTATTTGAAAAATATTTGGTAATTATCGGTTATACCCCCTCCCCCCATCCATGTGGTTACTAAGTAAATATTGATTGCTATGTAGTTATTTATTTATTATTATCATCACTACTTAATAGTCATTTTTTCATCCCAATTATATATATATAAAACATTGAAAGGATATATTGACGAGCCTTCGGTTCGCATTGTTTTAATGGGTAGTCGGCTCCGGGCGCTACCGCGCCCTTCGCCTCGCCCGGAACCAAAGTAACCCTCCACATTGTCCGGAGATTGGGTTAGTAAATGTCGAGACAGGCCAATCAGTTTTTATAGTAGTGGGGAGGCTATAACCGATAAGTATAAAATATTTTGATATCAGCAATATTTTACGAGATATGACGAAAATTTAATTTTTTATCACCAGTAATGTGGTATCCCTGATTGGCGTACGTGATTCATTTTTGCGATTTTCATATTATCTTTAATTGTAAATCCTTAATATCGAATTTCATGAAAATCCGTTCCGTAGAAGCCGAGAACGAACATGCGGACGGATGGACAGACAGACAGTCAGACGGACAGACCGAAGATAATAGGCGTTCACGCTGGAAGCGAAACGCGTCTAAAAATCCGCAAAATTTCGAAATAGAATGCGTATTTCTGAAAACTTCGACCAAATAGCATATAAACATCGCAAAGATGAGACAGTATAGAGTTTTAGCCGTCGAATAAAGCAAAAACGAAGAAAATCGGTCCATATTTACGTATTTTGATGAATGAATGAAAAAAACCTTGCGCTCTGAACAATCGAAAATCCTGTGTAAACTTATGGAAAAATATAATTGTCTTCTGGATTCGAACCCGGGACTTTATGAAAATGAAAATATTTTTCTAGGGACCTCCTAGTTTGTAGAAACAAAACGCAGTTTACCGCATATCTATAAGACAAACGACTTTTGAGATACAGGGACAGACAGAGTGAAACTTGAGAATTATTATATGAAGATGACCTAAAATTAATAATATGGATACGACATGGTTAAGTGAATTCGAAACAAAGCCACTCGGTATTATTAAAAGTAAGTGTCTCAGTCTGATCCTTGGTAATGTCATAAGATATACATATATGTATGCATGTGCTGTTTGGAATTGTTGCTGTGCAAGACAGTTGTATTCCAGGATATAATAAATCAGGAAAATGCGAAAAACTAATTAAACTTAGTGTTAAGTAAAAAGACAATAAGCAATGAATGCGCAATAATTGGGAGAAATTTTTGAGCCGTATAAGGAGAAAAACTCATAGAATAAATAATAAGCAGGGTTTCCAAAAGAAATGAGAAAAAGGTATTGGAAAGTTACTGATGAGAAGGCATTGCGGATGGCATGAATATTACACAAAAGGAACAATCATTTGGAGAGGGATTTGACGAAAAAAAAACAAATTTGGTGGATATTCTTTACCTAGGACTTTTTTCAGCTCTTATTGTTCCTTTTTTTTACATGGCGTCTTGAAAACTTATCAAACGAGCTGTTTTCATATATTCTCAGCTTGAATAAATTGGCGAAATATATATATATATATATATATATATATATATATTATGTGAAGTGGGATACTTTCTACAGCTAAGTTTAATTAATATGCTTATTTGACGATGCGTAGTTTTTTTGTTGGCATTGGCATACATATATTTACTTCCAAGTATCGAATTTTAAGGCTGTATTGGATTGTAAAACCTAAGAAAATTACGTCATTGATTTTGATATCATATGCAATTTTTATGATGGATGCGGTTTGCATTAAAGTTTTGAGAGGGTAAATTTCAGCGTGACAATATATGTACGAAATTTGAACTGGAAGTTGACATGTTTTGAAAAAACTTCACATAAAACCTAATAAAATGGAGCATACATTAATTTGATTACAAACCCGTAGATATAAAATACGTTCCGTCAAATTGTTTCTACTATCATTCATTTCCAGTTAATTTTCAGTTAGAATATATGTGTGACCAGAAAATCAGCGAAACCCTAGGCAAATATTTCATAAATATTATTTGAAACGCAAATGAAAAGCCAAGTGTAATTCATTGAAAAAATTGCAGCTTAAAAAATAAATATATTAAACTAGGCCGCACAAAGGGATAATTTTGCATTAAGCGTGTAGAAGACAATTACAATCCAATATCCGCAACAAATACTGTAAATTATACAAAAGGGTAAATAAATCCGATTTATAAATTTCGTTATGAAAAAATCCTTAACGACAACAAGAGGATAGACAGATCCGAAATTGCTAATATATGGTAATTATTTGAATACATCTGCCCCTTATCCTAATTTTAAAATAATTTCTAGTGCAGGAGCGCGTCTAGGTTCCTGATGTCGCTGCCTCCCTTCCTTTTCTTCAGCAAAAGAAATGATGTTGAGAGACTGAAATGATCTCCAATTAGGGTAAGATATGAAGAAATAATTTAAGATTACGTATATATGTATTCCCTCATTGCTAATGAAATTTCTATAAAAGACTCTAATATATGAGTTAAATCTAAAGCGTCAACAGAATTCCGTCAAACATTCAATTAGGAAATTGCCTTTTACTACATTTTAAATTTGGAATTTGTTACTGCGAGATTACCTCCTGTAATTTAACTTAATATTCCTCATATTCATAATTAAAATTAAATTATGTTTTCCATATTAGCTTATTATCATGATATTAGTAATGTGTACAAACACTAATGACGCTACTTTTTTAAAATATTTTAGAAATGTTCTCATGATGTAATTCTATTTATCTTTGAGTAATTATAGGGCTAAAACTGTCCCTCGTTTACCAATATGAAACGTAATACCTGAAACTCGTTAGCTCAGATGAAGCTGTAAATTCACGTCACACGCATTCCTAAAATATGTCCGTTTATGTCTTCGCTCTATTATTCAAGTACGAAGCCTTTCATTAATCAGAAGAAAATATTAATTTCATTTGTCATATATTTAAATTATCAAATACTTTATCACAAAGAATAATATGGGGAACCTAAACTTTAAACGAAATATATTTATATGTATCTGGGCATATGACTGTATCTGTGCACGCACACGCACGTGTGTGTATATGTATATGTATACACATATATAATATGTAGCTACTTCTTACATAGGATATAAGATGACGATACAAATTATGAGGCACTTTCAAGTGTGCTAGACTTAAAATTTGAATGAATTATAAGTTTTTGGTCACAACCGAAGGAAAAGATCCGAAATTGCTAAAATTCTAATTTTAAAGGGTTATTTTTGCCCCATTATTGCCCATAAGAAAAGACGTAAATCGGTTTTATATTTTCCTTTTAAAATTATTTTCCGTAAAGATTTGAACGCCGGACAAAGTATCGGAAAGATTAGAAATTGGAGTTTCCTATTTTTTAAGACAGAATTAAAATCCTTGAAGAATTAGCGGAAATGTTTAATCTTTATCGGAAAACAGTAGGATTTGTTCTGGGTCCCGACAATGGAGTACCGTGGCAACGAGCTCGATGCTTTTAATATGAGTAAGCTTTCAATGGGAATCAGAGGGTTATATTGTAATGTCATTAATATTAAGCTACGACAAATTGAAGCAATCCGATATTATAAAACTTCCAATTTTTTTGGGGGGATGTTTTATCCATTTTTTCCCAATATTAGGATAAAAATTATAAGCCACTTCTGGATGAGCTAGATAAGTCAAATTTTCCACGATCATAGGTTTTCAGTTACAATCCAACATCGTTAAAATTATTACTTTTAGGAGTTGTTTTTACACCATTAATGAAAGTATGCTGAAATGTCTGCAGTATGCAAGCACCATCTACTAGTATATTATATATATAAACTCACACAAATATCATAAGTAGGACGTAAATAGTGAGGTGGAGTATATGAAAGAAGCAGGATGGGAGTTTTGCGAGGTGATGTCGGCGGGTTGAATGCGTTTCGTTCAGTTTGGGAGGGGCACAAGAATGAGAATAAGAGAGGGAGAGGGAGCCAGCGAGGAAGTTGATATGAAAAAAGTACCGAGTAGGCGTTTCGTTTTGCGAGTCTTTAGAAGGAAGAGAGAGAGACTGCCGGCGTTCGGTGGCTGTGTGTGTGTGTGCGCGCGCGCGCGTTTTTTTCTTCCTCTCTCTTGTGAGAGAAGAAAAGTGCGTGATGGAGAGAATGCTGCCGGGAAGGGAGGGAGAGAGAGAGAGGAAGACGGAGGAGAATAAGAATTTATTGTCCTTCCTCCCCCGCTTGCCTATCTCTCCCCTCCCAACCTCACCCTTCCTTCCATCCATCCTTCCTGGCTACGGATTCTCAACCCTTAAAGGGAAAGCCTCGGAGCGTTTGTTTTCGCTGAGGACCGCGGGTGGCGTGACAGTAGGCGTGGTGATCATTACTCTCCCTCCTTCCTCCTTCCCTCACGGTTCGCCGCTCTCCCCCACGCCATTCCTCCTCCTATCTTTTCTCCTCCCCCCCCTCCCCCTCCCCCAACCCCCCCCACTTCGCCCCATAACCTCGTACCCTAAGCTCTACCTACCATCCTAACACTAGGGACGCATAAAGAATCCTGGACTCCTTTCTATTCTTACTCTCTCGTTCCTCCTCTCTCTATCTCTTTGTTCCTTCCTCATTTCTCTTCTATTCCTATCGCTTCTTTCTATCTATCTATCTCTCTCTCTCTTCTGTCCTAAGGGAAAGAGAGGTGTGTTCCCGAACTTCGAGGCATTCGAAGAGACGCTTCCTCGTCATTGGATGAGGTCTGAAGCGAAATCGTTTTATTCCCGGTTGATTTTTTTTTCATTTTCTTCATATCGGGTCGGTTTAGCAGTTTCGGGTGAGAAATCATTTTTCCTGAGAAAAATTGGCTCCAGAGGATTTTTGATTGACTGATCGGAAAATTAAGGATATACGACGCAGTATCTGAGGTACTGTGATGGGAGTTAACATTCCAGACACGGTTTAAAAAAAATATAACAGGTAAATTTACCAAGATTTTCGCAAGATGGTTTCTTCTGACTCGTAAGGAAGAAATTTCCAGCAACTCGTCGTATTGAGCCATTCATGCGGTTTGAAAAATTTACATTAAATTATTCTATCAATTTACAATTCTTGTTCATGTATTGACAATTACATTTTCAGCGGAGATTTACGACCACGAACCAAACAGACTGATTTAGATTTACCATAAAATTTCAAAACTAACTACTTTTCATTTAAAATATTTTTTCAATTGCCTAAGCAATATACTGAAATATCACCCTTAATTCATAAAGCTTCCTGAAATAGTAGTGAGATAAAATATTTGAATATTGTTACTGCTACAAATGTAAGCAGTTCAGTTTGATTGCAAAACATATAAGCATAAAATAGAATATAGCTTTCTTAAAGTTTCAGCAGGCAGTTATTCATGCGTATTAAGCACATGAGAAAATTCATTAACATTTCTCAATCAGATTTGAAATATAAACATTACAAAATAAATGTAAGTCGTTAGCACAGAAAGATACGTCAACGCCTTTATAATGCCTCCTAAGCTCTCAAATTAGTGTGTGGGCGGGGGCTTAAGGCGGAAAAATCTCTAATAACCCTTAATTACAGACATGGCTCTCCTACAGTGATCATTGATGGCCTTAGAAAGAAATGAATCTCTGCGTCTCTCTTGTCTTACAATCGATATCGAATATTTTGTTGTCGTTCCTTTCGACATATTTGGGAGGTTTGATTTTATCTAAATCATCCTAATACACAATCTTTCGTCTGGAAGCTTCTAACAAATTATACATTTACAGTTACTATAGGCTGATTGGCAGATTATATGACGTTTATCCAGAAGAATAAATCAATCGAGTCCTTAATCGTAATACGCCAACGTCGTTGCATTTCTAAGCTAGTAAAGGAAAAGAGAATAAAGCAGATTTTCCCAAATAAATACACCCATCAAACATTTGGACATTCCACCCAATACACCGATGATTCGCATAGTTTGAAACACAGGAAAGAATAACCTTGTCCTCATTCTCATACGGACAGCTTGAATAAAAAGAACAAATCTCGCGAAACAAACAGGACAAAAAAATCTTCGACAAATAGGGTCAAAAAGAGACGGGGGAACAAACCCAGGGCATGACCCATTTTGCCGAAAGGTGACGTCATGCATCCTGCTGCTGCTGGGCATCCAGGAGGGAGGCAGGGCCAGTGCGGGAGTGGAGGAGGAGGAGGAGGAGGAAGGGTTGCCGGAGAAAAGTGGGAGGAGAGAAGACTCTGGAAGTAGGTCCGAAGGGGTTGTGGGGTCAAATAGGGATCTCAGAGTCGGAACTTTAATTCTCGAGGAAAGGCTCTTTTAGTCCTGGTCACGCCCAGAAATGGAAGCTCTGCCCTTCGACGGCCTTAGTCTCCTTCTCTTCCTTCATTTCCTCGCTGCTTCTCTCCTCTATTCTCTTCGTCCGGATTGGACACATTTCTCCGTCCCCCATTCTCCCACTTATTCTCAAAACATTTTGTATCGTACCTTTTCCTCCCTCGTTCTCCCTTGGTTCCTCTTGTTTGACTCTCTCACTCTCACGTTTTCCCTCTTCTTTACGGGTATTTTTATCACCATACTTCCTCGTTATTTCTCTCTCTCATCCTCCCTAATTCTCCCTCATTCTCTTTCTCCTCCTTCCTCGATTTTTTTCGCTCCAACTTTCTTCCACAATCGCCCTTTTGTTCTCTCTCTCTCTCTTTTTTCCCAAACAATTTCCATACCATCTATCTCGTTTTAATCCCTTTTTCTCTATTCTGTCTCCTTAGATGACTTCCTATTATAGGAGATGTATAAAGAGAAAGTTTTGTAATCGTCGATGAAAGATTTAGATGCCTATGAGGCCAATAAGGTTATTTATACAATCTCGTCTGTAGACGGTAGAGTACAGAGTACGGTCTTGTAAGCAACAACAGGGGATAAAAATTTCGATCGAAACCGAAGAAATTTCGTATTTATATAATGTATAACTCGGATTAAAGACACTGTTGAAATGAGGTCTATCGCGGAACAATAGGAACAATAGTAGGTTTATCTTCATCGATTTCACAAAATTTCAATTCTCTCAAAAATGACCAGGTTAATATAATGACAATACATCGAGTCATTGATATATTGATTTGAGCGTCCTAAAAAATAATACTTATGCTATAATTTCAGAAAGAAGAATATAACGTCCAGTGACATAATAAATTAATGAGCTTTACGCGCAGCAACCGCCATTCTCTCTTCACCAAAGTCAGAAGCATTGATGCTACGATAAAAACTGCGCGTAAACACGTATTTATGAAACCGGTGACATTATTTCATGGATAAGAAGCGTGTACATAGTATATATATATATATATGTATATTTATAGTTGTGTCTCTCTTGTGCTGACGAAGGGATCATCCCGAAAGCTCCAATAACTTCTACAAATGTCTCTCTCCAACACCCCAGCGGCTCTCCTTCCGGTAAGTGCTCACTGGGTTTCCTTCAACACCTAGTTGCCCTAAATATCCTCATTTACCTTTCCTCTTCCGTATATATATATATCATTCTATAAGCTCTCTTCGTACAGAGGAGGATATAGGACGATACTAATGTCTGGCCCAAACTACAATAGATGGATAGCTGAAATTTGGTATATAAGTAGGTTTGGTCACAAACCGCCAGAATAAATCGAAAATTACGACGGTGTTCATTTTCTTGGCCGTTAAAAATTATAAACATTTAAACAAACATTTCATAGTTTAGGTACTTCTAAATGGGCTACAATTCTGAAATTTTTTCTAACAGTAGAATTTACCAAATAACGAAAACGGGATTATATAAATTTGAAAATGTTTATTTATTCGGCCGTTAAAAATTCATAAATATCTTAAAAAATTGACTAATTTTAATATTATTTCGATCAAGCTAGGAAGCTGAAATTTTTAAGAAAGTTAGGGAATAGTGCTCCAGTAATAACTAATGTTGAAAATTTCATAAAAGTTTATTATTGTGGCTGTTAAAAATAAATTAATTTTAAACAATTAAATTTATATAAATGCACTTCTAGAGGTGCTGCATCGATGAAATTTAGCAGAAATATGAGGTATTCGAAAAGAATGATGAGAACCTATAAAATTTTCATAATTATAAATTTTAGGTGTTGTTTTTATTCCAATAGTCCATAAAGAAAAACAAGTAAATTGGAGCAGAGGTTCAAACTTTTGCGTTTAAAAATTATTTGTCTGCTCTTACTGTTTATATTAAGGTGAGAAAATTCTTGCAGAATGCAAGCACATATTACTAGTGTGTGTGTGTGTGTGTGTGTGTGTATATATATATATATTGTGCATTGCATGCTGGGCCAATTTTTCACGAACTCGCTCATTCTCTTTCAACTTCGACCATTCTCCATCTCCCTCTTTCATCTCTCTCTCTTGTCTTATAAATCTCCAGCGTTTTCTTCCAAAAAAAGAACTTCTTTACCTGGAGTTCTCGGTCGCCACTTTTCAGTCGAGTTCTTCCTGTCGACCCTGTCGCATCGGGTTTCTTATTGGACTGCCCCGAGAAAGAACCAAAGAACTCCTCGACTAGAAAGTCGTTTCGGAAGTTTTTTTTACGTTTCCATGGGCGGCATAACGGATCAGATTTTTTTATTCTGATTTAGTAAAGTTAGGGGAAAATGGTAAGATTTATATTCTACCTGAAACTTGAATACGCATTTTACTGGGAGCAGTTGCAAATATTTGTTAGGATAATCATTGGAAATGTATGTTGAAACCGATGTATTCTCCTGTATATTATAGTCTGTTCACTATCTAAAGTCTCTTGGCCTTGAAGACCACTTAGCAGCAGCCAATAGGAGACGGTTCGTTTGGGAAGGTGGTGGGGGAACTCAGTATTACTCTTGATTTCGAAGCGTTCACATTGGTCTGCGTTGCCATTTCTACCGCCGTTTCCTTGCTGTTCGTGATTGGGTATCTGTTCTCCCGCGCGAAAGTTTTGAGGGGCGATGGAAGGGGAAACGTTCGTGATTGGCTACTTGCTCTATGAAGGTCAAGAGACTACAGCTTATTATCTAATAGCACTTACAAGAGGAGGACCAGGCATCGATGTCACGAACTGTGACCAAACTTCGCTGGTGGATAGAAGGATAAACATAAGTGTCTCGGCTTTCGGCTCCATACACACTAGTTCGCAATAAATCGGAGGTCAAAATTTATTGAAGATTACTGCGCCCCTTAAAACCTCCTAGCGAAGACTGTATTGTTAGGTTGTCAGGACGGTCGTGTGTCTAAGGAGCTAGACTACGAAGCTGTTGCTTGTTGTTTTGACGATGAAGTACTAGCTGGCATTAGTTTTATTCTCTTCTGAAAAAATGGCTTGGATTATTATTTTAAGAAAAACATATTAAGCAATTCATGCACATTATCCCATAAAGTTATGAATAAAATAACTCACGGCTATACAGCACAATACACGTTCACTGCGTCAGGTAAGTTACCGCCAGTAGTGTTTTTGTGTATGCAAGAACCAGCTGGCAAATTTGGACCGAGAGTGGGTGAAAAAGTCGAGGAATTACAGGGCGAGTATGGAATGTATTTGTCACCAGTTCCAAATAAGTAAAATTGACTTCGATCATGTACGAATCGTTTCTTCAGAACGTACTAAAATCTTATGTCAGAAATAGAAATTTCTTGCTGATAATAGATTCCTGGGGCTGGCAAACAAATGGAGCCATGTAGGACGAAATGTTCGTTGATGAAAATGATGTGCCAACCTGCAAACTAAAGGTTATACCACCCAAATGTACGCCGTTGTGCCATCCATGCGACGTCTATTTCTATAGGCAAGTGAGCTTATTGCCCACATCCAAAATTCTACATATCTTCTTCGAGAAAGGCGAGAAATGAGCTCGCGTGAGGACGCGATCAGAATCCACTCAGTACTGCATTACCAACTCTCTGCGCCACGATTCACACCTATGCTGCAGTATATGTGGTACACCTCAAAACTTGTGGAAAGAAGAAATGTGTTCATGAACGTCAATGAGTTGTGTTCCTCCAGCGAACTACGCAGTCCTGATTGCAAATGTGGTGGGAAAAGTTTCATAAAATGCGCTAGTTGTGTGGCCATTCTTTGTTTTCCTTATTTTTATGGCAAGTACCTATCACCCAAAATTATGTGCTGGTGAGAACAGTTCCTCGGAAAGTAATTAATGGAAAGTAGAATTATTGATTACCAATAATTCAATTATTGATGTTCAATAAATGAACCTAGCACACAGCCTACTTTTATGCGCGAGCGCAATGTATTTATATTAATCAGGTGGACAATGTTTGTGATGCATAAGTCTTTGTTAGTGTGTCTACTTTTTTAGTAAATGTGATATGAGCAACGATCTTTTCCATATCCAGCGCGTTTTTTTTTTCTTCATAATGTGTGTGTGAGTGCGTGTGGGTTAATACATCTTGTATTCTTGCATTTTGAATTGTTAGACCTCTTTTCATTAGATTAAAATATATTTTCGAAATAATAAAACATTTTGCTAGCTATATTTTCCTGCTGTTCAACAATTTGAAATTCATTTATAAGTTTAATTAATTGTTAATGAATATGCATTATGTAAGCAAGAGGTACTGTTTCTCTCACGCATTCGCTACGCTTACCGTGGATGAATTGCGTAATTTGTTTTTCTTTAAATAATAATCCAAGCCATTTTTTCAGAAGAGAATAAAACTAATGCCAGCTAGTACTTCATCGTCAAAACAACAAGAAACAGCTTCGTAGTCTAGCACCTTAGACACACGACCGTCCTGACAACCTAACATTACAGTCTTCGCTAGGAGGTTTTAAGGGGCGCAGTAATCTTCAATAAACTTTGACCTCCGATTTCTTGCGAACTGTCAATGGAGCCGAAAGCCGAGACACGTATCTGTTTATCCTTCTATCCACCAGCGAAGTTTGATCACGGTTCGTGACTTCGATGCCTGGTCCTCCCCTTGTTAAAGATAAAAAGAAATAATATATGCCGATGTAAAATTTGGTTTCGGAAAGATTCTGTCTGCAGTATATACGTAGTATAGATATTATTTGTGCCATGAGAAGGTTTAATGTTTTTGGCGCAAATGTTTTAATATTACTCGAAATTCTCACAATTCAAAACATGTGGAAAAAGATTTTATTTCTATAAAATATTTTATTTCGTTGATTTACATCTTTGTTCTAAGAGGGAAATCTCCTCGGCTTCACCGTGTTTTTCATTTTTAGATATATGAATTGACCGAATTTTTTGTTTACTCGATAAAACCCGATTGATTCTTAATTTCTTTGACGATGTAAAATAGGACGATGAATGATTTTTTTTCAAATAATACTTCTACGAAAACTTCTTTGGGCCTGATTAACAATACTTGCAGCTTCAATGGAATCTAGAACGCAGAAATCTTCGTTGATTGCTGAGCATTAATATAGTACGTACCCTGAATCACTGACGTACCTAAAGAGTAAATATAATTCCAACTCGCCGCAACTTTCCCGACTAGGAGGGAAAAAAACCCAATGAAAATGCCGATCTTAGATAACGTCCCTTCAACACGAATGTAGCGAGTGGCGCTGCGGAAAGGCCATTTTCTCGGCGAAGACAGCATGAAAATAAAATAAAACTACACCCTAGAAACTTCGACGAAAAAGTTCGTGCATTATAGTATCCCTGTGAATCCACTTCTGCTTTTTTGAAAAACCTCAATGGGGCAAGGGAAGGGCTTTTTATTTACTGCCTCTATGCGGCTCTTGTATATACCTCACCCCTCTCATCCTTAACCCCCTCTCACACAACATCTATTGCATCGCAAAAGTTTTCTCGAGGATTCATCAACATCAGAATCCGTCCATCCTCAGCCGATTTTAAGTCTCCTCTTCACTCCTCTCTTTCCCTCCCTTTCTCTCTCTCTCTCCCTCTCTTTTCTTCCCATCTTTTCATTTTCTCCCTCATTCTCTCTTTCCTTCTCCCCCTCTTTTTCTCTCCTCCCTCCCTCCTTTTCCTTTCCTTCATTTTTCCCTCTCTGTCTCCTTTTCTCCTTTCCGCTCATCTCTCCCCGCATCTCCCTTTTCTCATCCCTTCCTCATTATCTCCACTTCCTCTACATTTCTCTCGAGATTAATTTTCCGCACTTCTCTTCTCGTCCCTCTACAAAAACTGCTCTCTCTCTCTATTGCTCTTTCCCTTTTTATCTCTTTATTTTGCCTTCCTCTCTCTCTCTCTTTCTCCTCTCTCAATTTTAAAATATTTATTTTCCCTGCACATCGTCTTCTCTTTTCCTCTTATTTCCATTCACGTACATTTCTGGTTTTCCTCCTCTTTCTTTCCTTTTCTGCAGCATGCCTATATTATTGCCGTCCCGTTTCTTTTTTTGACAGATAAATAGAAACTTTCCCGTCTGCATGTAACAGATAATCGAAAGGAAAGGAAGCGGAGATGGAGAGGGTAAAATGGATATAGGAAAGAAGGGTGGGAGGTAAAAAAAAACGAAGCATCGGCGAAAAGGCCGGGAGAGACTGCAGCAATCCGACACCAAAGGCATGTCCGTACCGGATGCGTCGTGCCAACTTCAATTACTCGGAGTGGTCCTCAAGCGACATACATGCATGCATGCATACAACGCTCGAAAGGGACGGTATTCCGGGGGAGAATAACAAAACGTATTCGGGTTGTTTTTTTTCCTGTAGTTGACTGTATCCCTGTAACTATCTTTTATTTTTGTCCGCGTTGTTCGCTTGGCACGGGGTTTGGAATTCCAGTATCAAAAGCCAATCTGGACTATGGATTCATCGAGGACGGGTGATTTGCGAGAGCGATCGCCAACGAAGAGGCCTTTCTCTCTATCAAACCTCCGCATAATGTTGAATATCCTCCGGGATAAACAGGGTCGCGATAAAGAGATATATATTTCGGACACCGTTTTTTATGAATAATTTTAATCGCGACATAAAGAGAAAGATTGTCGTAGCGGTCTGGGCTATATCGCCGATATAAAAATTATTAAAAATACTTCCAACCGTGCGCAAATTTGTGAATCAACGAGAAGAGTTGAGAAGCTAAGATTTTCAGGATTGCTTCGGTTTGAGACAGACATAAATCTTATTGATTTCGGGGTCCGTTCGTCTGCCCGTTTGCTTTTGAGCAAACCCCTTATGAACTATCTGTAAGGGTCCCTTACTATGGCAAAGTTTCATTTTGTTTACGTAGCTACAACAATAAGCGTAAATACGTTCACAATACTTTCGAAAAGAATAAAAGATCTTATTATAAAATATCAACTGCAGTGAGGTATTTTTAAATAGGGGTAGCAAGGAGGGAGAGGATGTTCCGAAAATTGATGTGAACCTTGGAATATAGTTTTGCAGTTGCATTTTTTATCTCGATATTTATATAATTATATTATAAATTATTTGAGTTTGGTAGGTATTTAGGAATTAAACCAAATCGCAAAATTAATTCATTGTTTATAGTGAAATCTTGATACATGTTAAATCCCTTCAGGAAATCACAAATTCATTTAAAACAGCCTATCGAGATGCTTTCTCAAACCGCCGCGGCGGTTTGAGAAAGCATTATGGCTGCACGGCGCGCCATTCTGTCAGGAATTTAATACATTACCCGTTCAGAAACGAAATGTAATGGGGATTTCCTTCGCGAAAATGATCTCCAGATTCTCCATAGTACCGTCTATTCCTCAGATTGCCGACATTTATTTTTAAAAATTAACCTCATTCGTCGTATATTTCTAAAGATATATAAATGGTCCTCACGATTATAAAAGAAATTAATGTACATTTTATCCCTTTATGCTATTATATCCTCCAACCTGCCCTAAATCTTCCATATCGAACTACCGTATCTCCTTTTGCAGGGAGAAAGAGAAAGAGATACAGATATGGGAGTGGGAGGAATTGATAGAGGTAGGGGCAGAGAGAGGGAGACGGTTTGGAGGGAAAAGATATACCCATACAAGTCCTTCGTGAGCCCGCGGAACCTCCAAAACACTTAGCCTCATCATCTCTCGGCTAATCCAACACTCCACTCTATCCCAACCCAACCACATCTCTACTCTCCCCCCCCCCTCTCTCTCTCTCTACCCACACCCTCTCTCCCTCCTTTTACTTCTCCCTATTTCAAACCATCCATTTCCTTCCCGCTTTTCCTCCTACCGACCAACTCTCACAAACGTACAAAACTTCAGTCCCCTCCCACGCCTTCCTCCATTTCCCATACCTGACCAACTCCTCCCCTCTTTAACCTCTCTCATCCTCCCTCTCTCTCCCTTTCCCTCTCTCTCCCCTTCCCCCTCCCTACCTCTTCACCATTCCTTCCACCCCTCGAGACTTTCTCTCTCTCTCTCTCTTTCCTTCCCTGCATTCCCTCCCTCGTTCTCACTATCCCTTCGCTTACCCCTGGAAAAATCGATAGGAACTCGTGTGGAAAACGTGACGAAGCGTTTCTGGGAAGGGGATGAGGTGGGATGGAGAGGTAGAGAGAAAGAGATGAGAGAGAGTGAGAGAGGAAGGTGCGTAGGGAAGGAAGATAGAAGGGGAAAGGAGGAAATAGATCGGATGGGTTTTGTGCGGCGGGTGGAGACAGGATTTCCAGAGAGAAAGGTGTATCCAGACGAGGAGGTATCTCTTTGCTGCAATGTTTTTGGGGGTCGAAGCGTCGAGGTTAGACGTTATGCCATCGCGAAATCAGTCACACCAGGCGTGTGTTGTGTTGACAAAATGTTTCCGGTGGCTTAATGCCGTGATAGCGACAGGTTCCTTTTGTTTGCCTCCATCCGTACGACGGGGAGCACGTCAGATAAACAGAACCGAATATTAGCGGGCGTATTTGACGAAGGAGAATTGAAGAGAATGAGTAGGTGAACATTTTCAGAATGGATGCCAATTCCGAGAATTGTCCTCTTCTCGAGATGATCGAAATATCTTAAACTTTCATTGGCCGCTCCAGAAGGAATCGTCTTTTCGATCTAGATTCACCGAAAGAGTTGAAACAACTCGTGGGCTATGGGATATTTAACCCTAGAGCAGGCGCGCGGCGTCTGACAGACGCCAGACTCTGAACTTTTTGTATACATGCGAATGCATATGCCGTATAGACTTGCCTTCCTCCCTATCTTCCTACTGATTCAAGATCTCTCAGTCGGTAGAATAATCACATCGCTAGTACCACGCTGTTCGCCGTGAAAGCCATTTGGTGGAGTTGAAGTTCTCACCGGCGTCTCTCAGACGCCGCGCGCCTGATAACGTTACTAATAAGTGGTATCAGTTTTTTGTTATTTTTTACTTTTATTGCACTAAATGATCATTAATATTTTTTCTAGAGTAGGAAAATGTGTTTGTGAATTTATTAAATTTCAAAAAAAGCATTAATCTTAATTTGTTATCAGATATGGCAGACAAGAGTTATATCGTTATAATCGTTGCCCTGAATCGGCAATGACGTGGAGTAATTACTTATAGTAAGTTTTAAATTGTGTTTACATAGTTTTTTCTCCTATTTATGTACAAGGCACAATATTCCTTTATAAAATTGTTGCGATAAACAGCTAAAGTAATATAAACTGATTATTTTACAGTAGGTACATTATAATATTTCTTTATTTTGTATAAAATTGACTAGTAAATACATGGAAACAAATCCTTCTCTTTAAAATTTATAATATGTTTTGTGTTTATTAATGAGCATATATGTTGTTAAATGAAAAGAAAAACAAAGGACAATTTTTCGTGTTTTTTTTAAATAAAACTTTTTGTTAAGGTAACTTATTGTATATACTCATTTGTCATTTTGTACTGTTTCCATGAACATTTTCAGCTGCACAAATGAAATTGTGGATCATTGAAACGTTAAAAATAGCCATTTTTGTTAATAAATGTAGTGGCGTCTGTCAGACGCCACGCGACCGCTTGTGTATGATTCCGGAGCGCGCCTGCTCCAGGGTTAAGAGCGAAAATTGTTGTAATTCCTCTTCAAATCTTGCGAACCGAGGCACTTAATTTCGACAAGGGATTTAATAGATATTCGTATTGTCTTTGACGAGATATTCCGTCGACATAGTTTATTTTATATAAACAATCGTTAAAACATCAAGTAATTAACTAGAAACGGAGGCGAGACGGAAATGATCAGGTTGTTGGGGAAAGGAAATAACTCGGTGCAATTTCGTTCCGAGAGGGGGAGTGTGGGGGGATTCTAACCAAAATGGTAGTTCGCGCGTAAAAAAAAGGGACATACCTCAGGGCTTATTTTTAACGCGAAACTCAGGATTATAAAAAAAAAAGAGAATACTACGACGAAAAGAACCATCGAGTATTATACGAGAAGAGAAATTCGAGTCTTCTTGTTTTTTCACCTACCGAGAGAGAGAGAGGCACTTAAAACCACTATGGGTGGATGGAGCGTTATGTCCGGTAACACGCCTTTATCCCTTCTTCCCCGACAATGCGAACTGCTGCCGATGGCAGTTTTGAGGATAAAAAATAAAACGGAGACACCAATAGAGAGAGAGAGAGTGAGGAAGGCAGGAGGGAGGGAGTTTAGGAGGAGGAAGGGAGATTGAAGGGAGGACATCATTATTATCATTTTATTTTTTTAGAAGCTTAGAGAGGATGATGGCTACGGGGGGGGGGGGGGAAGAGAGAGAGAGAGGTGAAGAAGGAAGAAAAAATGAGGTATCGGATAGGTGGATGAAAGGGGTGGGATAGGGGAATTACGGGAGAAAAAATTGAATGATATGAGAAACAAGGAAGATTCGATTTTGGGATGGCAGGGGTGATGAATGGGCGGTAACGAATAGGGAAGGGAGGTTGAGAGGAGGTGAGGGAAAGTTTGGGGTTACCGGAGGAGGAGGACGCGAGGAGGGGTGCGAGAGGGGGAGAGGAGGTTAAAAAAAAAGAAGATAAAAAAAAGGAGAGAGGTTTTGATGGTAACGGGATGGATGGTGCTCGTGAAAACTCATTATGAGGAGCCGGGCAAGTAGGTTGGCGCGAGGGAGGTAACTGGAAAGAGGAGGAGGAGGAAGAGATTGGGGTGGGGAGAGAGAGAGAGAGAGAGAGAGAGGAGGGTGGAAAGGGGGAGGGGGGAGGAGAGAGAGAGAGAGCGGGAAAGGGGAGGTAAGGGATGAACCGAAATATGTACCATTTAAAAAAATCTTTTTTTTCTCTCCCTATTTTTAAGGTTGAAGAGATTGAAAGAGAGAGAGAGAGAGATAAAGAGGGTTTTGGTTTGGTGGCGGAGAATGGGACGGGGGATGGAAAAGTAGGGGGCAACGGATATTGCGGTACTATATGGAGTCATCGAGGGAGTATATTTATGCTCTCGACATCGGCAAACATAAAAATGGGGGAGTTTAAAACAGGTAGGGAAGGTGAGAGAGGGCGTTCTCTGCGGATAAGTCGGGAGAGGAGTTAATTACAAAAAATATGAGGATAGACAAGAAGTTTATGGGCTTACATTGCCTCCCTGCTTTTTCCTTGATGGGCTTCGAGAGAGAGAGAGAGAAAGCAAATATGCAGATCAAGGGATATTGGAACGCGAGATTTATCGGCTCAATGGAGAATGGGAAAAGCTAAAGGTGACGAAAGTCGAAATATCTCAATTGAGATTAAAGGGATTTGTTTCATGAACGTAATTCATTTTAACACTTGTTAGTGTCGGATCCTTAATGTAAATGGGAATTTTTTGTGCATTCCCTTCGAATTAAGCCGCATTATAAGGAATAATTGAATTTAAAACAATTTACTCTTAGAATTATGAAGAGAACGTGAGAGAGAATCACAATACAACTCAACTGTGCATTGTTTTTGTTTTATTTCAGTCAGGTGAAAAAAATAATGTTAAAATTATTCCTACGTATTTATAAAAGATCTTCATTTTAACTTTGCGTTGATTTTATATAGAATGGCTGCCGAAGATCATTTGATTGCAATAGAAAACATTTTATGAAAGAATTTTTTTTTACTAATTCAATAATTTCTTCCACTGCAATAAATATTATAGCGCTGACAAATTTATCGTTTTTCAATGCCTTAAAGTCAATACATATTTATGACTGCCTCTTAAACAGTTTTACAACCCATATACGAGCCATTTACAAATTATCATTGTATAAACGGTCGAATAAATTGTTTGATGATGTCACACTACCGGGTTCTTTAAGATATCATGCTCTCTAAAAGAATAAATGAACTTTTCAGAGTTTGTCTGCAAATGTGACGAAAGATAAACGATGATTCTTTCTATAAAAGCAACTCAAACTGTAAAAGTTTTAAATATCAATTGGATATCCGGTATTTTGTTTCAAAACAATAATTTATTTAGAATGATAATTATATATATATATATATATATATATATATATATATATATATATATATATATATATATATATATATATATAATTTAATTATTTAGCATTGCGTGAAAATATTTCTTCGATTATTTCTATAGTTTAAGACTATAGTAACAAATAATAATTCCGATTAGCATTACTTAATAAATCAATTCGGTTGGTCAATTTTACAAGCCTCAAACCTTTCCAAAAGCTACCATATACCTCTCTTTTGTATAATCATCTCTTTCTCTTTAAATCTTAATTTTCATTCCCCTCATACAACTCTTCGATTCATGCCCGAAGGCACACCTCCAGTACCATTTCTTATATTAATCAGAAAGAAAAAAATCGAAAGAACGACAGCGTAGAGGCGCCTAGCACGTGACGAAGAGAAAAAAAACAACATCGCGTCCTCGCCGACGTTCTCGGAATCAACCTTCCTCTTTCTTCTCTCTCTCTCTCTCTCTCTCTCTTTCTATCCGTCTCCTACAGAGATTCGTCGATCGGATAAAAATGAAGAAAGAGGATGTCCCTAATGGAATTGTTCTCCCCTTTTTTCCCCTCTCCTTTTCATCCTTACTCCTTCCTTCCTTAGTCCGCCGGGAAGTTCGATAAGACCCAATTATCCACTGATAACGAGGGGCACCCGACCGAAAAAGAACCGCCAATTTTTCTACTACCGTCGCTAACGAGAAAACTTGCCCGAATTCCTCCATCTCTCTTTCTGACTCCGCGCCGTCGTAGGAAAAAATGAAATGCACCCAAGGTCAAAAAAAAAAAAAAAAATGATGCCACTCCCCGGAAAATGGGCGAACGTGTCTGGTGTGTCTGTGGATATATAACAGGCTGACCTCTGACCCGCCTTCCATCGGCTATATAAGAGAGAAAGAGAGAGGCGTCCTCGCGCACCCCTTTTCCTCCATACCCCGTGACTGTAGACACTTCCGCTAGCCTTTCTAAAATGTAGGTCGGATTTATCGCGGCGTCGAACTGTCAAGTGGTAATGCATTTTCCCAGGAGGGGAAATGAATGGGATAAAACTACGGTGATCTGATACGTTTTCTCCCAATTCTACCGAGCTCGCTACTCCTCTTCCTCCTACGTGTCTATCTCTTTTTGGTTCTCTTCCGCTTTCAAACCCTTATATTCTTTCTCTTCTCTCATATTCGTGCGTTAGTGTGTTTCCCCCCCCCCCTCTTCTAGCGACCCAGTTCTTTTTTCGCGGCCATTCTCTTTTTCTCTGTGTATCTAAGAGTCACCGCCGTCTCCTAATTCTTCCTCTTGAGTGCTCTCCCTGAGGGGATTAAGACGGTAGTCAAAAGGACTACGCTCCTTCGCAGCCATCTTCTTCTCCTCCTCCTCCTACTCCTTCGAAACGAGGTTCTTATGCGGATTTTTGGAAAAATAAAGCACCTCTCCCCCCCCTCCCCCTATATATAAAAATATATATAATTATATATATATTATTATATATATTTATATGTATAAAATAATATCGCCTCGGGAGGAGATCGAGGATTCGTTATTAAGGGGAGAAAAAGCGCTTTGATTCGCGTAATGCGTCGCCTTGAGGGATGGGCGGAGGATATAGATCGCGTTTGTTTCGTTGTAAATCAAACGGGAAAGAGGACGGAGGAAAGAGGAAGTGTTTTTTATTTATTTGACGGTGTGAACGAGATGGTCGAGGGTTCTTTATTTCTTTCTCTTTCTCTCTCTCTCTGACTCGTTTCCCTGAGATAAGGGTTTTTCTCATTCTTCTTTTCACGGTGCGGCACTACGTACTAACTTCAGAAGGTGACCTATTTCGCAGGCGCGTGGAAGTTTTTACACAGGGAAAAAGATCCTGGTAAGATATTTACACGTGATACTCCTGCTGAATGAATGAACTTAACGATTAGGATTAAGGTTCATTTTTCAACGGCTGTTTAGAGGAGTGGCCATAAAAATAAAAAAACGATGAGATTTTTTAAATTATAAAATGATCGTTCAGATTTGATTTTTACTTTAACGACACCAAGTAATTCCGTAAGTCAGAAGTCACCAAACTTTTTACTAAAAGGACCACATGAGGCTAAATGTGCGAGCCTTTTAAACGACTGATCGGACTTTGTGTAAATTTCAAAGATTTTCGAGAATTTATTTTGATTTTGTAATGCGTCTTACGCGTATGTTAAATGTACACTGCATCCAACTACTCGGAAAATATCGTTAAGGTCTCATAAATGCTACCTAATGACACGTACTGCTGGAAAATATACGAATGTGTATGTTTTCAAGAAAATGATGGAGCTAGGTGGGACAGATGAGATCACTGCGCAGGCCGGATATGGTCCACAGGCTCTAAGTTTGTGGACCCCTGCTTTAAGTAACTTCCGATATGATCTCTTTCCGGTGCGCCGGACTCCTGAGCGATCCGCTAGATGAAATCGTTTCATGGATCAAAGTCATTAAAATCACTATAAAAGTCATATAAAACGAATTAGCTAAGTAAAGCGGTGATTGGGGCCTGTATCTCATTGCATGGATGGCGAGATCCTATAATCAGTTGGGGACGACCATAGGCCTCCGTTTTTGTTGGTTTGTCCATCAAAGTCCGTCCGTGAAAGAGCTAATTCCCGTATCAATGCTGAATTCCTATTGGATGATATTCACTAAAACAGCAAATATTTATGGCAACTCAATTCTGAACCGCGGGAAAATGTCTGATTTTCATAAAGGATAAAAATATATCAATTACTCACGATGTGTCACCATTCAGCAGACTTTGGATGTTCCGAAGAATAGGTCGGGGAAGTTATCGCAAATTGCGCCTCCAACCTCTTGTTTTCATTGGGCGTCGTGAGGGAAAAGGGACGACATGCGGCGAGATAGACACGTGAAGGAGACATTATCTAAGAGAGGAGAAACGGGAGAAGTCATTTTGAAACGGATATTAAGAGAGACAGACGAAACAAATGAATTCTGGGATCCGCTAGAGGCCCAATCGTTAGTATAGACAGAAGCACGAAAGAAAGTAGGTGAATTTAATATTATTAAATTTAACGGAAGTTGCCAGGCGCTCATTCCATGAAAAGGATACATAAAACTTCCTTCAACGATGTGATGCCTAATTTAGAATTAGTAGAAGGAGAAGTTGACGGAAAATAAATGGAGAATCGACATTATGAATGAATGGGAGGTGCCTACATGGATAAAGATGTGGGATTATTAGACCATCGGCATGAGGAATACAGAAACAATATGGTATACACAAAAAGATAACTGCGATTTATGATGGATATAAGAGACATACGACATAATATAACTGTTATACAAAAATCGTGGGACGGAGAAACTTCTGTGTTATTAGGATGACAAGAAAGAGATTAATTTAAAAATATTAATGTTTCCGTTGACAGAACTGAAACCAAACTTTCTATACGAAGGAACATGGGTAATAAAAAGTAAACAACCTGATTGAGAAACAGAAAAATTAAAAAAGAGAAGGCAGGAAAGCATCACATTAGGCCGGGTTAGACTGGTAGGCATTGTGCCTGCCTTCTAACTCAAAGGTCTCGGGTTCGAATCCCGCTTCGGGCATGGATGTTTTGATTCGTATTCGTATCTGCAGACAATCATTTAGATTTGCGGGGAAGGCATCATTGTAAACAAAAAACTAATTAAAGAGAGCAATCGAGAAACAGGGAATGTGTAGAATGGTACTCGACAAAAGTAAACGCACGCAGATGCATTAATATTTACGAGGCACAAACGAGGGAGATTCCCAATTACACCCACGTACATTAAACCAGAAGCGTAGGAGCTTAAGGCATTAGCCTACTTTCTAAACGAAATGCACCGGAGGGGTCGCAGCACATTAAGGCCCCCCTCCTAAAAGGGACGGAACGATAAATAATTACGCATTCCGAAGACACAACATCGCGACACAAGCCGTTAAGTCCCACGACGACGGGTTACGAATAAAATTTCCTCCGTATCACTACGCCTACGTTCGCCAAAGGCATGACTAAGCGCACGCAACTGTCAATGTTTCCTTCGTTACGCTAACACACGTATTATAACCGCGCACGCGAAGTGCCGCGCGAGGAAGTTTACACCGTGAATATTTTTCGAGCTGGTGACGCGCGGCATTAAAAGTCAACTCTTCGCATAAACAGTGGAATAATCTCGTAGCGTGGATCGGCTGCCTGTGTATACTTTGGTCCTCTTGTTAGTTTTTCTCGAGGAAATGTAATTTCTGACCGACGCATGAGATGGAGGTATCTCAAGATCTTGACGTAAACGAGATGTTGTGTCTTTCGCGTAAAAATTTCCGCCGAGTAAACGTTGGAAACCATTTATGGAATTCTTTGTTTAATTTGGAGTAAGGGTAATGCGTTCGGTCGGAAACAAATGTTATAGTTAAATTAAGAAGAAGAATTTGTGCGCAAGTGTTTGCTTCCCGTATACATTTTGGGAAACCCATGATTTATTTTAAATAGGAAGAATTTGTTAGGATAAGAGAACATTATTTCTTCAGTTACTTCAGGAGAAATATATCTACTTTTTCTTAAAAATAAATAATTTATACAAAAGCAGTTTTATTGCAACTTTAGATTTCAGCAAATTTATACATATTTCATTATCCTATGTAATAAATATCAAGTGAATCTCTGTAGCAACAATTTGTAGCTTTATTCGAGCTATCTTATAATTTCGGCCCGCTTCGCTCGCTTTATTTTATTCTGGCATGATATTTGAAATGCGGAATTTCGGTTCCCACAATATTTAAACGTAGCGGTCCTATTTAATCAAAAACCCTATTTTTCCGTGATAAATTATTTCTTGAGTGGGCTAACAAACAACACAAGTTGACTTTTCTTTTTACAGTTACACCAGTTTTATATCGTTTTCACTTACTGAAGATTGCAAGCCTGTCATACGTAAAACTCCCAACCAATGAATCTTTATCGATACAAGATCTTATTAGTCGTTCATTCCAGTATTCATTTTGATTAAGCTTACAAATCCGTAGAACCTATCGCCCTTACAATTTCGAATAACCAAGATATCTGACGGTTGGATACACACCACGCTAGCTGATTCCAACCACATCTCGTCATTTACTATTTGTGATGGGATGGTAGTATAAGATTAGCTCATCTCGTCCTGCCTCGTAGGCTTCAGCTACTGAAGATGTCGATGATGTAACTGTTAAGACATATCTTTCAATCCAAGCTCGCTCTGCTTGCATACACGTTCGCGTGTGTGTGAACGATTTTCAATTAGTGGGGATTCCTAGATGGGGAGCATTTTCAGTAGAAATTAATTAAATCGCATATCTATGTTTGATAAGTACCTCAGTGTCGTCGAACGATTTGGGATGTGGCTTTCAATTTCTCGTGTATGTTTATTAAACTCTCAGATGATATACGAGAGCTTTAAACAACTGCGGATGTGAGATAACCGGAAGCTATTGTAATTTAGCTCTCGGAAGTATCTAAATATTTTAGAAAAAATATTTTAAACACCTAAAAATATACACAGAGACATTTAATGGAGCTTTTGAAAAAAGATTTAAAATAATTAAAGAGATTTCATAAAAGTGGATTCAAAAATTGAAATTTAGAAAATATATTACGGACGGATATTAATTAACAAACAGTTTAGTAAAAGCAGTTTTAGGTATAAAAGAAGACATTTACTCTGAACTAGAATGTTCTCAATCCGTTCTTCCGGTATATCATATTATAGTATTACTAACAGAGAAGACCAAGAACATCATATGCTAAGGAATCATAACAGTTTCACTTTAGATAAGTTTTACGAATAATTTCATTGATTATCTTTCTAAATAACTGCTTCTAAAACATTAGTTAAACTGCTTGCTTTTCAAAAATGACTAAATTCATGAAAATATTACTAAATAAATTTAATATAATAATAGTAATTAACTGCTAGAAAAATAATGTTATGTTATTACTTGAATAAAGTTTCTAAAATCCTTTAAATACTACGATATTACAATTAATTGGATCAAATAGAGCAGAGTTTATAAAACTAAAAGTTCACTAAAGTAATACTGGAGACAGATACATTGACACCGGAAGAATTTAAGGGAAGAGAGCCAAAAAGTCAGTATCTATTTACAAAAAGAAATTTGAATAAGAAAATACGGGTGATTTTGACTCGAAAGCAGCTGGACGGTGACGCTGTAGAAGCCATTATAAAGTATCGAGTGGCATGGAACTGATTTCGCGTTTGGGATTTTGAACTCAAAGAGTGGTATTATTAGACTGCGCCTTGATATTTTTTAAAACCATTATATCCCATTAGAACCTGTACGTGAGGAGCTAAGAGAAAATAATTACTCTCAATCAAAAACAGGGAAACATTTCTCCCCCATTAACCCCTAACGGTACAAATTCCAGTGGATGCAAGGAAAATTTGCACGTACTCGCTTTGTCTGACGTCATTTATACATTCATTTCGTTTCCCCGCGTTTTGGCACGAGCGAAATATGTCTAGACAAAAATATGTGCCGCTGAAGATATATGGCGCTTTCTCTGCATGAAGTCTCTATTAATTTGGCGCTTCCGTCGTCTGGGCCGGAACAGCATAACAAAACTCCCCCCGACCATCCTCGACTCCCAGTTTCTCACGCCTTATTTACCGAATAACATATGTATGTGTGTGTGTATGTATGTGTGTGTATATTTATATACATACATACATACATACATACATACATACATACATATATATATATATATATATAAAATATATCTCAGCATATCTCAAATTCCATTGGGGACAAAAGTATGTCAGGGTCATTAAGGAAAAGGGCGTTCTCCCTCCATCCACCCCCTCACCTATTGTGGGAAATAAACGTGAAATGCCTTACGTTTTGGACGAGTAACGAGGCCGCACGGGGGCGTACAGAGAGAGAGAGATAGAAAGAGGCGGAGAGGAGTAAGAGAGATAGAGGCACAGAAAGAGACAGGGATAGCGTTAGAGGGATAGGACCGGAGAGTGTAGGTGTGTGTGTGTGGATTCGGTGGAAAGTGTGGGTTGGGTTGGAGTCTTGGATGAGGAAAGGGAGGCGAGGACGAGAGATTCCCCCCCACGTCGTTAGCCGGAAAATGGATGCGATTCAGAGAGGGGGAGAGAGAGAGAGAGATAAATGCGAACATGGAATGACGAGAGGAAAGGGAAGAGAAGCGAGACCGAGGAGAGAAAATTATAGAAATTATAATAACGAGGACGATCGTAGAGGGAAGGGATTTGATATCAGGGGTGAAGTAAAATTAAAATCTCGCATTTGTGGAATTTATTTAAGCTCGCAAATAATCGGAAAACAAATATTGTAATTTAATTTTTAAAAACTTATTTCTACGCTATAGCGTAGAAGGTTTACCTAAACCTGATTGATCGAATGCGTTTCACTCCACTAATAACGGGGAAATTTCCAGGCACGGAGGATCAGAGAGATGGATGTTATTCACATCGCGAGTTTATACGAATAAACTCGTTCAAAGGAGGGATATTACAGACAGAGTTGATGAAGAGCCGGGAAAAATTCCGAAAATGGAAGAACGGAAAAAAAGCAAATAGATTGCAAGGAGGAGACGAGAACGTGAGGTGAAAGAAGATTCGTACGTTTCGAGATGCATAGAAAAGAGAGAGAGAGAGAGAGAGAGAGAGAGAAAATGGAGAATCGATGAAGAGAGGAAGTAAATTAAGCAAGAAAGGAGGAAGAAAGAGAGAGAAGGAGAGGGATATAGAAATGGGAAAGAAATGGAGGGGAGTGAAGATGAAAGAGAAGGGCTGCTATGGCAATTCGAAGAGAAAGAGGATACGAAATAGAGAGAGTCAGTCAGTGGAAGAGACAGGCAGAGACAGGGAGTCGCCGAAGGCCATAATAGACTGGTCAGGAAAGAGGAGAGAGAGAGAGGGGGGGGGGGAGAAAGGAGAAAGAGAGGGGGCATAGCAAAGGAGATGAAATCAAAGGGAAGCTCTGTGATGTGGATTTTCTTCAAGAAATGAAAAACCCGATCGATGACTAAAGGGTTTTGAATAATTACTCGCTAGAATTACTCCCGCTCCCATTGTGTTTGTCTATCCAAGCTCCGAATCTTATTCACGGTGAGATATTGTGGTTTTCAACGCGCGTAATTGCAGATTTTCCGTGAAAAAAGAGCCTCAGGAGCACCATTACAAACAGGCGATGTGACGACTGACGCAACCGATTTTTTCTAAATGGATTTGTTGTAAAGGGTTAAATCATCAATAGTATATAGCGCCATTATACACGCATTTAAGGTGTTTGGGGGTTTGTATATTTCAACGTCTCAATACCTTCTAGTGCGATTGCGCTGAGGATTTCATCTCCAAATTTAATAGCGAAACCGGTTCCGCGTTTGAAACGACGATCCGATAAATGCGTGAATTCTTCTCTTTCTATAGGGGTATCGAACCACGTTTAGAAATATACCGCATTCAAAACGAGGAAAGAAAGGATAAAAAAATACAAACAAATTCCATCCGTGCACAACGAGAGATGGCGGACCGCGTGACCGCGGATTTATTTGGCCGAATTGTTTTGGCGGTTATCATCGGATTCCATTCGCCTGCATGCGGGAATCCGACCAAATATTCATTAAACTTTAGTGGTTGAGCTTTAATCGCTTGCGCGAGAATACAATTCAAACAATCCGCAGTCCAATGGGAAACCAGACGTTAATCTTCTTACAGCGCTAAAAGTACGCGCGTTAAACATTTATCCCCGGTTAAAAATTCGGGCGCACGTGTCTGGAGGGATACTATGAAACTAAATCTATAATTCACGAGGCTTTCTATTCAGACGAAGCATTTCCAACCATTAGAGAGCCGACGCCAGCCGCCGGTCGGTTGATTTCAACATTTCGTAAAAGAGTGGTAGAACAACCTCGACACCGTTTTTTTTAACGCGACGTCTTTAAATGATTATGGTAGATAATTGGAATCCGTCGCTCTACAGGCGTCCGGTAGCTAATCTCTGTCGCGTTAGCTTAAATCATGGACTGGAATTGAATTACGGAGGAATGACTTAGGATTATGAAATATATAACGAATTATGAAGGAAAATACATCATTAGGTCAGGAAGAGAAAAGTTATTTTAAAGAGTATACAGTGCTCGAAAATTTTTTAACAATGGGTACGCTAGCTTTTAGTTAAAGTCATTTGAGCTTTATTTATTGTTTTATTTCAATAAATTCCTTAAATTAAGAACTGAAAGTTGCTTCAATTGAATATAGTATTGTAAAGGTGCAAAGTGCGCATGATCTTCCTTTTGACCCCGTCCTTCCTTCCCTTCCGGCGCCAGGAAGTCACTCCTCATGTTACCATGCCTCATATCCTGCTATCGGTGTGAATGCTTACCCACCCACCCCACCCATCCTACCAGCCTTTGCACACCTCCCCAGTAATGAAGTTTGCACCGAACTTTGAACATTAGTGGCGTCATTATTAACCAATGGAAAGAACCCACGGAGAGTCACGTGGGGCCGCGACTAGGAGACTCCGCGAAGATTATGGGAACGCGCGGTGGTGAAGGCGGACTCGGGGGTCGGCAGTCGGAGTCGAGGGACGACGGTCTGCCGTTGCCGGTCGGCAGTCGTGGAGTCGAAAATGTAGCTACGGGAAGAAATAAAGATTAACCTTTTGTCGGAATTCCAGTCCTTTTATTGGTGAATCCCTGCCAGATCCCTCCCGAACAGGGACCGAAACCACGGAGGATTTACAGTATATTAATTAAAAAACTTACCTACTAGTAATACACATGGAAACTTCTTTAAACTGGAACTTCAACTGACACAAGTGCACATGCATACATTTTCATTGGTTTGGATATTCAGACAGTGTGATTACCTACGAATTTACTCGAACTTAATTATTCCAAGGTAACATTTCAAATCAGAGAGAGCAAACACGACTTTTTGAAACATTTGAACCACCGAAACATTCTTATCTGATTTTTTAACCATCGGAACGCTGTAAGATTCATTCTGTATCAAGTGGAACGGCGTTCCCATGCATTTCTGCCAAATTCGAACACTGAGTGTTTGCATATTTTTCGTTCGTTAACTATTACCTCGTGTATTATCGAGGATTCATAATGGCGTCATAATTGAAAGAATACATTAAGGTCGGTAAGATCTACAATTCATTTCGGTTTTATCAAAGTATCCTCGGTCTTCTTCAAGGCATGATAAAGTGCGCATGAAAAATTTCGCACATGATAATTTTATCATGAATATATTGTTGGCACATTCCTAGTCGGCTCTACCAAAGAGTTCCTAGCGCCAACTAGAACAACATAACGTCATTACTTCGAAATTGGTATTGTAAAAAAACTCTCGCTTGCCATATAGCGAGTGTTCTATATTCCTCACGGCGTTTTTGCTGAAGACGCTATATCAATCATTTTTTTTTTCGGAAATCCGTTCGATCGGACTGCATGCAAGAATGCTCTCGAAGAAATCCTCATTTGGAGAAAAAGCGTTTCGGCTTCGTTATTTATTCGCAGTTCCGAGCGGAAAACAATGAAAAAAATGAGGATATGTAAATAAAAGCGTTTGTATCTCTCTCTGTTTCTTTCTTTCTCGCTCACTGAGGCGGTCGATTCGTCTCGATATCTCAAAAGGAAATCTTCTCCACACAAAGGTACGAGGTACGCTCGAGCAGGCATGAAGCTTACGATAACGTCCTTCTTGACCTGAATTCATTCGGAGTGTCTGGCATGCCTCTCATCTCGAGAGAGAGAGAGAGAAAAAAACTCCACGGCTTTTTGATGCAGCACTTTAGATTATCTAGTGAAAGACTTGTGTTACGGAGATATGTTTTACGCCGCTCGCGAAGAATTTATTCGAAATGTTTGAAAGCGGTTATACGAAGGATCCGATTGAAATCTTTCCGCGTTGGTTATTGGAGAAGGCGAACGCATTTGTATGTATATTTGTTTGTAAGCGAAGATGTAAATCGTAAGTTGTCAATTCAAATTACTGTAATAAACTAAAGTATTTTAAATTCATTAAGGAGGAAAAATGAATTTACACATCGGTATAACTCTAGCTTAATTTATATAAACATACAAATCCCGATGAAGCTATAAAGATAGAGGAAGATGAACTTCATCTAACATTTCTTTAAAACATCTTTTTTCAAACTTTTTGTCACGAGAACCCGGTGGAAGGGAATGCGATTTAAAGAAATCTTCTGACTTGAGTTTGTGTTAATCCGAATTGAAAAGCAATATATTTAAAAATATTGGCACTTATCTAACTGGAGCATTCCGCTCCTCATCATTTTCTGTATATATCAGCTGGCTATGCATTTAGCCTAGTGATTCAGTACTGGGTAGCGGCAAGTGCGTTGAAAGTCACTGCTTCAGAAAATAGTGCATGTTTGAAAGTGAGATTGAGAGAAATCAAGAAAGAAGAAACATGATTCAGACATACGAGAGGAAAGAAATGGAGAATGATGCAGAGAATAGGACACAGGGGATAATAACTGTCTGAACCACAATCCTATTTATATACAATATTAATGGTAAAATAATTTATACCACAATCATAGTAGGTGTGTTTATAACATGAAATAAAACATTAGTGAAATATAAATGAAATATTCCGATGACTTAACATTTTTTAATTGCTAAAACTTTGTTCAACCCTATTCATCATTTCTGACTGGCTATAATTATAATTTATTTTAAAGGCTCATAAAATGCTGGATATGAACGTAGAATTCAAAAAAATAAGTTGCTACTAAGGTCTAAGGTCTGGAACTCTTTAAATGTTAATTTAATATTTCATTCGCGTCCGCCCGCCATGTTTTTGTGGGCAATTACACTAATGGATGTGTGTGCAAACATACAAACACATAAACATACAAGAGTTAAAATAAAGAGACGGAAGAAAGAGTGCCACGGGAGAAACTTAAGGAGAGAGAAAGGATTTTTTTAAAAAAATCAGGGAAGGAAGTTACCGATAGACGAAGTGCAAGTGAGAAAAAGGTTTGAAAGTGGTGGGACGACGCGAGGTGTACCTAGGCAGTAGAAAAGGGACGGAAATGGGAGAAACGTGGCGTAGGGTGCGAAGAGGGAGGGAATGAAGAGAAAAGAAGGGCGGCAACTTTGCGAGGATTGGAACGGACGGTGACGACACAGTCTGATGAAAGGATGATGAAAGACGATGTTACGGCACGTTATAAGGATGGGATAAAATCCTTCCCACCTCCTCCCTATTCTCTCCCTCTCCATGTTCCTCCCTCTATTTCTATTCCCCTAATATCCCCTTCTTTTTCATATAATCTCGGATTTCTCGCTTAATATCTCTCTCTCTCTTAATTTGTTTTTATTCTTCTTTTTTCTTAATAACACCACCATTCTCTCTCTCTCTCTCTAACTCTTCTCAATATCCATCGGCAAGCACCACTTTGTCGCCTTGGATCTTTTCTGTTTTTTTGTTTGCATTGCGTTTCTTCTTTATACGCTACTAGTTCCTTTCCCGTCTTGTGAGAATGTTCCATTCCTCTTTACACTCAAATTATCTCTCTCTCTCTCTCTTACATCTGATACTCTGTTTTTCCCATCTCTTACATCGTCTCTCTTCTTCGTTTTCCCGATTTATACCTCATTTTTCTTCACAAAATCTTTTGTCCTATCTCCCCTCTCTCTTTTTCTCTTCTGCTCTCTCTTCCGTCAACATGTTTTCACCTCCCCTGCTCATTTTATTATCTACCTGATCTTCGTCTGCCAGACCACTTTCCAGCCTTTCCGTTTAAAACTTCCTTCCATCCAGTTTAAAAGGCCTCCTTGACATCCCTTCGATTATTTTTCTACCCTCCGTATTGGCGCCATTTTTTCTCATTCCTTCCTGATCGGCCCTTGGTTAAAACTTTTCCTCCTTTTCTCCTTACTTCGTTTTGATTGTGTTGTCGGACGAAGTGCCGCAGGCCGTAGCTACGGTCGTTCCCCTGTTAAAGACTGGTTGATCCTTGACCTCCAATAGTTCCATTTTAAATAATGCCGTAACGAATAATTTGCTGGTAAATTAATATTCTCTTTCAGGCGAATGGTTTTAGAAAGTCGACGCCGTCGGCTTTCTAAAACCACTCGTCTCATTTTCTCCCTCCTCTTCGTCTTCCATTTCATCATATCGTTCTTTTCCCTCTCCCCCTTCTTCCATGGACTCAACCGGCGGGGATTCTCGAAACAAAATTGGTTCGCGGCTCTAAATATAAAAAAAAACAATGAAGCCTTATCCGCCGTGGATAAACGTTTGTTCGATAATATGGACACAGCGATTAATATAATTAATCGACTTTTGTGCAATATTAACTATATGGTTCGCCAAGGAAATGAAATTGGAAAATGGGTCGTCAGTTTGAAAAACGCTGTTTTATGCTATCTCTTTACGTTATACACGCGAAATATGAAACTAATATGTATGTAGGTAATCAAGATATGAAGAAGATTGCGGAAAATAGGAGTACGTTGAGAACCAGGTTTAGTCATGAATAATCACGGATCTGTACACGGAGAGACTATCTATGACGATGAAGACGCATATAATGTCATACGTGACGAAAGGGTTACAACTTAAGAAGGGACTATATCGTAATTTAGCCCCCTCTCACTCTATTATTATCTCTCTCATCCTCTCTTTCTACCTCTCCTTTTCCCTTCTTCTCATTCACAACCTTTCCTCTACTTTTCTTTCATCACCTCTATCTCTCTTCCCTATCATCCTACCTTTCTCTCCATCTCAGTCTTCCTCCATTTTTCTCCCATTTTCTTCATTGCTGGCCATCTTCACATTTTATCCTTTCCTTTCTTTCTCTCTCTCTGTCTCACACACACTTTCTGTGTCATCCCTGACCTCTCTCACTCTTTCATCTTTCTTTCCCTTCTCTCTCTCTCTCCTTTTCTTCCTCGCACCTCTTGTTTCCATGTCGGCCAAGCCACAAGCAAACCCTTTCACCGCACCGTATTGGGGAGGCTGCCTTTCGAAGTGGATTTCTTTTAGGAAAAGAGAGGAGTAAGGGATTTGAAGCACTTTGAAGGGAGGAAGACTTTGAGGAGGAGATAAAGAGAGATAGAGGGGGAGAGAGAGTAGGGTGGGCGGAGAATGGAGAGATAGAGAGAAGAGAAAGGAGAGAAGTAAGACCTCGAGGAGAGTTGGCAGATTGAGACTTTACAGCGGCGTTGGGAAATCAATCGAAGAGGAAGGTCTCGTATGCGTCATCGGGTGTTGGTATAAGATTGAGACAGAGGGAGAGAGAGAGGGGGGAGGGGGACCGAGGGAACGTTTGGAAAGGATTTCTGAGGGATCGAAAGGAGAATAGAGGATAGGAAACGGATATATATAAGGATAATACGTAAGAGGATTCGCATTTTTATCGAGACGGCGAGGTTTTTCTGCCACGGGCGTACTTTGTTGTGGTCAGCTATCCGAATTCGATGCTCGGCCGTTGTAGCAAAATCCCATCGGTGGTCGAGGTAAAAAGATCGCGAATTCAATGGATTAATGGCAGAAAAGTAAATATTTTCAATTTTCGGGATGTTGTGTCAAATCGCATGGAACGGGAAATATATTTTATGGGGTAAAGAATGTGTTCTTTGTAATTAAAGAGTTCCGTCATTAAAAAAAACGATTTACCTTTTGATTTTTTTTGTCGAAGAACGATTATGTGTACTATTTAACCGGAGAATCGTAATGAACCAGTATTAAAGAACGTTGACAAATGGGTTGAATGAAACAATGGCGAAGCGTTTTCAACACACGCATGAAAGCGAATAGTTTAGGACTACATATTTCAAAAATTCCATTCCTGAAAACGATTTCGGTCGGCCATTGATTTTTCCCAAGCTCCGCAACATTTTCAACGTTGTCTGAAAAACGTATTCAAAAACTGGAATATTCGTCGTAGGACTTCTTAAATCGGACCGCTTTGGCATTCAAAACACGCACATAAGAGCAAATATGGAGAAAAATGAGGCCCGGAATTGGTGAGATCCTCTGGACCGAGTCACCGAGGAAAATGAGATATAAAAAAAAAACTAGACGAGACAAAGTTAAACATAAATCCGAGATTAAAGTTTCTTGGGGCAGAAATTGCTTTTGACGTGTGTGTGACATGTCTCGGGATATCAAACAAGAAGAGGGAACGCGGCTCGAGGATTTGGAAGGAAAGTCTGAGAGAGAAGGAGTAAGCCGTGCGGGAAAGGGAAAAAGAACGGGTCGAAGAGGAGAAAGCGGAGGAGGGTGGGATAGGAGGACGAAAATAAAAAGATGGAAGAGAAGAATGCGCGTGATCTGGTGAGAAAGACTCTTCCACGTTCATGTACAAGGAGAGGGCGAGGAGATGGATGAAGTGGAGAGACTTAAAAAAAGAGTTTTATCGAAAACCTTAAAAAAAAAGGTGGGAAATCTATGGCATCAGGGTAGAAAATATCGGACGTAAAAACTTGAATATGGAAAGGAAAATAGAATGGGAATTACGGAGGAGACTAAAATACCGAAAGTTAATCTCTGTTTTTTCGCAGATTACAGGGTGACATTTATATAAAGGTTTGTGTATGTTTTTTTCGACTCATGATTAGATCTGACTCAAATTATGAGCTTCCTCATTATCTTACATGTATGTAAGATAATGAGGAAGCTCTTATAATTTGAGTCAGATCTGACACGCAATTAGAAAGGATGGCAGAGGATAATTAAACTCAGACGATGAACAAAAAGTAATAAAATACAGAGGTATCGCGAGGGAGATGCTGATCTACGAACATAGAATTTGGTGTTTTGAAATCGATATCAGTATTTATATTTTACGTAAAAATGAACACGAATTTGGTGGAAAAGAAGACACATCTTGAACTGTGCGTAAAATAGCCTGAAACATACAATTCGACGGTTCCGAGAAAAGAGTGCTAAAAGATACCCACCGCTGAAAATTAAATGACGAACAACGAATGCAATGGAGGAGAATGGACGAGAAGAGATGGGTGAAAAAGGAAAGATTGAAATTGAGAGAGTAAAAAAAGGGAAGGAATATCCAGAAAAGCCAAACACTGAGAGAGACAGCAAGGATAAGGAATTCGAAGGATCAAGAGAGAAAGAGTAGGAAGTTGGTCGTTTTAATTTACGATCCTAGTCATACTCTTAGCTCTCTCTAACCCTTCCCCCCCCCCCCCTTCCACCCTTCCTCTTTCATTCTAAGACGAGGGAGAGGGAAGACAGGAGAGAGGAAAGTTTAGTGGCCGAGTGGGAGGTTGGGAGAGAGACGGTCGGAGGGATATCTGGCACCATAAGCATTAGCCCACTCTCTTGAGAAATATAGTAGAAGGTCACGGAGATTAAATTCTACCCCACCCTAAAGGATGGCCGGGTTGCTAATTCAGGTGCGTCCTTGACTGCAATTTAGTGGAGGGCAAGAGAGAGAAGATGATTAACTCGATGAAATCGGCCTCGGCGTAGTCGAACCTGATTAACCGACCCAGAAAACGCAGCTGCATCCTTAAGTTTAGGATTATTTATGCGAGGTCTGGCGAGGGAGGCGGTGAAAAGTTACGGGAATGACGCACTTGCGAGGAACATCTTTAAAGTTTCCAAAATACGGAAAAGAAAACATTAATTTGATTTTGCATTTTCACGTGCGTATCCATTAATACCGAATCAAACAGATAGCTCTATCTAAAATAAAATGCATGACCATAAGATGAAGAAGAATGTTTTTCCGATAGTTATAAAAATGTTGGGAAAACCAGATGCGCATTCGGCTACAATGCAGCCGCCATTAAGCGATGATCTCTCGAAAACAGATGTTAAAAAAGGAAAACTATTCCGTCGGCGAGTCACCTCTTGATAACGACTGCTTGAAATGATCTCCCCAATCTTTTTATGGCTATTTTAGAGATATGGTTCTTCAAATTTGTCTCACCCATAAGATGAGCTCGATGATTCTTTCTTGAATAACCATCGGAAATTTATTCCAGTATCCTTAATCTTATGCAACCCTGAAATCGAATCGGTTTTTAAAACTCTGCTCTCTGTGGAAACGAACGCACACAAATAACATCCAATTATGTAAATGATTCAATTTGTTATGAAATAGTTCAGGCATGAGTAGGTAAACAATAAAAGTAGGTACTGCAATGAGTGAGTGTAAAAAGAATAGATGTACTTTTAAAAATTATGTTATCGTTAAATAACATCCAATTATGTAAAAGATTAAATTTGTTATGAAATAGTTCAGGCATGAGTAGGTAAACAATAAAAGTAGGTACTGCAATGAGTGAGTGTGAAAGGAATAGATGCACTTTTAAAAATTATGCTATCGTTAAATCTCGTCACTTTTACGGAGACATCGCTGACATAACGAAGATATAACTGTGCCCCCATTTTGATACGCAAAATATGCATTTTGGTGACTTATAAATATTAAACAGGCATAAATCGGTGTGTTTGCTCACGCGACGATGATGATGACGTGAAAAAATTGTACATTCCTCATTCGTGTATGGAAAATTAATTGAGCGGATGTAATGAAAATAAAGTAAGGAACGAACAAAAGCGCAATTCTGCGAAATAAATTTGAGGGAAGAGCATGAAAAAACGTGGATGATGGAAAAGGCGCTCGTCAATGCTGTTAATTTGTTGAATAAGAGAATCACGTTATGGAGATGTTGCCACTGGCATTTTAAAGAGAGCGACTTGTCTTCCTTTGCCGAAATAGAAATTATGAGAATTTTTAAAAAAAGAGAATAAAAGACAAGCTGGGAGGAAAAAATGAGATAGTAAAGGAGAGGAAGCAGGGAAGCGTTGAAAGGTAGAAGAAAGAAAGAACAGAAAGAGAAATAAAAGATTAGTGTTTGAGGAGAGTAGCAGTATATTTTGTATTAGGTGCTTAGACATCGAAGGTCATTTTGCACAGCCAAAGTTCAATTTTGAGCCTTTCGCGATGAACAAATCGAATAAATAAGTTAAATAAATAATAATAAAAGTTATGAAATAAAATTGAGTAAACGTGGAAATATTTACTTACAGGGTTTGAGGAGATGGGGAAAAAACGTCGTGAAGTGAGATAGAGAGTAAAAGGAAAATCAGCTAATTATAACAGAGATTGAAGCTCGGAAGCAGCATCTTCCGCATTATCTAAGGGAGAGTTCATATGGCAGTGCGTGTAGGAGAATGAATATATGAAGATATGAGAGGGGCGTATTCGACAAAGAGACAGAGAGTGATAGAAAGAGGAGGGAGGATATGAGAAATTAACTTTTCCCTCGTATCTCTCTCTATTTTCTCAGTGCCTTGCTCTTCCCCTTCCTTTATCTCTCTCTCTTTCTCTGTACTACATTCCTATTTCTTTCTCCGTCTTTCTCTCTCTCTCTATATATATATATTTGTGTCTCTCTTGTGTTGACGAAGGGATCACCCCGAAAGCTCCTTTATCTCTCTCTCTCTTTCTCTGTACTACATTCCTATTTCTTTCTCCGTCTTTCTCTCTCTCTCTCTCTATATATATATATATATGTTACGCAAGCGAGGACGACCGCCACGAGAAGTGCTACCAGAAGCGGGACGGAGAAGGAGAGTACTAAGAGATCACGTGACGCGAGAGAGAAGAGTGTGTGACGGGACTCGTAGTAGTGTGGGCCGTGTGTTGGCTCGTGGAAGAGCTTCTGCTGGAGAGCAGAATGCTGGTGTAATTCGGGTTTAAATAAAGTTGGAGTCCCTTGGACGTGTTGTGTTATTTCGGGTGTGCCTCCCCGAGGAGGAAGTTGGAGAGTGGTGTAGTGTTTTCTGACAGAGCAGCGGCGGGATCGGGATCAGATAAGGATAAGAAGATCAAAAACCAGTTTTCGGAAAGGAGCACGTCGTGAGAGAGCCGACTGTTTGCCGATGAAGACTGTACCCCTCCGTAAGTACGTGAAAGAAAAGTGATTCCCGAGTGAACAATACCCCAAGTATAACTAGGGTTGTGAGCGTCGAAACAGACCTAAAAAAAGCGAAATTAGCGAAAAAAAAAGCGACCGCATGGCGTTTAGTGGGGAACCGGAAATGACGTATCCAGTGGCGGGAACAGGAGTAAGCGAGGCGTTCTTGACGCGAGCAGCGAGCTTTCCTGAGCTACCGAGAGCGATGTCGACGCCCTCTGTGACCCGACCAAAGAACCACTTAGCGCCTAGGGCGAGCGATAACGACATTGAACGTGAGATTCTACGACGAGAAAGACAGTTGCTGGAGAGAGAGCGCGCGTTGTTAGACCGCGAAAGAGAAATAATGGAAGCGGGACATTGTAGTACGATGGCGACAACTGTAGTTGCTCACCGAGACATGGCGGAAAGATTGTTGCCCGAGTTTGACGCGTCGACGACCTTAGGATTTACCGCCGAACAGTGGGTGCGGCGAGTGGAAGGGGTCGCTTCCGCGTATTCGTGGGACAATTCCGTATTGCTTACTCATGCGGTGAATAAGCTGAGAGGAGTAGCTAAATTGTGGTTAAATAGTGTCGCGGAAGAAGTGTATTCTTGGGAGACTTTTAAAGAAAGGTTACTTTATAGCTTCCCATCAACAGCTGATCAGGCCGATGTCCACATGAGTCTCACGAAGAGGAAGAAGCAGCGCGACGAAACCGATGAGTCATACGTGTATGCCATGAAAGCGATAGCGCGACGAGGTAACATAGATAAAGAGTCCTTGATTAAATACATTTTGAACGGCTTAGGTGACAAGGAATTAGTAAGGTCGCTGGCTTTGTGTGAGTTCAAAGATGTTGAAGGGTTACTGCTCAAGATAAAGCGCTATGAAAGTATTACAGAAAGAGCGAGATTAGGTGAAAGACAGTTTTTAGCTAACCGTTATAGTGTCCCAATTGAACCGCCAAACGAAGGTAATGTGGTGAGGAGAAATAAGCAGACAACGCAGGCGAGGTGTTATAATTGTAACGGCCAGGGACACATGGCTAAGGATTGCCCAGAACGACAGCAGAGCAGGCGATGTTTCCGATGCAATAAAGAGGGACACATGATGAAGGAATGCCCTCAGGGAACCCAAGTTAATAGACAGAATTTGGAAATGAAAAGGCGAGTCCAAAGAATTTCGGTGCCGAACGACCAAATTAAAGACGAATATTATAAATGGATAAAGGTTAATGATGAACAAGTTGTTGGGTTCATTGATTTAGGGAGCGATGTTGTGACCATGAGGCAAGATGTCGCTGAACAGCTAGGTGTAGAATACTTTGCGAGTCAAAAAAGTCTGATTGGATTCGGCTGTGGGAAAAGTAACGTAATAGGCTCCAAACAGTTAACCCTTGTTGTGGACGACGTAAGCATTGAGGTAGAAGTGCTTGTGGTCCCAAACTGTTCGCAAGACGATGCCATAATTCTAGGACGAAGCGCCCTAGACCAATCGGGGATTCGAGTTGAGAAGAGCTATCAGAAACTTGTAATTAGGAGAGAGACTGATGGGCAGGAGGAAGAAAGTAACTTCGAAGCCAAAGTTCGAAATGTCAAAGAGAGGACCGGGATAAAAATGGAAGAAATAAATTTGAATAACGACCTGTCTGAAGGGGAGAAGGATGCGGTATACGAAATGGTGAATGAGTATCGAGAATGTTTTGCGAAGAATTTGAGTGAACTGGGTACAGTAGAGTCTGCCAGTTTCGAGATAGAATTGTTGGATAACCACCCTGTGAATTTAAGACCGTATCGCCTACCGTACGCCCAAAGAGCGACTATGCAAAAGGCAGTCGATGAGTTAATGAAAATGGGTATCGTGCAGGAGTCGACATCAGAATACGCAAGCCCAGCATTGTTAGTGAAGAAAGCTAACGGAGAAGACCGGCTGTGCGTCGATTACAGAGCATTGAATTTGAAGACGAAAAAAATAAAATTCCCCATGCCAGCCATTGAGGAACAATTAGACGCGCTTGCAGGAAACAGTTATTTTACCATTTTAGACTTGGCGTCGGGATACTATCAAATCCCTGTAGCCCCAGAGACGAGACCCTTGACAGCTTTTGTCACCTCAAGTGGACTGTACGAGTTCACAAAAATGCCTTTCGGAGTAGTAAACGCACCTGCAGTGTTTAATCAAGTGATGAAAAGGGTAGTGCGAATGACAAAACCAGGAGAGGTCCTAGTCTATATGGATGATCTGTTGATACCCAGCAAAACGGTGAAGGAAGGGTTAGAGAGATTAGAAAGACTGTTGCAAGTACTGAAGAAATTGGGGCTAGCGCTAAAAGTATCAAAATGTGAATTTTTCAAAACTAAAGTAGACTATTTGGGCTTTGAAATAACCAAAGATGGGATCCGACCAGGCGAGAGAAAAATTCAGGCAGTTAAAGAATTTCGAAGGCCGGAGAATGTTCACGAAGTGCGACAATTTATTGGTTTGACGAGCTTCTTTAGAAGATTTGTATTAGGATTCGCTACGTTAAGCAAGCCGTTAACGCTCTTGACGAAGAGAGATACGGTATTCGAGTGGACAGAGAAACAAGAAAACGCATTTCAAGAGCTGAAGAAAAGATTAATCGAGCGTCCGGCACTTGCGTTGTTTGATGTAAATGCCGAACATGAAGTTCACACTGACGCCAGTAAGAATGGACTAGCGGGGATTATCTTACAGCGTCGAGAAGGAGAATCTCAAAAACCTGTGGCATATTATAGCCGACAGACGACAGATCTAGAGAAGAACTATCACAGTTATGAGCTAGAAGCGTTGGCAGTAGTTGAAGCCGTAGACAAATTTCGAATGTATTTATTGAACAGACCCTTCAAAGTTGTTACTGACTGTAATGCTTTAAAGACCACCATGTCCAAGAAAGAATTGTTACCGCGGATAGCGAGGTGGTGGCTTCGATTACAAGAGTATGATTTCACGATCGAGTACCGACCAGGACGCAACATGAGTCACGTTGATGCCCTCAGTCGAAATCCCGTGGGAGATTCCGAGGAACCGGATACAGCAGACTTGAAAATCTTCACGTTGCGAATAAATCAGGATGATTGGTTACTAACGATGCAGCTGCAGGATGTAGCTATCCAGAAAATACATCGTACCTTACAGCAACCTGCGGTCGCCAATGAGGATAGGCAGATCCACACAGACTATGTGCTGAAAGACAACCGTGTCTGTAGAAAGGTAGACGGTGGGGTCCGTTGGGTTGTGCCTAAGAACTCTATTTGGCGCATTCTAAAGGGAAGTCATGATGACATGGGACATTACGCAGAAGAGAAAACCCTAGAACACGTGAAGAGATATTTTTGGTTTCCGAAGATGAGAAGAAGGGTAAAGAAATATATTGCAGCTTGCATTGAGTGTGCTTATCATAAGAGACCGGGAGGTAAAAAAGAGGGGCAGTTGCACAGTTTAGAGCGTGTAGCCATCCCATTTCACACAGTTCACGTGGACCACTTAGGGCCATTCCCAAGGAGTAAAAGGGGCAACGAGTATGTTCTCGTGTATCAAGACAACTTTACAAAGTTCATCCTACTAAAGGCAGTGAAAACCACAAAAACCAAACCAGTGTGCGAAGCTATCAGTGAGATTACGAGCTTATTTGGGTGTCCTGAGCGTTTAATTACAGATCGAGGTACGGCATTTACAGCGAAGGAATTTGAAGAATTATGCGAAAGAAACCAGATAAAGCATATAAAGAATGCGACTGCTACCCCTCGAGCAAATGGACAAGTAGAGCGATCAAACGCATCCATTACAAACGCCATATCCACTATGTATGCACAAGAGGATGGAGGCGACTGGGATACGAATTTGAGAAACATCCAATTCGCCATGAATTCTATGTCAAATAAAACTACTGAGAAGAGCGCTTATGAGCTATTGTTTGCTTATAACCCAAGGAATTCATTGCAAAACCGTGTTATATTGGCGTTGCAAGAAAGCGAGCTCGATGAGACTAGAGAGACCTTAGGCGAAGCAAGGGAAAAAGCGTTAGTAAAGATATCAGAGACGCAGAAAAAACAGAAGGAGCGTTACGATCAAAGACATAAGGTGCCGAGAGTGTACCAAAAGGGAGATTTAGTCATCGTAGAACGAGAAACGCAAGCGACAGGGTGTTCGCGAAAATTAGCTCCGAAATTTAAGGGTCCGTATCTTGTCTCAGAAGTGCTAGCGCGAGATAGGTATTCTCTCATGGATATACCAGGGGCAAAGAGGACACAGCGAGCGTTCAATTCCGTGTTTAGTGCAGACCGAATGAAACCCTGGTGTAAGCCCCCCCAAGGCGAAGTAGGAGATGACGACCAGGCCGAAGAGAGCCAGGACGAGGGAGATGACGACCAGGCCGCGGACAGCAGAGGGAAAGAAGACGAGAAGCGGATGGAGAACGGCGCGAGCGCCAGAGGAGCAGTTCAACCGGAGGCAGACCGGACCGGGACCGAGGACGGCCCCGATGTCAGGAAAGGCCGACTGTTACGCAAGCGAGGACGACCGCCACGAGAAGTGCTACCAGAAGCGGGACGGAGAAGGAGAGTACTAAGAGATCACGTGACGCGAGAGAGAAGAGTGTGTGACGGGACTCGTAGTAGTGTGGGCCGTGTGTTGGCTCGTGGAAGAGCTTCTGCTGGAGAGCAGAATGCTGGTGTAATTCGGGTTTAAATAAAGTTGGAGTCCCTTGGACGTGTTGTGTTATTTCGGGTGTGCCTCCCCGAGGAGGAAGTTGGAGAGTGGTGTAGTGTTTTCTGACATATATATATATATATATATATATTTGTGTCTCTCTTGTGTTGACGAAGGGATCACCCCGAAAGCTCCTTTATCTCTCTCTCTCTTTCTCTGTACTACATTCCTATTTCTTTCTCCGTCTTTCTCTCTCTCTCTCTCTCTATATATATATATATGTGTGTCTCTCTTGTGTTGACGAAGGGATCACCCCGAAAGCTCCTTTATCTCTCTCTCTCTTTCTCTGTACTACATTCCTATTTCTTTCTCCGTCTCTCTCTCTCTCTCTCTCTATATATATATATATATATATATATATATATATATATATATTTGTGTCTTTCTTGTGTTGACGAAGGGATCATCCCGAAAGCTCCAATAACTTCTACAAATGTGTCTCTCCAACACCCCAGCGGCTCTCCTTCCGGTAAGTGCTCACTGGGTTTCCTTCAACACCTAGTTGCCCTAAATATTCTCATTTACCTTTCCTCTTCCGTAAGTTTATATATATATATATATATATATATATATATATATATATATATATATATATATATATCACTCTCTCTCTCTACTCTGCCTTTCTCTGTCCATCTCTCTTTATTCCTCTTCCTCGATCTCTTCCAATATCTATTTCCTTTAATCTTCCCCTTTCCATCCTTCCTTCTTCCCTCTGCCATTCTCTCTCCCTCTCTACCTCTACCCCTCCAGAGCGAATAAAGGTAGAGAAAGCAAAGAAAATAGTACTACTAAAAGACAGGCTGTGGAAGATAAAGATATTAAACAGAGTGAAAAGACAGATTGAAGGAAGCGAGAGAGAAGAAACGAGAGAGAAGAGACGAAGTGGAACAAAATGTAGGCGAAAATAGAGAGATAGAAAGGAGGAGATAAAAGGAGGAGATAAAAGGAGGACACTGCAAGAGAATGCTTGGAGTGCGTTAAAGGGGGCGTTATAATGGAAGGAGGTGGCCTTAGAAGAGGAGAGTGAGGCAGAGGAGAAGCCTACCATTAGTAACCATAGAAACGCCTTCCCCTCCTCCTCCTCCTTCTTTCCACCTCCTCTAGCGGCCCTTCTCTTGCCAACCACGCCCCTCCGACCCGACCTTCGTTTCACTCACATCGTTTCCACACGTTTTCTCATGGCGCCACTGCTCACCTTTACCTCTCCCCCCTCTCTCTCTCTCAATCCTATCCCCTCCTTCGCATCTCCGGGACTCCCACCTCTCTCCAGCCGCCTTTCCACGTACTCTCTCCCCTTTCCTCGAACCTTCCCCTCCTGGCCGGAGAGTCCGCGGAATGGGAGGCACTTTAATTTCAAAGCGTAGCCGTGTCACCCCAGTGCGGGAGAAATGGAGGGAGGAGGAGGTTTGGGGGAGATGTGCCGACGTAGTGGGCGTGTGCGTCTAAAAGATGGGCCGGTGGGAAGGGACGGGGATGAAATGCGACGTGGGATAACGAGAATGAAAGAAAGGTTGAGGAGAGAAAGAGAGGAGGGCTGAGGATAGAAGAGGAAATGGAATGAGTGAGAAGAACTGAGAATAGGGAGAGAGAGAGCAAGATGGCGATGGGAAGAAAGTGAGGGAATTATAGATGAAGTTAGAGAGAGAGGGGGAGAGGAAGAGACGGAGAGAGAGAGGAAGGGACAGAGAGTGGGTAGGGAGAGAGGGGGAATGAAGAAGTGAGAGAAAGAGAGGGAGAGAGAAGAGATGGACGGAAGGAGGGAGGTGATAAAGAGAAAGAGAGAGATACGTGGATAGAGGGGTACGGATGGAGAGAGAGGGAAGCGGAGAAAGAAATGGAGGGAGGAAAAAGGAGAGAGAGAGAGAGAAGTGAGAGGAACAGAAGAAGAGAGGAGGGAGGGAAAAGGAGAGATATGGGGAAAGGAAGAGGGAAGGATAGAGATGTAGGGTTAGGGAGGGATAGCAAATACGGGAAGAAGAGAGGGAAAGATGAAAGCAAAGGCAGATAGGATGACACAGGCACGTAAGTGAGAGAGAGAGAGAGAGGAAGGGAAAATGTCAGAGGGAGACAAAAGTACCGGGAATGGGAGAAAAAGAGGCATAACGAGGGGGAAGAGAGAGAGGGAAGCGGAGAAAGAAGTGGAGGGAGGAAAAAGGAGAGAGAGAGAGAAGTGAGAAGAACAGAAGAAGAGAGGAGGGAGGGAAAAGGAGAGATATGGGGAAAGGAAGAGGGAAGAATAGAGATGTAGGGTTAGGGAGGGATAGCAAATACGGGAAGAAGAGAGGGAAAGATGAAAGCAAAGGCAGATAGGATGACACAGGCACGTAAGTGAGAGAGAGAGAGACGAAGGGAAAATGTCAGAGGGAGACAAAAGTACCGGGAATGGGAGAAAAAGAGGCATAACGAGGGGGAAGAGAGAGTGGAAGAATGGACAGAGGGAGAAAGAAAAAGGTAGGGGGAGAGAGAGACAAAAAAGGAGAGAAATGGGCAAGTAACCAGAGCGAGAGGGGGAGGAGATCCGGAGGCGGGGGATGATTGACGAGGGACTTTTTTTTTCTGGAGGGGTGGGATTGGTTTATACAGGGTGCCGTTGGTCAGAGACTCTCCGCTTTCTCTTTTAGGTCAGGGAACGTTCTATACGCCCCTCTTCTTCCCATTCCATTCCGCCCGCCTCCTCACTCTCGTTTTTATATAATCCAATAAATGAGAGTTCCTTGTATGCTTGTCGCGAGCCAACGAGACCCTACACCTTTCCATGTCGGCGAATATACGTTTCGAACTTAATTAACAGATACGTGGCCGACGCGGGGATTTCGTAAATTTCGGCCGAAAAGTTTGTTTTGCATTATTTATAAAATGAAGGGCTTTTGTTTATCGCGAAGTAATTAATGGGTTAGTATGCCCGAATTTTAATTTTGCGTCGTTTTATCTGCTTTTTTCGTGGAACGGATTTCGGCTGCTTGCAGCACGTCGTTCATGTTGCAATTGGAGTAATATTTCTTGGTGGAATATCTGTTTTCGAAGATTAATAGACAGCTATGTAAGAATTTTGACCTTTATGTGCCTATCGGTAATTGCATCATTTTCTATCAATGCACACATTATAGGCAATTACTTTCCGACTATAAAAAAATTGGAAGCGTTGTAACAAAAGATGTAAAATTCAACGATGAAATAAAGGCTGGGATAGAGAAATCGAAAATCTCTTTCAGGAGAAAGAAACGGGAAAATAAAGGGAGATTAACGTACGAATATGTATGGAATATAACTTTGTACAAAGAAGAAAGACACGCACTCAGGAATAATGATATAAATACATGGATAGCTTCCAAATGAGATAATAGAGAAGGATTCTGAAGATAAATTGACAGAATGAAAAGCGAGGGAATACAAGGACGAACAGGGGAAAATAGAACTATAGAGGCTAAAAGAAATAATATAACGAAATGAATCGGACAACACCTGAAGAGGTTTCAGTTGATAGACGACTTGAAAGGGAAAGTTTAATTTATATCCCTTGAAGTGTCATTTAAAACAGCTCTCGTAATATTGCTATTTATTTTCTTTAATATAAATGCAGGTAATAATTTCAGTTAGGTTTTTAACCTCTTGCGGACCCCTTCCCTAGGACAAGAGAATAAATTAAATCTCTCAAAACGCGAAAGTGTTTTAATACCACACCATGACCACTCCGGCTGTAATAGTTTTCACGAAACGGACGGCATCACGCTTACGTCAATGGAGATCTCTGCCGTTTTTTTTTCTGCATTTAAGTGCCATTTTAAATCGGATGAGCATGAAGTGACCCGATTTGCGCCAACGCCTGTACATCCTTTACCAAAAATTTTATCCCACGCTTCGCTTTCCGTCAAGATTTTAAAAATTATCCCTAGCCAAGGTCCGCAACTTTTTCTCTCGCTTCTCCTCTCTTGTCCCTTATACCTTCCTCAAATCGCCTGTCTGGAAATGGGGAAATATCTATCCGGTCTTGGTTCAAGACTATAACGCTTCGCATTTTTTTTACTCGGTTTAAGCCATAAGAGAGGGGGAAAGAGTGAGCGAGAAAGAGAACGTTTTCATCGTATGAGATAGATTAGGTCCGATCCTATCTCACGCTCCGTTGCCATGAGTAGCATGGGATTATTGATGGGCAGTGGTGGATGAAAATGCACGCAATATTTTGAGACCGAGTGGAAAATGTACGTAACTTTTTATAATTCTCCAAATTTTGTACTTGATATAGAAAATTAGGCAAAAACATTTACACGATAAATAACAGAATAAAAATGTAAGGCGAACATCAATCAGTTGGTCTATCTTAGTGTATGATCCTTAGGCATAACGTGATTAGTTTTCACTTCTCCCTTCCTTCATCGAACTTTTTTCCGGTAGGAACCCTAATCCGCCTTAAAAAAAGTCTCTCCAGATGGCATCATAGGCATTTTCTCGTATTCGCACCTTCTTCTGATTTGACGATTCTATCCGATATCATTTGCAATTATATTGCTTTAGGCATTATCTATCCTAAAATCTATGTGTATTGTTCTTTTGTTGTGTTTTCTACCCGAAGTCATTTGCAGTTATATTGCTTCCGGAAATGTCTATCCATAGACCTATATATTGTAGTATTTTTATTCGAAATATGAAGCTGCTATGTACATTTTGGCATTTTACGTGAGCTGCTCGATATATAAAAACTATATCAGAGAAGTTATTTTTCCCGTTTTGGACAGATTAAGCGCAACTTACGAAGACACAATTGGTTTAAACTGCTTAATCCGCATCCAAGCACTCCAAAGGAATAGTTTGTCAACTGAACACTTTTGAGATGAGTGTAATCTGCAACAATGACTGAGCAAGAAGAACTTCACAAAAGCCATCGCGCTTACAGCAGAAGAAGGAGAAAGCCGTCCTCTTTTGGACGCATCCATGCGGAAGTTATAGGCGGAAGCCATTGAAGCCTCCCCGTTTTAATTTTCCAGGATGTGATTTTCTCCTCCACGCAACCCCTTCCCATTAAGTGAGTCTCCCACGAGAGCCTTCATTTTCCTAACCAAAATCGAAGGGAGACGTAAAAGGGCAGTCGAGATTTTCTCAACGGCCTCCATCTCTCACTACCTTTTCGGGGCTGGCTATTTAGCGAGGAGGAGCAAAAAAAAAGAGAGCGCTTGGAGATGGAAAGGTTGGTTTGAAGTGGAGCGGAAACTTTCACGGGGAATTTTAAGAGTATCCCTCTCCGTCACCCTTCGCTCATACACTGTTAGAAAAAACTCCGGACGGCTTCATAGAGGAGGAAGAGATGTGGAGAGAAACAGATAAGGAGAGAGAGAGAGATGATTAGGAGTAATCTGTGCAGCTTCGGTACAAACGTAGGAGAAAAGAGACCAAACCATATTTCAGTAGTTGGAGACATTGTGATGTTTTCGGAGTAGGACGGAAAGTGGAAGATGGAGAGAGGATGTAGAAGGAGATGAAGTGGATGGAAGGATTCGAGTTATTCAGATAAGCGCATCAATGTAAGAGACGTTAAGATTGAGTTTGTTGTAATAAACGTGTGTAAGAAAGGTATAAATGATAAATTGAGGGAATGCATGGTGTAAAGAGAGAGAGAGAGAAGCAAGACTTTGCCCCCATTGTAACTTCATGAGACTACTTAATGTTGAAGTTTTCTTATAACAGTTTTCATTGGTTAATTTTATAATCTGTTTCGATGAAAACATACTATTTAAATTTAAACACTAGTATACATTTTATAAAATATTTTTAAACATTTTAGAGGAGATTTTTCTTTTATTGGAAAAAGAATTTCTGTTATTGAGGGATAAAGATATAGGTGGAAAAGAACGCAAAAAGAATGAGGCAAAGGGGTACGGTTTCTGAGATATCTCTGGTAAATCGATAGACATTAACATGCTTTATGTGGTACATTAAAATAACTTAGCGGTAGGAAAAAGTATTACTTTACAAGTGTCGTGCATCATACAAGTCTTTATGAGAAACGTCTGAATTGAAAAAATAATTTTTCCTCCTTAAGATTTTGCGGAATAGGTGTCAAAGTAATCAACTTCAGCGAGGAAATATATACAATCCGAAAACTTCTAACACGCGTTAACTAGTAACTTTTCAAGAACATTCTTTCGCCAATGGAATTTCCGACTTATTACTAAAAAACAGCGTGAAGGCGAAGAGTCCTAAACAACGCGCAAGGTGTGTCCGAGCATATTTTTCCGCGATCGACTGGTCTATCCTGAACCGATTTTAAGTTGATCTCACTATGTTTTAAAACCTTTGGTCCGGCGTTCGATATGAGGATAGGTAGTTTTTTTAGGCTGAATGCGAACTGTTGATGGAAGAAAGTGAGGAACTTGTTAAGTTCGTATATCCCAGACTTATTTACACCTGATATAGACAGGCAGGTTCATCGCGATGTCATAAACAAACCGTTTTTTAAAAAGAAAACGTAAATGGGTAATGTACTACTCGTTGCTTTTGAAAACGAAGCATCAAATAAATCATTTGTGATATAACGTGTTAAGAAATAAACTAACATTCGAGAACAATTTATACTTCGGCCATCTACAATTATTTAGCCATACTTTATCTTACGCAATCATCACTACCATCGTTGATACAAAAAAAACGTATGAAACCGATCGAGCCAAAGGTTGGAACGGACTTATTTTTTATTGCAGACAATTACACACGGACGGATAACGTACAGAATACGAACACATGAAAACGTAGAATCTTAAGACGAATACACGAAAAATAATCTTAAAAACTGAAAAAGAAAGCAGGAAACGCGGAGATCCAAGAAGCAAGGGGAGGGAAAGAAGAGAGGGAGAAGGTCGGAGAGGAAGAGACAATGGCAGAGGTTGGAGAATATTTGCATATCCGGAGGGGCGGAGAAAGATAAGAGAGCAAGAGAGAGAGAGAGGGAGAAGAAAAGAGTGGGAGACTTTCGTGGAAAGGAATCGGGGAGGGTAGGAGGGAAGGAGGGTACGAGACTAGGAGGAGGAGGGGGAAAAAAGGAGTGGGCCGAGTGGAGAGGAAGGAGGGATCGAGGGGAGGGCATGGAAGAGCAAAGAATGTTAGAAGCGAAGAGGCGGGGGGGAGTCTCTCTATCTTGAGTGCCCCCACGTGAATGCTTGCGAAACGGTTTTGAGTTCCAGGAAAGACGAACGCTCTTTTCGAAGTAGGCTAAGGCTCTCTCTCTCTCCACCCATCTCCTCTGCCTCCATCCCTCTTTCTCTTCCATCGCATCCATCTCCTTTTACCTCCCTTCACCTCTGCCGTCACTTGCACTCACCCTCCCCCCTCCTCCCCCCCCCACACTCCACCTTTACTCCGCTTCGACCCCCCCCTTTCTCTCTCTATCTCCTCCCCTCTTCTTCCTCCTTTATAACAAGTATGCTCTCTCGCCCACCTTAATAATGTCTGCGAATCGCTTGCGAGTCGGCATAAAAGGAGTTGATGAGCGAGATGGAAAGAGAGAGAGAGAAAGAGAGAGAAGCGGGGAGAAAGATGGAAGAATTTGGAATGGAGAGGGAAAAGTAGGCAGAGAAAGTAAAAAGTGAGAAGTGGTGAATGAAAGGACAAAAATGGTAAGAAAAAGACAAATGGCCGTTTCTGAGAGGCTATTATGAAAAATTGAACTGACCGAATATAATTTTGCTCGTGGGTTGAAGGAGTTAATTCATAATTAATTTGATTCCCAGAAATGAGTGGAGAATGAGTGTAATTGTTGTAGTAGTGAGCAAGCGAAGCGAGGAGGTTGTGAACTCCAGATGCAAGGGTAATAGGCAGAGCTACCGTTTTTCAAACCCGGTAATTACCTCGCAATTGATTTTTTGTCAGTTCTCGTTTAATTCCGCAGATGCAATTTCGAGAGGAGAATAGACGACACCTCGCAGTTTCCTACTTGATGTTTTATATTTCCTCAAAGACTGTTTGATTTGTCGAAAGGATAGCAGTGACATTTTTAATTGAACATAATCTAGGCTGTTTTCCCTCGACCTAATTTTTCTTCTCGAGTTTTTATGTATTTAATCATATTTAGTTGGCATATCTTCTAATATACCCTTCCGAAACATATTTTTGTCCCCATCTTTGTCGCATTCTGGTCTTATGATTCCATCATTTTTACTGGATTCTCTTATCATCAATGTCAGACTCGAACCGCACACTATTATATGCCGCCTTTAAAAATGCTTCATTCAAATTTTTACAGTGATAGGTACAGGGATTGTCTATCCTACGATCCAATTTCGTGAAATGATTTTTTAGCCTTTAACCTGAACACGTGGAGATGATCTTAAAGTTCAATCTTTAATGAACAGATTAACGTGTCTTGCATTATGAGCTAGTAGAATTACTAAAATAAAAAATTTTATTTTATGCGTACAACTGCCAACATACATACGAGTTTACGAAAAATGCCTCGTGATATTTTTGCCGATCGTTTATTTAATTTATGAGGAAATTAATGGCTAGTTCCATCTTGTAAGGAGGAATGCAGTTCCACATTGTTTAATACTCTTGCGGTAGTTAAGAATCAAAACCGAAACTTTCCTAGGGTTTGTCTTAATGGTTTGCGAATATGGACCATGTTTTTCAAAAGGATTGTACACGTATGCCCGTAAACAACTACATACAGTAACATATACGCAAAAATCTTATTCGTTTTATATATGTAGTTTAAGAAGACACGTGCAATCGTATCTTGCGAGCCATCCGTTGCCATAGTGACGTCCCAATTTCTCTTCAGACTATCTGATCTGCCTCACACACATATACCTCTTTGAGTGCGGCGATTAAAATTTTATAATTCTTCGTTCATTTTACGATCTTCTTTCTTCTCTTTCTCTCCTCTCTGTTTTGTCTCTTAGTGAAATAAATTTCGATCAGTTTTTCTTCTCAAATTGTTAAAAAGAACATTATCTCGGCTGCATAAACTTCAAAAAAAGAGCTATTCTCAACTTTTGAAAATTTCATCTCAACTGATATTATTATAGCGTAATTATTTTAAATTTCTATGAAATGAATGCACTTTTCAGGAAAAAGTAAAAAACGACTATCAGTATCCGTAACTCGATCGGCAAGTTCAACTACATTACCCTCTTTTAAAAAAATCATCAGAACTTGCTTAAAACCGCCTTACCTTCGTGAATAGTACGTCGAAAAATCACTTCATTGCTATACAAATGCACTACTTTACACCAACTCAAACAACAAAACAAAAACACGCACGAATATTAAAATCAGCGATTGGAATATCTGAACAGTCCAAATACGAGTCCTGAATTCGTAATCATTTCGGATTCATGAGTGACAATATCAATTCATCGCGAGAGTTTAAATCGGAAGTGTGCCAATCCAGCGGGATACGTACACAAACACACACACGTTTATGCTAGGAAGAGCAGAAAAAGAGAGAGAGAGAGAGACTGGATTCAGAGAGAGAGAGAGGGAGAGCGAGAGACAATTAGTGATAGAGAGAGAGAATGAGTGTTTTACTAGGTATTTGCATTTCGGATGACGAACGCCTCCAAAATCTCACAGACGTTTCAAAATCGAACGCGAGCACCCATAAAAAAAACTGTTCCACCAGTCTAACCCTTCCCATCCTAACCTCTCCGATCCCAGAATGCATCCTTCATGCGACACAATCGAGGACGCCTCGAGAGGTGCAAATGGAGCCGTGGCTCGGGATGTGAAGGGGGAAGGAGGCGTTCGAGAGCGTAGTTTCTTTCCTTTCTTTTTTAAAAAAGAAAAGGAAGAAAGGGGGCGAGGTTAAGAGGGAGAAAACAAAAGAAGAGGGAGATAAAGAGCACGGAGTGAGGTTAAGACGAGGGCGAGACGGAAGGAGAGAAGGATTCAGAGATTTCGGATGGAACGGAGTGAGGTGTGTTAAGTAAGAGGGTTGAGATAATAGGAAGTGGGCGAAGAGGAGAAGGATTTGAGGTGTGGGGGAAACTTGATCGAGAGAGACCAAGAGGATTGCAAGAGAAAGGAAAAAAAATGACAAGGACTATTGAATTAGCGAGAGAAAATCTTAAAAATCGAGGTTGAAAAATGAAGCGTTGAAGTATAACATCTGAGGAGAGAGATAAAGGAAAGGTCGAAAATCGTCGAAGAGCAAGTGAAGGAGAAATATGTGAAGGAGAAATATAAGCGGGGAAATTGTCGTGATTGTGTGTGTGTGCATGTGCGCGCGCGTGATTATGTGTAAGTGCGTGTGTATGCATATATGGAGATGTTTGAAGAGTCAGAGAAGGAGAAACGGATCGCATACGAAATGGAGCGTTAAGAGGAGAGGCAAGTGGATGGAAGCGTGATGAAGAGGGATATGGAGAGAGTGACTCGGGAAGTGATTCGAGGAAATGAATGGGAATTTGCGAGCGACAGAAGGATGGGAGTGGGAGAGATAAGGGTAAAAAAAGGGAGATCATAGGGGATGCTGCTCTTAGCGCATAAATGTGGATATAAATAGAGGAAGGTTATAGACGAAAAAGGAATGAGAGAACGTGAAAGATGGTAGGAAAGGGAAACATATGAGAGAGAGAGAGAGAAGGTAAGAATGATGGGATGAAGGAACATCCTAATTGGTTGCTGTTGGATACGACAGTATGTTGTTAGTGGGAGAGTACAGATGACGTAGTATTTGGGTCGAGCTTGGGACACTGAACGATGGCGGTGAATGGTATTAGATGGAGCGCCAAATGAGATGGGAGAATGAAGTAGGCTAATCGAAAATGGAAATTGGAAAATCATTGTTGTTCGAGAAGCTTCAATCAAAGCGCTAAGAACGTACCATATGAAAGCTGAAACTCTTGTGTATATCACAAAATGTGTATGTACGCATATATACACATTGGAGATTACAGCACGAAGAGAGGTAAGAGAAAATATCTGTTAATTCTAAAGATAACAATTCGTTGGTCAAAAAAATCATAATTTAACTCGGTATAAAAAAATACTGATTTTTTCTATAAAAAGTAGAATACTACTAGATTCACTAAGATTTTATGTCAATAAATATAAAATAAACAAATTCTTCCGCAATTAATTAGTGTCAGAAATTACATGGTGCAAATTGTACCTTACATGTGACATGCATAATGTATTTTCTTAATTACATGCATGCGAACACTTACTTATTTTAAAATAAGAAAATTATGACAAGAAAAAATCAACAAAGAATTTGGATAGCACGAAACGTTTGTGCCGATTCCAACCAACTTTAGTATTCATCGGTTTCCACTGCACGTGTATATACACGAAAACATATATACGTACTCAAGTCTCGTGAAGCACAAATCCTGCAAAACCCCCAATCCAATTTCGCAGGAAAGACACGACGAAGAGATAAACAGAATCTCTGCCGTGCCACTTCACCACAAAGGTTTTCGATCATTAGAGAGCTAAGCTCGATTTAGAGGAGGAAGAGAGAGGAATTATAATGAACATGTAGTAAGAAAACGCATAACCCGGACTGAATACGAACTCGATCCTGTTCTCACAAAAGGGTCTGGAAAATATGACGCCCCAACGCCCGCGTCCACCAGAGCGGCAATTAGAATTAAATATGCAAAAGGAGAACTACGAGAGGGAATGAGAGAAGCAGAAAGGTAACGAGGTAGAAGGGAGTGAGAATTTTTTTTGAGAAGGAGAAGGTTTTGAAGAAGAGGCTTAGGAGAGAGGGTAAGAGAAAGGCAGAGTGGGTGGGTAGAAAAAAAAAAGTACAGTGCCGGAGTCGGTTCATAAATATTACACTAGAACTTTGGGTATGTCGTAAGGAGGCTTTCCGACCGCACCGAGCGATTTGATTTGATTATTATACATGGACGGAAGATGAGCGAACGGTCGTGAATGGAAAACGGGATGACAACGCCGGCGTTCAGTCGCGGGGCTGCGAACTCCTTTATCCCTGAGATTCGTCGAGGAAGGTGAAAGAATAAAAAAAACAAGAGGAATTCGTTTGAAGGAGGAATTAATATATTCAATAGAGAATTATTTAGCTCGTTTTATGGCTGAAAATGAATTCCAGAACAAGTATTAAATAAATATAAAAATTTGACAAATTATTTACTTGTCTTTGGCATCTCCAATAACCTTGTTAAAGCTGTTGGGGATGCCTTAAACAAGTATGTACTTAATTTTTCAGGTTTTTACTTAAATGCTTATTCTGGAAGGGACGCGTTTGTCAAAAAAAGGAAAGATACGGATGCATCACCTTGTGGTTACGCGTTTTAGACAACAATTTTACATTCTTGAGGTGAGTTAGGAAAGCTGCAAAAATTGTGAAGATGCATCGAATGAGTCGCGGATATTTTCATACCAAGCTATTTATAGAAATACATAATATAAACAATATGATTTTAATGTATTATGATAGTACTCAATAACTACACAGTATATCCACTAAATGATACACACATACATCAATCGATTAATAATTTCAATCGGTTCCCTCAAGTTTTCCAAGTACATCATTACGAGCACTCTAGGGTGTAACCAGTTTTCTCGGATAATAACTTGCTCAAATCCTCAGAGATTAAAATGAATAAGCGGCTGCCATTACGGCTAATAGGCGAATTAGCAGGGAACATAGAGGCGGAAAAAAGACATCAGAGGAAGATGAAAAAATCGAGTGAGGGTATTAGAATCTTCCTGTGACGAGGCCGAGATGAAAGGAAGGAATGGAGCAAGGGAAAAAACCAGGAAGAGAGAGAGAGAGAGGGAGAAACAAGGATTTTGGAGATAACTGACGTTTGGTAATATGTATAGCGGTGCATTCACGTGTGGCTGTCTGGGGATAGGGAGAGAGAGAGATAGAGAAAGACAAAAGGCATATGAATCGAGATTAGAGACAGAGATTGATGCAGAGAGGAATGTGGCGAAGTTGTGAGAGGGAGACAGAATTTCGAACTGATTGTCTCCTCTACGTGTGTGTGTGTTTGTATGTCTGTGCCTCTCCATTTCTGCCCTCTCCCTCTTCACGTCTCTCTCTCTCTCCCCTTTTTCTATCTCCCTCTATCCGCCTTTACGTTCTCTCACTGTTGGCCCGGGATGGAAGTGGAACGCTCCGGATCTCGTACGCGATGCTTCACCGTGTGTCTCCGCTGATGATGTATTGTCTCCTTATGTGTTGCCACCAGAAAGAGTCTGGGGATTATTTGCGCGATGGATGTCTGCGGAAAAAAATAGGATTCCGACGCTGGGGATGGAAAAAGAAGAGAGAGAGAGAGGAGGATGGCACTAGAACGAAAAGGAACGGACTACGTAAATGTGTGGGTTCGATGGGTGATGGGGTTTCTTTGGCTTTAATGCAGATGAAGTCCCTTTGTTTTTATATTTTCTCTCAGTTTTTGAGAATAGATTCGCATGAGAATCGCTAATAGATTTTCGGCAATCATGTAACTGATTATAGATTAATGAAATTTGTTTGTGATAAAGATAGCGAATATCCTGGATTGACCATGGGGGTGTATGTTTAAATCAATAATGGGATTAATAAAGCAATAAGAAGAAAATTCGGAAATCTATTAAGTCCATGAAAATGAAACCGATTATCAGTTCATAAATTAGATCCGAGTTTTAATTTAATTCTGGGATTTTGTAAAGAATTGGATAAAAATGTTAAAAATTGCATATAAAAGTTATATGATCCTTATCTTAACTCTTTATCTTTTGCTTGGACTTAGAAAATTTTCTTACTTTCTTCTTGTTTTTTTACTTTTAGTGCATATAAAAGTATATTTTAAAATTTTTATTTTGTGTTCATTTATTCCTTTTTAGTCTTAATTATTCGGTTCGATATAAGGTAATTTACGTTTTATCACAAGGCAATATCTCTAGAACAATTTGAAACGCCATTTTGTTTCTACTGATTAGGAGATCCCAGGAAGACTAAAAGTTTGAGTACAACATTTTACCTCTGTACGTATGTATATATGTATATGTTATTAGAGAAACATTTGAGAAAACGTGGAGCCACTACTACCCTTGCATTTATACAAAAGGCACGACCTTTGTGTATGACTGGTTGCCTAAATACACGGCGCAAAGCCCTCTTCGAAATAATTTTTATTAAATTTCATTTTTAATTTTAAGGCCATAGAGATGGCAATCAATTGTCCAAACGAAATAGGACATCATTCGTAACAACTTGTCGAAAGCCCGAAATCTGTCTTAAAAAGAGACCGAATGAGGAAGTGGAAAGTTGACCACAAATATACAAACAAATAAATCTCTAGTGAAGTACATAAAAGTATAAAAAAATAGCAGGTAACCTTATTAAATCCTTATATTTCCATATATTGTTCAGTTACATAGAAAATATATTGACAAATAATTTTTCAATTTGGAGAATAATGTCAGGGAAATTACACGTTACATAAAATATGGTAACGAAAAAAAGGAAATATTCTGTTTCGTGAAGATTAAAATTATTGTTTGGAACAATAGAGTTATAGTTTAACGAGTAAAACATTGGTTAATATCTGCGCCACGTTATCATCGATGTTTTAAGAAAGTACGAAGTGTAGCATAAATATATTATTTATTTGCGGCACACGTCACATTTAGCGCTAATATACAGATTCGTTTTTATAGGAGGAAGAGTGAAAAATTATTGAAGATTTTATTTAAAAATAATAAGGAAGCCAATTATTGGAGCACGACTGTATACACGTAAATTATTAATTTTATGATACGCTGAAGGTATGATTGGAACAAAACGAAAATCTCTAGTTCGTGCTTCTGGATATGGTTATCAACCAATGTGTTGAAAAATGAGAGGAAATCATAAATGCTTTGACTAGAGCTGCTCATGCAAGAAAGCATTTAGAACTGAAAGAATGAGAGAATTCATATTATAAGAAAATCTGTTTGAAAATAGTCACTTAAAATATGCTGATTTAAATGTAATTATTAAAGCGATCAAACGCAATGGAAATCATTTGTAAAAATAAAACATTTTAATAATGATGACTGTTTTAGAAAATATATATAAACTAGCTGGTTGTTAACTTTTTCTGCATAGTTCCACAACTGCAGGTGTTTTCTGAGTTTCAAAATTGATTCTATATACTTAAATAGCAAAACACTCACGATATTAGAAAATTTTCCACCCTGACTCTATAACAAAAAATTGTTTGCAAAAATATCGTTAAAAAACCTTTACAGTTTTTAATAAAAGTAAATAGATATAAAACTCTCTAAACGTTCACAACAGTTTTGCATTCTCAGTCTTAAGTTCTACTAAACGTTTCTCAGAAAAAATCACGTTCATCTTTACAAGGCATTTACTAAATGTTAATTCAACGCACAATCAAAGTTAATGTATAATAGCTCGTACTTCACTCTCACAGACACGACGTCGTGACACGTGCAACGGAGTTCAGGAGCCAATTTTTCCACCCATCTCACTCGGTCATCCTTCTGCCAATACTTTTTCGCAGTCACGGACGAAAAAAAGAAAAACGCCGAAAAGATCCTATTATAAAAAAAGGGAAAAACGCGGGCGGAAAAAGAATGAGGACGAGTCGGAGTGAGATAGATAGAGAAAGAGGGATTTTAATAAAAATAACAAAGAAATTTCGCGCATCAATTATTACTTTATCTCTGAGCGGACGGTTAGTGATTGCACAACGACATGTCAACTCGAGCGAAATACACCGCGGGATGCCCGTCCACGTCCGACGGCCTTTTATTTTTTTCTTTTTCCTTCACGTTTTATCGCGGCCTTCACGTTTTGTTGGACTCGACAATTCGTCGCCGCCATCTTTCTGTGTCTCTCTCTCTCACTCTTTCACTATATATTTTTCCCCCCGCGGTCGATTTTTCTACTCTCTTCCTGTATCCATCTCTCTATATCTTTCTCTCACTCCCTCACGCCTCGCACTTTTGAAAACGGCCACACCCCTTTAAAAAAAAACTCACGGGATAAGTTCATTTCTTTAATTCTTTCCTTTTCTTATATCTCTCTCTTTCTAAAATTAAAGTTATATACGTGAAGCCTTCGGCCCTTCCTTTGTTTTCGTGCTCATTCTTTAAAAAAATTTCTCCCGTTCTTTCGTATGTCACTATTTTTGATGAACCAGTGTTCGTATTTTCCTACTTCCTGTTTTTATCTTCTTCATTATTCTTCTTTTGGTAGCTTCGTTTGTCGAATCTTTAGTCTTATACGTTAAGGCGCATTATACTCGCTTATACTATTAAACATAATTCCAAACAGTAGGTTACGTTACTTTCACTATTAATTATATTATCAGCAGCATTAATTTTCCCCTAATACAACTCCAGAAAATATATTCTACCTCCATTATTTATAACTCTTGGTAAATTTGTCAGATACATGTGAATTTAAGTCATGTTTGTTCATTCAGACAAGAGTATTATATTTCATTATTATCAGGCTAAGAAATATTTAATTTGTTCCACTGACTTGATTTTTCCGGTCATTAATTAAATTATTTTCGTCCGTTTGAGCTTCACCCCGTTCATTTTATACGGGATCAGATTTCGTTCGCTTCGGGAATTACGTGTCTTTATTAGTCATGCAAGCCGAAAACATTCCAAACGCACTTTGTCAACATCATGCGTCAGCTTATTTTTCGGCGCATTTTTCTCTGTGATTCACGCGGAAAATCTCACATTTGGTAACCATATTTGGACGGTTTTAAAAAAATTTCTGCATTTATATCACGTTGCAAGAACGGAGCGGATCCATGAATGTATCCATTCGACAAAAATAAATTTCACGAATTAATTCTTCCAATCGCCGCATTTTTTGCAAGGTAATTAAAAAGAACAATTTTGGTCGCGAGCACTTTCTCCGGAATTAAAACGTCTCTTTCTCACTTGATTTATTTATTTAATTCCAAACTTGTATAAATCATTTTCAAATTTAAAATTTTAATGATCGGTTTTTCATTAATCTCGCGTCGGTCAACGCGTCAATTCCATTCGCTTCGACGTTAATTTTTTATCGTAACCTCGCGTTCACTTGCATTCTGTGTGACGCACACCCACACACACACTTCCGCTTCTCATTTATCATTATCGACTACACGTACCGGGGGAGGGAAGGGGGGCGGGGGGAATCACCGATTCTTAAAAATCGGCGGTCAAGAGCAACTGCGAAACCGTTCCGGGAAAAACGCCCATCCTATTCCATCACGCCCTCGCCTCCTCCCATTCTCCCGCACACGCGACCCACGGGACGTACGACTCACAATCAGTAGGACGATCGCAGCGAACATTTCAAAAGGACGGCAATCGTCGGAACTAGTATGTTATTCTCCTCCCACAACTCGCCCACCCCCACACAAACCCACACGCGACGAACGCGAATGCAGGAACACTCGCAGGTGAAGCGCCGAAACATCATCCACCCCCGCGGCACTTTCATCGTTTCAAATGCCCCCAGACTTCTAGGAATCGGCCATTCCGACGCTGTTCCGAATCGAACCGCGCTAAGCGAACGACCGGAAGGAGAAGATATAAAGTTATTTCATGATCGGATTGGCTGAAAAAAGTTGATAGAAGATGATTATTTCGAGAAAATACCGCCTCGAAATTTGACGGGAAGGAGGGCAATTTAAAAAAGCTATGGTTTCCATAACCTCGTTATGGCTATTGGATGACAAAGATAAGTAGTACTTGTTTTTATAAAAGTGCTTATTCTTGAATTTGTTTTCAGTCATAAAACGAGCCTGATAATTCTCTATTGCAGCGGTTCTCAACCGGTGTGTCGTCGAAAATTGTAATCTCGGCTTGTAAATAGTACAGTCAATTTAAGAAGGGTATTTGTCGTTCTCTTTCGTCATTTTTAGCAATAGTAAAATGCTTAAACTTATCATAATTACGCAATACGCCTCCTTTTTTGTTTTAATTCGGCGGATTGTAGTTTCCAATGTACCGCGCACGTTGAGTATCATCGACCGTCACGTGTGTCGCGACGGAAAAAAAGGATGCTAACCTTAGCTTTATTGGATCACTTCAACTCGAATAGTTTAAAAAATAAATTTTCCCCGTCAATATATTTGCCGGCAAAATGACAAACATTTTTTGTTCGGTGGAAATAGATCGTACGTAATTCCATTTATAAGAGGTTGTTTGTAACATGTCTGGCATGATCAATACTAAATTTACGTTATGTTTGCAAGTACGTCTATTAAAATACAGAAAGATATAAATCCGATTATAAATAACGAATATGTATTTTACTTTATCTATGTATATTATTTTCATAAAATGGTAATTCGTGAATAGTGGAAAACCTGCGAAAGGAGGAAAAAAGTGTCGGTCCCTTGGGTTTCCGCCTTTGAGAGGTTTTGCTGTATAATGATTCTTCCTTTACACGGTTTCCACGAAGTTACACCTTATTTATCGAAGAATCTTGGTGGTTTTTGTCGTGTTTCTTTTTGCACGGCTATCCAAAAACATTTTTGGGAATTTACGCGAGTTCGAGTGTGTGGGAACGCGTGGTTGTGTGCTTGAGTTATGCGGAAGCGTGGGCATGGATGTGTGCGCGCGCGCGCGTGTGTGTGTACGCTTGAGGGTATGTGGGACACGGGAAAGGGGCGTGTGTGTGTAGGGGGGAGGACGCAAGAAGTTGCATTAACAAAAATAAGGGGAATAGTGGGAGTTATTCCGAGTCATTCCATTGGAAACGTGACAGGAGAAAGCGACCGATGACGAAGCAAGAAAGAGAGGAAAAAATTCGGAATCAGTAGGGGTTGAAAAATAAAATAAAATAAACCCTCTGGAGAGGAAAGGGAGAAAAAAAAGAGAACGTGGGTGGGGTGGTGCGAGGAACGAAAGGGTAAGCTATCGAGTGAAGGGGTTGGTGGGAACAAATTGAGAGAAGGGAGTGTGGAGTATTGGAAGGGAGATGGAGGGAGGGGGAAAGTGGGATAGGGAGGGAGGGAGTGAACAGTGGGTGAGAAAGCGTTCAACGTTTATCGCGACCGATTTCATGCTCTTGTTCCTTCTGCCTCCCTCCCTTTTCCTCCTGCCCACCATTTACTCCCCCCACTCCGCCACCTCCCCCTCCTCTGCCTTCCTAAACCACCCCCTTCCCACTCCACCCGGTCCACTCCACCATCTCTCTCTCTCTTCCTTCCTTCCTACATACCCACGCTGCGTTTTGCAGGATTAACGGCACCGCCAGACCAAGTCATCAAAATTGCATGACATCGATTGGGTTCGTGGAAGAACGGCGGCGGGCAGATAGAGTGGAATCGAGGTGGTGGAGGAGGAGCGGAGGAAGGAGAGCGGGAGGAGTGGGGAGGGGAGACACGTGATCACCACCTCCACCGAACAAGTCAACTCACCCCCCCCCCCCATCCCGAACACCAGAGCGGTGGAGGAAGAGGAAGTGAGAGAGAGTGCTTAGAGAGGCACCAGCCAAGCGCCATCACCGCAGAGAGAGAGAGAGACAGAGGGAGGTCTCTCTCGTCTTTCTCTGTGTCTCTCCGAGTCCGATCCCAGTCGGAACGAGTGCCAGAGGATAATCCATCCACACGAGACAACGATCCCTCGTTTGCCGGGTCTCTCCGCTCTTCATTTTTTTTATTTGTCGGATTAATAGGATATAAAAGCAGAGGAAAAAATATCTCTTTCTGGATTATTTATTTTTTCGTCCCGCCAAAACATCCATTTTATTTAAAAAAAAAACCCCACAGATTTGCGCGACTGGGTTAATCGTCCCGTTTTGAGCCGAACTAGAGAGATAAATATATATATTTATTATTTTTTGTAATTTTCGACGTTTTCGTCCGTTCTCTCCTGTGCGCATCCGAAAGGTTTCGTGAGTGTACGGTCGTGCCGTGTCAAAAAAAAAAAAAAACAAAAGTGTTGGCGTCTTTTCCTCCCATTAAGATATTCTTCTTGTCCCTGTGATGGATGCCGGCCCGGTAAAGAGGACCGCCGCGAGACATCCGAGCATCGCTTGAAAAGTGAAGCGGAACGAGAGCGGAAATTTTGGAAAGAGGAGTGCCCATCGGTTCGTCTTCGAGGAGTGCTGGAAGTCCCTCGTCCGTCAGTAAAAGGCCTTAAGGTGGCCCGTGTGACGCAGCAAGGTTGGCCCACGCCTCCTCCGTCACCACCACCGCCCCACGGAGGCCCGGCGGCGTGGCGATTCGGAGGGGGAGGGGCTGGATTTGGAGAAACGGGAGGGGGCGTGGCGGGTTTCGGGTCTGCCGTGAGGGGAAGCCCGGAGATATTCCGGTTCGGGGCCATGGAGCAGCACCACGTGGCGGGAGGAGGGATGCCGGTGGACGGTGTCTCAGGAGGATGCGGTGCGGGTGGGGGAGGGGTGAGTGGAGGTGGAGCGGACGGAGAACACGGACTTCCCCCAGGTTACCGCCAAGGGGAAGGGATCCCGCCTGATGTGCCCTCTTCGCCGCCGCCATCTTACGAGCAGGTTTTGGCGGAGGTGAGTAAAAAGGGATAGAGAGCGGACGGCGTTGGAGAGGATGATGCCCAAATTGGTATGCTTAAGATTTAAGGCGAGTACGTGTGCATATACGCGTGTACGGACACAAACTCTAAGGCTGTCGCCTGTGTCGTCACGTGAAAATGGACGTTGGGAGGTGTGACCTCTTTCGAGGAACCCGAATGATTGATTTGATGTAAATGAGAATAGTTTAGATTTCAATGTTACGTCCGTTTATAGGGGTTGCCACCTCAAATAGGTGGCCGTTATGAGAAATATTTACTGCGAATGTAAACTTCACCTACATCCGTACTTTCATTCAAGTGCCTGTGTGTATATATATATATGTATGTATATATATGGATTTTTTCTCTCATGCATTTCGGAGATTAAAAAAATCTGCTAAAGATTAATTCGTCTTTAGACTTAAAGCTTGCCGCCAATTTGATCCTGGCGAAATAAAAGCAAAATTTTTAAATTAACGAATTGCATTTTTTAAAAATACGGCGCGAGTTAACTTTAAAATTATTTTATGAACTGCAAAGCTTATTTAAGCTATTATACGGCAGATTTTGGTCGCAAGGTTCAATAACGTTTATAAGGCCCTATTCTTAATCAGCAATAATATCTCGTTGTACCAATTCTGCATTCCATTTCCTGTCCTCATTTATTTCTTTCTTCTTTTGACTCTTGCCTTTTATTCTTAAGATGTTTATTTTTTCCTTCCTTTCTTTTTTCTCGGTTTTCATTCTTTCCGCCTTATTTTGTTTCCTATTCTTTTCGGAAACGACGTATCATTATAACTCCTTCCTTTCAGAGATGAACGTCCTTTTATTCACGAAATTCAGATATATCCCACGGGGATTTTCTAGAAATTAGGAAATAAGAGGCAACTGATATTAATGAGAAAATGAGCCATTTCCTCGTTCGAAGGACGGGTCATAATATGTGCATTCGACCCAAATGCATGTTAAGAGAATTAAGGGAATACCAAAGTCAGTTTCTTTTTTCCCAATCAATTACGGTGTATTCGCTGATGTAATTTTTGCCTCGTACTGTCATAAAATAACTTAAAAACCACATTTATTCGATACGAATGACCCAATTATTTATATATCCTCTGTCGTGAATAATATTAATCATTATCGGACAAATAAAATTTACTTTCAGTTCGTTTTTAAAGTGTTATTTTTAACTTCTTACAAAAAAAAGAGGACATACATAATCGAATGATTTCGTATTTGATTCAGTAGTGCTTAATCAACCGTGAATTATTTTGTAGAGCGAAAGGCCACGATACGGATATCGCTATAATTTCAGAGACGTATGCGCTACAGCTTATTTTCAAATCGGTTTAAAATTAATAATATAATTTTGATGCCAGTCTCTAAGCACTTTTAATCGCCGCAGGTATCCATTTTGATCTCGACCGCTTTTTTTTGCGGCATATATCTAAAAAACACCGCGCCGTTAGGAATATTTTCTTCTTCTCGAAACGCATCATCAGAAGCCTCAATCAAATTCGCCGACGAATCGCACGAAAAAAAAAAACTTGCCGCCGCGCACAAATTTTCTGCCGAATGCTCTTAGCATATCTTCTCAAAAGAAATCCAACAAAAGCATAAAAGTCTTCAATCATTCCGATTCGGAGTGATAAAAATGTAAAAAAGAAAATGTCTCCTCTCCTTCCTTCCCTTTCTCTTTTTCTCCATCCTTTTCCACATTTCCCTCTTCGTCTCACTTTTCTCGCGTTCTCTCTCTCTCTCTCTCTCCCCCTCAAATTCCTTAACCTCTTCCTTCTTGTCTTCTTTTCACCTCCCTCGTTAACATATACGTCTTGACTCTCCCCTTTTTTCGCGTTCCTTTCCTTTCTATCGTTTCCCTCCTATAATCTTCCTCCTCCTCCTCAAGCACCCAACCTACTTCTCCAAACACCCCTCCTTCCTCTCGAAATCCCTCCCTCTTCCGCATACTAATTCACTCCTACCTTCCCTCCCTCCCTCCCTCTACTCTTTCTCATTCCACTCTAACTATCTCTCTCTCTCTCTTTCAAAAAAACCTCGCCTTTTTTATTCTTGACGTCTTTTGAATACCTCTATGATGAGGGAGGAGGAGGATATGAGGAGAGAGAGAGAGAATCTTTTCCGTTCGCTCCCTTTTGAGTTCATCGTCGGGCGCATTTGAGAAAAACACACAGTCCCTGCCCATTCGATGGCGCATCCAATGGAAGGAAATTTCTTCTTTGGGACAGAGTAAAATAATGAGGAAACTTTTTTTTTTAGATGTTGAGGTAAAAGATAAAAAATAAATAAACGCGAGGGAAAGGCATATAATTCTAATATATGGCATAAGATTGCTTGTAGTAAAACACGTATGTAATTGTATATGCTGATCCAAAAGTCCTCGAACAAATTGAAGACGAAATACAAAAATATCTCTGCAGAGCAGATACACGAGATTTTTTTCGTTCGACACGCCAACATAGTTGCCAAATTAACGACTTTGTCGCTAGATTTAGCAACGTTTTACTTCCTTTACCGACATTTTTTTTAGTGTTTAGAGACATGTCACTAACTTTGCGATTTTCTACTAATCTAGCGATAAATTTAAATATTGCCTTACGTAAGCAGAAATACATACAATATACAACATAAACCAAACAAATTTATTTTATGGTAGCTTTATTAAAATCTATATAAGTTTTAATAAACCTTAAAATATTTCTACAGTTATTTCCCCAGTTATGATATTTTAAAGACATTTTATACTAATTTTGAAAGATCTCATTATAATTTACGTAGAAGAATGCATCATAAAACGCAGTTAAATTACAGAAAAAACGATTTCCATTAAAAATTAAAGAAGGTATAATTCTCGATGTAGAAATTAGACATCGATTTTTATTATGATTATTGAACGTCATAAATGAAGCTTATTTCAAATTTTATAATAGAAAGCAAGGTTAATGTCCCAAATTGTGACTCACAATGTGTTACAAAGCATGGAGAGTGTTGTCATAAGTGGATGAGCGCTTCTTATGCGTGTATATCGGAGCATTTGAAGGTGGTATATTGAGCCTCAATCATTAGCATTTTGAAGTTATTCCAAAAATCCAAAAGTTTAATTCCCCTTATTAAAAATTCTAAGAACGAGTTCTTGCTATGCGCGGATATATAAAAGAATCACCGAATATGACGCGGAAAACTTTCCTGCGTGTTATACGAAGGCATTTACGGTATTTTATTTTTCTACTTATAAAATAAGCTTCACCTATAAATGTTAATATCTATTCCATTTTTATACATAAAAGGCTTGCAAAAATTCTCCCTTATTTAATGCTAATAATTAAATATTATCTTAATTGATATTCATTTATAAAAGAGATAAAAAATTAAATCAGATTAATAAGATATATTTGAAGTATTTATACACTATTTTATTTTTAACGACTTTTTCTTTTAGTTTAATCTACTTTTTAGGATGGATTTAGCGACATTTGAAAATTTATTTCGGCAATTATGCACGCCAAATCTTTAGTGTGGTAATTATATTTGTAATAAAATGTTTGATTTGATCTATCGAATGAACAATGCATGTGCCACTTCTACGCGTAGTTAACTTTTAATTTCCCAATCAATTTGTTCGAGGAGTTTTGGACACAGTAGATACAGTTACAAAATTTCGAGTCTGCCTCTCATACCTAATAATCTCCGTACATGCATACGTATATGTAAGACGAATAATCGTATTCTGTTTGAAATTATGCCCCTCAATAACAAATTTGTATCCGTGATATTAATATGCTAATATGGCACGACAGGTAGAGATTAAAAACGAAGCGATTGGGAAAGAAAAAAATACACGAATTTTTTTCTTCCTCGGTAACTCCATTAAACACACCCCTTTTTTCTCCCCCTCCTTATGCCCCAATTTTCGGCGCTTGGTAGAATCGCCTGGCGGCGGAAGCGGCACAGATGCAAAGGGACGCGGAAGGAGCTGCGGAGGCCCTCGGCGCATGCGCGGTGCCCGAGAAGGAGAAGAAAGAGGAGAAGAAAGACCGTCGGGAGAAAAAGGAGAAGGCCAAGTCCAGCAAAGAGCAGTACAGGCAACTTGCTGCGCAGTGGGGTATAACGTGCAAGATGAGTGACAAATGCCGGTGTTTAGAGTGCCAGGTGGGCGGACGAAGGGGTCCATTTTTCGAATGAAGACTTAAACCGGAAATGTTAGCGCTATCTTTAAAAAAAAAATGCTTGATGTGCTACTTTGTCTTTCTCTGCTCTTTTTATTTCGAGTTATTTACATTTCTTTGCATGAAGTCTTATTAAAGTTCGAGGTTTTTTATAGTAGAATTTGCTGGTAGTTCATATTTTTTTATTATAAGCTTATTTTGTTTAATTCATATAATTGGATTTATTATTATAGCAACAAATTTCAATCATAATGAACACCAGTATCTAATCAGTCTTTCTGATGAAGGGCTTTAAAGCTATTTCTAGAGAAAAATAGGAAATACACTTTCTTATTCTTCTTGAATTTTTTTATATTATGCATGAGCAGTTGTAATAAAATGTAGTATTAGAATTCGAAAAGCTATATACGATCTTTTAGTTTAGCAAGAGCCATTCTGATTGCTTATAAAGGAATTAAAAAGGGGTCGGAGACTACGGTGAGATCGATGTTACAAAGGCACATATAATTCCTTAAGTAGTTAAATGTGCTTATAAAGGAATTTACGAAATGATTGTTTTGCTATGAATTACTATATCGTTTCAATTTCACGTCTTTCATCATAACCTACATGCAATCATAAATTATTGGCATGTAGAGCAACCTAAGAAACGGTTGAGTGAATTTCAAAGGAATTAATTTTATTAAATAATTTCAAAATCACCATCATATAGTTTACATAAAAAAAAGAATTATGATTTATGTTGTGTCGTTAATTAATTAATCGTGAGCGAATCCTCAGTTTCACTTCTTATGAATTGGAACAAAATCCTGCATTCTGAATTTAAAAATTATGCTGCTATGATTTTGTGGCGGGAATTTTGTTTGCGATTTTGACGAATAAAATAGCTTAAGTATATACATATATACGTATTGCTTTGTAGACAACTTTGGCCGATTCACTGATTACATGTAATCGGTATCTGTTTGATTACTGCTATTCTATAGGTTAAGTAATCTCATAATTAACATGACTACGTAAAAAAAATCATTTGCTCTCGTAAAACTTAATATTTCACGCGACTTTTATTTTCAAATAAAAAATAAAAAAGTTTTCAAATTGTTTAAAATATCTTCACTTATTGTCAACAACTTTGTAAATTAAACTAGTTTAATATGTGGCCTTGAAAATTTGACCGTCGCTCAAATTTCCACTGCAACCTTTAAAATATCGTAATGGCTTATTTAAATACATACAGACGGGAGATGCAAAAGGGCGACCACAGTTTTTTTTACCTTGCTCTAAGAAATTAAGTACATGCTAAATTTATGCAATTTTTACCGCACAACATCTCCTATCTCTCGGAATAAACTCTCAGATAATATGCGCATCATTGAACTCGCATATCATAAAGACAAAATTGACGAAATCCATAAAACATGATGCTGCCGAATTGATTATGGAGTATAGCGCGGCATAATGATGATGACGAAAGATGTCGGCCATCCGTGAAAGATTGATCGTAGACTCAGGAGAAACCACAAAGGCCCAGGTCCTCAGAGGCCATTGTCAAGGGAAGGAAACGCGACCGCTGAGCTATCACAACGGGACACCACTTAGGCGCATGATTAATGATCCCTTTCATTTCATTTCGGATCTATTTTTCCCGACAAATAAACGCGAGGAGTTTTCGGATAGTACAGAAAAATGTCACAAACATCATTTCCAACGATTGGGTTCCCTGAGTAGTGACCTTGTGCCTCGTCTGGTTAAGTTATCCCCTTCGACCAAACTGGCAGCCGAGTATATTTCCGGGAATAAACGAGACAGATTAATCGCTTATTAGTTTCGGTAAAGGATTTCGGATTTTGTGTAGCTCACGCGATCCTTTTAGGGCCGGATATGACACCCTAAAACACGGATTCAGACGTTTTCCCTTTGCGTTGCATTTTCGAAGGTAAATTTCCTTGTGGAAAGCGTTGAAATTTATAAATAGATAAATATGCATGCGATGCAATAAACCTTTCTACGTTGCGTGCTTCTCCGGCGGTGATTAAATTTTTTGACGGTTAAATAATTGCGTCACTTAATTAACCAGCACGCATAAAATTCAATTATGTGCTGTCCTGCACTGAGCGAGAAACCGCGTTTTACGCGTGACGTGAGGAAGCTCGTAGTTTATACAAAACGTTCCTAAAGTGTGGAGAGTAACGAAAGGTTTTTAAGGAGGTCGCGAAAGCGAAGCAACATACATCAAATTGTTTCAAAAAAAAATTTTTTGTGTGGTTTAATTACGTAATTTCGTTTCATTTATAATATCAACAAATGTGCTGATTTTCTGTAAACATTCCATCCACATTTTATATTTACTGGTAGGTGGATGGGATTGACGGGGGCCGCGATTATATTGACTGTAATATAAGAGGATCGCGGATGCATAAAGTTTGGGGAACGCTGGACGACCACATTTCACTCCTGAGGTCGGCGGAAGACATGATAAGGGAGGAGATAACTATTTAATGTTATACGGCATTCGCGATATCTGAGTATATCCGACATATTCGGTAGAAAGAAGGAACTTTTTGAGTACCGCGTTATTATCGAGGTCACGGAGCTGCTTCACCTCTCTCTTTCTCTTGAGCGTACGCTCAGGAGTAGCGCAACGAGGACGAGGAGAGCGCTTTGAGTAGATGGGTTTTATTCTAATCGTTTTTTTTTTATGAGCGTAACATTTTTTTTCGATCGTTAAGGCAGAACTGAACGATATTAGGGATAAGGGCAAATGGAATGAATTCGGAAAGGGATCATGTTATACCCTTTGCTACCATGTTATATATTTTAGACGTTAAAGTACGTTTTGGTAAATAAATGGATTGGAGTATGAAGGAAAACTTCGTTAGGGTAAATGACTCAACTGGGAATGCTTTTGGAAAAAAAGTTCGCGTATTCGATTCGAGTTACTTATAGCTCGGAGAGAAGCTCATTTGTTCGAAAATTAGAGCAAATTATAAGAATATTTTTTCTTGACCTCTTCATGGTAAATTATAACTTAGTACTGGTTGATATACACCAAAAATATTTTAGGCTTAAGTATTTTGTTTAATGTAGCTAAACACAGTTGTAGTAGTTAACGTGGGGCTATTTCCACGGTATAGTACATGATAATATATCTCTATTGTTTGTTCCATATTATTTAATATACAATTATACCAATTAGAGAGCTCCACAAAGTGACGGCCTCAGTGGATTTCATTAATTATTTCAATTATCCATCAAAACTTTAGCACTGTATTTCAGAATAATATAAATGAATTTTAAGCACACATTTTTTAATTCTTCGAATCTCACCTTGCCACGCGCAATTCTTTCGGTTAGGGGTATTTTTATAAAGTAAGATTTTCCTTTTTAAAAACAGGCGTTTTACATCCATGCGATGCTTTTACGTAACTCGAAAGTTTTGCAGAATTCTCGTTCATAATCTAACAAAAATTTCTCTTTTCCCCAATTTTTTTATGCAGAGCCGATATTTCGATTGCGAGTACGAGCAGAACGAGCAAGAGAAAACGGACGGGGGACTCGGAGCCGGGACCCCTATGTTCATCTCCGAAGTGATGGGAGGCACGGCTTGCAGATTGCTGTGAACGAGCGCGGCCAAAATCGCGACACCGTCCCCATCTAACGGCGGAGAGGACAAGTACGGAGACGGAGGAAGAGAAAAAGAGACAAGGGGGGTATTGGCGGCAATGACGGCGGTTTCCGAACGTGCTTTCGAAATTAGGGCTGAAAGTTCGAAAGGGAGCCTAAATAATCAAATAAAAAAACTACTTATCGCGTGGTGAAGACAGGTAAAAACAAGAAGAAAGCACGAGTTAAAAGAAGGAAGAAGACGAGATGGATGGAATCTCCTTGAAAAAAAAGAACAGGATGATGGGGAGGGTATTTCGTTTTTTTAAATTGAAAAACGCATCGCGTCGCACACATGTTGCATTTGGTCAAAGTTTGCGAGACGTTAAAAAAATGATTTTAATCATTTAAATTATTTATTTCGAAATTATTTTTACATCTGGCTCTTTCAAGAGAGAGAGAGAGGCAAGTGGTTTATTTTTAAAGGAGATTATGTCAAGGCATTTAAAACGGTTTCCTTTTAATCGCTGTAGCCGAGTAAGGTTTAATTTTCTCTCCGGCAATCGATATGTTTAATCGCACGAAATGTTATTTAAGAAAATGAGTAAAATGGCGTGGATATGTATGATCAACCAAACCACCGGATATAACTTGAGGATAATACGAAAGAAATTTTACGTTAGAATAAAAATAACCCGCTTTGTTTCGCGAGATGTGACACTTCCATTTGTCTTTTATTCCAAGCAGGGCGAGAGAGCGAGCGTCAGACATATATATATATATATATATATATAGAGAGAGAGAGAGAGAGAGGGGAGCGAGTGCGGATGATTAATGATTTAGAGCTAAAGCTCCTACGCTCTATAAAACGGTCACGCCTCCGCAAGCCACGTCCGGCGCGTGGGAAATGTATCAAACAAAAACATTTGCCGTGCACGAGTAACTTAGCATTCCCCCTTCCCACCCGCCCCTCAAAAAAGGGAGAAACAGTTTCGGTTCGGCTTTTCAAATTGTCATTTTCTCCATTATTTCCGGGAATCATTCAGAAAAAGACGGATCTCGTAAAATTTACCGATAAATGAGGCGAAGAAAAAGGATGGAAACGTATTTCAATCAGCGTTTTTTAAAATTATCGAACAATTCCCTCGGGAATCATTGTGATCCACGACGGTGAATGATATGTGGCTTATTTACACATATAAAAATATGTATAATTAAATATATATACAAAAGCGCCCCTTTTTAATCTGAGCTTTGACGGGATCAGGAGATCAATATTCGTACTGTATAATTATATTTTGCTGTCCGTCGTCCAATGTATTCGCTAGTCATTTACAATGTCCAAAACACTTTAGCTTTTTGGCTGTGATCCGCACATGAAACACTCACGCATAATGGAGTTCTCGAACCGATATTAATTTCTATTCGGTCTAAATGTTTTAAAGGAGTAACATTAACGAGCAGACCGATGAAGTGAGGTAAGAGGAGACCTCCCGCATTTTTTTTTTATATCTCCACCCCAATACGGGTTCACTTGGTAATCCGTGCTTAAATGTTGCCAATCTCTAGAGTTCTCTTGAATAAATGTTTTGTTTTGCTGTATCTTTAGTAGGGTTGCGCGACAACGTCCCCATTAATAAAAACCAAGCGTCAGTGTAGCATTTTGGTAGTAACGGGAAGCTGGTCTTAACATATTCAGTAATTAATTTTATGCAATTGGTTTCCATGTTGAGTTGTCAAGTTAAACGGCACAAATTCATTTCACGCGTTCTCTTGAGCGTGTAAAAAGAGTGTGATTTCCGTATTACAAAAATAATAAAATTTATTTTTCAAGTCAGTTATTTTTTTTATAGTTTTTAAGAAAGCGTGACATTCCAATATGTGGAACATTTTATTTTTGTCTATTTTCATTTAAATTTCCAAGCCAACAAACATTGCAGCTGAATCCGAAAATTCTCACGTAGCTTAATTCTTTTTAAGGGAAAAGGGAAAATAACGTTAACGACGTCAAAATTAAACGCGTTTTTATCTTTCTACTAATTTGGAAAAGAATGAAATACACAAGAATTTATAACGGGGTAACTGAATAGATAATAGGAGGATCAACAGATATTGATTAAAGAAATATGTCAAATGAACGATTTAAAAACATTCCATATAAACCAGCTGGACAAGTTAAAAAATACACACAGAAGGGAGGATTTTCATAACAAGCATTAAGCCTGTATTTAAAAAAAAATAAAAAAGTCGAAGCAAGTGCAATTATCCGTAATCAAATAACATTGTGTACAATGATTTTACCGCATGTAAGTTTTTTTGTTAACATCGTGTGTGAATTTTATTTTCGGTGGGTTAAGCATTCCAATAGTTCTCTCACCGCTGTTGCGTATAAAAAATTAATTGTTAATTGGTAAAGGGTTATAGTAGGACCCTTCATCGTCCAGTAGGTGTTGACTGTGAATTGATGAAGAGTATAATATTTTTTTTCGATGCTATTTTTTGTACGGAATCGAGATATTTGATGTGATTCAAACATTTAATCGCTCATTATTGGCAAAAAAACACGCATTTATCTGTGTGGTTAATCAAATAAAAACACTGAAACAAGATTTAGAATGAGAACTTTTTCTGTGCCTCGGGATTCCGTTTGAAAAATAAATAAAAAAAGATTTTTTTTAATCGGACAAAGTAATTAGATCGTAAATTAAGTGTAAGCCCACTTTTGAAGGAGTAAACATGATTGACTTAGAAATGTTTTAAATGCCTAAATATTTTATATGAAATCATTTAAAACACAAATCGAGAAAATTTTCATGTTATATCAAGTGATGGTTAATATTTGTAAATGTTTTTAGGATTAATACACCATAAAAAAAGCTTTTAATGTTTGTTTGTTGGAAAGCGGCTTAGTTTAAAACAACAAGACAAATGACATTGCTAGTTTGATTAGGAGCTATTGGTCTATTGGTTTATTCATTGAAATCGACAGCAATTTAGAATTAATACGGCGACAACCTTTTGAAATAGAGCATTTGAGTACTGAAATGAAAGATGTATTAATGGCATAAGCCACTTTAAATTTGAGGTGTAATATGCTACAACAAATTTGAGGCCCAATGAATCGTTATGAACAGGAAGTTATAATTCATAAATTGAGTCGTGCATTTCAGCGAAGTGGTCATTTGTCCATCCAAAAGAATTCTCTCTATCTGCGGTCAACCCATATATTTTAAAAAGTGTTGATGGGATTATGAAAAAAAACTAACATCTTACTCATGCTCCAGAATATTGACTAACATTTAATTAAAAATGTTAACTGTGAACAGCAATGCAAAATAAATCCATTAGGTCGAGAATGGTTCTGGTGTCAAAGGGGAAATGTATTCAAGCATATATCTCTAAATTGAAAAAAAAACAAGTCAGGGTATATTTAACGAATGTTTACAAATATGTGTTTTATAAATGTGAAGGAACACATGAATCAATAATTTTTGTTTGTACTGGTCATTTTTAAGCATGAATAAATCTCTGCTGAGAAATGCTGCATGAATGACAATTAAATACATACATGTACCACAAAAAATGAATCATTTGTTTCAATTGATTGTTCAAATTAATGTTTTTTTGAAGGTTTTTGTTTCCTTTGATGGCGTAGGAGTCACTTTGTGAAATTATATGATATGAGCATAAAAAAATATTATGTACACACTTAATCATCAAGTAGGCAAACTGTAGGCTTACTAAGGTTTTCATCATCACAGTCAACTTTTGATGTTCTATTATAATGGAAAAGAATGTTTTATGCTATTTATTGTAAGGAAGATGAATATATTCTCTACCATTTATAGGTTTCTACCAAGAGGAAAAAAATAACAAAAGAGTTCATGACATGCCTAGGAAACGTGAATCGTGAACTTGCCTTTGCTAAAAGAATTGAAAAATTAAAAACGACTACCCATTCCTTTTGTTGGTGTTGTCAAAAGTTTCAAGGAGGTGTGTATTACTATAGTTTAAACAAAAATTGAGAATGGAAATATACATATGACTGTAGAATTGTAAGGAAAAAAATTACAATTTTGCTAGAAGAGAGGCGTATAAATCTGATGAGAGAATACAGCTTGTAAATTTCAAGCTCCGACTGATTGCTTGTAATAGGAGATTTTTTTCAACTGCCATATTCAAGATGATATGCATCCAATTTGCTTTTGAAACGAATTACTACTAAATACCTTGAAACTGCTTTGAAAAGGCCTAAACATTTTTATAATAAAAATAGTGGTTGGTGATGATGATTATGATGATGATGTATGCATGTATGTGATCAAGTGGTAAATATAAAAATTATGTAAAATTTATATTCATAATAATCCTATAATTTAGAGAGAAATTTCAAATCCAAGGTTTTGAGAATATATGAGGCAAATTTTTAATCTTAAAAAATATTTATGTTATGTGTGTGTGTGTGTGTTTTGAGTCTATGTAAGGTACAGTGTATTGAAATGATTAAACTGTGCTGACTGAAATAAATTATCAAAATAGTAGGAAACAAGTTTTTTCCTCCATAATTACCCAGGGATTTACTGAAATCATCTGTTAAAGAAGTAAATTTTATTGTGTAAGTTAATATTTGAAAAAATGCTACAAACCATACTTTCCTTTAATATGTAGTTGTATACAGACGTTTTTATTTCATGCATGTAAATTTAATTAAAGTTGCCACTTTATATGTTACTGTTATAGAAAACAATGAATCTGAATTCTGAATGGAAGACTTAGTCAAAAATACTATTATCATTTTCATTCTGACTATTAATTTTTATAGCTGCTGCACAAATAATGATGCTGTTTGATAATTCACACTGATGAATCTGTTGAAAGAACTTATTTATTATTTCAGTGAAATTATTTTGCATATAAATTAATGACAATCTATACTCAATATTATTAAAATTTGGAATAGCTGACAGTAGGAAATAGGAATTGTAAGAATCCATGGTGGAAATGAAACAGCCAACCTAGATATACATTTTAAAAATGTATTCACATTAATGGTGTTACTATTTCACTGGGTTATTCTGGCAGCATGCAATAATTTGTATTAATGCACATATGTTTAAATTTCATTTAATGTTCCTCCGAAAAAACAATTGGCCATACAACAGGCATTTATAAACACATGTTATGAGTTATCTCAATAGGATTGACTCACAACCAATACCAATACAACGAGGCTTTTATACCTTTGCCACATAAATATAGAAATATCATATATTTCTAAACAAATTGATTTCTACATTTATTTAGAATTATCTGAATCATCCAGGGCATTTAGAATTATACAGTCAATGGTAACATACCCTTTTTTCATCTGTTTTTTCAACTCTTTGGCTCCTTTTCTTTTTCATTAGGTGTAAATACTTACCTAACTCACCCGCTTTGAATGACTTGATTAGGTGTTGTTACTTTGATAACCACACCTATATTTTTTCTTTTAAATTTCTCATCGAATGCTGGACATTACAACAGCTAAAATACCGAAAATAATTAAATTCATTCAATGGCTTTTCTTTATTTTCTTAATTGGATAATTTCTAATGTGAGAAGAGAGGAGAAAAAGAAAGACAAATTGACATGAGATCTTTTAAACAAAGAGACGTAATTACTTATTTATAAATCTATATCCCTTGATTCTTGTTAATTAATTAATGATATATATTTATAATATTTAAATTTTTGTGTATAAGTCAGTGAACACATACTGATATTGTTATTATATTTTACAAAGTTTCAAAACCTATTTAAAACATTTAAAAAGAAAAGACAATGGTATGGCAATGCATTAAACCGAAATTCAAGAGAAAATTAAAAACAACACTCTAAAGAGACGCTAGCTTTTTCTTAAATCCAACATCTTGACAAAAAGCTTCACTCATTCTTTTGCATGATGTGCCACATTTAGTTTGCATCCAACAGCTTTGCAAACACTTCCTTCCGACTACGTTTCTCTTACATTTAATAAGACCTACAACATGATAAATAGTTATTTTCTCGATAAAGCAATGAGATGGGTATAAAAATAAACACCTATTAAAGTAAACGTTTTTAATACGAACCGACTTGCCCCAAGGAATTAAGTATCCCTGTCGCAAATCTTAAACCCCCACGGATAATACTTTTTATTCATTCATCGTTTAATATTTTCATACTTCAGTACGAGTGCAAATATTCAACATGAGCAAATTATTTCTTAAATTTCTAGAAAACACCTTTTCATCGTCCATCCATCCGAACCGTAAAAATTTGTCCCTATTTAGGACGACTATTTTACGAAATCCTGCTCCTCTTTCGAAATCTACTTTGAACGCTTTATATTTTTTTGACCGTTTAAGACCACCCCCACAAACCGATGCTTCGCATCTATCAAGTGCACGAAAAATGTAGATCGGTTTTTTGAAAACGTTTGAAAACATGAGAAAAACTTTTTTTTTCGTTTACCACTCAGACCATTCAAAAATCGTGAAATCTTACAAATGAGACAAGGCGCTGAATACTTTTTTATTTTCTCTATAATTAACTCTTTTTTATCGATGAAGAGACATAAGGATGATCGAGAGTCAAAAAACGACGATCGAATAGAATGAAGAATTCGATGAGTGAAGGAAGCACAGTTTTTTGTCCATATTTTTAAATGCTTAGAATCCGATTCGAACATCTTATTTTACGTTTAAGAGATGATCTCTTCGGAAAAATGACGGAAACTAATGTGAAAAAGGTAAAGAGCGACTGATCTAACTCCGATTTAAAATTAGCTCCTTCTATTTTATCAAGGCGTATATTAAAAACAAAGCTTCATGATTAAAACTGCCATCTTGAAGGAACTAGGATATGGAAACTGGTGTTGGAATGTTTATTTAGTATTTTTTTAAATTTCGGACGGTCGGAAAACGGCTAAACTGCGATTTGACGAAGCTAATTACCTCCAAAAACTCTTAAATGTTTTTAAACATCACACGCGATTTAAGAAAACGCTTCTTAATGTATTTTCTGCACTCTCGAAGCAGCAGTCTGTAACGTAGGTGGAAGAAGCATGGCTATGCAGGTCTGTTTTATTTAGGAAGTGAAGAAACATGAAAATACTTTCTTTTTATAGGTATATGTATATAATACGCCATCTTCGAAAGTGGGAAATATCGCGACCCAACGGTTCAGTCGGCTCCCATGGATACTCGGTAGCGAAATATGGACCCTAGAAACCGTTATTAAAATGGTTCACATAATTTTCCGAAAAAGAAAAACAGCTGGGAGTCAGTGTTTCGGTAAACGTTTAAGAATGCATCCTACAATCATTTCCCTTTTTTCTGTACATATATAATTAAGTTTTGTGTTTCAAACCTAAGGCAGCGTCGCTGTTAAATTTAAAAAAATTCTCGTGTTTTGAATGAAATCACTCCGACATTATGTATATAGATATCACCATCATTCCGGATACTTTTTCTATACACTCTTTCGTCTTTAAGGATTTACACTGTAAGAGGTTCCGCTCCACTCACGCGTACATGCACCACCCGAACCCTTATACATCCATGCATAAATACATATACGCACGCGTATACATACATATACGTATACAAATACCCACATATATACAAGTATATATGTACATATATAGTATGTAGAAGTGTATATGCAAACACACACACCGAAAATAATTCCTCAGTCATCCGAATTTATTTTGTTTTTTCTTCTTTCGTCGCGTTAAGAGATCTAAACATTTTTTTTAGCGGTAAACATTTTGTATCCTCTTTGTTGTCCATTCGAATCACGGGGAAAAAAGCCACATAAACCCAACACCAAATCCCATAACGACGCACACGACCGTATTTCATTCCGTTCAAAAGCTTTAGTAAGGAGTTTTTCGGCCCTCCCGTTATAAATCGTTCGCACGAAGCGGCCATCTTTCTTCACCCGGCTGAAGGACGATACACGGACGAGACCTTCTCTCTATTCTAAATTCACTCTCTCTCTTTTTCGAGATTTTTCCTTCCTTCTTTTTTTTTTCTTTCGTCCGCCACACTTTCGCCCGATCCTCCCCTTTCGCGTGCAAAACCAGGACGAGTACGTAAATGGCAAAATGGAGGCAAGCCATTGAGAAGGAGAAAAAAAAAATACTAGCGATTTTTCTTCCTTCTTTAAGCTCGAGGAAGTAGGATAGCTTCTTTCCCCTTCCTTTCTGACCCTCCGCAGATTTCCCACGGGTAAATTCTTCCTTAACTTGATCCCTTTTTCTTTCCACCGCTCCCTCCTCCTACCGAAAAATAAAACCACCCGTACCTTTTTGGATATGATCCGCAACCTTTTAACATTCTCTCCACGATGGAACTCTTGGAAGAGTGGGGGGCCTAGGTTCCTGGCGCCCTCTTAAAGACGCACGCACACATTCACGCGCGCACACGCATACTGTTTTGTATAAGATATCACATCGCGATATGGGCTAAATTTCTTTTTCTCGATCCGTTCGATTGCGAAGTGAGGGGGGAAAAAAAATATCGAACGGAAGGATGATAGTAAATAAGACCGCTCGCGTGCGTTTGTTTTTCTGTTTTTTTTTCTTTTTCGTCTCGTCGATATATGTAAGTCCGTGGCATGTTCGATTTCGGTGGCTTTCCTATTTTTTTTCTTCTCTCGCAGAATAAACATTTTAGGTCAGTCTCCTCGGGATATCCTTCGTATCAATTTTTTTCCTTTCCCAAAGAAATACTACAGGAACAGAGAGGACCAGTTGAGCACGCAGTTTATCCCTTTTTAACGTATAAACTCTTTTACTTCGACAGAGAGAGAGAGAGAGAGAAAACATAACGAACTTTTTCGTTTTCACCTGTTTTTATTTTTATTTTTGGAGAGGAAATTAAAGGCTTTTGGAAAAGGCAGCGTGCGTGTGTTTATACCTTAGCAGAGCCGGTTTTCTTTTTCAAGTTTTTAAGGGCTCATCGCAGGAATTAATACGATCCTCTCACGTTCCATAAGGTGGAAGAAAGAGGGGATGTTGGGGTCGAAATCGTGGTTGGTGGGAGCAGGGTGGAGATGATACTCCTAAAAAAAAAAATTCTGTTCCCCCGCGGATTGTAAACAACTTCATATTCTGTGCGTGTTTTTCTTAAGGTTCGTTCAATTTTCTTACCTCAATTTCTCTCTCTATCTCTTCTACTCTTTCCCTCCTCCTCTTGTTCTTACACTTTTGCAGTACGTCTTCTCTCATTGTATTTAAAAATTTCCATTTCATTTCTCGCGTTCCCTTTTCTCCCTCTCATTCTCTCTCTCTCTCTCCGACTTAAACTTTAATATCCCTTCACGTCCCTTTCAGTTTCAAACTTTGTCCTTTTTTGGATTTTTCCTTTCATCTCGGCCTTTCGCTTCCTCTCGACTCATTTATTTATCTCCTTTCTTATTTCCCCGTATCAATCTTTCTCTCTCTTTGTGCGCCCCCCCCTCCCCCCCCCACGTCTCGCATTTTTCATGCTGCCACCGATTCTTTTCGAGAGAAATATCTTCTTTTCTCTTCTTCCTCAATCTTAAATCAAAATTCATCTTCTTCGACCTTCATTTCGTCGAGTTCTTTTTTCGTTTTCACACGTCATATTCCATTTTTCCCTTCAATTTTCATTAATTTAGAGCCGTTGTGTTCTTCTCCACCCGCGTTATCTATTAATCCCTCCCTTCTCCCTTCATCACCTCCTCACTCAACTTTTCCTTCCTCCTCCCGGCCCCTCCAACCTCCTCCTTTCCCCTTCAATCGGCACGTATATCTTAGGGCAGCTGCTTCTTCAGGTTACTCCTTCCCTTCTTCAACTAATACCCTACTCCCCTCTCTCTGACTCTCTCTCCTCCTCCCAACAAACACGAAGGGAGATCACGAAGTAGAAAATGAAGGCGCTACGTTCTTTCCATCTCCCTTCCCTCCACCTCGCCATACACGCCCCTCCTCCCCAAAAAGTTCATTCATTTGGTCCCCCGATCACGAATACGACATCGATCCGGGCCTTGCGCCTGCGCGACCCGCGCGGAGGCTCGGGACGGGGGCGGTGGAGGGCGACGGTCGGGCGGGGCGGAGTGCCGAGGAGTGGCCGTGTCCGCTTCCCGGGGGCTAGAGGAGGCAGCAGCTGGCGTGGCGATTGCTGGCGAGTTGGTGATCCGCCGCGAGTGAGGCCGCTTCCGAAGGGTTGAGGCCGCCCCCGAGGGCCGAGGCAGAGCCGGCTCCCGCCGCCGCCGCCGACGTGTCCAGCCATTCGTATGGGGGCGTGGGAGGAGGCGAGGGGGGAGGGGAGGTCAGGTCCTCCTCGCTCCCGCAATCGAAGTCGCAGTCAAAGTAGCGGCTCTGTCGGATGGGAGGGATATATTAGACAATGGAAGATGACATGGGATGATCATTTCTTTTTTTTTTAGTTCGGGTTTTATAACGCCTTCATGCGTGACGTAAGCCGTACTCTATTCGGAATATACGTATTGATGCGTGCCGAGGTGATTCGATTACGATTTTAAAATTTCTGTGAATTTTACGCTGGCATGCCTTCACCTTATCTAAGTTCATGCACAAGAGAAGATAAATTAGAAAGGGAAAATCCTGAATGAGAAATTCTAGCACGCTGGTAATATTACGTTATAATTTTAAAATGATTTAGCGAGCACTTCCGTATATATGCGTTCCGGGAGACTAGAGATTGAATTGCTTTTTATCGCCAAGAATGTGTTCCGTTATTACAACTTAATGAAACACAAAAATCTTCCATTATATTTTAAGCAAACTCGGTCGCATGCATACAAAAATCGGTAAACGAAAGAATTAAAATGATAAAATCGGGATTCCTTTGAGTAAGCAAATTCGACTAATAGTTATTATTACAACTATAAATAATTGAATGTCTTCTCATTTAATTCAGAATTTTCATATAATGTAGATGCGATAGTATTGACGGAAATGCCGCCAAGTTTTAAATAACCAATCCAAAACATATTTTTATCACATTTTAAAGTTAAATTTTTATGAAATTTAAAGTTTTCCTGGACGAAACAAAAATGTACTTTATTGATTCTCATGTTACTTTAATGGGAAAAATCGGCGCAGCATACATTGCGCTAACTCTAGCATCGATGTGCTACTATATCGTAAAACAATGAAACAGGTTTGTGATTTGCACATGAAAAATATCCTCCAGCAGTTTGTCTCCTAACAACAGCTCTGCTTCTATGGTGTCACTAGATGAGTCGATGAGAGATAGGAATGGGTATGTAGAAGGTGGGGAAATGGACGGCTCCCGAGCCCGAGGGTCGTTGTATGACATCTGAGGATTGGAAATAGGAGCCTGGAGAGCATCTAGGAGTAAAACTCGACGTACGATATTACGCCACTGTACGCGATGCAGTTAACTTTGAGTCGTATAGCTTACGTAACATTGTTTATTAAAGCTAGCTATCCAAATGGATGAACTAGGATAGAATTTTTTTGATCCCTTTTTGAGTAAACCGACAAGAATGAAATAACCTACATTTTTTCGCCGTATAGTTTAATTCTACACTTTCATTCCTGATCATACCCTATATAAATACGACATTTCTTCAGATTCTGTTATACTGTTTAGTATGCTCAACACAGAGAACAAACTACAGGTAGAAGGAATGGCACAAATCACTTTTACGGACACAGGGGTAACGTGGATACTCATCGAAAACTCAAAGTACACTTTTCCTTATGACAATTACATACATATATGGTGATATATTGTGATAGTTATATAAGTAGTATTTAAAATTAAATCGAATTCGAAACATGTTAAATAAATTTCTTGTAAAAAGATATACATACACACACACACATATATATATATATATATATATATATATATATATATATATATATATATATATATATATATAGTTTGTGTGCTCAAAAAATTGCGGAATAATTATTATTTTTACCATCAAAAATTATGATTCAAGGTGAATAAATCCAATAAGGATAATAATTGAGAAGAAAAATCTTGAATAAATAGTAAATTTTAAAACAGTAAATTTGTTTGCTGATAAAAGTAAATTTAATTTAAAATATTTTACCAAACCTATTTAAATATTTATAACGCATACCGAGAGTAAGGACGGGAACATTATTCCTTTTGACTCACTCTAAAGAAAAAGTAAGTTATTATCAGATAAAAAATCAGTTAAAAAATTTACCTGAGTTATTTTCTAGAGTGTAACTTTGAAAATTCTTTTAGTTTTCCTAATTTCCTCTATGAAGCATCGATTGTGAAGCATTAAATAGCGAAATTTTGTTTGGAATAGCTATCATTGCTATATTTACACTTAATGTATGATAATGGAGGACCATCACATATATGTATTTTCATGAGGGATATCAGCAGAGTATAAATATTGCTCTCAAATTAAAACATGTAGATAACGTATTAATGTTAGGAAAATAAAATGCAGGTAGTCCTACGTTCCAACGAGTGACTCGACAGAATTTAATCACAGAGATGCATAAACTAGATCAGTTCCAAATTAAAATACAATTTGCTTTTATTGAGGTTCTTCAAACACAGCCATTTCTGAGAGTTTCAATTATTACTTCTCTGTAATGGTAAAAAAATTATTAAACATTCATTTCTCGAAGAACTTAAATTATGGAAAAGGGGCTGTTTGTTTTAACTGCTCTGTAATGGTAAAATATCATTAAACATTAATTTTGTGGAAGAACCTAATTGATTTTTATGCTTCAGCTAGTGGAGAAACTTTGTGAAGTGCAGTTTGAAAATCTTATAAGTTAAAATTTTAAGCAAAGTTTGAAAATAATTATTTAAATAAATAATCGATAAAATGAATAGAGAAATTTAAATATTTAATGTGTATTTATTATGAAAATTAGCATTTTGTCGAATTGACTGGGAGCGTATTAGGATTTAGAAGAAATTTAATTTGAATTTCGATTTTTATTTCATTACAGTAAATATTTATCAGAGATAAGGCATCTCTAATAAATCTATACTGTATCCTTTCTAAGTGGCATAGGAGTGTTACCATGGCATCGCTAATGAGAAAACATTTACGTTGGTAAATATTCCATTGAAAGGTCAAACATAATTTCAAATTAAATTTTAATCTCTCCCGGTGCGCTGTGTTTGAAAGTCGCAAAGAGAATTGAAACATATGACTCTATTAAAAAGTAATTAGTTTACAGCAGCAAAATAAGGCAGCGTTGAGAAACTCGCATAAACGTATCGCTCTCAAATCCTCGTTAAAATATATCGGCCATCTTCATCGCTTAAATATCCTTCTAAATGCAGTTATTAAACCCGTTTGGTCAGAATCCGATACAACCTTAAATTATTTCACCTCGTTCACACTCAACCTAACGAGTCCTGCAGGTGCACCAGTAAAAAAACAGTTCAATATCCCCAAAGATTGTAAATAAAAGAAGAGTACGACCCCAAAATCGCACTCGCCTGCAGCGCGATATAAACCATAAAATGTGAATGCAACCGTATTTTTATTTAATTTCGTTCAAAGAGGGCCGAAACTGCTTTCCATGTCCCCGATCGAAAGCGGCGTCATTTCTGACCCAGTTCCACGCGCGGGACCCATAAAAAGAGGGAAAGAAAGAGACTACTATGGTTGAATTTTTTATAACGAGATCGACTGCGTTACGGAGAAACAAAAAAGGAAAACAATGATAGGAGCCATTAACAACCCTATCCTATTCGTACTTCGAGCGAACAAAAACGTCGGCGAAGTCTTCACGACGCGCGTCTGGGGACGAGTTTATTCCCGCCCTCATCTCCGGAATTCGGTATTTCCCAAAATGGCCAGGGGATACATGAAGAGAGAGAGAGAGAGAGAGAGAGAGAGAGAGAGAGAGAGGGGAGGATGCTCTAGGGCAGTGCTTCCCAAACTATGGTCCGCGGAGGTTTCGTTGGCGGTTCGCGAAGGTTTCCAAAATGTAATTCTTTAGAATGAACCGTATACTTAATTTTTTTTGGGAAAAGTTAATCAATTCTTACACTATCACAGGTATTCATTACTTTAGTAATGTACCTAGTTAGCTTAAAGATTTTTCTACTCCTTCATATTTCCAGATTTCACCTCTCTGCAGTCAAATTAACCACTTTTCATTAATGTGGATACGGTAAGTACGTTTGTGTCAGAAATGAGGTGGTTCGCAGGGTCTGGAAGGTTGCTGTAGGGGTCCGCGGAGCTCAAAAGTTTGGGAAGCACTGCTCTAGGTAGGTGGTACCCAACCGGGCCGCATCGATGGTTGCGAATCCTTCGGCGGGCCGCATTGGAAGTTGCAATTCTTCTGCGGGCCGGATTATATTTTAAATCGGAAGTTATCTATACATTTTGAGATGTCGTTTCAGTGAAAACGAAGCCTGAATGTGATTTTTATGGTAAACGTTCCAATATTTAAAGTTCCACGAAAATTTTCATAAATATCCATCATTTCGTGCGTTAAATTTTTCGGATTACTTTTTCATCATGGCTTCGCGGGCCGCAGAAAAACCCTTCGGGGGCCGCATCCGGCCCGCGGGCCGTAATTTTTGGACCACTGCTCTAGGGACAGCAGGTAACGGGGAGGATATAATGTTGACGCGCGGCGATTACAGAGTGCTTCATTCCCAATCCATCCCTTTATCTCACCCTTTCCATTCCCCTTAGCCCTACGAGCAAAGGGAAACCAAGCGTGTGTGCTCTCGAACACATACGCACGCACAAACATGCGCCACTCCTCTCTGTCTCTCTCTCTGTCTCTCTCTCTGTCACACACACACACGATGAAGCACGCAGGGCAATTAAGCGCACGCTCCCTATGGGTACGTACCTCCTTTCTCAGTTATGTGGGTCGCGAACCGCAATCGTGGGATTTAACGTGGATGCAAGGGAGAGAGAGGAGGGAGGAGAGAAAAGGAGAGAGAGAGAGGGGGGGGGAGAGAGAGAGAGAAGAGAGTTGCGTATATTCGGAAGCCCCAGATAGCGCAGAGGAGGTTGATTTATGCAAGAGGCTGGGGATTCTATTTGCATGGAGGTGTCGCTGATAAGCCCGCCTCCGGCGCGCGCGTCACGGTTTGAAGGTGTCGGCCGTGAATGTACCGCCTAGAGGTAGAAGGAGGGGAGTTATCGGATGAAAATCCACAGGGGATACGACGATGCCTGTGTTCGAAATGGAGGAGGGGTTCAGGGGGTAGGGGAGTTTTTGTGAGGGGGGGTGGTTTGTTGGAAGAAAAAAGATCGAGGGTGATCGACACGGCCGGTCGTTAAAAAAAAAAAGAACGAAGGAACACGTAACGAGATTGACAACGGGGGATCAACTACGTGGCACTGCGGGAGATTATGCGAATTAGGATACGGATGATGATGAGAAGGGACTGGTGGAGGGGAAGGGGGTAAGAGGGGTTTCGACCGCTACCTCTCTTATCTTTTCTCACCCCTAGCGAGTGAGGGAGGGAAATAAAATATCGATCCCTACACCCCTCTTTCGAACGGCCAATTAACGTGGGAATCGTGGGGCGCCGGTAAGAAACTTTCAATTTGTTCGGACCCTTTACCGAGGAAGGGTGCGAAACTCCTCCGCACAAACACGGACGCACACGCACGGAGACATACGCACGGAGACATACGCACAGAAATACGGGCGTTCCTGAAAATGGGAGTGTTTTTCCCCTATAGAGCAGGCATGACAGACTAAAAAAAGCATAAGGACCGCATCGAAGTTGTGGATGTCATAGAAGGACCGCATTAGTATTACGGTTATTACAGTAAAACTCGTTTAATGCGTATTTGAGGGGACCGACTCATTGCTTCGTTGGTTGGTTTTTGGCCTATACATCCCTTATAACACGTATACACATACAGTAAAAGCTGTGCTATCCGGCTATTTAAAACCGACCAGTCTTAGATACCGGCAATTACACAAATACAATTCATTTTGTATTTTTTTTCTTTTATTATGAATTTTTGTGTGGATTGTATATGTGCAATACCACAACTTCCACTTTAAAATTTCTTAAAATATAAGATGTATATACTAAGTATTTACTCCGTATACTTCTGCGGCTGCCGAGTATGCATGGCGTTTTTGGTTACATAAGCCATTTGCATTGTCTAGATGTTTTGGTGTACTCCTACAATTTCCAGTTTTATCGCTTTTTGTTATTTAAAAAATTACCCATCCATTGAATATGGCATCAAAATAAATACCTAAAAGCAAGGAACAGGAGAGAAAAGGTTGGTTTAATGCTAACACAAAAGCTGGAGCTGATCAAACGAATTGAAAAAGGAAAAAATAGAGCAGCCATAGCAAAAGAATTCAACATCGGATCTTCCACGCTCTACGATATCAAGGCTCATAAGGCTAAATTAATGAAATTTGTGTCATCTTCTGAGACGAGTAAATCAATTAATAAACATCATACGCTTCATAAGCCAAAAATGGAGGAACTGGATAAAATATTATATGACTGGTTTCCACAGAAATGTTCAGAAGAATTAAATAATTTCGTCCTTTTCTAATAGAGTAAATAAAGATAAATAATAAAGATAAATAAGAAAGAAATAATCCAATAAATTCAATTTTGGGAACAGGTTCACTGCCGTAATCCCCAAACTTCCCGGACGCCCTAAACTTTTCAATAGTCTTTTTGTTTTGCATGTAAGCGTAGCAACGTATTAAATAAGAATGGGTAAATAGTGTCTGTATCTAACTACGTGTGGAAGAATTAAAATGGAAAATGCAAACCCCATGGATAGTTATGTTTGGGGAGTACGATAGTGAACCTAAGCCCAATTTCGTTTGGTTATTGCTAAATTTGCGATGTCAAAATCGAAAATCGCTCCCCTAACCGGATATTTCTCCTAATCGGCTTTCCACAATCCCCAAGATAGCCGGATAACACAGATTTTACTGTATTTGCAGTGAGTCGACTTCAATGCCGTACTTACATATGCAAAGAGATGCGTTTCAACTTCGCGGCATGTAAAATGTTCGACTGCTATTACATACGATTTTTGAAATGGTCAGTTAATATTATTAGTATGGTCATTAATTTACATAAACATTTCACATTTTTAATATCAATTTCAAAACAAAGGGAGCGTGGAAATTCGTATGGAAGGGGTAGATGGAGGAAGGGGACCTCTACGAACAAGTGCGCGGTAAACGGGCGGAAACTATTCATTACTTATCGCTCTGCTCGCCAAAATTCGTTATATATGGGGCATTTTGTGCCACGGGACCAAACATTTGTTCGTTACAGCCGAGAATTCGTAAAATGCGTGTTCGTTACATCCGAGAAATTTAACCAATGCCCTTATGGAGAAGTTCAAGGGACCGAGACATTTCTTCGTTCTAGCCGAGATTTCGTTTTAGGCCTGATCGTTATAAACGAGTTTTACTGTATTTAATGAGCCCCAGAATTGGCAAATTAGACTTTATTTGGAAGATTGGTGACATGTTTTGTTATTAAAAACAATGATTCATAAACCGCGTTCTATTGTATCTCAATCACTTTAAAAAATCTTGTTTCCTTATCAAAAGATTAAAATAGTTATATAAAATCTCGATCGATTTAGTTGAGAGGAAAATTAGCATTCGTGCCGCAGTATGGCAGAGAAAGGACCGCTTGCAGTCCGCAGGCCGCCAGTTTGACACGCCGACCATAGGAGGAGGGAAATATGGAAAGGATAGTTTCTTTCGTCTTTTTTATGACGCATTTTTCAAATAATTGCCATGCAAATTAGAAAGAAGTTCTAGGAAATAATTTGCGGTTGAAATTTTTTATTAATAGCTATATATTTACGCTATTTCTTTGTAGGTTGGACTTTATAAAGGGTGTAGCGAGAAAACAATAGAATGCGATTTAAACCAATATTTTGTGCTGTGAAAGGAAAAAAAAACTCCAACATTTGTCCAGAGCCTAGAGCAGGGGTGGGCAAACCGTGGCCCGCGGGCCATATGTGGCCCTCGAGAGCATTTAACGTGGCCCGCGAAGCTTTGGTGAAAAAGCAATCTGTAAAATTTAACACAATTTTATATTACTTTTGGTAGAATTGTGACAATAAAACCTTTAGTTTTGAAAATTTAGCCCCCACAATCCTTGTTTGTGCTTGTTTTTCACTTATGTATGATGCCTAAGAATCTAAGCAATTTCAGATTTAAGCTATAATCTGGCCCGCCTAAGCATTGGCATCCTTCAATGTGGCCCGCTGAAGAATTCGCAAACATCGATGCGGCCCGTCATGCAGAAAAGTGCCCACCTCTGGCCTAGTGTGTCTGATTCCTAATGACCACGGGTTCGAATATTCCCGTGGGCATGGTTGTATGCGCTCGAAGATTTCTTATTCATATATTAATTGTAAAAGCCCCAATGGTGCAGTTTATGAAATACTTAAAACAGATAAATCTCCAAATTAACCTCGCATATAAAAAAAATCAGTTTTCCTGAAGATGGCGGATGTGACATACGCCGAAACGTTGAATTCTATTCAAGACATCACCCGGTGTGAAACCCGAGAACAATTCACTAACGAATATGATCATTTATGAAGGACATTTATTTACTTTTTAATCGTTTTCTTTGGCTATTAAACACCACATCCGTAAACTTTTGCTTTATATTTTAAACACTAACAAATCACAGATATCCATGCCCGGGAAATTATTCGAAATCGCGCATTTTGAAGAATACCTAGGATAATAAAACATGATTGTCCCAATCAAATCCAGATCTTTGATAAAATTTGCGCATACGCTGTCGATTCATCGTAGGGATTTAGGAATTCGAAGGAATCAGGTCGAATAGACACAGTATTTTCTCCGCCCGACCTATGATGAATGGCGTATGAAATCCACCGACCTAGATTTCACGGCAGAATGCCGATTCAAACGCGATCGGTCAGAGGAAGGTCGAACGGAATGAAGTATTGTGCGTAGTGGAGTGTGCATGTGGTTTTCAATAACGTTGATTGCGGAGCAAACAAGAGCAAGTGTTAAGTGGATACGGTTGTTGATTGAGAAAGCTCCTAGTTTATTGGGTTGAGCGAGTATTTGGCTCGAATCTCAATTGTTCGCTCGGTCAGAACGACCGCCAAATGTAAATTAATCCTTTACCATGCAGAATGGGAGGAAAAGATCTGGTGGTTTTCTTTATTGTACTAATACGAAAAAACTGGTTGGGCATATATCGACCGCGGCGTCGAGTGACCCTGACGAAGAGGGACCATTCTTCTCGTTGAAAAACAAAATAGAAGAGAAATCCGCAGTTACTATGAAGAATACATCTCTCTTAAACCTCCTCTTTGTATCGGTTATTCAATTTGGCAAGCGCCGTTCTTTTCAGTCTTTTGTAATTGCATCACCTCTATGTGCCGCCTTTTAGCGTAACGGATTCCATACAAAAGGTTTTAAGTAACACAGGGCGCAATGCGACGAAGCGATACTAACCCCATCTCCGGAACGAAAATCGCATTTACTTTCATCCGTTAATTCCGTAGATTAAATTCTCAGCCGATGAGATCTCATCGAATAAAGGGATTTAATCGCTTCACAGCAGAAATATGAATCCACTCCGTATTTTAATTAAGAATTTTGCAGGTATGTTATAAACAAGTTTCCCAAACAAATTGACGGGACGAGATTATTATTTTTTGGACCGGAAGATATCCTGGGATTGCTTTCGAAGCAATTAATTGAAGATGGAATGAAAACGCGCGTTGATTGGAACTTTAGGAATTACAATTTTAGGTTAATTTCGTTAAAATAGGATGAGGGAGGATACGATTATTTTTTTTGGGTACCGAAACCCACCGAAATATGTGATAGATCCGAGGCAAAAAATGGGAGAGCGTTTCAGTTAGGGGAATATATCGGAAAACAGTGGCATCGAGGGAAATTTTTAAACGCGCAAGAAAACAGTTACGGGGGAAAATAGCGATCCGGCGGCTGTTTACCCCATTCGTCTAGGTTACACGGGAACATAAACCTAGTGCGAATTAGGGTACCGTGACCGGGTGTGGGGAATGTAAATGAGAAACTCATTAGAAGAGGATTAGGGAAAGGAAGCGTCGGCTCCATAATTTAAAACTTGTCGTGACAGCTTGGGAGCGGCGAGGGAGGAGGGGAAGGAAGAGGTGATAAATGGAAAAAAATATTTACGGACTCCCACAAACTTGTCTCCGATGGTTTTTAAAGGCTTAGGCGCGACCGCATTCATATCCATCGGCGGTTTCTTCCATCATCGTCAACGCCGGGCATGTTTGAAAAGGAATGTGAAAAAAGTAATACGAAGGGGTTTATGTTTCAAAACTGAGCGTGGTAGAAACTAATTGCGAAATTAATTTGAAAGCTTTATGCTTTTGAATGCATTTCGAGAACTTTAAAAGTAGAACGGGTTTGATGAGATTGAATAAGTAATTACATAAGAGGTAATAATCAAAAGGGAAATTAAAAATTTCATTAGGATAAAATTCGAATCTTTCGATCCTAACAATTGTAACATCTTATGGAGATAGCTCAATAAAATTCAGTAGTAATTTAATATATCGTTACCGGATTTATTGTATAAGATCGAAGGCGCTTACTGGAATGATGTATTGTATGCTTCTGCTTGTGTGAGATCTGATTTACCATATAATACACACGAATAAATATGGTTGTCACTAATACTGGAAAATCACGCATTAGTTCCTTGGATTTTCTGTCATAAATGGTTGTATGTGAGAATGGACTGAATAGTCTAAATATTGCCCTTGAAAATAAAAGTCGAATTATACAAATAGTGAAAAACTCTTTGAATAGTATATAATAAGGCCGTGTCAGATAACATTAATTCCATACTAACGCAAACGAAATAATTTCACACGTCGATATTTTATGAGAATTCTTATATTTATTGAAAGAGGCTATTTTTTAAAATATTTAATAGAGAAATTCAAACTATTGTTGTCAATCTACTTTGTTCTAATGTCCGGAGTTTTTCAAGCTTTAATGTCCGAGGTTTTTATACTATAACTCATGAGTTATATGCCGTTTTTGTGAGATTATTAATCTTTATGTCAGCAAACTATTATAGATAGAGATGAAACATTTACATAGATAAAAAACATTATATTTTTGCAAAATTAATTTACAATTATCTGTCTCATTCTTAAAAAAAACTAAGAAATTACCAACTTTCGTATAAAAAACAATTCAGTAGCTTTTTGGATCGGGTTAAAATCTTTTACCTGTGCGTTCACACCAGCATAGAGTTAGATTTTCAATACTAACAAATTTAAAAGCTAAAATTTAATTCATTATCGACCGATTATTGCTAATGCGGAGAAGATCAGTACCTTTAATGAAACCCGTGCACTATAGGGATGTGTTCATGCACTCATCGATTTCATTTTATGAGTATTTATTTTGTTAATAGTCTGCGTGCCTCTCATTGATGCACGCGCGACATATCTCCATCAGATGCGAAATTAAATCCTTCATCCTCATTTTTCGCACGGAGCGTTTTTTATTTGTTTTCTTAAACTCGATCCGCGTAAATTGCAATTCAACAAAGAATAAAAAAAACAGTATCGAACGAACTTTCCCACGTGTATGGGCGATGTTTTTAAATACCTCCCAATAATTCGTAATAAACAGGGCGCCTAGCGCAGATTTAAAATGCAACAGAAACAAGTGACGGTTACGAAAATGCAATTTTTTATAAATAACTATCATACATAAAAAATTACTCCTTCTCCAGTAGAATAGCACAAATATAGAATCGGCAGCTCGGCTCTACCGTATATTAAAATCCTATTGAAAGTAACTTGCAAAGAATGATTTAGTCGTAATAAAAATGGCAATATTTAACATAAACTTGCGTTTTTAATGATTATTAAGAGAACTTTTGAATTTCTAGCGGAAAAAGACGAACAGAATAAGAAACCTTATAGATTTTTCTTTACTATAGTACAAATAATAAGTTCACAGGTCAATTATTTCTGATTTAATTGGGCAAAAAAATAAAACCCTGCAAGTCAAATTTTTTATTTTTACGTGTTATCTTGCGGGAAATACAAAATTATCCCCTGGGGTCGAACCCGGGTCTTTTTCCGAGATTTTTTTTGCCTAAAACCTTCTCAGGGATGACACAAAAGCATGCGCAAAGTTTGAAAGTATTTTGGACTTAGTATTCTTGAGTTATTAAGGTACAAAAATACGCACATATAAACATACAAACATTCTCCTTTATATATTAGACGTAATATATATATATATATATATATATATATATACATATGTGTGTGTGTGTGTGTGTATTTACATACATGCATACATATATAAAGTAGGAGGTGAAAAGAGAGAGGTGGAGGTGTAAATGGAATGGAGAAAGGAGAGAGAATACTTGAGACGAACAAATGTTTGAAAATGGAGAGCGGACGAAAGTCTTTAGCGGAAGAGGGGAGGAGTGGGCGTGGGAAGGAGGAGAGAGAATTCTTCGGGAGGAGGTGGAAGAAGAGGAACGAAGGAATGGACAGCGTGAGATGACGTTGACGCGAGAAGCGGTGACGTAGGGAGAAGAGTGGATGATATTGTGGGAAAGGAGATGATTGGTTTTGGGACGGAGAAAAAATTGTGAAGAAGACGGATGGGGGTTCCATGAGAAAATCCCGGGAAATATAATATTTATAAAAATGGTTATGGGCAAATCTGGAGGAGGGGAGGGGATAATGTTGCATTCATATCTCGTCATTTTTTGTAGTTTGGCGTCAATCTATAGAGAAAGGAAAATATGTTTAGCTTGCACATCGCGCACGATCAGTTTTGTTTGGAATATAGGAAAAGCTGTATATGGTTATACAATATTTGTATTATCAGGTATCAGCAGTAACTAGAGGTGTGGCAAAAGTAATACGCATCTCTTACATTGAATCTCGTAACGGTTACAAAAATGCATAGTTTAGTTTTAATAAATATTTAGCTAATATTAAAATATGATACCAATTTAAATTAGGATGGAATCGTTCTCCATCACAACCGAGGAAAATAATATTCAGGAGAATTTCTTTCATGAAAGAAGTTTACTAAAACGTTTGCCACAGACGTAAAATCCTTCAGCTACGATTCAGTACGACTGGTTCACAAGTTTATTGCAAGAGCTCATGCATTTATATCGATTCTCGCCGACGTAAGTGATTTTTAAGCCGCTTATTAGCATAAATTTCCCAACATTCAAAAATTTTTACGAAGAACACGTCAGAGAAGTTCGTGACGAGAATTCCGCTCATGGGAAGCAATGGGATTCACGTCGCGTCACATCCAGTAGAAAAGCAATTTATCACGCTGAAAAAATAGACAATTCGTCGCAAAATACTTTTAATCCTTTTCAAATACCTGACGCGACGTTTCAAAACTTAATAACCGTGGGTTTTTTGGAGATATGCTTTGAGTAAAAATGATTTTAAATCTCGATTGAACGAGTCTATAGATGGCGGGTGAGACGGATGTTAATAAATCCAATGAACTTTACAACCGTTAATATAACAGGCGTTCAAAATTGGACGTATTTACTACAAACGCAGTGAAAGTATTTCTCACACTACGGTAATATTTTTTTTTGACGATTCTCTAAATGCCATTCTATGGCGACATTTACCGTATTTCCTAATATCGATATCCTACCTTCCACACGTGGGTAAAATAATGCAAGCATAAAACGAAAATGCCGTAAAAACTATAACTTCGGATCAACAGTACAATAGCTTCGTCAGTACCGATAGGACGAGACATAATTTAATTCTATACGGCGTATTCCAAACGTCTAAATGTAATGTAAGACACAATAAAAAGCTTTCATTTATTTTTTCTACAAATAAAACCCGAAACTTTTATTCGCTTCCACCAACCGCTAATGTTTCCCCTCTCGCCGTGCCCAGCCGAACGCGTGACTTTCCCCCTTATTTGACGGAAGATATTCAATTTCCGGAGGATAACTTTCGAAAAACTCTTGGCGGGCCATGGACACCAATCAACGACCAATAAGAAGAAGACGAAGAGTGAGAGAAAAATGAAGAAATCGAGATGGAAAGATACGGCGAGGGAGAGAATTAGGCGAAGCGTACCTGCTGCGAACCGGATCTCAGCCATGCGAGTTCCTTTCCCACCCGTCGTCTTTTTTTTCCCTCCCCTCTCAACATTCTTCTCCATTCTCCCTCCTTTTAACTTCGCACACACAAAAGAAAGGATTCGGGAGGGAGGGGAATATAAGAGGAGGGAGCGAGGGAAGGAACGAAGGACAGGAGAAGCGCGAAGAGTGAGTTAGGAGAAGAGAGTTATGGAAGAATAAGGTAGGATATGGCGTGGGATTGGCATCTCCCGAGGGGGAAGAGATAAGAGGTATGGGAAAAGGAGAAGAGCGCTGGAGAGTGATGTGGGGTGAGGGGGAGGGGGGGATGGGGGTGGGAGGAGGGTAAAGGCGAAAGAATGGGAGCGGGATATGACAGCACATATAGCAAGCTCTCGAAAATTGACCTTTTCCAAGAAGGCCGGACGACCGACACCTCGGACACTGGAAGAGCATCTTTGCTCGCCTTTTCAATTCCGGCCTCAAACTACTCTCCGATTCTGTTCTGTACTCTTTTATTATATACCGTTCACTATAGTTCCTCATCACACGCAACATGATCATGAAATTCACCGATGTTACCGCGCACTATCATATTATACACGTCGCATCAGTGTTACTTTTTGTAGGGTTATTTTCCAATTTTAAGTTGCGTTAATATTTTTGACTTATACGGCTAAATTTTATGTCTTGAATCTTATGTGTTGTCCTGCGATATGAGATTCTGCGTGGGCTTCAGAGGGAGAAAAGATAACGGTTCAAGAAATCTAGCACTAGCATTAAACTATATAGGAATTGAATAGCATTAAGATTGAATGTATACTTTTTTATAACTAAAATTTCACATACTCGTATATCCGTTTACTCTTTGAAATAGAGGATGCAATTCTGCGAGATAGAATTATAACTAACCGCCCGACATAAAATTCAGTTACAAAGAAGACACTAGGAAAATTTGACGTTAGATAGATGACGTTTTACACATAAAAATTGTTATCTTTTTAAGATGGTTTTAATAGCTAAGAATGTGATTATCTGCCTGTATTTCATTTCTATGAAATTCTATGAAATTGCCGAGTTGTAAAAATACTAAAACCAACAAAAGGTATTTCTCTATCGTTGATTAGTAATTATTTACTCGTTCGCTAAATTCTCACCAATTAGGAATTTATTTCATACCACTGAAATAACAGTGGTGGTTGAATAATAAACTTCAAGCAGGTGTTACTGAATATGTAGTAACTAGTGTAATGCCCGTTGAAATATCAACGGAAGAATTATAGATAGATAGATTATTATTATTTTCATTTAAAATAATTAATATCCCAATTTCACATATGAAATATTTTGTCATATACAACATATCTAGTGAATATTCTGTTGTTGACGGTCTATCTTTAGTTAAAATTAAAATAGTTACCTCTCTTTCCCTTCCTTTCCCCCCCTTTCACACCCTCTCTCCCTCTCCCACCCTCTATCTCCCTGCCCCTCCACATTTCTCCCCCTCTCCCCCTCCCTCTTGCTCCCCCTTCTACCTCTCCCCCTCCCCCTCTCGTATTAAAAGCATACAAAGCACGCTTATACACCCATAAGGATTGATACAACAATAGGATTTTGAGGTCTAACAATATAATTGGTAGCCAAGGCAACATTCCGTTAAAATGGCAATACTTCCACAAAATATGTGTGTATTAAGATGGGAATTAAATTGGAGTAGTTTTTAATGACATTCAAATGGCTTAGAAAAAATTTATATTTTGTAAATGTAAACTACATTTTTACACGAATAAAAAAGATTCGCAAGTTTTATATATATTTTTATATTATTAATTTTTTATATATAATTATTTATTGTAAACTTTGTACATATATACGGCTTAAACATATTTAATGGAACTTAACATAATACTTTTAAAATTATGTTTTACCTAAAGATTGAGCTCTTCCTCGATATTTTCGTAACTTTTGTCATATATGATGTTCACACCCTCGCTGCATAATAATCTCTATGATTGTGACAAATTGTGCCCAAGCATTATTTATTTTACATTTCTTAAAGAATTTAACATAAAATAGGAGTGGATATTAGTTAGCAGATTTGATATTGCTAACTAAAAATCTTTAGAGAAGGATAATTTTCAGTCATTTACATTAAATGCAAGAATGATTTGTATGAAGCTATGAGCAGTTTTTTAGTAATAAAAATACTGTCAGTAAGTTAACAAAAGTGGCAGCTTAAAGTTGAAATCCGTATTTGGTTTAGTAAAAGGTTTTGCAGATATATTATTCATTTAGTTAATTGACTACAAATATTCTATAAATAAGATTCTCGATGAAACTTAAAGGGAGGTAATTATTATAAGTCTCTACTATGCAGTGCGTTTTACTTCTCGATCCTCCGCAATTTTCTTTCTCTCCATCTCTCTAAAATTCAAATGCTCCACAGTGAATATATCTATTTCAAAGGAATTCCACAAAAATCTCTTAAGTACCTACTCAACAAGCTTTACAAACGATTCTCATTCAGGGAACCTTTAATCCCCTATTTGAAAACGCGCATATTCATCACAAAATCCCTATTATCATAAAATACTCCCATAATTAACTCACTAATTCCACGTTATTTTCATTTAGATTTCATTTTTTTCTATTACGTTATGCGTACGCAAAGACTATTTCTACTTTATCTGAAAACCTAAATTAAAAAAATTCGTTTAATAAGATTTATCATTCACCAGAAAAGAAATACTTCAATTTACCAAGCCCATTAAAGCTTAAAAGCATTTCACGTGAACATTACTCATAATTTCTGGCATCATCATCTCGATTTTTATCGCAACTGGCAGCTTAATCGGCAGTATCTTCACTCTGGCCGAGCCTGGTTCCTATATATCATTCTCTTTCTCAATATCGCCATCTCTGGTTCCTTCGCTTTCCTCGCCCCTTTCTCTCAAACTTCTCGATTTTCATTTCCACCCACGTCTTTACATCTCAATCTCTTTTTTTTCTCTCCACCTCTTTTCTCCGATTCTTCCACATCTTCACCTCCTCTTCCCTCATTTCCTCTATCCTTCTCCTTTCTTCCCATTACGCATAAATATCTCCATCATCCTTCCCTTTTACTGTTTCGCATAAACTTTTACGCTTCTTCCGATCGTGTTACTTCCCATTCTCTATGTTCAACCATTGGCGATATTCGCTATCGATTCAATCTCTTGTCCGTCGGCCTTTTTTTCCCTCCTCTATTCTCCTGACTCATCAACTGTCCACCCAAAATTGCCCCTCTATATTTTTTTTTCTTTATCCTCCCACATACATGTTTCCAGTCCATCTCTCTCCTCCCTCCTCCTTCGCTATCTCTCCACACACACACACACGCATCCTTTCCACGCCGTTAACACTTTCCCTCCTTTCATAAAAAAAAACCGCTCCGTCTGCGCGATATTCCCTTTCAAAATTAATTTTTCCCCTTTCCAGCCTATTATTTTCTCTTTCCGAATCCCTCTCCGTCAAGTTTTACTCTCTCTCTCTCTCCCTTTCGCACGAAACTATCTCTCTCGCAGAGCATTCTCTTTCCAGAAGTACTTTTTCTCGTTTTCTATATCTTTTTCTTAGCCTCCCTCTCAAAACTACCCTTTCTTGCCGCCCTGAAAGCCAAAAACTCCATCTTCGCGGAAGCGTCTTCCCCCCTCCCTCCTCCCTCCCCCCGCCTAACCCATCAGCACCTCCCCTTCCGCATCATTCTCTCTCACCACGCTTCGTTCTTTTCATTCTAGTCGACGTTTTCCCAAACTTTCACTCAGCCATACCTCCCACTTAATAAAAACCTCTCTTCACATCTCTATCTCCAAGAAACTCCTACCTTTCTCTCTCTCTCTCCCATCACGCCTTTCTCGTTAACCCAACCCACATCCATCTCTTGTATCACTCCGATACTCTCCCCTTCCCTCTTCCTCCGGCTCCATCACACGTTATTTCCTCCCACTTCTTAAGCAGTAAGCAGCTTCCCTACTTTTCCTTCAAATTTACTCGCATTCTCCTCCGCAGCTTTGCTTTTTAATCAGCTCTGGGGGAGGAAGAGAGGGGTTGGAAAGGAGCGAGGTGAAGAGATAGGAGAAAGGAAGACACGAACGGGAAGAGGAAGTGGGAGATTGGAGGAGGAGGAGGGGGATATGAGGGAAAGGCGTAACCTTTCCTTTGAAGCTCTCTCCTCCCGCGGGGTTAAAGAAGCTGTTTTCTCGACTTCAATGAGATTAACCAACCTTGGTTTCGGTAGTTAGTGTTTACCGGGAATCTTGAGACTTGGGAGGTAGGGAGAGAGAGAGGGAGGGGAGGCGTCAAGAATGGAAGCAAGACTTTAAGGGGAACGTTATGTAAATAGGTTTTCAATTATTCCGCCGTGTATCTACACGGGAGCTGTGTTTCTGGAGTGCGGATTTCGACGTGGGCCATTCTATTTTGGACTCCGAAAAGTTTTCCGTCTGCTCGTTTGTTTTGCGATAGTATTTTTTTTTTTTACTGATGCCCTCTTTGGAGACGATGACGTCGCTTTCCTTTATGCACTAAGTTCACTTTTCTTTAAAGGAGAGTTAAAAAATTACTCGTGTATTGGTAATTCTAGCAATTTTTTTTGTTGAAAGCACAAATGCATTGCATTGAGAGTTGAGAAATTCATTAAATATAAAAATATGCTGAGGAAAACAGACAGACAAATTAAAATGCCCTCGACACGAATTGATTTATGATAAATTGCCGTTTATACAAAATATACTTCAGTTTCATGCGTCTAGTCGTTAATATATCTCCAACAGTCATAAACAGTTAAGATTTACTACTACTCTTGTGTAAAATATAGTTTTAGTTGAGTTAAATATACCAAAAATACCGTGACATATTATTTGTAGTTTGGTTAATGCAACGGAACTCGTTATTACTGAACATGAAAATACAAGTTCCTTGACGTTTGTGCGCATGAGGTCGCACTGTTAGTTATAGTCTGGAAACATCCTTACCTGGCAGTCCATGCAGCGGCAGTTATCGTTCATCTGGCAGCTCAAGCCCCAAAACTGGGCAGCCTCTTCGAATATGTCGTCGCTTGACCGTCTCGCCTCCAGTCTCCTCCTCCCATCCCCTTCATCGTCGTCCTCTCCCGAGCTCATTCCGGCAGCAAGGACGCACCTGAAGACTCGAGATGCGACGGACAATGCATCCAAGCCAGAAGTCCTCTCACAGCCGGACACCGACAAATTGTCGTCGTCAACTTATGGGAAAGGAAGTGCAATGTGAGTCCAGTGGTTACAATTACGAGGCAATGATAAAGAAGGATCAGGGTTGAAATTGACTTTTCACGAAATCACTGAATACATCATTGGGCATATGATCATATTTTAAAGTTATGTATAGGAAGATATAGATAAATATAGATTAAATTTTGTATTAGAGGTTTACTAACTAAAAACAAGTAAATTCAGCCAAATGACTGTTTCTTTAACAAGGGAAAGAGCTGAATAGCTTTTTTAGACCAATTTGAACTTCGATTTAAATATAATATGAGGAAATCCAAAATGGACTATGACATACTAATATATAACTAATTAAAAAATTAGGTTAGTATTTATGCATTCGTTCCAGAATGCATTTTTAACACGGATGAAATGTAAAATTAAAAAAATCTCTCATAATGAGCAGATTAATTGATTGTTATGGATTATGAATTAAACGAATCATACAAGATCTCAAAATAATTTTAAAGTTTTAACAAAATGTAATAAAAATACTTATACCGAGATGCTCCTCTCATATTTATGGTAAAAAATAAGTGTGTGTATTCTCAGAAAAGCTATGAATTTCGTAATATTTAGCATCAATGACTTCTCTTATAGCCGTAAATGTAAAACATAATGGCAATATAATAATACATTGTTAATGAGCTTTATTTTTTTTTATCGATTCACTGGACATTTAGTATAAAAATTCTATAGCAGTTTCGGAAAAAATCCAAATATACACAGATTGAGCATGATTGCCAGTTGAAGCAATGGATAAGAATGTTGTTCAGCATAGTTCGAGGATTAAATAGAGGTCATATTGTATGTCACGCGCAACGTAGAGGAATATGGCGGTCTTAGGAACAACCTACAAAAATAAATCGGAGTCTCCTCCCCGAATCAGTGGAATTAAAGTATCTGGAAAGTTTATTTTAATAAAGCACATGTTTTCGAGTTATTATCCAAGAAAACTGAAAGCAATGGAAATGCTAAGTTAACTCGCAAATAGAATAGTACAGATAATAATTCTTGATTTTGTAAATGTGCTTCAAGATTCATATACTTTAGCCCCTTAAAAACAATACATTTGTGATAGCTATTACAAAAGAACTAGTTCAACTTCTGTTGGGGTATTGGAATTATATAGAGTAGGTAAAATAGTTTCCCGTATTATTTGAATGTAAATCTATACTAATTTAACCTGATTTAAATTTCTAAGATAAAACTAATATCTGATGAAGCGTATAATGAACTACCATAATCGTAAACATTTATAAATTACATTTGTGTGTGCAAAAATGCATACATTTTCATGAATAAGAAAAACATTCAGTTCGGTTAGGGTGAACACCGACCCAAATCAGATACAACACGTATACCAAATTACGCACACTCGAACACAAACATACGCACCAATAAATCACACAAGCACGCGAATTAGCAAGGGTTATCTACTACCCTCTGCATACAAAAACATTTGCGAGTCAACACACGTTTACGTAAAAAAACAAACGTATGCAGGGGGAAAACCTAGTTACCGTAAAAAATTTTTCAGGGCATTCTTTAACTCTTTCATACTCCCGTACGTTGCGACAAAAATGCAGTGATACAAACACATTCTCTATGGGTCACAAAGCATGCGCCTCGCTGTCCCATACTTTTATCATGTGACAAGAATATTTCATTCCCGTCAACATGGGAAAATAAAAGGAAGAAAAAATTGAAAAGGATTTAGGACGAGTAAAAGTAAAAAAAATGTCTTTTTTTCGAAAGGGGATTGAAAGAGGGGGAGAGAGAGGAAAAAATTGGATAGCGTGACACATCGACTTGTCGCGTCAAGGATGAAACGGCGTGTGAGACCGTGTGTATGTGTATGAGAAAGAGAGGGAGAGAAAATGAAAGAGAGAGGGACCAAAGTGACGGTTTGACGTTTGGTCAAAAGGTCGTATATTTCAAAAGGCGAAACAAAAGAGATATGAACATTTTGTGCGCAGGATCGAGCGACTTCGACCGTAAAGCCTCCAAAAGATTTGAAGAAATCAACGTCAGACTTGAGATTGGAAACATAACGAAAGAATTCGGAGAAGAAAATGTGGTTAAACTTACTGCACTGCAGGAAAGGACTCCGGATAAACGCGTTTCGCCAAAAACCTGGTGACAAAGCGTCGAGAGACGGCCGAGTACTCAAGCGCATGCATGTGTTGCGTCGCATGATGAAAACTTTACGTCATGGACTAAAAATTGGTTGCGGAACCACGGTCGACACGCGCCGCGCTCTTTAATTTATGCGGGGGCATGTGTTCGCGTTCGATTAGGAGCACGCGGATTTGCATTATAGTGATTTGTTATCAGGTCTATATATATATATATATATATATATATATATATATAGTACATACGATCCGAGCTCTCCCAAAAGACTCTCCCGCACCACAACTCCGCCAATGGGAACTCGCTCACATTGAAATCCTCCGCTCTCTTTCCTTTCCCGGTTTAAACCTTCGCTGACACCCCCACCTCAAATATCCTACCCTCCTTTCCATGAACCCCATCCTCTTCCCATCCCCTCTACCCCCAGTGAGACACTTAGTTTTAGTTTTAGTTATACTCTTGTGCCGAAGAAGGGCGGATGCCCGAAAGCTCCAAGAAACAGCCTTCCTCTATCGCCATGGACGTCCACAACACCAAGTAAGTGTCCACTGGCTCCCCAGGGTGTTTCTGAAATAGGCAGCAATATTTCAGGGACGTATTCTAGGAACAAAAACAAAGTAAAAATGTCCTATAAATATGAGTCCTTGGACGCCTGGTTTTTGAGGTATGATACACTTAATTTTAATACTCGGGAAAGAAAGGCTCCTGACGAGATACCTCCCGCATTACGCACTTCCCTTCATTAGACCCACTCTTTGAATGCGTTAGTGTTGTATGGCCCATGTGATAGTTGAAACCTCCCTTCACTAGACCCAAACCTTGAATGCGTAGATAGTGTGTTCTCTGCTGTAGTTTGGATCGGTAGGGCAGGGCTCCCCAAACTTTTTATTGAAAGGGCCAATTAGGCTTTATGTACGACAGCACGGGCCATGGGGGGGGGGGGGGGGGGGGGGGGGGAGTGGTGATCGGGAAGTTTCACCGTTACAAATTATTTCGACGGGGAGGTGGTTATCGAGAAGTTTCACAGTTACGAATTATTTCGAGGGGGATGTGGGCAGGGTAAAGCTGGCGGGCCGGATTAAATCACTCCGCGGGCCGTAGTTTGGGGACCCCTGCAGTAGGGAATGTGATGTGACGGCGTTTACATTGATTGTACTGTAATATTTTAAACGATTATTGGTGAGTACACGTATTCCGAGTTAACGGATATGCACATCATGTTTGGTCGTGCTTACGGCAATACGCTGGAGGCACGTCGTCTGTACCAGGATGAATTTCCAGGTCGCCGAGTTCCAGATAGGAAAACGTTTGCTAGCATTGATCAGCACCTCAGGGAGAGAGAGACATTTGCACTCGAGACATTAGACCGAGGTCGAAAAAGGACGGACTGGACACCACATTTGGAGGAAAGCATCCTGGATGAAGTTTCGGAACATCCTGAAACAAGCATGCGGAGGATCGCAGCTGGCGAACGTGTGCCCCATTCGACTGTTCGGCGCATCCTCCATGAGCAACTCCTGTACTCATACCACCTGAAAAGAGTACAAGGTTTGTGCCCGTTGGACTACCCTCCTAGAATAGAGTTCTGTCAATGGCTCCTACATCAATGTGCCGGTAACCCAGGTTTCCTTTCCCGCGTGCTGTTCACAGACGAGGCAGGATTTAGTCGTGACGGCATCATAACTACCACAATCAGCATTCATGGACTGCTGTCAATGTACACGAAATTCTGCACTCACGACATCAGAGCATTCTTCAATAAATGTATGGGCAGGCGTACAAGGGGATCGACTGATCGGTCCTTACTTCATCCAGCACAGGCTAATAGGAGCAGTGTATCTCGAATTTTTAGGAAACATCCTGCCAGAATTATTGGAAGATGTCCCACTACAGACAAGCGATAGTGCACACCTCACTTTAGTCGTGCAGTGAGAACATTTTTGAACAACAATTATCCACAAAGATTGTTAGGTTGAAGTGGAACCACTGCGTAGCCTGCAAGATCACTCGATTTGAATCCGATGGATTTTTAGGTCTCGGGGCACCTAAAGAGTGTTGTGTACGAAACGCCCATGAATGATGTAATGGAACTACAAGGCAGGGTTATAGCCGCGTGTGAAAATATCCGTAGGAGAGATGGAATTTTTGAGCACCTGCGACGATCTCTGATGAGATGGGCAGCAACCTGTGTGGAGGAAAAAGAACGACACTTCGAACACATGTTGTGAATTGCTTACAAACGCACTATACTAAAATAAACTTGGAATAAAATGAACACTATCATGGACGGGTTTAAATGTTCTTTTCTCCCCTCTCCTCCTTCTTCTCATTCTTCTTCTTCCCTATGGAAATTAAGTGTATCATAACTCTGTGTGTGTGTGTATACACTAGACGAATGAGCCCGTTTAAAACGGCCTTTGAAATCAAACAATATAAAAATAAAACCAACAAACAAATGATAAAATTATAATATTTGAATAAGATTGGAAAGGGCTACAAATAAAAACAGAGGAATAGTTTTAAAAAATTACGAGGACAACAGTCTTATACATCAATAACATTATGTTAGCTATTCAGTAGCTCTCTTATAAAGACGTTCCTTGTAAATACTCTTTCGTTTAACAGCAATTGTCCTTGATTATCTTTATCCTTAAACCAAGATTTCAAATTATGTTTGTCACGTGTTCTAGTTATGGCTACATACAGCTGTCCATGTGAACAAACTGCAGCTGGCAAATGTAATTCATAATATCTGTTCTATTCAGATAATGCGAAGGCACACCGCAATCAACTGCCTTTAATATGCAGGAAGACTTCAATAAGACAACGAAGGCATGTAAACATCGTCGAATTATTTCAAACATACCATGTTTTGAAATACGTAATTTATCGCATTTATCCATCCAATTTACGTAAATGATTATAGGTTTACTAGCCGAATTTCCCGTTGAATTTTAACGGATTTAGTGAAGCTACTACAGCACAACATACAAACTCTTTAAAGTACATAGTAGATACTTTTTAAATTACAATTAGCTTTTCTTAACAATTAATCATATATGCTTGTAACAATCTGTTTCCAAGATTATTGTATTCAAATATTACGATAATTTTATTTCCTATCATATTACTTTCGCCTAATCCAGCTTCATTTCTTGTGTAATTATGCTTCGCTGAAATATTTACTTTTATGGCTTGAAAAAGCAACGTACTATCGTTCATGATTGAACACTGACTCCGGTAAATGTACACCAGATACGTTAGCTTATTTACGTTAATAAACATTATAATGTAGAATATAATGATTTTACTTACAAAAAATGTAAGATTCCAGCATTCAATAGACGAAAGAAGGTTCAATTACTTTCATCAATCGTTATAAACGCTTCCTGAATAATATTCAGTATCTATTTAATTTGCTATCCATAAACATCGATCGTTTCGTTGCTTAAACAAAAGCGCGAATCGAATAACGCTAAACATTCGTCTATTTATAAGCTTCATTGAAGCTAATTGAATCGGAGGTATCAATGACGGCCGCCTTGGCAATGCCCGAGAGGGGTACGAAAAATCCACAAAATTTCGAACAAATTGCGTATTTCTGAAAACTTGGACCGTGTGACATGTAAACTTCGCAGGAATAAGATAGTATAGAGTTTTATTCGTCGAATAAAGCAAAAACGAAAAAAATGGGTCCATATTTAAGTATTTTAATGCTTGAAGGAAGAATAGCTTGCAACTCAAGAAATGGATTCATACGTGTTATCTTATGGAAAAGTGTTAATCCCCTATATTGGCAGCACTGATTAATCCCGGTTGACCAAACATTGACAATTCACTAAGTTAGGATGTAAGGAAGAATCGTACCAAATTTGGTTATTCTAGCTTTTATCGTTTAGGAGGAGTTCCATGAACAAACACACAAACACATGGACCAACAAACACACAAACCAACAAACATCCTTCAAAATATATTATAGTAGATGAGCATATATATATAAACAACAATGCTCGTTTCCAAGGCGATCATTGATGAATGAACGATTTTTCTTACATCGGCAAATTTAAACGTAAAATTTGCTTAAGTTTTACCATTAGGTGAGAAAAGACGAACAGAATTAAACGGCCCGTTTATTTTACTTGAAAATGGTCCTAATTTGAAGGTCGTCGGTCAATTCTTTCTAATTTTAATTTCCAAAAATGTAAAACTCTGCACGTTGAAAATTAAATTTTAGCGTGTAAATTTATGGGCCGAGATATGAGATTCATGTGGAATGTAAAACATTCTCCTGGCGTCGAACCCGGTATTTTTTTGAAATTTTTTTCTAGCATTCGATTTTTGAACGTATTCGTAGCAATCCTACCGAATTTAGCTCGACTGGCTGAAGAAATGGCCAAGATATGTTGAAATATTTAGCGTTACGCAAATAATGATGACCAAGTGACCAAGAGATTTAACCTTTTATAATTATTGATGATATACGTATATGTAGCTATCGAAGAAGTACCTCGCTGTGGCAAATTGAAAATTTTAAGGGCATAATAATAGTAATAATGGAAGCACATATATCACGCAGGCACTCGCTCGTGCCATTTTATTTTGGAACGCAGCCAAAACTATGTCAGAATAGTGAATTAATTCAGGGCACGTAAATTTCGCGACATATAAATATATTACGGCATTTATTCATGCTAAGAGGGACGAAAACGTAAAGTCAGAGAAATTCCACCAACATTTTAGAGCACATAAATTCAAATATAAATAAATTAACCAGATACCTGCACTCTAAAATGCTAATTTGTGTGTCCTTGGAAATAAAAAACTTATTTTTCTATTTGGTAGTCTCAGGAGGCACTCGAACATATATGATAAGATATTGCCGGTAAAAAATAAATTATATATATATATATATATATGTATATATTTATGTATATATTTATGTATATATTTATGTATATATTTATGTGCTGTTGATTAATTAGAAGAGAATTGCAACCTGATGATTTTCATTTAATGAAAATTTTTCAACAATAAGAATATGAGGTGAAATAAGAGTATATAGACAAAAGGACGACGGATGAAACATAGGAGAAAAAGTGTCACGAAAAATCTTTACCACCAAGAAATACGACGCAGCTTAAAAATATATTTCTGTCGAAAGGAGAAAGGACAAGAATATATACAGTGCGAAATGACCACCCCTTAATATCCAACACACTCACGGGCGAAAGCATACACACGTATAAACACACACACACATGAACATGCTCCACCCCCGCACAGTATCACACAAAGACTCGCATACATATGACAACCAAAGGGTAAACACTTTCCAGTTGAGGGATCGCTTTCAACACGGGTCCTTTTGCTACCACTCCCTCCCTTTCACTCTCTCCATCATTCTCAACCCTCTCTCTCTCTCTCTCACACACTCTCCAATCGTACCGTCCACTCTGGTCCCTTCAACCCCCGTCTGGAACCTCCTCTCCGCCCCCTCCTCTCCGCTCCCTCCTCCGCCCTCTTTTCCTCCAGTGTCTCCGAAACCGACTCGGACGGCCGTCGTTGGGGAGGCTGGAACTACGCTCGCCATGGAGGCAAACTTCCTGCCTCCCGCTCCGCCGCCCACTCCCCCGACGACCACCTTCTTCCTCCGCCTCCTCCACCCGCCCCCGCATCCCGTGGACACCCCAAGGCCTCCGCCGCCACTGCCCCCCGACGACGCCGCCGCCCCTCCGGCACCCGCTCCGGCCAACTCCCTCCCCGCAGGGGAACCGAAAAGACCCGCCCCGACGGAATCCTGGGAAATTAAAAAAAATGAAGGAGAAAAGGCGTAGCACGTAGGCAAAGAGAGAGAGAGATAAAATGAGAAATAAAACACTTTTACTACTATTCCGAAGGTAAGAGGTGGGGGGAAATGTGGATGAATATCACTCGCTTAGACTGAAAAATTCCATGACTCGAGGCAATGTCTCATGAGTTACGGTCGAAAGAAGGAATGTATTCAAGTGGTTAGGTAAAAATGGATGAGATTTTGAAAACAGAGTATTGGAATGGGAACTTCATATTTAAGTGTAGAAAAATCATTTTTACTTTCTCCACACGTAGTATAGGGAAAGTATTGTGATCACGAAAAAAATTGACTTCGAGATGACAACGGAAATACACGTTTTGAGGTCCCTAGAACAGGTTTAGACTATTTTCGGAATGATATCTTTGTGTGTATGTGATTGTGGGTGCTCTAACTCAAAAGGTACTTGTCATATTAATACCAAATTTCATATATAACACTTTTAGCATGAGCATAAAGAACTGATTAGTTTTTTAACAATACCGGTTAACCAGAAGTCAAGGTTTATTCGAAACCCGATTCGGTTTTTGCGATATTTCACCGATAATACGTCCTTGTTGTATACAATGACCATTACAACAAATGTAGAAAATATAATTTCCTACATCTTTTATTTCAAACAATTTTCCATAGCAGTTATTGTTTAGGAATTTATTTATAAATAATCGGTGTTTTCGGTTTCCGTGAAATATCTCCTTAACAACGTCGTTATTGGTAATCTTCGTGAGGACCAAAGTTGTAGAGAATAATATTTCTTCCAAGTTTTGTTTGAAACAAATTTTCATAGAACCATCTATTTCGGAGATATTTAACTTTTTCGTAATTTCCAGTATACAGCGCCACCACCATGTAACAATGAATTCTGTAAACATATTCAAAATATAATTTACGGCAATAAGGACGACTGTATTCTTTTACGATATGAAATAATAATTTTGCCTTATAATGCTATTCATAATAATTTAAATATCTATACCCCAAATATGGAGAAAGTCATGTGTTGGCCATATCAGATTTTTTAAAATTCACTTTCAATGCGTGAGATAAATTTTTATACGTCCGCGGATATACCTGAATATGGGAGAAAAATACGGTCTACTACATATGTATGCACATGTCGAAACTCACCAATTCGGAATTACGGATTAGAGAGGATAAAAAATACGCATGCAGCGTAGATAAGAAAAAATGTAAAAAAAATTTAATCTTGTCAGTATTTCTAACGACGCTACTTGAAGAATAATTTTGAAGAGCTTTCGAAGTTATATGAATTGAGGAATATAGCGCGGCTAGAGCAAATATTATTTTATCTAAGAAGAATATAAAAGAAATCGAGCAAATGTTTGTCTTAGCGAAGTGACAGAATTTTCAGTTGCGCCAATATTTTCTTAAGTTCGTTGGAGTTACATTTTAAAATTTTTATATAAATAAAATACAGTACAGAGAGATAAATATTGTTAGATGTTTTATGTTTTATCCACGGAGGACCTTTTAACTTAAAATATTAAATCAGAGCACCGATATATTTTCTTGAGATTTCGTGATATTTTTCTGAAAAGAACGCTTTTCGGACATTTTAAACAAACATTGAGTCAAAAGAAAAGTAAAAATTTAAGTTTACATAAAATCGTAAATAAATCCGAAAAACTACCGTGCAAGTCATCGCGATATCTTAATGTGGAATGCACTTAACAAGCGCGTTCACCGCTCTCAATTCCACGAATTCCTAAGATGTTTTAATTTCGAGATGGAATTCATCTTACTCGTGTTTAAACAAGAAATCTCCGGATTTTAACGCGGAGTGGCAAAAACTTTTCGCGTGAGCCTTTGTCTTTGCGTTGGAAACGGAAGAAAAATTTGCCGACAGAGCGAAGACGTGCGTTTAAAAATCCTCGTAAATATGCAGTTTCTCAGATGGAAATGAAAATCGCAGGGGATGGGAGTGGGTGGGATGAGATAGACGCATATAATTTTCAGATTCGGAAAAACTCATCAAGAAAACGTATCCTTCAAGGAAAATCTTTAATCCCTTCACCTACTTTCCTCTTGCTCCATTTTTGCCTAAATGAAGACGCTGTGGTGATGTAAAATAACAGAACAACCACGTTTTCTACACGATTGACCAGTTCAGTGAAGAGTTCTTTGGGGAGCTTAATAATGGACAAGGCAACTGAAAGAGTTAAAAAAAGCCATGAATAGAATTACTGGAAAGTCAAGGCAAATAATTCACTCCACGAGAGCTCCTTAACATTTTGTTAAGCGATAACCAATAAAAGTTTTCGATGATGAACTGCCGCACCATCTATTGGAGTTTCCTGGGACTTCGCTTTCTCGGCGCGACAACCCTCACCACACGCTTCTAAAGCACTGCTATCGGCGTCGCTATGAAAAGGATGTGACTCAAAGGGAGAGGATTTGAGGAGAGTGTTGGAGGATGCGAAAAAGGAAAATCAAGAGCAAGCAGTAGATGGGGGAGGAGGCTGAGGAAGGCATATAAGGATGAGACAGAAGAGAGTGGGTGATGGGAATAATGATGGAAAAAAGGTCGACAGTTAGTAACTCAATTCCTGCAACACCTGCACTTCGGCCTTTTTTTTAATCTCTAAACTTTACTTCTTACACCATGTTCGAAGTCGTAAAAGCATTTTGAAAATCCACCCTTTAGTTTCCTAAGTTTAAGAGATGGTGTTCCAGTTCAATGTGAATTCATGAGTTAGCGCAAAGCAACGGTTTGGCTGTATGCGCGAATTTCCTGTTTATGGAGATGTTTGTACATATGTACGTGTATAATTTCCCGTCAAAAATGACGAGTATTCATGAATTAAGTATGAAATAAAAATTTATTCACTTCTTATTCTTCCTCATCTCTGTTACGGGTTAAATGTAAGAAAGGACTATACAGTCTCAATTTCGTCCTAAATAAAGTCGTTTGTCAGTCTGTCCCTCATTATCTCTCTCCCTCCTCATTATTAGCAAAGATTTATATTTTGAACACTTTTATTGTTAATTCATTCGCGTCCATCTCTCATGTATTTGACAGGAAACTACACTATTAACGCAGTAATAGAGATTCATAGCTTCCATATCCGTCGAAGGTAATTTCTTTCAATAATTACTAAAACTATTTTTATTGTAATTTCACTATTCTTAAATGAGATATCGGGCATCTAAAATTAATATTTTTGTGATGATAAAAACACCTGAATGTGTGTTGACAATATGACAATTCAGGAAGAAAATTTATTTCAATTAAAATACATTCAATAGGAATTAGCAAATTCCATCTCAAAATGTTTTATACTAATTCAAAATAGAGTAACAAATATCCATCAAACACACCATACAACTGATTAGTGATTATAAGCAAAGGCTTTAGATTTTGATTCTACTAATATGGTGAAGTTAATCTTTTTTATATTCGTTGTAAACTCCCTTTGAGTGAAATCCATAAATTTATATACAGTTATAAGAATTTTTACGATTATCGATGCGGTTTACAATTACACGCACACGCATATTAATTATCTGCCCCCATGAATGAATTACATCAGATAAATAAGTGTAATTATTTTAACCTTGGCAGTTTTAGTCGCCATCATTCCAAAGAAAGAAAATATTCACCTGGAAGAGCCTCAACGTGCATTTATGAACAAAAGAAATTAAGAAGCAGATTATTTTAATGGCAAAAATTCTCAATCGTAACAAAAGTTTAACAATTTTCTAGACATGATATACTTAGCACCAAATGAAATAAAATGTCGACCTAATTAATTTCCTGGATAGTGTTACCTATACTACGATAACTAAATTATTTGGGGATTAAAGATCGAATATCAATTCACCGTACCGAGAACGTACAGAAATAGATATCAATTTATATCTCCTTAGCGTCGGAATAAACTCCAATCAACCCGACATCAAACGACACCCAGCGACACAATCTTGAGAGTGACAAAATCGATCGACCTATCGATTTCCTTTCCTCCGTCGATTAACGATACTTTCCTCGAGAAGAGACGAAAAACAAAAAAAATCTAACCAGCGAAACAAAAATGGGATGCGAGCAAGTTGGAACATGGAGAATAGGAAGAGGGAGATAGCGAGAGGGAGGTTGCAGATGGAAGGGGAGAGGTAGGAAAGATCCAGGTGCGTTTCGGAGTTAAGTAACAGTTTCGTAAAGGACGAGGAAGGAACCTTTCTTGCTTCCTTCCTTTCATACCGACATACATAGCTCCCAAGTCTGTAACCACCAACATCCTTCTCCCCCTTTCCCCTTCCATTTTCTCTTCCTCACTCCCTACAAATCCCCTTCTCGCATTTCCCTTCCCACTCTCCCTGTTCTCTCTCTCTCTCTCTATCTCCTTTCACTTTACCCTTCCCATTCCATTTCACCTTGTGCACCTTCAGGCTACGGAGCTATTACGTGGGAAAATGGGAGAATGTTATATATGATAGTATATGGAGAGAGAGAGAGAGAGGGAGGGAGGGAGGGAAGGAGTGGAGGCAAGGAGGAAGGAAAGGAGTGGAGGTAAAGAGGGAGGGAAAGAGCGGAGGTGAATAGTGAGGTTCCAGGGCCCTTTCCTCTTAACTCAAATGAGCTTCCGACGGAGGATACTCGGGGTACCGGTAGCGGGTCTCCTGCAGCGATTCAACTATCGCGGTGCGGTATAAATAAGATGGAGAAGAGAGGAAAACGTTATAAAAGGTAAAGAATCCATTCTCCGAAATAACGCGCAGCAGGTAGAAAAAGTGGGATCGATGGACGCGAATTTATTCACGGGTGTTTTTGATTTGTGTTTCTTCTCGTGCCCTCATTTTCTTTCAATACTCATTTTCTTTCTGTACTCCATTTCTTTCTCTGGCTCTATCCTTCTCTCTACCCAAATCCCTCTCTCTCTCCCATCCTCTCTCCCTCTCTGTCACTCTATCTCCAATGCTCCCTTTCTCATACCTTCTATCCAACACTCACTTCTCTCTGCTTTCCTCTCTATCTCTCTCCCTCTAGGGTAAATGGAAGACAGGTCCTTATGATATCAATTTCGCCATAATAGTAAAGACGATTATCTATATTATTATCACGCCATAATAGTAAAGACGATTATCTATATTATTATCAATCTTCCCCTCTCTCTCTCCCGCAGGTTTTTCACGTCCCCTTCACTGGAGTTTAGGACATTTCGGCACTACCGATTCGGCATGACCGGTTCGGCGACGGAATATTCGGCAATAATCCCATCGCCGAATGGTCCCGTCGCCGGACCGGTCGTGCCGAACTGTCCGTTTCCTCTTCACTGTACGTTTTTTCCTACGTAGGTTTTACTTGAGGGATCAAGCCTGTCATTACCTAGGGTTTCCCCACAAATATGAAACTTTTCTAGGATATTTTTCATTCATATTTTACCATTTTAACTGTGCTTTATGTAATGTAACGTATTTTAATATAGGAAATGTAACATTGGCGATGGGTTAAATTTAATAGTGGACCTCATGGTCTAAATTTCGCCCGAATAAAGACGATTATCTATCTATCTATCTTCCTTCCTCCCTCTCTTTTCTCTATCATTCCCTCTCCCATGCTCAATTCTCATTCATTTTCCTCCTTCACTTTGCCTTCCTTTCTCTCCCACTCGCTGTTTCACTCTCTCTTTCCTCCTGCAAACCTCTATCTTTCTCCATCTCTCTCTAACCCTCTTACCGAGAAAATAATGCTGGAGTGAGAAAACAAAACGATAAGACTAGGAGGGAGTCGGTTGTTTTTTAAACAAATAAATTCACTTCTACCATTTTCCCTTTCTAATCTGTTTATTTTCCAGCGCCAGAACGATACAAAAAGTTTTTCATCATCGATAAATTACAAAGGGTCGTTGTTTGCACCTTTTTTTTACGCAACTGGAACGCGCGGAGGGAACGGGTGTTTTATTTTCGCGTTCCTTCTGTTCGTATGTTTTTTTTTTTTAGTATATCGTTCGGTTTGTTTATGCGGAAGTCGAGTTCGGTGGCACGGGAAATGCTCTTCGCCTGACAAAACTTTGTTCGCTATTTTTGTTTTTTTTTGTTTGCAAATTCCCCACGGTAATGAGGAAGCAGCCGGCCAATATCGAACGAAAGCGCAAACAAGAAGTTATCGTGGAAATGGGGAGAGCGGATGATGTTTTATCGCGTCGTTTTCAGCCGATATAATTCCGGTCGATTTAACATATTCAGCCGATCAAGCAGAACTTTACGGGACTTATGTCTGCGTGAGATGTAGCCTGTTGGAATACTTGCCCTCTTTTGTCGCCGTGATTTTCTTCTCCGTGTAAGAACTTGAACGATGAGAGTCAGTGAAGGGGGATGTATGCACGGTGACTTCAAACTGCCACAATGGCTATACTCTTCTCAAATCAATGTACCTAGCTTAAATATTAACAGTCACGAAAAGTTTCTAATTCGGTAAACAATTACATTAAAAAATGTTAGGGCGATAACGAGAAAAATGTAAAGTACCTTTTGAAGGGCACCTAACCGAAGATTTCTGTGTGCCAGTTTTTTTAATTACATTAATTTATCCACGATTTTAACATTATATAATAAGCATCAATTAGGCGTAGATATATCACATTCAAGGTGAAATAAAGAGCCTCAAAATCACAGCATTATTCTACAGCGAAATTTACATATTTACGTTGGCATATGACATTTCATGTAAAATAAACATGAAATTAAGAAAGTGAGAGAGACGAAAAAATATTCATAACACATGACAAAATTATGTTAATTTCTTGGAGAATATTTAGTTAATTTTAAAAATTAAGCATGAGTGACATAATTCCATTTATAAAATAATGAAACCCATTTTTATATAGGCAATTTTTATGTCATTAGACGTGTATTTAATGTCATAGAAAGTAATACAAGCTGCTAAAGGGTAAACCCTTGGAATATTTTTGCAATGCCATGCTTAAATAATTGCTATGAAAGTCCTAGGTAATGGAGGATGGGGCTTATTTCCCCAAAAAGAAAAAAACCGCGATGTTTATTCCGATCGGAACACTCGACTTCTCTCAAAGGGATTGCCCGGAATGGACGAAAGCACTCACGTTGTATTCGCTGCTGGCATTAAGCACGTAGATCCCGTCGCCTTTGCAGCGAAAATAGAACTCCTCGACATCTGAAAAAAAAAGGAAGAATGAATAGAAAATATATCACCAAAGTTTCGCAAAAGCAAAGGGAAATGCAGGTGATCGAGAAAAACAAAGGCATTTTCGATATCCTTGGTACAAATATCGAAACTCCACGATAAAAAGCGATTATTTCAATTCACTTTAAAATATTCTGGTTCGGTCGAATTCCAAATAAACTACTCACATTATCTCGACTCGACAAAAACGGTCTAGCGTTACAGCACAGTCGCATTCCACACGAAATTCCAATAATTACAGTTACTGCCCACTTCAGTTTGAGTTATTCAAATAACGCTTTCAAATGCGTAGTTCGAAATTTTATATAAACTATATATTCATCTTTTATGATCAGCACAATTATATTTAACGTTTTAAGAAGATAACCCTCTTCATGCAACTACCTTCGCTTGAAAAAATCCTTTTCATAAAAAATTATTTACCGTGAAAAATTACAGAATATTTTCATTGTAAAAGAAGATAAAAAATATGATGAAAAAATTTATTAATTAAAATTCAAAGCTTATAATAGTCCGCCATGTTTGTAGAATCCGTCGGCTTTAACATAACGGTTTAAACAAAGCCTAGGTATCACCAAGAAGTTATTTAGATAATATACATTTCAAAGAGATGCCCAAGTATTCGCTGTGTCTCATTGCCGATGATATATTTATTTATTTATTGGCAATAATTCAGAGACAGCACAGGGCCAATTGTATTGAATATCGTAACAACAATAACAAGGACGAACACACACAACCATGCCCTCGGCAGGATTCGAACCTGCATCACGCTAACCACCCCTCTACCGAGGCAGGCAGAAAATAAAAACTTATGGTTCGTAGTAGTTCACGATGGATCTATCTTGAAATTATAAACTCCGCTTAAGTGTCATTAAGGCTGATTTTAGCTCCATTTAAAACTGAAAGTTATAAAAGCTGAGTGAAAACTTTCACTCTTTATGTTCTCCCATTCCCCCCAATCGATGAACCGCAAACATACACGCGACATTGACAGCGGTCAATATTTCCGGATAAACACCACGTTTCTCTTCGACCGCTAATTTTACTTCCAAAAGGATGCATAAATAACCTCGCGTTTTTTTTGACCCCGTAGTGGTTTCTGAGGAAATATTACGTCAGTCCACGTTACACTTTGGCGGCCACCTACGTCATATCACGTTATCGGGACTTGTCACAGGTTTTTAACTGCGACTGCCACGTTTAGAATCGAATTTATAAGCCGCGAAAGGTTAAACGTTGCTAACTGATGTAGCACCTACATTTTTCATTCTAAAAATAACGAAACTGTAAAGGGATTAATTCCTTTTATACCTGGATATATATCGCTCCTCTTGAAATGTGTGCATCGATCTATATTTTAATGGTTGCCACCTCTCATTCCTTCTCACTCTTCTGCGTTGATCGATTCGAAAGGTCGTGTTATTAACCGAAAGCAGATTATCGTGCAACACGGTTTACGTTCCGTATAATTATTGCGCATGGCTTATTATGCTGGGATTAAGGAGTGAAATTATCGCTCGACCGTTCCAATGAGATCTGGCATTCAGTCGCGTTGATAATCAAATCGTGGTTGAATTCCCTTTCCGAGATAGAAATTTAGTACGCAATGGCTCCACATCATAACTTTCCGCATCTATAGTAATGACATAAGAGCTTTTATAATCAACCTCTTTTCTTGTCTTTTTTTCTCTAAATGCTATGCTCATCATTATAGGTAGTCTGTCCGTAGACAGGTCCGTGATAATTCATGGTTAAACTTGGTTCTCCACATACACCTATTTTCCGCAGTCTGCTTCATGTCTTGATAGCTCTTTCCCTTTCAAGTCGTCTATCAGTTGAAACATTTTGCTACCTCATTCACCTTTCCCATCCAGTTTTCCTTATAGCATTTTTTTAATCATCCTCTCTCTTCTCAGGTAATGTACAATCCAGTTCGCCTTGGATTTTTCTGTATTTATTTTCATACTGTATTTTATATCTGTTATCACTGGTCTATTTATCATTTTCTGGAGTTCTTTTCCCATTCTTGCTAGAAGTACTTGAATATCTGCGTATTTCACTGTTCTTATACTCCTTTCTCCAATTTGGAAATCTCCCGTGCCTTCTAATGCTTCCTGCATTAGCCTCTCTCCATATATATTGAATAGGATCGGCGATAGACTCCTCTACCGATAATTACTCTGCTGGTGTCCGCATTCTCCAACCTGACCTTAACCACTTGATTCATGTATAGATTCCTGGTCAGTCTCCTGTATTTCCAGTTTACACCTATATCCTTTAATATCCTCATCAGCAGTACCCAATTTACTCTATCAAAGGCCTTATGCCAGTCAACGAAACATACGCAGCAATCTTGGCTGAACTTTATTGCCCTTTCCGAAATGATTCTCCCTACACCGATAGCATCACTGGTTCCTCGTCCTTTTCTGAAGCCGAGTTGACCTTCCCCTAGCATTTCTTCGGTCTTTTTCTGTAGTCTTTTATTAAGAATTCTAGTGATGATCTTCGAAGTCTGTGACAGTAGGCTTATCGTTCTGTATTCTTTACACTTAGGCTTCTTCTTCAGAGGGATCATTGTTACATCTAAGAAATCCTGAGGCCACTCTCTGAGTCGTAAACCTTGTTAATTAATTTCGTAATCACTTTTTGCCTTCTGATCCCATGACTTTAAATAACTTTGCCGGTATTCCATCGCAGCCTGTAGCTTTTCCTTTCTTCAGTTCCAGTATCACCTTTTCTACTTCGTTTTCATAATACTTGGTCCAAAGTTGTCTTCTTCCAGTTCTAATTGTGCCGACCCTGCCTGCTTGTTGTATAGTTCCTTAATGTATTCTTCTCATATCTGTGCTACATCCTTTGGTTCTGCGACTATTTTTCCATCTGTAGTCATAATTCCTTTACCATGAATCCCATTAGGCTTCCTATCTTCTAACTCCAGTGCCCTAGCGTACATCATATTGTACCGTCCTAACTTCTCCATCTGTTGTATTTCTTCACATTTTTCTTTTTAATCCTTTTTTCCCTAGTTTAATCTATTACCCTTCTCAACTCATTGTTTATGTGCCTATAATTGGCTGTACCTTCTTCACTGTTAACATTATTCCATTTTCTTCTCTCATTCATTTTCTCCAGCATTTCCTTAGTGATCCATGTTTCTGATTTTCTTCTCTTCTTTCTCAATCTCTTTATTCAAGGTACCTTTGATACCTACTGGCTTTAATTTCCTCCCATTCTGTATCCACGGTCTTCGGTTTGTTTTACAAATTTCTAAGGCGATGTTCCAAATTCGTGCTATGTTATATAGGTAAAATGTTTACAGTATGACTGAAAAACTTACGTGATTTTTTGTGAATGTTTCAATTTATTGCATTCGTACATTTGGCAGTATTTCGTTAGAAGGAAATTTCTTTTTGCTCAATAGTTATACTTTTAATATATTTTTTCGAGTAATCTTCCATTTAAAAAAAATTCAAAACGCGTTCAACGTTCCAATAAATGTAGGTCTCTACCGATGATCTGTTAGAGAATCAAATATTTTCGGTCATTATTGACTTTCGAGTGAGAAATCCTCCATAAAAACAAAAAACTTTCCTGTGACCTCTTCCACGTCAAACAAATCGTGAGAGATTGATTCGCCGGTATGAGGATGAATGAGAGAAAAAAAAGAAGAATATCTGCGAGCGCATGAAACTGATTTAGAAAATCGATGGCCCAAAAGCAATCAAAATCGTCTGCGGAAAAATAACGGTTTCGGTCTATCGTTTTCTCCGTTTGCGAGTCCTGCAGCGCGAAGAACGGTAACTCATCCCGAGAACAATTACATCGGAGGGAATTAAGTTTGTGATGTATGAAACGACCTTCGTTCGTTAAACTGCATGATCGGTTAGAGGATGTAATTCCCGCGCTGTTGACCCGTTCTTCTATTTTCAGCACACAAAGTCTTATTGATCATTGATTTCCGATGATGTTTCCTCCACTGGCCGCTCAACTATAGCGGTGCAAATATTGAAAATAGGACACATAGACGAAATAGTAATTACTCCACTCAGGATGAACAATAAAATTTTAGCGTTTTATAGCTTCGCCTTAAAAACTATTTATTAACGCCCAAAGATGACAATTAATTATTCAAAATTAATTCCAGCGGATTGATATTTTACGTAGCTAATTCGGTCCGGTTGACTAGAACGTAAACGATTCCAAAATTATGGAAACAATTAATCATAAATACCTTTCCATTTACTGGGATTAACTGATAGGAAAAATGTTTTTAACGATAAAACAATCATGGACTGATACCCATTCAAAACTCATACTGCAAATTAAAGAGTATTATTTTCATCAAATTCTCGTTATTTAACCAGCCTTTCCAGTAAGATTATTTCTTTAAACATAATCACGGCGAAATCCTTAGGATCCGTAGGATTTTATGTTAC